>CM053143.1:125808828-127275494 GCA_028571685.1 Heterohyrax brucei
AGTTTTCTACTATTTTTACAGTTCTAATGACTGTCATTTTCTCACTGCAGAGAAAATGAAGTCAATTCTGAGGGTCAAGTATGGTAAGAGTACTGCTTTTTGTGATGTCTTGAAGAGAGCTGTTTTAAGGGGGATGAAGATGACGGAACTCATTCCTTTGTAAGGTGACATGGAGGAAGTCATATCATGATTACTGTTTATTACAGTATGTGAAGTGACCAGGAAAAACAGAAATTTAGAGAAAGGAGAAAACTAGGTTGAACAAAGGAGGTGTTTGTTTTCATTTAGAAGCTGGAATATGGTTTATAAGTTACTGGGAAGAACTGCATAATCAATAAACAGACCTAGGTTTGGAAGTCAGAGGAAATGAAAATTACAACACAAAACACAGTTCAGTGTATGAATTTGAACAGTAGAAAATTTGTCAAAAACATTTTCCTTCAGAACATGTGGTCCCTGGACTCTCTGTTAATCTAGAACTAAAACCATTCCTGAAATCAATTTCTCAAAGAACAGACAGGACTATTAAGATAAAATGATACCTGCTGTCATGGACTGTATTGTTTCCCCCCAACAAATGCATGTATTGATTTGACTTGGCTATGAGTCCCAATACAGTGCAATTTATCCCATGTGTTGTGAGTACTGCCTCTGTGATGTTGATGACAGAGAACAGGCAACAGTTGTGCTGGTGAGGCAGAGCTCAAGTTATGAGCTATGGGATATAAGGGAGAGCAGTGAGCAGAGAGTTGGGTGCCTCATATTACCACAAAGGCAGGGCTGGGAGCAGAGCATGGCCTTTGAACCTGAGGTTCCTGTGCCAAGATGTCCTCCTTGAGTTTAGACTCAATGTACTGGACTATGATAATTTCTCTTATTGAATGGACTTAAAACTCATGAATAGATTCATGACTTACTGGACTGTGACAATAAAGGTTCTCTTCATGAAGCTGTTCATTCATGGTATTTTCTGTTACAGCAGTACCACGTGACAAAAACAGAATTTGCTGCTGGGAGTAGGGTACTGCTCTAACAGACACCTAAAATGTGGAAGCTTTTTTGAAACTGAAATGGATGCAAGAAGGAACCCCAAAGAAGTGCTGACACCTGAGAAGGCAGCAGATGGTGGAAAAGCAGCAGCAGCAACAGCAGCAGCAAACTGACAACTGAAGAAACAGAAGCCGACCTATGGAATGAAAGCTGAGTGGCTGTGCACAGAGGTTTCCTGGCAGAGTGGGGTGCCTCTGGGGCACTTGATTTGGTGGAGTTAGGCTTGCTGACCCACAGAGAGAGAGCTGATTGCCTGTGTTCAGGTGGCTTCCTGACAGAGTGGGGTGTCTCCAGGTGCTTGAATCAGTGCAGCTAAAGAGCTTTGGAACTTTTGCCCCTGCAGGGCAGATGCAGGCTTGAGGCCTGGGCCATGAGATCATAGGAAGCAGAAGCTGGAGAGAAAACAAGCATGAAAAGCTGCGATGCCTCAGTCTCAAAAGGTACGAACACGACATCAAAGGTTTCTAAGGGTGGAACCAGGGCTTCATGTGTTTGCAAGGGTGGAATTGCCACTCTGGCTGGCTGGGCTTAGAGAGCCTAAAGCCAAAGAGGCTGAGTTTCTGTCCAACTGAGCCTAGAGGGCCAAATTCTAGCACAAGGCTGGGGGTCTCCACTCAGATTCCAGAGATTATGGCCAACACCTAGAGTCTGGAGAGCAAAACTAATGTGTAAATTGTCTCAGAGAGCAGAGGATTGCTTCCAAAGCTTTAGGGGCTAATGTAATGTGTTATGCTGACTTGCTTGTTTCCTGTTAATACCTTCTTTCCCTGCACTTTCTCCATTTATAAATAAACTGTGTAATTTGTGTCAGCTTATTATACCACTGTATTTTGGGAAGATAACACCTGGTCTGGATTTCACAGTTGAAGAGAAAATTATAGATTTTGGATCTGGACTTAAGAGCTTTTCTATGCTATAAATGAATACATGTTCCAGTGATATGATTTTGGGGGGCAAAGGATGGAGTGTCCCTCCCCCAAATGTATGTATTGATTTGACTTGGCTATGAGTCCCAATACGGTGCAATTCATTGTATGTGTTGTGAATCCTGTCTCTCTGATATTGATGACAGAGAAGGGCAGCAGTTGTGCTGATAAGGCAGGATTCAACTTACTAACTGTGGGATATAAGGGAGAGAAGTGAGCAGAGAGTTGGGAACCTCATATCACCAAGAAGTCAGGGATGAGAGCAGAGCACGTCATTTGAACCTGAGGTTCCTGTGCAAAGATGCTCTCCTTGAATTTGGATGCAACCTGCAGGGCTATGATAATTTCTCTCATTGAATGGACTTATAACTTGTGAATGGATGCATAGCTTACTGGACAGTGACAATAAAGATTCTCTTCATGGAGCCCATCACTTGTGGTATTTTCTATTAGAGCTGTATCAAGTTACTAAACCACTTGCAAAAAGTGTGCTCTTTTGTTAAAGTAGATACAGGAGAATAAATAGGAAGCTTCTGTCTAGAGGTGAGATGAGAGGCAGGAAAAGACAGGAGTTGGCTGAATAGCTAAGGGAATTCAGGGTAGAAGGAAGGAATATAGGATCACATTATAAAAATAGCACCTAGTGTTACATAACAATGTGTGTATGAATGCTTGCTTGAGAAACTAACGAACTGTAACATTTCACCTAAAGTATAATATGCATATATATTTTCACCCTTTGCCCAGATCTCTTTCATTTTTATACACAAGGCTGTGTAACTGCCCATTAACCGGCCTTTGAAACCGGAAGATACTCACTCAGACGACAGACTACATTTCCAAAAACCCAACGATTTATAACTTATCGTTTACCTCATACTTTATTAATTTCTTGGGACTCTGCACGCATTTATGTAGACAACTTACAAGCTCTCTTTACTCTTCAGTTTTAACTTTTAAACATTTAACAAGGGTCAATTTTTTTTTTTTTCATGAGAGCTGTATTTATGCTTTTGTTTCCAGTATCATTTTTGCAGTTTCTCACAGTTAAGACTTGGAGTCCTCTGAACGTAAGTCTTGGTCGTTCCCGTATTCACTGTCCTGTAAAACCTGGTACCTAGAGTAATTAGATAATAATCTTCGAAATCATTGCTTAAATCTAAAAAACGTTATTTGACACATTTTTACTCGTAATTTTCTCTTGATTGTTTATGGGCATTTTACTGCAGGATATTTTTACATAAAAGCATGAAAATATATGCTTGTTTCATATTCTTTTAAGGTAGTCACTGTATTTTAACAAGACATCGATAGCTAGTGGTCTTCAGACGTGGATGTCCCTGGCAGCACTCAGAAACATTGTAAGAGGAATTTAAGCACATTTCTTTTGTAATTCAATCATCCCTGCAGGACACTGAACAAGAAACCTGAAGGATACTAAACAGAAGGACAATTCAAAATACTAGATATCAGAACCAGTCGTTTCCTCCCTCCTTTCCTTTCTCCCTCTCTATCTCCGTTCCTTCCCCCTCTTTACTTTCTTCATTCTTCTTTCTGTTAAAAAATTGATATTTTCTTTTCCAGTTGCCATGGAATTGATTCCAATTTTTGGTAACCCCTTGTATGTCAGAGTATGCTCTGTAGGACTTTAAGTAGCTTATTTTTTGTAAGCAGATCACCCAGCTTTCCTTCTGAGGCAATTCTGGGTAGACTAGAAACTCCAGTCCCTAGATCAGAAGCCAAACATGTTAACTGTTTACACCCGCAGAAACTCCAGCTTCAATGTCATTGTTGTTACAGGTTTTAGTTGCTCTTGGGTTCATTCCATCTCATATCAACCTTTCTTATGACAGAAGAAAATGTTGCCTAATTTTGCGCCATCATTGTGATTGCTGGTGTGTTTAGTCCTTCGTAACTGCAGTTGTGCCAATCCATTTCATTAAAGATGTCCTTCATTTTTATTCATCTTAGCTTTACCAATCATGATGTCTTTTCCTAGTAATTGGTCTTTCCTGTTGATGTGTCCAAAGTTAGGAAGCCACAATCTTGCAACTTTTGTTTCTAAGGACTATTTTTTGTTGTATTGCTTCTAAGACACATTTGCTCACGTTTCTGACATTTCTACAGTATGTTCAATATTATTCAACATTTTGAATGCTTTAACTCTTCTTCTGTCTTCCTGTTTCTATGTCCAGCTTTTTCATGCACATGAGCCTACTGAAAAAGCATGGCTTGGTTGAGGCACATCTTAGTTATCAAGGTGACATCTTTGCTTTTCTAAATTTTAAAAAAGGTCTTCTTGGCACCAATTTACCTGTTGCCTAAAGGTTGGTGGTTCAAACCCACACAGCAGTTCAGTGGAAGATGGATGTGGTGATCTGCTTTCTTAAAGGTTACAGCCAGGAAAAGCCCACAGAGCAGTTCTACTCTGTAATACATGGGGTTGTCACTAGTCAGAATGGCCTTGGCAATAGATAATAACAATAGCATCTTTGTTGTAATGCTATCAAGCTTATTTTATTTTATTTTTTAAAATAATTTTACCATCAACTGAATAGTGGAAGTTAAACTAAAATAATACATAAATCAAAATAATTTTAAACAAAGGCTGCACAGAAATGCATGTTGCTGTGGTTGTGAATGTTCAGCCATCTGCTGCTTTGAAAGCTGAATCAAAACTGCATGTCACTGTAGATACCTAAGCCCTCACAGCTTAGATGTCCTCCTTCCCTGGGGACTTGAACGTTCGGGGATTCTTAGCACTATCTGGTCTCTGCAGGTTAAATGTGGAACAGCAGGAATGAAATGATCGTTTCTGAAAAGCTGAAAACTTCACTAAAATTTTAGCCAATATTTTATTTTCTTACGTCATTGAACTTCTCTCAGTTGATATACCTGCTAGCCAAATTTATTGAGCATGCCTCTCATAAAAGAGAATCTAATTTTAATGGAAGAAAGTGTTCCCCCCCCTCCAATTCTGTGTCTGGATCCCCAAGCATCTTTGTGTAGAATTATGCTTCTCAAGTGTGTTGTTCATGTTTTTACACATGCTGAGAAGTTTTTCTTCTGTTTAGAAGCACTAATCCTCATCAACTGAGTTTCTGTGAAGTTGTATTCCACTCTCTTGATGAAATGGAGGCGGTGTTTCAAGTTTAAGGTGAAGCTTAATTAATCTCCTTTTCAAAGTCTGAATTTTTAGACTGTAAAAATACTTAGTTTGAAGACTCTTTATTTCACCTGTAACTTCTTAATCACTTGATTATCTTTACATAGTTTTCAGTACTTCTTGTTTTTCTGAGTCAAGTGTTTTAAAGCAAATCTTTAAGTTAAAAATAGCAATGAGTTGTTTAACATCAATATCTGACTGATAGACTGGGCAATCTGCACCTCCTAATGAGCTCATTTGGTCGACTTCCAATTTGCCATCAGTTACATAATCTTTGTTAAAGCGATCAGACAGATTTTGGATGTCTAGTTGGTTTTAATCAGAAAACCTATCTGTCTCTCTTATTCATAACTCATTTCTTTGGTGTCTTTGCTCTTTCAGGCTTTTCCTTCTGTGCTGTTGTTTGCTCCTGTTCCACAGTTTCATTGGTAAGCGGTTTTTGACTTTCCTAAAGATGAACGATTTTGTTCAATCTGTCCATTATTTTCTGGTGAAGTTATTCTGCATTGGATGCTTGTAAGACGTTTTTGCACCAGTAATTTGGGTTTCCATGAATGACTAGGGCAGTCTTTAAAGTAGAGCAATCAGCCATCCACTAAAGGAAAGATTAGGGAGCTTGCTTTGTGGTTCTTTTTCTAGAGGCTCTGCTGTTTCCTAAAGTGAAGGCCTGGTGAGATTTATTAAGTGCTGTTAATTATAGTTTGCAACTTCATAGGATTAGTTTCCACCAAGAAGACTTGATGGTTTGTCTAATTACAACAATCTTCTTATTCACTTTACCTCATTCTTGAATCTGGCTAGAAAATTGTTTGGCTAGCCATGAGTCGGATCCGACTCGACGGCACTTGGCTTGGCTTTAGCTCTGTTTCCTTGCTTAAAGGATATTTCCACTTTACTATGAAAACAACCATAGCAATATATAGGGATCTCTTGGGGAAATCCAAACAGAATTGGGACTTGTCTCACACATTCAGTCATAAATAAAGCACTGCACAGCTGCCCCAGGACCATCTGAGAAGACATACTGGTGCCAGTCACTAGTTCTTCTGTGGCTCCAAAGGGCACAAAGCTCCATGTCAGCCTTTCTGCTGTCGTTCAGGCCACAACAGACTGCACAAACTCTTGAGAGTGTTTTTTGTTATTTTTTATTTTTCTTTACTAATGCAAACAAGACCCTGGCAAACAGACCAGACCATCAAGTGGTTGGATGAAGAAAGGCTAGACAAGTCCTATAAGGCAATGCTAGCCTTTCTTAGCAATGTCTCCAGTTTTTGCAACTTTCAGTGCAGTCAGTGAGATAGAGGCATAATATGCTGATCATGCTATCTAATCTTAATGTGGATTTCTCGACTAACAGCTAAGCTTTTTGAGAAAAATATGCTTTTCCTCAGTGGTCAAAATCTGAATGTTAAAGCATATGACTCAAGAAATCTTAGCTGAGTGACTTTATGCACTCTTCAAAATAAACATACTCAGGAAGAGTGGGGTCTGGGTGTTCTTGCCAATAAGATGTTTTTCTAACTAGGGCAAAGCATCTTGTGCTCATGATCCAAGCATCCAATGAAATTATGTGCAATCACTATGTTATTAATAATCAGTAACTACTCAGCCAAGCCAAGCCAAGTGCCGTCGAGTCGAACTACTCAGAGTTAACTTATTATAATATTTATTGATTTTCCTGAAATTGCATTCTCTATGATTTGATTCCTCTTTTTACCCCATAAGAATGTTTGTATAATGGTACTGTCCTAGGACTAACTGGTTGCATTTTCCATGGACTATATAGTTTCCCAGTTGCAGTTGTTTTAAACCCTTAACAAACCTCTCTGGTTCTAACTTGAAACAGTTTTCAAGTTTTTCTCTACAATAATAAACAAATAGAAAGTTACATTTTTGTGTACTATACCTGTGGGAGTGGAGAGGGCTGATCATAGCTGTAGGAGGCCAGGCTGTGAGTTGTTGTCGTTATAAGTCCTACCTGGTCACACAGTAAACCTAGAGAAGCAAAACAGTGGCTGCCATAACCCACGTTCTCCATAGGAATGTAACAGGATGTGGTGGTGGGGCACTGTCATAGAACACTGCTTTGTGTCCCTCAGTAAGGTTTATTCTCCCAGTCTAAAATTTCCCTCCGCTGCAAGAAAGTCTGATCTCCCTCCTCTGAATCAACAGGCAAAGAAGGGAGTTATTATATTAGCTGGTGTAATTAATTCTGATTACTAACGGGAAAATGAACCATTCTTACACAATGGAGATAAAGAAGAGAATGTCAGCAATTCAGGGGAGCCTTTAGGAAATCTGTTAGTACTACCATGTCTTATGATTGAAGCCAGTGGGTAACTATAACAAGCCCGTTCAGTCAGGACCATTTATGGCCCAAACCCTTCAGTAATGAAATTTGCGGTCACATCATAGGAAAAGAACTATGACCAGTTAATGTACTTTCCAAGGGCAAAAGCAGAATAAGTCATAGAAGAAAGTAGTTATAGATGCCAGGTATGACAATACGACCAGCTGCATAAATGAAGACTATTATTGTTATGACCATGTCTTCATTATTTTGCTATTATGTATATGTATATGATGCCTGACAATTAAGTTCATGAACTCATCCTGGAAAAAGTGCTACATACCTCATTGTTGAATATCATTACAGTCACCTTTGAAGTACTCCTCTTGGGAAGCTAGGCACCTATGCCAGTGCCTAGTTCACACTATAAAATAATTTTAGAGCTTTTTCTGGAATGACTATCAGAGCTGTTGTCTTATAACCCTTGATGCCCTACTTGTCATCAAAATATTTTTTTTGCAATATTTCCTTTATCTTCAGGTAAAGAAAAAAAGTCATTAGGGGCCACAGCAGGTTAGTAGGGAGTGTGTTCCAATACAGTTATTTGTTAATTGCCTAAAAACTCAGTTGCGGACTGTCCCATATGAGCTGGTGCATTGTTATGATACAAGAGCCAGGAGTTGAAGAAAAGTTCAGGTTGTTTCTAACTTTTTCTCACAGTAGTTTCAGCACTTTCAAACAGTAAACTTTGTTAACCATTTATCCAGTTGGTACAAATTCATAGTAAGCAATTCCTGATAGCAAAAATGGTTAGCAACTTCATTTTGATTCTTGTATTTGCACTGAAAGAACTTTTATGGTAGTTGAGAACTGGCTGACTTCCACTGTGCACTTTGACACTTTGTTTCAGTGTCATATTGGTACATCCATGTTTCATCACCAGTGATAATATGGCCCAAAACATTAACTTGCCACTCCAAAAGTTCTTGACAAACTTCAACTCTTCTTTGCTTTTGTTCATTGATGAACTCCATTGGGACCATTTCTGCACACACCTTTCTCATCCCAAGATTTTCAGTTAAAATGCCATAACTGTTTCTCTATTGATGTTTACTTGGTCTGCTATACTTTTCTTAGTCAGATGATGATTTTGATTCATAAATTGATGAATTTTTGCAATGTTTTCATCAGTTCTGCTTTTTACTGGCCATCCCAACCTCTCTTCATCAGTGATGCTTTCTCTGCTCTTAGAAAAACATTTAGTCCACCTGTACACTGCTGTTCTCTTCATAGCATTATCCCCAGGACCTTGGACTAACGTGTACCTGATTTCACTTCCACTCTTGCTGAGCTTAAGAAAAAAAAAATAATACTTCTTCATTGCTCTAATTTAAGCTCCAACATTCTTGTAACGGCACACAAAAACACGCAATAACAATAATGAATACCACTCAGTAAGAAGCTGCCACACATTGACACACACACAGCTGTGAGGCCTTGATATACCAAGGTTATGAAATGTTACCCAGTTGTTTGTACAGTACTGCCAACATAAGCTCACAACGGCAAGTTCCCAGACGTAACTGTCAGACTGTCACTGTGTATCACATGACCGAGAACTTCTGTGCTTATTCATATCACATAATAAGTTTAGACATAGACTAATTAGTAGACTTTAAATCTATTATACTCACGTGAACACTATGATCAATTATCCAGTTTCTTAGGTCTATAGGAAGTAGACTATTGTGACTACTTTTTTGACTTTTCTATTGCAACAACCATATCCACCTTGTCTTCGACAGTAAGTTCTGCCTATTTGCAGATGCCATCTGAGGATCCACTTACCTCCATCACATTGCAAAAATCCCCAAACTTACTGCTGTCAATTTGATCCCTACTCATACTGATCCTATAAGACAGTACAGCTGTTGCATAATTTTCTCAAAGGTGAAAATCTTTTTGAAAGTAGATTTTCACATCTTCCCTGTATGGTGGTTTGAACTTACATTTCCTAAATCAGTGGGAGCAGTTCCCAGTCTAACATCTGAACTACAGACAAAAGCCATCACAATCCTTTTCAAGGATGTTGGTACCTACCTGACAGATTTATTCTTCAAAGTCATGGTGAAAATTGTGTTCTCTGGACCCTGCCATGCCCCTTGGTGGATCTATTCTAGCAGTATAATCTCCTTAAGTCTTTGAATACCTTCTTGCAGAATATATCACGGCATTTTTGGCATTTTAATTGTAGTCAGTAGGCCACCGTTTAGTCTATGCTTCGGCTAACTAACCCTGTTTAACTCTTCAGGCTAAAACACTGAACACAAAATCTCTGCTCAGATTAAATTCAGCCTAATCCAATTTTGTGTTTGTTTGCTATTTTCCCATATTTATCTCCATGCATACTACTCTGATTTATGTTTGTAAAAATTAGGAAGATCATATAGTTCTTTTAAAGCACGGCATACTTTCTCTTTGGTCACTCTTTGTATATCTATTTATATGTCTGGAAGCAAAGACAGATGGAGGTGGGTCATGAGGACAGTAAGCAGGTCTCTTGCAAAGCAACTGCCTCAGAGGAGGACCACAAATAGGACTAGACCCTGGGTTTGGTTTTCAGCAATTTTAGCTCTGTATAGTATGACATACTGTTTTCTTTCAGGGCACACGTAGCAACTTTCAGGTTTTTATTCAGAACTTGAATTGGTGATTTGAAGCCTTGAGCTTACCCTTCTCCTAAACAAGTGAAATTAGGAGCAACCAAATTTTTTTATTCTACTTGTCAATTTGACAAAAATGTTCCATGCTGTCAAATACCAGAACTTTTGTGTCTTACGAGTGTTACCAGACAAAACTTCCAAATTCATGTTACCTGCCCCCACAAAAAGCCAGTCTCTGAGACAAGTATTTGGGGGAGTGATCAAAGGCTTTATTAATCACGTTTGCACCAGCAAAACACAGGTGGCAGACAAACATTTGATCTCCAGGCCTGTCAGAACTGGGGAGGCATAGCCAGGGGTTATAGAGGGAAGGCATGTGTTGTGTACCAGCACAGGGGCCTCAGGAGAACAATGGGGGTGACTGGGTGGGATCCCTGTCCTGGAGCGGGCTGCTGCAACGTGTGTATCAAAAGCTGGGGTCTGGAGTCCTCGCTGTCTCCGGCTGGCTGGGTGGCACCTTCATTCAGCATCTCCATCTTTTGATGTACCTAAAGAAAGCTATAAAAGCTGCCAAAATTACTATCTCAGTGGCTCCTGTCAGTTAATCTGTTACTTCCTGTCATAGCCTAGGTAATGAAGCCAGGGATTTTTAACACAGGAACAAAGACAAGAGGGAAAAAGTCAGGTTTACAAAAAGAATTAAGTCCTAGCTGTCTATTTTAACTTCGCTTTTTAAAAATGGGGTGTCTAAAGCTTCTCTCCATTTCACAAGTATTTATTTAGGAGTGTTCTGTGTACTGTTAACCAAACAAACAAAAATCGTTGCTTCAAGTCAATTCCAACTCATAGCAACCCTGGTGAACAGAGTAGAACTGCCACACAGTGTTTCTAACAAAAACCTGATGGATTGCAACTGCTGACCTTGTATTAAAAGCTACAGTACTTAACCAATATACCACCAGGATGTCTCAAGGACTGTAAGTACCCTGTTTACTTCTAGAAAGAGAGTCACTACTATTTTTAAACCTAACCAGATTTGAGAAACTACTTCATAAAACTCCAATACCCATTCAGAAAACTCACCCTTAAGAGTTTGTTTCTCTAAGTTAGTGCAAATGGACTAAACATAAAGCTTAGAAGTCTTCTAAATAGAACCACACACTTAAAGAAAGTAAAAGAGCCAGGAGTCTGGATACCATGGTTACAGGGTAAATCTTGGTTGACTGGCATAACAAAGTTTATTAAAATGTTCTGCATCCCACTTTGGTGACTGGCATCCCAGGGTCACAAAAGCCATGAAACAGACATCTAAGAAGCACCAATTAGTTTCAAGCCACCTGGAGCAAAGGAGAAAGAAGAATATTAATGACACAAGGGAAATATGAGCCCAAGAAACAGAAAGGGCTACACAAACTGTAGAACACATCAACATAATATCAGAAGAACTAGTGGCACTCCACCACAATCAAAGACTGCACTTACAGGGAATTCAACAAAGATTTGGGCTTTTTGGCTTAAGTAGATATTGAAAACTACCTGGGCAGCTCCTGTCTAGGAGTGAGACAAGAAGACAGAGGGGGACAGGAGATCATTAATAGACATGGGAAATGTGAGGTAAAGAGGAGGAGTGTGCTGTTTCAGTGTGGAGATACAAGCTAGGGTCACAGCAAAGTGTGTTTAAGTTTTCATATGAGAAGCTGACTTAAATTATAAACTTTTACTTAAAACACAATAGAAATTAAACTAAAAATTAAGGTTTGTTTCTACAGAACCCTCTCAGTACCAAAACAGCTTAGTAAACATTCTCTAAAGAAATAAGAATACACATGATATGTATGGAGAAAGAGAGAAACATATTTTAAGATATTGGCTCACATGGTTTTAAGAGTTGGTACATCTAAAATTTGTAGTTCAGGCAAGAGTATGAAAATTCAAGCAGGCAGTGCCTCACACTTGGCAGATCAAGTGGTAAGGGAGTTAGAATTCTGGCGAGATGACTAGTTACACTCTGAAGAATGAATAAAATTCAAGAAACTTCCCATATTTATTTATTGTTTTGCTTTTAAGACTTCTAAATGATGGGATGAGACTCACTCATCAAATTGGGAATAATCTGCATTATTTGAGGCCAACTAATTTCATTGCAAGCTAGTACTCCATGCATATGAGTAGATAGAATTTTGCTTTGTGAAAATAAAACTTAAAATCTCCTTGTATGTGTGTTCAGCTTATATTTAACAAGGGTGCTAAACCAAATACATAAAGCATAGTCTTTTCAACCAATGGTGCTGGCATACCTGACTAGGCACATGTAAAAGAATAAAATTGGTCCCATGTCTCACACAACACACAAAAATTAACTCAAATTTCATCACAGATCTAAATGTAAGCACTAAAACTGTAAATCTTTTAAAAGAAAACACATAAATTTTTGTGGTCTTAGATTTACCTGAGACTATTATTTACGACATCTAAAGCACTATGAAAAAAGATTATGTAAATTGAACATAATCAAAATTAAAACCATTTGTCTGTAAAGGACCCTATGAAGAAGTAAAAATGGCAACCCATGCAGTGGAAAAAATATTGGTGAATCATACATCGGACAACTTAATAAATCTAGATCAACTTAATAAATCTATTACAAAGGAAGAGATTGAAAAAGTAATAAAAAATCTACCAACCAAAAAAAGTCCTGGCACAGATGGCTTCCCCAAAGAATTCTACCAAACTTTTAGAGAAGAATTAACTCCAGTACCAATGAGGCTATTTCACACCATAGAAAGAGATGAAATACTTCCAAATTCATTCTATGAAGGCAGCATAACCCTGATACCCAAAACAGGGAAAGATCTCACAAAACAAAGAAAATTACAGACTAATATCACTCATGAATCTAGATGCAAAAATCTCCAACAAAATTCTAGCCAATAGAATTCAACAGCATATAAAAAAAATAATTCATCATGATCAAGTTGGTTTCATTCCAGAGATGCAAGGCTGGTTCAACATCAGAAAAACAATTAATGTAATCAACCATATTAATAACACAAAAGATAAAAATCACCTGATTTTGTCAGTTGATGCAAAAAAGGCATTTGACAAAGTTCGACATCCATTCATGCTTAGAACTCTCAGAAAAATAGGAATAAAGGGGAAATCCCTCAATACAATTCATAGCATCTATGCAAAGCCAGCTGCTTTCATCATCCTGAATGGTGAAAGACTGAAAGAATTCCCTTTGAGAACATGAACTAGACAAGGTGCCCACTCTCACCACTTTCATTCAACATTGTGCTAGAAGTTCTAGCCAGAGGAATTAGACAACTCAAAGAGATAAAAGGCATCTGTATTGGCAATGAAGAAGTAAAGATTTCCCTCTTTGCAGATGTGGTTGTTTACACAGAGAATCCAAAGAAATCCATAAGTAAACTATTAGAGCTAATAAAGCATCTCTTTTCAAAATTATAAAGAATTCTTACAAACATAACCATAAAAAGACATACTATACAATTTAAAAAGTGTGCAAATGACATAAATAGACATCTATTTGGAGTAGTATACAGATGGTCAATAACACACTGCCGTTGAGTGGATTCTGACTGATACGGACTCATGCTCAGCATCATCAGTCAGCAGTGCACTGAAAATAAAAACAGTAATCTGACTCGACGGCACTTGGCTTGGCAATGAGCTATTCTCTTAGTCATCTCATACTGCTCTAACACGGTTACCACAGGTGGATGGCTTTAACAAGCAGTAATTTATTTCCTCACAGTAGAATAGGCTGAGTCCAAACTCAGTGAGGCTTTCTCTGTTGGCTCCAGAAGAAGGCCTTTGTAATCCACCTGGGAGCTTCCGAGGCACAGAAACCCAGGTCCAAAGACATGCTGTGCTCCCTGTACTGCTTTCTTGGTGGCATGAAGTACGTAACTCTCTGCTTGCTTTCCTTTCCTTTATATCCTGAGAGTTTGCCTCAAGACACAGTACAGTCTAATACACTGAGTCCTGCCCCACGAACACAACTGACACTGTTATAAAGGCAAGGCCTACAACATACAGGTTCATGACACAATACCAGGAATCGTGGCCTAGTCAAACTGCTACACACATCTTTAGGGGGACATAATTCAATCCATGGCAGAAATACCTTCCTGTTTAAGGGAATGATGGTAATTAGAGAGAGATAATAATAAATTTTGAAGAATATGTACAAAAATTAGAAGTGTGTGCCTTCAGTGGGAATACTTTGCCAAAAAAAAATTGCAGTCTCTGAAATTGATAAATCTAGAGTTACCACACCTAGGTATATATCCACACCTAGGTATATATCTAAGGAAAACGGAAACATATGTAAACATAAGAATTCATACTTGCTAAAAAATGAAACTAATCCAAATGTTCATAAGATCATGAATGCATGAAGAGAATGTGTATTACTCTACAAGTAGAATATTATTTGTCAATAAAAATAGCAAAATGCTGATACTTACTACAATATGAATGGATCCGGAGGCGTAAAACAAGTCAGTTACAAGATACCACACATTACATGGTTTCATTTCTATAAAATACCCAGCATAGGGAAGCCCACAGGAGTAAACAGGGAATTCACAGATACAGAAAGTATCATATTTGTGGTTTCACAGAATGTGGAGAGGGAAGTTTGGAGGAAAATATTGTTATTATATTTAAATATTTTTGAAGTAATGAACTATATAACCACCTTCAAAAAGAAGAGGTTTTGGAGCTGTCATTGTGACATTGGCCTCAGCTAGCTCTACTGTGAGAAAACAAATTTCTTTTTGTTAAAGCCATCCACTTGCCTGTGATACAGCCAGGCAGCTTGCCTTGTGAATGTACAGAGCAAATATTCAAATATATGTTTTTAGGATAGTAAAAGCTCAAGAATTCCATAGTTCAACACTAGTTTAGATGATGAAATAAAATCTAGCAAAAAATCATTCAAATTATCTCATTGAATGTAAAGAAAGAATTTGTAAGAAGGAAGAACAAAGGGTAGCTATGTCCGGTACAGAAACGTACAAAACTGCTAGCCAATAGAGTAAAGCCTTTCATTTTCTACATAGGGTTAAAAGTTCCCATCCATTTGTGTGAGTTCTAACCACTACATCTGTAGGACAGCTTACTAGCTGGCATTCTCTGTTTAGGAAGTCGATGTGGTGAATGCAGAAAAAAACTAAAGAAGTGATGAAGATCTATTCTTGAGTAAAATATCACAGTTTAAGAATATGAGGACTGCCAATTAAGTTCTCGAACTCATCCTAGGAAAAGTGCTACAAAACTTATTGCTGAATATCTCTATGATCACCCTCCGAGTACTCCCCTTGGGAAGCCATGCACCCATGCCAGAACCTAGTCTACCTTTCAAAGCTATTTTCAAATCTTTTTGTGAAATGACCATCAGAGCTGTTTTCATATTATACTTAATGTCTTGAATGTCATAAAAAATGTCTTCCTTTAATATTTCCTCGACGGCACTTGGCTTGGCTGGCTTGGCTTTGTCTCTGGGTAAAGAAAGAAAGTCATCAGGGGCCAGATCAGGTGAGGAGGAAGGGAATCCAATACAGTTATTTGTTTAGTGGCTAAAATTTCCTCACAGACAGCTATACAATTAAGTTTGAGGACTTAGCTGCTACTCCACCATGCCACCGTGTGCGATGGCCATTCCAAGTAAGAGCTCCGAAATTGCTACGCAGAGTGCAGTAGGCACAGATGTCAGTACACAGCTCCCCAAGGGAGGTACTTCAATGGTGACCTGTAGTGGTATTCGACAATGAGGTATGGAGCACTTTTTCTAGAATGAGTTCGAGGACGTAATGGTCAGGCCTCATAGCTGTGGATAATTATTTCACTAAATGACCTGTTTTCACAGCGCTCAACAGCTTGATTAGTAACCAAGATGTCAGCACTTTGAATCCACTAGCTGCTCCTTGGAAACCCTACTGGGTAACTAACTCTACTCTGTCTTACTGGGTTATTATGAGTCATATTAACCGGACAGACAATGGATTTTGTTTGATTACCTCAAATAAAACACAGTTCTCACCGTGGACAGACTTACGTAGTGATCTCACATATTTGCTATGGGCTTGCCTATGTGACTTGATTTGGACAATGTGACATCAGCAAATGCGAGACAAGCAGAAGTGTGATGTTTGCACACTGGGGGCTACTTAGAACCCTGATGAAAACAAGCTGTGAAGCTGCCATGAATGGAAATATTGAAAACGAGGTCTTTGCGTCTCGGCTGTTCCATGAGTCTCACCAGCAGCTGTCTTTCATTCTGGCACTTACTTACTGGGTTAATGTTGGATAGGTCTCAAACTTTCTGAGATTTTTCCTCATTAAGAGAACCAGGATAATAATATAGAGTCATAAATCACATAGGGTTTACTTTTCAGTTCTCACACTTTTAATCCTCATGCCAAACCTGAGGGACAGTGCTTTCATTGTTTCAATTTTTTTGTTTTGTTTTGTTTTTAGTTTTTTTTGAAAGGGACATAAAGAAATACATCCAAAGTCACACAAACTCTAAGATGTAGCTTTGAAGTCTGTTCTTTCAATCATTATTCAATATAGCTTAGTTTGTGCCAGTCCCTATAAAAGAAGAAAAGTTCTTTCTTTTTTGTAAGTGTCTTGCTTGTCAGATTTGATACATATCAATTAGTTTTTAAATGTGACCAGTACTTTTTTCTGGTCAGTTGTGGAATTTGTCCATGTAACCACTTGTAATTCTGTGATTTTGCTAGAGGAAACTTTTTCCCCTGTAAAATTCCACATTGTTGTATTGTACTCTGGAGGGCAGTCCATCTGCTTCTGCTGGTTTACTATGTAACAAGCTCTGCTTAGGAACCCAAAAAGGCATAAATCTAGAGCTACAGATTCTTACTTGTCAGTTCCATATAATACAGCTCCTGTTCAGTAATTATGTATGATAAACATCCTGATTATAATACATCTCATCCACTGAGGTGGTCTGCTCACGCACACATAACACTAGTTTACTGGCATAACTAGGCTATACACAGATTTTTAATATGCTATTTCCTGAACAGAGAGACTTCCTTTTATCTCTTTCAAGATTGTTCAAAGGATGGTGCCTTGCATACTGAATGCACCATTTACATTCAATTAAAATGTGAAATCGCAGTCTCTTCAACAAGTTTTCTTCAAATAAGTTTTCTTTCCTTTCAGTGATCCAGTAAGAGCCATTTATTTATTTAAGTTTTATGGCTATTTTATTGATAATTTATGAAAATGGTACTTATGAATAATTTTATTTTTAGGTTTTCGTTAAGTAGTCATTGTCCTTTTGTTTTAGTAAGCAATATTTTTTTATCAAGGTATATTGAATCAGACCTGATAAAAATGAACAAACTGAATTTCCCAGCAATGCTATTGAACATAATGTTGAACATTTGTATGACAACAAGAGGCTTAGGCTAGTCCAACCAAAAACTGTCCGCTCCAGATTTTAACAAATTCAAATGTTTCTTTAAAATGCAGTTGTAAGATTATGGTAATTGTGAGAAAGTTATCATTATGTCTATTTTTATGGGAATTTGGAATCTTAGAAATATACCAACTCTAAGACGCTACAGTATTTGGACATGACAGTCTGGACCTGCGGATTTGTGCCACTTGTGCAGGCTTTCTAAACTACCAGGAAATTTTATGATTTCGAACAGTATGTTTGAATTTTGAGGAAATAGGTAACAGCTTCTTCTGGGAAAACTGAAAACTCTGAGTCTATGTAATGAGATTTTAGCCAATATTACATGCAAGATCTTATTCTTCTTCATGTTCTCTTTTACTTTCTTGGAAGTAATTCCATTTGAGTGAAGAAAAGGACAGAATTTTTCCCTTGGAGACTCTCCGGTTAATTTACATTCTGATTTGCTTTTTCTTTGCCCAGAAAGTCTCACTGCATTTACTTGTGGTCTATATGAGGCTTCTAACACCAAAGCAACAGAAGGAAGATACGCATTCAGAAAGTAACCATGGATTCTTTAAATAGTATTTCTATGACCCCAGTCTACTGTCCCACAGTTAAAAATGTTGTCATACAAACATGTCTTATAAACATTCTAATTTAGCATATGTCTATTTATTTCTCTACATACCTACTTAGCTCTGAGCATCTTAATATTAATATTCTGCAAAAATCTTCACTTCCTTTTCTTGTTTTCCACATGCTTGAAGAATATCTCCAGGGCCATTCTTTTAAGCTCTGTAGATTTATTACCAACACGTTATTAAAATCATGACTCTGAGAATGTTTTATTATTTTTCAGAACAATTTATTTTCCAGTAAATGATCCTTATATACAGATTTTTATGAGTACTACTTGTGAATTGTTGTATCAAAGAACATTTTAAATCAATTAAAAAATATATATGCATTCATCAAATGACATATTGCAAAATCATACATCTGCTGCAAAAGACTTCATTAAAGTTTTAGAAAGCAAAGATGTGACTTTAAGGACTCAGGTGCACCTGATCCAAGCCATGATGTTTTCAGGTATTTCATACACATTCAAAAGCTGCACAGTAAGAAGGAAGAATTGAGGCATTTGAATTATGATTTCGGTGAAGAATATTAAACATACTAGGGAGTACCAGAAGAATGAACAAATCTGTGTTGGAAGCAGTAAGCCAGAATGCCCCTAAAAAGTGAGGGTGGCAAAACTTCATTTGGTATACTTGTACATACTATCAGGAGGGGCAGGTCCTGGAGAAGTACATTATGGTTGAAAAAAGGAAGGTCTTGTGATGGTTAAGATTATGCATTAACTTGGTTGTTCATTGCTCTCAGTGTTTATAGTGATCACCCGTGTGAAGATCTACCATAAGTAGTTAATCCTTTGAAAGAGAGTTTATCTATGGGCGTTGCCTGCAATCATACATACGTAGACATTTTGGCTTTTGCCTTCTCTGTATTCACTTCCTGTTCGTTTGACCTCCAGTTCTCGAGACATGAGTTAGCAGCTTATAGCTGATTTGGGGATTTACTGATATTCACAACCTGTGAGCAAGAGCCCTGTTCTCTAACTTGCCAATCTTCGGTTTGCCACCCTCTGAGGATGCACGAATCAGGAGAAGACACTATCCCGATCCACAGACTTGGGATATTCTGGTCTCTACAATTGTGTGAGTTGTTTCTTTGATATAAATCTCTTTCTTTATATTTTTATAAAATTTGTTTTGCGTCTCTAGAGAATCTGGTCTGAGACAGCCCTGCATGAGTTGGAATTACACAGTGGCTGCAACAGTGGGCTCAAACATAGCATTGATTGTGCAGCTATTGCAGGACTGGGCAGCATTTCTTTCTGTTGTACAGGGGGGTTGTCAAATAACTCAAACCAACTAGACAGTATTTATCAAGTGTTTGTATATGTGTGTATATGCATTTGTGTATGCATATTAAAGAAATTAGAAAACATGTATTTATGTTGCTGTGATCTCTTAATGTGCTTTTATTTCAGAGTGTCTTTTAAGATATATAAAGAAAAATTAAGACTGTTAACATTTTGTAAAGGAAAAGAAGAATCTCCATATATCTTTATAATTATTAAATTACCTTTATTATCTGTTTTCTGCTGGTGCCTGAAGGATTCCTCTGTTGCTCTCTTTCTGCATGTTCAAGCTGTAGTGTTAATTCTTTGGTTTGGGTCCTTTGTTCCTTCCAGATGTGTACATTTATAGAGATAAATTGACATCTGAGCCCTACTTTGGCTATATCCCATAGGTTCTGGTAGGATGTGTTTTCATTCTCGTTTGATTCCATAAATATCGTTATTTTGTCCTTGATTTCTTCTATAACTCATGGCTTTTTGAGCAGGGTGTTCAGTTTTCATGAGTTCCAGTTTCTATTTATGCTTTTTCTACTATTCATTTCGGTGTTCAGTTTTCATGAGTTCCAATTTCTATTTATGCTTTTTCTACTATTCATTTCGACTTTTATGACTTTATGGTCCAAGAAGATACTTTGCAAAAATTCAGTGGTTTGAATTTTGTTGAGATTTACTTTATGTCCTAACACATGGTCTATTCTGGAAAATGTTCCATGTGCATTGGAGAAGAAGATGTAGTTATCCGCCGATGAATATAAAGTTCTGTATATGTCGATGAGGTCTAGTTGGTTAATTGTCAGAATATGATCTTCTGCATCTTTACTGAAATTTTTTCTAGATGATCTATCCATTACCAAAAGTGGAGTGTTGAAGTCTTCAACTATTATTGTGGAGTGATCTATCTCATTTTTCAGTGTAGTCAGTGTTTGTTCAATGTATTTAGATGCTCTGCTATTGGGTGCATAAATATTTAATATTGTTAAGTCTTGCTTGTGTATTTAACTTTTCAGCAACAAATAGTGTCCATCCTTGTCCATGATGGTAGATTTTATATTAAAATCTATTTTATCTGAGATTAGTATTGCCATCCCTGTATTCTTTGTATATTGTATATATTATTGGTATATATTACATATATATTGGTATATATTATTCTGTCCCTTAATTTCCAGTTTATTCCTATCTTTAAACCTAAGGTATGTTTCTTGTAAGCAACATACAGATGGGTCATGTATTTTGATCAAGGACGTAACTTGTTGTCTGTTTATTGGAGTTTTCAGTCCATTTACATTCAGTGTAATTATGGATAGGTACGTATTTAGTGCTGTCATTTTGATGTATTTATTTTTGTGTCAGTGTTTTCTATTTTTCTTTTAATATTCTGTTGTGGGTCATTCTTCTTTTATCTGTTGACTTTTCATCTTTTGCAGAGTTGGTTTTGCATTTGTTTGTTGAGACTCCTGTATTATGTTTCCTGTTTTGATATTGCATTGTTATTGTGCTTTGCAGCTACTTCTATGATCCCCTTTAATATTCTAAACTTAAAACCAATTTTAACTTCTAAAAATCTTATTAACTTCCTCTCCATCTGAAAGGATTATAACTACTGTGGTATATCCCTCTTTTTAATGTGATGTGTCTTAGTTTTCATGATATGACCACTGGATCCCTTCTTTTAATATTATATCTTCGATTGAGTTTTGTGCTTTCCCTACCTGAGTATATTTCTGGATGTTGTGTCCTGTATTCTTTCCTTAAATATGCACGTAATGGTTTTGTTTTTATAAGTAAAGAGCTTCTTTCAGTATTTCTTGTTGTTTTGATTTGGTTTTTACAAAGTCGCTAAACTTATGTTTATCTGCTAATGTCTTAATTTCATATTTGAGAGACAAGTTTGCAGTTGGCAGTTTTTATCCTTCAAGGCTTTGAATGTGTCATCCCACTGCCTCCTTGTCAAAATTGTTTCTGATGAGAAGTCAGACAAAAGTCTATAGGATTTTCCTCTGAATGTTAGCTTTGTTTTAATCTTCACTGCCTTTAAGAGAACCTGTTTATGTTTCATTTTCTTAAGCTTGAGTGTAATATGTATTTGTGTCTTTTTTTGAGATCTAGTTTTTGTGCCATTTGATACACATCTTGGATATCTGTGTTATCTTCTTTCACAATTTTAGGGAAGTTTTCTGTCAGCAACTCAACTATAATACTTTGTTTTCAGCTGTTCAGGAACTCCAAGTAATCATAGATTATTGCTCTTAATAGAGTTCCACATGTTTCTTAATGCTTCTTCATTTTTCTTATTTCTATTCTCTGATTTCTCATAAATGCTGGTATTAGTAGCTCTAGCTACAAGGTCACTAATTTCCAATTCATCAGTTCTGCTCTTTTTGTTTTGCATTCAATTATCTAATTCTGAATTTTGTTATTGATCTGTTGGATTTCAGAATGTTGATTTTCTGTCCGTTTGAATAGTTTTTCATTTTGTTCTGCTGCATTTTGTTTAATCTCTAGGAGGGCTCTGTATATGATTCTTTTGAAGTCAACCGCTGATAGTTTCAGAAAGTCTTCTTCATCTGGGAAAATTTTTGATTCTTTATTTTGGGAGTTTTCTGGAACCATAGTGAGTTGTTTCTTTAAATGCCTGGTGATAGTTTGTTGCTTACAGGACATCTAGAGGCTGTTTAATTTCTCTGGTGTTGCCTCAACAGGAGCTTAGGCATAGTTCTGAGAAGGGAGTTGGTCACTAGTCACCTCTTTGTACTGTAGTGACTAGCCCTAGTGACTCTTTGGGGTGTCAATCTCCTCCTCCTGGCTGGTAAAGACAGAACTCTACTTACAGAATAACTGTGTGTGAGGCGGTATCAACCAACCCTACAATGTGGGTCAGTAAGGGCTGGAAGAGATGCCACACTACCGGGCCACTCAGCAGTCTTATTTAAAATTTTTCTCCAGGCAGTCATACTTTAAAAATTTAGGAGCTATGTGACAGCTGCCAAAATTAGTCAGGTCATCAGATGGGGCAGGCCTCGCCTTCCATCTGACAACGGAAGCACCTCTTCTGCTGTCCCCAGATGCTGTGAAGTAGTTCAAAGTAGGGAGGGGGCTATGGCCTTGTTGCCATCCTAAGCTGGGATCTACCCATAAGGTAACATTGTGCTAAGCACAGCCTTTCTACTGGAAAAGTGCTTTCCAGATTGGCACTGCTATTCACCTTGGGAATTATCTCCTGCTGAGTCCTCCAGTTAGGTAACTCCACCTCTCACCCAATGACAATGGCATCATGGCCAAGCTGCCCTTTCTGCCACAAAACAGCAGTATCTATGGTGGATCTCAGAAAAAGAGAGGCTGGGGTTGGGGGCTGTAGTGCCCTCAGTCAGGAGCCAGGATCTCAAAAATGTGACAATCCTATGACTGTTTTTCTGCTGCACTATATGCTGTTTACTTTAGCACTGTGGTTCAGTGTATTTTCAGCTCCTGCTGTCTCCTACCTCCTGGACAAGAAAAAAAAGAAAAGCAACAATAGCTATAGTCTACCCAAGTGGAGAGTCAGTAGGAGTGGGGCTCAGTGCCTCATCAGAGAGTGGTAGTTTCCTGTTTAATAGTGTGTATTCCAATCTTGCAACCCTATGGCATATCCTACTACTCCCTGGATGTCCAGAGTGTCCCATTCAATTATCAATCTGGGCATTAGTTTTCAGAGGGAATTGAGGAGACATGTGTCTAGCCCAACATCTTGGCTTTGCCCCTATAATTATTAAATTATTTCACATTTTTCATGGCTAATTTGTACCAGAAGAGTATTCACATTCACTTATATCTTTCCATTAACAATTTCCCCTTTCTTTTTCATTCTTTAGTGAGTTTACCTAATTTGTGGCAAATTTTCTTCTGTAGTTTCTGCTTCAAGACATGCCTTACCATGAATTACTTCTCATCTATTTATTTAATCATCTTTTAAATGAACATTGGGCATTTATCATACACATTTCTGTCCAGTTACTCCATACAGAGACACTATATAGTTCATCATTGTCAAACCCTACATGCTTTTCTTCCCAGGAGATTGTAGGTTGAGTGAAATTAATTGTTGGTGACTCAGTGGCACTTGGCTTGGCTTTGCCAAGATGAAGAGACTGACAGAGAGATTGTTGTAGGAAATCTCCAGGTACCTCTAGGTGAAGGATAGAAGTTAAACAACTTCTGAATGCTTACTGCGCTAAACTTGCCCTCTTGCCACAAATCTATAAATGTACTTCTACATATATGCATCAAACTTTTACATCTACCAGACAATTAGAAAAAAAAGTAGCAGAATATTTTATTTGACTAATATGAATTTATCACAAGTTGTATTTCAAGTATTCTAGTACATGTAGTTAATTTTAAGACAAGTATTACTGAAATATTTATTAATAAAAATAATGATTGACATTATTGTATATTTCACAAAAAATGTCAAGGCGAGTTTGACCATTCAATTTTAATTATATTTTAATTAATTCTACTGGGAGGTACAGGCAGTAAACTACAAAATTCATTACATTGGCCTTAGAAGCTCTGGGTTTTACTCTGGATTCTTCTTCCATCACATAGACAGTAGGCTCCTTTCCATAAGAAATTTGATGGAAAAATGGGTTCCAATATTACATGCCTCTATGGTAATCATCATTGCTTTTTTTTTAATTGAAGTTTTTCCATCATGAAAATGATATTACCCATAAGTAAGTGACTATAGTTTTTCATTTAAACAAAGACTATTTTGAAAGAGAAAAGGGTTACTACCAAAAAGCACTGTAAGATAACAGACATAAACCCTGATGCTCTTAAGCAAACTGGGAAGAGTTGTTACCTTACTCTTTCTGTATCTGAACCTTATATGTTTTATTTTTCATGATATGTAACCAGTAAACATCTGTAACAATACTGTTTCTAATCCTCTTGACACACAGTTTTAAATTATTTCCCCTGTAAAATCTCATTTCTATAATTTATCCAATTGTAATCTGTACTTACCTAAGCTATATGATTTTCCATCATCATAACTATTAATAATGTCCACTATATTCCAATATGACAATCCTGTGGCATATCCTAGGACTCTCTGGGTGTCTGGAGTGTTCCATTCAGTTATCAATCCAGGCCTTAGTTTTCAGAGGGAATTGAGGAGGCATGTGTCTAGTCTGACATCTTGGCTCTGCCCCTATAATTATTAAATTATTTTACATTTTTCATGGCTAATTTGTACCAGAAGAGTGTTCACATTCACATGTATCCTTCCATTAACAACTTCCCTCTTTCTTTTCATCTGGATGCTTCCTGAGATGCCTATTAATCACAACAGTTTTTACAATGATAACACTCTCCAGTGAATTATCCTAATTGTATTCTATCTATTTGTATTTTATATTTCTCTGTCTCTCACTTTTACTGATTACTACTATACCTTTCATAGACACTCTTAATTCCTGGGCCCCACTCCAGATGCTTACCATTATCTCAATGTTGTTAGCCTTTTCTATATAGGATTTCATGAGAGATGCTGTCACCATTCTCTTGCAATCATTCTACCATCTTTTGTTCCACACTACCAACGTTACTGATTACTAACGTAAATAATAATAATAAAAACAATGATGTACTAGATGAGCCATTGCTTACTCTCTGGTATTATTTAGAACTGGCAAGAAAGCTATTTTAACTATACTGTTAGTATAAAGTCATATTGTTTCAATTATGTTGAGTGTCCATCCCATTTTGTTAGCTGTCAAGTAATTTAGGGGAGTCCTAGTGGCACAATGGTTAAGGGTTCAGCTGTTAACCAAAAGGCGGGCAGTTCAAATCTACCAAGCTACTCCTTGGAAACCCTATGGGGCAGTTTCAATCTGCCTTGTGTGGTCTACATGAGTCAGAATCTACCCAATAGCAACGAGTAATCATGTTTAGAAAAACTGTTGCTCTCTATTTTACTTGTTTAAGTTTCCTTTCCTGCCATCATTCCTCCACTAGCCTAAATCCAAAATGATTTGTACCCTAGTTTAAGAAAATCCAAGCACCCACATTCTCTTCTTCCATGCAAGAAATCTCTATCACTTATTGGTAGCCATTCACTCATGTTATACCGGTCTCTGGACTCTGTGTATGCCCAAATTATATACATATAATATTTTATGTCTGCTGTATGTATTACTGTAATAAGATCAAAGGTTTGAACTAAACCAGGATGCCTCAGAAAATAGGTCTGGTAGTGAAGTTCACAGTCTCAAACACCGTATGAAGCACATATTCTGTATACATAGGTGGCTATGTGAATTGACTCAACAACAACTAACAAAAACGACAAAAACAAAAAGTATTTGTTTGCTCATACCAAAAATATTGCATATTCTGAGATTTGAGGTCTTAGTGTTTTGAATTTAGTGCTAGTATTCATATTGCAAACTTTAATCTCAGAGTTAAAATGCCTCAAATTATGGCACTGTTTCATGGATGTTTTTCTTTGGAAGCAGAAACCCTTTCAAGAGAGATGAAAGTTGAGGATAGATATGAGAATGCTAGCGTTTCATGGAGGAGTAGTTTCTTTTTAGAAACTAAGACTGTAAGATACAGTTGCAAAAGTCTCCATTACACTCTATCCTAAGCAATGCCTGAGGAGCAAAAGATAATTTTGTACATGATTTTTTCAGAGATGGAACAGTAAGAGTTGTAGCTTTGGTAGTGTTATTCCAAAGAATTATACAAGAATGAATAATGAGCATCTCATGAAGTCATTATTGTACAGATCCCCGAGTTTTGAACTATGCTATTGAAAGGAAAGCTCTAAAATATGATTTATATGGAATATTGCAGCAGCTTTATATGGCTGAAGTAAATTCAATTTATTTAAAACACCACAAGTAAGGAAATGGATTTGGGTATCTTAAAAAAGTTGTTGTTTAGCTTTATTAACATACTTAGCAAAGGAAGAATCTCAAAGAACTAAGACATTTTAGTTGCTCCCATGTTAACTCGTATCAAAACAGATTAGGATGCTTTGAACTGACTACTAGTTCTCCTGTTAATCATTTCACTGCCTTCTTAGAGATGAAACACAAAACTTTATTTCTAAGGATCAGATTTTAATTGTTTCCATTCCTTTCATTATCTCAGGATATCACTGTAAGTATATTTATATGTCCTTTTCTTCAGGCCAATGTCATTTTTTTTGCATTATAAAAATATACTTGGGAGATGGGGACAAGATGATGGACTAGACACATGACTCCTAAACTCCCCCTGAGAACTAAAGCCTTGAATGATAATTGAATAAAGCAGTATGGACATCCAGAGAGCCATAGGATCTGACATAAAAATGTCAGTTTGGACCAGCTGCCACTAAGCAGGTAAACACCTCTAATAAAGAGTAGCCAGTGGCATGCTTAGTCTGGCCTCTGCTGACTCACTGTTTGGGAGAACTGCAGGTACTGATGCCTTCTTTGCTATCTGGGAGGTGAGGGCTGGAAATGAGTCAGGTAATATGCTGAACGGCAGTGCTTAAGTAAAACAGCATATGGCAGAGCAGAGAGACATTGCTTGGGATAGCCACATTTTGCAAGCCCAGCTGCTGTCTGAGGGCACCACAGCCCCTCCACCCTCTCTTTTCTGAGCTGCATCACAGATTCTGTGGTTTTGTGTTGGGAAGGGCAGCTCAGCTGGGATGCCACCTTGGTTAACTGGGAAGCAGAGTCATCCATCTAAAAGGCTTAGCTAGGGCTAATATTCACAAGGAGAAGCAGGGCCTGTCCAGAAAGTGCTTCACCAGAAAAGCTGGGTTTATAATGGTGCCTAGAGATATGGGTGGGGCCTGCCAGAAAATGACAGGAAAGCCCAAATCTCTCCCGACTTTGAACAACCTCATAGTATCTGGGGACAGCCTGTGAGGTGGTTTCATTGCCAACCAGGAGGCAGGGCCTGCCACAACTGAGGGCCAACTGTTTTGCAGCTCCTCACTTAGCAAGAAAGAATCTTTTTTTAAATAAAAACACCTAAAGAACTGACTGATGAGTGGTCTGGCAGCATCTTCTCCACCCTTCACATCATGGCATTGGCTAACAGCCCCCCAGTGACTCCATAAGTAGGGCACTGTCTTTGTCAGACAGGGGCAGATCCTGCCACACCAGAGACTCCACCAGGGGCCAGTCACTAGAGTACACAGAGGCACCTGGTGACCAACTCCCTTCTTAGAACTGTGCCTCATTTCCTGTTGTAGTAATACCAGAGAAACAGAACAGCTTCTCAATGGCATAAAGGCAAGAATAGATAGGTAACAATTCAAAGAAAGAGTCCACCATGGCACTGGAAAATTCCCAAAGTAAAGAATCAAAAAACTTCCCAGATGAAGAAGCCTTTCTGAAACTATTGGATGTTGAGTACAAAAGAATTATATAGAAAGCTCTTCTAGATATTAAGCAAAATGCAGCAGAACAAAATTAAAAATTAAGCAAGCTATCTGAACTGATGGAACATCCACAATCTGAAATCCAGCAGATGAATTATAAAATGACAGAATTAGACAATTCAATCCACAGGCAAAAGAGCAAAAGAGAGGAAAGGGAAGCCACAGTTAGTCAGCTTGAGGACAGAGCAACTGACACCATCATTTATAGGAGAAATCAGAGAATAGAAATAAGGAAAATAAAGAAGCATTAACAAACATGTGGGACTCTATTCCTCTACTAAGAGGAATAATCTACAATTAATTGGTCGTCATGAGTCAGATCCAACTCGACAGCACTTGGCTGGCTGGCTGAACAAGGGGGGCATAACTGAAAACGCAGAGTAATGTTGTTGAGTTACTGACAGAAACTTCCGTGAAATTCCAAAAGAAGAAAACAGATATCTAAGACATGTATCGAATGCCACAAAAGCTAGACCACAGGAGAAAGATACTGAGACTTATTATAATCAAGCTTAATAAAATGAAACATAAATACATTCTCTTAAAGACAGTGAAGACTAAAACAAAGCTAACATTCAGAAGGAAGCCCTATAGGCTTCCTTGAGAGAAAAGATGTTGGCAAGGAGGCAGTGTGATGACACATTCAAAGACTTGAAGGTGAAAAGCTTCCAACCAAGAATTATATGTCCTGCAAAATTGTCTCTCAAATATGAAAATGAAATTAAGACATTCACAGAGGAACAGAAATACTGAAAGAAGCTCTTTGCTTAGAAAAACAAAACCATTAAGTTAATACTCAAGGAAGCAATCCAGAGTCCAATGCAGTTGGGGAAGTCACAAAGCTCAATCAAAGCTGCAATATTTGAAGAAGGGAACCAGTCATTGTATCTTGAAAATTACAACATCATCCCCTAGGGTCACCATGAGTTGAATCTGACTCGACGGCACTTGGCTTGGCACAGTAAAAAGAGGGTTATATTACAGTAATAATAGTCCTTTCACATGGAGAGGAAATTAAAAAGATATGCAGAAGTTAAAGTCTGGTTTAAATTTAGAATAGTAAAAAAGATCAAAAGGTAGCTGCAAAGCAAAATAACAAGAGATATCAAAATAAAAAACATAATACATGGATTTCAACAAACACAAAACCAACACTGAAAATTCAGCCTATAAAGAATGACCCAGAACAGAATATTAGGAGCAACATAGAAAATATAAACAACACAAAAACAAATGCATCAAAATCACAACACTGAACACATACCTATCAATAATTACACTGAACATAAATGGACTGAATGCTCCAATAAAGACACAGCAAGTGACATCCCAGATCAAAAGACACAATCCATCTATATGTTGTTTAAAATAAACACACCTTAGACTCAAAGGTATCAACAAACTTAAAATTAAAGGATGGAAAAATATATACCAAGTCAAAACGTACAAAGAAGAGCAGGAATGGCAATACCAATCTCAGATAAAATAGACTTTAATTTAAAATCCACCACTGTGGACAAGCATGGTCACTATTTATTGCTGAAAAGTTCAATACATAAACAGGACTTAACAATATTAAATATTTGTGCACCCAATACCAGAGCATTTAAATATATTAAACAGTGACTACATTGAAAAATGAAGTCAATCACTCCACAGTAATAGTTGAAGACTTCAACACTTCACTTCAATAATGGACAGATAACCCAGAAAAATACTCAGTAAAGACACAGAAGATTTTACTGTGGCAATACTCCAACTAGACCTCATTGACATATGCAGAACTGTTCACCCATCATCAAATATACCTCCTTCTTCAGTGCACATGGAACGTTTTCCAGAATAGATCATGTGTTAGGCATAAAGCAAGTCTCAACAAAACCCGAACTACTGAATTATTGCAAAGCATCTTCTTGGCCTATAAAGCCATAAAAATTGAAAACAATAGTAGAAAAGAAATAGGTAGAAATTTGACCTCGTGAAAACTGAACAATGCCTTCCTCAAAAATCCATGAGTTATTGAAAAAATCAAGGATGAAATAAAGAAATTTATGTAATCATATTAGAATGAAAACACATCCTACCAGAACTTAGAGGATACAGTCAAAGCAGTGCTCAGGGGTCAGTTTATCTGACTAAATGCACATATCCAAAAGGGAGAAAGGGCTCAAACCAAAGAATTAACTCTACTGCTTGAACAAGTAGAAAGATAGAAACTGAGGTTACCCTCAGTCACCAGAAGAAAACAAAAAATAAAGATTACAGCATAACTAAATGAATTAGAAAATAGAAGATCAATTGAAAGAATTAACGAAAGCAAAAACTGGTTCTTTGAAAAGCTTAGCAAAAGTAACAAACCACTGGCTAAACTTACCAAAGGAAAAAGAAGAAGAAACCAATAACACAAATAAGAAATGAGATGGGAAATGTCACAACAGACACAACCCAAATCCAAAGTACCATAGCAGAGTATTACAAAAGACTGTAACAGATTTGAAAAACCTAGAAAAAAATAACAAATTTGTAGATTCATGTTACCTATCAAAATTATCACAAGGAAAAACAAAATAACTTAATAAATCCATCATAAAGGAAGAAACTGAAAAAATAATCATAAAACTAGTAGCCAAAAAAGAAAAAAATCCTGGTCCTGATGGCTTCATAACAGAATTCTACCAAACTTTTAGAAAGGCATTAGCTCCAATACTACTCAGCCTGTTTCACAGCATAGAAAGGGATGGAATACTCTCAAGTTCATTCTGCGAATCCAACATAAGCCTGACACTGAAGCCAGTGAAAGATCCCATGTAAAAAGAAAATTGCATTCATGAACTTTTTTGCAGAAGATCCCACATAAAAAGAAAATTATCATTCATAAACATAGATGCAAAAATCTTCAACAAAACCTAGCCAATTTAATTCAACAACGTATCAAAAAATAATTCATCATGACCAAGGTAGATTTATACTAGGACTCAAGGCTGGTTAAACATCAGTAAAACAATTAATGTGATGAACCATGTACATAACACAAAGGATAAGAATCGCCCATTTTTGTCAAGTGATTCAGAAAAGGTATTCAACGAAGTCCAACACCCGTTTATGCTAAAAAGCCTCAGCAAGACAGGAATAGAGGAGAAAACTCTCAACGCAATAAGGGACATCTGCACAAAGCCAATCACCTACATCATCCTGAATGGAGACAAGCTGAAAGAACTCCCCTTGAGAACGGGAAATAGACAAAGATGACCACTCTCACAACTTCTATTCAATGCTGTACTAGAGATTCTAGCTAGAGCAATTAGCCAATACAAAGAAATAAAGGACATCTGCATTTGCAAACAAAAATTAAAAATCTCTCTATTTGTAGGTGATATGACTGTATATGCAGAGAATTCTAAATAATCTGTAAGTAAACTACTGAAACTAATAGAAGAGTTCAGAGTAGTATCAGGATATAAGAGAGACATAAAAAAATCAATAGTATTCCTTTATACCAACAAACAGAGTATCAAAGAAGAAATCACCAAATTAATACCATTTACTAGAACCCCTAAGAAGATAAAATACATAGGAATAAATGTAAGTATAGAAATAAGAGACCTATATGGAGAGAACTACAAGACCTTACTGCAATAAACCAAGAGAGATGTACATAAATGTAGAAACCTACCCTGCTCACAGATAGGCAGACTTCACACTGTGAAAATGTCTATTTTATCCAAAGTGATCTACATACACAAAGCAATAGCAATACAAATTCCAGTGTCATTTTTTAATGAGGTGGAGAAACAAATCATCAGCTCTGTTTGGAAAGCAAAGAAAGCCTGGAGAATTAAAGCACAACTGCAGAAGAGGAACACAGTGGAAGGCCTCACACCATGCTTCCTGAGAACCTATTGGACTAACACAGAACTCAAAACAGCCTGGTACTGGTACAGAAAGAGACGTACAGACCAATGGAACAGAGTTGAGACCCTAGAGATGCCACCAGCCTCTTATGAACAGATGATATTTGACAGAGGTCCTAAGACGGTAAACTAAGGTGAAAACAGTCTCTTTAACAAACGGTGTTGGCAAAAGTGGATATCCATCTGCAAAAAAATTGAAACAAAAACCATATCTCACAGCTTACTCAAAGCCTAACTCAAAATGGATCAACGACCTAAATATCAAACCTAAAACGATAAAGATCATGCAAGAAAAATCAAGGTCAACAATGGAATTTTAATACACAGTGTAGACAGACTTTAGAATCTGACAAAGCACAATCAATCAACAGAAGACAAAATAGATAAATGGGAACTGCTAAGAATCAAACACTTTGCTCATCCAAAGACTATTAAGAGTTAAAAGATCACCTACAGAATGGGGAGTATATTTGGCAGCTACATGTCAGACCAACATCTGATCTCCATAATCTTCAAGGCACTGCAAAATATCAACAATAAAAATGTAAATAACCCAGTAAGTGATGGGCATAGGAGATGGACAGACACTTTACCAAAGCAGACATCCAGGCAGCCAAAAGACACATAAGGAAATACCATCATCAGCTGTCAGAGAAATCCAAATCAAAACTACAAGGAGATGCTCACCCCAAGAAGGTTGACCATAATGCGAAACAAGAAATACTGGAGAGGCTGTGGAGAGATTGGAACTCTCCTACCCTATTGGTGGGATTACAAAATGGTATAACCTCTTTGGAAAGCAATCTGACACTTTCTTGAAAAACTGCAAATAGCTATACCATTTGGTCCAGTAATCCCACTGTTCAAAACATATCCTACAGAAACAAAAGCTGTCACATGCACACGTGTGATACATTCACACGAATGTTCATTGCAGCACAGGCCACAATAGCAAAAATGGAATCAACCCAGATGCCCACCAACAGATGAAAGTGTAGACAAACTATGGTACATATACTCAGTGAAACACTATGCAATGATAAAGAACAATGATGATTTTAGTAAGCTTCTCATAGCATGGTTTCCATTGGAAGACACTATACTGAGTGAAATCAGTCAGCGGCATAAGGACAAATGTTGTATGAGACCCCTACTATAAGGACTTAAAAATAGACTTAGGCACAGAAGAAAAAAAAAACTCTTTGATGGCTATCAAGGTGGGGAAAGAGTGAGAGGTTTGGTCATGGACTACAGAGTTGATAGAAATTTGGTTGGGTGAAAGAAGTGACAGCACAGAGTACAAAGCAAATCAACTTAACTGGATTTCAGCATAACCAAAAACTCTTCTAATTCTAACCCAATATTGCAAGAATAGAGTAGCAGGGGCAGGGTCTGGGGACCATGCTCCCAGGGGACATTTAAGCCATTTGGCGTAATTAGCCTATTGCTATGAGAGTCTTCTGCACCCTATACAGGTGAGTGGTGTCTGGCATCTTAAAAGCCAGCAGTCTGCCACCTGAGGTATACCAAATAGTCCCAACTCATCTGGAATAGATGATCACTGAGAACAATAAAGATGTAAGGAAAGAAGAGCCCAGGAGACAGGGGGGCCCACATGCATGGGTGACTGTATCAGCATGTGACCAGAAGAAGCAGATAGTACCCATTCACTGCCAAAGACAACTCAACAATGTTGAGTCCCTGTGGCAATATGAAACAAAGAGGCTAGCACCTCAAGAACTCTACTAAGAGACCAGATGATAGTCTGACAACCTGGAGGTTCCCCTAAGAACACGGCCTCTAGACCTGATGCTGCCCCTGTCCAGAAAACGCTATTGAAGTCAACTCTTTGGACAAAAATGGACTGGACTCAGAGACAAACGTGACCATGTGATGTGTGTACTTTACGGTTCTATGTATTTATAGAATGCTGTCTTACTGGTCTTTTTCTAGATAGAGAGGAAATGGTGGAGAGTAGGGGACAGGAGGTTGTTAAGAGGATATAACAAGTATAAAATGGAAAGAGGAGTGTGCTGTCACCAGGCAAAGAGAGTAGAGTGAGCTGCACATAGGTGGGCATGCAAATTTAATTTGGACTGTATACTTTCATTTAGTCACAATAAAAAATTATATATTTTCTTAATAGCCCAAAATATTGTACTAAATATTTTAGCTTTTTCATTCCTATCTCTTACTGTTAGAATCTCATTAAAGATACAATTAAAACATTTCAAGTGCTTACACTATCATTATAGTATGAGCTTAAGAAGATTTAATGTTCACTAATTTAGTAATTTGGAAACCCTAGTGGCATAGTGGACTAAATGCTACATCTGCTAACCAAAACGTCAGCAGTTCAAATCCACCAGCTCTCCTTGGAAACCCTATGGGGCAATTCTACTCTGGCCTCTATTGTCACTATGAGTCAGACCCACAGTCAATGATAGTGGGTTTTTAATTTAGCAATTATGCACAATAAAATGTAGTTCATACCACCAAAACAAATAAGTCTTTTGTGCTTTCAATTCTAATGATCTATGACACAAGTGTTTTATGCGGTCTTAAGATCAAGAAGCAATATCATCATTGGCAACCAAAGAGAACACTCTATTATATATGAACAGTGATACAACCATAGCTTAAAACATCTGTTGTCCAAAGGAGAATCCCCACTCAAATGAAATTGAAAAAGTAATAGTTGTATGCATGCATATAGTGGGTCTTTCATTTCTTTGAATTTTATCATGTCTAACTTCAGATTATCCATGTTTATTATGTTATGAAATGAGACTGTGGATCTGACATTATGTTCTATGGGATTCATCGTATCTTAGATAATTATATCAACAAAATAAATTAACACAATTGGTCTTATTCATAAGATCTATGTTTTAGTCATCTTGTGCTGCTGTAACAGAAATATTGTTATTGGATGGCTTGAACAAGGAGAAATCCATAACCTTACAGTCTAGTAGGCTAGAGCCCCAATTCAGGGCATCAGCTCCAGGGAAAACCTTTCTCTGTTAGCTCTGAAGGAAGGTTCTTGTCGTCAGCCTTCTTTTGGTCTTGGAGCATCTCTGTGTAGGAACTTCAGTTCCAAAGGATGCGATCTGCCCCTGTACAGCTTTGTCGGTGATACGAGGCCCCTCTCCCTCTCTTCTCACTACCTCTTCCACATTTTTCGAAAGACATTGATTCAAGACACTATCCAGTCCCGTGGATCTGATTGACACAACTGCCACCGATCCATCCTGTTACATCATAGTAAAAACATTTACAACACACAAGGAAATCCCATCAAATAACAAAATGATGGACAATCACACAACCCTATGAACCATAGCCTAGCCAAATCAATACACACGGGGGAAGGGTGGGGGAACATAATTCAATCCATGACAATCTATAATTCAGTTTTATTATAAAGCAGAGAACAGAAAATACAATGCTAAAATGTATTACCTCCTTAATAAAACTGGTTGACCACCTATTAATGTTGTTTTTTTTTTAAATATTGACAAACTTTTTTTTTCCTCCCAACAGTCCAGTATATAAAGCTAACAACTAAATGTGGCAAATATTACATACTACTTCCTATGGGGAAAAAAGAAAGGCTACTCAAAGGAAATGAAGATTTGCTTCTAGTAATTTTTATAAATTTCTAACTTTAAACATTTCCATTCCAGTGAACAATATTATTCAACTTGTGATTGTTTTCTCACAGTTTGTCCTTAAAGATTTAGGTTGGCATGGATGAAACGTCATCCCATCTTGAAATAGTTCTAGTTGTTCTGAAGGAACATAAGCATTTACTTCCGTTTGAAATATTTCTGCTTGATCTTATTAGCACACTCTAGCTATACAATTTTTATCATTGACAGGAAAACAAACTTGTAGATATAAAATTGTCTGCTATCTTCCTGAGGATCTTCTTGTTCTTGGTAGATAATAAAACTTAAAGAAGCCACAGTGACTAATTTTATTCCAATTGACACACGCATTTTGACTGTCAACTTGGTTAGGCTATGATGCCCACTCCCTTAGTCAAATGCTAGTCTAGACATTGCTATGAAGTAGTTGTTTGCTATTAGCAGTTAGTCAGCCTTAAGCAACACAGATTATCTTTCATAATTGGGGTGGGTTTCTTCTAAATCACTTGAAAGCTTTAATAACAAACCCAGAGTTGTTCACCAGAGAAAATTCTGTCTCAATACAACAAACATTCTGCCATAGTTCCTCTTTCTTCTCCACCCTCTGACCTACAGACTTGGGACACAAGACTGCAAGAATTTCCAGCCTGTCACTCAATCTGTGGATTTTGGATTCTCTGACCTGCAGTCTCGATACAAAAATTGATATCTATTTGTTGGCCTGTGGTTATGCTAACTCCCTTTTGCCCAGACATAAACAAACATGGACTCTGAGACAGAACCCTGACATCTATGAACCATCCACATGTAACCTCATACTTAATGATGAAAAACTGAAAATTTTTACTTAAGCTCAGACATAACACAAGGATATTCATTTTCACAACATTAGCAGCATACTGGAAATTCTAGTTGGAACAGTTTATGATAACAAGTAATATATAATATAAAAACGCCATCTACATACGTATATGGAGTGGTGTTATACATGTAGAAAATCCTAAATTTGACAATAAAACTACCAGAGACAATAAAGAACTTCAACAAACTTACAAGATGAAAGATCAACATAAAAATAATCCCTGTCTATACACTGTCTATGGATATTCTTATGTCCGTCAGTTTGTCATGCTGCTGGGGCTTTCGTATTGCTGTGATGCTGGAAGCTATGTCACTGGTATTCAGATACCAGCAGTATCATGCATAGTGATAGATTTCAGCTGAGCTTCCAGACTAAGACAGACTAGGAAGAAGTCTATCCTAGGAGGCAGGCAGTCTGCATCTGAAAAGAATTAGACAGCAAAATCCTTATGAATCAGATAATCAGAACACTGTCTAAATGTCTTGGAAGAAGTACAGCTGGGGTGGTCCTTAGAGGCAAGGATGGTGAGATATGTCTGTCTTACATACTTTAGGCACATTGTCAGGAGGGATCAATCCCTGGAGAAGGATATCATGGTTGCAAAAATAAAGAGAGAAAGAGAAAGAGAGGAAGACCGTCAACAGGATGGATTGACACAGTGGCTGCAACAACGGGCTGAAGCATGAAAATGATAGAGGGCCTGGTGCAGGAGCTGGCAGTGATTCAGTCTGTTGTGCATCGGGTTGCTGAGTCAGAACTGACTTGATGGCACTTAGTGACAATGTGAATAATCTGAAAATTAAATTGTAAATAATTTTATTCACAATAGCATCAAAAATGCTTAGGACTAAGTTTCATGAAACAAGTGCAAGACTGTACAATGAAGACTACAGAGCATCCCTGAATTTAAAAAGATCTAAACAAATGAGAAAATATCATTTCTTATTAGTTAAGAAACACTATTGTTAGTAATATCACTCAAATTCTTCTGCCAATTTAATACAAATCCTATTAACTCTTTGCACAAATGTGATGAAATAGTTCTAAAATCTATATGAACACTCAGGAGATCTCTAGAATAGCTGAAACAATATTGAAAAGAACAAAGGTAGTGAAATCATGGGTCCTGATTTCAAAACTTACTGCATACTTACAGTAATAAGGACTATGTGGTTCTGGCAAAAGGATAAATCTATTTATTAATACAATAAAATTAAGATTTCAGAAATAAATGCATAGGTTACCATCAACTGATTTTCAACAAGTGTACCAGGACCATTTAATGTTTAGAATTGTCTTTATAAATAGTGATGGTGAAACAACTGAATAACTACATAAAAATGAATGAAGATAGGCTGTCATCTCACACCTATACAAAAATTAACTCAGAATAAATCAGTGGCCTAAATTTCATAGCTAATAAAAGTATGATTTTATAGTACTGAAGCCAACACTTCAGAGAAAGAATGAACTGGACTTGGGGACACAGAGTGATGCATATGTGTGTACTTTGTAGTTTGATATATACATGGTTTCTTTTTAGAGGGGAAAGGAGAAGGGAGAGGAAGGGACAAGTGTTGGTTGACTGGATACTGAAATTAAAGAGTGAAAAAGAAGACTGCTGTCACAGGGTGAGGAGAGCAGACAAAGTTGCAGAGAGACAGGTACTTGGTGTTTTATATGTTAAACTGACTTGGATGTAAACTTTCACTTGATCATAATTAAAAAAAAAATTAAAAGTATACAATTTTCATTGTCGATTGAACCTGAGTCGCTTCCAGAAGTATAAACCCTATATACAACAGAATGCAACACTAGCATGTGCTGCACAATCCTCACAATCATTGATATTATATCTGAGTATACTGCTGCAGTCACTGAGTCAATTGATCTTCTTGAGAGTCTTCCTCTTCTTTTCTGACTCTCTACCTTAGCAAGAAGGTTCTTCTCCAGATTTTGGTCCCTCTTGATAAGAAATCTAAAGTACAAGATGTGAAGTCTCACTATTCTGGCTTCCAGGGAGCATTGGCTGTACTTATCCCAAGTACATTCTGGCAATCCATATTGTTGTTGTTAAGTGCCACGAAGTTGGCTCTAACTTGCAGTGACCCTGTGCACAACAGAATGACACTGCTTAGTCGTGTACTGTCCTCATAATCCTTGTTACACTTGAGCGCATTGTTGCAGCCACTGGGTCAAGTCATCTGGTTGAGGGACTTCCTCTTTTTCTCTGGTCTTCTGCCTCTACTTTGCCAACCATGATGTCCTTCTCCAAAGACTGATTGTTCTTCATAATATGTCCAAAATACATGAGATATAGTCTCACCATCCTCGCTGCTAAGGAGCATACACGTTGTACTTGAAAGAAATATTTGTTTATTCTTTTGGCAGTCCATGGTTGTCTTAGGCTGGGTTCTCTAGGGAAGCAAAACCAGTAACACATATAAACATGTATTGAAAGAGATTTAGATAACGGAAACAGCTCAATCAATTGTAGAGGTTGAAATCTCCCAAGTCCTGGATTAGAATACAAGCCTCAGACAGCTGTGGAAGCTGAGGAACCAAGGGGAAGCAGGTCAGAGAGCAAGGTTCCTTCCCACGTGCAGGCTGTGGAGACCAGTGAACCCCAAGATGCCGGGTGAAACTGCAGTGTTTCTTCTGATTCACACAGTGTCAGAGGCTGGCGACCACAGGACCTGCAGGTCAGGAAACAGGACTCTTACTTGCAGGCCGTGAATATCCATGAATCCCAAGAGCTGCTAGCTCCAGTCCCCAAAACCAGATGTAAGAAAACAAGAGAGCAGCAGCTGATGGATCCACAGCCAACACCTTGGCAAAGTGAGCAGACAGTAAGAAGGCAGCAGAAGTCTGAGAGATAAATACCTAGGGGGGTGATGAGTTACCACAGACCCCACCTCTGCCACTTTATACAGCTGCCGAAACACGGAGAATAGTGACCCAGACAAGCTGACCGTCACAGTGATATACTCAATGTTCTTCCTCATCACCACACTTTTGTTTTATTGTGATTAAGTGAAAGTTTACAATCCAAGTTAATTGGCCATACAAAACCCCTTCACATACCTCTATACAACTTTATCTTGCTCTTCTAGCTCTGTGAATAGCACACTCCTCCTTTCCATCCCGTACTTCTTTTATTTATTTATTGAACATCTGTCTGCTGCTTTCCATCCTGGCATCTCATTTCTACAGAGGGGCTCCTTCAACAACATCATGTCTTATACTCTTGTTTGATTTTTGTCTGAAGAGCTGTCTTCAGTACTAGTTAGCAGCAAATCTATGTACCTGGAGGGTGGGCCCTCCAGAATGTCCGACAATCAGTTATTTAGTAGTCTTCTAGGAGAATTCTAGATCTGTACCCCGGCTTTTCTCCCATTACAACAGGAAATCTACATGATGTTCGCCATCAAGGAAACATTGTGGCAGCCTGACGCCATCTGGTTCTTCTGTTCTCATACTCTGAATCATACGGCGACTTCCATATCCTGAGATTATATTTTCCTCCGGCCTTTGATGTCTTTCGTGCTCCTCTCCTCCAGGTGGATTGGGACCAATCGATGATGTTTCTTAAATGGCAGCTTGCTAGCTTTAAGGACCATAGATGCCAAGTGCCAAAGTGGAACACAAGCCAATTTCTGAAAAAATGAAAACTTATTTATGCCAGTTTACCTAGATGTACCCGAAAATCATCATCCCTGTTTTATTCAGCCAGGGGTGCTCTGAAAGAAATATCACAGAGTGGATGGCTTTAACAAAGGAAGATTTATTCTTACATAGTCTGGCAGACTACAAGGCCAAATTCAGGATGCCTTCTTTAGGGGAAAGTTATCCCTCTTGTCGGCTCTGGAGGCAAGTCCCATATTGCATCAGTTTTTGTCCACGGAGCATCTTAGCACAGGAACCTCGGGTCGAAGGATGTGCTCTTCTCCAGGTGCTGCTTTTTTGATGGTGTGAGGTTCCCAGTTTTCTCCTTGCTTCTCTTTCCTTCTATCTCTTCTGAGATGCAAGGATTAAGGTTGGGACAAGCCACACTCCAGGGAAACTCTCTTTACAGTAGAGCAGGGAGGTGATCTTCTAAAGGGTTATATTCCCACCCTAATCCTTTAACATACAGCACAGTAAAATCACAAAATGGAGGACAATCGTAGAATACAGGGAATCATGGTCACATGGCTACACCTATTTTTTGGGAGACACAATTCAATCCACAGCATCTAGTGTTGTCCAGCAGTCCCTAAAGCACTGTTCCTGCTACTCTGAACTTCATAGTGTTGGGCTGTGTTTAGGAGATTACTGACTCTCGCTTCTCTTTCCTTTTATCTTTTGTAGTATGAAAGGATATTAATCAATGTAATTTCAGGTCACATTTTAATTAATTATAAAATCAATGAGTATTTTGCTGTATATTCAATAGCCAAGAGCCAAGTGCCATCAATAGTGAGCACTATTCTGCAATGGACACTTATGCTCCCCAGATAAACACCACAACAGAAATATATTAAAAATAAACAGGTGCAAAATAAATACTACTTTTTAAAATTTATACAAAGGTAAAAATAAGCGATGCTAACTTCTGGGGCTTGGTGTCAGTGTTATGAGTCATCCTTTGCACTGAACAGTGTAACTGAAAGCAGCAACAACTGGACATTTGTGATGTTAGTAATGTTTCTTCTTGACCTTGGCTTCTGGCTTTCTGAGAGGTTACTTATTGAGAATCTCACATATGTATACACTTATGATTTATATACTTTCTTACTGGAATATTATATTTCAAATAAAAGTTCATTAAACAAGTATACAAAATTACTTGTAAGTCCTATCCTCAGAGATAATTGTTTTTCTAAATATTGTTCACCAGTTAATTGTAATTTAGTTTTCATTTTAAGTATATTCTTCAAAAAATAGGATCATACCATTCAAAATGTGTCATGAATCATATTATTTATAATGTATCAACCCCATACATGCCATGATACATTCAGAATGTATCATGTTGTCATTAAGCAAAATATTATGACACATTCTCTGGACTATTAAATATTAACTCCATCACATATTCACATAGAATTTTATTTTAAGAGTATGTCATAATTTTAGATTAAAAAATACATATTTCAGTAAGATGGAAATCCTTTCAGCCACAGCTTTCCATATGTTCCTGATGTTTTTCTAAAATTTATTTATTACTTTTAAGAGTAAATTCCTATGAGTGGAAATGCTAAGTGTACATGTCAGAATCAGCAAATTCTCCAACAGCTGGTACCAATTTTCCTATGACCAGCAGTGCATGAAAATGGTCATTTTCCTGTAACATAGTGAACATTGCATGTTACCTTTATAACACTTTGCTAATACAAAATGTAAAAATAGCATAAAATTCTATTGAATTATCACCTTGTTGTGACAAACCAATTTTACTTTTGTTCATGGTAATTTTTACACTCTGAAATTTTTAATATTTATGTAGTCACACCTATAATTGTTCTTTTTTATGGTTGCTATCATTTGTGTCATATCTAGAAAGAGCTCTCTACTTAATAATACATAGTCAGTGATAGAATTATCCTCTGTAGAAATTTATCATAGACTGGCTTATGTCCTTGTCAATCAATTTAAGAATTACTTGTGTTATCTACACAAAACCAACAAAATATGTCATTATTTTTACTGTAATTACTTTAAATATTTAACATAATTTGGAGTTGATTTTTAATTTTTCATTTTTCCATTAAAGACATGGAAAATCACTCTATTCAAACCTTTCTTATTTTATGCTATTAAATAAAGTTTTCCAGTTTTAGTTTGTAGATTAGTTGCAAATTTAGTTTGTCAATGTTTCAGTGTTAAAGGTATGAAAACCGGCTTTGTTTATTTTAGATGTTTTGGCTTGGCATATATTTGTCTAAGTTATAAAGCAAATACTAGTTTTGTCATTTCTTAAGTAATAGTAGTTGTTTTTAGGTGTCACTGAGTCGCTTCCAACTCAAAGCAACTCTGTGCACAACAGAACAAAACATTGCCTGTTCCTGCTCCATGCCCACAATCGATTTCAGGTTTAAGGCCATTGTTGCAGCCACTGTGTCAATCTATCTTGTTGAGTGTCTTCCACTTTTTCCCTGACCATATACTATACCAAGCATGATGTCCTTCTCCAAGGACTGATCCCTCCTGACAGCACATTCAATGTATGTAAGACATAGTCTTTGCTTCCATGGAGCACTCTGGTTCTACTTCTCCCTGAACAGATCTGTTTGTTATTTTGGTGGTCCATGGTACATTTAATATTCTTTTCTAAGACCCTAATCCAAAAGCATCAATTTTTCTTCTGTCATGTTTATTCTTTGCCCAGCTTGCACATGCATACAGTGTGATTAAAAATACTATGGTTTGAGTCAAGCACACCTTAATCTTCAAGACAACATGTTTACTTATTAACACTTTAAAGAGGTCCTTTGCTGCTGATTTTTTCCAGTGCAGTGGGTCTTTTGATTTCTTGACTACTGCTGCCGTGGCTTTTGAAACATGAAATTAAATCTTGACAGTCTCAATCCTTTCCCCATTTACTATGGTGTTGCTTGCTTGTCCAGTTGTGAGGATTTTTGTTTTCTGGGTGTTGAGATGCGATCCATACTGAAATGGTCTTTGATGTTCATCAGTAAATGCTTCAGATCCTCTTTAGTTTCAGCAAGGAGGGTGGTGTCACCTTCCTAACAAAGGTTACTAATGAGACTTCCTCCAACCTGATGCCTGGTTCTTCTTCATATAGTCCAGCATCTCGACTTATTTGTTTGGCATACAGACTGGAAAAGTATGGTGAAAGGATGTAACTCTGACACACACCTTTCCTGACCTTAAAACACACCTTGTCCCCTCGTTCTGTTTTCACAACTGCCTCTTGATCCACATACAGATTCTACATGAGCACAATCAAGTGTCCTGAAATTCTTATTCTCCACAATGTTATCCATAATTTGTTATGACTCACACAGTCAAATGGCTTAGCACAGTCAATAAAACACAGGTTAACATCTTTCTGGTAGTCTCTGCTTTCAGCCAAGATCCATCTGACACCAGCAATGATATCTCTGGTTCCATGTCCTCTCCTGATTCCAGCTTGAATTTCTGGCAGTTCCCTGTCAATATACTGTTGTGTTTGCTTTGAAATGATCTTGAGCAAAATTTTACTCGCATGTGATATTAATTGTATTGTTCAACAATTTCCACATTCAGTTGCATCACTGGGGAATAAGAATAAATATGGATTGTTTCCAGTCAGTTGGCCAGGTAGCTGTCCCCCACATTTCTTGGTATAGATGCGTCAGCACTTGCAGTGCTGCGCCTGTTGAAGCATCTCAGCTGATGTTCCAGCAATTCCTGGAGACTTGTTTTCCATCAGCGCCTTTGATGCACGTTTGACAGCTCCCTTCAGTGCTGTTGGTTGCTGATCAAATGTTATCTCTTGAAATGGCTGAGTGTTGACCACTTCCTTCTGGTGTGACTCTGTGTACTCCTTCCGTCTTCTTTTGATGCTCTCTGAGTCATTTAATGTTTTCCCTGCAGAATCCTTCACAACTGCAGCTAGAGGGTTGAATTTTTTTCTTCAGTTTTTTCACTTGAGTAATGCAGAAACTGTTCTTCCCATTTGCTTTTCTATTCCCAGATCTTTGCACATGTCATTACAATATTTTCTTTGTCTTCTCGAGCCACTCTTTTTAATCTTCTGTTCATTTTTTTTGTTTGTTTATTATTCCTTCCATTTGCTTTAGCTACTTGATGTTCAAGAGCAAGTTTCAGAGTCTCTTCTGACATTCAGTTTTGTCTTGTCTTTACTGTATTTTAAATGACCTCTTGCTTTCTTCGTGGATGATGTCTTTCATGTCAATCTACAGCTTGTCTGGTCTTCACTCAACAGTGGTCAACACATCAAATCTATTCTTGAGATGGTCTCCAAACTCAAATTTGATTCATCCAGGGTCACACTTTGACTCTCACAGATGTTTTCTGATTTTCTCCAGTTTCAATTTGAATTTGCATATGAACAGTTGATGATCTGTGCCACAGTCAGCACCTAGTCTTGTTCTGACTGCTGATGTTGAGCTCTTCCATCCTCACTTTCTACTGAGGCAGTCAGTTTGATTCCTGTGTACTCCATCTAGTGAGGTCTATGTGTACAGCCACCATTTATGCTGGTGAAAAAAAGTTATTTACAATGAAGAAGTTGTTGGTCTTGCACAATTCTATTATGTGATCTCCAGCATTATTTCTATCACCAACGCAGTGTTTTCCAACAGACAATCCTTCTTCTTTTTTACAACTTTTGCCTTCTAATCACCAGTAATTATCAATGCATCCTAGTAGCATGTTTTACCAGTTTCAAAATGCAGAAGGTGGTCAAAACCTTCATACAGTATGTTATGTATAAAAAAATATGATATACATTTTTAAGGATGTTTTTACTTGGTCATCTTGGAGTTTTTTGGTTAAAAAAAGTAAATTTTGCCATGTATATTCTATCATTTTATGGCAATGTGCATCAGAGAGGGCTAACATAAGAACTTCTGAGGCTAGTTGCCACCAGTCATTAAGCACTTGCGTGCTAACTGCAAGGTCAGTACACTGAACCTTCCAGAGGCTGCACAGGAGAAAGACCTGGCAATCAGTTTCTGTAAAGATAGTAGCCTAGAAAACTCCAGAGGGAAGTTCTAATCTGTCCTATCATCTAGCTATGAGTTGAAATTAACTCAAAGGCAACAGATTGGGTTCAGAATTGAAAGCATATTTTGACAAAAAGTATTTTATTTTTATTTAATCATATTTCCAATTATAGTTCTTATCTGTTGGTTTCACTGAAAAAGATTTGCTCACCATAAGTTTCTATGTATATTTTACATTATATTTTTTCTTATTTATGAGTTGTACAATTTTTATATGGATCTAAAATACACATTGAATACTTGTGCTTCTTACTGCTTAAATAAATTTAAGTAGACTTTGAGGGTCCTTATTCATATTTTAAACTTACTCGGTGAAGTATTCTTTCTTTCCTGATACACTATGCTTCTACATCAAGTGTGTCTATGTGCACTAAGTGTATGTGTATGTGATTGTGTATGTGTATAGTCTTCTAACATTTTTCTTATTTTCCATTCATCTTTCTGCCTACATCTGTGAAGATACCACGCAATTTCGTTATTTATATTTCCACAGAGTTTCAACAGCTGATAGAGTATATTTTCATTTATTATTCTCCTACATAAAAGTTGGAATTTCTTTAGGTTTGGTAGTGGCGAAGTGTTAGCAGACCTTGGAGCCTGTGATTCTCAGCAGCAATGTGATTATGGGTAGCCTAAAACATGTGATTGCTTTAAGACAACATTGAGAATCATATCTGCATGATCAGTGAAGGCAGGACTCATTGAAATGCACTAACATTAACATACTACTGCAAGAAAGCTCTTAAATTGAACTTTTCCAGAGCTGTTTGGAAATTCACTACCACTTTTTAGCTGAGGGAAGGATTTATTTTTCCAGTAAACCAAGGATTAGGTTAATATAATCTCAAGTCATTTTCAAGTACTGGTAAAAGATAATACATTAATGTTTGATGTTTGAGACAGGAATTATTAAATTGTCTAGGAATGGTTGTTGTTAGGTAATGGTGAGGCAGTCCCAATGTGCAGTGAACCCATGTGCAACTGAGCAAGTAACTGTCTGGTGCTGTGGCATGTTTAGAAATGCCAGAATATTATTAAATAATAAATTCAACAAGAATAAATGGTACTACAACTACAGTAAGGCTAAACTGAGAAATGTGATAAAGGAAAATGTCAAAAAACCCTTAAGTCTGAAATAAAAATGGTTTAATAAATTGAAAAGCACTACATATGTTTCATGTACTTGGCTGGCACTTGGCTTGGCATACTGTATGTGTACTGCATTAAAAGTGTCAGATTATAAATAAAATTGGAAAGAAAAAGGACATAATTCATGTGGAAATATTTGAAGGTTCCATCTTAAGTAATGAGAAAGAAAATATTTTCCATAAATATGAGATAATAAAGATTGAAAATGAAATGTGACATATCTAGAATATCTAAAAGATCCAAAATGTTAGAATTACTAAGAAAACTTCATAAGTTGAACAAAAAAAATACAAAACCAGTTGCTATTGTCCATATAGGTGACACTCAATTAAAGAAGAAAAGTGATAATGTATGTGATTCCTTATTGAAGAAAAAATCTGTTAAATGACTGAAAATAAGAGTTTCTGTTTGGATATATGTGAAATATATTTGTAAATGTATATAAAGAAAATGAGAATTAAAGAATCAAATGTAGAATTATAAAGAAATAAATGTATGATATCTCAGAGAAAACTTACAACAAAAAATATAAATCATCAAACTGAATATAAATTTAACGCAATTCAAAATAATTCTAGGATTTTCCTTTGTAGTATTAAACTAAAATATTTTGACATTAATATGGAAAAATAAAATATCCAAGAATAATCAATAATATTTTTGGAAAGATGAATGGTGTGTGCTATTCTCTCTTTTGCTACCATTAGAATAAATGATAAGATTGGAGAGGTAAGGAGTTATTCTGACTTCAATGCTTTCAGTGTGTAGATGAGTCCCTTTTGAAATGCAAGAAGTTCAGCTGACTGGAGTTATGTAGGCTCAACATTCTATCAGTTTTGCAAACTCTTGCCTTTTCTTTCTTTCTCTCCCTTTCACCACCTGTAGGTCAGACTTGCACACGTAATTATGGCTTTCTTGTATGATGGTTTGGAAGACTTGATAGGTTTTTCTTTTCTTTTTTTTTTTTAAGTGTAATATTCAGAAAACCAGAGTTTCCTGAGTAACCTAACGGAAAGGCACTTGCAATACACTATTTACGTAGTTCTCAATGACACATTGTCATGCCACAGACCAGTGGTGCCGAAGGATCACTTGTTACATTGCTTGTTTGTATTGCCAGGTCAAATTTTTTCCAAATTCACATTACAAATCAAAAATTTTAACACACTCAATTAATATCTTTGTCATCTGGTACTGTTTTGGTAGAAATACCACAAGTGGATGACTTTAGCAAAGAAAAATTTATACTCATCCAGTCCAGTAGGATAGTTGTCTGAATTCAGGGTTCCATCTTCTGATAGCTGTAAAGGAAAGTCCTTGGGTTGCACAAGTTTTTCTTTTGTTTGAAAGCACTCTGGCACAGGAGCCTCAGTTCCAAAGGACACACTTTGCTCTCAGTGCTGCTTTCTTGATGCTATGAAGCCCCCGACTCTCTGCTTGCTTCCCTTTCCTTTTATCTCTTACAAAATAAAAGGATTAAAGGTGGCACAGGCTATACTCCAGGGAAACTCCCATAGTAAGGGTATTGCAGAACGATGTTAATCCTTTTTTGACATAATCCTATCTATTTAACTACAGGCAGAGATTTGGATTTACAGCATAGGAAAATAGAGGGAAGTTACAGAATACCAGGAATCATGGTCCAGTTAAGTGTCTACACACATTTGTGGGAGGCACAGTTCAATACATGACATTCTGCTGTTTGGCCCCTCAGAAATCACATCTTTGAAACATGCAAAAAACATGCATCCAATAGCAAGAACGTGTTCAGGCCATATGATAACAAAAGGCTTAAATCAGTTCCAAGTCCAAAATACAAAAATTCCTCTACATGTATGAAATCTAGATTACAGGTTATTGGCCTCCGAAGTACAATGGTAGAACAGGCAGGTACAAGCTTTGCATTTCCATTACAAATGGAAGAAGTTGCAGGATGAGAAGGTAGAACTGGCATCAAGCAAATTAACACAACATACTAGGTTAGCCCTCAGAGCTTTGAAAATAGTCCTTCATTTTCTGACACATTTTACACAATGGCCCTGCCCTCTAAACTCTAGATATTGACCACAATCTGAAGATTCTGAGTGGAGGCTCCTTGGCCCAAAGCTACAGCTCTGCCTTCCAGGCCCACTGGGGCAGTAAATATTAGTAAGCATGCATTATAATGCTGAGAACACATAACATCAATCAATCGATCAATAAAATAAAGTTAAGGAGAAAAAAACATAGTAAGGAAAATGTTATTTCCATAAGACCTAAAAACCTAAAAATTGCTATAAAAGCATTGTCATAAGAAAACACTCTCTTCCAAAGATTAAATAGATTGATCTAGGATAAAGAATAAATATTCCCAAGATAAGTCTAATTAACTAAGAAGATTTTAAAATAAAAAATATATAAATGCTGTATTTGAATACAAGGTGAATGGCTCATTGTCCATTACTGATGTTGAACATCATGCTTCCCTAAAACTCAGTGACTTTTAGAGTAGTTTATTACTGTTACTATCATATCTCATAAATCTGTGGCTCAGGAGTTTACTCACGGACTAGTGGAGAAGGGTTTTTCTTCTTCATATTATCTGAGCTCTCAGTAGGAATATTTTGAAAATTTGGGGCCTGAAATAAGTTGACCTTGGGCAGGTGTCTGCCTTCTCTCTTAACGTGGCCTTTCAGTATGGCTAGCTTGGAGTCCCTTACACCCTGGCGGCCTCATGACAGCTGCACTTTTTACATGGCAGCCCAGTGCTCCAAAAGGAAGAAATTTAAACTGTTAGTCCTAAAGTCCTGGCATTAAATTGTCCTGTTATTATTTCTGCAGTTTCTCAAGACCTTGGTTTGAAGAGGAAAACACACGTATCTTACCACTATATGGGAAGATGACAAGACTTTGCAGGTCTATGAAATCTATCAAACCAGTTTATTAATCTCATTGGTTAATGTAACCGGTTATACTTCTGAAAGACAAAAGTGTGGTCCCATAATTATATTATAGGGAATACAATCCCATGTATTTTACATACTAAGATATAAAAATAAAATAATTAAAACAGTAGAAAAAATTAGATTTAAGTAGGTATATCTCTTGGTATGTACAATGATATCCCCAAACCTCACATTATAAATATGTGATTTTAGTATATATTCTTCAAAATTAAAACAAACAAAAAATTTTAAAGTTGAAAATTGGAATAAATCAAAAATCAAAAGAAAAAGTGAGCTGGAAATCAGAATGCAAATAGTTAAAAAAAAAAAATCTTTTTTGGTTGGAAATTTCCTAAAATAGAAGAGGCTTTCAGCATAGCATCCAGTTAAACTGGACAATATTTGCATGAAATAGTACTTAAGTAACCTCACCGATAATCAGAGAAAACAATAATGAGGTTTTATTTATTTTTTAACTCATCACACTGGCATAATTTTGACTAAATGTAATACATCCTGCAGATGAGAAGAATTGATGATCTGCTGTATAATCAATACTTCAATAGACATTATATGTGCCTATAGTTTAAATGAAGTCCATCACAAAATACTAGAAACTAATATGCAAATATAGCAGTTGAAAATGAGAGAGAGAACAGCTACAAACATATTGCTGATAAGTATGTAGAAAAATTGTGTTAGTTTCCTAGTGCTGCAAATGATTATCACACACTAGGAATCTTAAAACAGTCACCAAGGTAGGCTCTGTCCTTGCCTCTTTCTAGTTTCTGATGATTGCCAGCAATCATTTGCTTTCCTTGACTTGTGGAGAGTACATCCCTCTGATGTCTGCCTCCATCTTCACATGATTGCCTTCCCTCTGTGTGTGTTTTTTGTGTGTGTATGTGCCTCTGTGTCCAAATTTTCCTTCTCTTATAAGAACAGCAGTGACTACATTAAGTTTTATCTGCAACTTTGGGTCCTGGAAAATAGAGTTGATTAAGAAATCGTCCTTTCTTTGTGTTCTTGAAAATGGCTTATCACAAAGAACTACCTTTCTGTATGACTGAGATAAGAGTTATAGATAGCCCTTAATTTACATGTGAGAAGACCAGATGTAGATTCTTCAATTTCCCATTTTGTTGCCTCGTAATAATTAACTGAACTACTTGTCCCAACTGGTCAACTGGATAACTGTGTTATCCAAACTTTGGCTAAGAGTCTCTCCTTTTGCAGGTTTCTCAATTTTGACTTATATTCAGCCTGCAACAACACACAACACTTCTATAAGAGTTCCTCCTGCACAGTAAGTTGACTTTAGCATAAAACATTCTCTAATCTGTGATTTTAACATGACACTCTTTCACAGACACTCAAGTCTTTATAACCTATTCCTTTACCTCTATCTGAAAAAAAAAAAATTGGGGGGGATCCTATTCTTGAGATATTTGCTGATTTTATGGTCAGTACGTTCTCCCTGTTGAAATAGTTTCACGTCCCTGTTACAACAACCCCTTAGCAATGAAGTCTCTTCTTAAGCACTCTAGCTTTGTTTTCTATTTGACACTAGCCATTGGAATTAGGGCTCACCCTAATTTACTCTGATGTCACCTTAATGTTATTGTATCTTTGAACACCCCAAGGTAAAACAAGATCATATTGAACAATTCTGAGTGGAAATAAGTTTTGGGGTGAAAATATTCAACCTAATACACCATTTGCATAAAAAATTGAACACTAGAAAAACTACCACAATCAATAATCAGAATGGAGATTCACTTTATATGAGATTCATTTTATACCTGCATCTGACAAAAACATTAAAGGAAAATATACTGAGCACATTCAAACATATAAATGAGGATAGAAGTCTCTTTAAATCTTATAAATTATAAAACAAAAGAATCAAAAATGAAACCGAAGTATCTACCAAAAGAAATTGAACTATGTAAGTTTAAAAAAAAAAAGAAAGAAAGAAAAATGCACTAGACAGCAGACGTCAGATGACAGACAAAGAAAAATGAATTGGACTTAAGAGTAATTACAAACTTGGGTATTACAACAAGAAAACAATGAGAAAAAATAATAATAGGAGGTAACTTTTGAAACATTGTGGGAAAAAATCAAGAAACTCTAGTAACAACTTAATAGGTACTTTACGTAAAAGTAAGAGAGAATTATGATGAATGAATACCTACAGAGATCATTGTGGAGAAATTTTAAAAATTGGAAAATGTTCTTAGAAACACAGTACTTTCTAAGTGTAGGGCAAGACAAAAAGTAAACTCATATCTGGCCTTATAAATGATATTTCAAATATATCCAAGATCAAAACCCACTACCATGGAGTCAATTCTGACTCATAGTGACCCTACAGGGCAGAGGAGAACTGCTCCACAGAGTTTCCAAGGAACTCTGAGGGCATTTGAACTGCCAACCTCTTGGTTAACAGCCACAGCACTTAACCACTATACCACCAGGGTTTCCATATATCAAAGATAAATAAGCTTAAAATCATCATCAGATAGTAAACAAATTTTTCAAGTGAAGAATTATTAGCATCAGCAACAGTAACTGAAAGGATATCAACATGTAATCAAAATGCTAAGTAAACCCATCCTTATTATCAGAAAGGTCTATGGTTGAAAACCACCAGCTACTCTGTAGGAGAAAGATGTGGGATTCTTCTTTTGTAAAGACTCACAGTCTTGGAAACTGTATGGATCCATCTTACTCCATTTTATAGGGTCATTAGGGAACCCTGGTAGCATAGTGATTAAGTGCTATGCCTGCTAACCAAAAGGCCAATGGTTCAAATCTTCCAGACACTCCCTGGAAAGGCAGTTCTGATCTGTTGTATAGGGTCACTATGAGTTGGAATTGACTCCTTGGCAGTCAGTTTTGCTTTATTTTTGGTTATAGGGCCATTATGAGTGAGAATCATCTCAACAACAAAAGGTTTATAACCTGCCCAAATATTAAATAGCAACCCAATGTATAATTTCATACCTAGCTGGTTCGCCTAGGCCACTGAGGCCTGGACTCAGCCATACAGACCGTTGAGGTTGAGTAAACAAGAAAGATGTTTTTATGTGTGTAATAACTGTAAGTACATACTAACCTCAATAATTAAAAGAAAACTACTAAATAATGAATTTCAGCAAGAAAAACAAACAGAAAAAGTTTGAAATGAAGGACAAAAGCATGCACAATAAAATGGCAGATGTTTATGAAAATATTCCATTTCCATCATCTACTGAATCTTTTCTTTTTAATTCTCATTTATCTTTTTCCACATTTCTTTTAAGTCTATATATGGAATTATGAAGCATTTCTTCAAATTAATTAAATACATTCACATGTATTTAATAAACCGTATCTCATTCTAACATCAAATTGTTTTTTGGCAATAGTGTCCAAATAAGCCAAGCTAGCCAAGTGCCATCGAGTCCAAATAAGCTATTCTCAAATATTAACAGTCTATTTTTGAAAATGGTGATAACAATTAACAGAATACTTGTTAAACTCATCTGCTCCCTGATTTACTGAGCAAGGCTACAGAGATATCTGCAATTTTAACTATTCATAGAAAACTTCCAAACTTCTGTCCTCTGTCAGGTTCTTAATAGACTCTTGGGTTCTGTTATTCTAGGAAATAGTCAAAATGTTTTCTATCTTTTTCTGTGACTTTTTTTATGCTCCTCACATTTCAGTGTAAACTTCTCTGATCTGGCTAAACATCTATGTCACTCACTTTGATCTGACTAAAACAGAAAAAAGAAATGCACAGATTAAAAGCATTAGTCTGTTGACTCATCCCTTTATTACAAAATCAGAAGGCAATCTTAAGAACAGAATCTTAAGAACAGGACTGATACAATAACTTGATAATGTCAATATAATACAGACTAGTCAATCTGAATACCACTTTGCTTTGCATGACCACACAAGGACATCACAGCTGAGCCTCTGCTACACCAAACTTGCCTTCTTTACATCGCATGACTACCATATATCCCTGCAGTGGAATCTAGCTCATCCATATGCCTTTCTCTGATAGCTGTGTGTAGATTAAAAACCCATTGCTGTGGAGTGGGGTCCAACTCATAGAGACTCTAGAGGTCAGAGTAGATCTGCCTCATGGATTTTCCAAGGACCGCCTGGTGGATTTGAACTGTTGACCTTTTGGTGAGCAGATGTAGCACTTAACCCACTATACCACCAGGGTTTCCCATGTGTAGATCAGTGCAGTTTTATCTATTAAACATTTGAGTTCTTGTAAGACCATTAAAGTAAAGCAACCAAAATAAACCAGACACTTCAGGTGAATTGTAAAGCTAGGGAAGATACAATACATCATGTTACCAAACAAGGAAATACATAAAACGCAATGTACATAAAACGATAACATATGCTGTGAGTGTTTTACCTTCTCACTCTTTTTGCTTTGTAACAAATTACTTCCTTTCTAACAGAAAGCTTTCTGAAAGGATTGATAGAAGAAAAAAATCACTATAATGTCCTATAAAGTCAGATCTCATTTTAAGTGACCTTATAAACTGTTGGCTTCGTATTTTCATTTGAACGGCTTTGAGAAAGCCTTCTTTTAAGTAAATTTGTAATCCTAAGGGCTTTATCATTTGCAATTTTATAGTTACTGGATCATACCTTTCAAATAACTACTAACAACAAGAATCGTCAAATGAAGGCCAAAAGAAATTCAACAAGTAGATAAAGATCATACAAATAATTCTGTTAGAAAATTACCCTGAAATACAACTTAGAATTGTCACTTTACAATCAAGGCCTCAGTGGAGCATTTCTTTTTACTATTATTATTATTTACCTTCTTATTTGGAAGTCATAATTCACGTAGCCAAAGATAAAATTCCACATGGCCACTTTTGATACGACCATTCCAAAACATCGTGCAATTTCTGGGACTTGCAGAACCTCATTACTTTAAAACTTCAAATTGATTTACATATTATCAAACACATCTGACTGCAACTTCTGTTTTTAGACAACTATTTATAAGTAAATGGGTAAAACATAATTCCTTAGCACAAAGGAATCATGTGTACAGAATAATACAATTTGAAATTCTACAACAGTAAAACTCCATGCCAGCCTATCTCAGCTCATCAGCGTTGCGGCAGATGCAAGGCGTCACTCCGTTTTAAAAGCCACTTAGAGTCTGATGCCAGATAGTATAAAATTGTTCTGAGGATCCTATTAGAGGTCAATGTAGATCATGCCAGGTGCAACACTGAAGCTTTTGGTGGTGTTATTCGTGTTGTAAGAATTCTGGGAATCTTAATTTAGAAGTATAGAAAGTGTTGCTTATACTATGTTCTAAAGAAGTGTTTGTCCCAAATTCTAATATTCATTCCCTTACACCACGGCTTGGCTTGGCTACACCACCCCAGAGAAAAGTAATTCAGTGCTGCCACCACACATTTGCAACAACAGCGGTTTTGTTGGCCAGTTTTCTCAGCACCAATAGCATAAAAATTGATGCTGGCTGAGAAGGCAACCACCATCCATTTTATCTCACTTATAAATAGGGTCAATAGTGGCCCAAGGATCCTACTTCTCAAGTTCTCTCACCTGCTTTGGAAATATTTAATTCATTCTCATAGTATGGAATACAAAAGAGGAAGAATGATGTCACAGTGAGTTTTTAAATGAAGACATAGTACACCCTGCCACTTTTTTTGAGTGCTACTTGTCATAATTTGTTGTCTTTTTGTCCCAGTTCCTTCCTTGATAGGTGTTTGTTGTTTATATGGGATTAAGTACTGATTGAAGCAAATTTATGCTTTTTGGAAAAAATTGGGAAATGGTTAGAGACAGCAATAGATAATTTTGCATATTTTTTCAAGTATTAGTGAGTGTAACATCAAACCAAATATTAAGTACAATTCTATGTTGTTTGTTTAGTACCAAACGTCACCTGCACTTCTTGTGGTGAACACACTATGATTATTGGGTCCATGTTCCTCCTCTGCACTGAAAAAGAAAACAATCTTTTCTTCATTATATGTTTTTATAATTTATATTTGCTTCTATGTGACTACAGTTCAGCGGTGATTTGAAGTAGAATGCCACTGTGTACATTTTGAAGTTACTTTAACTGTGATGGAATAGTTATAACTATAATAAATAACCTTTTAAATAATGTTCATTCCCTTTGATTCTTACTGGCCCAAACAATCCCCTGTAACAATGCAAGCTGACTTCAAAATCCACTTCCGAACTCACTTTTTTTAAATGAACAATAATGGGTCCTAAACAATAGAACTGTAAGAAATTAGAGATTTTACTAAAGAGTTATTTAGATGAGAAAATTATAGCTTCGTATTAGCACATCTGCACCTTGACAATCAAATGCATGAGTGCATTATAATTTCCATGAATTATGCAAAATGCTAATTAAAAAGTCAAATTTACTAATCTTCTCTCAGGGTCATAACTGGAAATGAATTTGAGTAAGGACAAACAATTTCATGGAGTACACTTTCATCATGTAGTTTTTAAAGTTGTTTAGAATTGCATACCCCCAAAACAATTTTATTTTTATGTGGACGTTAATTGATTTTGTTATGTTCAACCTATCAGAAATTATTGATTATCCCCTTATAAATTATAGCTATATACTTTTGTTATGAATTTCAGAAAAAATGGTGCATAATAAATAATATACATTTATAATAAATGAGGACATTGTACTTTACACTGAAGACAGATTAAACAGCCAAACTTCACTTGTAATTTTCTACATTCATTTACCTTTCAACAAACGCACATGTACAAACTTTTTCAATATTTCCTATTTATAACATTTTAATCCTTAACCCCTTATAATGCTTTTTTAAAAAATTGCTTAGTGTGTTTATTTTCACTCACTGTTTCAGATATTTTAGGATACAGTACTAGAATTTCTGAGACAATGATCGGGGTAGCTAAGTAGACAGACAGATAAAAACATACTATAATTTTCAGGAATTGAATTCTGGAAATGATATATATGGCTTTAATGTCTCTCCCCAAATTTAACTTAATACAAAGTATGACACTTCTGGAAACTCTAAAGGTGTAGTAGTTAAGAGCTCAAGCTGTTAACCAAAAGATCAGCAATTCAATCCACTCCGTGCTCATTGGAAACTCAATGGGGCAGTTCTACTCTGTCCTATAGGGTCATTGTGAGTCATAATTAACTCAATGACAGAAGGTTTGTTTGAACAAAAGCTAAAAAAACTTTACTAAAGGTACAGCAAGGGTCACTATGAGTTGGCATCAACTAGATGGCAGTTGGTTTGGTTTTTTTGTTTAAACTCTTACATATTTTTGAAGGATCAATTTTCTAAGTTCTAACTATTAGAACAGCTAGAAATGAGAATGGTGTAGAAAATCACTGCCACTGACAAATGGATTGTTACCTTCCACTGAACAAAATGAATAAAATTAAAATGAAGACAGTCTACAAATTATTTTCTCTAAAAGTCTAAGGTAATGTGCTTCATATGACTAAACATGAATATACATCCTGGAATAAGTTCTGGACTGGATTTATCATGTCCAAATTTGTTGTAGGGGCTTGATGGCTCTTACTAAGTATCTGAAATATACTGTTAATTTCAAGATGCTTTTCATAATTAGTGTAAAGTTATTTCTAGTGAAGACTTACTTTAAGGGTTAAATTATCAATGCCTTTGTTTATTAAATTTAAGTGTTTATTATTATGAAGTATTTATTATTATAATGTGTCTAATGTTCCAAGAGAGGTGTTTGTAAAGATTCAAAACCTCTGTGTTGCAAGAACATTTTATGTTCTGCCAGGCATTTTAATGCCACTGCTGGTCACTCCAGCTATAATTGGCTCTAATTAGCTCTCTCATCCAGCTGTAACATTCTTTACCTGCAGCTGAGAGGCACTCAAAAGGGTAGGAAAACCTCTCCTATTGAATATATGAAAACATCAGCTAAATCCTTGCCAATGTGATCATTATAAATGAACTGCAAACTCATTAGCTCTGATAGGAAATGGATTGTGGGAAGTGAGATTTGATCCAAATGAGCCCCACAATAATAGTAATCAATGTCCAATAAACACACATTCCACTATTTTCACAAGTCCCATAACTGAAGGCTGTATTTAAAATAGAAGATTGGATAGTGTGGGTGAGACTTTGACTTTTCTCTGTTTATTCAGCTTTTTCTCTTCATAATAGACTTTTTGAGTTTCATGAATAGAAGCTTCTTTCATAAATTAAGAATTTTCAGTTTTATTCATAAAACAGGGTGATAATACAGATAGAAAAAAAATATTTCATTATTATTCCTTCAAGGATAAAGTAAAATTTTATCCAAGGATGAAATAAAACATTAATCTACAAGTTTATGCAAAAAGTCTAAGTGAATGTGTCCTCCCAAGTTGTTTGTCATTAATTCGAAAATAATTTCTTAATTTCTTGTATGATGACAACTGATGAAAGAGGTTGACATAGATCATTAAAGAAAGCAAAAAAGAATAAAAGAATAAGACTCAACCAATTCGGAACAAAACAAAAATAGCAGAACAGTTTATTTTGCCATATTTTACTAGAAATTATGATATTAATTCCTGTCATTATAACTTTTTAAGACTTTATTTCTAAGTAGATGCAAAGAAAAAAGAAATTTTTAAAATAACACAAAGAAGTTAACGTAATTTTTTATCAACTAAAATTCAGAGTAAAATCAGTGCAGAAGTAAAGGAAGTATCAAAAAACACTATGACTCTACTCCAAGCAAGATTCCTGTTACTTGTGGTTGTTTTCCTCCATTTGGAAGATCTTTCTTCTTCCATGTCAGAGGACACTAGTGGAATTCATCTTATACCTCCCCCCATGTTTCCTGAAATTATGACTGCTGTTGTCGAAGGGAAGAAACTTTCATTAAAAACAAACAAAATGAAAAATGCCTACAAGTTGATTGTGACTCATAGGGACCCTATAGGACACAATAGAACTGCTCCATAGAGTTTCCAAGGAGCACCTGGCAGATTCAAACTGCCAACATTTTTGTTACTAGCCATGACACTCAGAACCTTTGGTAGAAACAGATTTATTGGATATATACAGAGAAGTCTGTAATTGTTGTTCTTGCCCGTCATTGAGTATACTTTGACTCATAATGACACTATAGGACAGAGTGGAACTGCCTCATAGGCTTTTCAAGAAGTGACTGGTAGAATTGAACTACTCACATTCTGCTTAGCAGTCAAATAATTAAACAGTCTATCACTAAGTAAATAGTAAGGTTTAGGGAAAAGAAAAATGTTACCCTTTTTAGGAGTCTCAATTTGAAGACATAGAACAAATACATAACAAAATAACACTAAAAATTAGCATATCTGAGGGCCAGATAGTTGAGAGAAGTAGAAATAACTACAGAATGTGTAAAAATATTGGGAGATTGTTACTGAAGTGACATGGTTAAGATTAGTTTCAAAAGAATGTTAAGATTTAATTCTGCATAAGGGAAGGTAGGACATATTTCAAATAAGTTTACTAAATTGAATATTATTTAAGGTATAATGCAAAACCATTTTCTCAACAAAAAAGGACAGATAAAGAGCAGATAGAAAACATGGTTAAATGGGAAGTCAACAGCCCTTTTTTTTTTTACCCTACACATAGTCCTTCCTGGAAACTAGAGACTTTCACTTGTTTGAACACCTTCAGACAGCATTGTCCAGCTGGGACTATTGGTGAGAGTATCTACACCACCCACCCACTGACAGAAGATCTGAGCACCCTTGCCCCAGTCAACCTTCAAGAGCACACACACAAAATCCAACCCAATAACCAGGGAGAGCACCCATGGTTAGATGACAAAAAGGACAGATACATCATCTCACCAAAAATATCATACACATCCTCAGCAGTCCTACGAGAATTCTGAACAGGGATCCATACTCACATACCTAATCACTGCTACACCCATAAAGAGATAAGAAGCAAAAGTTTCACCATGACTGGATTAGTGAACAGAGTGGCACACTCACTCAGCCTACTCAGATATATCAGAACAAATAAAAATTCAGGATGCAGCAAACAAGCCCACAATAAACAAAAAATGACTTCTTGATGCCATGGAGACAACAGACAATATCAAACCATGTAAAGTAGCAGGACTAGATTGCTCTAGCAAGCTATGGAAATAAAGGAAAAAAAAAAAAAAAAAACCTTCCCAAGAAAGATAAGGTAATAGAACTATCTGATAAAGAATTCAAAAGACACAATACAGAGCACACAAGATGTTAAGAAAGAATTCAGTGAAAACACAGATCATAAAAACAAGGAAAACACAGACAAAACAATAGAAGAGTTCAGGAAAACAATATAAGAACAACATGACAGAATAAGCAGACTATTAGGAAACATACAGAAACAGAAACTAGAAATTCAAGATTAACAATAAAACTTCCAAATTAGGTAACTCCATAGAGGGACACAGCAGAAGAAATAATAATGGAGGACAGAGTTAGTGAGATTTAGACAAACCCTTTAATATCAATTTTTTTGAGGATAATTCAGGAAAAAGAATGAAGTAAAAGGTCAAAAGCCTAAGAGTTATGTGGGATGTTATCAAGATGTAAAACTTATGTGGGAATGGAGTTTTAGAGCAGGGTGGGTAGGACAACGGAAAATACAAAATGAATCATTGATGATCTGCTGGCAGAAAACTTCCTGAACGTCATGAAGGATGGAAGATATTCATCTAAGAAGCTCAATAGGATAGATTCTAAACCAAATTAACCAAGAAATAGCACAAACTTGCTAAAACCAAAGACAAAGAATCCAGAGATTGGCTAAGAAAAAAATATAGTCACTAACAACATGACTTGGATCCAACTCAATGGCACTTGGCTTGGCTAACAAAGGAAAACTAAACAGACAAAGTTTTGATTACTCAGCAGACACTATGAAGGCAAGAAGGCAAATGAAATAACATATACAAAGCCTTCAAGAAAAAGAAAAAATATCAGCCAAGAATTACATAGCTATCAAAGTTGTCCTTTGAATGCAATAACAAAATTAGTATATTTCAAGATAAACAAAAATTATGGATCTTTGTAAGAAATCAGATGAAAATTACATTAAAGAGATGCCTCTGGTTAGAGAATCAACAACAACTGAGAACAATCCAACATTAGTAGAGGACAAATCAACCAGATACCAAGCAAGATAGGAAACTCTTAAAAATAAAACAAAGCTGAAAGACTGAAAATAGGAAGTTAGATGTCAATATGTAAATGATGACATCAAAAAAAAAAGAATAAAAAGTGTAGTTACAAAATTTGCATATGGAGAGTAAGTTAAGGCAATTATCAAGAAATAAAAGCCTGGTTTATACCAGTGTTTAGTTGGGAGGAGAAAAAAAGGGTAAATGTCAAGGTAACCATATAGGAAGCAGACAAACTTGCACATCAATGTAAAAAAGAAGGAAAATCTAAAGACTTGGTAAACAAAAATCAACAGTAACCAAAGAAATGAAAATAAACTCCACAAATAAAAAGAACTCAGTGCAGAAAATTAAGAAACTGAAACAAAGAAACCATCAGCAACCCCAATACAGAAATACAACAAAAATATAGTAATAAACTTTTAACTTTCAATAACTACACTGAATGCAAATGGCTTAAATGTACTAGTAAAGAGTCACTGTTGGTGGGAATTTAAAACAGTACCACTACTGTGGAAAATGATACGGCATTTCCCTAAAATAATAGAAAAAGGGGTAACATATGATCTAGCAATCCCACTCCTAGGAAAATATTGTATAGAAATGAGCCATCACAAAAATAGACATACAGACATCCAGGTTCTTGCAGCATTACACAAAATAGCAAAACTATGGAAACAACTTAGTGCTCATCAACAGTTGAATGGGTATACAGTTTATGATACATATATACAATGGAATACAAGGCAGCAGTAAAGAATGATTGGTCAGTGAAACACCTCATAATACGGATTAATCTGGAGAACATTATGCTGAGTGAAGTAAATCAATAATAAATGAGATCATTATTATAGAAATAAAAAATCTGTACACGCAAGCATGCAAAACAGTCTTTGATAGTTATGAAGGAGAGGAGGAATGGGGAGGTGAAATCATGACTAGATAGTAGAAAAGCATCAAACTTGATGAAGGGAAAGACAACACATAGTATTGAGGATATCAGTTCAACTTGACCAAGGCAAAGTCACAGTTTCCTGGACAAACCTAAACACCTCAAGGGACCAAGTTGCTGTAGCTGAAAACCACTGTCTCTTAAGACATTTAGGTCAATTAGTACAACATAGTTCATTAAGAAAATACTCTACATCTTACTTTAGTGAGGCAGCACTTGTGGATTTAAAAGCTTGAGAACAGCCATCTAATATATACCTATTACTCCCATTCCATCTGCAGCAAAGGAGAATGATGAAACACAAAATAAATATTGTAAGGGCTTAAAGGTTGACATAACCATAACCTCTACCAGCTTGATTCCAGAAGAACTAGATGGTTCCTGGCTCCCACCACTGATCCTTCTGACAGGGTTCACAATCTCAGACAGAGCAGGAGAAAAATGTACAACAAAATTTAAAGTCATACAAAAAAGTCCTACCACAGCGGTCTGACAGAAACTGGAGGAACCCATGAGACTATGACTTCCAAGCACCCTGCTAACTCAGAAATGGAGCCATTTCTGCAGCTTACTTTTCACACAAAGATTAGACAGGCCTGTGAAATAAACAATAGCACAGGTTAGGAACACATTTCCTAGTTGAATAAAGTGTAAGAGACCAAGTGATTAACCCTTGCATAAAAGCAAGACAAGAAGCCAGGAAGAGATAGGAAAATTGGACAAATGGACACAAATAACCCAAGGTGAAAAGCAGGGGTGCTGTCATAGTCTTGGGATTGCAACCAATATCACAAAATAATTTGTATGTAAATTTTTGTATGAGAAACTAATTTACATTCTAAACTTTCATCTAAAGCCCAAGAAAATTAAAAAAAAAAATAAAAATAAAACATGGATATAAACATTATATTCTGTCCAAAAATGTTTAACTCTAAGATGTACTTTGTTTGGTACAAATGGGATTCTGAAGACTACCTTAACATAATTTCAATATCTAATACTCTTTGCCATGGATTGAATTGTGTTCCCTCAAAATTCTGTAGCAATTTGGCTGGCCATAATTCCTGGTACTGTGATGTTCTTCCATACTGGAATTCCTGCCTCTATGATGTTAATGAAGGGTGTATGGGAAGCAGTTGTGTTGGTAGAGTAAGATTCAATGTGTAAGTTTTTTTCTGCCTTAAGACAGTCTCTTGAGATAAAAAGGAAGGAAGCTAGCAGAGTCTTTTGGGAACCTCATATTACCAAAAAGCAGTGCTGGGAACTGAGTGCATCCTCAACTCTCTGCACCTCAGAAACTGCAGTCCAGGAGAAGATTGGTGACAATTGCCTTCTTCCAGTGCCAGCCAGGAAGGCCTTACCTGGAGATGACACACTGAATTTGGACTTTACGCTTACTGGACTGTGACAAATGAAATTTATCTTTTAAAGCCATTGACTTGTGACATTTGTGTTAAAAAGCCTGATTACATATTGTGATGCTTAAGGTGGTCAACTTGACTGGGCCATGATTCTCAGTGGTTTGGCAGTTATTACGTAGTTTCACAGAAAAACAATGATATAATCACCTAAAAATAAATCTGAAATAATCATGGCCATGATTTGACATGCTATGAACAGGCTATCAGTTGAAAAAGAGTTTCCTTGTGAGTATGGTCTACAACCAACACAAGTGGACTGTCTAGCAAAACTGTCAGGTTTTCCTTCCTTCTGGATTCAGCCTGTCAGACAGCAGCCTAAGCCCTTCCTGTGGATATTGGTTTCATTAGCCCTCCAGCTATCTGAATCAGGAGAAGCCTCTAGCCTGGCCTCTGAACTTAAGGATTTTCTAGATTTTATAAATGTCTGAGTCATTTCCTTGATATAAATCTTTGTGTTGTGTGTGTGCATATATGGGTATGTATGCATACACATGTTCTTCTTATTATGTTCCACTGAGTTGGTTAAGACTCAGTGATACTACAGTAAAGAGTAGAACTGCTCCAAAGGGTTCCCAAGGAGTAGCTGTTGTACTTTAACTGTTGATCTTTTTTTGTGTACACACACACACAGACACATACACACATATACACTTTATTGGTTTTGCTACTCTAGAGAACCCAGCCTAAAACATTTGACACCAGGAGTGGTTCTACAGACTGGTTTGTTGGTCCTACTTTTGCTAGACAAAGTAGTAGAAGAAAGTGATAGACTCAGGGCTTCAGAGTCAAAGCTCGAGTGCTACATAAATTACCTCAAAGTTTCCACTTGTGCCTTGAAAGAAAGCCTTATTTCTCGTAATAAGAGAGCTGATAACTGCTGAAAGCCAAAGCAAAGATCTTAAGAGTAGCTGAATTATAAGGCTAGCTGAATCCCAAAACGTGAATGGTGTCTGATGGCAAAATGAGGACATTGATTGAGAAGAAATTCCGGTTCCAGAATACAGAATTGGAAAAGATATATTCATTAACTGGTAGAATTCCCATATTAGATTCCTGACAAATGGGTTAAGGTCTATTATGTAGAGAAAGACAAGCAGAAGCTGTTAGATCTTCTACTACCAAGGAAAATAGTAAATTAACAACAATATTGTATTCTTGGAGGAATTGCAGAGATTAGTGCCCCCATCAATGGCATGGACCATTTGGGGATAGTAATTCCGACAACGTTCCCACTCAAATTGACTGTTGGGCCTGTGTCAAAAAAGAAATGAATCTTGGAGAGTAATAGCAGATTATTGAAAGCTTTACCAAGTGGTAAATTCAATTGCAGCTGTGTTCGAAATGTAGTTTCATTGTTTAAGCAAGTAAATACATTTCCGTTCCAGGTACCTTGTATGAAGCTGCTCTTTTGACTAATGACTTTTCCTCCATGTCTGTTTCTAAGACCCACCAGAAGCAGTTTACTGTTAGCTGGCAAGGCCAGCAATGTACCTTTAAGGTCCTACCACAATGTTATATCAACTCTTCAATCCTATATCATAATTTAGTCTTTAGGGAACTTGATTGCCTTTCCTTTTCAAAAGATGTCACAATGGTTGATTACATTAATGCCAGTATCCTTATTTGACTTAGGAAGAAAAAGTGTCAGAAACTGAGTAATTATTGGTAAAACATTTGCATGCCAAGGGGAGGAAATTAATCTGACAAAATTTAGGAGATTTTCAGCTCAATGGAAGAGATATTCTTTCTGATATGAAGGATAAGTTATAGCATTTGGCACTGCCACAATAAAAATAGAAGGCCCAACCCCTGGTGGGACTCTTTGGATTTTAGAAGTAATGCATACTTCAATGATGTGTGCTGCTCTGACCTATTTAACAAATGATTCATAAAGCTGTTGATTTTGAGTGTGGGCCAGATCAAGTTAATGTCCTGCAACATATTCAGAGTCCCATGTGAGAGGCTTTGCCTCTCAGTCAGATGAGCTAGCTGAACAAATAATGCTTGAAGTGCTAGTGGCAGAAAGAGATGCTGTTTAGAGTTTTTGGCAGTCCCTTATCAGTGAATCACAAGGCAGACCTTTAATATTTGGGTGTAAATCCCTGCCATCTTCTGCAGATAACTACTCTCCTTTTGAGAAACAAGCTTTTTGCTTGTTACTGGCCCTCAGCAGAGTCTGAACATCAAGTCACTGCGCAGCCTGAGCTGCTCGTCATAAACTGGGTGTTGTCTGACTCACAGAGTTATAAGGTCAGATGTGTAGAGCAGCAGTACATCACTAAACTGAAGTGGTACATAATCAAAATCAGGCCCAAGTAAGACCTGAAGGCAAAAGTAAGTTGCATAAGGAAGTGGTCCAAATACCCAAGGTCTCCACTTATATCAGTTACCTGCTCTCTTAGAGTATGAACTTATGACTTCATGGAGAATTCTTTATGATCACCCATCAGAGAAAGAGAAAATTTGTGACTGGTTACAGATGGTTCTCCGTGACATGCAGGCACTAGCAAACAGTGGCAGCACTATAGTCTCTTACAGTATCTCTTAGCACTATCATGTTCTCTAATTAAAAAGTCAGAAGAAAACTGCAGCAATTCCAAAGTAACTACTTACTTTCCAGGCCTTCAGGAATGAAGGTTTGGGTCACTTTACCAGGCAAAGAACCATAGCCAGTTGAGGCATTTGCTAAAGGCAAAGGCAATATGAAATGGGTGATGGAAGAAGTTACTGCAAATATAAGCTATGACCATGTGACTTGTGGCATAAAGAAGGACTATAATTGTCATCAGTATTTCTTCATTGTATATGTACATCAAATGTTTTTGTTTTCTTCAAAAATTAAGTATAAGATGAAAACAGAGCTAGTGCTATTTCATTGTATGTTCATTGTATGTTCATGTATGTTCATTGTATCATATTAGGTGCAAATATGATTTCAATTTCATTACTTTCTTTATTTAGAGATTTTACATGGTCTAGGGAGATGTATACAGGTTCCAAGTTGACAACAGGTGGACTAAAATGGTTAAGGTTGCATGTAAACATGTCTGGGCCATTATTCTTATTGTAGTTATGGTGTAGTTTTACAACTATGTAAGAATATAATGAAATCCAGTGTAATGTAATCACCTCTATGATGAGATCTACTAGCAGTAGACAATCAGGGTCCTTGGGGTTGTTGCCTGCCACCACTATGTATGAACATTCTGGCAAAGTTTGTGGGTTTTTACTCATTCTGAATCATGTATCTAGCTCCTGTTCACCTGACTTTTGCTTCTTGGAACTTCAGATAGCAGTCATGGAATTCGTACCAATCATGGAGTTTGTCAGTCTCTACTGAGCCAGTGGCCTGTCAGCTTACCTACCAATCACGGGTTCATCAGCTCATGAAGCTACGTGAGTCATGAGAAGCCTCCATCCTGATACATGGATTTGGAATCTTCCAGTCTCTATAACTCTTATATCAGTGTTATTTTCTTGATATAAATCTCTCAGTCTCTCTCTCTGCATCTCTATCTCTGTCTCTACTCTCTCTTTCTATGTATACAAGCATATATAATACAGAGAGAGAGAGAGAGAGAGAGAGTATACACACACACACACACTTGTATTAGGCTGGGTTCTCTAGAGAAGTAAAACCAGTGAAGACTGAACCTAGCCTAATATAAGTATATTTGTTAATTTATGTATTTTGTCACAATATTATGATACATAATACATACCAGTTTGTATTTCTAGTTATACTTTTTAACTAGTTAAAGCCATATTTTTTTTATTTGCAGTCACTGAAAATTGTTTCATTTGAAAAGCAAACAAGTCTTAATTGTCAAAAGGATTGTCAAAGTGCATTATCTCTGTATATTCACTAATATGGTTATTTTAAATAACATTGCTCTCAATTAGCTTTGAGGAATAATTTAAACTAGAAGACATCGGGAGAAATAACAGACTAAAGAGAATGTAAGGGAACTATACTCCAAATATATTGTATTTTTTGGTGAAATTAACTAGTTTATTTTTAGAATTCTCAGAATTTCTCATATAGGTAAATTCAAAGGCCTGCAAATGTCATGTCAGGTTTTAAGCATGTCAGAATTTGCATTCCCCAAATTAACTTATTTTGGCATTCTACTTAGGATCTCCTATAACCACAACTACCACTTCTCTGTCAGTTTGTCATACTGTGGTAGCTTGAATACTGTTTTGATAGTGGCAGCTATGCTACCAATACATCAAATACCAGATGGGTCACTCTTGGTAGACAGGTTTCACTGAAGATTCCAAACTAACACAGACAAGGAGAAAGATCAGACTTTCTACTTCTAAAAAAGTTGACCAGGGAAAAGCTTCTGCACAGCAGCAGAACACTGTTGGCATTGCTCCAGAAGAGGATACTCTGAGATTGGAATTCACTCAAAATAAGACTCGGGAAGAGCTACCTCCTAAAGGAAAGTCAACCATTATGACATGGGTGGAGTCAAGCTTTTGGGACCTTTGTTTGCTGATTTCTCACAACACAAAATGAGGAGAAACAGCTCAAACAATAATAGGAATTCCATCAATAGTTCATCAATAACAGGAATCTGGAATTAGGACATATCCAGGAAACAAGGATAGAATCCAGGAAAATCAACAATCATTAAAAACTAAATGAAATAGATAAACATCTTTTCCTAGGTTATAGTGAGCTGAAATGGACTGGTAATGGGTATTTTGAATCAAACATTCATGTAGCCTACTCTGTCAAGAATGACAAACTGAAGAGGAGTGGAGTCACATTCATCATCAAAAGAAAAAAGAAAAAAAAAATTCAACATCTATCCTGAAGTACAATACTGCCAGTAATAGTACAATATCCATATGCCTACAAGGAAGATCAGCTAATGCTATTCTTATTCAAATTTACATACCAAACACTAATGGCAAATATGAAGATACTGAAGATTTTTACCAACTTTTGCGGACTGATATTTATTAAACATGTTATCAAGATGCATTGATAATTACTAGTGATTGAAACATGAAAGCTGGAAATAAAGAAGAAGGATCAGTAGCTGGAAAATATGGTCTTGGTGATAAGAAAGGTATCAGAGATCACACTGTAGAATTTTGCAAGACAAGGACTTATGTATAGTAAATATATTTTTTTCAACAACATAAATGGTGGCTATACATGTAGATCTTGCTGTATGGATTACATAAAAATTAAATTGACTACACCTGTGAAAAAAGATCAATATCATCCATCAAAATAAGGCCATAGACCATTTGTGAAACAGATAATCAATGCTCATATACATGTTAGGTAAACCCGAAGATAATTAAATCAATTGCACAATAGCCAAAATATGACCGTGAGTGTACTCTGCCTTAATTTAGAAACCATCTAAAAATAGGTTTGACACACTGAACACAAAACTGAAGACAGATGATTTATGGGAAGATGTCAAGGATATCTTATGTGAGCAATGCAAAAAGTCATTAAAAATATGGGAAAAAAGAAAATTCAAAATGATTTTCATAAGCGACTTGGAAACCGGCTCTTGAAACTAGAGCATCTTAAGCCACTGGAATGAATGACGAAGTAATAAGAGTAACAGACAGGATTCCAAAGGCCATCTCAAGAAGACAAAATGAAGTATCACACTAAAATATAAAAAAACTTGAACTTAAGAAAACAAAAGGGAAAAACAAGATTGACATTTTTAAGCTAAAAAAACTAAAGAAAAATATTAAGACCTAGAGTTTCAAGATGGATGGATTCTATGGGCAATATATTGAAAAAAAGTAGGAGATATCAAAAGGATATGAAGAAATACGCTGTACGAAAAAGAAATGGTCAAAATTCAACCATTTCAGGGGACAGAATATGATCAAGAAATGATGGTACTAAAGGAAACAGATCAAGCCATACTAAAGGCATTGGTGAAAAACGAACCTTCAGGAAGTGACAGAACACCAACTGAGATATTTTACCAAATATTTTCAATGCTGAAAGAGCATATTCTTCCACATCAAGAAATCGGGAAGAAAGCTACCTGGCCAGCCTACTTGGAGAGATCCATATTCATGCCCATTCCAAAGAAAGCCTATCCAGTAGAATGTTGTAATTATCAAATAGTATCATTAATATCATATACAAGTAAAATTATGCAGGAGATAACTCAAAAACAGTTGCAGTAGTACATCAACGGAGAAGTGCCAGAATTTCTATCTGGATTCAGAAGAAGACGTGGAAACATTTGCATCATTGCTGATGTCAGATTGACAGTATCTCAAAGCAGAGATTACCACAGATTACTTCTGTTTTATTGATTATGCAAAGGTATTCAACTGTGTAACATTGTGAAAACTGGGAATTCAAGAACACTTACTTGTGTTAATATGAAACCTGTGTACAGACCAAGAGGCAGCTGTTCAAATGGTAAAAAAAGGAATGGTTTAAAATCAGGAAAGTTAGGTTTAAGTGTTATATTCTTTCATCATACTTATTTAATCTGTATGATGGCAAGTAATCTGAGAAGCTGGACTATATGACTAGAGGAAGATTCCTTAATAACCTGAGATGCTCACATGACACAATTTTGCTTGCTGAAAGTGAAGAGGACTTGAAGCATTTACTGATGAAGTTCAGATTACAATCTTCCACATAGATTATGACTGAACACAGACACACCCACACACACACACACACAATGTTGCCCTCAAGTTGATTCCAACTGATAGTAACCCTATAGGACAGAGTTAAATAGACCTTTGTATTAGCAGACAGCTCTTCACCACTCTTAATGACTGCTATACTTAACCTCTCAAAGTAAAGAAAAATTTTAATAACTGAACCAGTAATCAACATCATTATAAATGGAGAAAGTACTGAAGTTATCAAGGATTTCATTTTAATTGGAACCACCAAACAGCAGAAATGAAGAAATTAAACTGTGTGTTGCGTTGAGAAAATCTCCTGCAAAAGATCTCTTCAAGGGTTAAAAAGCAAGCGTATCACATTGAGGCTAAGGTGTGCTCGACCCCATCTACGGTGTTTTCAGTAGCCGCATATGCACGCAAAAGCTAGACAATGGATATGGAAGAAGGAAGAAGGGTTAGATGCCTTTAAATTATGGTGCTAGCGAAGGACATGGAATATACCATAGCCTTCCAGAAGCAATAAATCTGTCTTCAAAGTAGTACAACCTGAATACTCCTCAGAAGGGAGGATGGCAAGATTTTGTTGTCTCTTGTAATTTAGACTTGTTAACAGGAGGAACCAGTCTAAGAAGAAGGACATCATGCTTGATAAATTAGAGGGTCTGCAAAAAAAAAAAAAAAAAAAAAAAAGATCCTCATCAAGCAAGAAGGCCTGGCACAGCAGCTGCAACAATCAAACAGCAAAGATTGTGATGACGGCATATCAAATGTTTTGTTCTGTTGTGTATATGGGGGTGTTATTGTAAATTACTTGTGTTAACTACATGTATAAAACCCACTGCCAGTAAATTGATTGTGCTTCACAGTGACTCTATAAGACATATAGCATGTAGTATCTGTAAATTTCTTTGTTCAGTCAAATTTGGAATTTTTTTTCAGTTTTTAGTATACTTGACTTTATTATTTTTATTGCAGTATATTTATGTATGCCAAGCCAATAATTTCTCTTCATGACATTCTTCAAATGTATTATTCAATGATGTTAGTTTTGCTTATCATATTATTCAACCATTACCGGTATCCACTTCCAAATTTTCCCGTCACCCTTACAGCAGTGAGCAGTGAGTGTCCTCTGAGCAATGAGTCTCCATTTCTTTCTTTCTCCTATCTATTCCTGGTAACTATTACTTTTTCAAATGTTTTCTCCTCCCTTCTCCTTTCTATCTCTTTCTGACATTCTGATTAAATTTATGTTGAATCCTTAATTTTATTAAATGGGTCCTTGAGACTTTGTCCTTGTGTTTATAATTATCCCTCTCCATTCCTCTTATGCTTATACATGCATTTTTAATATAATTTTTTCATTGCATTTTAAGTGACAGTTTGTTCTTACAGTCTGTTTCTCACACCAAAACTTACACACAATTTGCCATAAGTCCTTAGATACTCTACACACACTGGGAAAGCACACTCCTCTCCTCCCCTCCACTCCATATTTCCCATGTCCCTTTAACCAGCTCCTGTTCCCCTCTGTCACTTCCTCTTGCCTCCAAACAAGAGCTGCCCAACTAGTCTTCTGCATCTGTCTAAGCCAAGAAGTGCAGTCTCCACCAGTATCATTTTATGTCTTTTATACCAGTTCAATCTCTATCTGAGGAATTGCTTCTGGAATGGTTCCCGTTATGAGTTAACAGAGAGTTCGGAGTCCATGTCTTCTAGGGATCCTAAGTCTATCAGACCATCAGATCTAGTCTTCTTAGCACAGGTCAAGTTCTGCAATTCACATTTCTCACACTCCTTCACAGACTCATTGTTGAGTTCCCTGTAAGGGCAGTCTTTGGTGGTGTCTGGGCACTATCTAGTTCTTCTAGTTGCTTGTAGTCTCTGGAATATGTGTCCCTTTTGTCTTTTGGGCTCTCATTTTCTTCATGTATTTGATGCTTTTCTTTCTCTGTTACTCCAGATGGGTTGAGACCAGATAATGATTCTCAGGTGGCTGTTTGCAAACTTTTCAGATCCCAGATATCACTTAGCAAAGTGGGATGCAGACTGTTAAAAAACAGTTAGGCCAATTGACCTATATGTCCCCTGAAGTTATGGTCCCCACACTCCTGACCCTTCTACTGTTCCAGGAAGTGTGTGGCTTTGATCATTTGTTCTGATTTCTCTCCTGTTTGTAGTCTTCCCTTCATCCAAAATAATTCCTATCAACAATCTAATTAGTGAATATTCCTTTTTGTGGGGAGCGTAGCGTCCGGCCCAAGATGGCGCCCAAGGCCGGAGCCCCTCCTTATTCCACACCCTTGTTTACCAGATTTAGGGCTTGCATAGCGCATGCTTGTGAGCAGTGGCTGCTGATCAGCTTATTGAGAGCCCCGCTTTGGGAGGACGTGGCCTTGGGTGATTGGAGGAACCTGGGAGATAAAAAGCATGTGGGGACCGGGTGTAGAAAGAAGAAGAACAAAGGAAGCAGACACAGCCTCGGGAGGTGCAGCTGCCGCCGCGTCCCTGAACGCCGCGGCATTCAGGGACGCCGCGCAGCAGGAGAGCGAGGAAGAAGAACAAAGGAAGTAGAATAGGAAGTAGAATAGAAAGTAGAATAGGAAGAAGAATAAGGGAGAAGAATAAAGCAGGAGTAAGAATAAAGGGAGAAGAATAAAGCAAGCAACTTGCAAGGTGGCTCGTATCCGTGTGTCCTGTCTTCTTTCCGCGGGCGGACAGTTAGGCAGTGACACCTTTTCCTCTCACCCATCTTATAGCCATGACAGTTTTTTTTTGTTTGTTTGTTTAAACCAATTCTGAGGTCCTTATAATAGTAGTCTAATACAGTATTTGTCCTTTTGCAATTGACTAATTGTACTCAGCATAATGCCTTCTAGGTTCTTTAATTTTATGAGACCTTTCTGAAATTCGTCATTGTTCTTTATCATGGAATACTGTTCCATTGTGTGAATATACTGTAGTTTGTTTATCCATTCACCCTTTGATGGACACTCAGGTTGATTCCATCTTTTTGCTATTGTAAACAATGCTGTGATGAATATCAGTGTACATGTATCTACCTGTGTGACAGCTCTTTCTCCTCCAGGATATATTACAAGTACGATTGCTGAATTGTATGATGTTTCTATTTCCACATTCTTAAGAAAGTGCCAAATGGACTTTCAAAGCAGTTGTACTATTTTACATTTCTACCAGCAGGGTATGTGTTCCAGTCTCTCTAAAGCCTCTCTAACATTTATTATTTTGTATTTTTTGAGTTAATGTCAGTCTTGTTGGGGTGAGATGATATCTCACTGTAGTTTTGATTTGCATTTTTCTAATGGCTCACAATTGTGAGTATTTCCTCGTGCATCAGTTAGTCACTTGAGTGCATTCTTTGGTGAAGTGTCCCTTCATAGTCTTTGCTCATTATTTAATTGGATTATCTTTTTTTTTTTTTTTTTTTTTTTTGGCTGAGGTTTTGCAGTATTTTGTTGATTATGGAGATTAGACACTGATCAGATTTGTTAAAGCCAGAAGTCTTTTTTTTTTTCCCAGTTTGTAGGTGGTCACTTCTTGGTGAAGTCTTTGAATAAGCACAAAAGTTTGATTTTTAGGCGTTCTCAGTTTTCTGTTTTTCTCTTCTGGTGTCTGTGTGTTGTTAGAAAACTTTTGTAATCTGTGTACACCTTGTGTTAGTGCTCCCAGCCAGCACTGTCTATATGTTTTCATCCATGATCTTTAGTGTTTAAGATTTGACATTAGGTCTTGATCCATTTTGACTTAGTTTTTGTACATGGTGTGAGGTATAATTCTTGTTTGATTTTTTTTTATGCAAATGGATATCCAGTTATGCCAACATCATGTTTTAAACAGACTATCTTTTCCTCATTTTATGGACTTTGGGCTTTTATCAAACATCAGCTGCTCTTAAGTGGAAGATTTTATGTCTGGATTCTAAATTCTGTTCCATTGCTCTGTGTCTCTTGTTTTTTGTATCAGTACCATGCTGTTTTGACTATCACAGCAACACAGTAGGTTGTAAAGTCAGGTAGTATGAGGCCTCCCACTTTGTTCTTTAATAAGGCTTCATTTATCTGGGTCTTTTTCCCTTTCCAAATGATTTGTTGGTGATTTGTTTCTGCATCTTATTAAAAACTGCCATTGAAATTTGGATCAAGATTACATTATATTTATAGACCACTTTGGGTAGAACAGACATTTCAAAATGTTGTGTCTTCCAGTCTATGAACAAGATTGATTTCTCCACTTGTGTAGATATCTTTTGGTTTCTTACAGCAGTGTCCTATAGTTTTCTTTGTATAGATCTTTTACATCTGTGATTAGATTAATTCTATAGCATTTTCTCTTCTGGAAGAGAAAATGATATTGATGCAGGAATTTCCTCTTTGATAGTCTATTTGTTGATGTAGAGGAATCCGACTGTTCTTGTATGTTTATCTTATATCCTGACAATTGGCTGAACTCTTCTATTAGTTCCAATAGGTTTTTTTTTTTTTTTGGTGGAATCTTTTTAAGTTTTCTATGCATGCTATCATCTGTGAGTAGACATGCTTTTGCTACTTTCTTCCTTATCAATTTGGATGTTATTTATTTCTTTTTCTAGTCTATTTGTTTGGGCTGCAACCTCCAGCACAATGTTGAATAAATATAGTGATAAAGGACTTCCTTATCTGGTTTCTGTTCTCAAGAGGAAGGCTTTCAGACTGTCTGCTGAGAATTATGTTACTGTTGACTTTGGATAGAAACCCTTTATTATGCTGGGGAATTTCCCTTCTATTCCTATTTTGTTGAGAGTTTTTAGCACGAATAAGTGTTGGACTTTGTGAAATACATTTTCTGCATCAGTTGCCTGAAAGTGGTGACTTGAAGTTTTCTACTATTGTTCTGGAGCAGTCTGTTTCACTTTTTAGTTCCATCAGAGTTCATTTTACGTACTTAGTGTCATTATCATTTGGTGGGTAAATATTTAATATGACTATGTCCTTCTGATGTACTGACATTTTAATATTATGTAGTGTTCTTCCTTGTCCACTGTGATGGATTTTACTTTAAAAAGTCTATTTTACCAGAGATTAATGTTGGCACTTCTGCTTTTTTTTTTAATGTATTCACAGCACTTGGCTTGGCTGGCTTGCTTGCATGACATAATTTTTTTCCCATAATTTGAGTGTTAGTATTTTTAATTCTAAGGTGTGTCTCTCATAGGCAGCACATAGATGGATCATGTTTTTCAATCTATTTTCTCACTGTCTCTTTACTGGTGCTTTTAAGCCATTTACATTCAGTATAATTATCAATAGCTGTTGCTGCAGGACACTGTGTGAAGTAGAATCTATATGGGTTGTTAAAATGCTTTTAAAATTGTTAAAATGCTATGATCCCTTAAACTTGCATATAGGCAAAGGACTTGTTTCTGCCCCAAGTTTCTAGCTTAGGGATTTAGTAATTTTCTTTTTTTCCCTGTTTGTTCAATCTCAGAGAATAGCTCAGGGCAAACATAAGGAGTCCTAATTTCAGCCCAGATAGAGTGTCAGAATTTGGAGCCCCATGCACTGCAGATAAGGGAAAGGGAAGTGCTGAGGAAAGAGAGAGAGGTTTAGCCTGAAGGAAACTTTTAAGTTAGAATATAACAGGTTAGATAAAAGTCATTTAGCTTTTGATGTTCAAAGACTATTTTTCTTTCATTCTGGAAGCAGGCGTGGCCACAGCTCAGCCTCTCCCAGTGAATAAACACTCCCCAATTACTGTCAGTTTGCTAATCCTGTTGGTGGTTGCAGATCCTCTTGTGGGGTGTAGCTTCCCCTGGTCAGGTCTGGCCAGTCCTAGGTGCTTATGGACCAGTTTCCCTTCCCTGTTGCACAGTCTGGTTTCTCAGATTTCCCCTTGATGTTCAGGCCCTCTAGAATGTCACATATAATTATTCATTTGTTTTTCGGATCTTTGTTTTTAGAGTAATCATAAGAAGCTACTGACTACTCTGACATTTTAGCCTCAAGCCCCTTGCATGTGTTTTTTGTTTTTTCAGAAACTATATTTCAAAGTTATTGTTTTTTTATTTTTACTTTTTAAGTTTTTCTGAGATTTCCATCTATTTATTTATTGTGACTATATTTCACTTTATTTAGTTAATCTATTTACAATTGGTGCTTTAAAATCTTTCCTGTTAGTTATTATATCTGTCTAGTTGTCTCTTTCTTCTTTGGGTCCAAGATCCCTTATCTCTATTTGGATTTTTATAACAGCCTCTTAACTATCCTTCCCAAATTTATTTTTATACATCACAATTCATTCTGTACAATGTAACCAGGATGATCAAAAAATAAATTGATAGATAGATAGATAAAACAATATACTCTCTGACCGTTATTTGGTCTGCAAGGCCCTACATATTCTATCAAAGCCTTTCTCTCATGTACTCAACAACTGTATTCATTTTAGAGTGGTGGACCCAACAGCCTCAGTAACACTGTCCTTTTTTGTGTTCCTAGGACACACAAGCACGTTTCAGTTTGGGGATTTTCCAGTAGCTGAAACTTTCCACCTCAAAACACCTTTGCCAGGATCTTTCTATAGTCCATTCCTTGTTCTTTCTGAGTTTTCAGTATCCTCCAAAGGACTTTTTACTCTCCAACATTTCCTAATTTTTTTTTTTTTTTGTAATTGTTTATATGCTGGCTTCCACCACTAGAATGTAAACATGATGTGATTAGGGGATGTTGTTTATCTTGTTTGCATTGCTCTGTCTCCAAAGAGCACAATAGTACTTGTCGTATTTTAATTATAGTGTTAGTGAAGAATACTGAATATACTATAAACTGTCAGAAGATCAAACAAATCTGTCTTAGAAGAGATACAGACAAAAGGGTCCTGAGTAGCAAGGGTGGTAAGACTTAATCTCACATACTTTTGGCACATTATCAGGAGGGGCCAGTACCCGTACATCTTGCTTGTTAAAGCAGAGAGTAGTTGAAAAAGAGGAAGACTTTCAATGTGATAGACTGACATAATGGTTGCAACAACAGACTCAAACATAGCAATAATTGTGATGACAGCAAAAGACTGAATACTGTTTCGTTTTGTTGTACATAGAGTTGCTCTGCTCTCAGTGCTGCTTCTTGGTGGTATGAGGTTCCCACCTCTCCATGCTCACTTCTCACCCTTATATTCCATAGCTGGTAACTTGAGTCCTGCCTCACCAGCACAACTGCTGCCCATTCTCCATCATCAATATCACAAAGGTAGGGTCCACAACACATGGGAGGAATTGCATAATATTGGGACTCATAGCCTAGCCAAATCAATACATATATTTTTGGAGGGACACAATGCAATCCATGACACATACTAAAGTCTGTAGTGTTTGATCTTCATCAGTAAGGTGAAAATCAAGTAATACCAAGTCTTTTGCTTAATGGGTTGTTTACAAGTCTTCTTCCAATACTGATGCAGTGTTATTCTTCATAGAGTTCATCTTCTCAGATTATTTGCTCAGTATACAAGTTTAGTAAGTATGGTGAAAGGATATGATGCTCATGGATACCTTTCCTGATTTTACTTTATGTTTAAATTACTGCCTCTTGATCTATGTCAGGTTCCTCAGACCAGTTATAAGTGTGCTGGAATCCACATTTTTCTCAATGTTATCCATAATTTTCTATGATATAAACAGTCAAGTTCTTTTGCATAGCCAATAAAACACTGGTAGACATGCTTCTAGTGTTCTCTGCTTTCAGCCAAGACTCATCCGACAACAGCAGTGAATGACATTCCCTGTTCTAAGTCCTTTTCTGAATCCAGCTTGAATTTCTGACATTTCTTTCTTCATACAGAGTTCCATGTGGTTATCTTACTAATTTCTTGGCATGAACTAGTGAATGCTTTCAGTGCTGCATCCATTTCTTGAAATATCCCAATATGTATTCACTTACTTTTTGGAGACTAAATTTTTGACAGTTCTTTCAGTCCAGTTTAGACTTCTTCCTTCAGCATTTCTGCATCAAAGTCCAAAACAATTTCACTAAACTATGGCCAAGGTGAAGGTGTCTCATAGTTCTGAATATGACTTTTCTTTACAAGCTTCTGGGTACGGAAGCCAAATGACTCACCTGGTTTTCTCCTACTATTTTGACTACTACTTTTTAGAGTTTTTACTAGTTTCTTCTCATCTTCCTTGCCTCTAAATTCTTGATCACGTGCAACCTCCTTGAACGGTTAAGTGCATTTCTTCTTTTTTCTCTTGAGGTTTACTGCATTGTTCAATGGCCCATAGAACCCTTCAATATTGTAATGTGGGGCTTGTATTTTTTTATTCTGCTTGAAAAGTGTTGAATATATCCTTGCTTTTTCTAGATTTAACTCCAGGTCTGTATGTATTTCATTATAATACCTTACATTGTCTCTTCAGCCACCATCTCAAATTTTCTTTTTGGCTCTTTTACTTCACTGTTTCATTCGTTTAGTTTAGTTGTTCTATGTTCAGGCACTGGCTCCAGAGTTCTTTTTGCCATTAATTTTGTTCTTTTTTTTTTTAAATAAACTTTTGTTTTCTTCATATATGATACCCTTGATATCATCTACAACTTCTCTGGTCTTCGGTCATTAGCATTCAATGCATCAGATGTATTCTTGAAGTGGTTTCAAATTCAGGGAGGATATAATCAAGATTGTGTTTGAGACTTCGTGGACTTGTTTTCATTTTCTTGAGATTTAGGTTTACCTTGCATAATGGTAATTGATGGTATGTTCCACACTCAGCCCTTGGCCTTGTGCTGACCGGTGACATTGTTCATCTCCATTGTTCCTTTCCACAGCTGCAGTCAATTTAATCTGTGTATTCTGTCTCAGAAGTTTCATGTATATAGTCACTATGTAAATTATTGAAAAGTGGTATTTTCGATGAACTAGTCTTTGGTGCTCCTAAATTCTTTCATGTTATCTCTGGCATGGCTTCTACCAACAAGATCATATTTTTCAACTGCCGATTCTTCTTTTTTCCAACTTTCACACTCCATTCACCAGTAATTATCAATGCATATTGATTGCATATTTGATCAGTTTCAGGACTGCAGAAGTTGAACAAGTTCTTCAATTTCTTCCTTTTGGATGTAAGTCATTGGTGACTAAATTTGAATAATAATTATATTAACTGGTCTTCCTTATAGGAACATGGAGATTATCTTCTCACTGACAGTATTATACGTCAGGATATATCTTGAAATATTCTTCTTGATGATGAATACAACACTATTTTTCTCTAATTTGTAATCCCTGCCATAGTAGACCACAGGATTATCTGATTCATAATGGCTATTAAGTCTATTTCTGTTCAATAATGCCCAGTATATCAATGTTTCTGTGTTCCATTTAATTTTGTGAAGTCTTATTCTAGATTCCTGTTTTGTACATTCCACATTCTGATTATTAATGACAGTTCATATTGTTTCTTCTCATTTTGAATTGTGTTAAATCAGCAAATAAAGGTCTGAAGAGCTTGACTCCATCTATATCATTCAGGTCAACTCTACTTTAAGCAGGCATGTTCTGCTACTATACCAGATAGTCTTCTGCTTCTCTTCATAAAGTTTTCACTGCCTAATCTTTTAGAAGTAGACTGCCAGTTTCTCCTTCCTAGTCTCTCTTAGTGTGGAAAGTCTACTGAAATCTGTCCTCCATGGGTGATCCTGCTGATATTTGGAATACTAAGTGTGTAGCTTCTAGCACATAGCAACATGCAACTCACATTAGTGGAACAAACCAACAAATGAGTGATGAGGTTGTTTCATTAAATATCAATTTTTATATCACTTACATATTAGTTTTCTATTTCAGCACAAAATACTACAGCATAAGAATTATATTACAGCACAGAAAACAGAGTCTTTAAAATATCACCCACTTATTAACTCATAGGCCTATAGGTCAGAAATCTTTGTTGTGGATTCTTTGCTCAGGCTATCAGAAAGCTTAAATCCAGATGCTAACTAGGAAAGATTTTTGTCTGGAAGCTCCTGGGAAAATTTCTCTATCATAATCAATTTCAGTGATGGCAGAATTGTCTCACTCTATGCTACTATTCATCATCAAGTTAGAAATGATGTGCCTACTCCTTCTTGTGCTTTAAATCTCTGATGTCTTCAATAAGCCAGGGAAAACTGTCTGCGTTTATGAGACTCATGTGGTTTGGTCATGCCCACCAACACAATATCTCCATCTAACTATCAGCTATTAAATATACTACTACCTAAGCACAGTAGTAAAACTCATCATATTTACCATTCCAGAGATTGCACATGGCCTATTTACCAGGGATGGACTATCTTGAGAGATATCATAGAATTCTGCTCACAATGTAAGACAAATATTTCTCACAAACTAAAAATGTCTACTGCTGTTATTTTCTGATCCAGACATGAGGATTAAATTAAGCATGAAAAGGTTTTTCCATGCAATGACTATTCACACCACTATAATAGCATTTTTATTGAGTGACAATATTTTTATTGCCACTTTCATAGTGAAAAAGAAATATTTTAACTAACAAAAATTTCTCTTAAAATTTTCCTCACTGTCAGATGTATTTTTAATGAAACAACTTCTTTTCAGATCAAATTTCTCTAAAGCTATGCTTAGAATAAAGATTTAGTGTGAAGATTCCACGCTTCAAAGTTGGTCAAATCACCACTCCTGATCTAGCTCCTTAGAACGTGGTAGGAAGAAAAATACTTAAATTATTCAAGAGTAGAATGGTGATCAGTGTTTTTCTGATTGCTTCAGTAGGTCTCTGATTGGTATAACAATCCTCATTCATCTAATTGTCAATGTCAAGATCACCCTGCATCATATAGGGACAAATGCTATTTTATTATTTTTTTTATTTTGTTGTATTTAGTGCATTATGCATGCTGTGTGATTAAAGGAGTTTTAAATTAATTAAAATGAAACATCGGTAAATTTTATGATATTAATTACACTGTCTTGGTTACTCATTGATGAACTGAGGCCGATCACAAGGACCTTATGTATAACATTACAAAACATTTCTTGGTCCTGTATGGCCTTGATGATTATTAGTATGTTTACATCCCAAGCTAAGGAAATCATCTTCCAGTACTATACCAAACAATATTCTTCTGTGATTCATAGGTTTTCATTGGCTGATTTTCAGAATTACCCAATCATAACTTTCTTCTTAATCTCTCCTAGCCTGAAAGCTCTGTTGAAACTTGTCCTCCACAGGTGACTTTACTTGCATTTGAAATATTGATTCCAATATCACAGCAACAAGCAAGCCACCAAAAACTATGACAAATTTTTGGTGGTGAATCTTGGTAATCTAGTGCTGCTGTAACAGAAATACCTCACTTGGACAGCTTCAACAAAAGGAAAATTATTTTTTCACAGTCCAAAGGGTTACAAGTCCAAATTCAGGGCATCAGCACTAGGCAAAGGTTTTCTCGCTCTGCCTTCTCCGCAGGAAGGTTCTTGTGATGTATCAGTCTTCCTTTGGTCCTGGGAGTATCTCAATGCAGGAACCTCAGGTCAAAAGTATGCACTCTGCCTCTGGAAGTGCTTTCTTGGTGGTACAAGATTTGAATGTCTCTCTGCTTGCTTCTCTCTTACATATCTCAAAAGAGATTGGCTTAAGACATTATCCTATCTTGTAGACTTCATCAGTATAACTGCTTGCTAAATCATCTTGTTAAATCATATATGATAAAATTTATAACACATAGGGAAAATATCATCACATAATAAAATGGTGGGCAATCACACAACACTGGGATTCATGGCCCAGCCAAACTGCTACACACATTTTGGGGGAACATAATTCGATACATAACGCAGTAATTGTGCTGAATGCACAAAATTAAGCTAGAAAACCTAATTGGATCTCTTCAAAATAAATTAACAGATATATGTGACATAATCTCACTGAAGAGAGCTGGGGTAAAATGCTGACTTAATTTAATACGGAAAATGGTGCTTTGGCTAGGTACAAAAAATATTATGCACTAACACAGCACACTATTTCAGAAATTAACAGTCTATGACCCGTGAGACAGATTCAGGCACCACCTTTTTTTATATGGTCAGCAAACTAAGAAGTATTTTACAACTTTAAATGTAAAATGTAGAAAGAAAGTTATTAGCTTTTTGGTCAGCACAGTTGCTCAATTTTACCTCTAGCCCTGCAAAGCTTCAAGTATTTAATATCCTGTTCTTTACAGATAAAAGTTTGCTAAATCCTGCTCTACTTTTTTTGTTTTTTCTCAAAGTGCTATTAGTTACTAATTCTAAAATTACTTCATTTATAACCTAGGTTAAACAAGTAATTATATAAATGATAGATAGTAAGAGCCCAGTTTTTCATGTCAGAGAAGGAATATACAAAGGAATATGGGAGAATAGAGTGCTGCTCTAGAGTCAGGTCATCAAGAAAAACTTATGTTTATTTTAAGACACGTAATAGCTAGCTAGCTAGCTACCATATATAGACACAAGTATAAATTATTCTGTTTCTGCTAGTATACACAGGTATATACTTGCTCACTCTGAAAGCTAGAGGTCCTAGAAGCAGTGAAATGCCAGTAACAATGACCATAGTCAATGACCAGATGTTGATTTCCAAATAGCATTCTCCATTAAAAGGAACTAGGACCTAGGGCTATCACCTTTTTGTCGGTTTGTCCGACTGCAGTGACTTGGATGTTGTTATAATGATGGAAGCTATGGCACCAATATTTCAAATACCAGCAGGCTCACTTAGTAGACATGTTTCAGAGAAGCTTATAGGAAAAGAAAACTCTGGTAGTGTAGTGGTTAAGTTCTACAGCTGCTAACCAAAAGGTCACCAGTTCAAATCTGCCTGGTCCTCCTGGGAAACTGTCTACTCTATACCCTATAGGGTTGCTATGAGTCAAATCAACTTGATTTTAGTGGGTTCAGTTTTTAGGAGTTTTTCTAGGATAAGACATACTAAGAAGAAACTCCTAGAATTCTGCCCTAAAAATTAGTCATTAGACGTCCTAAGAATCACAATAGGATATCACTCAACTTGATGGTGTAGGATCGGACAACGTTTCGTTCTATTATAAATGGAGTCACCATGAATAGGAGCCACCTTGGGTGTAAGCAGCAACAACAAAAAGGACTTGAGGCAAGAATAGAATAAAATGAGCAGGAAACAATCTGTAATGCCAGAAAGTAAGAAATTATTGAAAATAAATAAAAAATAAATACCAATCAATGACGACATACAAGAGCCAATGTGAAAGAGCTTCCACTGGTCAAATCTTGGGCTATTTGAGCAACAAACTAACAGTAGTACTGAGTAATTAACCAAAGAAGAACACAAATATGTGTCAGTCCATACTGATACAATAAAAAAAAATGCGAGATACGGGCACCTTTCCTTACAAAAAACATTAAAACGATATATGCTGATGCACCCTCTCAGTGAGGTGACATTTAATCTCTCACCATCTTTCTCTAAGTGAAATAGACTTAGTGACTCATACCGAAAGGATAGAGTATAGAAAGGAAAAAACAAACACAAACTGGAATTATATAGTGGAGAGTTCTGATGTATAGCACCTTAATCAACTGATGATGCTTCACATCATCACTAGTAAGTCAGATTGGTATGTATTTCCTGATGTGTTGTCATAAGAATAAGACTTCGCCTCTGCGATCTGCTCCTCATACCTGGAACCCTAGACAAATCTTGAAAAAATATAAGACAAACATGATTTTAGGATTTTTTTGGAAAAATACTAGGCTATTATTGTTCAAACTATCAAGGTCATAAAAAACAAGGAAAGTCTGAGAGACTGTCACAGATTTGAGAGGATAAGGAGACATGATAAATACAGTATGGTATCCTAGTTTGAGAAGTTAATAAAAAAAGAAACCTGATGAAATTTGTAGTTTATTAGTTTTGTAACAATGTTAACATCAAAGTTAGGATAAATTCATTGTGTTTATAGAGGATGCTAACATAAAAAGAAGCTGAACAAAGAGTACATGACAACCCTCTGTATTATCTTTGTCACTTTTCTGTAAATCAAATTATTTTTTTAAAGTTCTTATGGATTAGATGTCAGTTAAAATATTAAAATATTTTTTCAATAACCATTTCTGCTGATTTGTTCATAATCTGACATCTCTCACACCTTCTCATGTGATGTGCAACTTATGTACAAACTCAACTTAGTGATGAAGTAGCTTCTTTTTGGTACCTCCAGGGCAGCAATATTCTGAAATAACGGGGTAGGGTGCATGCATGGAGTCAAAAAGTGTGTTATTCAAGAGTTAAATGATTTTGCTTTACAAATAAATCTCACATAAATGCCATTTAGTGATTCATGCTTCTGAGTATTCTTTATTGATAAAATATATTAGCACACAAGAATATAGGTAGAGTCCACCAAATCCTTTAAGTTTCATTTCTTTGGTAGACTTTTAAACAAAAAATAAAATAAATATTTTGCTAATACCAGATAGACTGTCACATTTAACACTGGTTTGCTGAGAGAATATTTCCTCATTCCAGATTGTGACAAATAAAGATGTGTTTTGTACCAGTACTATGTTAGAAACCTTGGAAGGATCAGAAACTCATTTCAGATAACTCCTTAACCTTGTACAGATGTGATATGCGACAGCTACAAAGGGACGTGAAAATTTCTTGAGAAATTACACTCTTAGGAGATTCATAGAATCATGTTCTTTGCCCACGATCAGGTCTTGCAAATAAGACCACTGTATGTCTCGAAGTCAGTATTTCCTGTGACAGTATTCAGGGCAGATATTTAATGTGACTGAGGATTCCTGAGCCTCTTTTTGCATAAGTTCTGTAATCACTTTTCATGATTAAATAGATGTCAAGAAAAAGCAGGGACTCAAGTCATTAAAGAAATCTCTTATTTTCCTTTTTCTCTCAATTTCTCATCAATAAGCCGTAAAGCACACAAGAACATGTCAAAAGTAAAATGATTGACATTATAAAGTTGAAAACTTTTACTTTTCCTAGAGTACCTTACTGCTTTATAACATGTCATGTTCTGTTTCTCCAGATCTGAGTTATATTAAATCACACACACACACACACACACACACACATGTTCTGAAGAGAATAAAAATTCAGACCAGGTGGTATACTATCAACTTAGTATGAGGGTGATTGCAGGTTTGATTGTGAGAAGCTTTTTCACATTGTCATGTAATCTACTACATCTCTTCCACTTTGAACACAACTTCTTGCTTTCCATTTGCCCCTTGCTCTCTCCATTACTCTCAAGAAATATGCTGAAGCTTTTCATTTTCTTCCACTTACAGTCCCTCCTGAGGAATTTGTCTGAGCTTTTTCCTAGGCCTGAAACTGTTGCTGTACCATTATATCATGATTTTTACCTCACTTCTTTTTCAGTAACTACGTTCAAAAGCATTTGTAGTGAGATATTTTTTCCACAGTTAATTTCTGGGTAATATTTTACTTTGTTATGCTTCTTATATTAGCCCCTTTATGCAGTATCATAAGTACACTGGCCTCTCTCTTATAAATATACAGAAAACTATAACTATCTAAAGAAATGATGCAGGTTAATTTTGAGCTACATATTTAAATGCCTGAAGTTCTACTTTAGGACATAGGACTCATAATTATATTTTTCTCTTTTGTAATAGAATTTGCTTGTTTCCCCAGATTTTTCAGAGACAAATGTAGAAGGATTATACATTGTTATATATGTGATTATAGTTTTAAATGTTAAATTCTAAGAGCTAATAAGCCAGTCATTAAGAAATTTGTTAGGAGGCTTTATAGATTTATTAATTCCCCTAGCATAACAAATAAATTTCCCCATATCATTTAAAACGTCTCAGGCTGACTTATATTCATTCTGTTTTATTATTCTGGAAAGAAAACTTAGGTAGCAACATAATAGAGAAAATTAAATGGTAGTATTTTTCTATAAGGACACCAAATAATATTACTAGCAGAAACTAAATGAAAGTAACTTACATAATATGAGGAAAACAAACTATAGTGAGAGTCTTGAAAATTGGTAACTGCTAGATTGAGCTCATTTTAGTATCCATACTGTTCTCAAATATCACTGTCATTCCCTTGAACACATTGCTTCATTTATACGTAATAGAAAATGTAGTTGCATTGCATTAAAAATAGTACATTATTTGCCAACTTAAAAATTTCATTTTGCTTTAAAAAGTGAAAATATACCACTAATTTATATTTATGTCTTTTGTGTCAAAAATTCCAGTCAATATCCTTTGCTGCTAAAGTTCCCCCACTCCAGAGTTGTCTCAAAGGTATCACTGCTGGTGCGTTTTGCATATACAACTGTCTGATTTACAGTAGCTCTATAGAAATCTGGGAAACTATTATTTATCCTTTTCTTGTTGGTATTTTGTAATACCTTATAGATTATGGAAAACAGATGACTGTCTGACATACAGTTGCCAAATATTTTTCCCCATTCTGTTGGTGGTCTTTTAATTCTTTTGATGAAGTCTTTGGATGAGCAAAAGTGTTTGATTCTTAGTAGTTCCCATTTATCTATTTTCTGTTGATTGTGTTTTGTCAGATTTTGACTTCTGTCTACATTGTGTATCAACTTTCATTGTTGATCTTATTTTTTCTTGGATGAGCTTTATTGTTTTTGATTTTATATTTAGGTCTTTTATCCAATTTGAATTAGTTTTTGTATAAGGTGTGAGTTACCGGTCTTGTTTCAATTTTTGCAGATGGATATTCAATTTTGCCAGCACCATTTTTTAAAGAGATTGTTCTTACCCCAGTTTAAAATCTTAGGGCCTTTGTCAAATATCAACTGTTCATAGGAGGGTGGTGGCATCTCTGGGGTCTCATCTCTGCTCCATTGGTCTATATCTCCTGGTTTTTCTATCAATACCATGTTGTTTTCACTACCACAGCAATGCAATAGGTTCTATTTCATATCTCCTGTTTTTTGTACCAGTACCAGGCCTCTTTTGACTACTGTGGGAGTGTAATAGGTTCTAACATCAGGTAGTGAGAGGCCTCCCAGTATGTTCTACTTCTTCAGTAATGCTTTACTTATCCGAGGTTTCTTCCCTTTCTAAGCAAAGTTGATTTGTTTCTCCATCTCATTAAAAAAAATGTCACTGGAATTTGTATTGGGATTGCATTATGTAAGTAGATTGCTTTGAGTAATGCAGACATTTTCACAATGTTGAGTCTTCCTATCCATGAGCAGGGTAGATTAGTCCATTTATATAAATCTCTCTTAGTTTCTTGCAGTAAGATCTTGTAGTTCTCTTTGCAAAGGTTTGTGATTTCTCTAGTTAGATTTATTCCTAGGGATTTTATCTTCTTGGGGGCTATAGTAAATGGAATCTAATTAAGCGATGGGAGAAGGAGATACACAGACATTTCTCTAAAGAGGATATCCAGGCAGCTGAAAGACACATGCAGAATTGCTCAAGATCATTAGCTATTAAAGCAATTCAAATCAAAACTACAATAAGATACCATCTCACCCCAACAAGGTTGGCCATGATCTAGAACACACAAAACAACAAATACTGGAGAGACTGTGGAGAAATTGGAACTCTCCTACACTGCTGGTGGGGTTGCAAAATGGTACAATCTCTATGGAAAACAATCTGGTGCTTCCTTAAAAAGATGTAAATAGATATACCATTTGATCCTGTAATTCCACTGCTGTAATTTATCCTTCAGGAACAAAGGTTGTCACATGAACAGACACATGTACACAAATGTTTGTTGCAGCACAGTCCACAATAGCAAAAAGTTGGAATCAACCCTGATGCCCATCAACAGATGAATGGGTAAGCAAACTATGGTACATATATACAGTGGAACACTATGCTATGATAAAAAAACAATGACAATTTTAGAAAACATAACATGGTCTGATTTGGAAGAGATCATGCTGCGTGAAATCAATCATTGTCAAAAGGACAAATTTTGTATGAGATCCCTGTTATAAGGACTTAACAAGGGAATTATCCACAGAAGAAAATGACTGTGTTGGCTACATGGGTGGGTGCAGGGGTTGAGGTTTTATCATCGATAACATAATTGATAGATGTTAGAAATTTTATTCTTTTATTGTAATTAATAAAAAAATAAATGTGGGGAAGTAGATTGGGGTAGAAGTCTCAAATCTAATTGAGAACAATTACTCTCAGAATGTTATCGATGAAGTGTTCATTATGCAATCATATGCCCTCACCCACCCCTTAGTAAGATGAAGAATGAGAAATATTGTCAGTTTATTAATACCAATAATCAGATGAGTATCTACAACAATGGGTCTGGTATTTATCCTAAGAACAGTGATTGACTAATATATATAATACCGTATGTGAAGACTTCTGTCCATGTGTGATAATTTGCAGCAGAATAGTAATCAAGAAACAAACAGCTAGGAAACCAGATTTAAAAAAAAAATCTCTGTTTGACGTAACTAGACAACTTATGATCCAAACAACAACATTGTTGCTATTAGCTGCTGTTTAGTCCATTTGGACTCACTGTGACCCTATGTACACAGAAGTAAACACTCTCCAGTTCTGCAGCATCTTCACAATCATTACTATACTTGAGCCGGTTGTTGCAGGCACTGCATCAATACACATCCTTAGGTTCTTTATCTCTTTCACTGACCTTCTACTTTACTAAGTGTGGTGTCCTTCTCCAGGAACAAGTCTCTCCTGACAACATCTTCAAAGTACATTAAATAAAATTTCACCAAGTTACTTCCAGAAAGCATCTTGGCTGACCTTCTTTCCATACAAGTTTGTTCTTCTGACAGTCTATATGGTACATGAGGTCTGACAATTAAGTTCACAAACTCATCTGAGAAAAAGTACTCTTTTACTAGAATGGCCATCAGAGCTACTGTATTACCTTTCATGTTCTGAATATCATCAAAATGTCTTCCTTTCTATTTTTCCTTTATCTTCAGGTAAAGAAAAAAGTCACGGGGGGCCAGATCAGGTGAATAGGGAGAGTGTTTCAATATAGTTATTTATTTGCTAGCTAAAAACTCCCCCACCGACAGCTATACAATTAGATTCATGAATTTGCCACCATGCCACTGAGTGCAATGGTCATTTCAGAAAGAGTTCCAAAATTGCTTTGAAGGATAGACTAGGCAGTAGCATCGGTGCAGTCTCCCAAGGGAGTACTTTGAAGGTGACCATAGTGATGTTCAGCAATGAGGTATGTATCACTTAGAACAATTAAGCTGATACACTTAATTGTCAGACCTCATATTCAATATATTCTTCACTAACACAGTAATTCAAAGGCATCAAAACTTCTTTCTTATTCAGTATCTAGTTTTCATATACATATGAAACAATTGAAAATTAGTTGGGTCAGGTGCACATTAGTCTCCAAAGTGACATTTTATTTTTTAACACTTTAAAGAGATCTTTTTCAGCATATATATCAAATGCAATACATCATTTCATTTCTTGACTGCTGCTTCCATGGGTGTTGATTTTGGATTCAAATAAACTGAAACTCTTTGTCAACTTCAATCTTTTTTTTTTTTTTTATGGTGAAGCTTACCAGTCCTGATTTGAGGGTCTAAAACACCTAAAGGAAAGTTACTACACAGAAGTGATGCGATAGCCAGGTTTTCCTCTGTGGATGTCTTTCATTATTTGTGCATGGAATGGTCAGCTATTCAGAGAATGAGTCTAGGCAGATGACTCTGCCTAAGAGGCAAGGAAACCATCTGAATATTTTGTGATTTCACAAGCGGAAAAATATAAATTTGAGTTTATGGTGTCAGTACAATCAGGAAGTTGGAGCATGGGAAATTATATATTTAGCAGAAAGGAAAACCAAAATAATAATGAAACTCAGCTAATTTTCCCCTTGAAATGTTGTGCAATTCTTTAGGTGTATAGGGCAGTAGCTTAATAAGTTAGAGAGAAAGTCAGCGATTGTCAGAGTTTCTAAAAGTCTCACAGTACTAAGACAGGAAAAAAAATAAAGCAAGAAAGAAGGCAGATATTTGCAAGTGAGGCAGTAGGATAAGAAGGTAGAGAAAAAGTCAGTGACTGGCAGAATTTTCATTAGTCTCATAGTACTAAGGTGGGAAAACAAGACTAAGCAAAAATAGTAAAAAAAAAAGAAAAAATTGGAAAATATTTCCAAATTAATTTCGAAAGGGAAAAGGCCCTAAAAGATATTCCAGATTTCAGCTGGAAGTCCAGCTGGGCTGTACTGTTTGAAGTGTTCCTGCTCTTTACAAAACTATAACCGGGCTCCAGAGAGCTCACTTCTTCCTGCCAATATGCTTTTTGTCTTTCAGAGAAATTTTTCTACAGAAACAAAATCATCCATAGTCTCTAGAATTTAAAAATATCTGGCACTACATATAAATATTAAAAAAAAGAAAGAGAGAATTAAGGAAAATAAAAACAAACAACTTCTATTAACAGACTGACTGAGAACCTACTTCGATAATTATGATAAGAAGACTTTAAAATAGACGTTCAACTATGTGGATCGTAACAAATATGGATAACACTGCACAGAATGGGCATTCCAGAACACCTAATTGTGCTCATTAGGAATCGGTATGTGGATCAAGAGGCAGTCGTGTGAACAGAACAAGGGACACTGCATGGTTTCAAGTCAGGAAAGGTGTGTGTCAGGGTGGTTATCTTTTCACCACAGCTTTACAATCTGTATACCGAGCAAATTATTTCTGAAGCTGGACTATATGAACAATGAGGCAACAGGATTGGAGGAAGACCTATTAACAACCTGTAAAATGCAGATGATATAATCCTGCTTGCTAGAAGTGAAGAAGATTTGAAACACTTATGATGAGGATCAAAGACCACAGCCTTCAGTATGGATTGTACCTCAACATCAAGAAAACAAAAATCCTCACAAGTGGACCAGTAAGTAACTTCATGCTAAACAGAGAAAGAATTGAAATTGTCAAAGATTTCGTCTGACTTGTTTCCACAATCATCACCCACGGAAGCAGCACTAAGGAAATCAAAAGACACATTGCATTGTGAAAATCTGCTGCAAAGGACTTCTTTAAAAATATTGAAAAGTAAAGACATCACCTTGAAAACTAAGGTGTACTTGACTCAAGCCATGGTATTTTCAGTTACATCATATGCATGTAAAAGGTGGACAATGAATAAGGAAGATAGAAGAATTGATGCCTTTGAATTGTGGTATTTTGAAAATACCGTGGACTACCAAAAGAACTGAAAGATCTGCTCTGGAAGAAATGCACTTAGAGTGCACCTTGGAATAGAAAATGAAGTCAGCTCATCTGCCATACATTGGACATGTTGTCAGGAGGGTTCAGTCCCTGGAAGAAGTCATGACGCTTCGTAAAAGTAGAGGATCAGCGAAAAAGATGTAGACCCTCAACAAGACACAGTGACACAGTGGCTGCAACAATGGGCTTAGGTATAAAAACGATTGTGGGCGTGGTGCAGGACTAGGCAGTGTTTCTTTCTGTTGTGCATAGGGTCATTATCAGTTGGAGCAGACTTGACAACATCGAACTAAAACAACAATATTGTTAAGCAAATGAATGACAAAGTACTTAATTTCTGTCAAGTATAAGAAATAAACCGAAATTAAATACTTAAAAACCAGTGTGATGAACTCAGAAATCATTAGATGAATTTAATGGATGTTTGGGCATATTACAAGCAACAATGAGTAAACTAAGAGGGAGAACTAAAAATATATATGAAAGATATATGATACATGTATGACGTGGTTAAGCAACATAAATACAATCAGAGTTTCAATGAAGACAGTAAGAATGGGGAAGAAATGTTATAAAAATGGATAACATCTAACACCAAATCTGCTATACATGTCAAATCACAGATTCAAAAGGCCTTAGAAATGCCAAATAAGATCAAAGGAAAGCAAACCACATATACACAAAGCCTTCCATATTAAAATTGATGAAAATAATAAAAAAAGAGAAGTCTGAGAAATAGCCAAGAAAACAAAATTCATTGCATTCAACTTAGCAACAGTGATACTGAGAGTCAGCTGAGTGAAATGATATCTCCAAAGTGTTGAAAGAAAGCAGCTGTCTAGCTAGAATTCCATAGCTAATAAAATGTGTCTTTGAAAATGGTAGTAAATGTTTCTGCTAGAAAAATAAACAGCTGTCACATTATTTACACTGTTCCTAGGCCCATTATACCTTGTCTTATTTACTATTACTACCTAGTAATTCTTGACATTTAGCTCAGTAAGTTTCCAACTGGGTTCTCCATTTTCTTTTGGCAATGTTCTAGGTCCTTGGCATTTTCGGAGCCCTGGTAGCACGACGGTTAAGAGCTCAATTATTAACCAAAAGGTAGGAAGTTTGAATCCACCAACGTCTCCTTAGAAACCCTGTGGAACAATTCTACTGTGTTCTATGGAGTTTCTATAACTCAGAATCAATTAAATGGCAATGGATCTGGGCATTTTATAATAAGTTGTTTTTAACCACAAAGTTCTAACTATGCATGCTCTCTCTAGTGTAACATTTGATAAATTGTATTGTAGATATAAAACAGAGAAGAACAGATCCTCAAGATTTCCAAGGAGCACTGGTGGATTCTGTCAACCTTTTGATTACCAGCCAAACTCTTAACCACTATGCCACCAGGGATTCCATTCATGATAAAGTAAAAGGTATAAAATCTGAAGTCCCAGAATAGAAGTTATCTGTAACACATAAACGGAAACAATAATTGTAATCTGAAATATATGAATAACTTCAAGAAAACAGTGATTAAAAAAATATGAATGGAGACTGGGCAAACACAGAGTAACTACACAAAAGAGGGTGTCCAGAATGGCCAGAACATCATATCAAAAGACTTTCAATCTCGTCAGTCATTTCGGAATTCAAAGTAAGACTCTGCAACTATGGTTTTTAGAGTACAAGTGTTAATGAGGATATAGAGCAATTTCAAGTTTTATTCATTACTGTTATTGTTATTGGGTGCTGCCATGGATTGAATTGTGTCCCCCCCGAAAATGTATGTGTTGGTTTGACTCAGCTAGGAGTCCCAATATGGTGCCATTGTTCCCATGGGTTGTGCGTCCGGCCTCCGTGATATTGTTCATGGAGACTGGGCTGCAGCTGTGTTAGTGAGGCAGGACTCAAGCTACAAGTTTGTGGGATACAAGGGAGAGAAGTGAGCAGAGGAAGGCGGGAACCTCGTGCTGTCAAGAGAGCAGCACGAAGAGCAGAGCACCTACTTTGGACCTGAGTTTCCTGTGCTGACGTGCTCTCCTTGAATTTGGATTCAGCCCAGCGGACTGTGATTACGTTCTCTTGTTGAATGGACTTGTTACTCGTGGATGTATTTCTGGCTTACCAGACTGTGCCAATGAAAGTTTCTTTTCATGAAGCCATCCACCCATGATATTTTCTGTTAGGGCACTACCAAGCTGCTAAAACATGTGCTACAGGTAGATTTTGGCTCATGGTAACTCCATACGAAAGTGTAAAATTGTCTTTTAAGAGGTTTGGTGGCTGAAATTTTTATAGGAGCAAATCCCTAGTTCTTTCTTTCTTAGAGCTTCTGGGCAGGTTCTAACAGCAAATCTTTTGATTAACAGCCTTGTGCTTAACTGTTGAGCCACCAATTTCCCTTTATTCATTACATAGAGGTGTTAATTGATACATCCACACAGGAAAGCTTTTTGGCAACCTCAACTAAAGATTAGCTATGAATACACTAGGACTAGAAATTGCACATCTTTTTATAGATCAAGCGTCTTAATTTCCTAGGGCTGCTATAGCAAAATAGCACTAGACGGGTGGTTTAAAGAACATAAATTTACTCACACATTTCTAGAGACTAGATGCTCAGATTTAGGGCTTCAGCCACGCTGATTCCTTCTGAAAGCTTAGAGAGATGAACTGTTCCAAGCAGCATTCCTAGCTGTGGTGGCTGTTGGTAAACCTTAATGCTCCTGTGTTGGTTATAATATAAATGTATCTGCCTCACCTGTCACATAGTGTCTTCCCTCTGTGTGTCCTTGTTTCTCATCTATTTTCCTCATTAATAAAATACCACTCAGAGGGTTACAATCCACCTCACTCTGGTATGACTTTGTTCAAGTGTCAGTGAAAGAAAATCCTATTTCCAAAAAAGATCACATTGATAGGTACAGGGCTAAGATTTCACGATATATTTTTTGTGGAACACAGTTCAATCCATGGTATCATCTGAAATACATACCTGTGTTCCCCAAAAAGGATGTATAAAATGTTTTATTGCTCACAACAGTAAATAGCAGGGATGCTTATCCTCAAGAATTTATGTATTTCATGGTATATCCATACAAAGGAATGCTATATAGAAATGATAATTAATAACTGGCACATGGCAAAATCTGGATTGTCATATACCAATAGTTTCCAGCGGGCTTAAACAACGGTGAACTTGTATCAAATGTTTGATAGTTATTTACAGATTTAATCAAATAGTAACATTAAATTTAATGGCATTTTATAATGCTCTCAAATCACATATGTGTAACTCACTGTTACATGTGCTTCAATAATTCTTTCAAACTATGTATAACTATTCATAATACAAACAGAAATTTGTATACTTTTGTGAGGTTCTCTAACCATTAACTGTAAATTACTAGAAAGTTACTTAGAAATTCCTAACTTTAAAAATAAAATCATATGATGTATGTAAAGACTGTGGAAAACAAAGTTAACTTTGACCCAGCATACCATGATAAAAGAAAACACAACATGCAGTCTTTATAATCTACCCTTGAGACATAAGTAAATTGTAAACAACTTCACGAATCTCTAACTTTGAAGAAAAGATGCAACATTTGGCTAAATTCTAACTTTGGACATAAAACATACTAGCGTTTAACATTACATTGGCCCTAATTAAGTGAGACCAAGGTGAGAAATCATACATAAACCCCAAGCCTTCCGTTCATCCCCTGAGAGAAGACAGAGATAAATGAATCTGTAGCTAGTCTCTCAATCTCTCTGAGGACTGAGCCTGGTGAGACTGCCTGTCTGCAGTCTTGGACTCATAACTAGGAAAACTCTCTACCATGTTCAAGCCAGGTCAAGTCTTTCTTCCAAGACCACTCATTAAGTGTAAATGCCTAAAGTTTAAAGATTTAGACTCTAACCTTTAAATTAGCATTGTAATTGTTATTATTAATTCTTATTCTCTGATTCTAAATGAATGTTTCAAAGACTTACTTGTGCCTTGCTATAACTGCTTTTCAAGAAACTAAGCAAGTTTATGCATAACAAACCCAAAGATTTCTTTACTCATGTTTAAGATAAAACCTTACACAACAGTGGATGGATCTGATTTCACAAGCAAATACCACGTAACGTAAGTCAGACCTGAAGAATATGTACTATATCGTTTTTATAAAGATACACAAATATGATTATGAGTAATTCATGGCACTGTAAATCAGATAGTGACTGTTTTTTGGAAAGGCTGGGGATAGATAGTGATTTATAGCTGGCGCTCAGGGTCCCCAAGGGTCTAGATGTGTTCTATTTGTTTGTCTGAGAGCTGGTTACAGAAATGAGTTACCTTGCTAAAGCCAAGCCAGCCAAGTGCCATCAAGTCGGATCCGACTCATGGTGACCCTAGGGGCCAGGGGCCAGCTGTACACATAAGATTTGTGTCAATTCCAGTACATAATCCTTACTTCAGTAGTAATAATAGAAAGCCAGAACAGTTTACAACTAGAATTAAGAAAAACAAATAGAAGTGTCAAAAGAGAAAAGTAATTGGTTTTCATTAGAAAGTTTATAAAATGACACATTTAAGGTGTAAGGATTATACTATTTCTGCTTCATTTTCTTACTAGATAATCAGCTATCACTTGAGCAATTTTCTACTTTTTCAAAACTCTGTTTCAAAACTCAACAAAAATTATGGAGACAACTTATTAAACTTCAGAAACAAAACTAAACCAGAACTTTTCTTTCACACTGACTTGCTAACTTCAAGACTTACTTGATGATTTGTCCAGTGTTCTATAAGAGCCACTTTTTAGGGTGTCTCATAAGTCTGTTAAAGCCATTGCCCTTTAGTGGATCCCGACCCATAGGACATTCTCTCGTAGTGTATCTTATAGTAGCCTAACATTTCCATGGGATTTTGTCAAGAAGGAAAAAAAAAAAAAAAAAAAAACAACCCTTCAGTTATTTTTTTCAGAGTATTTTCTGCCCTTGCCATTATTTGAGATCTCTAATCATTTTACACAACTGGGTATCAGGTATCAGGACTAGTGAAGGTATTGGTCAGCCTAGTTGCTGGTGTGAGATGGGTACAATATTGTAAAGGAAGTAGATAATCTGGCTGAACATGTGCCCAATAGATTTCTCAGTAATTTTCACAACCACGTTCAAATATGATATATATTGCTAACAAACTGGAGAATTACCATGTTTTTAACCAATTACTATACCCGTTCTACCCTGGCCCCTAGGATGGCTATGAGTCGGATGCGACTCGTCGGCACTTGGCTTGGCATACCCGTTCTGCATTCATTTACCAACTGTGTCCTCTCCTGGCCAGGTGTTTTTGTAATTGCACTGTTTTTTGTAGCAACATGTAAAATAAAGCGGCATAACAGTGCTTATGAAAATACTTCCCTGGTGTAGTGTCTGGTTGGCAAATAAATACAGAAGGCATGCATGATCTGCATAAAAACACAGTAAGTAGATTTCACTCATATTGAATTCCACTAATGACATATTCCAGGTGTTCCTTAGCCAATTATTATATAAACAATGTCTCATGGATGAGAATATTGTTAAACTGATATGGACACCAGATGATTTTACAAATATGAAGCATGATTCTTCTTAGAACTGTGCTTGTATATAATAAATATTATTAAAACCAAAAAAAAAGAAAGAAAAAAAATTGACCTTGAGTTGATTCAGACTCAGAGCAACCCTGTAGGACAGATACAGCTGTCCTGCAGAGTTTATAATCTTTGTGGAAGTAGACTATCACATCTTTTCCCACAAATATTGTTACAGATTATACATTTGCACTGTTTTCCACGGGCTTAAAATAATGCCAACATAATAATAAGTGCCTGATAATTACTTATAGAATTAGTCAGTTAATTCAATTAATTCAATTAATTTTAAAGCCTAGAAAACCATGGATTACAAAAGTTGAATGATTTGCTAATAGTCTCATAAGTAATTATCAAACTGAGGCTTTGAATTTAGTTCTGTCTGAATCTAAATCCCTTTATATTTCCACTTCAAGCTATTGATCTTAATGGAGATATCAATAAAGCTGTTATTATTGGACATGTTTTGAGATGAAGAGGGGGAATTATAGCAGCTTTTATGTCATTCTACTTTAAGTCAGGAAAAATCTATTATAATTTTGTAAAAGCAAATGTGTCCAATATAAAGCTGTAGTAAATCATAAACTAGTCTTAGTATTTCAACTGAATTATTACAACATAGAAATTGCTTTTTTGACTACCAGTTTTACATATTATTTTTAAATAGACCTGTCAAAACTCTCCTAATATGTATTTATATAAAAATATTTTTGAGGCATACAATGTGCCAAAATTTATGAGAGATCATAGGAAACCAACAGGACTTAATTCATAACTTCAAATTTGTGCTATACTAAGCAGAAAAGTAAAATTCAGTGACCAGATAACTGATGGAGCAAGCCCACAAGATATTATTCACAGAATGATGGACTCAGAGAACCATGAGAGTAAGGCCAGTTTTTGGTAATGTCGTAAAGAGAGAGCTATTTACGGATGTCTTTGGATTTCTCCTATGCCCTTTCAGAATCTACATTCTGACACTTCCATTGATCTATATTCATATTCATATATTGACATCCCATTGCTGAACTATGGTTCTTATGAAAAGGCTTTAGGTATTCACATTATTGTGGAAAGCAGGTGAACGGCCTATAGTGAAACTGATTTTTACTTATGAAAACTAATGCAATTAAAAACTATTAAGTGTAAAAGAAATATCAACTAACGAACTTTTTAAAAAGCAGTTTTATTGAGCCATATTTTACTTACTATAAAACTAATACATTTTAAGTGTCCAACTCAAGATTTTCTAGTATTTTTACGGAGCTGTGCAACCGTCACATGATCTAGTTTTAGAGTATCTTATCACTACACACGTAAACTTTGCCCCTTGGCAGTTACTCCCTCTTCTCTCCTCCCCAGTCCAGGATAAACACTAATCATAGCCACCTTCTTATCCTTGTCAAATCTAGGTGCTCCTTGAATACTTCAGGGGGCAGTTGTACTCTGGCCTCTGGGGTTGCCCTGAGTCGGATCCGACTCGACGGCACTGGGCATCCTTGTTATATTTTTAACAGATTGACACAATCTGAATTCTTTTGTTTCTGACTTATTTCACTTAGCATAATACTTTTGAGAATCATCCATATTGTAGCCTGAATCAATATTTTGTTCTTTTTTATGACCAGGTATTATTTCTGTGTATGGATATACCATATTTTTTGGTTGTTGATTCACTAGGTGAAGGAAATTTAGGTCATTTTCATTTAGGCTCAGTATTAATAAATTTGCTATGCACACTCGCACAACACTCTTTGTGTGGGCATATTTTCATTTTCCAGGAATGGCATTGCTTGGTCATATGGCAATTCCATGTTTTACATTTCAAGGAACTGTTAAACTGTTTTCAAGAGTGGCTTAGCTATTTACTTTCCCACCAATAATGTACAACTTCTCCACATCCTCTGCAGAACTTTTCACTGTCTGCTGTTTGATTATCCTCATTTTGATGATTGTGAACTAATTATCTGTTGTGGTTTTCATTGCCTTTCACTGGTGACTAATGTTAAGCATGTTTCCACGTACTTATTAACTGTAGATGCTCTTTACAGAAATGTATGTTTCTATATTTGTGTTCACTTTTTAATTGGTCTATTAGTCTATTTACTATTGAGTTTTAAGGATTCATTATTGGACATGTGACTTAAAAAAATCAATTCCACTTTCTGTAAGTTGACTATTCATTCTCTTATGGTTATCATTTGAGTAACAAAAGTTTTTGGAGAAACGTGACAATACAGAGACCCATTCAACATTTCCTATGTGTACACTTTAGTGACATCGTTTACATTATTTGTGTGGTATCACCCTTCTTGCTGTCTCTGTCCCTATTGTTTTACCACAATTAGCTTAGACTCTCTGTCCCCTAAATTTCTCCTCTTTGTTTTACAGTTACTGTTGTTTTTTTGATCCCCTATAGAAAGTTTTTTTGAAAGAGCATAGTGTTTAAAGTGAACTTTCTTTATTAGCTGAGCCAAACTATTATTTTAAAGATAACTGTGTGGGTTAGTTTTAGCTCAAAATTTAAAGTATCTCAGGGCAATAGATTTGGGGCATCCTACAGTCTCAGTGGTCCAGTAAGTCTGGTATCTGTAAGAATTTGTCATTCTATTGCACATTTTCCTTCCTTTTGATCAGGGTCCACCTACTTGACAAAACGTTCAGTAATGGTAGTCGAGCACAGTTCCTTTTTTTTATACACATGGTCACGGAAGTAGTAGTTCGTGGAGAGAATTAGACCCATAGTTAGTTCATTTCTTTTTCCGATAGCTAGATCCCTTTCTTACTTTGCCTAAAAAGCAAAAGATTTAATTTGATGAAATCTAATTTATCGTGTTTTTCTTTCATTTCTTATGTTTCTGGTGTCATCTGTAAGAAATCATTTTCTGACCCAAGGACAGAAAGAGTCACTCCTATGTTTCCATTCTTGCATTCAAATCTGTGATACATTTGGAATTAATTTTTATATGTGGCATTTGATATAATTCAATTTCTGTGTGAGGATATTCTGGTTTCCTGGAATCATTTACTGAAAATACTATTCTTTCGCCTTAAATTATCTTACCGCTTTTCTAAAGCAAATTTCAACCATAAATGTAAAAGTTTATTTCTGAACTCTCAAAGAGGACTTGAAGCACATAACTGATGAAGACCAAAGTTTTCAGGCTTGAGTATGAATTACACTTCAACATAAATAAAACAAAAACCTATACACTGAACCATTAAGGAACATTATGATAAATCGAGGAGATTGAAGTTGTAAAGGATTTCATTTTACTTGGGCCCACCACTGATACCCATGGAGGTAGCAGTCACGAAATCAAATGACACATTGTTTGGGGGAAAATCTACTGCAGGAGACTTTTTTTTTTTTTTAATTTAACATAACTGAGTGAAAATGTACATTCACATGTAAATTTACATGCCCCCCATATGCAGCTTCCACTGCTCTCCCTGTCCGGTGACTGCACACTATTACTCTCTGCTCCATACATGTCTCATCCTCCCAACAGTCTCCTTTCCCCTCCTCTCCATCCACTCCCCTTCCTCCAGCCAGAGGTCAGCAAGCTGATATCCTATAGATGTATAGAACCATAAAGTGCTTCCAACATATGGTTACTCTGTATTGCCAAGTCCATTCCATTCCTGTCCAAAGAGTGGACCTTTGTTATAATTTATGGGAATGGGTAGCATCAGGGCCAGGGGCCATGCTCTCAGAGGAACCCCCAAACCGCTGGACCATCAATTGAGGTCTTTTAGTGGAGATCTCATGATGCACCTCTTTTTATTCTTGTGTTGCCAGTGAGGATCCTTTCTGTGAGCTCCGTCATGGCTATCACTGGTGGTGGCCAGGCACCATCCGGTTCTTCCAGTCCCAGGTCGATGTAGGCACCCACTCTTGTGGGTCTCTCTGTCTTCTCGGTTGTCTTTACCGCATGCCATTTTGGTCCTCGGTGAGCATCCGTTCCTGCTGAGTTGGGACCATTTGCTGTGTCCTCGGATGGCAGCTTGGCAGCTTTTAAGACCCTAGATGCCACTCACCAATGTGGGGTGCAGAGAGCTCTGCAAGAGACATTTTTAAAGTGTTAAAAAAAAAAGAAAAGTCACTTTGAGTGCTAAGGCATGTCTGACACAAGCCACAGTATTTTCAGTCAACTAATTTGAATGTGGAAACTGAACAGTTAATAAGGAAGAACTGAAGAACTGATGTCTTTATGGTGTTGGCAAAGAATATTGAATATGCAATAGACTGCCAGAAGAAAGAACAAATTTGTCTTGGAAGCAGTATAGCCAAAATGCTCCTTAGAAGAAAGGGTGGAGAGCTTAGTTTTCTCTGAATACGTTATTAGGAGGAGCCAGTCCTTGGAAAAGGCATCACGTGTAGTAAAGCAAAGGGGAAAGGGAAAAAGAGGAAAACTGTCAACCAGGTAGACCGACACAGTGGCTGCAACAACGTGCTCGAGCTCGTGAGAATGGCACAGGACTGGATAGTGTTTTGTTTCATTGAACACAAGGTTGCTGTGAGGTGAAACCAACTAGATGGTGTCCAACAACAGTTATGTTTCTGATTTGTTATTATTTTACTATGAATGGCTGTTGAATTTTGTCACAGAGTTTCTCAGCATCAATTGGCAGGATCACTTTTATTCTTCTTTAATTTAGAAAGTTGTATCTTCCTTGCCATATGGGGAAATTTTTATAGTAACAGATTTTTTCAACACTACTATCACACTGGAAACCCTGGTAGGATGGTGGTTAAATACTATCGCAGCTAGCTATAAGGTAAGCAGTTCAAGTCCACCAGATACTCTTGGAAACTGTATGGGGCAGTTCTCCTCTGTCAATGGTGTTGTACGAGTTGGAATGAATTCCATGGCAGTGGTTCCTTTTTGTTTTTGGTCTTATCATACTATGTAGTTCACCATGGACTGAACACAGCTGGCCACGTGCAAAGTTTCCTTTGCTGGTAACAATCAGTTTATTGGCTAACTGTGCTCAGACGGGTCCAGTTATCAGACCCAATCAACTTAGATGTGATATAAGCAGTGAGTAGTGGTGTTAAGACAAAAAAAGATTAATGGCACAGACCGCGTTCCTCAAAATAATCACTTTGACATGGAAGTTAGTGAATAGGAAGTTTACTAGGAAGTGCTCTTGATATCAGAAGAAATGGAAGAAGGATTAGCATAAGGAGAAGCTGGGCTTCAAAACAATTTCAATGGAGACCATGGTTGGCTTTATGGGGAATTTTGAAGGAATTCTTTGAAAACGAGATATCCTAGTCATCTAGCACTACTATATAACAGAAATATTACAAGTGGGTGCCTTTAAAAAAAAGCAACTTATTTCCTCAGAATAAACTAGGCTAAAAGTTCAAATTCAGGGTGTCACCACCAGGGGAAGTTTTTCTCTGCTGGAGCTGAAGGAAGATACTTGTCATCAGTCTTCTCCTGGACTGAGAGCTTCTGAGGTCTAGGGACCTCAGGTCCAGAGGACATGCTCTGCTCCCAGCACCATGATTTTCCTGAAGGTATGAGGTCCCCAAATCTTTCTGTTAACTTCCTTCTTTTACATCTGGAGAGATTACCTCAAGGCTTGGTATAATCTTACACATTAAGTCCTGCCTCACAAAGTTGCTGTGACTCAGAATCAACTCATTGGCTGTGAGTTTGGGAAACCATGGTGGTGTAGTAGCTAAGTTCTACATCTGCTAACCAAAAAGGTTGGCAGTTCCAATCTGCCAGGCACTCCTTGACAATTCTGTGGGGTAATTCTACTCTGACTTATAGGATCATTATGAGTCAGAATTGACTTGACAGCAGTGGGTTTTTTTGAATTCACCAGCAGAACTACCTCCACCCATCCTCCCTCATTAGCATCATAGAGGCTTGACAATATAGAGGAATAATCCCACACAATAACTAGAATCACGGCCTAGACAAATTGATACACACATTGTGGCGGGGGGGGGAGCAAAATTCAAACCATGACATAAGGATATTGGGTTTTTGGAAGAAAATAAAATGACTCTTGTTGTGTAGTTAATTGCTACAGAAGTCTGTCGTCTGAAAGTTTTCTAAGGGCGGAGTTCCAAAGGCTGGGAGAATAAAACTATCAATTCTCACAGGGGAGTGGGGTGGTATCCCATTGTTCCTTCAGAAGTAGCACAGCTCTGGACCTCTTGGTTTTAGCTCAGACACTTTGTACTTCTCTAAAACTATAAGGTTGTATTAAGCTACTACATTTATGGCAATTTGAAGCAACAGCAAGGTAATAAATTTGGATTTATAATAGAAATATGAGATATTTAAGAAATGTTTTGGATCATCTTCGTTTAATCGTGAAAACTCCTAAGAATGTTTTTCATTTGTTGCAGTGTTTAAATTTCTTGGGCTTTTTTGGTGAAAACTGTGGTGGTTTCTTACAGCCCATGATAAATTCTTACAACCCTCGTTGTGTTAAATTGACTTGGATAGATAAGCAGTTTGATACTTATTCTTTAGTACAGATAGAGTCTCATACATAATTTTGTTTTAATAACTGCCCAATTTTCAAATTTACATACTTCACTTATTTTTTCTTTTTTGAACAAAGCAAGATATTATTCTGCCATTGGATCATTCGTCACTTTCCAACTGTAACAAATTTACAAGTTGGGTGACTTTCGGAGAGCTAAAAGTGTTGGGACTTGACCCTTACCTTAATTCTCCTTGGAACTTTTATCTACAAAATGTATTCACTTGGCACTTTTTCTGTTAAGCAGTGAGAAGACTTTTTCCTGATGGAAGAGGTTTGAAGTTATCCAGTGCCCATCGCAACTGCCTAATTCTAACCTAATTCTGGCATTATAAGTCTTCTTTGCAATAAATATAAAGCCACATTTCTACCTGGCTTACTCAGTAAGGATAATGTTATTTTGATTTCCATCTGTCTGACAGACTCTTAATGTCTGTCTCTCAATTTGTTACAAATTTGTGAAAAATGTGTAAGTTACCCTTACGAGTCAACAGAAATTATAAATGTTCTTAAAGATATGATACAATAACTAGATTATACAGAGAAACATTAGTCATGTTTCTCATGTGACACTGGTATTTTATTTGAACATAGGTACCTTAAAAGGAGAAAGCACACACATAAACATGTACTGAATATTATGTACCAAAATGAATATCATGTTATAGCAATGCAATAATTATTATGCAAGATGTGCATCCTACTGGCTAATGCAATAAGAATCAATTCCAAAGAAATGGGTGTAAAATTTTGCCACCTTGCTTTGCTTAGTTTTCTCTGGAGTCCACCGTAAAGCTCTGTCCAAGTTCATAAGCTTGCACCACTCTGGCTGTGTTGTCTGCAATGCTGAAATCACTCCACACATCTGAATGAACATTAACCACTTGAAAATCTGCATTGGATATGCAACTTTCTGAAATGTGTCTAACATGCATATTGCTAATTAACTCTGCCACCACACCTGGGTCTACTGTCCATGCTTATAAGCGCAGTCTCAAGAGAGATTTGAAGGGCAATTCATTAACTTGGTATCTTTCTCCAAAACCAACAACAGTAAAAATACGTAATGGAAAGGAAGGTTTAATGATTAATTCAGCCTAGAATTAGAATACCTGCCATGAAGCTAAACTGGGTTTGTTTGGATTTTCATCTTGAAATATTATAGAAAAAGTTCAATCTTTTTAATTTGCCTGGATCTGGGGAGCAAGGGAAGATAACTGAATATCAGAGTCCGTGGAATAGTCAGTTGACTTAGTAACTGTGCCTAAGAAAGACCAAATAAAAACAAATGAAGAAACAATAAAAAGAACAATAGCAAAATCATTGAAATTCAAATCAAAAGTCCAGCAAAATTTAAATCATGGATTTATCACCTTAATAGAAATTTGTTCACAAGATGTTGATTAACTAAATTCTAGATCAGCTTTCTCCTCTATACACTTGGTATAATAATATTTACTACACCAAGTTTTCAAAGAATTTCAATTACAAAAGGCTTGTAAAGTCCTTAGCACTAGATCAGGACGTTATGTGGTAATCAGAAACTGCTATTCGAATCCGAATTTAAAGAGAGTTAGTGGCTCAATATTTAACTTGCAGAAATTAAACTTGCATGTTCCCTGGATAAATAAAATTTCACATGTAACTGCCAGTCACAATTGCTGAATTTATCTGCTCTAAGAGCACAATAACTGGTTTCAGAGAAGCACTCCTGAAGATACTAGAGAGAACACTGAATAAGTTTTTTCCAGTTTCACCCAGCCATGCTAAATAAGCTTTCACTCTAAATGAAAATGGTGCTTTCGGTACAAAGAAAACCTCAAAGACAGGGTCTCGGTTTCTTCTCCAGCAGTGCTAACTCCCCCAATATTTACCGTTATCAAAATTCTGGAGCATATTTTCCAAGAAGTAGGCACAAAACACCTGCTTAGTGTAAATATCATCAGATGAGAGCAAATGCAACAAAATGAACAGAATTATTAGTAATGAGTTGGCAAAATTCGCCTATACTGTAACTTTAAATTTTAATTTCATTTAATACTTCCTATGTGGATTAACTCAGGGACTAGTGCAAAATAGCATTAACTTTCTTTAGTTGCAAACAAAAAGCATAATCCTGTGTAAAAATGTCATAGTCTGCTTATGTGATGCTCAATCTCACTGTAATAAATACTTCAGTTTTTAGTTTGTAGGTTATGAAACACAGCTTTTCAAACCTATGGCATGGTTGTGTGCACTGAAGCGTGGCTAGAGAAGAGTTGGAGGTAGAGAGAAGATGGCTCCTCCTGTTTTTTTTTTTCCCATCAGAGGTCTATATTTTTCATTTTTATATTTATTTTCATTATAACAGTGGGATTTTGGCTTATACCACCTATTTATGTTTTCACAAGGCATACACTAAAACTTCGCTCTGTTCTCAACATCTAGTACAAGCCTAACAGTAAACCTCAGTAAACATTTATTAATCTTTTCAAGAAATAATTTTAAGTAGCTCAGGATTGTTTCCGCGTGCCAGTGATTCTAAACCAACCAATAGCTACACTACAAGGCAGAATAAAACTTTTCCAAAGGGTTCCTATGGCGATAGTCTTTACAGAAGCAGACTGCCACATCTCTCTCTGGAGGAGTAACTGGTGAGTTTGAACCATTCACCTTCCCATTAGCAGCCAAGTGCTTAACTGATGTGCACCAAGACTCCTTAAAACCAAAATTCCAGGGGGGTGCGGAGCCAAGATGATGGACTAAAACAGTCTTCATAGTCCTTCCACATGGAGAAGAAGTTGACAAGACTGGTAGCAGTCAAAATTGGTGTTATATATAATTTATTAAGCGAGATCATAGGGGCAGCCGTAGAGCACAATGAAGAAACAACACACCATATCAAGAAATGCAATACAGGAGTCTCAACAACCACAAAACCAACCCTGAAAAAGGTCAAAAATCAACTTGCAAAGAAGAAAGTCACAGAACAGATTAATAAGAACAACAGAGAAAACATCAACACAAAAATAAATATATCACAATGGCAGCACCAAACACGTACCTATCAATAATTACACTGAATGTGAATGGACTGAATGCTTCAGTAAAGAGACATCGAGTGACATCTGTAATCAAGACATGACCCATCTATATGCTGCCTACAAGAAACTTACCTTAGACCTAAAGATGTGAACAAACTGAAAATCAAAGGATGGAAGAATGCATATCAAGCCAACAATGAACAAATACAAGCAGGTACGGCAACAGTAATCTCAGACAAAATCTATTTTAATGTAAAATCCACTATCATGGACAAGGATGGATACACTATTACTGAAAGGCTCAATACACAAGCAAGACTTAACAATATTAAATATTTATGTACCTAATATTAGAGCATCTAAATACGTCAAAGAAGCACTGACTACACTCAAAAAGGAGACAGATAACTCCACAATACTAGCAGGAGATTTCAACACTCCACTCGCAATATAGGACAGATCATCTAGAAGAAAGCTCAGTAAAGACACAGAAGACCTCATTGCCACGATTAACCATCTAGACCTCATCAAAATATACAGAACTTTCTATCCATCAGTGGACAACTACACCTTCTTCTCAAGTGCACATGGAACATTCTCCAGAATAGACCATGTGTTAGGACATAAAGTGGTTATTAACAAAATCCATACCACTGAATTAACGCAAAGTGTCTTCTCAGATCATAAAGCCATAAAAGTCAAAATAAATAGCAGAAAAAACAGACAGAAAGCACAACTCATGGAAACTGAACAACACCTTGCTCAAAAAAACATGGGTTATAGAAGAAATCAGGGATGAAATAAAGAAATTTGTGGATTCCAATGAGAATGAAAACACTTCCTACCAGAGTCTATAGGATACAGCCAAAGCAGTGCTCAGAGGTCGGTTTATCTGCATAAATGCACACGTCTGGAAGGAGGAAAGAAACCAAGTCACAAAATCGACTCTACAGCTTGAACAAGTAGAGAGAGAACAACAGAAGAACCCCTCAGGCACCAGAAGAAAACAGATCATAATGATCAGAGCAAAACTAAATGAATTGGAGAATAGAAGAACAATTGAAAAAATTGAAAAGACCAAAAGCTGAGTTTTTGAAAAGATCAACAAAACTGACAAACCATTGGCTAAACTTACTAAAGAAAAACAGAAAAGGAAACAACCCAAATTACAAATGAGAGGGGAGTTGTCACAACAGATCCAGCAGAAATCAAAAATACCATAGCTGAATACTATGAAAGACTGTATTCTAACAAATTCAAAAACCTAGAGGAAATGGACAAATTCCTTGATTCATACCACCTATGAAAATTATTACAAGGTGACACAGAACAACTTAATAAACCTATCACAAAGGAAGAGATTGAAAAAGTCATCAAAAACTACCAACCAAGAAAAGTCCAGGCCCGGATGGCTTCATTGCAGAATTCTACCAAGATTTTAGAGAAGAGTTATCTCCAAAACTACTGAGACTATTTCACAGTATAGAAAGGGATGGAATATTCCGAAATTGATTTTATGAACCCAGCATAATCCTGATACCAAAGCCAGGGAAAGATTCAACAAAAAAGGAGAACTACGTACCAATATCACTCATGAATCTAGATGCAGAAATCTTCCACAAAATTCTTACCAGTAGAATACAACAATATATCCAAAAAATAATCCATCATGATCAAGTTGGATTCATACCAGAGATGCAAGGTTGATTCAACATCAGAAAAACAATTAATGTGATCAACCTCACAAACACCACAAAAGACAGATCTTGCCTATTGATGCAGAAAAGCATTTGATAAAATCCAACACCCATTCATGTTAAAAACTCTCAGCAAAATCAGAATAGATGGCCAATTCCTCAATGCAATAAGGACCATTTATACAAAGCCAACTGCCTGCATCAACCTGAATCGAGACCAAAACAGTTGTCCTTGAGAACAGGAACTGGACAAGGATGCCCACTCTCACCTCCCCTATTCAACATTGTATTAGAAGTTCTAGCCGGAGCAGTTAGACAAGACCAAGGAATAAAGGACACCTTCATCGGCAAAGAAGAACTAAAACTCTCCCTATTTGCAGATGATATGATTGTATATGCAGAGAATCTCGAAGGATCCATAAGGGAACTACTCAAACTGATGGAGAAGTTTGGCAAGTCTCAGGATACAAGATAAACATACGCAAATCAGTAGGATTCCTTTATACCAACAACTAGATTATTAAGGAAGAAATCGCCAAGTCAGTGCAATTTACTATACCCCCAAGAAGATAAAGTACGTAGGAATAAATCTAACCAGAGAAATAATAGACCTTTACAAAGAGAACTACAAACCCTTGCTACAAGAAACTAAGAGAGAGTTACATAAATGGAGAAACCTACCTTGCTCATGGATAGGAAGACTTAACATTGTGAAAATGTCATTTTAGCCAAAACAATCTACTTATATAATGCAATCCCAATACAAGTTCCAGTGACATTTTAAATGAGATGGAGGAACAAATTACTGGATAAGTAAAGCATTACTGAAGAAGAACACACTGGAAGGTCTATCATTACCCAGCCTTAGAACCTATTACGTGGCCACAGTAGTCAAGACAGATAGAGCAGTGGAACAGAATTGAGACCCCAGAGATGACATCATCTGCCTATGAACAGCTGATATTTGACAAAGGCCCTAAGACATTAAACTGAGGTAAAAACAGTCTTTAACAAATGATGCTGGCAAAATTGGATGCCCATCTGCACTAAATTAAAACAAGACCCATATCTGAGACCTTATACAAAAACCAATTCAAACTGGATAAAAGACCTAAATATCAAATCTAAAATGATAAATCTCATCCAAGAAAAAGTAGGAACAACAATGGAAGTTTTAATACACAACTGAGACAGACTTCAAAATCTGTCAAACCACAATCAACAGAAGAGAAAATAGATAAATGGAAACTACTAAGAATCAATCACTTTTGCTCATCCAAGGACTTTATTAATAGAATTAAAAGGCCACCTACAGAATGGGAAAAACTATTTGGGAACTCTATGTCAGACCAACGCCAGATGGTGTCTGGCTACCACCAGTGACAGCCATGATGGAGCTCACAAAGTTGAATCTCACTGTCAACAAGTATAAATAGGAGTGCACCCCGAGATCTCCACTGAAAGACTGCAATTGGTGGTCCAGGATCCTCAGAGTTCTCCTGGGAGCAGAGCCCCTGGCCCTGATGCTGCCGGTGTCTGTAAATCATAATGAAGTTTAACTTTTCAGACAGCAATGGATTGGACTTGATGATGCAGAGTGACCATATTGTGTGGGCACTTTATGGTTCTAGGCATCTATGGGAGGTCATCCTGTAGTCCTCATACTGGAGGAAGGGGAATGAGTGGGAGGAGAAGATAGGAGACTGTTGGGAAGATAAGACATGTATGGAGCAGAGAGGAAGAGTTGCTGTCACCATGCAGGGATAGCAGTGGAAGCTGCATATAGGTCAGTATGCAAATTTATATGGGAATGTACGTTTTCCTTCAACCATAATAATTAAAAAAAAAAAAAAACGCAAAATTCCAAATCTGTTGCTGTTGAGTTAATTCTAGCTCATAGTGACCCCATAGGGCAAAGTGGAACTGCCCCACATGGTTTCCAAGGAAACCATGTCTGGTAGATGAGAATTGCTCAAGATTTTTAGGAACCAAAGCCCTTAACCTTTAAGCCACCAAAGTTTCTGCATAGTATAGATATAGATGGGCTATCTCTAGTTCCTGCTATTTGTTCACTTTCTACTGTGTGGCTTTGAGACTTACTATATGATTTTGCAATTGGAAACATCTATTTATGCTTTATGAAACCCCTAAGATTTACTTCCTTTAGAGAGAGATAATATTTGTATTCTATTTTATAGTATGTCCATATCTTACTGCCTTGAAATAAAAATAAGGCTTCTGTTCCTTTCAGTATTCTTGACATTTCCTCTATAGTTCTGTCCTCTTCTCACAGGAATTAGATAATTTCCATATACATTTTTGAAATCATCTAGGTTTTGTTAAATAAATTTTAGGTGTAATAGCAAAAGCATCAGGAAAGCCAGTATCTTTGAATTCACGTTTTGTAATTTTCATTCCTTTTTGCTCATGATTCTTAAGAGTTTTGATGAATTTACCTGCCTTTGCTCTAAAAATATTATTGATTTGATCTCTCTTTGCTCTTCAGAACCCTCTTCTGAGCTTATGCCCAGGGATATAAGGGGAAAAAGGATAGCCTTTAATTTTGCTAATTTATCTAGTATATAAAACAAGAACTTGCATAACATACCAGTACAGCAAGAGCTCAAAATGTGAAAAAAGAATCTTGCTTGCATTTGAAAATAAGAATCAATTATGAATTTATACTTTGGTACTGAAAATTATTTTTCAAATTGAATTATTTATTTACTTATTTTAACCTACATAGTGACAAGGAAAGCCGTCATCTCTTCAGTGTCTAGGACTTCTAAATATCTAATCTTGTCCTCTCAGGGCTTTGAATCCTTCATCTGCTTCTACCACGATATTTCCACTGTTGTCCATTTTAAATACTGATCTATCATGTAAAGTAAGAAAAAAAATTCTTAACTTTAAAAACAGCTGATACAACTAGAATATTAAGTTGATAAAACCCCTTTTCTACATTGTTCACTTTGCCCTTCAAATAGAAATTTTAGTATACTTGCATCCATTTCGTCTAATGCTTTGAAGCATCTATCTGGTTCTGTTTACAAATGAATATGTTTTTCCTAGGTTCCATCACTTTGGATTACATACAATCATAAATCTAATCCTTTTGCTTTTAGTCACATATGCTTAAAATAAATCTTTCAAGTCATATCTCATACACCTTAGAGACTGACATTTTATTTATACTGAACAAAACTGCCAGCTTTGTGTGTGCCAGTCTTGTAGGTATCTTTTGGCTGACAGATAGTCCTAAATCCAGTTTGATTTTTGGTTTTGCAACACAAGACAGCAAATTGTACTTTCATATGAAGGATTTATAACCCAGTTACTAAATTCTCATCCATTATTTTAGGACACCTTACAGAAAACTGAGATCTGTAACTTCTATGAGCCAGTAGGTTTAGCCTACTCATTCATGGAGGAAAGATTGATGGGACTACCTCAAAGTTTATAATGTACAAAGAAATTTAAACCTGAATGCTTATACTAAACCAAAAACCAAACCCACTGCCATTGAGTCGGGTCTGACTCATAGCAACCCTGAAAGTCAGAATAAAACTGTCCCATAGAGTTTCTAAGGAGCACTTGGCAGATTTGAACCTTTTGGTTAGCAGACATAACACTTAACCCACTACACCACCAGGGTTTCCAATGCTTGTAATAGGAACAAGAATATTGTCCTTATTTTTCTCTTTACGACTACCTATTTTAATTTTTTTCAGTATTAATTTACTCAAACCCGTAGGTTGTCATTCTAGTCACGTTCAAAAATTGGGTAGCTTTAAATTGAATTACTCGATGTTATGACAGTTTTACTTCATATAAGCCCTTAGTGTGGAGTTTCCAACTTTAGCAAAAGTAAAAATTACTCAAGACACAGTGCTAAATCTGAATTTTAAATAAACAGTGGCTATTTGTTTAGTATGTCTCAAATATTAAATGGCACATACTTAAAAAAAAAAAAAGCATTCACTGTTTATCTGATGTCTGGGCTTAACCGTGTGTCTTCTGTTATATGTGACACCCCTATCTTCTTCAGATCATCCTCTTTTACTTTCCAAATTTGATCCATCTTTGTCCCTACACTCTATATCATGTATCATTTATATAAATTTCTTCTTCCAGAGGCTTGGCTTCCATCAATAATGCCACCAAAGCCAAAGTCACTGCTACCTGATTTGTTCCCACTCACAGCAACCCTACAGGTCTGAGTAGAACTGCCCCATAGAGCTTCCAAAGAGCCCTGGGTGGATTTGAACTGCTGACCTTTTGATTAGTAGATATTACACTTAACCACTATGATGCCAGTGTTTCCATCACACTTGTTAATTATCCGAATTTCCTACAATTCTTTTGTGTAAAATATCTTCAGCAGATAGGGGTAGAAAGATGCACACAACACAATAGCTATAGATGTTGAGATGGTATTAGTTTCTGTAGGCTTTGGAGCTAATGTGTATTCTTATCTTGTCTCTACCACTTGCAAAGTACATAACCCTAAAAATCTTAACTTTCTTTCCTCTTTATGCAATGAGACTAAAAGTGAGTTAGCAGAGTTTAGCATCTTGTTGTTGTAAGTTCTGCTAATGAGATGCACTTGATATGACATTCTCCTTATTTCACAAGCTTAGCATCACTTCTTTATCATTTAAAAAAGTCCAATCTTTTATCTTATTTTTTATTTTCTTTCTTGTATTATTTATGATTTTTTGCTGTTGATTTAATTCTATGTTAATTATTTTAATCACTATTTCTAATATTCCTCCCTTGCAAGCATATCATTACATATCAATATCAAGATTTGTCAAAGAAACCTTCTTTATTAATAAAGACAAAAAACAAATTAGTTGTTGCTGAGTCAGTTCCAACTCAGGGTAACTCATGTGTGTCAGAGTAGAACTGTGCTCCACAGCTTAACCGAGTGTCTTCTGTTATATCTGACACCCCTGAAATGGCTGTGATCTCTTGGAAACAGGTTGCCTAGATTTTCTTCCAAGGTGCTTATGGGTAAATTTGAACTTGGAACATTTTGATTAGTAGGTACAGCTTAACTACTTGTGCCACCCAGGAACTCTGGGGACAGGGTCAAGATTTTGAGCAGCACACTGTAAATCACAAGTTTGCTTCACAAATGAAGCAATGTTAAGAATCAGACGATTTTTTTTCAAATTAAATGCAATCTAGTTAAACACGTCTGTTTGAAATGTGGTTGTGCAAATAATCTAGTATTACTAAATATTTAGCACCACTTCACTGTCTCTTACATATTTTTGATAGATTAACCTAACCCAATATGCTCATTATAAGCTAAAATATTGTTTTTTTAAAGTCATGCTTTAGTCATGCTTCAACAGTGGGCCATGACATCAATTTAGTAGGTTAAACCTAACCCAAAAAGAAAAAAGAATATTTTGGAGTAGAAAAAAATAACTATATGAGCAGAAATGAATACAGTAAATAGAGTCAATGACATCTATGCATTCTAAGGTGACATTTTATGAAATTCTCTTTATTTCAGGTGTGTGTGTGTGTGTTGTATTTGGTATCAATTGAAAATGCATTTTTCACGATGAGATATGGACAAAAATTGGAAAACAATGATATATAAAATGCTGCTAGTCTTGCAAACACAATAATGCATCAAGAATACATTTGTGGGTTATGCAATTGGTGTTGAAAACACTATTAGTGAGGTTGAAAACTGATCTAGTCAAAGATTATTTGCCTGTAAGAAGACTCTGTAATCACTCTGATGGTTAACTATGATCTTTACATATTTCATAAACTGTCTAGATTTATCAGTATTCAATTGGTTAAGTCCAAATTGGCTTACAATTAGTACTTGCCAAAACAAATTTGCCTTCTGATCTCAAATGCATTGTGTATTCAGAAAAAGCTAGTTCGTTTAACATTTTCTATATGCTTAACAAGATCCAGGACCCCCGAGAGGTGGCGATCGGTTTGTCCTCCATTACTACCTTAAAAATTGTTTCAAAACCATCCACCACCTTCTGTAAAGGTTGCAGCCAAGAAAACCCAACTGAGCTGTTCTACTTTGTGAAATACATGGGGTCACAATGAGTCAAAATCAACTCAGTGGCAATGTTTTTTAAGTTGTTTTTGTTATTGGATTATTTTAGGTTTAGCGTGATCATATAACACAGATGCATTTGTTACTTAAAAGACATCCACTCACTGAATTAAATCCTTAGGTACAGGTATGTTTCTTTTAAGGTTATAGAACTATTGCTATTCAGTGGATTCCACTCATAGAGACCTTATGGAGCTAAGTAGAACTGCTCCATAAGGTTTCCAAGGAGTACCTGGAAGATTTGAACTGCTGACCTTTTGGTTAGCAGCTGTAGCACTTAACCACTATGCCACCAGGGTTTGTACTATAGTCTCTTTGAATTACCTGTTTCTCTTTATATATTACACAATGGTGAAAAGTGAAATACAATGACTGAGACTCTTTTCTACATCTTGACTACAATATGTTGATCGTTAAATACAAAGTAAATAAAAGGTTCTGAAAAATTTTTGTCCCAAATCTTTTAATCAATAGAACTGCACTTTTTGTCATTGTTTTCCCATAAATGCACCATGTGGATTATTGACTTAATGTGAACAACCAGACACACAACTAGAATGACCCAACATATGTAATTAAGAATTCTTCACTGATTTGGATCACCCATGCAAAATGATGTAATGCCAAAAGCCTGGCTTCATGCAAAGTGCTCCAAATTGAGTGAAAAATCACACTTCTGTATACATTTTTCTGAATAACATATATTCCTCAAAGGCTCTGTAGTAGATTTTAATTTTATAGATCTAATTTTGTGATATTTATATTCAATGCTTTTGAGAATCCCAAACTTAAAATATGAATATATGTATTTCTTATCCAGAATGATTTAAAGTCATGTATAAGCAGTGATAACACTCAGCATAAATAAATTTTGACTCTCTTCTGAAGATAAAACTATTTCTTTCAGGACTTATGCTAAAAGGATTTCTTAATTTCTTCATTGTTTGAAGAACAAAGAAAGTCATTATTTCCTCATAATCAGAGAATTCAGTCAAAGGTCTTTGAATGAGAACCACTGATATCATCCTTCAGTAATTATGTTAATCATATGAAATATACAAATGGGTATCTCTTAATTGCCATCAATCTTAACTAATAAACGGGTATTTAGAATCTATTAGTTGCCAGGGCAAAAGTTAGGTAAGGGAAATCTAACATTAGGGAGCTTACAATCTATTTGGGAAGAAAGGCGACTAAACAACCAACAGTTGATATAAAGGTTTGTAGCGTATTATAGCGTTGCTAAATAATGTAGGTATTCAGACGACACAATAGTTATGCTGGCAAAGAAAGGAATAACAAAGGATGTTAAATACTGGTTTTCAGAGATGCTACTAGAACTAGATGTTGAAGATACAATGTATTTTTAACATAAAGAGTGGAAAGACAGGCTCTGTGAAGTAGCATCAGTATCTAAAAAACACAAGAAAACCGGCTTGTATGGGTTTTTGTATATATTGAATGGATATGTGGTTGAAAACTGAGACAATTCTATGATATTGAAATGCTATTATTTAGAGAGGATTTGAGGGTCAAGATAATTCATTTTATTTTAAAATTGCTCATTGTGTTTAGGCCCATCATACACAAATATGTATATTTTAGATAGAAATTATAGATATTTTGAAGTCTGTATGATATTTTTTATTGAGTGAATTAATTTTCACTTCACTATTTAAAAACAGACATGTAAATTTATATGGGAATGTAGCTTTTCACTTAGTCATAATAAAAAAATAAAATAAATAAAACAAAAACAGACTCAATGTAAGATTTGATTTAAAATAAAAAGCAATTTAAAAGAGGTACTTTAACATAAAGAATTTATTTAACATGCTTACTTTTATTTCTTCCTGAAATTCCAGTGCAACAACAGCAAACAATATTTCTCTGGCACCTTCAGAACTTTAGAACCCTAGTGGTAGGGCAGTAAAGTGCTACATCTGCTAATCAAAAGGTTAGCAGTTCGAATCTGTCAGATGCTCCTTGGAAATTCTGTGGGCGGGTGTACTCTGTCCTATGGCATCAATACAACAGCAGTGTTTTTTTTTTGTTTTGTTTTGTTTTTTTAATATGTCCTTTAAAAATAGGCAAAGAGAATAAGAGAAGAAAAAATTCAATAACATATTTCTCATTGAAAAGCAGATGGATTTGTAATCTTTGATTTAGAGGAGTGGCAAAATCTTAATCCTAACAACATCTGTTATTGCTGGGTTCCATTGAATTGTTTCCAACTCCTAGCAACCGTATGTACAAAACACTGCCAAGTGTTGTGCCATCCTCACTACCATTGCTATGTTTGAGCCCGTTGTTGTAACTGTGTCAGTCCATCTCACTGAGGGTCTTCTTTTGTGTTAACCCTCAACTTCACCAAGCATGATACCCTTCTATAGACATACACCCTTCTGATAACACGGTCAAAGTCTGTGAGAGGAAGTCTTTCCATTTTCAATTCTAAAGAACAACATAACACAACTATTTAATGTGCCCACATTTTCATCACTTCTTTTCTTCTGTGTATCTTAAGATTAATTTGTGTTTTTTTTATTAGGCTAAGATCATGGATAGCAAAATTTTCTTATTTTCTAATATAAGCATATAAAACTGCTGTTATCAACCTAAGCACAGCTTGAATTGCATCCTCAAGTATATATATATGCTGTACATCTAACATTGTTCACCAAGATATTGTGTAATTTCCCCCTTGATATCTTTTGTGACACATAGATTATTTAGCAATGTATTATTATATTTCCAAAGGCTTATTGGTTTTATGGATATATCATTATAGGCTTACAGTTAACATCTATATCTCATATTTTATATGTCATCTTATTTTTGAAATTTGTTGACAAATTTGTGCATCAGCGTGTAGTTGATTTTGTTGAACATTACATATGCACTGGAAAAGAGCATGCATTATTGATTCTTAAATGTATTGTTCTGGAATGGTCAGTTCAGTCACATTGATTGATTGCATTTGCACATCTACTATGTACTGATTAATTTTTTTATTGGTTGGAATGTTATTTACTGACAGAAGGGATATAAATATTTCTTAGTATGATGATGGATTAGCCTATTTTTTTCCTTTATGTGTCAACTTTATGTATTCTAAATTGTTACTAGGTGAAGACATAATTGCGATTGTTATATCATCTGGTTGAGTTATTTCTTTAAAATTATAAAATGTCCCTTTTTTATCTCTATCCAACTCGACGGCACTTGGCTTTGGCTTTTATCTCTGATAATATTCTTAATCCCAAAGTCTAATTTATCTGATACTGATATTACCACATCAATATCTGTATTATTATCATTGGAATGATGCATCTTTTCCCATGCTTTCACCTTCACTTTATGTGCTTCAATACAGAAGGAAACCCTGGTGGTATAGTGGTTAAGAACTATGGCTGCTAACCAAAAGGTTGGCAATTTGAATCTGCCAGGTGCTTGCTGGAAACTCTACTGGGAAAGTTCTACTCTGCCCTGTGAAGTCACTAGGAATCATAATTGACTCTATGGTAATGGGTTTAAGACAGAAAGTTTTTCTCTTTAAAAGAATCTACATTCGGGTCTTATTTTTAAAAATCATATTTGATAATCTAAATATTTTAATTAAAACATCAAGTCTATTACATATAATGCATCTTATATAGCATTTAAGTCTAAATATTTGCTAATTTTGTTGTTTCAGTATCTCTCATATCTTTTTTGTTCCTTCATTTCTTTTCTTTTTTTGCTCTCTTCTAGATAAATATAATAATCTTCACATAGATTTTGCTCCCTGTATTACATTTTTTAGCTAAATATATTTAAGTTATGTTTTAGTGATTGTTCTATGAATTAACACCTGCATCTTTATTTTGAAAAATCTATTTCACATTATCAGAATATCATTTATACACCACAGTTTAAAAAAATAGGAGGATGTGAATATGTGGCTAATTGTCTCCATGAACAATTGTCTGTTTTGCCAGGAGTCTAGAATAATGGGATAGCGACTGAATACCATTAATGAAGATTTTGACCAAAGATTCCATAGAAGAATCCTGATCAAAAGGGGGAACTGTAGAACAGAATTTCATATTCTTGTGGACTCTGAACTAACTACCGTCATGGAGGGAGGATGAATTCCTGAAAATAGTGCCCTGAAATAATTATTAAGCCTTAAACCGAAAATATTCCTGAAAAAAAGTTTAGCTTAATAAAAAAGGTTTGTCGTCTTAAGAAATTCTCTTTTAAGAACTGAAAACAGCAATTTGAAAGATTAGATGGCAACCTTAGGAGGCAGTGAGATTATTTTAATAAATGACTGACAATTCAGTAAAAGGACAAGAATGGTTGTACAACTTGAAGAATGTGTAGTTATGATGCAGTTAGTGATACGACAGTAGTGCTATCATCAAGTGTTACACTATAACATGGTTTCCCATCTTATAATCATTAACATTTGGGGATGGATATAAAGATTGGAGTTGTGTGAATACTTGACCCTATCAGAGTCCTTGACCCTACCACAGACACTAGGAACAATTCCTCCCCGTTGAGACAACCAAAAATTTACTCAGACATTGTCAGACATTCTCTAGGGAGCAAAATTACCCTTAATCAAGAACCACTGCACAGTAATTTTTTTTTTTAATTTATAACTTATAAATACCTTTTGAGTAATTACTGGATTCTTGAAAACAAATGTAAGCATGAATTACATGACCAAATGGTCAAAGCTTTTGTTACATATTAAAGACATTTATTTGACTAACAGAACTATATAACATGAGACAATTGTTCTGAAATTGATTTCCCATGATGTGTTCAGGATGGAGTTAGAAAGCATACGACTGCATCTTTAAACAGCTTAAGTGTGTACCTGTGGGTACGTCCAGGTGGCCTGATTGTAGGTATTTGTAGAGAATCTATAATACAAAATCACTACATACTTAATCTACCTTTCTGGAATATTTAACATACGTATCTAAAAATCTAGAATTTTATTATTGTCTTTCTGTATGTTTATTGTGTACGTGTATGTGGTGGGTATATTTTTGTGTGTGAGAAATAAATATTATACCAGCTATATCCCAATTGTTGTACATGTTGTCAATACAATTTTTTTAATTAAAATTAAATGAACTAGTAACTAGAGTTTGTGTGTATAGGTACCTGCTATACATTTAATAACAACATGATAATAATAATTAGAATTAAAAGAATAAGCCTTAAGTGGCATAAATTATTTGATTCTGAAAATGGCAAAGAAAAAAATTTATGGACAGAATAAAGTATGGGTTCACTATTAGAACTGAACCAAATCCTTTAAGAAAAATGTGTTAAATTTGGCTTAAAATAGTTGTCTGGATTACAGTATTTTTTATTTTAATTAACTAATATTGAGATATTTTTGCTGTTGTTATGTGCCATTGAGTCCATTTCAACTCACAGCAACCCTGTACACAAAAGGAAACACTGCCCAGTCTTGCACCACGCCCGCAATCCTTTTTGTGCTTAAGCCCATTGTTGGCGGGTCACTGTGTCAGTCCATCTCATTGAATGGCTCCCTCTTTGTCACCGACCCTGCACTCTACTAAGTATGATATCCTTCTCCAGGGACTGATCTCTGCTGATAACATGTCCAAAGTATCTAAGATGCAATCTTACTGTCTTTGCTTCCAAAGAGCACTCTGGTTGTACTTCTTCCAGAACATATCTGTTTTTTTTTTTTTTTCTTTTGACAGTCAGTGTGCTTTCAATATTCTTCTCCAACATCACAATTTAAAGGCATCAATTAGTCTTCTGTCTTCCTTTTTATTCATAGTCCAGCTTTCAAATGCATATGACATGATTGAAAATATCATGGCTTGGGTTAGGTTCACCGTAGTCTTCAAGGTAACATATTTACTTTTCAGTGCTTTAAAGTAATCTGTTGCAACAGATTTTTCCCAATGCAATGCATCTTTTGATCTCCTGGCTGCTGCTTCCAACCCTTTCTCCATTTATACTGATGTTGCTTCCTGATCCACTTGCGAGGATTCTTGTTTTCTTGATGTTGAGGTACAATCCAAACTGAAGGCTGTGATGAAGATCTTGCTGATTTTCATCAGTAAGTGTATCAAATCCTCTCACTTCTAGCAAGCAAATTTGGGCCACCTTCGTAACACAGGTTGTTAACTAATCTTTCTCCAAATCTGATGTTGGGTTCTTCTTCCCATACCCTTGTTCCTTAGATTAATTACTCAGCATACAGACTGAAAAGGTATTGTGACACCATGCAGTGTCTCCTTGCTCTGTTCACATGGCCGCCTCTTTTTTTTTTTTTTCCTTAATAGTGATTAAATGAAAGTACACAATTCAAATAAATGTTGCATGCCCACCTTTTTGGAGCTCCTTCTGCTTTCCCTGCTTGGAGACAGCACACCTTTCCTTTTCACTCTATACTTGTCGTATCCTCCCAACAATCTCCTGTCCCCTCCCATCCACCTCCTTCCCTCCCATTTTTAAAGAGAACACTAGGACAGCATCCTATCAATGAATGGAACCATGAAATACACAAATCATATGGTCACATTGTGTCCATGAGTCCAGTCCATTTTTGTCCAAGGCATTTATCTCAGCAGTGTTTTCTGATCAGGAGCAGGAACAGATCAAGAACCCATGCTCTCGGGGGATCTCCCAGGCTGTCTGACCAGCAATTATGATCTTTTGGTAGAGTTTTTGAGCTGCATTGCTTTTTTTTTCTCGTGTTGCCACAGGAATTCAATGCTGTGTGCCCCATCACACAACATTGGTGTCTTTGGTGGTGACTGGGCACCGTCTGGTTCTTCTGATCACATGTTGATCAGTCTCCGATTCACATGGGTTCTCCTGGGTGCTTTTGCCCTCATGTCTTTGTTGTTCTCAGTGATCAACTATTCTGGATGAGTTGGGACCAACTGGTGTACCTCAAATGATAGCTTGCTAGCTTTTAAGACCCCAGATGCTGCCCGGCCACCACCAGTGATAGCCATGACGGAGCTCACAGAGAGGAGCCTCACTGGCAACACAGGAATAAAAAGAGGTGCATCATGAGATCTCCACTAAAAGACCTTAATTGATGGTCCAGCTGTTTTGGGGTTCCTCTGAGAGCATGGTCCCCTTCCCTGATGCTGCCCTTTCCCATAAATTATAACAAAGGTCCACTCTTTGGACAGGAATGGATTGGACTTGGCAAAGCAGAGTAACCATGTATTGGAAGCACTTTATAGTTATATACATCTATAGGATATCATCTTGCTGACCTCTGGCTGGAGGAAGGGGAGTGGACGGAGAGGAGGGGAAAGGAGACTGTTGGGAGGATGAGACATGTATGGAGCAGAGAGGAATAGTGTGCAGTCACCGGACAGGGAGAGCAGTGGAAGCTGCATATAGGGGGGCATGTAAATTTATACGTGAATGTACATTTTCACTCAGTTATGTTAAATAAAAATAAAAATTAAAAAAAAAAGACCCCAGATGCCACTCACCAATGTGGGGTACAGAAGACTCTCTTAGCAATAGGCTAGTTATGCCAGTTGGCCTGGATGTCCCCCAAAAGCATGGTCCCCAGACATCACCCTCCAATATGGATTGAGATTAGAAGAGTTTTCAGTTTATGGTGAAGTCCTGTTCAGTTGATCTATTTTCTGTTGTTGCATGACAGCCTCTTGATCCATATACAGATTCCTGATAAGCACAATTAAATGTTTGGAATTTCCATTCTCCACAATGTTATCCATATTTTATTATGATCCACACAGTCAAATGTCTTTGCACAGTCAATGAAACATAGGAAAACATCTTTCTGGTTTCAGCCAAGATCCACCTGATATCAGCAATGATATCTGTGGTTCCACATCCTGTTTTGAATCTGGCTTGATTTCAGCAATTCTCTGTAAATGCACAGCTGTAGTCAGTTGTAGTCAGTGTGCAATATTAATGATATTGTTTGGTAATCTCCACATTCACTTGGATCACCTTTATTGGGAACAGGCCTAAATATGGATCTCTTCTGGTTCGTTGGCCAGGTAACTGTCCTCCAAATTTCTTGTCATAGACAAACGAGCACTAGAAGAACTCCACCCATTTGTTGAAACACATCAATTGTTATTCCATCCATTCCTGGGGACTTGCTTCTGGCCAATGCTTTCAGTGTAGCTTCAGCTTCTTCCTTCAGTACCATTGGTTCCTGATCATATTGTACCTCTTGAAATGACTAGACATTAACCAGTTCTGTCTGGAATAATGACACTGTAGAAAATTTTAATTAATGACCTGAAAATATCTGGAGCTTTCCAATAGGTGTAGTTAGGGAAGAAGACAAAGAGATTGTGACTAGTATCTTAGAGTGGCTGGGTGTAAACCTAAGGTTGTACCCCTCAAGTACAAGATCATACACCATTGGGGAAATAGACTTCACTATAATAATATCACCAGTCACTAAACAGTTAACAAGTCCTGGATGGGAGAGGTGATCAGTAAACAGAGTTGCCAAATTACATTATCCAACATATCTAATTTCCAACAAAAATTATGAAACAAGAAAGGAAACAGGCAAGTCTGACTTGGGAAAAGGTGGTAGAAATTTCTTGTAAGAGTAAACAGGTATCAAATTTTAAAAAAGCTTCAAAGTAGTCATTTTAAATGTATTTAAAGTACTAAAGGGAACCACTATGCTTTTAAAAAGTAAAGGAAGATATGAAGAAAAAGTCTCATTAAATGGAAATTATCAATAAGTATAGAAATCATAACAAAATTAAATGAAAATACTTTAGTTGAAAGATACATAAGTGAAGAGAGGTTTAATGGAAGATTTGCATTAGCAGGAAAAAGACAGTGAACTGGAAGAAATGAATACAGATTATGCAATCCAAAGAACAGGGAGAAAAAAGAACTGGGGAAAATAAATGAATCCTCAGAAAACAGGCACAAACACACATAATGGAAATGTCAAAAAAGTATAGAGAGAAAAAAAATTCAAAAAAATTATGTAGAAAGCTTCTCATATTTGATTAAAAAAAATTGTCTACACATCTGAGAAGTTCAACAAACTCCAAATAGGATAGATGCCAAGAGATTCACACACTGACACATACAGATTATTAAAATCTAAATACAAAAGGACAATCTTGTAAGCAGCATAGAAAAAATATCTGTTAGTTCCAAGAGAATCCAACTGACATTAATAGATGAGTTTTCATTAAAAACAATGAGGATCGGAATGCAGTGGGATAATATTTTGAAAGAGCTCAAAGGAAAAAACAAACAAACAAAAAGCTGTCAATCCAGAATTCCATAATCAGCAAAAGTACTTTTAAAGTGAAAGCAAAATAAAGATGTACTCAGCTAAACAAAATTTGATTTTTTTTTTTTTTTTTTTTTTTACTTTCTCCTATCAGGTTTTCTCTATCGAAAATACTGAAGGATAATTTTCAGGTTGAAAGCAGGGAACTCCACAGAAAAATTTGAATTTAACGTATCTAACACAAAAAAAGGGCTCCAGTAAAGATGAGTATGAAAATGTAATTTAAATTTTAAAGTCTGCCAAGCCAAGTGCCATCAAGTTGGATGGTGCATTTTCTGCAATGCTCTGCCTTAATTGAATAAAAAAGTTATTGCATGAAATCATGTGAATGGAATTGTATGGTTTTGCATATGTAATACAGAAATATTATATATTTACCAATAAGAGAACAAAAGTAGACGGAACAAAGTTGTATGGGCTCAGGAAATGACATTAAATGGCATTCTGAATCCACAGGAAGAACTGAATAGAAACAAAAGATTAAATGAGACAGATAAATAGAAGCTCTGTAAATAAGCATGCTAATTTCCTCTTGTCACTTTATAAAATGATATTAGGTAACAATTATAACAATGTAATTTTCAAGAATATATTTATATATATTCCTAAAGAAATATAAAATACCACAAAATAGAAAAAAGAGACAAGAGTTATGTATGTGAAATATTTCTATATCTCACTGGAATTAAGTTGGTATAAATCGGAAGTAAATTCTGAAAATTTGTTTCAAAATAGATATGACACACTCTAGAAAAATCTCTCAATAAATCGAAAAATTTAGCGAAACAATCGTCATAGAAACTAGTTACCTAGAAGATAATGCAAAAGAGCAGAAGACCAATGGAATACACCTAAGCTTCAACTGCTCCCAAATCAATTCCAACTCTTGAGACATAGAAAAACAAAAAGCGACAGATGTGTAACTATATCAAATATGAATAATGTAAACAATCTAATCAAAAGACACCTTTAAAGTGTTAAAAAGCAATGATGCAACTTTTAGGACTAAAGTGTGCCTGACTCAAGTGGTGATATTTTCAATTTCCTTGCATACATGTGAAAGCTAGAAAAGAAAGAAGGAATACCAAAGTAGAATCAATGCCCTTGTATTATGGTGATAGTGAAGAACAGTGAATACACCATAGACTGCCACAAATATGAACAAATCTGTTTTGGAAGAAGTGCAGACAGAATGCTCCTTCGAAGGGAGGGTGGCAAACTGTCGTCTGATGTACTATGGCCGTGTGATCAAAATGAACCTGTCACTAGAGAGGGACATCATGCTTAGTAAAGTAGCATGTCAGCGAAAGAGAGGAAGGTCTTTAATGAGATAGACTGACATCTCTACTATAACAACGGGCTTAGACACAGCAACAACTGTGGGAACGGTGCAAGACTGGGCAATGTTTCATTCTGCTGGACATAGGATTGCTATGATTTGGAACAGACCCCACAGCACCTAATAACGACAACATGTTGATACACTTGCAAAGGACAAACAAAAAGAAGATACCAAGCACACAATTACATTAACTAAATCATCATAAAGTAAAAAAAAAAAAAAAAAAGGTGAATAAATTAACCAAAGAAGTGTAAACTGTACATTGAAAACTACAAAATGTGGAAACAAATCTAAGATCTAAATAAATGGAAAGATATTTCGTGTTTGTGGATTGGAAGACAATATTGTTAACATGGTCTCTTAGTCCTCCAGTGCTGCTATAACAAAAATACTGCAAGTGGATGGTTTTAACAAAGACAAATCTATTTTCTCACAGAAAAACTGCTTAAAGGTCCAAATCTGGGGCATCAGCTCCAGAAGTCTTCTTCTGTTGGCTCTGGAGGAAGGTCTTTGTCATCAATCTTTCCTTGGACGGAGAATTTCTGAGGTGCGGGGACCCTGGCAGATGACATGCTCTGCTTCAGGCTCTGCTTCTTGGTGGCATGAGATCCCAACTTTATGCCAGCTTCCTTTCCTTTATATCGCAAATAAAAATACTGCCTCAAAGCACAAAACAATCTTACACATTGCATCCTGCCTGACAAACCCAGTCACTGCCCATCTTCCCTCATTAACATCATAGAATTAGAGTTTACAACATAAAGTAACATCACACAATACTAGCAATCAGGGCCCAGCCAAACTGCTACATACATTTTTTGTTGGGGGGGCGGGGACACAATTCAGTCTAGGACAGATAGCAATACTCAGATACATCTGTGAGTTGAATACAGTATCTATCAAAATTCCAGCTGATTTCTTTATAGAAATTGACAATCTGATCATGGAAACACAAAGGATACAGAATAACAAAAATTATCTTAAAAACTACAAAGTTAAAAAAACTCTCCCTATTTCAAATCTACAAAGCAATAGTAATCAAGAAAGTGTGGTACTAGAAAAGTAATAGACACATAAGTCAATGGCTGAAATTGAGTGTCTAGAAATACATATGTATTATTGATTTTCTACAGCGGTATAAAGACCATCTGATTGGTAAAATAGAGTGTTTTTCAAAGCTGTACTGGGACAACTGTATATTCACTTGCACAATAATGAATCTGGATAACTGTTTCATATCTTATGAAAAATTCACTCAAATTCTATTAAAATCCTAAATTTCAGAGCTAAGACTATAAAACACTTAGAAGAGAACCCGGCAGTAAACTTTAATGATCTAGCTTTTAGGCAATGATTTCTTAAATGTGATGCAATACATGAGCACACACACAAAAAAGAACTTTGATGTAATCAAATTTCATAACTTTCATGTTTTAAAGTACAAAAGGACACAAGCAGGAAAATGAAAAGACAACCCGTACAATGGGAGAAAATATATGGAAATTCAATATTTGATAAGGATCTTGTATTCAGAATCTGTAAAGAACAATTTTAATTCAAAAACAAAAAGCCAAACTGCCCAATTAAAAAAAAAAAGATCAAGTCATGCGAATAGATATTTCCTCCAAAAAAGATAAACAAATGGCCAATAAGCACATGAAAATATGTTCAATAGCATTAGTCATCCAAGAAATGTAAATCAAAAGCACAGTGCAATACCACTTCATACCAAGCAGGAGGTCTGTAACAAAAAAGTCTGACAGTAATAATAATGAGAAAAGAAAAATTGGTAAATATATGGAGAGAATTTTAATCCTCATTTGCTGAGAATGTACGGTGACACAGTGATTCTGGGAAACAGTCTAGAAGATCCTAAAAATGTTAAACATGAAGTTGTCATTGAACCCCTCTGTTTCACAGATAAATATAGAGACATTTAAAACTATGTCAGCTAAAAGAAATTATGCATGACACTACAAAAAAAATAAAAAGGATTCCAGAGCATTTAATTGTTCTCATGAAAAACCTGTACATAGAACAAGGGGCACTCATTTAAACAGAGCAAAACAACACCACAGGAGAAGCACATGTCAGCGTTGCATGGTTTTACCGTATTTGTTCAATCTGTATGCTGAGTCACTGATTTTATTTGTCTTTTTGGTGGTTTAGCTACAATATTGTGGTAATTAACATGAGAGGAGAGGGTGATGTTAACAGTTGCTGTACCGGATCACATCAATTCTAGTGATGCCGCTGTGGAAATTCCTCACTAAAATAAAAAAAAACAACAACAAAAACTGAATTTGATGTTTCTAATCTGTTTCTAAGAAGGAAACATACACAATCTTCTTGGAATGCTAACCTTTAGTTTCCGGCCATTTCTCTCTATTTGGGAGTGTGATTTCTTTCCCCAATGGGGCAGTTCATGCAGAAGGAAGCCGCCTTAGTTTTGTATTTGCTGCCTTTCATGTACATGTATCTTAAACCTTAACATCTCTTAAAGAGAGTTTGTTTTGCAGAGAATCTGTTAAGCTAACATTATTACATGACACAAACAGGAGTATAATAAGAACGCATAAATTGCAAATGCACAGTGCATAACTGAATATTTGAACAGGCCTCAAGCAGTAGGCCAATCTGATCCTTACAATCTAGTTTACTTTTTTTTCTCTCTCTGAGAGAAAAGGGCATGCTTATCTAGGATTTATTTCATCTTCAATTTTCACATGACAAAATTTACTTTTAAGTTTAAAATGATGTTGTTTCAGTCCCTGGTGTCTGAGTGTGATGAGAGTGAGAAAAGCAGACAGAACTGCAAATGTCTAATCTTGGCATGGCATTTGCTTTCCTTTTTCTTTAGTGCGCACTGGTGGGATACTGCTGAATGTTAAAACCTTGGCAGAGTCACTAGCATGGAGATTCTGTTTCCTTTGTAGAGACAAAGGTGAATTTAAGGTCCAGTGAAGCTTATCTATTTTTAATTTTGGCTGATTAGTTTTTATTTCTATTTGTCATTCAGTTTTCTCTTTGGCTATATTTAGCCAAAAGAATACTGAATTTTCAACCTACTGAATGCATGTATGAATATGCTATTTCCCATATGTGAAGGATCTGAATCTTTATGTCTTTACCTTGGGTCAATATATTACACTGCTTTCAACAGATGACAGCCACCTAAGGGTATATATCACTCAGAATGATGAAACCTTTCAGTCAGTCACTGTCTAAATAAGACATTTTACTTTAAAGATTACAACTGAAAAGGTTTGCATTCTGCTTCTCACATGACCCCTATCACACTACCTCTGTGTGGGAATCAGGTATTTTTCCTTCTTTTTTTTTTTTCTTTTTGTTTTTTAAATCCAAGTCTATAAAACATATAATAATAACCAACTAAGAAAAAACAGCAGGGGAGGCAGAGTAAAATGGCAGACTAAACACATGTCTCTTTAAAACACTCTGGAAACCAAGACCTTAATTCATAATTAAACAGAGCCTCCTGGGTACCTAGTAAGCCCTAGGGCACAGCATAGTGCTGTTAATTTGGACTTCATACCGCTGAAAGGAAAACCTGCTCACTTTTGCTGTCCCCCACTCTTGGGTGAATACTAGCTTTCATGGACCAAAGGTAACTTGCCATTTTAACTTTTTTTTCCTCTGTCTTAGCTGGTGGGCAGAGCTGGGACTTGACTAGCAGCTAATCTCAGATACACAGGTGGTGGGATTGGGAGGTGAAATTGCCACATTTTGAGAGCCCGGCTTTGGACCCTGTTTATCCTGCCACCTTTGGCCTCTATTTCTGCCTCCGACATTGAGTAGCATTAAGCGAGGCAGGTGGGGAGCTTGTGCAGGATGCCATATTGTTTGATCAGGAGGCAGATACACCCATACTGAGGCCTCACATGGACCTAATTCCTAGGCAGGGAGGCAGCGCCTACTTGCAGCAGAGTGCTTTTCCTATAGAAAAGCAGTATTTTACACAGTGTTGCCTACAGCTGGGGCCCAGCAGCAGAGGCCAGCAGGGCAATAGGCTTCCTGTGTTTTGAACTAGTTTACAACAACTGGGGTTGGAGATAGAAGTGCTTACTTTGCCAGCTGGGAAGAGGGACCTGTACACCTGAAAACCTGACTGACTTTGGAAGTTGTCAGTTGTTTTTACTTTTCCTTATAAGATGAACTGGAGAAACAACTGCATTCCATCCTCTCAGCATCTCTCCCGGCCTTTATTGACTCACATGATACCAAAAAAGCAACAAACTCTGGATAAAAGCATCACTAAGAAATCCGCTATGGCTTCAGAAAGCCCCCAAAAGAAATAGCTAAAGAACTTCCCACACAAAGAAATTTTTCTGAAAGTATCAGAAGGTGAATACAAAAGGATAACATAGAGAGCCCTCCTAGACCTTATACAAAGTACAGCAGAGCAAAATGAAAAATTAAGCAAGATGTTCGATCTGATAGAACACCAGTACTCTGAAATACAACACATCAAGAACAAAATCAAAGACATGGAGACTTCAATTTAAATCCAAGAAAGCAGAATGGAACAAATGGAAAAGAGACATTCTGATTTGGAAAACAGATACTAACTCCAGTATCTGTGAGGAGAAATCAGAAAAGAGAAACAAGAAAAGTGAGGAGGCATTAAGAAGCACATGGGACTCTGTTAGGAGTAACAATCTATGATCAATTGGAGTTTCTGAGCAGGGCGAGACACCTGAGAACACAGAGAGTATTGTTGCTGAGCGCTGTCAGAAAACTTCCCAGGAATTATGAAAGAAGAAAATATAGATATCGAAGATATGTATCAAACACCACTCAATATAGATCTCAAAAGAAAGACTCCAAAACATATTAAAATCAAGCTGAACCAAATGAAACATAAGCAGAATCTCTTAAGGACAGTGAGACTAAAAGCAAAGCTAATACTCAGAGGGAAACCCTGTAGGCTTTCATCAGATTTTTCAGCAGAAACAATGTCGGCATGGAGACAGTGGCATGACACATTCAAAGCCTCGAAGGAGAACTTCCAATCAAGAATTAAGTATTCTGTAAACTATCTTTCAAATATGAAAATGAAATGAAGACAAATGCAGAAAAAACAGAAACTCAGAGACTTTGTAAAAACCAAACCAAAGCTACAAGAAATCCTGAAAGAATCTCTTGGTTTAGAAGAACAAAACCGCTTACTTTACATTTTAGAGGCAAATACAGGACACATCACCCAGAAACCTACTCAGTTAGGGAAGGCTCCAAACTCAATGAAATCTATAACAGTGAAAGAAATGATCCAGTGATCACATCATGAAATCTATGGTGTGATTGTACTGAACAGAAGGATGTACTACAGTTATTATAGTCCTTCCAGATGGAGAGAAAGTTAATAAGACTGGTAGTAATTAAAATTGGTTTTATACATAGTTTATTAAGGGGAATCACAGGGGCAGCCCTAAAGCACAATAAAGATGCAACATATTAAGTAAAAAACCATAATACAGGAGTCTCAGCAACCACAAAACCAAACCTGAAAAAGTTAAAAAAATCAACTCACAAAGATGGAAGTCCCAGAACAGATTAACAAGAACAACAGAGAAAGCAGCAACACAAAAATAAACATATCACAATGACAGCACTAAATACATACCTAAAAATAATTACATTGAATGTGAATAGACTAATGCTCCAGTAAAGAGACATCGAGTGACATATTGGATCAGAAGACATGACCTATCCATATGTTGCCTACAAGAAACTCACCTTAGACTTAAAGATATGAATAAACTGAAAATTAAAGGATGGAAGAATATATATCAAGCTAAGAATGAACAAAGAAGAGCAGGTGTGGCAATACTGATCTCAGATAAAATAGATTTTAATGTAAAATCCACCATCGTGGACAAGGACGGACACTATTGCTGAAAGGTTCAATACATCAGCAGGACTTAATATTAAATATTTATGTACTTAATATTAGAGCAGCTAAAGGCATTAAAGAAACATTCAAAAATGAGACAGATCACTCCACAATCATAGTGGGAGACTTCAACACTCAACTCTCAATATTGCACAGATGATCTAGAAAAAAGCTAAATCAAGACACAGAAGACCTTATTGCCACAATTAACCAACCAGACCTCATCAACATATACAGAACTTTCTGTCCATCAGCAGACAACTACACCTTCTTCTCCAGTGCATGTGAAACATTCTGCAGAATAGACACTGAATTAATGCAAAACATCTTCTCAGGTCATAAAGCCATAAAAGTCAAAATCAATAGCAGAAAAAAACATAGATAGAAAACAGAACCCATGGAAACTGAACAATATCTCACTTAAAAGCCATGGGTTGTAGAAGGAATCAAGGATGAAATAAAGAAATTCATAGATTCCAATGAGAACAAAACCACTTCCTACCAGAACCAATGGGATATAGCCAGAGCAGTGCTCAGAGGTCACTTTAGCTCCATAAATGTACACATCTGGAATGAAGAAAGAAACCAAATCAAAGAACTGACCCTACAGACTGAACAACTAGAGAGAAAACAGAGGAAGCTCTCAGACACCAGAAGGAAACGTATAGATTAGAGCAGAACTAAACAATTTAGAGAATAAAAGAACAATCGAAAAAACTGAAAAGGCCAAAAGCTGGTTTTTCGAAAAGATCAACAAAACTGACAAACTGTTGGCTAAACTTAGTAAGAAAAACAGGAAAGGAAACAAATAACCCAAATAAGAAATGAGAGGATAGTTGTCATAACAGATTCAACAGAAATCAAAAATATCAAAACAGAAAACTATGAAAGACTATAGTCAAACAAATTTAAAAACCTAGAGAAATGGGCAAATTCCTTGATTCATATCACCTACCAAAATTATCCCAAGGTGAAGCATAACAACTTAATAAACCCATCACAAAGGAAGAGATTGAAAAAGTGATCCAAAAACTACAAACCAAAAAAAGCCTGGGGCCAGATGGCTTCACTGCAGAATTCTACCAAACATTTAGAGAAGAGTGATCACCAGTACTACTAAGACTATTTTATAGCATAGAAAGTGATGGAATACTTCCAAATTGATTTAAAGCCAGGGAAAGACCCAACCAGAAAGGAGAACTACAGACAGATATCACTCATAAATCTAGATGCAAAAATCTTCAACAAAATTCTTGCCAACAGAATACAGCAACATCTCCAAAAAATAATCCATCATGACAAAGTTAGAATCATACCAGGGATGCAAGGCTGGTTCAACATCAGAAAAACAACTAATGTGATCAACCACATAAATAACAAAAAAGACAAGAATCACTCAATTTTGTCTATTGATGCAGAAAAGGCATTTCATAAAGTCCAACATCCATTCATGCTAAAAACTCTCAGCCAAATAAGAATAGACGGCAAATTCCTCAATGCAATAAGGGCCATTTATACAACGCCAAGTGCCTATATCATCCTGAATGGAGAGACACTGCCACAATTTCCCTTGAGAACAGCAACTAGCCAAGGATGCCCACTCTCACCTTTCCTATTCAACATTTTACTAAAAGTTCTAGCTAGAGCAATTACAGAAGACCAAGAAATAAAGGGCATCAGCATCGGCAAAAAAGTAGAAATCTCCCTATTTGCAGATGGTATGATTGTATACACAGAGAATCCAAAGAATCTATCAGTAAACTACTCAAACTAATAGAGGAGTTCAGCAAAGTCTCAGGATTTAAGATAAGCATAAGTAAATCAGCTGTATTCCTTTATACCAACAAAGAGATTGTTAATGAAGACATCAACAAATCAATACCATATACTATACCCCCTAAGAACATAAAGTACCTAGGAATAAATCTAACCAGAGAAATAATAGACCTTCACAAAGAGAACTACAAGACCTTACTACAAGAAACTAAGAGAGACATAAATGGAGATACCTACCCTGCTCATGGATAGGAAGACTTAACATTGCAAAAATGTCTATTTTACTTAAAGCAATCTACTTACATAATGCAATCCTGGCACAAGTTCCACTGACATTTTTTAATGAGACAGAGAAACAAATCAACTTTGTTTGGAAAGGGAAGAAGCCCCAGATAAGTAAAGCACTGCTGAAGAAGGACACACTGGGAGTCCTCTCATTACCTGACTGTAGAACCTATTACACTGCCACAATAGTCAAAACAGCCTGCTACTGGTACAGAAAGAGACAGATAGATCAATGGAACAGAATTGAGACCCCAGAGATGACACCGTTTTCTTGTGAACAGCTGATATTCGACAAAGGCCCTAAGACATTAAACTGCTGTAAAAACAATCTCTTCAACAAATGGTGCTGGCAAAATTGGACACCCATATCTTACACCATATACAAAAACCAATTTATATTGGATAAAAGACCTAAATATCAAATCTAACGTGATGAAGCTCATTCAAGAAAAAGTAGGAACAACAATGGAAGCTTTACTACACAACTGAGACAGACATCAAAATCTGTCAAACAAGCCACAAACAGAACAGAAAACAGATAAACGGGAACTACTAAGAATCAAACATTTTTTGCTCATCCAAAGACTTTATTAGTAGAATTAAAAGGCCACCTACAGAATTGGAAAAACTATTTGTCAACTCTACATCAGACCTATGCCTGATCTCCATAATCTATAAGGTACTACAGAATATCAATAAGAAAAAGATAAATAATCCAATTAAGAAATGGACAAAGGAGACAGACAGACATTTCTCCAAAGAGGAGATCCAGGCAACCAAAAAACACATGTGGACATGCTCACAATCATTAGTTACTAAAGAAATTCAAATCAAAACTACAATGAGATACCATCTCACCCCAAAAAGTTTGGCTGTGATCCAAAAAACACAAAACAACAAATGCTGGAGAGGCTGTGGAGAAATTGGAACTCTCCTACACTGTTGGTGGGATTGCAAAATGGTGCCACCTCTTTGAAAAGCAATCTGGCACTTCCTTAAAAAGTTGGATCTAGATGTATCATCTGACCCAGTAATTGCACTGCTTGGAATATATTCTGCCGAATCAAGGCCATGTACACCAATGGATACATGCATACAAATGTTTGTTGCAGCACAGTCAGCAATAGCAAAAAGATGGAATCAACCCAGATGCCCAACAACAAAAGAACAGATAGGTAAACTATGGCATATATACTCAAAGGAACACTATGCAATGATAAAGAACAATAATGATTTTAGGAAATATCTTATAACCAGGTTTCAACTGGAGGACATTATGCTGAGTGAAAGTAGTCAGTGACAAAAGGGCAAATATTGTATGAGACATCTACTATAAGAACTTAAAAACGGACTCACTCAAAGAAGAAAAGACTCTTTGATGGTGGCAAGAGTGGGGAGGATGCGAGTGAAGGAAGAGTGAAGGGGGGAGATTTTAGATTAGATAGTTGATAGAAATTTGGTTGGGTGAAATGTGTAACAACGCATATTAGAAAGAAGATCAATGTTAACTGGACTTCAACATAACATGATTAGTCTTCCCATCTTAACCCAATATTGCAAGGACAGGTTAGTTGGAGTAGGGAGCTGGGGACCATGCTTTCAGCAGAAATCAAGGTGAATTGGCACAACTAGCATTTTGCTAAGAGAGCTTTCTGCACTCCACATTGGTGAATGTCATCTGGGGTCTTAAAAGCTGCCAAGCTGCCATCTGAAGGTACAGTCAATGGTCCCAACTCAGCAGGAATGGATGATCACCAAGGACCAAAATGACAAAGGGGAAAGAGAACCCAGAAGACAGAGAAACCCACGTGAGTTGGTGATTGCACAGACTTGCGACCCGAAGAACTGGATGGTGACCAGCCACAACCAGTGATAGCTATGATGGAGTTCACAAAGTTGATTCTCACTGGCAACACAAAAGAAAAAGGGGGGCACCCTGAGATCTCCATTAAAAGACCACAACTGATGTCCAGGGGCCTCTTAGTTCCCCTAGGGGAATGGCCTGTGACCCTGATGCTGCCCCTGTCCATAAATCATAATGGAGATCAACTCTTGGGAAAGGAATGGATCAGACTTGGAGACACAGAGTGAACATATCATGTGTGCACTTTATGGTTCTATGCATCCATAGGATGTCGTCCTGATGACCTCTCACTGGAGGTAGGGGAGTGGGTGGAGAGGAGGGGATAGGAGATCGCTAGGAGGATAAGACATGTATGGAGTGGACAAGAAGAGTGTGCTATCACTGGGCAGGGAGCACAGTGGGAGTTGCATATAGGTGGGCATGCAAATTTATATGGGAATGTACATTTTCACTCAAGTATAACAATGATAGTAATAAAAAAGTCATTTAAATATATATATGTGTGTGTATATGTATTTAACTTGTCCAAGTTGTCTGCTTCTGATTTGGGCCTATTTTAGTCCACATTTTTTTTGTTTTCTCCTATCTCTCGATTATATTTCATATTCTTGGCCACTCTTTCTGTCTCAAAATAACTGATTTATGTGTTAATACATCCCTCATAGTCCCCATATGCTTCCTGGTTTTTGAACTGCATCACTGCAGTTTAAAATGAACTTTAATAAAAGGAATCATGTCATGTAAATGCAATTGATTTCCACAAAATTTACTGAGAACTCAGTATGTGCCAGCCATTCTTTATGTACTTAGGATATGTTACTGATCAAAGCAAAGAACTATGAACTCTATGGAGCTTATATTCTGGCAGGGACAGATATAATAAATACTGAAGAAGATAATGTAATAAAAGCAATGATGTATTTAATAGCTCATATGCTATGAAAAAAGGAGAAATGAAGAACAGGGAGGGGATTGAAATAGTATAAGGTGTATTAGGGTTTACTATCAACATTAAAAATCTATCATTCCCAGTATCTAGCTTAATGCATTTTATATAAAGCCTTGTATAATACTGAGTGGAATCAATATGTAACTTTCTTTTCTAAAATGTTTCTTCACAATATCAACCTTTCTCTACTGATTTTACACTCAGCCTGTACTACAGGATTAATATAGATATATATGCATGTGTACACAGATATAGACATCTAATTGATTCCTGTTATTAAAGATGTTCTATATGGTTACTATGAACACAAAATTAGTGAATATGGGCCAAGTCTTCTACCTCAGCTGGAGATGTGTGCATCTTGCAATTCAAGCTTTTTGATGCTTTGTGCATTCCCATGTGTACAAATGCCCTATAAAGCACCCAGATTATTGATTTGGTACAAAAATTCAATTTTGGCCTGTAGCCAAATTTAGAAACAGAGAACCTGCTCAATAATAAGTACCAGCTGTTGCTTGCTGAAAGTGAAGATGACTCGAAACACTAATGCTTATTCAAAGACCACAGTCTTCAGTATACATTAAAAAAACCCAACCCATTGCCATCGAGTCGAGTCCAACTCGTGGTGACCCCAGAACTAAGAGTAGAACTGCATCCTAGAGTTTCCAAGGAGCTCCTGGTGGATTTGAACTGCCTGCTTTTGGTTAGCAGAGGCAGCATTTATCCCACTATGCCACCAGGGTTCCCTCAGTACAGATTATACTTCAATATAAAGGAAACAAAAATCCTCACTACAACATCAATAAGCAACATCACGATAAAGAAAAGACTGAGACTGTCAAGGATTTCATTTTACTTGAATCCAGAATCAATGCCCATAATAGCAGCAGTCAAGAAATCAAAGGACACATTGCACTCACGACATTTGCTGTGAAAGACCACTTTAAAGTGCAGAAAAGTAAAGACAGTGCCTTAAAGAGTAAGGTGAGGCTGACCTAAGCCATGATATTTTCAATTGCATCATCTACAAGCAAAAGTTGGTCAAATAATAAGGAAGACCAAAGACAAATTGATGCCTTTCGATTGTGATGCTGGAAAGGAATATTGAATATACTATGGACTGCTGAAAGAACAAACAGATCTGTTTTGTAAGAACTACACCCAGACTGCTCCTTGGAAACAAAGATGATGAGACTACATCTTCCACACTTTGAACACATTGCCAAGAAGGATCAGTCTCTGGAGAAAGACATCACGCTTGGTCAAGTAAAGGATCAGCAAAAAAAAAAAAAAAGGAAGACAGTGAGGTAAATTAACACAATGGCTACAACAATGGGGTCAAGCATAAAAATGATTCTGGACATGGTGCAGTACTGGGCAGTGTTTTGATTTTGTTGTACACAGAGCTGGTATGAGTTGGACAGGCCACAATGATGCCTAACAAGTATAGTCAAGGTCATTACAACACAGTCAGTTTTTTAATCAATATGTGACGTTGTATAATACTACAGGTCCTATGCATTCTAGGAGCTGGAGATCTCTTTCTGTATCCCAGAAGCCAAGCCAAGTGCTGTCGAGTGGGATCCGACTCATGGCGATCCCAGGGAAGCCTCAGCTTAATAATAGGTCTGTAAGTGTAGAGTTGCACACATTAAATTTCTTAAGCAACTAAAACCATCTGCAAGACACAAAACTGCAAGGGAAGAATACCAACAGTTGACATGTCAAGAGCATTCTTTCATTTATCCTACTTGTCTAGGTATATATGACTATAGTCTCTAGTTAGTGTTCAATTCCCCATAGGTAGGAACTCATCTTACTTTTTTTGTGTACTTTGTCTCTCAGTGTCTTTACATATAATAGACAGTCACAGTAGTTTATCAAGGCTGTCAGTGAAGAGTCCATATTTGAAAGAGATGTTTGATCATTTATTAAATCCCTGTTGTAATGAAAAATTGTAGATACAGGTCTCACGATTAAGTCTGTGAACTTGATTGTTCTAAGTGCTATATACCTCACTGCTGTATATCACTGCGGTTCTTTGAAGTGCTCCCCATGGGAAGCCGTGCACTGATGCCAGGCCTAGTCACCCTTCAACTTCAGTATCCTTTCTGGAACGGCCATTGCACATGGTGACACCACAGCAAGTTCACGAACTTTATATAGTTGTCTGCTGGTGAACTTCTAGCCAGTCAACAAGCAGCTGTATTGGAACACCCTCCCTACTCATCTGATCTGGCCCTGAATGACTTTTTTCTTTAGCAAAGATAAATAAAATATTAAAAGGAAGATATTTGGGTGACATGCAGGACATCAAGGGTAATACGATGACAGCTCAGATAGTCACTGAAGAAAAAAACTTCCAAAATTGTTCTGAAGGTTGGACTAGGTGCTGGTGTAAGTACACAGCTCCCCAAGGGGAGTACTTTAAAGATGCCTATAGGGATATTCAGCAACGAGGTATGTAGCACTTATCCCAGGAAGAGTTCGTGAACTTAATTGTTGGATCTCAGATTTATTAGAAAAGATGCATAAAGAGTGGAAATATTATGGGAGCAAATCTCCCAAGTAAATGCAAACACACGTTTAGAAGCTATTTATCTCTGTTTAACTGTATCTCAAAAGTAAACTATTAATTCTGCAGAGTGGTTATAGTCAGTCTGTTACAGTATTTGCCTACATTCAAGAAACCTCCGGAAAGTGTATAGATTACTTAATGAGCGTAATATAGCATTGTGTTTGAGATCAGAAACTATAGGTTCTAATTGTTCATCTAGTCTTTTGATAGCTTGCAGAAAAGATGCCTGTATGGTTAAAAGCTGTAACTGCTAACCAAAAGGTCAGCAGTCTCAATCTAACAGGAGCTCCTTAGAAACTCTGCAGGGTAGTTCTATCTATTCGATAGGGTCTCTGTGAGTTACAACCAACCCCAATGCAACGGGTATGGTTCAGTTTTTGTTTGGGTGGCACTCAGCTGGGAACAAAAACATGGTTCTTCAAAGCACCCAGAGGAAAGAAAAGGCCTGGCAATAGGCTTCCATGCAACTTACAGCCAAGAAATCCCTGCAAAAGAGTCTGTAACACCACAGAGTTACAATGAGTGTACCAGTATCAGCTTGATGGCAGAACAGGAGAACATGCTTCAGAAGGATACCAAGATGGAAACAGTAGCAACTGGATTCTAGTTAATGTTTGAATGCTGGTTCTTTCCTTCATTATTTATATGATATTGGATAGTTTTTTATCTGGCAACATACTGGTACCAGTATAGCAATAGCTTCCCACAGAATTAGTGTGAAGTTTAAATAAATTAGCAAATGAAAATTCTTAGAGCAATGTCTAGCAGTTCATGCATTCTAAATGTATGTTAATTAACTAGTAACATATATATAAATTCAATTAACTTTACCTATGATTTATCTTCTTTGATTCTCTAGAAATAGTCAGCTCTTCTTGTCTTCCTGAGGAAATTTCCCTAAATAGTGGTTATTTAAATATTTGCTAGGGTTAATTTACATAGGGTTAATATTTAAATAAGTCACCAAGATTTTACTATAATTTTATTGACCCCAGTTAGTACTTGTAGAATATGAAAACAACCATATACAGAAAAAATTGCATATCATATATGAAATTTTTATTAAATATTTTTTCTTGTAATAATTTACAAGGAATAATATAAATTGTAAAATCAGCCTTAGTCTTTCCCTAATGTGTCTATAACATACATAAGAAATATTTTCAACACTTTTTTTTCCCTTTCAGATTCCCTTTGAAAAATTGCTTTATTGATACATGAAATACAGTTGGAAGTGAGATTACAGGACAAATGATGGAGAAAAGTATAAATTGATTGTTATCGCATTAGGGCTTCACTAACAGTGGCAAATTTTATGAAATATAAACCCATATTTCCACTTGAAAGATTCATAATAGTTGTCCTTCAGCATTGCTTTGTGGTTTCCCCATCACTTGAGAAGATTTCCCATAGCTGTCTGACAAATTAACCATTCTAACAGGCTTGCTCACACATATACGTAGGCGTATACCATCATGAAATTCTTCAGCTTTAAACTTCATATTTAAATTGAACATGGGGACCATTTATAAATATGGGTAACCATGCATTTACAAGAATTCCCAAACTTTCAGACAGGTAATGAAACACATCTAATGACAAAGCTGAGAACTGAAAAGGTTGATTTTTTTTTTCATATAATAAATTGGTCTCTCCACAGGAAATATACTAAATTATGTCTTAGCAATTCTGTTTTCTATTTTCATAAGCTTTTCACTATGCCTAAACATTATTTTCCCCTTTTTGTTGTCCCAAGGAAACTTTGATAATGTCTACTTTGACATAAAATATCACTTAACACAGAAATGTTCCCTCAGTCCACCATCAGATTATAAATATAAAGTGCACCCCTTGTGCACTTTAGTCTCTGAAATAGGTATCTTCAATGTATCCAAAATCAGTTTTCCTCCACAAGGCTGAAAGCTTCTTGAGGGAAATAAGTGGGGAATATTTATGTAGTGTAGTACCTAGAACAATATTTATTCCAGAGAAATGTTAGTAATTGATGGATATCTTTATATAGAAACTTTTTGTTGTTTTAGCTACTTTTGAGTTGGTTCTGATTTAAACCTACCTCATGGATAACAGAACAAACTCTTGCCCAGTCCCACACCTTCCTCACTATCACTGATCTATTTGAAAAGTCTGTTGTTGCAGCCACTGTGTCAAGCCACTTCCTTAAGGGTATTCCTCTACCAAACACGAAATACTTTTCCAGGGACTGGAACCCTGTGATAACACATACAAACTACAGGAAACAAAGCCGTGCCATCCCTGCTTGTGATGTTCCTTCTAAGGAACATTGTGGCTGTATTTCTCCTGAGACAGATTGGTTTATTCTTCTGGAAGTCCATGGTATGTTCAGCATTCTTTGTCAAAACCTAATTCAAAGATATCAGTTCTTCTTTGGTCTTCTTTATTTATTGTCCCGTTTTTACATACATATAGCCAAAGCCAAGTGCCGTCGAGTCGGATAAGGCAACAGAAAATACCATGACTTGGGTTGGGCACACCTTAATCCTTAGAATGACTTCTTTGCTTTTTAACATTTTAGAGAGGTGTTTTGCAGCGGAATCATACTACACAACGTGTCATTTCTTTATTTCTGTTTCCAGAGACTTTTGACTAAAATGAAATTCTTGACTTTTTCTATCTTTTCTCCATTTATCATTGATATCGCTTATCGGCCCAGCTGTGAGAATTTTTGTTTTCTTTGTTTTGAGGTATAATCTGTATCAAAAACCGTAGTCCTTAATCTGTATCAGTATGTATGTCAAGTCCTCTTCGCTTTCAGCAAGCAAAGTTAGCTTATCTGCGTATCTCTCACAATGTTAGTGAGTTTTCCTTCATTCCTAATGTCATGTTCTCTTCAGGTAGTCCACCTTCTTGGATTATTTGCTTAGCACACAGATTGACTAAATATGGTAAAAAGATACAACCTTGAAGCATATCTTTTCTGATTTTAAATCATGCACACCTTGTTCTGGTCTCTTACTTAGTTTTCATCCAAGATATTGATCTCTCCCAGGTTCTATATATAATAGTTATAATATTGTTCTTTTTTCTTTATTTTTTCCATGACTTTCTCCTGTCAGGCTACGTTTTTGATTTCTATATTCTTGAACAATATTATGTTAAGTTCTAAGCGGGAGAAAAAAAAAATCTCTTCCCTGTTCAATCTTGTTTCCTTCTAACACAATGCATTCAAATACGTGTTAAAGAATGAAAAGGTAAAGAGGATGAAAAACGAGATTGTCCTTTTCAGAGCTGTTTCTAGCCTTGATTAAAATCCACTGCTGTCCAGTCAGGTCCAACTCATAGTGACCCTAGAGGTTGGAGTAGAATTGCCTCATAGAGTTTCCAAGGAGCACCTGGCACATTTGAAGTGCTTACTTTTTGGTTAAGAGATGTAAGTCTTAACCCACTACACCAGCATGGTTTCCTCTAGCCCTGATTAGAGCCTATGACATGATGTTACCTAAGAACATATTGCATCTCCTCTTGCCAGGTGACACTTTTTGTACAGCTGTTGAATAGGGACCTGTACTTCTCATGGCTTTTGAAGACTGTTTGGAAACTCATAAAGATGTGTGATTGTAAATTCTACTTTTCTGGCAAATGGAAACACACAGATCCAGTATGCCAGTCTTTCCATTTCTGCCACGTAAAAGCTATTTAAACCCAAACCAAGGCTATTGTCATTGAGTTGATTCCAACTGATAAGCATAACTCTAAGCAACTCTGTAGTTCAGAGTTGAAGTGTCTGGTAGATTTGTTAGCAACTGAAGCACTTAACTACTACGCCACCAGGGTTTGCAAAATCTATCTAGTGGCCACTTAAGGACTGTATAAGGGAACTACCACTGAGAGAGAGAAAGAACTCTCTAGAAATAAAGTAATAAGTCCCCAGGCCTACTTTTTCCTCTCTGAGTCTGCATATCAGTGGACTTATTGGTGGTTTTCCATTCTCAAAAGTCTAAGGTCTCTCTAAATGGGATTTTTGGATAGAAGCCAGTTCAAGACTATGTATATATGTGTGTTCTGTGACTAGCTGTTTTGTTATTCTTAAAGGGTTTTCAGAATGTTGAATAGTCTTTGGATGCATTTCATTTTATGTGGTTTCTACACTTTTCTAAGCAAAATTAAGATGTAGTAATTCTACAAGACTTAAAAAATCATACAACTGAATGAACTACATGTTTATATTCTGTTATTATTAATAAGAGCTTGGAAATGTGTTGCTAACTGTTTATTTAGAAAAGAACAAGTAGACATATCCATTACAAACTGAGCCTTCCATGTAAGCATTATATGCATCATTTTAAAACATGTTGAAATAAACACTGAGATCCTAATGGAGGAAAATATATTGTATAGCATATTGTATATCATAATATTCCAATTAAAATAAGATGAATCACATATAGTTTACATTTGTGACATAAGCCAGTATTTTCATTTTTTAAGAAGCAATGTAATAATGACATATTAGAACCATAATAATTCTTTTTAAATGTATTGTTTTATTGCTAGAATTTTTGAATATGCCTATTAAAAACTATGTAGTGTGCAAAAATTCTTTTTAATTTTACTATAAACAAAGTAGATATAATTTTCTTTTACTTTTTGATTTCTTTCAAGAGAATTTCAGGTTCATATATATATTTTTTTCTTTTTATGTGTATGAACATTTTGCATATGTATTCTGTTTATAAAAAGGCTACTTATTAGTTTTAGAAAACTGGTCAAATTATTTAAACTGTATACTTCATTTGTCTTACCTGCAAAATACGGATACTACCAGTATCTTTCTAAAGAGTTTATTATTAGTTTTAAATACAGAGATGGAGGTGGTAGGGCCGAGATGGCTGAACAGTCTAATGCTTCCTGTGATCCTGCTAAAAACCAAGATGCAAAACAACAAATGAATCGATTACCTAAAACTTTCCAGGAGAACTGAACATCAAATGGAACACTGAGAAATTAGACTGAGCAACCAGCAAGGCAGAGTAGGTCCAGAAGTTAGTAGAAACGGCAGACCTGACCTGCTGGGAGTTAGCTGCAACCAGCACGATTAATGGAGCAATGGAATTTGGAGGGCATCTTCCTCAGCAGGAGAAACCGAGCATCGGAGAATCACTTGTGTGCCCAGAACCAGTGAAAATCGGTACTCAATCATCAGAAGCTAAGTGACTTGAGTATAGTGTACTGGCTGCTGGGTGTGGTTCTAAAACATTCCAGAACTAGTCGAAAAATGGCATTCAGTCATCAAAAGCTAAGTGGCTTGAGTCTAATGTACTGCTTCTTGGTTGCGGATCTAGAATGTTCCTACGGGATAAACCTCTCTCCCTCCTCCCAACGTTTTGACTTCCCCCTTCCTTTTCTGCATTTTGCCTGGCTCGGGGGTCTGATGTCATTACCTGAGACAGAATTAGGGCTGCTTACATGCCCCAGAGTGATTTCCCTAGATTCGGAGAGGGAACAATTTAACAAACAGGAAGAAGTGGGAAAAGGAAATCCAGTGATTTCCCTGAACCATAATTCACGGCAGAAACAGTTTCTTTGTCTAGACTCTGTCATAAGTGACACACCTTTTTCACAGACACTCGGGGATGGATATAAGCTTCTCGGCACTCTCAGTGCATACAGCCAGAGACTTGTGCCTGTATCCATCTCTCCCGTCTGGGACTGTATGAAGAGCCTGCATCACACACTTGATGACTGACTGCGTGGACACCTGAGGTTAATCCATACAAGAAATATAAACTAACTCCTGGGCTCATATGTCTAGTAACAGCTGTAACTACTGGGTGGTGACAGGACGTTAGAGTTCAAAGACACCAATAACCAAACTAGCATACATGACCAACCTATTTGGACATTTCAAAACAAAACAAGAAGCTGGGACACAATAAGTAAACTTAAATAAATACAACAACCCTCTGATAAGTAAACTTAAAATAAATACAACTACCCTCAGTAGTAAGTCACTTAAAGAGGCAGACTCACTATGGCTTCAGAAAGCTCCTGAAGCGAAGAATCAAGGAATTTTCCAGATGAAGAAAACTTTTTAAACTTATTGGAGGCAGAATACAAAAGACAAATACTTAGAGCTCTGCAAGAGATCAGGAAGGAGAGGAGACAAAATGCAGTAGAGAATAATGAAAATTTGAATAGGTTGCAAGAAAGCATACTGGACAGGAAATGTAAATTCAGAAGATTAAAGTAAAATTACAGAATTACACAACTCAATACAAAGTCAAAGCAACAGAATTAAGGCAATGGAAAGCTGAATTAGTAGGACTGAAGAGAAAGTATGAGACATCAGATAAAATAATAAATAAATTGACACTAAGAATTGTCTGGGACTGTATCAAGAAGAATAATCCATGAATGACTGGAGTAACAAAACACGAGGATAACAGAAAACGCAAAGAGACTTGTCAAATATTTGTTGACAGAAAGTTCCCCGATATCATGAAAAATAAGAAGATACCTATGTAAGATACTTATCAAATTCCATACAAGGTAGATCACAAAAGAAAGATACTAAGGTATATTATAATCAAATGTCAAAACTGAGGATGAAGAGAGAGTTTCAAAACTGGTTAGTGACAGATGAAAAATAATCTACAGAGGAATGTCAATAAGACTAAACTCAAACTACTCAGCAGAAACCATGTGGGCAAACAGGCTATGAGATGACATATACAAAGCCTTGAAAGAAAAAAAGAAAATGCCAGTCAAGAATTATACTTCCAACAACACTGTTTCTCATACACGAAGTTGCCAGTTAAGTTCACAAAGCCATCCTAGATAAATTGCTACCTATCTCATTGCTGAATATCACTGTGGTCACCTTCAAAGTATTCCCCTTGAGAAGTTGTACACTGATGCCAATGCCAAGTCCACCCTTCAAAGCAATTTTGGAACTCTTTCACTGGAATGGCCATCAGAGCCGTCATCATATTACCCTTGGTGTCCTGAATGGTATCAAAACATCCTCCTTTCAATATTCCTTTATTTTAGTGTAAAGAAAAAAGTCATTAGGGGCCAGATCAGGTGAGTAGGGAGAGTGTTCCAATACTGTTATTTGTTTCCTGGCCTAAAACATCCTCACAGACAATGATACCATTAAGTTCATGAACACTGTGTCACTGTGTGCAATGGCCATTCCAGAAAGAGTTCCAAAATTGCCTTGAAAGGTGGATTCACACTGGCATCAGCACATAGCTTCCCAAAGGGAGTACTTCAAAGGTAACTGTAGCAATATTCAGCAATGTGGCATGTAACACGTAGAATAATGAAGTCCACAGACTTAATTGTTGAACGTTCCTCATATGATGATCAAATAAGGATATTTTCCGTATAAACATAAATTGAAGAAATTAAAAAAAAAAAAAAACAAGAAATACTAAAGATAGTTCTTTGATTGGAAAATCAGTAACATCATGTAACAACTCAAGACTAGAATGCAAAATAGAGCAACTGGATATCAACCCAGACCAGGAAATCACAAAAATAAATCAAAGGCAAAACTGATGATAGGAAAATAGAGACATCATTATTTAAAAGAGGACAATATTATTAAAAAGAGACTTAGAAAAAAGTAATATTAGATCTTTCATGTGGATAGGAAGTCAAGGCAATGCAAGGAAATTAAAGACTGGTTTCAATTCAGTAATATGGGAGTATATTAAGGTAATCACAAAGGAAATTAACAATCCTACACATCAAAATTGAAAGTAGTGGAACAAAAGACTACTGGTAAATTCAATTAGATATATACTGAACACAACTTGACATCATATAACTTTTAATATATGATTACAACATTGAAATATGGGAGATAAAGTGTATTTAAATGTTTTCAGCTTTTCAGCTATAAATTCACTGGTTTACAAACATCAGTAGTAAAGCTTTTTGTTGTTGTAAATACATGGGTAACAATAGTTGCCCACACAACATTTTTTTGCTTGTACCATTCAATGAAACCAAAACCCATGTTGTGCACCATTACTAAATCTATTGTCATATTTTTCATCCCTATTAAACAGAAACTCAATACTAGCTAAACAAAGATTCGCCTTTTCCCCCTTTTCTCTTACCTCTGGTAACATGTGCTATGATCTGATCACTATATATTTCCTTGCTCTGTGAAACTTCTCTCAGTAGTTCACACATATTTAGTTCTAAAATTTTCATTATTTCAATATACAGTAATTAGAGTTGCAAATATATTTATGATCCTCATGATTATTTGTTTTAATTGTAAGTGGTATCAAGTGGTTAAATATTGACATGCATAAAGAGAAGTAGTCATAATTCCTTTTTTATTTTATAAAAAATATAAATATAATGCTTGTGATAGTTGAGGTTGTGTGTCAGCTTGGCCAGGTCATGATTGTTAGTGATTTGGCCATTACATAATGATGTAGTAACTGGAATTATACAGTACCTCTTGTTTTTTGCCAGCTATTTTCCCCTCAAAATTGTGTTTGTGACAATTTCTCATATACATTAGTAACTTTAGTTCCTCATTATCATTTTTGCATTTTATTCTATGATATGAATGTCTTTCTCGAGTTTTTGAAGTTTTCCATTAATGTAAAGGTGAATAAGGTAGTGGAAAAATAATTTTCATGTCATAAGAAAGTAGGTACATGAGAACTGGCAATAATGAAGGATAAAAAGGAAATGATAAAGATACTTCTAAATGATATTTGATATTTGGGAGAAACTCTCATTTCAACAGTTGGATATTTCATCACTTCATTTCACGTTATTCGTTCAGTCATATGTTTCTGTTTTGCTTGTTATGCTGATTCTGCCAGATTTAGCAAATAAAATACAGGCAACTAGTTAAATTTAAGTGTCAGATAAACAATATTTATTTTTAGTGTTAGTATCTCACCAATATTGAATGGCGCATACTTATAAAAAATAAAACAAAATTTCACTGTGTATTTGGAATGCAAATTTAACTGGATATCTGTATTTTGTCAACCCTGATATGAACGTGTTGTTCCTGCGAAATGCATGTGAAATTTTCTGAAGTTCCTAGTGTTCCACTTGCCATAGAATATCCGTATGGAATTTTCATCTTTCCGCCATGGTTTAAACAAAAAGTAAAATAGATTTAGAGATAAATCCTTTTGTATACTCTATATCATTAAAAAGAGAGAGTGCAAATACAAATTTATAAAACTTCAAAGGGCATTGGGAGGAATGGTTGAATAAAGTCTATCAATTGCTTAAAAATAGATAAAAATGACAGGAAGGAGGGAATAGTAGAAGTAAACAAGGAAGTGAAGAAGGTGATAAAGAGGGAGGAAGAACTTCTATAAGCAACCAAATAACAGAAATATACTGCTGAATGATGCAGATCTAGACAGTGACAGGAGAAGCTCAAGACAAGGAATATTAAGGAGTGATGAAATGGTTAAACTCCATTACAGTCCTTAGAAACTGTATTAGTTAACCACAGAAAAGCCTGTAAACTTTCACTTACCACTTACTTCCCTAAAACTGTACTACAGCAAACCTTCTTCTACCTAGGGAGGATATTCAATGTTCTACACCATGGACTGCAAAAAGAATCAACAGATTTGTCCTAGATGAAGTACAACCAGAATGTTTCTTGCTATGACTTACAGACTTTGGACATGTTTTCAGGAGGGATCGGTCCCTAGAGAAAAAACATCATGCTGGGTAAAATAGAAGGTCAGTGAAAAGAGGAAGACCTTCAGTGAGATTGGTTGGCATAGTAGATGCAATGCCGTGCACGACGCAGGACTAAGCAGTGTTTTGTTCTGTTGCACACAGAGTTGCTGTGAGTCAGAAGTGATTTGACTGCACCTAAAAACGACACTAACCTGGGGAATAGTGGAATTATTAACCAGAGGAGAGACGGATAAAGAAAGTAAGGCTGACTCTCTCTAAAGAGATGGACAGCTAAATGAGTGATTCTCAAACTTGAAAACACATTGGAATTTTACAGAGGTTAAAAATTGCAGATCCTACCTAAGGAAAAGTAAATCATTATACTCAGAAATGAGAGTTTTTTTTTAATTCTTTGCAGATGACTCTAATGTGCAGACAGGGTGAAAGCCACTGCCCAAGTAGGTTGATTGTGAGAAGGATAAACAATTATAATATTGTATGTTCCTAAACTATATTATGCAAATTCTAATGCAATATATTGACACCCAGAGCCCAGCTATTGTATCAAAAATTGTGCAGAGCATCTACTGAATATACTTAGCGCTCCTCCCACACACAAGTATGTACCGTACAGACATAGTGATGGCTAAGGGTTTAAAAAATATATAAACAAAACAGAACCTGCTGCAGTCAAGTCTATTCTGACTTACTGTGATACTAAAGGACAGAGCAGAACTGCCTCTTAGAGTTTCCAAGGAACTGTGCTGAACTGTTGACCTTTTGGATAGCAGCCACAGTACTTGACTACCATGCCAGCAGGGTTTCCTACAGTGTCAAAATACAAAGGAGAAGTAAAACAAAAAGGAATGCAAACTCAATCTAGAAACCATTCTGAATGGGTAGTATAAGAGAAAATTAACCTGAACCAGATAAAAATCTGGCTTAGTTGAAACCATAACACAAAGCAGTAAAGGAATTTCCCCACAAGTACCATGAGCTAATAAAATAACATAATAGGATAATAAGAACATGAATTCCATGGAATAGGAATAAAAGTGACACAATGAAACACCAAAGTGAGATAAAAAGAGAGATTACACACCCAAGGAAACAAATTGAGGAACCGAATAAGATCATTACAGACATAATAAACGGATTGCAACCAGTAATGGATGCAGTTGAAAACTAAATCTGACATAAAGATTTATAATAACCACAGTGAATCCAAAGGAAAAAGATAAAATTACTAAATACATTAGAGAAAAGCCAGTATAGACAAAAGATGAAACAACCAAATATAAGTGTATTAAAATTAAGTTTCCCTGAAGTGGAAAACTCAACATACAATAGGTAAATTTCTTGAGCTAAAGGAAAATCTTAAGCTTCTGACTGAAAAGTCTAAAGAAATTACATAAAAATTAATATAGAACACTTAATGTTCTGTCCTATCCTGCTTTATGCATTGATACTCCAGTAAAGAAAAGAGGGAAGGCATCTAGGAAAAAAATAAAATCACCCACAAAAAGTCAAAATTCTAGCTGGTATCAGATTTCCCCAGAGAAACACCCACTGTGAGAAAACATTTGACTAGTGTGTACAGTGCTTGGAAAAAGTATAAACCAAGCAAGTAAACACAAAGAAAATGCTGTATAATTTTTTAAAGATATTTTAAAAGATGAAAGAAATTGCCAAGTAAATATTAGCTCTACTTGGGAGAAAAAGAAAAGAAAAAAAGGAAACTAAGAAATCCATTCATTTAAGATACATTACAAACTGAGCTTGCAAATAAAGAATCCATGGGTAAAAGACCAGTATGAACATTTATTCCACTTAAATGTGAAGCAGTTTCTAGATAATTGCTTAAATTATTAGGCAAATGGTGAAATGTTTTAGAAGAAAGTGAAAAAATGACAGTCAGAGACATCAGAATGGATGAGTGGGAACAAATGTGAGAGTGCTAAAATCATCATCAGATCAGACCATTAAAATGCAGTTACCTATAATCAAGTCATTTACCTAAAGGAGATAATCCCAATCTTGAAATCTTGCTGTATTCGTCTTCTTTTTTCTTTTTATTGTAATAGGCAGTCTTCAGGGAAGTAGTGTCCCTTAACTTACTACTTGAATTTTAGATATTCCTTCATTTTCAACTTTTTTCCTTTTACTAATTTAAATGGAATTTACTGCTCTCTATTTAAATTACCAAATATAATATCAGTTCATTTTTACAAGAGTAATTTTATCTAGCTGATACTCCCAGTCTTTCTATAGGCAAATAAAGTACATAGAACAGTGCCAGCTAAGCCAAGTGCCATCGAGTCAGATAGTACTCAGTTTTAATATTGTTGTCTATTTTCTGGGAAACCTGGTGGTGCAGCAGTTAAGAGCAACAGCTGATAACCAAAAGGTCTACTACATGGAAATCCTATGGGGCAGTCCTACCCTACCCTATACGGTCTCTATGAGTCAGAATCAGCTTGGTGACAATGGGCTTTTCAGTCTATTTTCTGAGAATAGAAAGAAGGGAGTATTTTAAAACTTTTGTTTTTGTTTTGCTTTGTTTTATTTTTATTTCATGCACTGAATTCACCAGAACTAATATGCTTTTCTTAGGAAAGTAATAATTTGATTTTTCAGTTATAACAATAAAAAATGTGGCAATGGACTTGCTTTAAAGACTAGAAGATAAAAGACAATTAGTAAGAGACAGTTAAAGAAAGTGTTTCATTATCTATAAAAAGTATCCTGAAAATAAACCTACAATTTGAATTTTCGCACAATTGTGAAAACAACAAGAAACAATTTTGACAAATTTCTCTATATGATTTACTCAAAGTTTTCTTTTTAAAGTACTATCAGAACCTCACCCTAATTTCTTGCCTCAGATACAGTTAAATTACATTAAATATTCTTTATGAGAATCGACGGCACTTGGCTTGGCTATGAGAAGTTTAGTGCAAAGTGTGTCAAATAACATCAAGGTACTGTATAAAAAATGTAATATTAGATGCGGACATGTTCACGATCCTTAGCTATTAAAGAAATTCAAATCAAGACAACAATGAGATACCATCTCACCCCAACAAGATTGGCCATGATCCAGAAAACACAAAACAACAAATGCTGGAGAGGCTGTGGAGAAAGTGGAACCCTCCTACACTGTTGGTGGTGTTGCAAAATGGTCAGCCTCTTTGGAAGGCAATCTGGCGCTTCCTTAAAAAAATGGATATTGATATACCATTTGACCCAGTAATTCCACTACTTGGAATATATCCTACAGATTCAAGGCCTTTCACACCAACGGACACATGCACCAGAATGTTTATCGCGGCACAGTCCACAATAGCAAAAAGGTGGAATCAACCTAGATGCCCAACAATAGAAGAATGGATAGGTAAACTGTGGTACATATACTCAATGGAGCACTGCGCAATGATAAAGAATAACGATGATTCCAGGAAACATCTCCTAACCTGGTTTCAACTGGAAGACATTATGTTGAGTGAGAGTAGTCAGCGACAAAAGGACAAATACTGTATGAGACCTCTATGATAAGATCTCAAAAACAGACTCGTGTATAGAAGAAAAGACTCTTTGACAGCTGCAAGGGAGGGGTGGGAGGGAGGGAGGGCAAGGGGGGGAAGGTTTAGTTTAGGTAGTTACGAGAAATCTAGTTGGGAGAAAGCAGTGACAGCACACATTAGGAACAAGAACAACATTAAGTGGACTTCAGCATAACTTGAGTACTCCTTCCATCTTAACTCAATACTGCAAGGATAGAGTAGCTGGTGCGGGGGGCGGGGGACCATGCTCTTGGGCGAATTCCAGGCCAATTGGCACAACTAGCGTTTTGCTAAGAGAGCTCTCTGCACCCCACATTGGTGAGTGGCGTCTGGGGTCTTAAAAGCTGCCAAGCTGCCATCTGAGGACACAGCAAATGGTCCCAACTCAGCAGGAACGGATGCTCACCGAGGGCCAAAATGGCATGCGGTAAAGACAACCGAGAAGACAGAGAGACCCACAAGAGTGGGTGCCTACATCGACCTGGGACCGGAAGAACCGGATGTTGCCCGGCCACCACCAGTGATAGCCATGACGGAGCTCACAGAGAGGAGCCTCACTGGCAACACAAGAATAAAAAGAGGTGCATCATGAGATCTCCACTAAAAGACCTCAATTGATGGTCCAGCGGTTTGGGGGTTCGTCTGAGAGCATGGCCCCCAGCCCTGATGCTGCCCGTTCCCATAAATTATAACAAAGGTCCACTCTTTGGACAGGAATGGAATGGACTTGGCAATACAGAGTAACCATATGTTGGAAGCACTTTATGGTTCTATACATCTATAGGATATCATCCTGCTGACCTCTGGCTGGAGGAAGGGGAGTGGGTGGAGAGGAGGGGAAAGGAGACTGTTGGGAGGATGAGACATGTATGGAGCAGAGAGGAATAGTGTGCAGTCACCGGACAGGGAGAGCAGTGGAAGCTGCATATAGGGGGGCATGTAAATTTACATGTGAATGTACGTTTTTACTCAGTTATGTTAAATAAAAAAAAAAAAAGAAAAAAGAAAAAAAATGTAATATTAGAATAGTTTGTGTATGGACCACAGAGCAGGAGCATGGAAGTCTTTCAATCAAGCCTTCTGTTTTCAGAGTTCAGGGATTCTGAAGAGAGAGACAGAAAGAGGTCAGATTCAGTACTAAAACCTTGATAAGGTCTATAACAATAGTTCAGTCATTTTAAATTTAATTAATTAATTTTTCTTTTTTATTTTTGGTTCTAGCCTGGATTAATGGGTAGAACTGAAAATGTCAAGTTACTACCTAGAGCTATCTGAACTTTTGGATTTTCTCTGGATTGTCAAAAAAAAAAAAAAAAAAAAGCCATAAAAATGAAAAAGGGTAAGGGTTTCTTTCAGTGTTGAGATTTTTGTCCACAATTCAAATGTTCGTTAAAACACAGCTGAAATCTTTAGTTTTTTATTAACATCTGTTATGGAGATGACAAGTTGGTATGAGAGTAGGGGTCTGAAACATAATCCCACTTGATGTTATATTATCTCCTATTGAAAAGAACATGTCTTTAAAAATTCAGTGCTAATATCTATGTCACAGGTTTTCTAAAGACGGAGTTTTAATGTTGTTTCCTGTGAGATGCAGTAAATGCAAATAATAGTTTAAACTATCCTGAATTAACAGATGGCCCAACAGAGGCTTTTACTCCAGAGATTTTTCTTAATTCCACATTGTGCAGAGTGAGGCTCAGATAATAACCACAGGAGCACAAATCCCCTTATTCACATACATTAGATAAGGGATACACAGCTACAATCAAGATCTGAAGACTGCGGAAGACTGGTATCTGTATCAGTCACCTACCAAATGGCATTTAAGAGAATTAAAATAATAAAGCCTAAAGAAAATATAATTATGACAGCCTACAGGGTGGCCAGGAAAATTAGCACCAACATTTGATATAACAAATGAAGTAAAAAGAGCAAACTCCAGAACAGTAAATGCGACAAACGGGTTGCATGATGAAAATATTTGGTTATTTTGTTCACTTCATTCTTTTACATAAAACACTTGGAACAAAAACCAGAGGCAAGTGTTTCCTACAACTCAAAACACCTCAAGCCATTGTCTAAAATTTATAGTTTCTTGATACTTCAAAGAATGTTAACTAATCAAAATTAGAACTGTGGCAAAACATTGGTATGGGCCATTCAATGTTGCCCTGAAGCATTGTCCAGCAGACTTGCATGGGTTCATACGAAGCCAAAGGCCTATTAGATAGTTCAAATTCTTGTTTGCTGATTGTTACTGCCCACGGTCTGTAGTGTTAGATGCTGCTCTGAAGAATATAGATATATTGCGAGTCCTGGTAAAACTGCTATAATAATTTATGTTGGGTAGAAAAAGTAATCCCACTTATAAAGATTCATAACTAATTTTTATGTCTATATTTGCCATCTAATTTTAACATTCTTTCCTCTAACACATACTTGAGTGTCTCCTACTTCCTTTTAAATCAGCATTGTCATCTTGCTGCTTGCTTCTTGACTGATTTAAGCAAAGCTTTCACATGCACTTACTAGGTTTTCATTTAAAAATCCAGGTTTAACTTTTTGAAAAGCTAACACTGACTGCACTGCTTTTAAATTTAAGAGCAAGAACTCTGTGTTAGCACTGGATCCTTAGCAACTATCTTGCGGCCAGTCTTGTGCTACAAAATCAAGCCCATTGCTGTCCTGTCACTTTTCACTCGTAGTAACCCTATAGAACATAGCAGAACTTCCCCACAGTGTTTCCAAGTCTGTAATATTTATGAGGGCGAACTGTCACAACCCATTGTTTTCTAGTCAATCCTGACTCACAGTGATCCTGTACGACAGAGTAGAAATTTCTCATAGGATTACCAAAGGGCAGCTGGTGGATCTGAACTGCCGACCTTTTGGTTATTGGCTACAGTTCTTAACCACTGAGCTACCAGGGATTCTCATGTAATACATATACACATTTGTTTGTATATGTATGTTTCTCCCAGCTAAGATAAGACAAGGAAAGCGTTTGTCTAGATTCATACTCTTTAACATGTGTATGCAAGGAACTAGTGAAAGCCAAACAGTTGCTCGTGGCCACCTCAGACATTTGATGATAAAGTGGAAGTTCTCTTTGTACCCACTTTCCATGACCTTTACCTAACGAAATATAAAAGCCTCTCCAGTTTGCTCCTTAGAATTGTAATGCAAAGTTATCAAATGTTCTAAATCACAGTCTTGAACCTGCTAAGAAAAGTGACTCTCATGATCTTACACTTTCTGTTGATTCAGTGGGATGATGTGGCCTAATTCTGGCCGATTCCTTTAGGATCTGGGGGAAGGAAAAGAAGGGGCACAAGAAAAGAAGTCTCCTCAGAGTCAACAAGAACAGGGACCCTGTATCTTCACTGGAAAGTTATGGAAAAGAGAGAACAATTTAGACAAAAATGACAGGAAAAAAAAAAATAGCTAAGAGTGAAATAAAATCTTAGGATCGTGTTTCTAATCAGCCTATATAATTCTCACAATTGCCGAAACCAAGACTTATTTATTATAGACCATTCTCCACACACTTCTTGTTCCAAGTTCTTCTTTTCCTATGATTTTATTTGTATAATTATAATAAAAATATGATAAAATAGTGAACAATTAACTAGAAGGTATGCACAAAGTTTCCAATTTTTATATTACACATGTTTAAGCAAATAATGGATAGAGTATTTAAAATAACTCTAAGTGGACTTTAAGAAATGTAGGAACAGATAATTGTGTAATTTGAACAATGTTACACAACTAGAGTGGATTTCATTCTGATGCATTTGTTTTAAAATGGGCATACAAAGTAGTTTTCCTTTATGGCTTCTGTCTCCTTATTTTTAGTATGCTCTTTGATTTACCCAGTAACTCATCCAAAAGTCACTTACACAAAATTAAGTATTAAACAGCCTAGTGACCACAACTCACTCACACAATTACGAATTGATAAATAGCCTAAAGTTTTCTCTAAGGTGTTTTTCATTGATGTTCAAATTCAGCCTCTTGCCACATCTAAATAAAATTTTTAATTCAACAAAATTTATGAGTGAAAGAGAACACACTCCATTCCCTATGTTTTAACAAAGCAGTTAGCAGAGAATGAAATATGCACGCACATACACACCATGGTCTGACAATCAGGTTTGGGAACTCATCCTAGAAAATGGGCTGCATACCTCATTGTTGAACATCACTATAGTCACCTTTGACGTACTCCCCTGGGGAGGCTACTCCCGTTGGGGCCACAATACCAATCGTAGCCCACTCTTCAAAGCAATTTTGGAACTTCTTTTCTGGAATGACTATCAGAGCTGTTGTCGTATTACGCTTGTTGCCCTGAATGTCATCCAAATGTCTTCTTTTCAGTATTTCCTTTATCTTTGGGTAAAGAAAAAAGTTATTGGGGGCCAGATCAGGTAAGTATATGGAGAGTGTTCTAATACAGTTATTTGTTCACCATCCGAAAACTCCCTCACAGACAACTGTACAATTAAGTCGGAGAACTTGTCAACTTGCCACTGTGTGCAACAGTCATTCCAAAAAGAGTTCCAAAATTGTTTTGTAGGGTGGACTAGGCAGTGGCGTGGATACGTTGCTTCCCAAGAGCAGTGCTTCAAAGGTGACCGCAGTGATACTCAGCAAGGGGGTGCGCAGGTCCTTAGAACAATCAAGTTCATGGATTGTTGGACCTCCTGTGATTGTGAGAGAGAGACAGACAGAGAGAGACAGCAAAGAATATTAAACGTAAACTATGCACATTTAAAGCTTACTTTTTGTTGACCACACTAAACTGAATATTTTAAGTAACTTTAAAGAATATAGAACAGGCATTTTATCAAATAACATTCTTTTTCTGTTTACAGATACTAACTAGAGTTCTAAAAGTAGCATTGTAAATCAGAAAAGATACATTGTTTCCAGTAAAAACATTTTTTAAAAAGAAAATTTTCCAACCAGAATTTTAATAAATTCCTGTCATGTTTACTTCAGCAACGTGTTCTGTCTTACTGAATATCTTAAATTAATTGCCAGTATCTCAAGCACTTCAACTTCTTTCTTGTTTTGTCCACATGTGCCACTCTCCCTAGATTTCTACTCTACCTTTAATTTCTGTATATACCTTCAGTTCGAGAAGAGACTTCTTTGGATTTCCTGAATTTTGAGAAAATAGTGTCACACCTATCTACATTCTCTAGAATCTTTTTTCAATTTTCCACTATCTCTCATTTTCGTAAGTATATCTTCAACAAGTAATATTATCTCCATTAATCTTTAATAATTTTGTGAGAAAGTAAAGTTTGGAGAGATTAAAATGATTGCTCAAATTTACACAGTTAGTATTATTAGACACTTCAAAACTCACTGTCAGTTATACTACCTTTAAACCCTAACTCAATGCCATGTTTCATCTAGTACATTTACAAACCAAATGAAGTGATACAAAATAAGTCAGAAATACCACACTACAGTATTCTATTTTTTTACTGTTTACATTATACTATTACATAGTACTGGCATACTATAGTATTTTTTATTATAGTTAATCAAATTTAATATTCTCTGTCCCTTTTACATACATATACTTCTTCTCAAAACACAATCTTCATCAACACATATCAAAATCCACTCTTTTAATAATGCAAGTATATTATTATCTACTTCTGGAGATAAGTGATAGATGCACATTTGACTGTTCCTTATGCTAAGTACAATGGGAAACTAAGTATTATATGTAAAATAAACCTAAAAAGACTCTGAAAGTTGGAAAGAAAGAAAACTAGTTAGGGAATGAGGACCCAGTCACAAAAGTTAGCGAGTTCTCTGGTTTTCTTCTTGCCTCATATGTCCTAGACTTGGAGAAGAATAAAGTAAAAAACCTGGAATTACCAAGAGACATAGTCCAAAACAGCTTCAACATAAGGCAGCCCTCTCTAGCCATACGGCAAAAGGATAGTTTAGCTAGACAGGAGACGCAGAGTACAGCTGCTCTATTCCTTCTTGAACCACAGGAAAAAGACTGTGATGATACTTCACCCACTCTAGTTAAACCTAAGTGGAGAGTGAAGACTTCTGTCTTGCTGAGGCTTTAATGAGGTATCTTTTCACCTGCCCCAACAGAATGCTATCAGAGGAGGCAAAAGACAGAGGCAGGTCTTGCATTCCTGAAGGGAGATGAATGATGATCCCTACTTTTGCCATTTGTTGTATCATGTACGATCTAAACAGGAAGCCTAACCTTCCTTCTGTGTATACTTCTCATTAGCAAAGAGTACCTCCCAGCTAAGATAATGTTAGAGGAAAGCTAGTGGACAGCAGTAAAAAGGCCACCCTCTTGTGGTGTCAGAAGAGGCTACGTTGAAGTGGATTGACAGGAATGATTTTGGGGGCACCTCTTACTTGATGGATTGAACCATCAACCTTTAGGTTAATAGTTGAACACTTAACCATTTGTGCTACCCTAATACTGTAAATAATGATATAACTGAGTGTTTTAATCTGTATATGGAAAACCTGGTGGTGTCATGGTTAAAATCTACAGCTAACCAAAAGGTCTACGAGTGCAAATCCACCAGGCACTCAATGGAAACTCTATGTGGCAATTATACTGTGTCTGAGAGTATCACTACTCTCAGTATCACTACTCTCAGAGTATCACAAGTCAGAATGGACTTGACAGAATTTTTTTTCTTTTTCCTGGTACACACACACACACACACAGAGAGAGAGAGAGAGACATATATGAAACCCCTTGTGGTGTAATGGTTAAGCATTGCATCTGCTAACCACCAAGTACTCCTTGAAGACTCTATGGGGAGTTCTGCTCTTACCTGTAGAGTCTCTGTGTGTCAGGGTCAACTAGAGAGCAGTGACTTTTTGACTGTATATGTATACATCAAGGATGCAAGTATAGCTGCTGTTTTTGTTCACAATTCATGTACTTATAATAGTCATTAAATACAGAAGCCACTGAATGAAAGGTTATTATGCAACATATTTAATAAGTGATTTTTAATAACATAATATGTGTTCCTGATTTATTTTGGTATTCCTCTGGTCAGATGAGCATTAGCTTGAGAATTACAGATCATTTGAATTCTTTGCACATAAGTCTTATTTTCTATACAGGAATTATTTTCCTCAATTTTCTTAAAGCAATTTCTAACTGTGAGCTTTTGTTTAAAAGGCCCGTATGAGAATAAAAGAAAGTTTTTATAAGTGAGCTCTGTGTGATTTATCCTCACTCAACCACTGCTCAGAGGGTGCTTGTGAGAATTCAAGAAACTGTTGGCAAATGAATCCTGGATGACTTTTGGCATTTGAGGGCATCTTTTTGTGTAATGTATGTGCCACAGTACTTAGTCAGTGTTAGTACTCAGTACTTCTGATTGATTAGACTTATATGAATATTTTATTATAAAGAAAAAGAAACTTTTTCTTTCCTATCATCAGTCATCATTTACTTTTCTTCAAAAAATATGTATGAAAAAAATGTTGAGGTAAATGACTCATTCTATAAAAGAGCATTAAATCAATTCCACAGTTATAATATTTGACAGTGTTTCTAATAGACTGTTAGATGGTAGCTCAAATCCAAGACTTAATGCTTAAATTTAGCTTGTCTTGGCTAATAAAATTCTCTAACTGAAACATCTCATCTGTGATGTGAATATAGATACCATTAATATAAAGAAATGCTATTTACCAATCACTGTATGATTTATAAAATTCTGACTTTAAAGAGCAATAAAAAAATTACTGATACCAAAGAAAAAAAGGAGTTCAGATCTAGAACGCAATTAAAAGACCAGACTTGATGTTTTGACATCCTGGAGGATTCTCTGAGAATGTGGCCCATGCACTTGCCCCAGATCTGAAACCCAGTACTGAAGCCAACATTTCAGACCAAAACTAGACTGCACTATAAGTAATAGAGTGATGCAGGTGGTGTGCATACTTCTTAGCTTAAATATCCAGCTCTTCTCAGGTGTTAGTTGGATGAGTACTGAAGTACAGAATGGGAAGAAATGGTGTTCTGTCACAGGACTTGCAGAGCAGAGTGACATAAAGGCACGCATTCAGGGTGAGGAAGGTATGTGATAAATTGACTAGGATTGTATATTTTCTCTTAATCACAATAAAAGTGTTTTTTCTTTTTTAATTACTGAAAAATTGTCATTGTACCTAACAGATATGAGCACATAGAACATAAGTTAAAACAATATAAAGAATCTAGCATTCCATAAATGAAAATATATTCTTGGTAGTGATGTTTGCCAGTCTATAGTAATTAAATGATTATTCAATTTTTGATTATTGTGGAAAAAATGTATTTTTTTTGAAATTCTAAAGAAAAAATTTCCATAATCAAACAAGCCCTAGAAACAGCAATTTATGAGTTGATAGAAAATAAATTAATCCACCAAAATTTCAGTTTTCAACATGAGAATTAGCCAGTATCCTTACTTCCTTTGCCAAGCCAAGTGCCATCGAGTTGGATCTGACTCATGGCGACCCTTATCTATCTATTTATTTATTTGACATTTGGTCAGTAATCAAGGAACCCAAACTAAATGAATGTTAACATAGGAAAAGTTAGCCAGAAAATTATATTTGAATGTATTATTTCATTCTTGAGCCAGATAAGTATTATTTGGGGCATGTATAGAAACAATTAACCTTGGTTGATTTCATCTTCAAAGCATAACTATTGGAAATAGAGATTTAAATTTAATAAAAAGAAAGTAAGAAAAATAGACCTGTGACTCTGTTTAAATGCAGATGCAATAATTAGTTTGTTTTCTTAAAGTCCAATAGAAAATCTTCAACAGAGTACATACTGATGCCGGCAAATCTTTTACTGCAATGCAGATATCTAAAAAACAATTATTAGAAGGTAGGTGAAAATATTTTAAGCTAAAATAGAAAATAGTAGTACATTATTTTATTTTATTCTTAATTTACAAGCGCATCTCACTGAGGACAGTAAGCTTGTAGAAGATTGAAGTGGTAGCAGTTAAGTGAAGGCAAGAAGAGAGTACAGAGAAAAATATGGGTGTTGAGCAATGACCATTATAATTAATTAAAATGTAAGTATGGTCTTCCTATTTCTTATTTCTAAAGGCTATGTATTCAACTAAGGTATTCACTATATATTATGACTTCATACTACTTTAGTTTGATACAATGCTAATATCAAATGCATCAGTCAATAAATCTAATAGTCATACACATAAAAAACTAATTAATTAGATAAAATATCAAGAATTAATCTGTTTTTTTCTACAATAGTTGAATTTACAAAGGATTTTCAGTTTAAGAGTGTAATCCCTCTCAAGATCTAGATATTTAAACTTTACTTAAATAAAATAAATATGTCAGTTCCCCAGTCCCACTACAATTGCTCAGTAGACACATGTGGCTGGAGTCTACCATACTGAACAGAACAGTTCTGGAGCACAAACACAGTCATTTTTATTACTGCAGAAAATTCTATTGGACAGCCTTTTATGAGTCACATTTTAAAAGCTATATACATTTATATACATATAAAACTCTGTATCGATTATATAAAATAATCCATTACAAAGAATATATTAAATCCTATATAAATGTACTAGTTTTTATCTGACCACTGTATCTACCTAGGGAAACCCCAGTGGCATAGTTTGAGTGCTATGGCTGCTAACCAAGAGATTGTCAGTATAAATCCACCAGATGCTCATTGGAAACATTACGGAGCGGTTATGTTCTGTCCTACAGGGTCACTGAGTTGGAGTTGGGTTGACGGTAGTGGGTGTGTTTTGTGGGACTCTACCTAGAGACATTATTTCTATTTGCTTTGTAGATCATGGACTAAAGTTCTTCTCTATTACCATCTGCTCTTTTCTAGATATTTCACTTCATTCCAGAAGACACGGACCTTAGAACTTACACAACAATGAGACATTCTTCTATTTAAAAACTTGTTTTCTGCTACTTATTTTTATCAACATACAAACTCATTGTTTGACTCCCAGTCTGTAGCAAAACTTCAGATAAAAATATTTATACCCGTTCCCAAAGTCCACGGTCACCCAAAGAGGACCAACATGGCCCCGTAGGTGTGTGTATCCAGAGAAAGAAAACCACAGGAGGTGCATACATTTAAAGAACTTATTTTGAAGAGCTGGCTGACATACTTCTAGTGAATGGCCAGCCACATCCTAAATTTGTAAGGCTGCCCTTTAGGAAGTGTAGGCCGGAACTTTTCTCAGCCAGGAGTTTAAGCTATAACCCACGGATAGAACTTCTTCTTCCTCAGGGAAACCACAGCTGAATTCTTAAAGCCTTTCAACTGGTTAAATCAGGCTCTCTGATTATCTCATAAAATTTTCCTTATCTATAGTCAACTGATTATGTACTCTAGTTACATGTGGAAACAGTTTCATAGACATACTTAAATCGGATTGGAGAAACTGGGGACTGTAACCTAGCCAGTTGTCACACAAAACTGACCATTGTAGTAGCAAACATGACTGTTGCTATATTTCTAAAGATGCCTCTGAGGAGAGGAAGATGTCTTACAATTTTGAGTAAATATGCTAGGCCCATTATGACCCTTAAAAGTATGGGTCAACAGAAGAATTTGTGTATGTGGTATTTTTTCAAAACTGGCTTGAAGTGGGGTTTTTATTATTGAGATATTTATTTGCTAAACAATTATTGAATAATTATTACACAGATAGCTGCCTGTGTAATATACATATTTTTAATTTAAAAAAGATATTTGATTTCTCTAGGGAGTGGAGTCAAGATGATGGACTAAACACACATCTCCCTAAATCCCTCTGGAAACCAAGACCTGAACTGATAATTAAACAGAGCCTTCTGGACACCTAGGAAGCACTAGGACATGGCATAGGGGTGTGAATTTGGACTTCATACCACTGAACGCAAAACCTCTTCTCTTTCACTGACCCCACTCTTGGTAAGTGCAGGCTTTCATGGACCAAAGGCAACTCACCATTTTGATTTTTTTTTCCTATGTATTGGACAGTGGGTGGAGCTGGGACTTGACTAGCCACTGGTCTCGGATGCACTGCTGGTGGGATCAGCAAGTGCAATTGCCGTGTTCTGAGAGCTCAACTTTGGACTCTGTGCATCTCAGCTTCTTTGACCTATCTTTCTACCTCCACCATGTGGTAGCTGTATGGACATGGTGATGAGCTTGTGTGGGACACCATCTTGATCCACTGGGAGACAGAGACTCCCAGGCAAGGCCTTGGCTGGACTTGGTTCCTAGGCTGTGAGATGGTACCTGCTGGGGGGAAATTGCTTTGTTGGCAGAAAGGTGCTGTTTTGCACAGTGTCCCCTGAGGCTGAGGTCTGGCAACAGAAGCTGTGGACTCTGGGAATCTCAGCACCTTTGGACTCTCCACCAGTAGCCTGGTCCCAGCTAGTTGGCGAGCTTGTGTGAGATGCCATCTTGTTCCACTGCAATGTGGGTATACCCATATAGAAGCCTCAGATGGACCTAATTCCTGGGCTGGGAGGCAGTGCCTTCTCAGAAGAGAGGGCTTTTCTGGCTAGAAAAGCAGAATTTTACACAGTATCATCTACAGCTGGGGCCCAACAGAAGAAAACAGCAGGGCAGTAGCCTTTCTGTCTTTTGAGCTAGTTTTGATATACACGGTTTCAATATAGAGGTAATTTGCCAGTGGGGAAAAGGGACCTATACATCTGAAAACCTGACTGACTTTAGAAGTTTTCAGATATTTTTACTTCTCATCTTAAGATGGCCTAGAAAAACAACTTCGGTCCAGCCTCAGGGCATCTCTACAAGCCTCTATTGACCCACATGCAGCCCCAAAACTAACAAACTCTGGAGAATGCTGTGACCAAGAAATCACCCATGGCATCTGAAGGCCCCCAAAAGAAACCACCTAGGAACTACTCAGATGAAGAATCTTTTCTGAAACTATTGTAAGGTGAATACAAAAGGATTACATAAAAAGCCCTCTTAGACCTTATACAAAATGCAGCAGAGCAAAATGAAAAAATTAAGTAAGCTGTTCAATCTGATGGAACACCAATGCTCTGAAATCCAGCAGATCAAGAACAAAATCAAAGACATAAAAACTTCAATTTAAAGACAAGACAACATAATGGAACAAATGGAAAATAGACTTTCTGATTTGGAAGACAGAGCTACTGACTCCAGCCTCTATGAGGAGAAATCAGAAAAAAAGAAAATGTAGAAGGATTGAGCAGCATATGGGACTCTATTAAGAGGAACAATCTAGGAGTAATTGGAGTTCCTGAACAGAGCAAGACACCTAAGAACACAGAGTATTGTTGCTAAGCTGCTGACAGAAAACTTCCCAGAAATTATGAAAGAAGAGAATATAGATATCCAGGATGCATATCAAATGCCACTCAATATAGATTTCCAAAGAAAGACTCCAAGACATACTGTAATCAAGCTGAACAAAATGAAACATAAGCTGAAACTCTTTTAAAGGTAGTGAGACTGAAAGCAAAGCCATCACTCAGAGGGAAACCCTGTAGGCTTTTGTCAGATTTCTCAGCAGAAACAATGTTGGCACAGAGACAGGAGCATGACACACTCAAAACCTTGAAGGAGAAGAACTTCCAACCAAGGATTATGTATCCTGAAAAACTATCTTTCAAATATGAAATTGAAATCAAGACATTCACGGATAAATAGAGACTTTGTAAAAACCAAACCAAAGCTACAATACTGAAAGAATCCCTTGGCTAACAAAACCACTAAAACTTCCATTGTTGTTCCTACCTTTTCTTGGATGAGCTTTATCGTTTTAGGTTTGATATTTAGGTCTTTTATGCAGTTTGAGTTGGTTTTTGTATAAGGTGTAAGATATGGATCTTGTTTCAATTTATTGCAGATGGATATCCAATTCTGCCAGTACCATTTGTTGAAGAGATTGTTTTTGCCTCAGTTTAATGTCTTAGGGCTTTGTCAAATATTAACTGTTCATACACAGATGGTGTCATCTCTGGGGTCTTTGTTCTGTTCCATTGATCGATCTGTCTGTTCTTGTACAAGTACCAGGCTGTTTTGACCACTGTGGCAGTGTAGTATGTTCTAAGGTCAGGTAATGAGAGGCCTCCAAGTGTGTTCTTCTTCTTTAGTAGTACCTTACTTATCCAGGGCTTCTTCCCTTTCCAAATAAATTTGGTGATTTGTTTCTCCATCTCATTAAAAAATGACAGTGGAACTTGTATTGGGACTGCATTACGTAAGTAGATTGCTTTGGGTAAAATAGACATTTTCACAATGTTAAGTCTTCCTATCCGTGAGCAGGGTAGGTTTTTCCATTTATCTAAGTCTCTCTTAGTTTCTTGTAGTAAGGGCTTGTAGTTCTCTTTGTAAAGATCTGTCATTTCTCTGGTTAAATTAATTCCTAGGTACTTTATCTTCTTAGATGCTATAGTAAATGGTATTGATTTGATGATTTCTTCATTAACTGTCTCATTGTTGGAATAAAGAAATCCTACTGATTTACTTATGTTTATCTTGCATCCTGAAACTTTGCTGAAGTCTTCTATCAGTTTGAGTAGTTTACTTATTTCAAGTGGAAGATATTATGTTGAGTGAAAGTAGTCAGCGACAAAAGGGCAAATATTGTATGAGACCCCTATGATAAGATCTCAAAAACAGACTTATGTATAGAAGAAAAGACTCTTTGACAGCTGCTAGGGAGGGGAGGGAGGGCGAGCAAGGGGGGAAGGGTTTAGATTAGATAGTTACTGGAAATCTGGTTGGGTTAAATCAGTGATAGCATACATTAGAAACAACAACAATATTAAGTGGACTTAAGCATAACTTGAATACTCCTTCCATCTTAACCCAATATTGCAAGGATAGAGTACCTGTGCCATGGGGCAGGGAACCAATTGGCACAACTAGTGTTTTGCTAAGAGGGCTCTCTGCACCCCACATTGGTGAGTGGTGCCTGTGGTCTTAAAAGTTGCCAAAGTGTCATCCAAGGGCACAGCAAATGGTCCCAACTCAGCAGAAACAGATGCTCACTGAGGACCAAAATGACATGGGGTAAAGACAACTCAGAAGATAGAGAGACCCACATGAGTGGGTGCCTACATCGGCTTGGGATTGGAAGAACCAGATGGTACCCAGCCACCACCAGTGATAGCTGTGATGGAGCTAAGTTGAGTCTCACTGGCAACACAAGAATAAAAAGGGGTGCACCCTGAGATCTCCACTAAAAGACCTCAATTGACAGTCCAGTGGTTTCCAGGTTCCCCTGGGAACACGACCCCTGGCCCTGATGCTGTCTTTGCCCATAAATCATAACGAAGGTCCACTCTTCAGACACTAGTGGATTGGACTTGGCGATGTAGAGTGACCAGATATTAGATACACTTTATGGTTCTGTGCATCTATAGGATATCATCCTACTGACCTCTAGCTGGAGGAAGGAGAGTGGGTGGAGAGGAGGGGAAAGGAGACTGCTGGGAGGATGAGATATGTATGGAGCAGAGAGGAATAGTGTGCTGTCACTGAGCAGGGAAAGCAGTGGAAGTTGCATATAGGTGGGCATGTAAATTTATATGGGAATGTACATTTCCACTCAGTCATAATAAAATAAAAATAAAAATAATTCAAATTAAAAAAAAAAGAAGCTCAAACAGAAGGAAAAAAGAATAAAATTCAATACATATATTTTAAAAGTATTACCATTCTCAGTTAATAATGAATTTGCTCTAAGGCACTGTATAATTTATCACAGTGCTGTTATTACAGAAACACCAACAGAGGGTGAATTTAATCAACAGAAATTTATTTTCTTACAGCTTAAAATCAACCCCCAATTACCATTAAAAAACAAAACCCAAGCTTGCTGCTGTCAATTTTCACTCATAGCCACCAGATAAGACAGAGTAGAACTGCCCCATAATGTTTCTAAGGAATGCCTGGTAGATTAGCCTTGCCTTTTGGTTAGCAGACATAGCGCTTAGCTACTATGCCACCAGGGTTTTGCCATTACCATTAGTTGATTCCAACTCACAGTTACACAATAGAACAGAACAGAACTGCTCCATAGGTTTCTAAGGAGTGCCTGGTGGATTCGAACTGCTGACCTTTTGGTTATCAGCCAAAATCTTAACCATTATGCTCCCCAAATGATCAAAAGTCAAAGTCACTGTTGTTGAGTCAAGTCCAACTCACAGCAACCCTATAGGTTAGAATAGAACTGCCCCATAGAATTTCCAAGGAGCACCTAGCTGATCTGAACTGTTGACCTTTTGGTTAGTGGACATAGCATGTCATCACTATGTCAACAGGGTTTCCGCTATGCTCCGAAGACTTCCATTATGCTAAACTTGAATTCAGGCTGATATCTCTAAGGGAAACTTCTGTCTCTGTCTGTTCTGGGGAAAGGTTCTTACCTCTTTTCAGCTTCTGTTCCTTGGTTTTCTTCTCCTTGCATGGTACCAGTCTTTCCCCATGTCTCCTTGCTTCCCTGTGACTTGCCTGTGCATTTTACACCTGCAAAGTGTTTGTTTTAAGATATATCCTGTGCTGACATGACCTTATTTACATAACTAAAAAAAACTCCTCCAAAATGGGATTATGTTCCTAAGAGTTAGGATTTACAACACATATTATGAGGCAGAAGGGCATTTAAAGTTCTTCGCAAAATTAAGAAAGATTTTATAATTAACCACTTTTCTGAGTACACAGAAAATAATTTATTTGTTTATTTTTAAATAACAAAAAAGAAGAGTAGATACATAAGGCAGGTAAACACTTTTTGAATTGATTTTTAAAAAGCCATAGTTACGAGACTTAGTCTAGGGAGATAATATAAATTATTAAAAAGAAAGTTAATGCTTTTCTTATAACCTAGCCTCTCATTTTCATGATAATTATTTTGACTATAAAAACAAGAGAATCTCTACTAACATACTGGGAATCTAATTGGCATATCCAAGAATTTAAAATTTTTTCTTAATATCTTTCATTTAAAAACGTAGCGTATTAGCAACCGGTATGTTCAATATTTGCCTAACTTCTCTGCTAAGTGGGTTGCAACAGGAGAATAGATATGACCTACCATGACATCAACCTCAGGCTAAAATGACACAAAATTAATGAGCACTTACAGTAATTGATAGAGAAATAGCATGGTGCTATAATTTTAGGAATATGAGTAGATGAGTTTGATAAAAAAGGCTTCCATATGCAATTGTTAGGGACTGAACTGTGTTCCTCCAAAATATGTGTTATAATCCTAAACTTTATACCTGTGGAGATAATCTTTTTTGGAAACAAGCTTTTGTTATGTTAATAATGATATGTCAGTGTAGAGTGAGTCTTAAACCTAATCACTTTGAGTTATGAAAGAGCTGATTTGGATGCAGAAACAAATACAAACTGGAATACACAGACCCCATGTAGAGATCACTATGAAATCAAGGAATACGAGGGCTATAGAACCTGAGACAAGTGTCCCAAAGTCAACAGAGTCTTCCCCTATAGTCCATTCCCCAAATTCAGATTTCTAGACTCCTGAACTGTTTTAGTCATCTAGTGCTGCTGTAACAGAATATCACAGAGTGGATGGCTTTAAAAGAGAACTGTTTATTCTTACATAGCCCCTCCAGGGAAAGGCTTTCCCTCTGTCAGCTTTGAAGGAAAGTCTTCCTGTTGCATTCATTCAGGGAGAATCCTGGGGCAGGATCCTCAGGTCTGAAGGATGTGCTCTTCTGCCTGTGCTGCTTTCTGGATGATGTGAGGTTCTCAGATCTTTGCCTGCTTCCCTTTCCTTCTATCTCTCATTCGATTAAAGGATAATGGGCGGGGCAAGCCATACTCCAGGGAATCTCCTTTTACAGTGGAGTAGGGAAGCAATCTTATGAAGGGAGTTACAGTTCCACCCTAATCCTCTAACATACAGCATAGGAAAATCACAAAACGGAGGACAATCATGAACTATCGGGAATCTTGGCCCAGCCACACAACTACACACATTTTTGGGGGGACACAGTTCAATACATGACAAGAACCATTAAATCTATCTTGAAAGAAATACAACCAGAATGCTCCTTAGAAGAAAGGCTGCCAAGATTACAGCTTAAATACCCTGGACATGTCATCAGAATGGATTTGTACCTAGAGAAGGACATAATGCTTGGTCAAACAGAGGGTCAGCAAAAAAAGAGGGAAACCGTCCACAAGATGAACTGACACAGTCGCTGCAACAACGGGCTCAAAGATAACAATGGTGAAGACGGTGCATGAGGAGGCAGTGTTTGCTCTGTTGTACATAGGGTCCGTGAGTCAGAACTGACTCAACAGCACATAACAAATTATGAGAAAATACATGTCTGTTCTTTAAAGCCATGCCCTTGTGGTATTTCTATATTACAGCAGCACAAGGGAATTAAGATAGTAAATTTTAAGCTGAACCTTAAGTACACACACACACACACACACACACACACACACACACACACACACACACACACAGTCACACAAACACAAATGGAAACCCTGATGGCACAGCAGGTTAAGTGCTATGTCTGCTAGCCAAAAGGTCAGCAATTCAAGTCCACCAGGCACTCCTTAGAAACCCTATGGAGCAGTTCTACTCTGTCCTGTAAGGTCATTATGAGTTGGAATCAACTCGACAGCAAGTCATTTTTTTTGTATATAATACATATATCAATTTATATTTCACACATTTTTTACATATATAGATGTATTTAGTGAGGCACAAGTGCACTATGGTTTAGCTAAAAAAATCACAATATGTTAAGAGAAGAGGGAATATTTCAGTGACTAGAATGGGGAAATAAGGATAGGTTGCCTTAGTCAGAAATTAGGCCATTAAGGTTTTGTCATGTTGTATGCCCTGACAGGTAATTTTTACTTCTATGGACAATATGATTTGTTGAATTTGCAATATCAATGGAACATCCATCTATATTCTAGTCTCTGGAACTTTGTGTCTCCTCATCTCCAATAATCTTTTCATTCATCTCAGCTCAGCAACGTATTTTCAGAGGCAACCTAGACCTTGTCATCTCCAACTGAATCATTCTGCAATTTAATTTCAATCTTTAAGAATCAACCACATTTTAGGGGCCATTAACCTCAATTTAAAAAAGAAGAAAATAATCAACTTAATTCAGCTACTGAGCTTGTTTACCTACTTGTCTCTATTTTTTAATTTTCTCCTCATACAGGATTACAATCCTGTCTTGGTAAAACAAAACAACAACAACAAAAACACTGTAGTTTCATGTGTTCCTTTTCTTTCTATTGTATTTACCTGTGCTAACTGCCAAGGTAGTTTAATTTGTAATGTAGAAATAAAAATCTTCAAATCTGAATAATTTACAACAGTTATTCTTTGCAGACATAGCATTTATGTCAGACGTTCTTGGGTATTCTGATCCATATCTCTTTACCCTGGGACTCAGCTGACAAAATCTCCTCATCTACATCACCTTCAGTGGCTTCAGCAGAGAAGACAGGAAATCACACTTTGGCTCTTAGAGTTTCACCCTGTAGCAACATTCATCACTTTTGCTAGGAAACCTGAATAAAACAAGTTACATAGTTGCACTTATTTTCAAGAGATGGGAAAACGAAATCTTATTACATACCTGGGAGGAAAAACAATTTGGATAGTTATTAACAGTCTTGATGAATATCAACTTTTGCCAATGCCTTTACTGAAGCTTGAGCTTCTTTCAATACCATCAGTTCTTGATCAAATGCTACCTCCTGAGTGGTTGAACATAGAATACTTTTGGGGGGAGTACAATGACTCTGTATTTCTTCCATCTTCTTTTGATTTTTTTTCTTGTGGTGAAATGAAAGACTACAATCCAAATTAAATTTGCATGCCCACCTATCTGCAACTCCTACTCTCCTTGCCAGTGACAGCACATTCCTCCTTTTCATTCTATATATGCTGTATTCTGTTAATAACCTCCTGTCCCCTCATCTCTACCCTCTCCTCTCCCTTCTGATAAAAGACCAGTAGGACAGCATCCTATAGATGCATAGGGCCATAAAGTACACACACATCATGTCCCCGGTTCCAGTACATTCCTCTCTGAAGAGTTGACCTCAGTAATGTTTTCCTGTCAGGGGCAGCAGCAGGTCTAGGGGCCACACTCCCAGGGGAACCCTCAGACTGCTGAATCATCAACTGCAGTCTATTATTGGAGTTACTGAGGTATACCCCTCTTTCTCATGTGTTGCCAATCAGACTCAACATTGTGTGTCCATCACAGCTGTCTTTAGTTGTGGCTGGACATCATTTGGTTCTTCTGGTCACGTGTTGATGCGATCACCCATTCACATGGGTCCTTCTGTCTCCTGGGCTCTTTTTGCCTTATGTCTTTGTTGTTTTGGGTGATCGTCTGTTCGGGATGAGTTGGGACAATTTGGTATACCTCAGATGGCAGCTTGCTAGCTTTTAAGACCCCCCAATGCCACCCACCAATATGAAGTACAGAAGACTCTCTTAGCAATAGGCTAGTTATGCTTGTTGGCATCAATGTCCGCTAACAGGGTGGTTCCCAACCCCTGCCTCTGCTACTCTATTCTTGCAATATTGAATTAAAATTAGAGGTGTTTTCAGTTTATGCTGAAGTCCAGTTAAGCTGACGTTCTTTCTACCGTGTGCTGCCACTGGTCTCATCCAACCAAATTTCTATCAACTATCTAATCTGTGACCAGCACTCTCCCTCCCTCTTTGATGCCATCAAAGAGTCTTTTCTTCTATACGTAGGTCTATTTTTAAGTCCTTATAGTAAGGAGTCTCTTACAATGTTTGTCCTTTTGTTGCTGACTGACTTCACTCAGCACAATGTGTTCCAATGGAAACTAGGCTATGAGATGCTTCTGAAAATCATCATTGTTCTTTGTTATTGCATAGTGTCTCATTGAGTGTATGTACCATAGTTTACCTATCCACTCCTCTGTTGTTGGGCCTCTGGGTTGATTCCATCTTTTTGCTATTGTGATCTGTGCTGCAGTAAACGTTCATGTGCCTGTATATGTTCTGTTCATGTGACTGCCTTTGATTCTATAGGATATATTTCAAGTAGTGGGATTACAGAGTGAAATGGTATATCTATTTATAGCTTTTAAAGGAAGCATAAATTGCTTTTCAAAGAAATTGTACCATTTTACAATCCCAGCAGCAGTGTAGGAGAGTTCCAACCTCTCTATAGCATCTCCAGCATCTGTTGTTTTGTGTTTTTTGGATCATGACCAACCTTGATGGGGTGAGATGGTATCTCAAATTAGTTTTGATTTGGATTTCTCTGATAGCTAGTGATAGTGGGCATTTCATCGTGTGTTTTTGGCTGCCTGGATATCCTCTTTGGTGAAGCATCTGTCCATCTCCTTTACCGATTGAGTAACTGGGTTATTTTCCTTTTTCTTGTTGATATTTTGCAGTACCTTGTAAATTATGGAGACCAGACATCAGTCCAATATGTAGGTACCAAATAATTTTTCCCATTGTGTAAGTGGTCATTTAACTCTCTTAATAAAGTCATTGGATGAGCAAAAGTGTTTGATTCTTAATAGTTTCCATTTATCTGTTTTCTGTTGATTTTGTTTTGTCAGATGTTGAAGTCTTTCTAAGGTGTGTATTAAAACTTCCATTGTTGACCTTATATTTTCTTGCAGGATTTTTATTGTTTTAGGTTTGATATTTAGTTACTTGATATAATTTGAGCCATTTTTTGTGTAAGGTATGAGATATGGGTCTTGTTTCAATTTTTTTGCAGATAGACATTCAGTTTTACCAGCACCATTTGCACAAGAGATTGTTTTTACCCCAGTTTACAGTCTTAGGGTCTTTGTCAAATACCAACTCTTCATAAGAAAACAGCAGTATCTCTAGGGTCTCAACTTTCTTCCATTGGTCTATATGTCTTTTTTGCACCAGTACCAGATTGTTTTGACTACTGTGGCAGTGTAACAGGTTCTAAGATTAGGTAGTATGAGGCCTCTCACTGTGTTCTTCTTCTTCAATAGTGCTTTACCTATCCAGGTTTTCTTCCCTTTCCAAACAAAGTCTGTGATTTGTTTCTCCATCTCATCAAAAAATGTCACTGGAATTTGTATTGAGATTTCATTATATAAGTAGATTGCTTTGGGTAAAGCAGACATTTTCACAATGTTAAATCTTCCTATCTATGAACAGGGTAGGTTTCTCCATTTATGTAACTCTTAGTTTCTTGTAGTAAGGTCTTTTAGTTCTCTTTGTAAAGGTCTCTTTATCTCCCTAGATAGATTTATTCCTGGATATTCTATCTTCTTGGGGGCTATAGTAAATGGTATTGATTTGGTGATTTTTTTCTTTGATCTCTTTGTTGGTATAAAGGAATCCTATGATTTACTTATGTTTACCTTATATCCTGATACATTGTTGAACTCTTCTATTAGTTTGAGTGGTTTATTTATGGATTCTTTAGGATTCTCTGTGTATGCAGTCATATCATCTGCAAATAGGGAGATGTTTAATTCTTCTTTGCTGATGAGGATGCCCTTTATTTCTTTGTCTTGTCTAATGCTCTGGCTAGAACTTCTAGTACAATGTTGAAGAGAAGTGGTGACAGTGGGAATCTTTGTCTACTTTCTGTTCCCAGGGGAAATTCTTGCAGTCTCTCTCCACTCAGAATGATGTAGAACCTTAAGGGAGGCTACATAAATGGAGAAGCCTACCCTGCTCACGGATAAGAAGACCTAACATTGTGACAATGTCTATTTTACCCAAAGCAATCTACTTATTTAATGCAATCCCAATAAAAATTCCAGTGACAGGTTTTAATGAAATGGAGAAATAAATCACCAACTTTTGTTTGGAAAGGGAAGAAGCTCTGAATACATAAAGCCCTGCTGTAGAAGAAGAACACCCTGGGAGGCCTCTCACTACCCAACTTTAGAACCTATTACACCGACACAGTAGTCAAAAAAGCCTGGTGCTGGTACAAAAAGAGATGGGTAGATCAATGGAACAGAACTAAGACCCCAGAGATGACACCATCTTTTTATAAACAGTTGATATTTGACAAAGGCCCTAAGACATTAAACTGGGATGAAAACAATCTCTTCAATAAATGGTGCTCACAAAATTGGATATACATCTGCAAAATATTGAAACAAGATCCATATCTTACTCCTTATACAAAAACCAACTCAAACTGGATAAAAAACCTAAATATCAAATCTAAAGTGATAAAACTCACCCAAGAAAAAGTAGGAACAACAATGGAAGTTTAAATACACAATGTAGACAGACTTCAAAATTTGTCAGACAAACCACAAACAACAGAAGAGAAAATAGATAAATGGAAATGACTAAGAATCGAACACTTTTTCTCATCCAAAGACTTTATTAACAGAATTAAAAGGCTGCCTATGGAATGGGAAAAAATATTTGGCAACTATATGTCAGACTGATGCCTGATCTCCATAATCTGTAATGTACCACAAAATATCAACAAGAAAAAGGTAAATCATCCAATTAAGCAATGTGCAAAGGAAGTGCACAGACATTTCTCTAAAGATGAGATCCAGGTAGCCAAAAAACACATGCGGACATGCTCACAATCATTAGCTATCAAAGAAACTCAAATCAAAATGACAATGAGATACCGTCTCACCCCAACAAGGTTGGCCATGATCCAAAAAACACAAATCAGTAAATGCTGGAGACGCTATGGAGAGTTGGAACTATCCTACACTATTGGTGAGATTGCAAAATGGTGCAACCTCTTTGGAAAGCAATCTAGTGTTTCCTTAAAAAGCTCAATATACACATACTATTTGACTGAGTAATTCCACTGCTCAGAATATATCCTACAGAATCAAGGCCATTCACACCAACTGATACATGCACACGAATGTTTATTTCAGCACAGTCTGCAATAGCAAAAAGATGGAATCAACCCAGATGCCTAACAACAGAGGAATGGTTAGGTAAACTATGGTACATATACTCAATGGAACACTATGCAATGATAAAGAACAATGATGATTTTAGGAAGCCCTGGTTTCAATCGGAGGAAATTATGTTGAGTGAAAGTAGTGAGTAACAAAAGGGCAAATATTGTATGAGACCCGTATGGTAAGAACTTAAAAACAGACTCATGAACAGAAGAAAAGATTCTTTGACTACTGCAAGGGTGGCGAGGGAGGGAAGGCAAGGGGGAGAGGGTTTAGATTAGACGGTTGAGAGAAATTTGGTTGGGTAAAATCTGTGACAGCGCACATTAGAAAGAAGATCAATATTAACTGGACTTCAACATAACATAATTACTCCTCTACTCCTCCCAACTTAACTCAATACTGCAAGGATAGAGTAGCTGGGGCAGGGGGTCAGGTACCAAGCTGTCAGGGGAAATCAAGGCCAATTGGCACAACTAGCAAATTGCTAAAAGAGCCTTATGCACCCAGCAATGGTGAGTGGCATCTGGGTTCTTAAAAGCTGACAACCTGCCATCTGAGGGTACAGCAAATGGTCCCAACTTAGCAGGAATGGATGATTATCAAGGACCAAAACAACATGGAGTAAACATAACCCAGAAGTCAGAGACCCATGTGAGTGGATGACTACATCAATTTGTGACTGAAACAATTGGATAGTGCCCGGCCATTACCAGTGATAGCCGTGATGGAGCTCACAAAGTTGAGTCTCACTGACAACACAAGAATAAAAAAGGGCGCACCCTGAGATCTCCACTAAAAGACCACAACTGATAATCCAAGGGCGGGAAGCATGGTCACTAGCCCAGATGCTGCCCCAGTCCATAAATCATAATGTAGGTCAACTCTCGGACAGAAACGGATTGGATTTGGTGATGCAGAGTGTTTATGGAAACCCTGGTATCATAGTGGTTAAGTGCTGTTTGCTAACCACAGTGTCAGCAGTTCAAAACCTGTCAGGTGTTTCTTGGAAACTCTATAGAGACATTCTAGGGTCACTATGAGTTCAAACTGACTTGATGGTAGTAGCTTTTATGCATATTTATACATACACAAAAATATGTATATACATATTCCATATTTATAAATAAATGCGTATGTAACTATTAATTTGTATAATTTGTTGATCTAAAATTAATTATTTTGCCTAAAATATTATAATATACATAAGTAAATATTACAATATAAAATAGCTGTGTATAAACTGACAATTATGCAAATTTTCAATGGGGAGAGAAAGAGAAGTGAAGGACAGTAGCACTAACAATAAGGGTGAGAGTGTATATTTTTAAAAATAGCAGTAAGTCTTAGAGTGAAAAAAGGAAAATTCATTCCTTCTTCCTGTTTCTTCATAACCCGTAGTCCTGGGCACTCAAAAGAATCTGATGAAATTGAATGTGAGTTTCAGGATTCTTAGATCTAGCTCATCATTTTCATCTTTCTCCTCTCTTGTGCCTTAGAGAAAAACAAATTAATAATGAACACAAGTATGCTTTTAATTGGTTAGATCTAGCATGCCTGGATGTTCTGATGCCAGAAACTGTAGCAGCTGAGTGGCTCTCCATTATAATAAAGCTGTCAGGGCTGGCATCTCCGGGATCCACAGTCTTCTCTTTTCTCCTTCTGGAGCAGGATGAGAGGATTATGCAAATGAATCACAACACTATGTCTGGCTAGGAAATCTTGTCTTGTGTGCTTGGCATACACTAAATTCATTTCTATACCATTGAATACCCACAGCTCTGTGCTGTGTCTAGGGGATAAACATCTTAACAAAGCTGTTTAACAGCCCCACTAAATGGTTCTGGCAGGCACAAACTTTTGAGAGGATGTGAGAAAGCTTTGTCTCCCACTCCCTTCTATACATTCCCATGCAACTTTTTTCTTACTCAGGCTGCTCACTCTTATTCTCTCACCTCCTTTATTAGTCTGTCTCTGTCTGTCACTCCATCTCTCTCTTCCTAACACTTCAAGTTTTTGTTCATATTGTATATGAACACTGAATTGATTTTCTTGAGTTCCTTTGTTAAAAATGAGAAATTCATTTTTGTAGACTAGCAGAAAGGACAGTGAAAAAGGAAATCATGAATGAGAATAAGTTTGCTACTCAATAGAACTTATATAGATCCAGGTCATAAAATATTTTTTAGATCATGGCTAAAAGTTTAGATTTTACTCTCAGAATAATAGGAAACCTTTGGAGAATATTAAGTTGAAAAAAAATTCAAAATTTGGTTTATGTTTTTTAATATCATACTCTGCTTCAGTGTGTCACTCATAGACTATAGAATGTACAATATAAGCTTGAAGTATAGAGATAACCTAGAGTGTTATTGTAAAAACCCACTGTAGAAAACACAGTGGCTTGAAGTAAAGTTCTATTTTTGCTAATCTATTTTGTCATTCTTAGTTTAAAATAATTAAATACCTTATAAATATATGTAAATTTCTATTGTTACCCATGTTGGACAGGTTTCAGCAGAGCTTGAATACTAAGACTAGGAAGAAGGACCTGGTGATCTACTTCTAAAAAACATGGTCTGTGGAGCCCATTTGAAGAGAGGCATAACATTGTCTGATACAATACCAGAAGATGAGCCCCTCAGATCAGAAATCCCTCAAAATATGATTCAGAAAAGCTGTCTCTGCAAAATAGAGTCAGTTTTAATGACATGGATACAGTAAAGCTTTTAGAGCCTTCATCTGCTGATGTGGCGTGGCACAAAATGAGAAGAAACACCTGTAAACATCTGTTAATAATCAGAACACAGAATGTACAAATTATGAGTCTAGTAAAAAAGAGAAACAACACCTGTTGCCAATTCTGACTCTTAGCAACCCTGTAGGACAGAGCAGAACTATCCCATGAAGTTTCCAAGTATGCCTAGTGGATTCAAACTACTGACCTTTCGCTAGCTGCTACAACACTTAACCATTATGCCACCAGGGTTTAACAGCCAAGCATTCATTGGCAAAAATAATGTTCGAAAATCTATCCTGAAGTACAGTGCTCTCAGTGATAAAATAATAACCATTCACTTACAAGGAAGAAAAGTTAACATGGTTGTTATTCAAATTTTTACACCAAATATTAAGGCCAAAGAAATTGAAGACTTTCATAAATTTATGGAATCTACAACTGATCAAGTATGCAATCAAGATGCATTGATAATTTCTGGTGATTGAATGCAAAAGTTGGAAACCCAGAAGGATCAGTACTCAGAAACATTGCCTTGTTGACAGAAACCACGATGGAGGTCACATGATAGAATTTTGTGAGACCAACATCGTGTTTATCGCAAATACCTTTTTCAGCAGCATAAACAGTGTCTATACAAGTGAACCTTACCAAATGGAGTGCGTGGGAATCAAATGAATTACATCTATGGAAAAAGAAGATGAGGAAGCTCAAAATCATCAGTCGGAACAAGGCAGGGGCTGACTACAGAACAGACTACCATTTGCTCACATATAACTTCAAGTTGAAGGTGAAGAAAATTAAAACAAAATCACAAGAGTCAAAGTGTGACCTTTGGTATATTCCACCTGAATTTAGGGATCATCTCCTGAATAAATTTAACATGTTGAACATGAACCACCAAAGACCAGATAACTTGGGAGATAACATCAAGGACTTTTGGCATGCAAAAGTCATTTAAAAGACAGGAGAGAAAGATAAAAAACAAAATGAGTGTCAAAGGAGACCTTGAAACTTCCTCTTGAATGTAAAAATAACTGAAGCCAATAGAAGAAATGGTGAAGTCAATGAGATGAACACACCATTTCTAAGGGTGGCTCAAGAGAACAATGTAAAATATTATAATAAAGTGTGCAAAAAACTAGAAGTAGAAAACCAAAAGGAAGAAAAGGCTAGGAATTATCTGAGGTGAAAGAACTGAAGAAAACAATTCAAGTTTTGAGCTGCAATATTGATGGTTTTATGTGCAAAATATTGAATGGCACTGTAAGCATCAGGAGAAGAAGGAAGTAATACGGAGAAGTCACTGTTCCAAAAGAACTAGTTGACAGTCAGCCATTCCAGGAGGTATCACATCAAGCAAAGGGGGTATTAAAGAAAAAAAATCCAATCTATATTGAAGGCTGTGGCAAAAAAATAATGCTTCAGGAATTGACAGCATACCAATCAATACATTTTGACAAACTGAGGCAACACTGGAAGTGCTCACTCAGTTATGCCAAGAAATTTGGAGACAACTAACTGTAAATCAATAGGATGAGACCCATATCTCTGCTAATACCAAAGAAAGGTCATTCAACAGAATGTGGAAAATTATCAAGCAGTATTAATACCACATACAACTGAAAACTCATTAACGATTATTTAAAAATAGTTGCAGATGTACATCAACAAAGAACTGCTATAAATTTAAGCTGGATTCAGTAGAGGATGTGGAACCAGGGATATTACTGCTAATGTTAAGTAGATCTTGGCTGAAAGATGAGAATACTGTAAAGATATTTACTTGTATTTTATTGTTTATACAAACAAATTTGATGGCATGGATCATAAGAAGTTGTAGATAACATGACAAAGAATGGATATTATAGAACAATTAACTGTACTCTTGTGAAATGAATACATAAACCAAAAGGCAGTCATTTGAGCAAAACAAGGGGATACCACATGGTTTAAAATTAACACAAGTGTGTGTCAGTGTTGTATCCTTTCACTGTTTTTATTTAATCTGTATAAACAAAAACTAAATAAACTCATTGCCATCGAGTTGATTTGACACATAGTAACTCTATAGGACAGAGTGGAATTTCTCAAATGAATTTCCAAGGAGTACCTGGTGTATTCAAACTGCTGACTTTTTAGTTAGCAGCAACAACACTTAACCTCTATGTCATCAGAATTTCCATCGAGATGTATGTTTAGCAAATATTCCAAGAAACCTGAATATATAAAGATGAACACTGTATCATGATTGGAAGACGGTTCACTAACAGCCTATAATACGTATGTGACACAAGATTGCATGAAAGTGAATAGGACTTGAAGCACTTACTGATGAAGATCAAAACCTACAGCCTTCAGTATGAATTGTGTATCAACATAAAATAGAAATTCTCACAGCTGGTACAATAAGCAACACCATGGTACACAGAGGAAAGATTGAAGTTGTCAAGGATTTCATTTTACTTGGATCCATGGTAATTGCCCAGAGGTAAAAAAATATATAATAAATAAAACAGAATACTGCCATCGAGTTGGGTCTGACTCACAGCAACTCTATAGGTCAGAGTAGAACTGCCACATAGAGTTTCCAAGGAGTACCTAGTGGATTTGAACTGCTGACCTTTTGGTTAGCAGACATAGCACTTAACCCACTACACCACCAGGGTTTCCACCCATAGAGGTAGCAGTCAAGAAATTAACATAATGTATTAGGCAGATCTTCTGCAAAAGATCTCTTTAAGGTTAAAAGCAAAAATGTCACATCAAGGACTAGGATGCATCTGACCCAAGCCATGATATTTTCAGTTGCCTTGGCAATATGCATGAGAAAGCTGGAAAACAAAGAATTGGTATCTTTGAATTACGGTGTTGGTGAAGAATATTGAATATACCACAGACTTCCAGAACAAAACTATCTTGGAGGAAGTACATCCAGAACACTCCTTAGAAGTGAGGAAGGAAAGACTTTGTCTCACTTATTTTGGTCACATTGTCAGGAGGTACCTGTCACTGGAGAAGGATCCCATGACTGGTGAAGTAGGTCAGAAGAGGGAATATCCCCATCTAGATAGATTGACACAGTATCTGCAACACTGGGAAAGGATCATGAGACAAGCAACAGTTTTGAGGATGGTGTGTATTCAGTTAGTGTTTCATTCTACTTTAAGTAAAATCATTAAACTCACCCTTCATTGATCTCTCATTTATTTCACTGCAGATATAGGGTTTCAGAGTTTTTTTAACAGGATTTTCTGGGTTAGAAAACTATACCCAGTGCTATAGATTACTTGCATTTGTAGAAATTTCCTTAGCATCTCTTAGAAATTTCAAATAAATTATATGGTTACCTGAACACAAGTTCATTGTCAGTTTAAAGAGGTTCTCAAGTTTTCCCTGAAGAAATACAGAACATTAGATTCACCCTCCTCAGTCTACAACTTTATTTAATTATTAATTTACCTTATAGTTTACCACTCTACAGACCCCTGATAGCAGCAGCCAATGAAAAGTTAAGTGAACCCTTTCAGCATTTATCTGTAGGAGTTTTGCCCATAGGAGTCATTCAGTGGCATTATGTTAACTTCTTTTCTTTTCTAACTGGGGAATAAACATCTAGAAAGCATATCTGGCTATTTTCTAGCATATTATTTTTAACATTCTTAGAAACAGTAACACAGGAGGCAATCACTTTAGAATCATAATTTTGCTCCAAGCCTTTTAGTAAAAACAGCTACATTAACCATGTAGAGAAATACTGAGCTGATATAAATAAAATGTTTGAATTGTCTGTCACCATGATAGCAGGATAACCTGCTATTTCATATATAGGACTGTGTTAGTGTGGTTTCTCAAGAGAAGTAAAACCAGTGAAATGTGTATGTGTAATGAAAGAGATATACACTTCAAGGAAATGGCTCATGTAGTTGAGGAGGATGAGGACTCCCAAATCCATGGGTCAGGTATAAGACTGGAGGCTTCTCCTAACACACATAGTTGAAGGAGCTGGTGAACCCCCAAATCAGCATGTCAGATGGCAGGCTGCTGGCTCCTAATCAAAGAACCAGAGAAGAGAGGGTGAATATTTGAAAGCTGGATTGAGAAAGGGCAAATTTTGTAAAAACAACCATGCCTTAGTCATCTAGTGCTTCTTTGACAGAAATATGACAAGAGAATGGCTATAAAAAGATACATTTTATTGGCCTCACAGAGTTTCCAAGGGGCATATGGTGGATTTGAGAGGCCAACCTTTTGCTTACCAGCAGCATTTAATTTAATGCATTGCTTTCTCTTAAGTGTTATGTTGGTTCAACTTTCTCTCAAAAGTATTGCCATGAAGTACATTACAGCTTCCAAACACAGAAAAACCAGGGCAAGTGATAGCAGCAGCAAGAAGCAAAGGAATATTAATTTAAAAGTGAAACAAAAGGTTCTAAACAACACAAAGGTAACAAACCGGTGAAGGTTATTGCTAGTGATTTGAGCGTGTCTGTTTGCTATGTATATCATACAGTGTTTATACAACACCAAGTCATAGAAAATCAGTCCAGTTTCATATAACATGTCACGGGCATTAATTATATATAGACTACATACAGACCTGTCCACATACATGGATAACGAAACAAGAAAGACATGCTAAAAACAATTTCAGTCTTCATTTCTGCAACTGGTCACTTGGTTGCAGTGGGTATTTAGAATGTCTTTATTCCGCCACCTGTTCCATATTCTCTTTGCTCTCAGCTATCAACTCAGTGGCTAATCAGTCTTTGACTGGTGGGGTGATCCAAACTTTCATTCCTGAACTGTAAGGGCCATTAGTAGTTATGTCAGAATTGAGATGCAGTAGTTGTTTTCCGTTAACTTGAATCACAGCTCATAGTGGTACTAAGAGACATCTTAAGAGAACACGTATGTTCCAGACATACTCTTCTTTTCTACCATTAGGTAACATCAATGCACATTAGCCAATACGGTAACTCCCTTCTTTGTCTGTTGATCCAGAGGCATGAAGAGCCCAAAGTTGCCAGGCAGCATTCTCAATTTAAAATTCAGTGGAATCAGTGTTATGTCTCACTGTGGGAACATTCCTCCCTAGAGCTGTAAAGTATAGAACCGTGGCTAAAGGAAGCAAAAATTTTACAAGTGTATCACTAGCAATAACAGTGATGCTGCCACTTCTATTTCCACACTTTGATTCCTGAGCCTGTGAATCCTGTGTATAGAAGAAACAGCACCATATATTGGGTCCTGGTTTAGAGAATATACAGCTTCCTGGAGAACATTGCCCCAATCCTGCTTGTGCCATAATTGTGTCTTCAAAAGGCCATTCCCTTGTTCTACCGAGCCAGCTTCATCAGGATAATAGGGAAAATGCTAAGACCAGTGAATTCAATGAGCATGTAATCCACCTACCACCAGGTTGTTGGCTCATCCCCTAGGAATGAAGCCATACTAGGGACTAATGTTGGTCTCTGCTGTTGGCTGATCGAGCATTCAGCAGTGACAATAGCCAAATTAGCCTTATTAAGTGGAAGTCCGTGTTGCTGAGCCAATGAACATCACCATCCCTGCCACTATGGCTACTTTGTTCATGAATGCATAGGGAGCAGCTAAGAAAAGAATGAATGGTATCCATAGAACAAATCATTCTACCCAACCAGTTGTTAAAATCCTCCCCTGTCAAAGTCACCCTTTGATGAATACTCATGTGAGACACAAATCCCTTCACTTCTTTGGCCCACTGAGAGTCCACGTGTCTGTTCCTCAGACACCTTGTCACTAGTTTCCTATTTATGTTCCTTTCACATAAAACGTCTTTAGCCACATTCCAAGAATCACTGTACAATCATACATCTGGACGTGTTCCTTTGCAACCAAGCGAACTGCTTGAAATTCTCCTCACTAGGAGAAAATTCTTTCACCACTGTTCTTCAGGTATGTTTCCAGACGGATGACTCAGTGCTTCTGCTGTCACTTTCTAGTGGTGCTGGCACATCACACAGAACCATCTGTAAACCAGGCACTAGTTTTCTCTTTCCCAGTTGACTGACTGTAGGAGACTCCCCATAAGACCGTATGTGTGTATTTGGAGAAGGAATGTAATATGACAGGAACGAGGACCGTGGGCATTTGGCCACTTCCACATACAACTTACTAGTGCCTCAAGGTCATACTCAAGTCCAATCTCCTTTATACCACTTTGATTTAACAATGGCGTAGTGCTCTGTACCTCTCACTTTGTTACACTGAGTCAGACGACATCCTTAGCCACAAGGATTTTCAGGGGAAAAAAAGAGACAAAAGAAAAGCCTTTAATTTTGATTAAGATTCTTGAATATCAAGCCAACAAAAAATCTAACCTAATCATATATTATATCCATTTAAGACTGATAGATTTAATTACGGCCTTAGAGCAAGTATCTATTACAGTGAATGTAGAAGAAGGCTATTTTTGCTTGGTCAAAATGTTTTGACACTAACAATTTCATTTGATTAAAACTGTATTTGAATAGATTAACAGCTCATTTATTTGTGTTCTTCTCAGCTGACCTCAATTTCGTTCCCACTCACAGTGACTATTTATAATAGGACAAAACACTGCCTGGTCCTGAGCATCCTCACATTATTGCTATGTTTGAGCCCATTATTGTAGTGTCGGTCCCTCTCATTAAGTGTTTTCTTCCTTTTCACTGACCTCTCTACTTTACCTAGTGTTTTAGTTAGTTAGTACCAGTCTAACAGAAATGCCGCAGGTGGATGGCTTTAGAAGAGAAATGTTTATTCTTACACAGTCCAGTATGTTACAAGTCCAAATTGTGGATGTCTGCTCCAAGGGAAGGCTTTCCATCAGTCGGCTCTGAAGGAAAGTCCTTGTGTTGTATCGGTCTTTGGTTGTGGAGTGTCTTGGCCCAGGAACTTCAGGTCTGAAGGACACTTTCTACTTCTGGTGTTCCTTCTTGGCAGAGTGAGGTTCCCAACTCTCTGTTTGCTTACTTTCCACGTATCTCTTGTAGGATGAAAGGATAAACGGTGATGCAAGCCACACTCCAGGGAAACTTTCTTTACAGTGGAGCAGGGAGATGATTTTTATGAAGGGATTTACAGTCTCACCGTTATCCTCTCTAACATTATCCAAACTGTTAACCAGAGGCAGAGAGAAGGATTTATAAGCATCAGAAAATCACAAAACGGAGCGCTGTCACAGAACACTGGGAATCCTGGCCCAGTCAAAGTTACTACACGCATTTGGGGGGTTGAGGAGTGGACACAATTCAATCCACATCTACCATGATGTCCTTCTCCAGGGACTGATTCCTCCTAATATCATGTCCAAAAGCTGTGAGACCAAGTTGAGCCACCCTTGCTTCTAAGGAACATTCTGTCTGTAGTTCTCCTAAGGCAGATTTGCTTGTTCTTCTGACAATTTATAGTGTATTCGATACTTTGTACCCAAATCATATTTAAATGTATGAATTTCTCTTTGGTCTTCTTTATTCAATGTCCAGCTTTCACATGCATATGAGGAGACTGAAAGTGGCACAGCTTAGGTGGATCACATCTTAGTCCTCATTGAGAGGACTAACATTCAGAGATCTTTTGCAGTAGATTTTCCCAGATACATTTATATAAAATTATTTTAATAGATACCAGTGAATACTTTATGGTAACTGATAAAAAATAAATAAACAAATAAATAAAATGCATACAATAAAGACGCTATAGTGTGGATATATACATTTAATGGACTTGTTTATCACTCCACAATGTACTTGAAGTATGTTTCCTTCTAAGAATAACAAAATCTACTACAAATATCATTGTTTTAGCTTTTCGTTTTTCTTTTCTTCCTTTTTTTGTTTCCTTTTATATAAATTCAATTACTAGCTGTGCGGTATGTATCTGCCACCAGCCTAACCTAAGCTCCCAAACATGTATTTAGCATGCAGTCTTCTAGCTTTTATGACGGTGCAGCCTTTTTCTTCCTCTCTCCCCATTCTCTGCTGCTTCTCTTATAAGCCTTGGATGGTGCTGCCAGTTGTTGTCAATTTGAACTTCTTCTTTTCTTGACTTTCACTTACAGTAAATCAATACAATATGCTGATTCTATACCACAAAATGCCTCTGCATTGCTGTCTCTCTCTTATACCTCAACTGCTTCCTAAGTTTAGGCTGTCACCCTACTTTTAGGTTGTTGCAAAGTTCTCCTAGTGATTTTCCCTAAGACTTCTGGTAAATTGGTTAAACTAGTATATTTTACAAGACAAAAAAAAAAAGATATTATTAATTATTTGATTAAAATGTTTTTACTAACTTTTTTTTCAAGACACTTCATATTCTTGTCTCATTGTGTATGGATATCCTCATTTCTTGCCAGTTCAACCATAACTGTACTTTGCTGACACACTGATATTCTCATTGCTATCATGTTTTGATGTTTATTATTATTAACAGTATTATCTCTTATTTTTTTTACTGCCTTTATATTTTTTGTTTCCTCTGCCTAATGCCAGCCAAGCCAAGTGCCACTGAATTGCCTAATGATCCTACCTTTATTTCTGCTGATTGATTGGCAATCTCCTGTTCTCCTTTCAGAACTAAGTTATAAACTTCCCCTCAGTAAAACTGTTTCAACTTCCCAGAAGGAGCTATGTGTTTATTTTGCTTTAGCAAACTACAGTGTGTTGTAAGTTATTTTATTAAACTGTTGTTTTCAAGTTTTAGCAAAATTTTAATACAAAAGTAGATTAGCTCCTTAAGAAGTATTTAGGGAATATAAGCATATCTAACATGTAACAGTCTGTCAAGAGGCCAGTTGGAGACAAGATTATGAGCTCTTCTGTCACTCAGAACATAAATACAGTTCAAGGAGAAAAGACAACTGACAACTTATTTACAACTAAGGATTGGCATTAGGTAAAGGGAGGTCTGCTTTTTTCCTAAGGGTAACACTCACTTAAATAAAAAATAATAAACCAATGAGTGACTCCAGCCTTTCCAATGTTATACCGCAGCTGATTTTTTTTTTAAGGCAGAGATGTTACCTGAGAAAAAATAAACAAACAAAATTATTGAAATTCCCATGTGCTTAAAAAGAGCCATGGCTGAAAAGAAAATACCAGGTCTAAATGAAATGTTGTTTTTTGTTACCCTAGATCAAGAAATGCATCTAAAATATTATTTTAGTAACATCAATTTCTTCTTAATATTATTCTGCTAAAAAATATAGATTAAATGAATAGCGTTTCTTATTCTGCAGGGAAAAAACCCCCCAATGTTATAAAAAAAGAAGGACAAGAGAAAGAACTTGCATATTGTTCCCTTTGAATGAATTTAACTTGACTTACATTCAGTAGAAGAATGAAACTATTTTACTCAGGCCATGTAAAGATACTTGCAGATTTGATTGTGATATGGTTACCCAGATACTGTTTTGATTCTAGGAGTTCAAGGTAATATCTGATTGCTCTGCTTCTAGGCCATAGGAACAAGGAATCAAAATATTTCAGGAAGAGATATATTAGCAGTAAGACTTACCACTTGATGAATGTTTTTATATCAGCTCTGTTTAAACATTTCTTTTTCTTAAGGTTAAAACTTGGTTTAATCAAAAGCTTATTTCACAGTTAATAATCTCCGTGAAAATTCTTACTGAGCCAGTATTACTTGTATGAAATATTTGTGAAATCAATAATACTTTCCTTCACAAGATAATTAATAATTCCAAATCTACTCTTGCCAGATCAGCTTTTGATCTTTAAATTCTACTATTGAGTTCCACATATCGTGTACTAATTAGCTAAAAGAAAATAATAATAATAAAAAGAATTTTTTAAAAAGGAGGTTTTATCCTATTATATGTAGAATTGTTCTCAACATCATTCTTTCCATTTCATTGTTCAGAGTAATCTATCAGTGCTTATATTTGTGGTTTTCTCATCCATGATTTGGCATTCTGGAATTCCGCACATATTTTCTTGCATGATAGTTGGCTTTAATCTTCTAATTAAACTCTGGCAAATTCCAGTACAAACCATACCAAATAAATAAGAAATGGTTTACATGAAGTGGAATTATTAAAATCTCTTTAATCATCATAACATATTACTAAAATTTAATGAAAAACACAAATTCTTTTCTGTTATACATTTCTTTTACCTTTTGGCACTTCCTGAATCATTCACTAATTTTCCCCATAGAATCCTTCAAAACTATATATAACTATAGGTTTGAGTTTTTTCTGCACTTCTTTCAGCTTGTGGAATGCTGAATGTGTTCTTTCTTTAAGGTTTTTTAACTCTAAGTCTCTTCACATTTCAATATACTACTTGACTTTGTCTCTGCAAATCCGTGTTTGAGATCTTTAGCTCTTCTACTTCATCACTTCTTTCTTTCACTTTAGCTACTCTACACTCAAAAATAACTTCCAGAGTATCTTCTGACAACCACTTTGGACTTTTCTTCCTTTCTTGCCTTTGTAATGGACATTTGCTTTCTTCCTGTGGGATGCCCTTGATGTCATCCCACAGCTCCTCTGATCTTCAGTTATTAATATTTAACATGTCAAGTCTATTCCTGAGATGGTCTCTAAATTCAGGTGGTATATGCTCAAAGTCATATTTTGGCTCTTATAGACTTGATCTCTTTTTCTCCAGCTTCAATTTGAACTTGCGTATGATCAACTGATGGTCTGTTCTACAGTCACTTCCTAGCCCTTTTCTGACTGATAGAGACTGAAAAGTCTCTATCCACAGATGTAGTTAATGTGATTCCCAAATGCTCTATCTGGCAAGTAGAATGTGTATCGTTGCCATCTATGTTGTTGAAAAAAGTCTAAGTTTACACACGAATATAAAAAAAAAAAACCACAATATAACACACGTGAATAACATATTTGTTTGTTTAATCAAATATAATAGAATAGGCAACACTTACTTAAAAGCAAAGTCTAGAAGGGACAGGAAAACTGGAGGACTGAAAACGAGGAACTCAGAGTGAAAAAGGAAAAGGTGGGAATGCTAATATTTTTCAGGGATTGTAACCAATGTTACAAAATGATTTGTGTATAAATTTTGGAACGAGAAGCTAATTTGCACTATAAATTTTTACCTGCAAAACAATTTTTTATAAGACTAAATGAATATACTTTTAATTTTCATCTAAGTGACAGTTTTAGTTTCCCAGATACACTGACTCCAGACTTTTAGCCCAATATGATCTGCAAGAGCTCTAATCTGAATTGTAAGATATTCTAAAAATAGTAGACAAAAAATAAGAATCATGTTTTTTTCTTACCTTCAGTTTTATGTATTTTTAAAATATAAAACTAGATGATTTTTTAAAGTATCTTTTACTGCCATTGTATGAAATTTAAATCCCAATCCAAAGCTTCTCTTTCATAAGGAGCACAGGTATTGTTTGTGCACTTCTTAAGAATTCCAATATTTGATGCCTAAATGTATTCAACAATAACAGCAACATGCCTATCTACAGAATTTCAAAATTATATTATGCCTTGACTTGCTAATAAGGAAAAACAGAGCACAATGCCAGCAATTTGAGTCTTTTTTACTAATATGTATTTGCGTTGATTTTGCAAGTCTAAGGAAAATGTTTTCATGTATTCAAAGAATTTGCTTTCTTTTGATATTTAGCATAATAATTCCTGCTTAGTGTGTCTCTCCTGACATTTACTTAGAATTTGAGTTGACGAGACAGTCAAATGTCTACTGCTTCTATGCAAGTTCAGCTGTTGTGTTTCCACAGGACAAAATGTTTGTGAAAGTGAGGGATGGTATGGCCAACGGACATTGGAGATGAAGGAAAAGAATGTGTCTCTTAACTGCTAATGTACAATTTAACCTATTATGGTGCAGTGAAATTGAAAATTAACAAACATGCAATATTCAGGAAAAATACTTTAGAAACATCATTATTAATAGAATGTTTAAGGAGAATCTAGTGGCTGTGTGAATACAAATACATACATGCACACCTTTGAGATCACAGGAAGTTATTTAAAAGTTGTCCTCTAAAATGACCACATTTATACCACAAAACCCTTGTTCACCAACATGTTAGGTTTAGTTTAAGACTCCTAACCCCTCTCTAGGATTGATTTCAACACTTTCAAAATTCACTCTAGCTTGTTGTAATTTACATTCTGCTGGATAGCAGAAACAAAACTGACAACAGTTGCTGAAACTTTTGTGTGCTTGCCAATAAAAAAACCAACCAAACAAACAAAACATGCAGTATCCGTTATTGTTAGCATAGCTTTACTCCTCCAAGAATCCTGGCTTTGCAGTATTAAGATTCACAGCTGCTGACCAAAAGGCTGGCAATGTAAATTTACCAGCTGCTTACTGGAATTTTTGTGGGACAATTTTATTCTATCCTATAGGATAAATATGAGTTGAAGTTAACTCAATGGCAATGATGCTTTTTTTTTTTTTTTCCAAAGTAGTCTTGGTGATGTGCTTAAGTACTTACCCGGTGATTTAAAGGTTGTTAGTCTGAACTCATTCAGTGCTTCACAGGAGAAAGACCAAGCGGTTTGCTTCCATGAAGATTACAGGCAAATAAAGCTCTATGGGGCAATTCTAACCTGTCACAAGAAGTCATTATACATTAAAAATCAACCTGATTGCACACAAGAACAACAACATTCCTGTACTCCCACTGGATCAATTCCCTGAAGCAATGAAATACTTTGTTTCTATGAACTCCCTTCCAAATGTTCAATAGACAGGTGAAGACTATGTCATGTTTGTAATTAAGAGATCAGGAAGAGAGTCTTTCCATAAAACTATCAATAACATCAAGCAGCACTCTGACTAGAACAGAGAGCCAAGTAACCAGATAGCAGCATAAACAGGGAAGTCACAAAACAAATCAAAGACAAAACACTGAAAAGAAGGAAATAGAGATCCCATCATATAAACATTAGAACAAAAATGAGGGACTTAAAAGAAAATGTAATCATAGATCTCTCATATGGAGAAGAATCCAAGTCAATATAAAGAAATGAAATACTGGTTTAAATTTAGAAAAACAGAGGTAAATATTAAGATAACCACAAAGGAATCTATCAATCTTATGCATTAAAAAAAAAGTATCAGCAAATACAAAACCAAAGAAATGAAATACTGGTTTAAATTTAGAAAAACAGAGGTAAATATTAAGGTAACCACAAAGGAATCTATCAATCTTATGCATTAAAAAAAAAAAGTATCAGCAAATACAAAACCAACACAGACAAAAATCAAAAGAAAACACAAATAAAAAGGACTCAGCAGAGCAAGTTAAGTGGGACAAAGGAAATGTCTACAGTATACAAAAACAACAGAAGAAGACATCAAAATGACAGCATTAAACTCCTAGGTATCAGTAGTTTCACTGAATACCAATGGATTAAATTCACCAATAAAGAGGCAGAGAGTGGCAGATTGGACAGCAACAACAAAAAATCACAATCCATTTACCTGTTGCCTACAAGAGACACACTTTAAACTTAAAGACAAGAAAATACTAAGTCACAAAAGTATGGAAAAAATGTATTGAGCAAAAAACATTAAAAAAGAGCAGGAGTGCCAATATTAATCCTTGATAAAATAGACTTTAAAGTAAAATCCACCACAATGGATAGGAAAGTATACTACATAATGATTAAAGCATCAACATTCCAGGAGGACATATTAAATATCTATACACTCAATGGCAAGGCTTCACTATACATAAAATAAAGGCTAATTGCATTGAAAACAGAAATAGATAGTCCTATACTATTAGTAGGAGCCTTCAACACCCTGCTTTTTGTGAAGGAAAGAACATCTAGAGAAAAGCTCAATAAGGATACAGAAGATCTAAATGCCGCAATCAACCAATTTGACATCATATACATAACACTACCCAACAGCAGCCAAGTATACTTTTTTTTTTTTTATCACACCTGGAATATTCTCCAGAATTGAGCACATATTAAGCCATAAAGCAATCCTCGATAGAATTCAAAATATTGACATACTATAAAGCATCTTTTCAGATCATAAAGCCATAAAAGTAAATATCAATAACAGAAAACAGGAAGGGGAAAAACAAATCAAACACGAAAAATGAACAACATTATGTTCAAAAACTACTGGGCTATAGAATAAACAAAGGATGGAATAAAGAAATTCACAGAATTAAATGAGAACAAGAATTTATCCTACACAAAAGCAGAGCTCAGAGGCTAATTTATTTTAATAAACGTATACATCCAAAAAGAAGAAAGGGCCCAAAACAAAGAGTTAATGCCATAACTCAAGAAAGTAGAAAAAGAGCAGCGAAAGAAGTTATTGTGCACTAGGAGAAAGCACATAATAAATATTAAAGCAGAACTAAATGAGTTAGAGAATAGGAAAATGATTACAAGAGTTAACAAGACCAAAACCTGTTTTTTTTTCTTTTTTTGTTGTTGTTTTGTTTTTAAAGATCAACAAAATTGATAAACCACTGGCCAACTAGCACAACAAAAACATAACAGTAAGTTTAACTTGAAAAAGAAATGAGATGGCCAGTATTACAACATACCCAACTGAAATTAAAAGAGTCATAACAATACTATGAACAATTTTACTCTAATCAATTCAAAAAGCTAGAGGAAATGTACAAATTTCTAGAAACATACTACCTACCAAAAGTAGGACAAACAGAAGTAGAACTACATAAACTCATCACAAAGAAAACACAGAAAAGATCATTTAAAAACTTTCCGTCTAAAAAGGCTCTGGCCCTGATAGCTTCAATGGAGAATTCTACCAACCTTTACATGAGCATTAACACCATAATTATGAAAGATATTCCAGAGCATAGGAAAGTATGGAATACCCCTAAACTAGTTCCATGAAATCAGCATAATCCTGACACCAAAACCAGATAAAGACAAACACAGAAAAAAAAAAGTGGTATTGATTAGGTGATTTCTTCTTTGATGTTCTCTTTGTTGCTGTGAAGGCATCAACTGAATATAGTATGTTTTCTTCCATGCTGATGCTTTGCTGAACTCTTCTGCTGGTTCCAGTTGTTTCCTTCTGGATTTTGTGTGTGTGTGTGTAAGATCATATAATCTGGAAATAATTTTTACTTCTTCCTTACCAGTTTGGATGTCCTGTATTTCTTTCTCTTGCCTCCTTATTTTGGCTACAATTTCTAGCACAATCCTGTCCAGAGGCAAGATGGGAAGGTGGAGAAGAGGGGACGGGAGCTCGCTGAATGAAGATGGGAAGTGCAGGGTGTTTCAAAAGGGGGAGTGTGCTGTCAGAGTGTGGGGAGAGCAGCTAGAGTTGCATAGCAGTGTGTGAGCAGGGTTTTATATGGTTAAAAAAAAAAAGAAGACACGATACCAATATTGTCATATGCAGATTGAATAAGGATTCTCTCCAATAATTCCAGAGCTCCGTAATAGTGGTCTTTGTAAGGAAGCTCAGTTCCCATTTCCTTCAAAAGAATCTGTTTTTGAAAGAATAGTTAATTGACATCCATCAGCTACTGGCCCTTTGGCTCCACAAAGAGGTCACAGTTAGGTCCCATTCCCTCTCTGACCATCCTAAATCAATTACTAATCCACCGGAGATAGAAATCATGTCCTGTGGAGATGGCCCTATGAGGAGAAGAGGCGTTGCTCCTTGAGGAAGCTTTTATACACAAAAATAGATGAGAGCTGGGTCACAGGGGAGCAAAACCTAAAGAAATTCAAGCAAAAATGGCTTTGCTAGGCGTCTGCATAAGACACAAAGCCTAGTTTTCAAACTGAAGTTCAGAAGTCAGTGTTGAGTCTAGCAAGTAAGATTATATCCAATCTTTGGGAGGAGGTGAAGCCAAGTTAAAAATCAAGAGTGACCTGAAAATTGTTATGACAAATGAATGTTTATTTCTTCTTTGTTGATTTATATATTACCAATTTTTTTAAATAATGGACAATTTGATTCCTTAAGGAAAAGGTCAACAAATGCTATTAAGAAAATAAATTTACGGGACTAGAGTAAGCTATCAAAACAGAGAAAGTTAAACAAAGCTGGAAGAAAATGAAGGGGATAAAAAACCCACTATTGTCGAGTTGATGCTGACTCATGGAGACACTATAGACTGAGTAGAACTGACACGTAGAGTTTCCGAGTATTATCTGGTGGATTTGAACAACTGACCTCTGGTCAGCCTCCGTAGCACTTAACCACTACGTCACCAGGGTTTCCAAAGGAGAATAGGAAAGTTAAAAATTGGGTGTAGAGTAAGTTGTTTTTAAAGGAACAGATGTTATCAAATGTGTACTGTTCCTGGATTTATCACTGCCGTCCTCTATTCTTGCATGATTTTCCTTACCTTGTACTGAAGAATTTCAAGTCACTGAACTAAACTTATAACAAATTTGGGGTAAGGAAACTAGGTATTAGAGTACTGCAATATTTAACTGATGTTAGGAATCTGAGCTGGAATGTTAATAAGGAGAATGAAATGATTCTAAAAGCATCACAAAGGTAGATTAAATCTCCTCTTTGAATTAGGAATACTATCCCTTCTATTTCAAATCAATCATCGGTTTCAAATACAAAATGAATTATGAGACTTCAAATGTTTTTTTTTTCTGATAGAAGCTTTTGCATAAAAATCTTGCAACACAAAAAAATCTATGTAAATATTGATGAACCCACTTATATTTATAATGATGACACAGACTCATAAAGCTGGTTCAATATCTGAAATGTTTAAAGCAAAAATTTAAAGTTTATAGTTACTTTATTGTGGAAACCTTATGTAGGTGAAAATTTTCTGAAATATTCAATATGAATGTCAATTTTTGACAGTTTTATGTTTTGTTAAGTAGTTTTTGAGACTGCTAGATTCTGTGCATGTATGAAGTCAATTACTTAGCATCCCAGTCAAAATTCCTTAAAAGTTTCAACAAGAAACTTAACCTTTACTATATTCTGTTGAAACTCTTTTCATGTCCTCTGCATGAATATGTGAATTTTAAAAAGACAGCCAGAATCAATCAATTATCATTTTGAATGGTTAAAAGTGTGAGAGGGATTTGAATTCCTCATGGGTACCTAACTACTGCAGGATCTTTGAGTAATAGCCTTAAAACATTTGCTTTATGTACATAAATTTCATTTAGATATTGTTTAGCAAGTCCCTCTGTTTGCATAAACTCTAGGGCTCTCTCTCTCAAGTTTCCACCAGGGAGTGAGTTCAAATATACATTAAAAAGTCAAGATACTACAGTAAGCTATCATTATGATGTCCCTTCTTAATCTCTCATCTTTATGTACATTTTAGAAGATCACCATAAATCCAGGATTGACTATGACACTAATGAATAGACATTTTTTCCAGAATCCATTAAAAAGTCATAATTAAAAATTAACTTGTCAATAGTTCTAGGTTATTCTCTTGCTGTCAGTCCCATTTATATTAATTTGTATTTGTGTCATTCTTTGTTTTCTTTCCAGAAAAAAACAGCAACACTGAATACTAACCCTAGCTCAGAAAATCACCAGTATAATATGAACATATTCCAGGCTTTCCAGACATCCCTCCATCACTATTTTATAACAGAAACTTGAATTAACCCATGAAAATGAAAGCCAAATGTAAAGCAATGGATCTGGATGTAAAACTTAGCATTTAGATGTACCCAAGATTACTAACACGAGCAGTAACTCACAAGAAGTTTGCCACAATTGAACTAGTCTCTTAGTTTTGTGATTAAGATTTATATCTATTTTTATGCAACAGTAACTTCTTTTTGTCTTGAAAAATTCTCGTATTTAAAAGCACTTGATACATATCTTTAGTTCTCTGCTACAAATGTTCTATTAATCTTAAGGTGGAAGTAACTGTAAAGTATATAATTCCCTACCCAATATAGGATATCTGCTATGTTAGAAAGCAGTAACTTCTGTTCTCAAATTTTGTATCTGGTTTTATATTAATTTTTATGGTTAATATATTTTTTTCTTTTTTTAAATAACAGTGCCAATTTACTATTTTTGAAACCGTAAATTATGTTATTTAAATCAATTACAAAATTACTGGTTTTTTACTAAATGACAAGCATTGTGCTAAGCACTGGTGCAAAGAAGCATTAAGAAATCTCTATTCTACATAAGAGCTTCCTAAAAGTCTAAATGTGAAGATGAACAACAAAAAGGTTAAATGTAGTGCAATAATTATTTCAAAGAGGAAAGACTCAGAATGTTCCTAGAGAATAGGGGGAACAATCAATAAACTGGAGATTGACCAGATTCAGGAAGTTTTTCTGGAGAAAGTAGTGATAGGGTGAGGTAAAAGAGAGGGAACATGCTAGGAATAATAAGGTGAGTATACATACACGCAGGGAATATACATACATATGTATATATATATATATATATATATATATACACACACACAGGTGTTTTATATTCCCTGTCTCCTCTTCTGTGGACACTGAATTGTTTAGTCATAGCCCCAAAGGTTTCTCTTTTTTTCTAGCCTACTACCCGTATAAATAAAAATGAATTATCAAATTTAGGTAATAAACAAATACATCATTGACACAATGTGTTTTATATTAGAATGGGCTCAATTTAAGGTGAGGAAAAGAAAAAAAAGAAACTTTATGAACACTGGGGGACAAGACGACAGTCTACTGTTCAGAATATTGGGGTATGAAATACAAGTTAACATACAACTTGGCCATCATTTCTCCCTCTCTCTTTGGAGAGTCTTCAATTACCAGACATCAGGATGGGACCCCCTCAGTCACTTAGATTTCAGTGACACTAACTGCCTTATACAATAAACCCTGGTGACATAATGATTAAGTGCTATGTCTGCTAACCAAAATATCAGCAGTTCAAATCTGCCAGCCACTCCTTAGAAACTATGCAGCAGTTGTACTCTGTCCTATAGGGCTCTCTGAGTCAGAACTAGACAGCAGTGGTTTGGTCTGGGGTCTATTCTAAGATCAATCTAACACAGGCATGTTTTCTACTACTAGTTTATTTTTAGAATCTTTAAAATCACAAGAATGAAAAGCACTTTGTCATGCAGACCTAGTAGGATACAATATTCCAGGTAGGAAAAAATCATAGATGCAGGAGAACTTTTGAAGTCACTTGAATAGAAAATCCAACTACATGGTAACAACTGAGGACCTTCAAGAGTTAGACTGGGGAGTTTGTGTAGTCTGTCAGTATGTGTTTTATGTGATAGGGCCTATGGTTTCAAACGTCTCCACTAAAATTCCCCTTAGGACTGAAATAAGATAATGTGAAACACTATAGGGATATTTCCCCCAAATCAAAACAATTTGTCACAAGAACAACATCTACTTACTTGTGTTTTGTCCTTATAATAATTGAATGCTTGGCCATTTATTCTTCAACACACTTTTTAAAATTGCTCTTCAGTCAGTGACCACTCAGCATAACCTCAAGTGTCTCAGATTAGAACTGCACTTCATAGGCTTTACAAAGGCTATAACATTTCAGTAGATCGCCAGGCCTTTCTTGCATAGAGCCATTGAGTAGATTCAAATTGTTAACTTTTTGTTTAGTAGTTGAGCACAAAACAGTTGTACTGAATAGTAACTTTAATATTTTTTTATTTTTATTTTTTTTATTATGACTGAGTGAAAATGTACATTCCCATATAAGTTTACATGCCCACCTACGTGCAGCTTCCACTGCTCTCCCTGTCCGGTGACAGCACACTATTCCTCTCTGCTCCATACATGTCTCATCCTCCCAACAGTCTCCTTTCCCCTCCTCTCCACTCACTCTCCTTCTTCCAGCCACAGGTCAGCAGGAACTTTAATATTAATTTCTTGCAATGTAAAAGAGATGTCCAAGAAAGATGCACCATGATAATCCTGTGACTTTTAATATGCACTGACCAAAACCCAATCTGCTAACCAAAAGATCAGGAGTTAGAATCCTCCAGGTGTTCTTTAGAGACCCTATGGAACAGATCTGTTCTGTCCTGTAGGGTCACGACATGTTGGAATCAACTCGATGGCAACAGGAAGGGTAGACTCATACGATGTAAAGTTTAATCGAGAGACCAAGCAGTCAGTTATACTATATTTTTGGCTATTTGCTAGGCACAAAACTTTAGTGCCTGGAAGTTAGACACACAAGCAGTAATGGTGTCTTAAAGATGTTAACATCAGTTTTCGTTTTACTTACAAAATAACTATGGCTATTATTTTTAATCAAGATCTCTTAAAACTGATTTTTTTGGAGAATGACATTGTATCTAAAACCCTCCTGTCTCTAGATGTTTCATTAAATATCTCAGAAAAGCAAAGTATTTTTCCTTTACCAAAAATATGTCCAAAAGATTTTTTTTAAAAAAAACCTTTTTCTCAAACAAGATTTTTCAGTCCTTTTACTTATCTTTTAAAATGGTCTTTTATTATTCCAATCACTTGAATCAAATATTTCATAACTTAGAAGTATTTAGTGATAGCCAAGCACATTTAGTGATGGAGACTTACTGGTTCCCTTTAAATAAATGGGGATGATATCACCTTCCCCAATTTCCTGCCATTTCTTATGTTGTCAACCTAGTTCATGTCATTAAACATTATGTTACATTAGTAAAATATTGTATATCTTCATCCATGTTGCAATTATCCTCCATGCTATAAGATAAATTTTGGATTATATAGATTTAAAATGGTACCTGGGTCTCACAATCTCTGTCATCTTAGTACAACTTCCTGTTACTGTCTCACTGGTTGTTCTAAACCTGAACCACATCCTGTGTTTGAGAAACTTCTCACTTTATAAGCTGAGCTGTCAATTTGTCAAAGCTTTGAACAACTTTGTTCTGGTTTGAATGCCCTGTTGAGAATTTTTAGTTCTAGCCAAGCTCTCAGCTGATGCTGATGCTGATGCTGATGCTGATGCTGATGCTGATGCTGATGCTGATGCTGATGCTGATGCTGATGCTGATGCTGATGCTGATGCTGATGCTGATGCTGATGCTGATGCTGATGCTGATGCTGATGCCGGCAGTGAGGGAGCAGTACTGAGAACTACTAGTAGAACAATGTGTCTTAAAATTTATTACACATAAGAATTACCTGGATATCTTAAACCATAGATGGTTATTCAGTATACCTGGGGTAGAATTGCCACTTCTCAGCAGGGCTTTGAACCAGGCCAAACCCATTGGAAGCCCCACACATTGTCTTAAAGCTGTGTTATATTTGACCTAGACTTTGCCAAACAGATGCAGCCAACTATGCTTTAAATCACAAAGTATTGGTTTAAAGTAGAGGAAATTCTGTAGTGGTCTTTAATAAAATAAGTTTAAGCAGCAGCAACGATGTCAGAAGTGGAAGCAGCTTCTGGTACCCCGGGTGTTGGTAGTCTAAAGTTTTGAAGACTGATATGGTGCTGTAGTTTGATTTGTGTATTCTGGAATCACAGTAGCAACAGAATCATGAGGAACTTTCAGAAAGACAAATTCTAAGGCCCCACTCCAGATGTACTAAACTAGTGAAAACGAAGCCCAGCAATCTGTATTTTAGTAGCTTTCCAGATGACAGGCACTAGAGTTTGATAATTGTCTGCTTAGGATTTTGTATAACCCTCAGGTTAGAACTTACATGATTTTTGTTGTTGTTGGCTTCCAGGTCTCTGCGTAATGTCAGAAATTTTATCTGACCTTGGCATAGCTCAACTAGTAGCCAAAATCACTGCAATAGAAAACCTTCCAAAGCACCTGTGCTTTGCCCCAGGAACTTCTTTCTAGCTTTATTTTCCACCTCTCTGTGACAAACCTCCGGGATTCTTATCCATTCCTTTCAACCTTGTTCGCTTGTTTTGTTTTTCTTCAACCCAGGTTGAAATTGATGACTTGACATTTTGCTTTATACCTTGTCTCTGATCTGCCAAGGGAGCTATTTCTAGTAGTACTGATAGCTATGCCATTGGTAGCAAATATACGTACTTTGCATGTAAAAGAGAATTTGAACCATTTTATATCTTGTTATGTTATCTTCTCTTATGGATTAGAAAATTCAGGTAGGCAGTGATTATATTTTATACTTTTTTTCTATACATTAACCAGCATAGCACAGTTCAATCAATACCTATAACTGGTTGTGTAGATAATCTTGCTTCACCTTGAATTTGATTTGACAAACAGCTTTGTTTATATTTTACTTGATTTTTTAAAAATAAATCATTGAACAAAGTGGCTGTAAAACATGATATTTGTAATTAGTTATCACATGGGTACCTATATTGACAATTTTTCAATCTTTCATTAAATCTTATCATTAATTCTGTATCTACAAATCAGCATACTGTTATAAACTCTTAAATGCCACCTCTGTCCCTGAGAGACTTATTGAAATGCTTAATTTAATAGCCTATGGTACTGTAATAAATTATGTATGACCAAAATTCTATGCAGTTTCTCTCACTAAAGTGGAGTCTATTTTTCCACTCGTTGAATCTCAGTGGAGTCCTGGGTGGTACAAATATGAATAATCTCCATCACTAGTCTAGGTGGATCAAGACCACTCAGTGGTGCCTTGGAAGATTGTGCCTGGCAATTGATGTTAAAAAAATTAAACCACTGAAAACCAAATGGAGCATAGTTCTACTCTGAATGATGGTGTCTACATGAGTCAGAATTGACTGATGTTGTTTCTGACACTTGACAGCCCTGTGGCCTGCTTTAACTAATAGATATTGGTGGAAGTGACATCGTCTGAGTTCTAGAGTCCACATCTCATGATGTTTAACAGCTTTAAAATTCACTGTTTCAGAACACTTCTGCTGTGTGTAAAAAAAAGTTCCCTCTAAGCTACTGAAGGGTAAAGGAAGTTGTGGTGGAGTACCAAGGTACCTGAGCTGACTGGTAGCTGCAAACTTCCAGACACTGAAGTCCCAGGCAGATGATCCCCACCTGAATGCAATCACATAGATGAGCCCAGATACAACCAGCAGAGGAAACACCAAGTCAACCAACTGAAATAGAAGAAATACATTTTTTTACTTTCATCCACTACATTTTGATATGGTTTGCTATGCAGTAGTCTTTAACTAAAGAGAATGAATAAAAAGAATAAATAAATAAAATACAAACTAATATTACCCATAAATACAAATTAATATTACCCATGGTAGATGAGTTTCAGCTGCACTTCCAGACTAAGACAGACTAGGAGGAAGGACCCAGTGGTAAGAAAAGTATTAGCCACAGAAAACCTTATGAATAGCAGTTGAACATTGTCAGATACGGTGCTGGTTGGAAAGCAGTCGGAGAGCAACTGGGGAAGAGCTGCCTCCTCAAAGTAGAGTCAACCTTAATGATGTGGATGGAGTAAGGCCTCAGGGATCTTCACTTGCTGATGTGGCATGACTCAATGAGAAATGAGAAGAAACAGCTACAAATATCAACTAATAACCAGTACATGGAATCTACGAGGTACAAATCTAAGAAAACTAGAAGTTGTCAAAAATGAAATGGAACACATGAACATTGACATCCTAGGCATTTTTTGAGCTGAAATGGAATGGTTTTGGTCATTCTGAATATGACAATCATATGATCTACTATACTGGGAACGAAAACTTGAAGAGGAACAGTGTTGCATACATCATCAAAAAGAACGTTTCAAGATCTGTCCTGAAGTATAATGCTGTCAGTGATAGGAAAATATCCATACGCCTAGAAGAAAGGCCAGTTAATGTGACTATTATTCAAATTTACGCACCAACCACCAAGGCCAAGGATGAAGAGTCTGAAGATTTTTACGAGCTTTGCCAGTCTGAAATTGATTGAACATGGGATCAGGATGCATTGATAATTACCGGTGACGGGAATGCAAAAGTTGGAAACAAAGAAGGAGGATAGGTAGTTGGAAAATATGGCCTTGGTGATAGGAATGATGCAAGACATCGTATGATAGAATTTTGCAAGACTAATGACTTTTTCACTACAAATACCTTTTTTAACCAACACAAACAGCGACTGAACTCACGGACCTCACCAGATGGAATACACAGCAACCAAACTGACTAAATGCGTGGAAAAAAATGATGGAAAAGCTCCATATCAGCAGGCAGAACAAGACCAGGTGCTGACTGTGGCACAGATCATCAATTGCCCATATGCAAATTCAAACTGAAACTGAAGAAAATTAGAACAAGACCGTGATCTTGAATATATCCCTCCCGGGTTTAAAGACCATCTCCGGAACAGATTTGATGAGTTGATAACTAATGACTGAAGACCAGATGAATTGTGGAGTGGCATCAAAGACAACATCCATAAACAGAGCTAGAGGTTATTAAAGGCAGGAAAGAAAGAAAAGACCAAACTGAATGTCAGAAAAGACTCTGAAACTTGCTCTTGAAAATCAAACAGCTAAAGCAAAAGGAAGGAATGGAGAAGTAAAAGACCTAAACAGAAAATTTCAAGGAGCAGCTCAAGAAGACAGAAGAAAGTATGATAATGACATGTGCAAAGAGCTGGAAATGGAAAACCAGAAGGGAAGAACACATTTCTCAAGCTGAAAGAACTGAAGAAAAAATTCAAGCCTCGAGTTGCAATAGTGAAAGATTCTACAGGAAAGCTATTGAACGACTGAGAGAGCATCAAAAGAAGATGGAAGGAATACAGAGTCGTTATACCAGAGAGAACTAGTCAATGTTCAGCCGTTTGAAGAGGTAGCATATGATCAGGAACCAATGTTGCTGAAGGAATTCATCAAAGCTGCATTGAAGGCACTGGCAAAAATCAAGTCTCCAGGAATTGATGGAATATCAATTGCGATATTTCAACAAACAGATGCAGCACTGGAAGTACTCACTCAACTATGTCAAGAAATTTGGAGGACAGATTCCTGGCCAACTGACTGGAAGAGATCCATATTTATGCCCATTGCAAAGAAAGGTGATCCAACGGAATGTGGCAAGCTGTATTCAGAAGAGGATGTGGAAACAGGGATATTATCACTGATAATAGATGGATCTTGGTTGAAAGCAAAGAATACCAACAAGATGTTTCCTTGTGTTTCATTGACTATGCAAAAGCATCTGACTGTGTGGATTATAATACATTATGGCTAACATTGTGGAGAATGGGAATTCTAGAACACCACATTGTGCTTTTAATGAATCTGCATATGGATCAAGAGACAGTCATGTGAACAGAACAAGGAGACCCAGCATGTTTTAAAGTCAGAAAAGGCATGATCAGGGTTGTATCTTTCACTATACCTTTTTAATCTGTATGTTGAACAAATAATCCAAGAAGCTGGATTGTACAAAGAAAGAGGCATCATGATTGGAGAATGACTCATTAACAACCTGCATTACTCGGATGACAAGACATTACTTGCTGGAAATGAAGAAGATTTGAGACATTTACTGATGAAGATCAAGGACTACAGTCTTCAGTATGAATTGCAACTCAACATCAGGAAAACAAAAATCCTCACAACTGGATCAGTAAGCAACATTGTCATAAATGGAGAAAGGATTGAGGTTGTCAAAGACTTCATTTTACTGGGGTCCACAGTCAACGCCCTTCGAAGCAGCAGTCAAGAAATCAAAAGACATATTGCACCGGGAAAATCTCCTCAGAGGACCTCTTCAAAGTATTCAAAAGTGAGGATGTCACTTTAAAGACTGAAACGCACCTGACCCAAGCCATGATATTTTCAGTTGAATCATACACATGTGAAAGCTGGACTATGAACAAAAAAGACAGAAGGAAAAATGATGCCCTTGAATTGTGGCACATGGCTCTGGCTGGCTTGAATTGCGGTGTTGGAGAAGAATGTTGAAGGTACTATGGACCACCGAAAGAACAAACAGATCTGTTCTGGTAGAAGTACAACCAGAGCACTCCTGGGACACAAAGATGGCAAGACTGTATCTTACATACTTTGGACAGTTTGTCAGGAAAGATCAGTCCTTCGGGGAGGACATGCTTGGTAGAGTTGAGGGTTCAGCAAAAAAGAGGAAGACCCTTGACAAGATGGATCGACACGGTGGTCGCAACAATAGGCTTAAGCATAAACACAATTGTGAGCATAGTGCACGACTGAGCAGTGTTTCGTTCTGTTGTTCATAGGGTCGCAATGAGTAGGAACTGACTCGACAGCATGTAACGACAACAATATTCTAAATTGTTTTTGTTGTTATAGTTTTGTATGATGTCTTTTTGCCCTATATGCCAGTAGTATTAGTTTGATCTGTCATTTTAAACTTGGTGACTATTCTTCCATTAAAGCTCATTTTTAAATAATTAAGGTACAGACATGAAGAAATTTGTTATTAATAGTCTAGGACAATCTGGTCTCAATGCCAATTGTGCACTTTCAAAGAAAAACGTCATTCTAATTACTATTCTCCTGTTTTTTTCCACTGACAAGATCATAGTTAATGGGCTTCTCATTGTGCATCTGAAATGTGATAACAGTTAAACCTCTCTTTAAGCATATGCAGTATTATGAACATGACTTCCAAGTAGCAAAATTATAATAAACACATAATACTTGTGTCTGGGAATTTCTAGATAGCAAAGGATTTTTTTTTTTGTCACCCCTCATTCCTGCATTTAGTTTAATGAATCTGTTAAAAAATTAATTACAGTGTAAATACAGAAATCATATTATTTACACATAACTTTTATTATAGGAATCAATAATTTTGAAAATTTTATTTATAATCTAAATTTTAGAAAATGCTACTTGAATACAATAACTTGTAGAAAAGTATGACTCCCAAAACTACCATACCATTTAAGAGCACTCAGGAATACCTATATAGGCTTATATTCAACTACTTAAAATAATTTTTAATTTTGTTTATTTTTGTAACTGTGAAAATTATTCAACTTAAGTTTTCAAAATACCTACAACATGTTAAGTGTGGTTCTCAGCATGGAGGACACTGTGAATGGAATCAAAAAAGTTCTGTCCTATGAGTGCTTGCATTCTGAAGACAATAAATAATATACATAAGTAAATTACATTAATGCTGTATAATTATGCAATCTCATGTTAGAAACTGTGACTAGTTAAATTTTAATAAATATTTTGAAAAAAAAGTAAAGTAGGAAAGGCAAAAAGATTAAAGTTAGCTTGTAGGGCATTGTGTAGACCATTTGGTATAGACCAGTGATAGACACCATCACTGAAAGTACAGCACTTAAGCAAGAATCTAAAAACACAAAAAATAAAACCATTTCAGTATCTAGGAAAGTTCCAAGTCAGAAGAAAGAAAAAGTATTAAAGACCTGAAATACGAGAATGTCTGCCATGTTCAAGTTTATCAAGAAGTTGGTGCAGATGAAAATGAGTAAATCATGCCAAGATGGTAGCTGCAGTTGAAGAGATAAAGCAAGGCAAGGTGATCCATTCCCTTGAAGGCTGCTGTAGAAACTTATGCATTCATTTAAAGTGATATAAAAAGTAATTTAATATTTGTGAGCAGAATACTGTTTTGTTTCGACTAATGTTATGAAATTATTGCTTTGGTAGCTGTATAAAAACAGGCTGGTGGAATGCAACAGTGAAAAGAATTTGTTAAAATTATTACATTAATAGAATTTTTATTGGGATTGCATTGTATCTATAGATCTTGGGGGTAGAATAGACATTTTCATAATGTTAACTCTTCCTATCCGTAAGCAAGCTAGGTTTCTTCACCTATGTAGTTCTATTTTAGTTTCTTGCAGAAGAGTCGTAATTTACTTTGTTTAGGTCTTTTATGTCTCTGGTTAGATTTATTCCTCAAGTATTTTATCCTTTAGGGGCCAAAAAATAAATGGTATTGACTTGATAATTTCCTCTTTGATGATCTCCTTGTTGGTGTAAAGGAATCCAACTGATTTATTTATATTTAACTTACGTCTGATACACTTTGCTGAATTTTTCTATTAGTTCCAGGAAATTTTGTGAGGATTTTCTAGGGTTATTTATGTGTGTGTGTGTGTGTGTGTGTGTGTGTGTGTGTGTGTGTGTGTGTGTGTGCACGCATAAGATCACATCATCTGCAAATAGAGATACTTTTACTTCTTTGTTACCTATCTGGATTTTCTTTATTTCTCATCTTGCCTGATTGCTGTGGCTACAACATCTACTACAATATTAAATAAAAGTGGTGGCAAATGGGCATGCTTTTGAGTTCCTGTTCTCAGGGGGATGCTTTCAGACTCTCTCTGTTTAGGATGATGTTGGCTTTTGACTTTGAATAGATGACCCTTATTGTGTTGAAGAATTTCCCTTGTATTACTTTTTTGCTGAAGGCTTTTAACATGAGTCCCTATTGGATTTTGTCAAATGCCTTTTCCACGTCAATTGATAAAATCAAATGGTTCTTGTCTTTTATTTTGGTTATGTCATTGATTATATTAATTGTTTCTCTAATGTTGAACTATCCCTGCACCCCGGATATGAATCCCACTTGGTCATGATGAATTATTTTTTTGATACATTGTTGAATTCCATTGGCTGGAATTTTGTTGAGCAATTTTGCATTTAAGTTCATGAGAGACATTTGTTTTTAATTTTCCTTTTTGTACTGCCTTTACTTTATTTTGGTATCAGGGTTATGCTGGCTTCATAAAATGAATTTGAGAGTATTCCATCATTTTCTGTGCTCTGATATAGCTTTAGTAACAGTGATGTTAATGCTTTAAATGCTTGGTAGAATTCTCCAGTGAAGTCACCAAGTTCAGGGCTTTTTTTTCATGGAGAATTTTTTAATTACTTTGCCAATCTCTGCTTTTGTAATATGTTTATTTAGCTTTGTTACTTTCATTTGTGTTACTTTTGGTACGTAGTATGTTTCCAGACATTTGTCCATTTCCTACAGGTCTTCACATTATTATTACTATCACTTTGGTCAGTTGTGATTGCCCATCTTGTTTCTGATTCCGGTTACTTGCTTCCTCTCCTGTTTTTCTTTCATCAATTTGGACAATGGTTTGTCAATTTTGTTGATCTTAAAATACAACAAAGATAGTTTTTGGTCTTGTTAACTCTTTCAATAACTTTTTATTCTCTAATTTATTTAGTTCTACTCTAATTTCTATTATTTGCTTTTTTATTCTGTGCAGAGGCTTCTTTTGCTACACTATTTGTTAAAATTTTTGTTTTAATTATTTGATTTAGGTAATTTTCTCTTTTGGATGTGTACATTTTTTTAATATAAACTGACCTCTTCACACTCCTTTTGCTTTGTTCCATAGCTTCTGGTAGGATATTTTCATTCTCCTTTGCTTCTATGAATTTCTTTATTTCAACCTTGATTTCTTTCATAGCACAGTTGTTTTGGAGCAGGGTATCATTCAAAATTACATTTCTCTATTATTTTCCCTTTTTTCTATTTTCTTTTTTTTTTAATTAAGATTGAATGTAAATATACATTCTCACATAAATTTGCATGCTCAACTATGTGCAGCTTCCACTGCTCTCCCTGCCTGGTGACAGCACACACTTCTTCTCTGCTCCATACATGTCTTATCCTACCAGCAATCTCCTATTCCCTCCTCTCCACTCACTCTGCTTTCCCCAGTAAGAAGTCAGCAGGATGACATCCTATAGTTGTACAGAACCATAAAGTGCACACAAAATGTGATCACTCTGTGTTGCCTAGTCCAATTGATTACTGTCCAAGAGTTGACCTCCATTATGAACTATGGACAGGGGCAGCATTAGGGCCAGGGGTCATGCTCCCAGAGGAACTCTGAGGCCTGTGGACCATCAAATACAGTGTTTTAAAGGTGATCTCAAGATGCACCCTTTTTTTAATTCTTGTGTTGACAGTGAGACTCAACTTTGTGAGTTCTATCACGACTATCACTGGTGTTGGCCAGGTACCATCTGGTTATTCCAGTCACAAGTTGATGTAGCCACCCAGTCACATGGGCCTCTCTGTCTTCTGGGTTCTCTTTCCCCCATGTCGTTTTGGTCCTTGGTAATCATCCATTCCTTCTAAGTTGAGAGCATTTACTGTACCCTCAGATGGCAGCTTGGTTTCTTTTAAGACCCCTGACACTACTCAATAATGTGGGGTACAGAGGAGTCTCTTAGCAAAATGCTAGTTGTATCAGTTGGCCTTGATTTCCCCTGAGAGTGTGGTCCCTGGTCCCCCACCCCAGGTACTCTGTCCTTGTAATATTGTATTAAGATGGGGGGAGTAATCATGTTATGTTGAAGTCCAGTTAATGTTGATCTTCCTTCTAATGTGTGTTGTCCCAGATTTTACCCAATCAAGTTTCTATCAAGTATCTAATGGAAACCCTCACCAACTTGCCCTCCCTCTCTCCCTACCCTTGCAACTGTCAAAGAATCTTTTCTTCTATGGATGAGTCTGTTTATAAGCTCTTATGGTAGGGGTCTTATACAATATTTGTTCTTTTGTCGCTGACTACTGTCACTCAACATAATGTCCTCCAATTGAAGCCAGGTTATGAGATGTTTCCTAAAATCATTGTTGTTTTTTATCATTGCATAGTGTTCCATTGAGTATATTTACCATAGTTTACCTATCCATTCCTCTGTTGTTGGGTATCTGGGTTGATTCCATCTTTTTGCTATTGTGGGTTGTGCTGCGATAAATATTCATGTGCATGTATCTGTTGGTGTGAACGGTCTTGATTCTGTAGCATATAGTCTGAGCAGTGGAATTACTGGGTCAAATGGTATATCTATATCCAGCTTTTTAAGGAAGCACCACATTGCTTTCCAAAGAGGTCACACCCTATTGCAATCCCACCAACAGTGTAGGAGAGTTTCAATTTCTCCATAGACTCTACAGTATTTTTGTTTTGTGTTTTTTGGATCATGGCCAACCTTGTTCGGATGAGATGGTATCTCATTGTAGTTTTGATTTGAATTTCTTTAGTAGTTAATGATTATGAGCATGTCCACATGTGTTTTTTGGCTACCTGGATCTCCTCTTAAGAGACGAGTCTGTCCATCTCCTTTACCCATCTCTTAATTGGATGATTTATCTTTTTCTTGTTATTTTGTAGTACCATATAGATTATGAAGATCAGGTGTCAGTCTGACATATAGTTGCGAAATATTTTTTCTCATTCTGTACGTGGCCTTTTAATTCTATTAATAAAGTTTTTGGATCAGCAAAAGTGTTTGATTCTTAATATTGCCCATTTATCTATTTTCTTTTCTGTTGTTTGTGGTTTACCTGACAGATTTTGAAGTCTGTTTAAGTTGTGTATTGAAGCTTCCATTGTTGTTCCAACTTTTTCTTGGATGAACTTTATCATTTTAGATTTGATATTAAGGTCTTCTATCCAGTTTGAGTTGCTTTTTCATAAGGTGTGAGATATGGGTCTTGTTTCAATTTATCGTAGATGGATATACAATTTTGCCAGCACCATTTGTTGAAGAGACTGTTTTTACACCAGCTTAATGTCTTAAGGCCTTTGTCAAATATCAACTGTTCATGGGAAGAGGGTGTCGTCTCCAGGGTCTCGATTCTGTTCCATCAATCTCTCTGTCCCTTTTTGTACCAGTACCAGGCTGTTTTACTGTGGTGGTGTAATAGATTCTACAGTCAGGTAATGAGAGGACTCCCAGTGTGTCCTTCTTCTTTAGCAGTACTTTATTTATCTGGAGCTTCTTCCCTTTCCAAACAAAGTTGGTGATTTGTTTCTGCATTCAGTAAAAAATGTCTCTGGAATTTGTATTGGGATTGTATTATACAAGTAGATTGCTTTAGGCAATATAGATATTTTCACAATGTTAAGTCTTCCTATCCATGAGCAGGGTAGGTTTTTCCATTTATGTAAATCTCTCTTAGTTTCTTCTAGTAAGCTCTTGTAGTTCTCTTTGTAAAGGTCTGTGATTTCTCTGGTTAGATTTCTTCCTAGGTCCTTTATGTTCTTAGGGGCTATGGTAAATGGTCTTGATTTGATGATTTCTTCCATAACGATCTCTTTGTTGGTAGAAAGGAATCCTACTGATTTATTTATGTTTATCTTGTATTCTGAGACTTTGCGGAACTCATCTATCAGTTTGAGTAGTTGACTTACGTATTCTTTAGGATTCTCTGAGTATACAATCATATCTTCTGCAAATAGGGAGATTTTTACTTCTTCTTTGCTGATGCATATGCCTTTTATTTCCTGATCTCATCTAATCGTTCTGGCTAGAACTTCTCATACAATGTGGAACACGAGAGACGAGAGTGGGCATCCTTGTCTAGTTCTTGTCTCAAGGGAAACTGTTTCAGTCTCTCCCCATTCAGGGTGATGTAGGCAGTTGGCTTTGTATAAGTGGCCCTTATTGCATTGAGGGATTTGCCATCTATTTCTATTTTGCTGAGAGTTTTTAGCATGAATTGGTGTTCGACTTTATCAAATGCCTTTTCTGTATCAATAGACAAAATCAGGTGATTCTTGTCTTTTGTGTTATTTATGTGGTTGACCCCCTTTTTTTCTTACTGATTTTTACTTATCTGGGTTTATGATCTGAAAAGATGCTTTGTAACATTTCAATATTTTGAGTTTTGTTAAGGATTATTTTGTGGCCTAATATGTGGTCAATTCTGGAGAATGTTCCATGTGCTTTAGGAAAGAAAGTGCGCTTGGGTGCTCTTGAATGGACTGTTCTGTATATGTCTATGAGGTTAATTTGGTTGATTGTGACATTTATGTTCTCTGTATATTTACTGAGCCTTTTTCTAGATGTTCTATTCATCATAGAAATTGGTGTGCTGAAATTTCCTTCTATTATTATGGAACTGTCTATTTCTACTTTCAGTGCATTAGTGTTTGTTTTGTGTATTTTAGAGCTCTGATGTTGAGAGTGGAGGTACTAAATGTGGTTAAGTCCTCCTGGAATATTGATCCTTTAATTATTATATAGTGTTCATTCTTATCCAATGTGTTATATATTACTTAAAAGCCTATTTTATCAGAGATTAATATCGTCACTCCTGCTCTTTTTTGAATGTTGTTAGCTTGATATATTCTTTTTCCATACTTTGAGTGGTAGTTTGTTCATGTCTTTGAATCTAAGATGTGTCTCCTGTAGGCAGCATATAGAAGGGTCTTTTATTCATTTTGGCTGGCTTGGCTTTATTTATTTATTTATTATCCAATCCGCCATTCTTCATCTCTTGGTGCATTTAATTCATTTATATTCAGTGTGATTATTGACAGGTATGAGTTTAGTGCAGTCATTTTGAACTTTTTGTGTGCATCGTAGACAATTCCTTTGTTCTGCTTAATTTTCTGTAGTGAGTCTTTTTCTTCATATGTTTCACCTTTTTCAATGTCAGTAGTTTCATGTTTTCTGAGACTTCATGTTTTCCCTGCTTTTTATTCTGATGCATAGGATTAATAGTTTCCTTTGTGGTCGGCATATTTACTCCTATTTTTTTCTAAATTTAAAGCAATCCTAAATTTATTTATATTGCTTTGACTTCTTCGCTGTATGAAAGATCTATGACTACATTTTATTTTCAGCTCCCTCTCTCCCTTTTTTGTTATTATATTAATGTAATGACATCTCTCCTAATATGATTTATTTTTGTGCTTCTTCTGTTAAGGTTGATATTCATTTGCTCTTGTCTGTGTTGTTGTCTTTGGGTTGTTACCTAATGTTGTTGGTTTTTCTAACCAAAAGAGTCCCTTTATTATTTCATATACTTTGGGTTTTTTTTTTTTTTTTTTTTTTGAAAATTTATTTTTATCTAGAAATGTCCTTATTTTACCATCATAGTTCATAGTCAGATTTGCTGGATATACAATTCTTTATTGAGTATTATTTTCCTCTGAGATTTTGTGCATGACCTTCTGTTGCCTTCTTGCCTGCATGATTTCTGCTGAGTAGTTCAAGATTAGTCTTACTGATTTCTTCTGTAGGTTATTTTTAGTTTATTCCTAGCCACTTTTAAAATTGTCTTTAGTTTTGGTAAGTTTGATTATAATATGCCTTGGAGACTTTCTTTTAGGATCTTCCTTGTGTGGAGTTCTATGAGCATTTTGGAAAAATACCTTCTCATCTTTCATAACATCAGGAAGTTTTCTGTTAATAAATCTTTGACAATTCTCTCTGTATTTTTTGTTATCCCTGCCTTTTCTGGTACTCCAGTCATTCATACATTATTGTTCTTGATGTTGTGCCACATGATTCTTAGTGTTTCTTGATTCTTTTTAATTATTTTATCTGATTATACCCCAAAAATGTTGGTATCATATACTTTATCTTTAACCTCACTAATTTGGCCTTCCATTACCTCAATTCTGCTCCTTTGGCTTTCTGTTGATTTGTCTAATGTTATTAATTTTCTGAATTTCCAATTTGTATAGCTCTATGCTTTCTTGAAGCATGTTTAATTTGTCATTATGCTGTGCTGTATTTTGCCTCATCTCCTTCCTGATATTTTGAAAAGCTCTAAATACTAATCCTTTGTATTTTATCTCAGATAATTCCAGGGCATTTTTTTTTTCCTCTGGGAAAGTTGAATCTTTCATTGGGAGCTTTCTGAAGCCATCATGGTCTGCCTTTTTAAGTGACTTGACATAGACTTTTATTTCCAAGCCGTCAGTAAGTTGCTGAAACTGTTTATATTTTTAGCTTATTGTGCTCTAATTACTGTTTTTGTTTTGTTTTGAAATGTTCAAATAGGTCAGACATGCATGATAGATTAATTGTTGGTAGCTTTGAAGCTCTAAGGTCCCATCTCCAGGTGGTTAGAACTGTTAGTAGACGTGGGTGACCAAGATTCTGTTTACTATTTTTGTATGGATTCAGTACAGGTGTCCAGGTAATAAGTCACAAAGTATGTGGTGCAGGCTCTTGTCTGGTGGCTTAGATGGGCTGGGTGATTACTGTAACCGTACATATCTGACTGTAGCTGCTGAGAAAGGCAGGGGTCTAACAGCATTCCCTGAATGTCTGTGAGCATGGTGTATCCTCTATGTCTGAACCTCTGTGAAGGAACATTTTCTGCCCTGAATTTCTGACTGAGCATATTCCACACCCCTTACCCTCTTAGTTAAATTATTCCCTTTCCAACTCTTACAGTGTGTCTCAGGATGAACTTAAGGTGTCCTACTTCCAGTTCAGTTGATGATGTCAGACTGCAGAACAGGAGCACAGTGCAGAGACTGGGGAACTGCTGAGAGAAGGGAGAGAGGTGTACCTTGTCGGAAAATAATTAGACCTATATGCACTGTAGGTTGGATGCAAAGACTTAGCTCTTGATGAGCTCATGCTGATTTTAACTAGTTCCAGGTGAATGGACTGTCCAGTCAGTTTCTCCTGCTGGGGAGGATGCCCTCCAACCACCATACTCAGCTCACCATGTTGGACACAGCCATTTCCCAGTGGATCAGTTCTAGCAAACTCTACCCTCCCTTCTCTGTCATTCAGTCCAACTTCTCAACTTTCCGTTTGATGTTCTGGGCTCCTAGGATGTCATACATAACAGATTCATTTGTTTTATTGGATCTTTGTTATTAGAAAGGGCAGAGGAAGGGTCTGACTACTCTTTCATCATAGCCCCACCTCAAAAAGTCTTTTAAATGAATGATAATAGGAAAACACAGTATCTATATTAAATACAGTTATATCATATCTCCTCCTAATGCTGTATTAAAAAAAATCATCTACAAATGAATAAAAACAAGCTTTAGGACAAAATGCAATGAGTTATTTTCAAAAGCCTACTTGAAATAAAACATTATTAAACAGAAGACATAAGGCACTGACAATACAGGTGACTCCGAATATATAGGTAGATTAAAAATGACATTTATCAAAAGACACTATTAAAGAGAAAATAGATACAATTCACAAAATGGGAAAAAAAGCATTGAACGTGAAAGTGACAACCAAGTCATATTTGTGCTTGAAATATATAAAAACTCTTTCCAACCAGTATGAAAAGAATATTAAACCAAATGAAAAGAATTTTCTAGACTTTTAAAGGGAATATTCTGAAGACGAAATTAAGTTTGGAAGTAAAAGAGTCAAATTTATAATCAGAGAAAAGCAAATTACAACACAAGGAGTTATCTCTATTTAAAATAATAATCAATAACCAGGATGTAGAACATTAGTGAGTACCATGCTCTCTAGAACATTTTTTTGGCATTGTCAGTTAATTATAATATATACCCTGGCCCCTAGGGTCGCCATGAGTTGGACTCAACTCGATGGCACTTGGCTTGGCTGTGTGTACCCACTAGCCAGCACTTTGTCACTATGCATAAACTCTAGAGAAACTGTCAAGTTCACCAAAAGACATATGCAGAATGTTCATAGCATCATACTTTTGGATAGTCAAAAAATGGAAACAAGCCAAAAAGTCATTTATAGTAGAATGTATTAAATAAATATTTATAAACTCATACAATGAAATATCATAGATCAATACACATAAACATACATAAACATTTTGATGAATCTTACAAATATAATTTTGAACAAAAGAAGCCACACATGAGAGAAATATATACTGCATGATTCCATTCTTATGAAGCTCAAAAACACCTCAAAACATTTTAGAATAGATGAAGCCAAACTAAAGGAAGAATCTGTGTTTAATAATGATGATACAATTCAAGATAATGATTAACTCTGAAATATCAAGATTATTAAAGAAGAAAGGAATTAGTATAATAAAGTATAAGTAGTGTACTATTTTTCCCATATAATTCATAACCACAGCCATTGAGTAGATTCTGTCTCATAGCAACCCTAAAGGAGAGAGTAGAATTCCTACAGCAGAATTCCTGAGATTGTAAATCTTTATTTAAGCAGAAGGCCACACCTCTTTCCCACAAAGCCTATGGTGGTTTCAAACTGACTTCTTAAATTGCTTACACCCTAGTTGTTTCTGTGTGCCATCAAGTCAATTCTAACTCATAGCAATCCTGTAGGACAGAGTAGACCTGCTCCATAAGATTTCCTAGGCTCTACTCTTTACAGATATTGTTTGATAGTTTCCTCATCTGGTTAGATTACAATTCATTGGAAAAGGGACAAATATAAATTTCTTTCAGTTAGTTAACCAGCTAAATATTTTCTTAATTTTTTGGCATAGATGAGCGAATACCTCCAGTGCTGCATCTGTTTGTTGAACTGTATCAATTGGTATTCTGTCATTTCCTAGAGTCTTGTTTTTTGCCAATGCCTTCAGGGCAGCTTGGACCTAATTGTTCAGTACTATCAGTTCCTGATCATATGCTGCCTCCTAAACTGGCTGGATGTTGACTAGTTCTTCTTGGTACAGTGACTCCATGTATTCCTTCCATCTTCTTTATGATGCTATCTGCATTATTAAATATTTTTCCTGTAGAATTCTTCAAAACTGCAGCAAAAGACTTAAATTTTCTCTTCATTCCTTTAAGTTTGAGAGATGCTGAGCATATTCTACTCTCTTGATGTTCAATCTCCAGGTCTTTCCACATGTCATTACAAAAATACACTTTGTCTACTCACTCTACCTTTGGAAATCTTGTGTGTATCAATATCCAAATCATTATCTCACTACTAAAGAGGACAACCCTACAGAACCAGAGCCCATGGAATCAGCAGTGAGAAATCAAATGACGTGTTGGGCAAATCTGCTGCAAAAGTCCTGTTTAAACTGTTAAAAAGCAAAGATATCATCTGGAGGACTAAGCCATGGTATTGTCAATAATTTCCTATGTGTGTGAAAGTTGTAGAATAAATAAAGATGATCAGAGAAGAACTGATGTATTTGAACTATGTTGTTGGCGAAGAATATTGGATATGCCATGACTGCCAGAAGAGCAATCAAATCTGTCTTAGAGGTAGTACAGCTAGAACACTTCTTATAAGAGAGAATGACAAGATGTCATCTCATATACTTTGGACATGTTATCAGGAGGGATCAGTCCCTGGAGAAGGATGTCATGCTTTGTAAAGCAGAGAGTCAATGAAAAAGATGAAGACCCTCAAGGGAATGGATTGGCACAATACCTGTAACAATATGTTCAAGCCTACCAGTGATTGTGAGGATGGCACAGGACTGGGCAGTGTGTCCTTCTGTTGTACACAGGGTCACTGTGAGTTGGAACCAACTCAAAGGAACCTAACAACAACAAAAAGAGCAAGGCACCAGAAAGACAAAGTAGAATGAGCACAAAGGAAGTCACACCTGGAGATGCTATGTTAAAACTTCTGAAAACCAAATAAAGAGACAATCTTAAAAGCACATTGTGTTGGTGTCAGGTGCTGTTTAATCACCCCAGCCCTAGTGACCCCATGTGCAACAGAACGAAGCACCACCCAGTTTGCACAGAGGGCTACACTAATACGGCCAATGGCTATCTTCTCATCACAAACATTGGATGTCAAAAGATATGGTATGACATTTTTAAAGGACAGACAAAACAAGTCAGCAAATAGTTTTATATTCAGCAAATTATCCTTAAAAATCAGGAGAAATATGTGTCCAAATAAGTACACTGAGACTTTTCTTTCCTAGTATGTCTATGCTACAAAAAAAAAAAAAAAAATGTAAAAGGGAGCCTTTCAGCTTAAAGGAAAATAATACTGATAGTAACTTAAATCTATAGGAAGAGATATTGTTGAGTGTGTAACACACAAATAGGAAATACATTTGAAAGCAATAGTACAAATGAGGAAAAAAAAGGAGCTACATAGGTGAAAGATTTCATGGAATCAAAGTAAATTGTGGTAGATAAAGAATGCATACTGAAATTCTTAGAGCAGCTATATGTGTGGAACACAATATAATTAAAATGCTATACAGGAATTAAATAATATAGTAAAATATATGTTCAACAAAATATGTCAATAAAGTAGGAACAAGGGGATAAATTAGAGATCAGACAAAAAATAGTGGCAAACCTAAATTCAACATATAGAACTTTGTTGAATGCTAGTGAGTTGACACTAATCAAAAGGCAGAATTTATCTGTCTGAAAATAAAGACATAATTTATCAACAAGAGATACATACAAATTAAACTAGAAAATACAGATAGACTGAAAATAAAACAAAAGGGAAAAGATTTACTGTGCAAAGAATAAACAAATGAGCTAAAGTAACTGTAATAATATGAGATTGAAAAGACTTCAAAAGACAAATTTTACTAGACATAAGAAGAAATTTTCACAATGATAAAGGATCAGGACAGCAAAGATATATATAAAATTATAAAAGTAGTGTCTTTGTAAAAGCTACACAATACATAAAACAAAAACAGACAAAAGTGGGAGAAGAAATAGATAAATACAAAATTGCAGTTGGAGATTTTAGCACTCCTTTCCCAGCAGTTGGCAAAGCAGCTAGACAAGATCAATAAGAAAACAGAAGACTTAAAAACATTGTCAACAAACTTTAATTAATCCACTTCTATAGAATGTTTATCCTTACAACTTTATAATCCAGATTATTTTAAAAAGCATCTGACAAATTCACAAGGCCATAACTTAGAATAGACCATAATAATGATGGTCAGTTAATTAAAAGGAACACATTATTTTTGTTATTTTATGTTACAAATACAGCTATTCTTTCTTTTCTTTCCCATCAAAATTCTTTTACCTACCTAGTCATAACCCAAATACTTTCAATATGAACAGTCTTGCCAAATAGATCATATTCCCAGAATTAATGCAAATCTCTAAATAGTGATATTTTTCCTCAATATTTATTGCCACTAATACATATGCCACTGAATTACATAGATATTACATAGTATCAACTGTATTTCTCTGAAAACATTTTGCTTCTTTGAAATTTGAATTCTCTGTCTTACTAATACACACACACGTGCACACACACACAAATAAACACACACACCAACACACAAAATGAGGGTGTATTGATTCTTTTTTTTAGTTGTATTGTATATAGATCTCTGAATCTTCCTGAGCAGCTCATGATATTAAGGTGATGCATCACTCTGGTATGAGCACAATAAAATAAAGTACCACTGCTTAGTACTAATGCAAACAGCACAGCATATTCAATTATATGCTAAACAGCTTTTCCCTCTTTTCTTACACCCATATCCAGAGGATTACTGGAGCTGTGTTTCAAACAGTTACTCAAATTTTGCACAGCCTTCCAACAACATGTTATGGTTACCAAAGACAAGAAGCAATAATAGATTAATTCAGCAAGGGCTGAATATGCCATTAATAGCCATGCAATAGGCTTATCTAGGCCAACAAAGTACCTCCCTTTCATGTCTGTTCAATTAAAGATAATAGTTGAAGGCATTAATCACACATATATTCAACAAAACTTTTCTCAGTTAAAGACACCCTGCAAATGCTGTGGTCCAATGCACATCCGCCTATTAGGGTTGCTATGACTATGGCGAGCCTGATCTAAAAGACGGGATACAGTCAGGCCTGAAACAATGAGTGGATTTTCATATTTAATGGCTTGGGTTTTTCAGCTTGGCACAGCAAACTGAATAGAAGTGACCCAAGGATAACCTTCTATTTTTATTCATTGATTTATCCCCAGGAATGGATAAGGCTTTGAGGTCCTGGGATTAATCAGAAAACAAGCAATCCACCTTGTATAAATGTGAACACTGGGAAAGAGTCTATTCCAGAAAACTTTTGTTTGGTTAACGATATGGGAACATCCTCTTTTTACGAAATTATTCTTGATTTAAAAGTCTTTCTAATAGTACAACGAAACAATGGGAACAGACAAATCAACCAAAAGTCACAGGACCTGGGAACTTAGTCTACTGCTAAATGTTCTCAATCATACGCTTTTCAGATTTCCACTTTTCCATACACGGCCGTATTTGAATAAGATTTTGTGTTTAATAAATCCAAATATAAAATTGAATTGCCTTATTTAATAAACTATGGATCTGAAATTATAGGGATAGGAATTAATGAGTCATATAGATTGTTTTTTGCTTGAACCAGAAAAGATATATATACCCAGAAAGTACTTAACCAAGGACCTATCAAACAGAAAAGTCATAACACATTCTAGGTATGTTTATATCGTTAATTATTTTCACTCACTTTTTAGAGTACATGACTTACACAGATTAGTAAGAGACATGATGGTCTACTTCTGAAAAATGACCAGTGAAAAACACTTTATGAATAACATGGAAAATTATCTGATATAGTGCTGGATGACAAGCCTTTCGTATCGGAAGGCACTCAAACTACATTTGAGGAAGAACTACATCCTCAAAATAAACAGTAATGATACAGATGGAGTAAAGATTTTAGGACCTTCATTTCAGATGTGGCATGACTTACAATGAGAAGAAACAGATGTAAACATCCACTCACGATTAGATTGTGGAATGTAGGTAATATCAATCTGGGAAAATGGGAAACTGTCAAAAATCAAATGGAATGCTTGTGGATATTCTGAGAATTAATAAGTTGAAGTGGCCTAGAATTGGACATTATTATTTGGACAGTCATATGGTCTACTAATTCAGAAATGACAAATTGAAGACTAACAGCATTGTCAAAAGGAAGATTTCAAGATCTATCTGAAGTAAAACTCTGTCAGTGATAGAATAAGACCCATCTACCTACAACAAGACCAGTTAATATGATTATTAAATCAAACTTATGCACAAAAGACTAATGCCAAAAATGAATAAACTGAAAATTTTTACCAGCTTCTGCAGGACAAAACTGATCAAACATGCAAATCAAGATGCACTGATAATTACTGGTAATTGGAATACAAAAGATGAAACCAAAGAACAATCAGTAGTTGAAAATAGGTCCTTGTGATGTAAATGACTCTGGGATCACCTATTAAGTTAGAATTTTACAAGACCAATAATAGGAAATACCTTTTCAACAACATAAATGACCACTATACATGTGAACTTTGCCTGATGGAATATGTAGGAATCAAATTGACTGCATCTGTGGAAAAACATTACAGAGATGCTCGATACCGTCAGTGAGAACAAGGCTAAAGGCCAACTGCTGAGCAGACCATCAAATGCCCATACAGAAGTTCAAGTTGAAGATGAAGAAAATTAAAACAAGTCCAAGGGAGACAAAGTACAATCTTAAGTATGCCATACCTAAATCTAGAGATTGGCTCAAGAATAGATTTGATGCAATGAACACTAGTGACCACAGACCAAATGAGTTATGCTATGAAAAAAACTAAATTGAAGAGATAAGAAACAAAACACCAAAATGGATGTCGGAGGAGACTCTGAAGCTTTATTATCACTGTGAATGGAAGACACGACAAAGTAAAAACACTGAACACAAAATTTCAAAGCTAGATTAGTTGGTCTTGCTAATGTAGCATGGGTCAAAATGAGAAGAAACAATTGCAAACATACATAAAAATTTGAACATAGAATACAGTCAGAATGAATGTAGGAAAATCAAAAGTTGTCAAGAATGAAGAAGACATCGTAAGCACTAGTAAGCTGAGATTGACTGGCATTGGCCATTCTTAATCAGAAACCATATGATTTACTATGCCGAAAATAATTCACTGAAGAGGCATGGGGTCACATTTATTGTCAAAAAGAACATTTCAAAACCTATCCTCAAGTACAGTACTGTCAGTAATACAAAAATACCGATTTAGCTATAAGGAAGGTCAGTTAATATGACTATTATTCAAATTTACACAACTGTTAATACCAAAGATGAAAAACTGAAGGTTTTCATCAACTTCAGATCAATTAAGCATTCAACCAAGACTCATTCATAATTACTGGCAACTGGAATGCAAATGTTGGAAATGAAGTATAGTCTGTAGTTGGAAAACAGAGCCTTGGTAAGAGAAAGGATGCCAGAGATTACATAATAGATTTTGCAAGACTAGTGACTTCTTCATTGTGAATATCTTTTTTCAACAACATCCTGTGACTATACATGTGGATCTCACCAGATGGGAAACACTGGAGTCAAATCAACATTAAGACAGACTATCAGTTGACCATACACAAATTTAACTTGAAACGGAAGAAAATTAAATATATTTAAGGTCATATTTGGGCAAGAGATTTACTTGAGTATATTCCACTTCAGTTGGGAGGTGACCTCAATAATACATTTGACACACTGAACACTCATGACCGAAAAACAAATAAGTTGTGACCTGGTGTGAATAGCCATCAAAAAGACAGGAAAGAAAGAAAACATAAAAATAGATGTCTTAAGAGACATTTTCTTGAATGTACAGTAGCTGAAGTGAATAGAAGAAATAATGAAGTATAAGAGATGAATGGAAGATTTCAAAGAGAAGCTCACGAAGACAAAGTAAAGTATGATAATGAATGGTGCAAAAACTTGGAGCTAAAATACAAAAAGCAAAGAAAAAATGTTCAGCTTGTCTCAGGCTGAAAGAAGTGATAACAAAATTTATGCCTCAAGTTGCAATTTTGAAAGATTCTATGGGCAAAATATTGGAGAATACTGGAAGCATCAAAGGAAAATGTAAGGACCATTTGCTGTACCCTCAGATGGCAGTTGGGCAGCTGTTAAGACCCCAGATGCCACTCACCAACGTGGGGTGCAGAAAGCTCTCTTAGCAAAATGCTAGTTGTACCAATTTGACTTCGATTTCCCCTGAAAGGTCCCTGGCCTCCCACCCCATCTACTCTGTCCTTTCAATATTGGGTTAAGATGGGAGGAGTAATTATTATGTTATGTTGAAGTCTGGTTAATATTGATCATCTTTCTAATGTGTGCTGTCACAGATTTCACCCAACCAAATTTCGATCAACTATCTAATCTAAACCCTCCCCCTCTTGCCCTGCCTCCCTTCCCACACTGGCAGCTGTCAAAGGGTCTTTTCTTCTGTGCATGAGTCTGTGTATCCATAGGATGTTGTCCTGCTGACCTCTTATAGGAGGTGGGATGTGGGTGGAGAGGAGGGGATAGAGGAAGAGGAGTGGGAGCTGCATATAGGTGGGAATGCAGATTGATATGGGAATGTACATTTTCACCTAACATAATAAAAAAGAAAAAGAAAATGTAAGCAATATATAGAGTCACTGTGTATTGGTTCACATATAAGCATTTTAAGAGGTAGCATATCAGCAGGAACCAATGATACTGAAGAAAATGGCCCACAATGTATTGAAGGCATTGGTGAAAAACAAGGGTCAAGGAATTGTCAGAATACCAATGGAGATGCTTCAATGAAAGGACTCAGTGCTGCAGGTGCTCACTCATTTATGGTGAGAAATTCAGAATATAGCTACCTGGCATTCAACTGAAAGAGATTCATATCTGTGCCCATTCCAAGAAAGGTGGTCCAAGAGAATGTGGACATTATCAAACAGTATCAGTAATACCATGTTAGAATAAATACCACCAAAGACAAGGAAAATGTGAACTTAAGATATAAATGGCCACATAAACAAGAGACTACATCAGCATGGTACTGGAAGAAGAAGATGGTGTCCAGCCACCTCCCATAATCACCCTGACTGGAAACATAATAAAGTGTTGCTGAAGGAGGAGAAAAATGCTGTGCATAACTCAGGCTTTAGTAAAATGATGAGATTTGATGATCTGACCAACTGGAAGTTCCCAGGAAGATGTAGCTCCAGGACTCTCTGTTAGCCCAGAACTAAAACCATTCCCAAAGCCAACTCTTCAGACAAAGATTAGGCTGGACTGTAATACATAAAATGATACTGGTTAAGAGTGTGCTTCTTGGCTGAAGTAGATACACGAGACTAAGTGGGTAGCTCCTGCCCAGAGGTGAGATGAGAAGGCAGAAGGGGATAGAATTTGGTTGAATGGGCGTGGGAAGTAAAAGATGGAGAGGAAAAATATGCTGTCACATTGTGGGGAGAACAACTAGGGTCACACAACAATACATCTTTAAGCTTTTGCATGACACACTGAACTTCAATTGTAAACTTTTACTTAAAGCACAATTAAAAAAATTTTAAAAAGAGTGACTGTTCACTCTTTCAAAAAAAATAAAGTAACACATGCAATTAATATTTTGCTGTAGAAAATTCAAAAATGGTTGCCAGCCAAGTGCCAAGTGCCATCGAGTCGGATCCGACTCATGGCGACCCTAGGGTTGCAGCAATCTATTAACAGGAAACTTCCAGAAACTCAAGTCAGATTCTGAAAAGGATGTTTACATGGAATATGATTGCTGATCTCAGAGAGGTTTGGGCTGAAAATAAAGAATATTGACTATGTAAAGGCATTTGGCTGTGTAGATCTTAACAACTTGTGGAGAACATAGTGAAAAATGGGTATTCCAGAATATTTGATTGTGCTCATGAGGAGCTAGCATATAAACAAAGAAGTAGTCCTTCAGATAGAACAAGGGTACATTGAGTTGTTTAAAATCAGGAAAGATTTCTTTCAAACTGTTATTGCTCATTGACAATGGGCCTGGTCACTCAAGATCTCTGATGGAGATGTACAAGGAAATTAATGTAGTTTTCATGCTTGCTAACATAACACCCATTCTGCAGCCATAGACCAAGGAGTATTTTTGACATGCAATTCTTATTATTTACAAAATACATTTCATACAGCTATGTTTGCGATAGATAGTGTTTTCTCCAATGGATCTAAGCAAAGTAAACTGAGAACTCTCTGGAAAGTATTCGTATTTCCAGACACCATTAAGAACATTTGTGATTCATGGGAGGGAGTCAAAATATCAATATTAACAGAAGTTTGAAAAAAGTTGATTCTAACTTTTATAGGTAAATTTGGGGGAGTTCAAGATTTCAGTGGGTGAAGTAGGTGTGATAGAAATAGTAAAAACTAGAATTGCAAGTGGAAAGGATTTAGTATATTGTATAAAATTTGTTGATAAAGCAACAGCAGAGTTTGGGAGGATTGGCTCCAATTAAGAGAGAGAAAATTCTATCAAACAGCAATCAAATGTTATAGAGACCTCTTTCATGAAAGAGTTAGTTGATGCAGCAACTTTTATTGTCATCTTACTGTAAGAAATTGCTAAAGCCACCCTAACCATCAGTAGTCAACACTCTGATCATTCAGCAGACATCAGTGTCAAGGCAGGACTCAATACCAGCGTATACGAGGGTCAAATGGACAACAAACAGTATCAGGAACATAAAATAAACCATATGCACGTAGGTCTTTGACAAAACACTAAAAATGTAAAAGGTAAAACAATGGATACTTAAATGATAATAATCAAAATATAATGGAATTTCATTTTCAAAAAAGAGTAGATAATAACATGCAAGTATGTCTTAGAATCCCAGATTGTGCTTTTTATAGGTAACATGTATCTGGGCAGACAACCTGAAAAGAAGGGATTACAACAGATAAATAACTCACCATTTAGGTTATGGTTATTCTTATTCATATTTATTTTTTCCTAAATGAAGTTGTATAGTTAAGTAACTTAGAAACTGAGATTGAAAATATACATTGCCGTGATATAGAATAAATAAAGGAGTATCAAATTTCCAGCCTACAGAAAAAAAATCATTCTACAAGAAAAGGGAAAGTAAAACCATAAATGTATGCCAATTTAAATTCTTTTCTAAAACAATTATAGAGTTTATACATTGCTCAAAATTTTATTTTTTCTTTTTTTATACTTTTATTTATTTTTTTATTTAATATGACTGAGTGAAAATGTACATTCCCATATAAATTTACACGCCCACCTCTATGCAGCTTCCACTGCTCTCCCTGTCCAGTGACAGCACACTATTGCTCTCTGCTCCATACATGTCTCATCCTCCCAACAGTCTTCTTTCCCCTCCTCTCCACCCACTCTCCTTCCTTAAGATGTAATACCACGGATCTATAGAACTTGTTGCTGTGGAATTCCACTTCTAACGTTGTAGAATTTTAATCTTTAAGGAATTTAATACCTAATACATTTCTCCTGAAAATTTACTGAAATATCTACAATACTGTGATGATACCAGATTAGGGTTTCTCAACTAGAACACTACTACTGTTTTGAGTTCGGTGATTATTTGTTTTGGGGGGCTCTTGTGTCCATAGTAGGTCAGTAATGTTGCTGACTTCTACCCTCTAAATATGAATATCATCAATAAAAGTCAAAACGTATTCCAATATTTACAGATGTCTCCTAGGAATCAAAAGTGTCTCTTGTTGGGAAGCACTACACTGGATGACCTATGATCATATATAGTAATTTTGAAGAGGTAAATTGGGGTTTTTAGTTTCAGGACTGGCTGATTTCATTTGTTCTAATTTTCCAGAAACAATAAGTCTTCCTTAAAGTAATTATGTAAGTCATGAAATATTCCTGCAAAGTCTACTTGTAAACAGGACTGAGTTTGAAAATATACATTGCTATGATTTGGAATAAATAAAGGAGTATCAAATTTCCAACCTACAGAAAAAATCATTTTGCAAAATAAGGGAAAGTGAAAGATATTTCTATGGAAAATTCTTTGGACTTTCCTGTTTCTATTATTGTGTAAGAATCAATTGTTACAGGATAGTACAAAATTTGACCTTTATTTGTAAGGAATCTCTCACAGGCTGTCAGCGATTACATGGGAAATTGTAAATATTCTCTACTAAATAGAAACATCATCAGCATTTACAGTGAGTGTATCTCTGACCAGTGAAATTTCAGTCATAGCTAATATCACTGAGAAATAACTTGAGTCTGTCTCCTAAAAGGCAAACAAAGGTTTTGTACTTACAGAAAGTATTTCCTTAACTAGACCATATTTGGAAAATCTGCTGCAAAAGTTGTCTTTAAAGTGTTGAGAAGCAAAGATATCACTTTGAAGACTAACACACACTGACTCAAGCCACGGCATTTTCAGTTTGATCATGTGCATTGGAAAGCTGGACAGTGGATAAGGAAGAGAGAAGGAGGGTTATTGCCTTCAAATTGTGGTGTTGGAGAAGATTGTTGAATATTCAAGGGACTACCAAAAGAACGAAGATCTGTCTTGGAAGAAGTACAACCAGAGTGTTCCTTAGAGGCAAGGATAGAAAGACTACATCTTACATACTTTGGACGTGTTGTCAGGATCAATCCCTGAAGAAGAACATCACGCCTGGTAAAGTAGAGGGTCAGCCAAAAAGAAGGGGACCCTTAATGAGATGGACTGACATAGCGGCTATGACATCAGGTTCAAGCACAACATCAGTCACGGGTATGGCTCAGGACCAGGCAGTATTTTGTTCTGTGGTACTCAGGGTCACTATGAATCAGAACTGACTCAATGGCATTTACCAATGGCATGCCATATTTTCACACATTCACTGAAGATTTTATTTCAAATGTAATATAGATCAACAGTATGCATATATTTTATGTATACTTTCTTATATCAAATTCAAAGTCTACTTTTAATGATTATCAGATAAGGGGTGTTGTGATATACTGATACAAACTTTGGGTAAAATTCAACCTCTTCTGAGTAAGATGTCCCACGTTTAAGAAAGACATAGGCAAGTAAAAACATTGTCTGTGAAAATATTTAACTGTGTATAAAAACTAAATTTATTTACCGAACTAATTATTTTCATCTTTTAATGATTTAGTTTTCAAAAATTAACTTATGATAAGAATTACAAATATGAAGAATTTTGACTAGTTGGTAAAATATAATTAATATCAACCAAAACAATCACAGTTGGCAATTAAGTCATTCTAACTCATGGAGACCCCATTTGTGTAATGGTAGAACTGTATGTCAATAGGTTTTCAATGCTGACTCTTTGCAGGTAGATTGCAAGGACTTTCTTCTGTAAGTAGACAACAAGGATCTAGGAACTGTAGAGTCCATAAAGCATGGAGGGAGTCAGTGTCCAGAGACAGGACTATTTACCAGCTGAGGTCTCTGACCATTATGGTGGATGGCACAAACAGAGAAGAGATTCACAGTGTCAGCAGAAGGTTTTCACTTGGTGAGAATCTGGGTAGACACCCAGCTTGCTCTTGGTTGAGACCAGGTCCTGATTGCTGCCTGAGGCTAGTAGGGAGTACCCAGGTCCCCATGCCCAGTGACAAGAGGAATGTGATCCCCTTACCCTAACTTCTTGGTGATTAATAGCTCCCCTCCTGCTCATGCTGTCCTGCCCCTGTGGGGCCTGCAGTATAAAGCCTCATTCTTCTCCACCCAACAACAGCTTGTTGTACTCTCTACCCACACTGCAAGTAGCAGTGAGTACTCCTCTGTCACCAGTCACTTGCTACACACTCCCACTTACTGTCCCAACTACATAATGAGCACAATCATGTCACTTATTCTCTCATACGTACTCTCACAAGCCAAAACAAACCACTGCCCACTGTCCTACCCACACACAAATGGGAAAGATCACTCACCACAGACTCCATTCATTGCCCTACACATCCAGCAAATAGCAGTGGGCACATCTGCTCCATCAGTATCCATCATGTCTCCCCACACATCACACTCCATTGACTGCCACCCTACCCACCCTGCAAGCAGCAATGAATGAAACTACACCATTGGTCACTCACTGCATCCCTCTATCTGCTATTCCATCAACTTGGTGATTGCTATCGCCTTTACTGTGCCCATGGATCAATGACAGGCAGTGACCTGCACCTGACCAGCCTGCTCCCAGCCTCTACACATACCCAGTGAGCAACAACAATTACTCTTTCTGCATCCACTATCCTACTCATCTAGCTAAAGGTGATGAGCAGTCTCGAGCTGCAAGACCAGCAATCAACATTGCATACCTCTCATCTGCCCTGACATATCAAAACAAAACAAAAAATCAGAAGAAAACAAACCAACACACAAACAATAAATTGATACATACATTAGTAAAATAGAATCTTAACACTTTGGAGACAGAAAACTATAACAAATCATATGAAAAAATAGGGTAAAACCAAACTAAACGAAGCCTACTGCTGTTGAGTTGGAATCTCACTTACGGTGATCATATAGAACAGAAAAGAACTGCCCCATAGAGCTTCCAAGGAGTGTCTGGCATATTTGAACTGCCAGCCTTTTGGTTGGCGGCTGTGGTACTTAACCACTATGCCATCAAGGCTTCTTAAAAAGTGAGCAAAATAAAATAAATCCTTCCTGAGAAAGAAATGATAACAAAATTACCAAAGAAGTAGTTCAGAAGACCTATGTTTAGTCTCCTCAAAGAGATTAAAGAAGACATAGAAAAAAAACTTAGAAGTATTCACTAAAACAATGCGAAATAAAATGACACAATTAGTAGACACTCAGTAAGCATGCAAAGAACAACTAGAAATTCAGAAGATTCACAACAGAATGTCAGAAATAGGTAACTCATTAGAAGGACACAAAGTAGAATTAAATCAATATAAGAATAAGTTAGCAAAATAAAGATAAATCTCTTGATACTAATTTAATTGAGGAAAAATCAGAAAAAGGAGTGAAGACAGCCTAAGAATTATGTGGGAGAATAATCTATATGCAGTAAAATTTCCAGAACAGGAAAGAGAAAGGGAACGAAGTACAGAAATAACTTTTGAAGGTATATTGGCTGAAAACATTCCAAGTATCATAAAACATGAGCATGTTACTATCCAAGAAGGTCATCAAACCCCGTAAAGATTTCCAAAAAAAATTTACCAAGACATATCACAACTAAACTTTATAAAATCAAAGGCAAATAAGGAACTGTGGAAAACACTCAAATATATATGCATACAGTCGCCATGAGTCGTACCTTGGCTTTATATATATATATATATATATATATATATATATATATATATACATATATGTATATATGCATCAGTTTTGACCATGGAATAAACAACCAGAAAGAAAATACAGATATAATAGATGTAAACACAATCAACTAAGTCGACCTCATACACAAACACAGGAAACACTACCCAACAGCAGCACAGTACACATTTTTCACCCATGCACATGAATCATTCTCCAGAACAGACCATATGGTAGGCCACAAAGCAAAGTTCAGTAAATTAAAATACACTGACATAATATGAAGCATCTTTTCTGTCCATAAAATTGGATACCCAAAATAGGAAGAGGAAGAAAAAAAAAAAAAAAACACGGAAACTGGATAACATATTACTTAGAAAGTACTGGTTATAGCAGAAATTAAAAATGAAATTAAAAAATTCATAGAATCAAAGTTTACCCATCCATTCTTCTGTACTATAGTACTCAATGTAGTGCTAGCCAAGCCAAGTGCCATGGAGTCGGAATGGAGTACTATACACTGATAAAGAACAATGATGATAGCAGGAAACATCTCTCAATTTGGTCTCAACTGGAGGACATTATGTTGAGCGAAACTAGTCAGTGACAGAAGGACAATTGTTGTATGAGACCCCTACGATAAAAACTTAAAAGCATACTCATACATAATAGAAAAGACTCTTTGATGGCTACAAGGGTGAGGAAGGTGGGAGGGCAGGAAGGCATGGCATGAGGGTTTAGATTAGATAGTTGTTAGAAATTTGGTTAGGTGAAATTAGTGACAATACACATTAGTAAGAAGATAAATATTAATGAGACTTCAACACAGCTCATGTACTCCTCCTCTCTTAACCAAGTATTGTAAACACAGAGTATGTACACTTTCATTTTTTATTTAATAAAAAAATCATAGACTCAAATGAAAATGAAAACGCAATATGGCCAACTCCCTGACACATAGCAAATGCAATGTGAGATGAAAACTTATAGCAATAAATGTACACATCAGAAAAGAAGAAAGGTCTAGTACAGTAAACTTATACAACAACCTGAACAAATAGAAAGAGAACAGCAAAAGGAATCCACAGTCAACATAAGAAAGAAAATAATAATGATCAGAGAAGAAATAAATGTAAAAAAATAGGAAAAATGGTAGAATCAACAAAACTATAAGTTGATCTTTGATAGGCATAATAAAACTGATAAACCATTGGCTAGATGGACATTTCTCCTCAGTTAAATATGTGCAAGGCCAAACAGCCAGGAGCTGTTTTATCTTGCTGGGAGAAGGGAAAAGGGAGGTTGTAAAATGAGTATTTGTTAATAGACTTGACTAGTCAATCTCGATTGTGACTGGTTAAATAGTTGGAATATGTTGTTTTAAAATGTATGTAAGTATGTATGAAATGTCAGCTATGTCAAACCTCCACCATTCAGTGAGCAATGACCTGTGTAAATATTTTCAATAAAACCTTATTTCATATCTGTAAAAAAAAAAAAAAGTCGGTTTAATTCCTCTACACTAACAAGCAGAACTTTGAAAGTGAAATAAATAAGTCTGTTTACAATAGCCTCCAAGAGGATAGATCATCTGGGAATAAACCTAACCAGGGACTCAGACAAGGAAAGCTACAAAGCACTACTGCAAAAAAAAAAAAAAAAAAAAAAAAAAAAAAAGAGAGAGAGCGAGCTATGTAAATGGTAAACTATACCCTGCTCATGGATTGGAAGGCTTAGTACTGTATAAATGTCAATAAAAACCAAAATAGTTTATAGACATAAAGCAATCCTGATCTAAATCCCTAAAGCATTCTTTAATGAAATGCGAAAATAATCTCTAACTTTATATGGAAAAGAAAAGAGTCCCTAAATAGCTAAAGCATTATTGAAGAAGAATTAAATAGTAGGAGGCTTCATACTTGCAGATCTCAAAAATTATTATAAAGTTACAGTAGTCAATACAGCCTGGTACTGATACAATGACAGACAAGTGGACAAATGAAACAGAATTGAGAACACAAAAGTGAATCTATCCAGCTAAGAACAGTTGATCTTCAATAAAAGATCTGAGTCTGCTCAAGGGGTAGAGACAATCTCTTCAGCAAATGTTATAAAATGATATTCATTTGCAGAAAAATAAAACTACATCTACACCTCATACCATACACAAAAAACAAACTCAAAATGAGTGAAAAACCTAAACCTACAAACTTCTAGAATATAGGGACCAAATTGCTGTTTGGGACCATCAAGTTGGTTTTGACTCACAGCTACTGTATTTAAAACAGCACAGAAGACTGCCCCAGTCCTGTAATATTCTTGCAATCATTGCTAGGCTAGATTGCAGCCACTGTGTCATGTTACCTTATTGAGCACCTTCCTTTTATTCACTGACACTCTACTAAGCATGCTGTCTTTTGCTAGGAACTGATCTCTCCTGATAACATGAGCAAAGTGCAAGAAAGGAATTCTTGCCATCTTTGCTTTTAATGAGCTTTCTGGCTGTACTTCTTTCAAGGCAGACTTATTAGTTCTTGTGGCAGTTCACCATATATACAATATTCTTTTCTAGCACAGTAATTCAAAGCCATCAATTTCTTCTTTGGTTTTTCTGTTTCATTATACAGCTTTTGCAGCCATATGAGATGATTAAAATTACCATGGCTTGCTCTCAGGGGAAATCAAGGCCAGCTGGCACAACTAGCATTTTGCTAAGAGAGTCTTCTGCATCTCACATTGGTAAGTGGTGTCTGGGGTCTTAAAAGCTGCCAACCTGCCTTCTGAGATACACCAAATGATCTCAAATCAGCAGGAATGGATGATCACCAAGGACCAAAATGATACGGGGGAAAAAGAACCCAGAAGACAGAGAGGCCTATGTGAGTAGGTGACTACATCTACACGTGACTGGAAGAACTGGATGGTGCCTGGGCACTACCAGAGATAGCTGTGATGGGGCTCACAAAGTGGAGTCTCACTGGCAACACAAGAATAAAAAGGGGTGCACCCTGAGATCTCCACTGAAAGACCTCAATTAACAGTCCAGAGGCTTTGGGGTTCCCCTGGGAGCATGGCCCCTAATGCTGATGCTGCCCCCATGCATAAATCATAATGGAGGTCAACTTTTCGGATACAAATGGATTTGACTTGGTAACACAGAGTGACCATGTCATGTGTCCTTTATGATTCTATACATCTATAGGATGTCGTCCTCCTGACCTCTTACTGGAAGCAGGGGAGAGGGTGGAGAGGAGAGGACAGGAGATTGTTAGGAGGATATGACAGGTATAGAATGGAGAGGAAGAGTGTGCTGTCACTGGGCAGGGAGAGCAGTGGGAGCTGCACATAGGTGGGCATGCAAATTTATGTGGAAATGTACATTTTTACTAAATCACAACAAAAAAAAAGAAAGAACAAAAATAGCATGGCTTGTGTCAGACACCCTAGTCTTCAGGGAGACTTCTTTGCTTTATAACACTTGGTAGAGGTCTTTTGCAGCAGATTGGTGTGATGAAATGCATCCTTTAATTTCTTGACTGCTGCTTTTATTGGTATTGATTGTAGATTGAAGTAAAATAAAGTCCTCAACAGCTTCACTCTTTTTTTCCCTTAATTATGATGTAGCTTGTTGGTCTTTATTGTGAGTATTTTTTATTTTCTTTTTGTTGAAATGTAATCTATAGTGAAGACTGTGGTCTTTGATGTTCTTCAACAAGTGCATCAAATTTTCTTCACTTTCAGCAAGAAAGTTTGTGTTGTTTAATGCAGATCGTTAATGAGTCTTTCTTCAATTCTAATATACTGCTCTCCTTCATAAAGTCCATCTTCTCAGATTATTTGCTCACCATACAGATCGAGTAACTGTGATAAAAGGATACAACGCTGACACACACCCTTCCTGACTTTAAACTTCATTTGCTTTATTTGAATGGCTGCCTCTTGTTTGAGGCAGTTTCCTCATGAGCACCAGTAAGTGTTCTGGAATTGTCATTCTTCGAAATGTTATCCATAGTTTTTTATGATATTCAAAATTGAATGCCTTTGCATAGTCAGTGAGCTAGGGACAAAACTAGGTGTCCTAAATTATCGCATGAATACACTATCAAACACAACTAAAAATGTACAAACAACAGAAGGTAAACAGATAACCGAAACCTCCTAAAAATTAAATACTTAATGCTCATTAAAAGACTTCATCAAGAAGGTAAAAAGAAAACTTACAGGCTGGAAAAACATATTTTCTGGTAATAATATATCAACTGTCTAATCTGTAAAATAGAAAACTTCCAAACCTCAACAACAAAAAGACAAACAACACAATCAAAAATGAACAAAGGACATGAACAGACATTTCACCAAAAAAAGACCTTCAGTTTACTAACAAGCACTTTAAGAGATTTTCCCAGCTGTTAGCCATAAGACAGATAAAATGTTAAAACTATAGTCTGATGTCATGTTACCTGATAATGTTCTTTATGGTTCTATGCATCTGTAGGATATCATCCTGCTGACCTCTGGCTGGAGGAAGGAGAGTGGGTGGAGAGGAGGGCAAAGGAGACTGTTGGGAGGATGAGACATGTATGGAGCAGAGAGGAATAGTGTGCTGTCACCGGACAGGGAGAGCAGTGGAAGCTGCATAGAGGTGGGCGTGTAAATTTATATGGGAATGTACATTTTACTCAGTCATAATAAAAAGAAAAAGAAGTCAAAAAAGAAACAAAAAACAGTAAACATCAATGTTGGTGAAGTTATGGGGAGACGGGAACTCATACATTGCTGGTGGGACCATAAAATGGTAAAATCCATGTGGAAAATGGTAGAGTATGTCCTCAAAAAGCTAGAAATACAAACTGTAAAATCCATCAGACCAGTGACACTGCAGTATTACTCACAAAAACAAGAATATGGAAAGAATTTTAAACATCCAGAAACAGATGAATGGATAAACAAAATGTGGTATATGCATACACTAGCACAATATGCAGCAATAAAGAATAATGAACTGTTCACAAAACATCTTACAAAATGGATGAATTTGTAAGACATATTGAATGGGATAAATCAGTCATAAAAACAATTACTATATGATACCACTTTTATAAAATGTGAATAGGTTGAAACATAGAAAGCCAAGTTCTTTGATGGTTATCAGACAGGAATGAGAGAATCACTTGATAGATAGCAGACTCTTGCTAATTCTGGTGGCAGGAAAGACAATACAGGATATAAAGCAAGTCCACACAATATGACCAAGGTAAATGAAGCCACAGAGAGTTATGCAAGAATAAAGGACAAGTACTGGTTACTCTTAGATACAGTTCAATGTTGTAACATTTGGTCTGAAACAACAGTAATAACAACCCCAAATTTGTGAATCGTTACATGGGTAGATATTTGTGCTATATAGATATGGGAGGGTATAGAGAAGTATTTGCATGGGCATATATAAGTGTACATACACAACACACAAATATACACATACAAATGCCCACAACTATACTTATATGTCAGCCAGGCACTTGGTTTGTATATGTGCACATACACACATATGTGTATATGTACACATACATAATAGCATACATAGAGTGCGTAGTTATGGGAACTTCCTAGACATATTTTCCAATACCTCTGAGTTACTAGGTTTGAAAGCTAGGGTCATAGTCTCAGGGGACATCTGGGTCAATTGGCATAACACATTTCATAAAGTGTTCTGCGCCCTAGTTTGGTGAGTAGCATTTGGTGTCTTAAATACTTGCAGGTGGCCATCTAAGATACAACTGTTGGTCTTCTCTGGGCAAAGGAGAGTGAAAGGAACCAAAGAATCAATCAAGGGAAAACTTAGTCCACAGGACTGGTGGCCCAGAGGAAATACAGTCTCCTGTAATCTGAGACCAGAAGAAATAGATAGTGCAGACTCACCACTATGACTCTGACCAGGAACAAAAATAGAAGGCCTCAGTTAGAATGAAACAAGAATGTATAACAAACCTGAAATTCATGAAGAAGCCAACTTACTGGGGATACTTAAGGAACACCCAAGACTATCATTCTAAGACCTCCGTTTACATGAAACTGAGGCTACTCCTGGAGATTACCTTTCAACTAATAATAGATTGGCCTATTGAATTAAATAAAAACAACTGTGAGGAATGTGCTCCCTAGAACAATCAATGAGTGCAAATGAGGTAGCATCTGGGTAAATACAGAGATAGTAGTCAATGCCATGGAATAATCTATATGACTAGTTGAACAGAAAACTTATTTGCTGTGTAAATTATTGCCAAAGCACAATAAAATTTTAAAAATGAAAGGATACTACTAGCTATACAGAAAACAATCTTTAGCTATATTTTCATTTAAGAATTGATTCATAATTTTTAGTGAATATTTCTATGTAAAGCAATTTAAATCTTTGTCACTAATTTATTTCAGTAACTTGAACACCTCCTCAGCTATAAGCAGTTCCTTATTTATTCCAAATTTATTATTTGAAATATAATAAATCAATTTCTTCTTTGTAAATGGATGTGAGTTTTACATGAAAACTCTTCATCTATAGGAATTTAATCTTTGATTTTCTCTTTCTTGGACTAATTTATGTCACCCTTTACTTAGTATTTTTGCTTCCTGATCCTACTATAGTCTGAGAGGCAACCCTTGGGTTACATCCTGCAGTGATTCTTTACTCTTATGGAGAAAAAAAAAAAAAGATTCTATTTATGGTATATAGATTCTTGTTTACAAGTTTGAGCGTCAATAGATAAATGTTTTATATTAACCACCCAACCTGCCACATTTAATAGATTCAATCTAATTTTAATTGAACATAAAGTATCTCATATCAGCTCCAGTGTGGAAAGGCAATATTTGAATAAGTGACTAAAAAAAATTCTAAATCAAATCTTTTGACACTTCTTTCAATGAAGACAGAAAAAGGGTACAATGCCAAATTTGCACATCCTCATCAATGTTATATGACAGCCTTCAAGTAATATCCACTTCCTGTTTGGATAAAATAGAATATAAATGTTAGGTGCCGTTGAGCTGGTTCTGACTCATAGCAACCCTATGAGCAACAAAAAAGGAAACACTGACCAGACTTGCACCATGTTCACAATTTTTTTATGTTTAAGCCCATTGTTGTAGCTACTGGGTCAACACATCTCATTGAGGATCTTCCTCTTTTTTGCTGAACCCTCCACTCTATCAAGCATAATGTCCTTCTCCACGGACTGATCCATCCTGACAACATGTTCAAAGTATGTAAGACGCAGTCTTGCCATCTGTGCTTCCAAAGAGCACTCTGGTTGTGCTTCCTCCAGAACAGATCTTGTTGTTCTTTTGATCATCCATGTACCTTCAACATTCCTCTTTAACACCACAATTCAAAGGCATCAATATTACTTCTGTCTCCTTTGTTCGTTGTCCAGCTTTCACATGCATGTGATACAATTGAAAATATCATGGTTTCGGTAAAGCACACTTTGGTCATCAAGTTGACATCCTTACTTTTGAATACTTTAAAGACATCTTTTGCAGCATATTTTCCCAATGCAATGTGTCTTTTGATTTTCTGAGTGCTGCTTCCATGAGCATTGATTATGGACCCAAGCAAAATGAAATCCTTGACAACGTTGGTCTTTTCTCCATTTATGACAGTGCTGCCTATTGTTCCTGTTGTCAGGACTTTTGTTTTCCTGATATTGAGGGGCAATTCATATCGAAGGCTGTGGTCCTTGGTCTTCACCAATAAATGTCTCAAATCTTCTTCACTTCCAGCAAGTGAAATGATGTTGTCTGGGTAATGCAGGTTGTTAATGAGTTGTCTTCCAATCCTGATGCCTCGTTCTTCTTCATATAATCCAGCTTCTCGGATTATTTAATTGGCATAGAGATTAAAAAGCTATGGTAAAAGGATACAACCCTGACGCACATCTTTCCTGACTTTAAACCACGCAGTGACCCCTTGTTTTATTCCCACAACTGCCTCTTGATCCAGATTCCTTAAAAGCACAATCAAGTGTTCTGGAACTACCATTCTTCATAACATTCTCCATAATTCAGTATGATTCACAGTTGAATGCTTTTGCATAGTCAATAAAACACAAGTAGACATCTTTCTGATATTTTTTTGCTTTCAACCAAGATCTATCTGACATCAGTAATGATATCTCTGGTTCGACATCTTCTTCTGAATCTAGCTTGAATTCCTGGCAGTTCCTTGTCAATATACTGTTGCAGTCATTTTGAATGATCTCGAGCAAAATTTTACTTGTATGTGATATTAACGATATTGTTAGACAATTTCCACATTCTGTTGCATCACCTTTCTTTGGAATGGGCATAAATAAGGACCTCTTTTAGTCAGTTGGCCAGGTAGCTGTCCTCCAGTATAATATAAATAGCAATTCATACAATGTATGTAGTTTAATGGTAATTATATGGACAGCCTGTGGCCTAATAGTTAAATGCTATGACTGCTAACCAAAAGATTGGCAGTTCAAATCTACCAGGCACTCTTTGGAAACCCTTTGAGGCAGTTGTAGTCTGCCTTATAGGGTTGTTATGAGTTGGAATTAACTCAATGGCAGTGGATATACTGAAGGTGATGGAGCCCTGGTGGCATAGCAGTTAAGAGCTCAGATGCTAATCAAAATATCAGCAGTTCAGATCTCTCAACTGGCCCTTGGAAGCCCTGTAGGTAATTCAGCAGCTCTGTCCTATTGGGTTAATGTGAATTAGAATTGACTTGATAATATAGAACAACAGCATACTATAAGTAATAATAATGTTGTGCTATTTTACAAAAATAAAATGAAAGAGCTCAAAATTAGCTTTGTGAAACTTTTTTTTTTTTTAACATGACTGAGTGAAAATGTACATTCCCGTATAAATTTACATGCCCAGCTATATACAGCTTCCTCTGCTCTCCCTGTCCGGTGACAGCACACTATTCCTCTCTGCTCCATACATGTCTCATTCTCCCAACAGTCTCCTTTCCCCTCTTTCCCACCCACTCTCCTTCCTCCAGCCAGAGGTCAGCAAGATGATATCCTATAGATGTATAGAACCATAAAGTGCATCCAATATATGGTCACTCTGCATTGCCAAGTCCAATCCATTCCTGTCCAAAGAGTGGACCTTCATTATAATTCATGGGTAAGGGCAGCATCAGGGCCAGGGGCCATGTTCTCAGGGGAACCCCGAAACCGCTGCACCATCAATTAAGGTCTTTTAGTGGAGATCTCAGGATGCACTCCTTTTTATTCTTGTGTTGCCAGTGAGACTCCTCTCTGTGAACTCCATCGTGGCTATCACTGGTGGTGGCCAAGCACCACCTGGTTCTTCCAGTCTCAAGTCAGTGCAGGCACCCACTCTTGTGGGTCTCTCTGTCTTCTAGGTTGTCTTTACCACATGTCATTTTGGTCCTCGGTGAGCATCCGTTCCTGCTGAGTTGTGACCATTTGCTGTGTCCTCGGATGGCAGCTTGGCAGCTTTTAAGACCCCAGATGCCACTCACCAATGTGGGGTGCAGAGAGCTCTCTTAGCAAAACACTAGTTGTGCCAATTGGCCTCGATTTTGCCTAAGAGCTTTTTTTAAAAAAAAAATCTGGTAAGTGCAAGCCTTTGAACACAATGCTACAGAAATCAGGTATTAGTAAAATAAAGGTGAGTGCTTAGCAAGATATCATTTAAATGTAGGGTTTAGTTGGATTGGCTGGTGTAATGACTGAGGCAAAATAGTGTTCAGCAGTTTAGACAGGATTTCGAAAATAAGTTTAACCCACCAATGGAGTAAATGAGGTGAAGGAATATCAGGAAAAGGGTGAGGAATGAAGAAGTTTGAGCATTAATCTATAAATGTCTTTGAAAACTTGAAGTAAAAATAAGTATGTTAAATCCAAGACTCCGAGATTCATGAAAGTCAAAGTAATATAGTAAATTCAATAGTCAACTGAGGTTAAATGACAGGTGGTATTAGAGGATTTTTTTTTTCAAGAATATATATGAATAAAACACAGAATTCATCTTCCATTTAATCTATACCAAGGAAATAAATGCTACTGTTTTGCCTTTGAATATAGTAGTGATATATAGAGGAAATACTTGTATTTACTTAGTCATAATTTTTGATACATAAGCATTTCCTGTTAGGTAAACGTCACTTAATTACAATTGACTATGTCATCACTAACCCTTGGATTAGATAAATAGACATGTGGTACATTTTGGGAGATCTCAGCAGTGTGATACATAACTAACATGGTATCTGGGTGGGAGCTGGGAAAGTAATAATATTTATTTTAACAGTGTTTAGTATTTTTGTACCTGAATAGAAAGCTGGCAAGGGATTATTTTTTATGGAAAAAATATATATTTTTTCAGTTATGCAGATTAAGACCAATTTGTTACTATTTTCTGAGGTAAAGGCATATTGGAACAGATTACGACTTGAGTTGGACCTCGGGACAATGTTTAAAATATTTTACAACCACGTAGGTAAGAACAAGAATCAATCAGGGCTGATATCAGCTGTAGCTGTGGAACTAAATCCTAGAGAATATCTGGTTCCTCAAGAGTTAATTCAAGCAAATAGCAAAAATCCTTTCCCGGTTTTTCTCACTACTTTTGCCACTAGAGTTGGCCTTCTAGCATGGTGATGGCCTAAATTTTTTTCTGTTTACACACAATCAGCCAGAAATATGAGTTCTCTAAAATTGTTTGCTCTCCTGGTTACAGGTAGCTGTACCTAAAATATAATAACCCTCCGTTTTTTCCTGTCTTGAGTAAGATCTGATTTATAGAACAATGATATATATATAACTAGTGGGATACAGGTTGTAAAGACAGTTCAAGAGAATTCAGAGATGTTGAATGTGACACTAACAAATGCTTAAGCCAGTGCCACCAGCGGTTGTCTTTGCACTATTTGGGTTCCTGTTACTTAAAGCCGAATACAATACTAACATGGAGAGTATAATATATGAAAACACATTGAAAAGTATAAAGCAAAGGAAAAATGGCTAAACAATTAAAGAACTTTAAATGCAGAACTATTGTTATGATGTTCATTTCTTAATCTCAAGCAGTTTTAAATCTTTTACTGGGATTTTCAGAAAAAGAATGGAAAAAATAAAGATATTTGCCACCAAATAAATGAGAAGAAACTATATTTTCCCTCTAGGTTTTCGACAATTAATTTAGATTTCATCATGTCATTTTAACATATAAAATGAAGGTATTAATTGCATGCATTGTGTATTTTACATGTTAATACATAAGTGTGTACTTTTGAACTACTGGCAAATTTTATTTGACTGTGATTTTAGATATATCATTTGATAATTTCCACATTCTTTTTGAAAAGTTCGATGTGTGTTCCTTTTTTAATGTTTTCTAACTCCAGGTCTTATATACATATTATTGTGATTGAGTGGAAGTGTAAAATCCAGTTTAAACTTGCACACCTGCCGATGTGCAGCTCCTACTGCCCTCCTTGCCTGGTGACAGCACACTCCTCCTTTCCCTTCTATACAAGTCATATCCTCTTAGCAATTTCCTATACTCTAATCTCCACCTTTTCCACTCTCCTCTAGTAAGAGGATAGTCAAACAACATCCTATAGATGCATAGAACCATAAAGTGCACACACGATATGGTCACTCTGTGTTGCTGAGTCCAACCCGTTCCTGTCTGAGGAGGTGACCTCAGTTAATGGTTTATAATCACGGGCAGCATCAGATATAGGGGCCATGCTCCCAGGGGAAGCCCCAGGCCTTTGGGCCATAAATTGTGATCTTTTAGCAGAGTTCTCAGGGTGTACCCTTCTTGTTCTCATGTTGCCACTGCAACTCCAGATCTTTACACAGTTCATTGTAACACCTTATCCTCTAGAGTGGCCCTTTGAATCAATCCTCTGTTCAGCTATTTTACTTTATCGTTTCTTCAATTTACTTTAGCTATTCTACACTGAGGGACAATTCCCAGAGTCTGTTAGATATACACTTTGAACTTTTTTGTTTCCTTTCCTTTATTATTAGTGAATCCTTGCTTTCTTCATGTGTAATGTCTTTTATATCATTCCACGTCTCCTCTGGTATTTGATCATTATTGCTGAATGGGTCAAATCTAATTTTGAGATGTTCTCTAAATTCAAGTGGTATATGTTCACTGTTGTACTCTTGCTCTCATGGACTTGTTTTATTAGATTCAACCTGAACTTGCATATTAGCAATTAATGATCTGTTCTGATCAATGATATTGAGCTTTCCTACCGTCTGTTTCCACAGATATAGTCAGTTTGATTCCTGTGTATTCCATCAGACAAGGTCCATATGTATATAGTCCCTTTTTATGTTGTTGTAAAAAGATACTTTCAATGAATAAGTAATGGGTCTTCAAAAAAAATTCCAACACGATCTCCAGCATGGTTTCTGTCACCAAGGACATATTTTCCTACTACTGACTCTTCTTTTTGTTTCCAACTTCTGCATTCTATTCAAAGTGAAATTATCAATAAATTATCAGCAATCATCAATGCATCTACCTTGCATGTTCGATCAAGTTCAGACTGCATAAAAATAAATAAATAAATTACTGCCATTGAGTCAATTCCAACTTATAGGTCATAACTAAAGAAAACCCAACCTAAAAGTGCCATCAAGTGGATTCTGACTGAGAGTCACCCTGTAGAAAATAGATTTAAGACTGCTCATTTCTGCTCCATCATCACGATCAATGCCATGTTTAGCCCAGTTGTTCCAGTCACTGTGTCAATTCGTGCTTGCCTCTAAGGGGCATTTTGGCTGTACTTCTTTCAAGACAGATTTGTTCATTCATCTAGAAGGCCAGGGTATATTCAACATTCTTTACCAGCATCAGAATTCAAAGGCATCAATTCTTCTTTAGTCTTTCTTATGCATTGCCCTACTTTGGCAAGCTTATGAAAATACCATGGTTTGGATCACGTACACCTTAAGTCTCAGCATGATATCTTTGTTTAGCACTTCAAGGAGGTCATATAAAGGATATATACCAAGCAAAATACATCTTTAGTTTGTTTGCTGCTTCCATAGGCATTGATTGTGGATACAAATAAAATGAAATTCTTGACAAAATCAGCATTTTCTCCATTTATTTATGGTACTGTTCATTGGTCTTGTTGTAAGGACTTTCGTTTTCTTTTAGTTGAGATTTGATCTACATCTAAAGCTGTTGTCTTTAATGCTCATCAGTAAATACTTGAAATTCTCTTCACTTTCAGCAAACAAGACAAGTTTATGACATGTGCATAACACAGGTTGTCACTGAGTGTTTCCCCAACTCTGATGCTGCGTTGCTCTTTAAATTGTCCTGCTTCTTTACATGTTCCCTCAGCATACAGATAGAATAAGTATGGTGAAAGGACACAACCCTGATGTACACCTTCCCTGACATCACCCAGGTGGTATCAATTTGTTCTTTTTCAGTGAGTCCCTTTTGGTCTACATACAAGTTCTTCAGGAGTACAATTAAGTGTTCTGGAATTTCCATTCTTTGCAATGTTTTCCATAAGTTCCTGTGATCATAGTGGAAAGCCTTTGCATAGTCAACGAAACACAGGGAAACATCTTTCTGGCTTTCTCTGTTTTCAGCCAAGATTAGCTTTGTAACCACCAAAGCAACTGTACAATGTAGTTTCTATTCTTTGAATTTATCATAAGAAATTATTTAAATTTTTCATAAGTATTTATTGATCATCTATTATATACAAGACACTGATAAAATGTTATAGCAAGTAAGACAGACATAGTTCCTGGCCTCAGTGATTGCTCATATTTCAATGAACTACATGTCTCTGTAATTCATTTTATTCTACTCCAATATGTATTCCCCTTCATGCTTAATAATTATTTTCTCTATGTTATAGAATACTAATGTTTTTTATTTATTTATTCTTATTAGATATGTTTCTTAGACTAAAAGGCAGTGCAATTAGAAATCATATATTCATATATTTCTATTCATGTAACAACATTAATAATAATGTAAGTATGTTTATCATAAAAGTCATACTCTATGTGATTTTGTATGGAATAAACATTTCACTGAATTTATAAAATAATAAACCAATTTGAAATGCCACTCTTTCTCATACATATGAATTCGAATTTTATAATGTGGAATGTATGGAATATTGATTTATTAGTAGATATTGTAAATTGTCATTTGTTCAAATTTTTTTTGTCATTTTATCAACTTCCTACAACCCCCTTTAATAAACCAGATGGTTATATTCAAGAATTAAAGGAGAATATATTTATCAAACATGTCCTTCTATTTTGAAATGCACATGGTAATTAATTCAGCTGAAACTTAGCTTACCCCTACTGGCAATCAAGCTGTCTAAAAGAGTTTAATTTATCATTTAATTTTTAAAAAGAACATTTCATCTGGAAGTATCCTAGCCCTAGACCTTTATCTGTAAGGATGTCAGATCTCCTCAGGAAAATGATGGAAGACCAGAAGTATCAATTAGACTGCTAAAGAGAATGCACTATATATCATTCTGAAGTCCCATCATTAGAATAGACGTTAAATTAGAAAAAAAAGAAAAAGACAATATTCTCTCTCTCCCATATACAGTCATGTACACACAATAATATTTAAAGCATCAACTTAAAAAGAAAGAAGGAAAAATAGGTAAGTAGGAGGAAATGCTAAGTGTAGTTGGTTTGCTTATTAGAGTGACATTTATCAAGAACAGAGAGCTTGTAACATATCTTGAGTAGCTATGATCCTGAAATTAATGGCAATGTTAAAAAGGAAAGAAAACAGGCAAAAACAAAAATATGAACTTACCACTTGTCTTTTCAGAGTTATTCCATTGCACTAATTGTGCATCTACTAATAAAAAATTCTTTAGTGTGGGATTAACTAAGTAGAGTCTGGTGATAAATGAAACCAGTGTACACGAGCAACCCAAGATCTTTTAGTGTGGCTCCTAAGATTGAGTGTGCTGTTTTCCTCTATCTACTTTTAATGCTGTTTGGCCATGTGGTGCAAGATAATTATGTGATATTTAAGTAGGTTTCTGCTTGAAATCTATTTATCTTGAATAAAGTATTATCATGCTTCTAGTACATGTGATAACATTCTAAAGTATTAGAAAGGCACTAAAAAGAATCCATTTCCTGAGCTAGATTCATCATTCCACTTCCTAGTTCTCCCTTTGCAATAATAAAGCATATGTTACCTCTCTACTCTCAGGCCTGGGGAGTATCTTCTGTTAAACTGAAAAGCTTCTCAGCAATATCATCATACTTGAGATTTAACTGGAATATTAAAATCATGCATCTCAAATTTGCAATGACATTTATAGGTCATGAGTGATAAGTACAAATAAATTAGTGTTTAAGTAGTATCTATTTATAAGAGAAACCAAAATGCATACGAACAAATATGCAAAAGCACATGTACATGCCTGTAGATGGTTTCTCATGGTCAAGAGTCCTTCCTTAAAGGAGGGACATTTGAACAACCTCAGTTCAATTATTACTTCTTTGAATTTTTTTAAAATTACCTGAAATGTGCATAAAATGTCATCATCATCATTTCTTTTTACCATATCATTTGACCTAAGAGTTATTCCCCTGGCTTAAAGCCTTTAACTTACCATTTCAACGAATAAATATATCCAGTTGAGAGAAATCACAAAAAGTCAAATGTGGAAGACATCTGAAGTGACGAGTCATTATAGACATTCACAGACTTCCAAATTTATTAACAGGTAAAGACCACAGAACAGTGACTGCAGTCTAGCATAGAATCCATTCAAAAGAAAATAACTTGAATTTCTTATACATATGCTGACTTGTTGCTATTGGTAGTCTTATAATTTCCTTCACTAAAGAATTTACAAGAACTACACATAACATATGTGTGAAGTTTGACTAGTCAGTAATAACCTAAACTAATGCTGGGAAAATATATTCATAATATTATTGAGTAGCTTTTTTTTTTTTTTTTTTTACTTTTTTTTTTATTTTACTGCCTGTTGTTTTTAGGATTATTCTACTTTGAGGCATCTAAAATTTGGTTCTTTCTGTCCTCTTTTGATGTTTCTGTGTCATTTTATATTTTCCCTTTAGAGTTCTTCAGGATTGAATGTAGAGGCTTGAATATTTCTTCAGTTGCTTTAGTTTGAGAGATGCCAGAATGTTCTTGTTTTTTCTTTTCATATTTCTGGGTCTTTGCACCTTTCATCATAATGCTTTATGTTGAGTTCTTGAGCTGTCCTTTGAAATTTTCTGTTGAGCTCTTTTAGTTCATCATTTCTTCTTTTCATTTTAGGTACTCTGTGTTGAAAAGCAACTTTGAGAGTCTACTCTGACATCCAATTTTGGTCTTTTCTTTCTTTCCTATCCTTTTAAGATCCCCTTGCTTTCTTCATGTATGATACACTTGATGTCATTATACAACTTGTCAGGTTGTAAGTCAGTAGTATTGGGATGGTCTCTAAATGCAGGTATGATATATTCAAGGTCACACTTCTTATGGACTTGCTCTAATTTTCTTCACCTTCAACTTGAACTTTCATGTGAACAATTCATGGTTCATTCCTCACTTGAACTTGGCTTTATTCCGATATTGAGCTTTTCCATCATCTAGTCAGTGTACCAAAAAGAATAGATCAGTGTTCAACCATTTCAGGAGGTCGAGAATGATCAAGAACTGATGGTACTGAAGAAAGATGTCCAACTGGCACTGAAGACCTTGACAAAAAATAAGACTTTAGGAATTGATGGAATACCAATTAAGATGTTGCAACAAAAGGATCCAGCAATGTAAACATTAATTCATATGCCAAGAAATTTGAAAAGCAGCTACCTGACCAAACAACTGGAAGAGATCCATATTTGTAATCATTTCAAAGAAAGGTGATCCAACAGAGTGCCAAAATTATCAAATAATATTATTAATATAACAGACAAGTACAATGTGGTTGCAGGTCATTCAAAAGCGCTTATAGCAGTAACTGATAGAGAATTGCCATAAATTGAAACTGGATTCAGAAGATAACTTGTAACAAAAGATATGATTGTTAATGTCAAATGGATTATGGAAGAAAGCAGAGAGTACTATAAATGAGCTTCCCTGTGTTTTATTGACTATGCAAAGGCTTTCAACTGTGTGGATCACAATAAACTATGGATAACATAGCACAGAATGGGAATTGTGGAACACTTAACTTGGCTCCTGAGGAACATATGCATAGATCAAGAGGCAGTAGTCTGAACAGAACAAGGGAGTACTGCAAGCTTTAATTTCAGAAAGGTGTATGTCAGAATTTTACAATTTCACCACACTTATTCAATCTATATGCTGAGTAAGGAAACCATGTTTGTGTAGTGGTTAAGTGCTACAGCTACAAACTGTAAGGTAAGCAGTTCAAATCCTCCAGGAGTTCCTTGGAAACTCCATAGAGCATTTCTATCTTGCTATATAGGGTCACTACAAGTGGGAATCAACTCAACAGCAGTGGATTTGGCTTTTATGCTAAGTAAGTAATCTGAGAAGCATGACTATATGAAGAAGAAAGGAACATCAGGATTGAAGGAAGACTGATTTAACAATCTGCATTATGTAGGTGACACAATCTTGCTTGCTGAAAACAAAGGGGACTTGAAGCACTTACTAATAAAGATAAAAAATTATAACCTTCAGTATAAATTATACCTCAAAATAATAATTTAAAAAATCCTCATAACTGGAACAATAGCAACATCGTGCCAAACAAAGAAAAGACTGAAGTTGCCAAGGATTTCATTCTACTTGGATCCACAATCTACACATATGGAAGCAACAATCAAGAAATCAAATGATGCATCAAATTTGATTTGCAATTCAGACTATCTTCTGTGAAAGCCCTCTTTAAAGTGTTAAAAATCAAATATGTCACTTTGAAGGTTAAGTTGTGTCTAACCCAAGCCATGGTGTTTTCGGTTGCCTCGTATACATGCCAAAGCTGGTAAATGAATAAGAAAGGCTAAAAAAGAATTGACAGCTTTGAATTGTGGTGTTGGCAAAGAGTACTGAGCATATCAGGAAACAAACAAATTTGTCTTAGAAGTGGAAACAGGAAGCGGGGCCAAGATAGCAGACTAGACACACATCTCTTCAATTCCCTCTGAGAATTAATGCCTGGAATGATAATTGAATGGAGCAGCATGGACATCGAGGGAGCCCTGTGATCTGGCATAGGGTTGTCAGAGTGGAGCAATCACCGGTAAGGTGGTAACCACCTCTCTTAAAGACCAGGCAGTGGCATGTTCATTTCAGCTTCTGCTGATTCACCATTTGGGAGCACTAGAGGTGCTGATGCCTTCTTTGTTATCCAGGAGTGGGGGCTGTTCATGAGCCAACTAATACGCTGAATTGTGGTGCTTAAGTAAACAACACAAAGCACAACAGAAAGGTTGAGCTTTGGATAGCCACATATTGAGAGCCTGACTACTGACTGAGGGCACCACTGCCTCTCCACCCTCTCTTTTCTGAGCTGCACCACAGACTCTACTGTTTGACAACAGGAAATGCAGCTTGGATGGGACACCATCTTGGTCAGCTGGGAGGTGGAGTCACCCATCCAGAGGCCTTAGTTGGGACTAATTTTAACACAGAGCAGCAGCCCCTATCCAGAATGTGCATCCTAGCAGAAAAACTGTTTGGGATGGTGGTCCCCAGAGATACAGATGGGGCCTGGCAGAGGATGGCAGCAAGGCTGTAACCCACCCCTACTTGAAGCACATCATCTGGGGAAGGCCTGTGAGGTCCCTTCTTTGTCACCTGGGAAGTGGAGCCTGCCACACCTGAGGGTCTGATTGATTTATGCAGCTATTGGACAACTCCTCATTAGTAGTAAAGTACCTTTTCAAAATAAGACCACCAGGAGAACTGACTGCTGAGTAGCTGTGCAGCATCTCCTCCACCATTCACTGATTCACATCATAGCATTGTCTGACAGCCCATCAGTGACTCCATAAGTAGTACACCATCTTTACCAGACAGTAGGCAGAGCCTGCCACCCCAGAGAGTCTACCTAGGGCCAGTCACTAGAGCACATAGAGGTGGGTGGTGACCCAGTTTCCTTTCAGAACTATGACATTGCTCCTGTTGAGGTAACACTGGAATAACTGAACAGTCTCTAAATGGCAAGAAGGCAATAATCAACAGCTAATCATTTAAAGAAACATGGCTCTAGAGATTCCCAAAATAATGAAAAAACTTCCCTGATGAAGAAGCCTTTCTGAATCTATTAGAAATCAAGTACAGAAGAATTATATAAAGAGCCCTCCTAGAGATTAACGAAAACGCAGGAGAACAAAACTAAAAAAAGAGGCAGTTTATTTGAACTGATGGAACAAGAACAACCTGAAATCCAGCAGATCAATGACAAAATAACACAATTAGACAATTCAATCTAAAGCCAAAAGAGTGAAACTGAAGAAATAGAAGCCAGAGATAGTGAACTTGAGGATAGAACAACTGACTCCAGCATTTTAGAGAAGTAATCAAAAAATAATAATAATAATAATAAAAATGAAGAAGCATTACGAAATATGTGGGACTCTATTAACAGGAATAATCTATGAAAACCTGGAGTTCCGGAGAAGGAAGGGATAGGTGAAAATACAGACAGTGCTGATATAAAGTTGCTGACTGAAAACTTCCCAAAAATTATGAAAGAAGAGAACATAGATTTCCAACACCATAAAAACCAGACTCAAAAAGAAAGACACCAGGACATTTTATAACCAAGCTTAATTAAATGAAAGATAAAGAGAGGCTCTTAAAGGCAGTGAGGCTTAAGGCAAAGCTAACATTCAGAGGGAAGTCCTGTAGGATTTTCTTTGACTTTTTGGCAGAGACAACATTGGCAAGAAGGCAGTGGGATGACACTTTCAAGGCCTTGAAGCAGAAAAACTTCCAACAAAGAATTATGTATCCTATAAAACTGTCTCTCAAGTCTGAAGATGAAATTAAGACATTTGCAAATAAACAAACTGAAAACTTCAAGAAATATTGAAAGAAGCTCTTTGTTTAGAAAAACAAAAATATTAAATGTATACTTAAGGAGGCAATGCAGGACACGGCATGAAGAATCCCACCACTTAAGGAACCCACAAACTTCAATCAAAGCTAAAATATTAAAAGAAGGGAACCAGTGATCATAACAAGAAAACTATGATACCACTAAACTAAAAAGAGGGATATATTACAGTAGCTTTAGTCCTTTAAGATGGAGGGAAAATTTAAAAGATAGGTAGAAGTTAAAGTTTGGTTTAAACTTAGAATAGTAAGGGGGATCACATGGGTAGCTGCAAAGCAAAATAACAACATGACATATCAAAACAAGAAACATAATACAGGAGTCTCAATAAACACAAAACTAACACTGAAAAAGATGAAGTCAACCCATAAAGAAGAATGATCCATAACAGAATATTAAGAAAAACATAGAAAACATCAACTGCATAAGAATAAGTACATCAAAATAATAACACTGAACACATATGTATCAATAATTACACTAAACATAAATTGACTAAATGCACCAATAAAGATAAAGTGAGTGACATTCTGGATCAAAAGACACAGTTAATTTATACGCTACTTAGAAGAAACACACCTTAGACTCAAAAATATGAATAAACTGAAAATTAAAGAATGAAAAATTATATGCCAAGCCAACAAAACACAAGTAAGAGCAGGTGTGGCAAAGCTAATTTCAGATAAAACAGAGCCAAGCCCAGATAAAACAGACTATAATGTAAAATCTACCATTGTGGACAAGGATGATCACTATTTATTCCCAAAAGGTTCAATACATAAGCAAGACTGAACAATATTAGATATTTATGCACACGATATCAGAGAACCTTAATGCACTGAACAGTGACTACACAGAAAAATGAGATCATGCCAAAATAATAGCTGGAGATTTCAACACTCCACTTTCAGTAATGGACAAATCATTCAGAAAAAAGCTCAGTAAAGACACAGAAGATCTTATTGTGACAATTAACCAACAACATATGCAGAACTTTTTGTCCATCAACACAGAAGTATATCTTCTTCTCCAATGTACATGGAACATTTTCTAGAATAGACCATGTGTTAGGACGTAAAGCAGATCTCAACAAAAATCCAAACCACCGAATTATTGCAAAGCATCTTCTCAGACCATAAAGTCATAGAAGCTGAGGTCAATAACATGAAAAAAACATAGGCAGAACTTTGAACTCAGGGAAACTGAACAATGTCTTGCTCAAAAAGCCATGGGTTATAGAAGACATCAAGAACAAAATAAAGACATTTATGGAATCAAATGACAATGAAAACACATCTTACTAGAACCTATGGGATACAGCAAAAGCAGTGCTCACAGGTCAATTTATCTTTATAAATGTGCACATTCAGAAGAAAGGAAGGATCCAAATGAAAGAATTAACTTTATAGCTTGAATAAGAAGAAAGAGAGCAACAGAGGAACCTCTCAGGCACTGGAAGAAAAGAGACAGTAACAATCAGAGCAGAGTTAAATGAGTAGAGAACAGAAGAACAATTGAAAAAAATAACAAAACAAGGGAGGCAAGATGGCAGAATAAGCACACGTCTCCTTATATCCTTCTGGAAACCAACAACTGAATTGATAATCAAATGGAGCCTTCTGGACACCTAGTGAGCCCCAGGACACAACACAGGGCTATTGATTTGTTCTTCATACCACTGAACAAAAAACCACCTCTTTTTTGCTGACTCCTGCTCCCGGCTAGCCCTGGCTCTCACGGACTGAAGGTAAGGCACCACTGTGACATTTTTTTCCTCTGTCTTGGCCTGTGGGTGGGTCTGGGTCTTGCCTAGCGACCAGTCTCAGACGCACTGCTGGTGGGATAGGCAGACGAACTGCCATATTTTGAGAGCGAGGATTAGGACTGTGTACACTCAGCTGATTTGGGCCTCTCTTTTTATCTCTGCCACAGCATAGTTTGTATGTAAATGTGGGGCCTATGTGCGGGACACCATGTTGGAAATGGAGATTTAACAGGACCTAATTCTTAGCCTGGGATCCAGGGCCTACAAACAAGACAGCACTTCTCTGACAGAAAAGCAGTAGTTTACACAATGTTGCCTATGGTGGGGGCCTGGCAACAGAGGCTGAGGACTCACGGTGTCTTGGTACCTTTACCCCTCTATCTGCTAACCATGTGGAGGGAGCCATCTTAGATACGGTGGCAACAGCTGGACCTAATTCTTACCTTAGGAGCCAGAGCCTACCCACAGGAGAGCATTTTCTACCAGAAAAGAAGTACTTTATACAGTGTCACCTAAAGTTGGGCCCTGTCAACAGAGGTCAACAGGGCAATAGCACTGCTGTATTTTGAACTAGTTTGTATCATCTGGGGTTGAATATAGAGGTGCTTACTTTGCCAGTTGGGAAGAGGGACCTCTACAGCTGAAAACCTGACTGAATTGGGAAGTGGTCCGATATCTTTTGTTTTACATATTAAGACAGCTTAGAGAAACATCTGCAGTCCATACTCACAGTATTTCTCCCAGCTTCTACTTACTCACATAGGACCCAAAAAGCAACAGACACTTGTGGCAAACAAGAAATCACCCATGGCTTCAGAAGGCACCCAAACAAAACAACCAAGGAGTTTTCCGGATGAAGAAACTTTTCTGAAATCATCAGATGAATACAAAAGGATTATATACAGAGCCCTTCTAGACCTTATACAAAATGCAGCAGAACAAAATGAAAAATTAAGCAAGTTGTTCTATCTGATGAAACACCAGTATTCTGAAATCCAACAGATCAAGAAGAAAATCAAAGACATAGAAACTTCCATTCAAAGCCAGAAAAACAGAATGGAACAAATGGAAAAAAATAATTTCTGATTTGGAAGACAGAGCTACAGACACCAGCATCTATGAGCAGAAATTAGAAAAAGGAAACAAGAAAAATGAAGAAGCATTAAGAAGCATGTGGGACTCTATTAAGAGGAACAACCTTCGATTAATTGGAGTCCCTGAACAGGATGAGACAACTGAGAACACAGAGAGTATCATTGCTGAACTGCTGACAGAAAACTTCCCAGAAATCAGGAAGGAAGAGAATATAGATATCCGAGATGTATATTGTATGCCACCCAATATAGATCTCAAAAGAAAGACTCCAAGACATATTATAGTCAAGCTTAACAAAATGAAACATAAGCAGCAACTCTTAAAGGCAGCAAGACTCAAGGCAAAGCTAACATTCAGAGGGAAACCATCTAGGTTTTCATCAGTTTTCTCAGCAGACACTCTGGTGGCATGGAGACAGCGGCATGACACATTCAAAGCCTTGAAGGAGAAGAACTTACAACCAAGAATTATATATCCTGAAAAACTATCTTTCAAATATGAAAATGAAATTAAGACATTCCCAGATAAACAGAAACTCAAACATTTTGTGAAAGCCAAACCAAAACTACAAAAAATACTGAAAGAAGTTCTTGGCTTTGGCTTAGAAGAACAAAACCACTAACTTTATATTTTAGAATGACATATCATCCAGAATTCCACTCAGTTAGGGAAGGCTACAAAGTCAACCACAGCTACAAAGTCAACCACAGCTTTAACACTGAAAGAAACAATCCAGTGATTATAATGAAAACTATGATGCCATCATATTAAAAAGAGGGAGGTACTTCAGTCATTATAGTCCTTCCAGATGGAGATAAGACTGGTAGTAATTAAAATTGGGTTTATGTATAGTTTATTAAGGCAGATCTTAGGGGCAGCCATAAAGCACAACAAAGATGCAACATACCATATCAAGCATATCACAGTGGCAGCACTGAACACATACCTATCAATAATTACATTGAATGTGAATGGACTGAATGCTCCAATAAAGAGACATTGAGTGACATCTTGGATCAAAAGACATGACCCATTCATATGTTGTCTACAAGAAACTCACTTGAGACTTAAAGATAGGAACAAACTGAAAATTAAAGGATGGAAGAATATATATCAAGCTAACAATGAACAAAGAAGAGCATGTGTGGCAATTCTAATCCCAGGCGAAATCAATTTTAATGTAAATTCCACCATCAAGGGCAAAGACGGACACTATTTATTGCTGAAAGGTTCAGTACACAAGTAAGACTTAACTATATTAAATATTTATGCACCTAATGTCAGAGCACCTAAATATGTCAAAGAAATACTGACTACACTCAAAAAAGAATTAGATCACTCCACAATAACAGTGGGAGACTTCAACACTCCATTCTCAATACTAGACAGATCAACTAGAAAAAAGTTCAGTAAAGATACAGAAGACCTCATTGCCGCAATTAACCAACTAAAGCTCATTGATATATACAGAACTTTCTACCCATCAGCAGACAACTACACCTTCTTCTCCAGTGCACATGGAACATTCTCCAGAATTGACCGTGTGTTAGGACATAATGCAATTTTCAATGAAATCCATACCATTGAATTAATGCAAAGTATCTTCTCAGCTCATAAAAAATGTCAAAATCAATAGCAGAAAAAATAGAGATAGAAAGTGGAACTCTTGGAAACCAAACAACATCTTACTGAAAAAGCCATGAGTTATAGAGGAAATCAAGGATGAAATAAAGAAATTCATGGATTCCAATGAGAATGAAAACACTTCCTACAAGAACCTATGGGATACAGCCAAAGAATTGCTCAGAGGTCTGTTTATCTCCATAAATGCACACATCTGGAAGGAAGAAAGAAACCAAATCAAGGATATAACCCTACATATTGAACAAGTAGAGAGAGAACAGAGGAACCTGGCAGGCAACAGAAGAAAACAGATCCTAAAGATTAGAGAATTAAATGAATTAGAAAATAGAAGACAATTGAAAATATTGAAAAGACCAAAAGCTGTTTTTTTTGAAAAGATCAACAAAATTGACAAACCATTGGCTAAACTTACTAAAAAAAGGAAGCAAATAACGCAAATTAGAAACTAGAGGTAAGTGGTCATAACAGATCCAACAGAAATCCAAAATATCATAACAGAATACTATGAAAGACTTTACTCTAACAAATTTGAAAACCTAGAGGAAATGGACAAATTCCTGGATTCATATCACCTACCCAAATTATCACAACGTGAAGCAGAACAACTTAAACTCATCACAAAGGAAGAGATTGGAAAAGTCATCAAAAAAACTGCCAACCAAAAAAAGCCAGGGCTCAGATGGCTTCACTGAAGAATTCTACCAAGCTTTTAGACAAGAGTTAACTCAAATACTACCGAGACTATTTCGCAGTATAGAAAGGGATGGAATACTCCTAAATTCATTCTATGAAGCCAGCATAACCCTGATACCAAAGCCAGGGAAAGACCCAACCAAAATAGAAAACTAGAGATTGATGTCACTCATGAATCTAGACACAAAAATCTTCAAGAAAATTCTTTCCAATAGAATACAACAACATATTAAAAAACTAATCCATCATGACCAAGTTGGATTCATACCAGGGATGCAAGGCTGGTTCAACATCAGGAAAACAATTAATATGATTAACCACATAAATATCACAAAAAACAAGAACCACCTGATTTTGACTATTGATGCAAAAAAAGGCATTTGATAAAGTCCAACATCCATTCATGCTAAAAACTCTTAGCAAAATAAGCATAGACAAAAAATTTCTCAACGCAATAAGGGCCATTTATATAAAACCAACTGCCTACATCATACTGAATGGAGAGAGACTGAAGGACTTTCCCCTGAGAACGGGAACTAGACAAGAATGTCCACTCTCATCTCTCCTATTCAACATAGTACTAGAAACTCTAGCCTGAGCAATTAGATAAGACCAAGAAATAAAGGGCATCTGCATCAGCAAAGAAGAAGTCAAAATCTCCCTATTTGCTCATGATATGATTGTATATGCAGAGAATCCCAAAGAATCTATAAGTAAACTCATCAAACTGATAGAAGAGTTTAGCAAAGTCTCAGGATACAAGACAAACATAAGTAAATAGTAGAATTCATTTATAACAACAACGAGACTGCTAATGAAGAAATCATCAAATCAATACCATTTACTATAGCCGCTAAGAAAATAAAGTACCTAGGATTTAATCTAACCAGAAATAACAGACCTTTACAAAGAGAACTACAAACCCTTACTACAAGAAACTAAGGGAGACTTATATAAATGCTCATGGATGGGAAGACTTAACATTATGAAAATGTCTATTTTACCCAAAGCAATCTACTTATATAATATAATCCCAATACAAGTTCCAGCGTCATTTTTTTAATGAGATGGAGAAACAAATCACTGACTTTGTTTGAAAAGGGAAGAAACCTCGGTCAAGTAAACTACTACTAAAGAAGAACACCAGGGGGTGGAGTCAAGATGGCGGACTAAGCACACGTCTCCTTATATCCCTCTGGAAACCAAGACCTGAATTGACAATCAAACAGAGCCTTCTGATCACCTAATCATCCTCAGGACACCGCACAGAGCTGTTAATTGGGACTTCATACCACTCAGTGAAAAACCTCCTCTCTTTCACTGACTCCCGCTCCTGTCTAGCTCCGGCTCTCACGGACGGAAGGTAAATGCACCATTTTGACTTTTTGTTTCCTCTGTCTCGGCTGGAGAAAGGAGCTGGGACTTGCCTGGCGGCTGGACTCAGACGTGCTGCTGGGGGAATAGACAGGCAAAATTCCCATATTCTGAGAGCCAGGCTCGGGACTCCGTTAATCTAGCCATTTTGAGCCTTTCGTTTAGTAGCTGCCTCAGCAGGGTTTGTGCAGAGCTTTGTAGTCAGCGTGCGGGATGCCATGTTGGTACCGAGATTTTAGCGGGACCTCGTTCTTAGCCTGGGAGCCAGTGCCTGTAAACGGGACAGCGCTTCTCTGACAGAAAAGTAGCGATTTTGCACAGTGCTGCCTACGTTGGGGGCCCTGCAACAGAAGCAGAGGAATCACTACCTCTGAGCACCTTTAGCCCCTCTGTCTGCTGCCTGTGTGGAGGAAGCCTTCTTGGATATGGTGGCCACAGCTGGACCTAATTCTTAGCTTGGGAGCCAGAGCCTGCCCACAGGAGAGTGCTTTTCTATCACAAAACCAGAACTCGACGGAGTGTTGGCTAAGGCTAGGCCCTGTCAGCAGAAGCTACCAGGGCAATAGCATTGCTGTATTCTGAACTAGTTTGTTACCATCTGGGGTTGGATATAGTGGCGCTTACTTTGTCAGATGAGAAGAGGGACCTCTACACCTGAAAACCTAACTGACTTGTGAACTGCTCAGATACCTTTTGCTTTACATTTGAAGACAGCCTAGAGAAACATTTGCAATCCATCCTCACAGTACCTCTTCTAGCCTCTATATACTCACATGGGACCCAAAAAGCAACAGACAATTGTGGCATACAAGCAATCACTCATGGCTTCAGAAGTCTCCCAAACAAAACAAACAAGGAGTTTTCCAGATGAAGAAACTTTTATGAAAGCATCAGGAAGTGAATACAAATTGATTATATACAGAGCCCTTCTAGACCTTATACAAAATGCAGCAGAACAAAATGAAAAATTAAGCAAGTTGTTTGATCTGATGGAACACCAGTACTCTGAAATCAAACAGATCAAGAAGAAAGTCAAAGACAGAAACTTCCATGCAAAGCCAAGAAAACAGAATGGAACAAATGGAAAAAAGAATTTCTGACTTGGAAGACAGAGCTACTGATGCCAGCGTCTATGAGCAGAAATCAGAAAAAAGAAACAAGAAAAATGAAGAACCATTAAGAAGCATGTGAGACTCTATTAAGAGGAACAACCTTCGATTAATTGGAGTCCCTGAACAGGGTGAGACATCTGAGAACACAGAGAGTATTATTGCTGAGCTGCTGAAAGAAAACTTCCCCGAAATCATGAAGGAAGAGAATATAGACATCTCAGATGCATATCGTACGCCACCCAATATAGGTCTCAAAAGAAAGACTCCAAGACATATTATAGTCAAGCTTAACAAAATGAAACATAAGCAGCAACTCTTAAAGGCAGCAAGACTCAAGGCAAAGCTAACATTCAGAGGGAAACCCTGTAGGCTCTCGTCAGATTTCTCAGCAGAAACCATGCTAGCACAGAGACAGTGGCATGACACATTCAAATTCTTGAAGGAGAAGAACTTCCAACCAAGAATTATATATCCTGAAAAACTATCTTTCAAATGCCAAGCCAAGTGCCGTCGAGTCGAATACGAAAATGAAATTAAGACATTCCCAGATAAACAGAAACTCAGAGACTTTGTGAAAACCAAACCCAAACTACAAGAAATACTGAAAGAAGTTCTTGGCTTTGGCTTGGAAGAACGAAACCACTAACTTTATATTTTAGAACGACACACTACTCAATACTCTACTAATTTAGGGAAGGCTCCAAAGTAAATCAAAGCTTTGATATGGAAAGAAGCAATCCAGTGATCATCATGAAAACTATGGTAACTATGGTGACATCATAATAAAAAGAGGGATGTACTACAGTCATTATAGTCCTTCCAGATGGAGAGGAAGATGACAAGACTGGTAGTAATTAAAGTTGGGTTTATAAACAGTTTAGAAGGGGATTCATAGGGGCAGCTGTAAAGCACAACAAAGATGTATCATACCATTTCAAGAAATCTAACACAAGAGTCTCAACAAGTATAAAACCAGCTCTGAAAAAGGTGAAAAATCAACTCACAAAAAAGAGTGTCCCAGAACAGACTAATAAGAACAACAGAGAAAACATCAACATAAAAATAAACATATCATAATGGCAGCAGTGAACACATACCTATCAATAATTACATTGAATGTGAATGGACTGAATGTGCCAGTAAAGCGACACCGAGTGTCATCCTGGATCAAAAGACATGACCCATCCATATGTTGTCTACAAGAAACTCACTTGAGACCTAAAGACAGGAACAAACTGAAAATTAAAGGATGGAAGAATATATATCAAGCTAACAATAAACAAAGAAGAGCAGGGGTGGCAATTCTAATCTCAGACAAAATCAATTTTAATATCAAATCCACCATTGTGGACAAAGATGGACACTATTTATTGCTGAAAGTTTCAGTACACAAGCAAATCTTAACTATATTAAATATTTATCCATCTAATGTCAGAGCACCCAAATATATCGAAGAAACACTGACTACGCTCAAAAGAGAGTTAGATGACTCCACAATAACAGTGGGAGACTTTAATACTCCCCTCTCATTACTAGACAGATCATCTAGGAAAAAGCTCAGTAAAGATACAGAAGACCTCACTGATACAATTAACAAACTAAACCTCATTGATATATACAGAACTTTCCACCCATCAGCAGACAACTATATCTTCTTCTCCAGTGCACATGGAACATTCTCCAGAATTGACCATGTGGTAGGCCACAATGCAATGCTCAACAAAATCCATACCATTCAATTACTGCAAAGCATCTTCTCAGATCATAAAGCCATAAAACTTGAAATCAATATCAGAAAAAAAATAGATATAAAGTGGAACTCTTGGAAACTGAACAACATCTTGCTCAAAAAAACATGGGTTACAGAGGAAATCAAGGATGAATTAAAGAAATTCATGGATTCCAATGAGAATGAAAACACTTCCTACTAGAATCTATGGGATACAGCCAAAGCAGTGCTCAGAAGTCTGTTTCTCTCCATAAATGCACACATCTGGAAGGAAGAAAGAAACCAAATCAAGGAACTTACTCTACAGCTTGAACAAGTAGAAAGAGAACAACTGAGGAACCCCTCGGGCACCAGAAGAAATGAGATCATAAAGATTAGAGCATAGCTAAATGAATTAGAGAATAGAAAAACAATTGAAAAAATTGAAAAGACCAAAAGCTGGGTTTTAGAAAGCCAAAGCCAAGTGCCGCTGAGTCGGATCCGACTCATGGCGACCAACAAAATTAATAAACTACTGGCTAAACTTACTATAGAAAAGCAGGAAAGGAAACAAATAACCCAAATTAGAAATAAGAGAGGAGTTGTCACCACAGATGCAACAGAAATCAAAAATATCATAACAGAATACTATGAAAGACTGTACTCTAACAAATTTGAAAAACTAGGGGAAATGGACCAATTCCTTGACTCATACCACCTGCCCAAATTATCACAACGTGAAGCAGAACAACTTAATAAGCCCATTGCAAAGGAAGAGATTGAAAAGGTCATCAAAACACTGCCAACCAAAAACAGTCCAGGCCCAGATGACTTCACGGCAGAATTCTACCAAGCACTTAGAGAAGAGTTATCCCCAATACTACTGAGACTGTTTCACAGTATAGAAAGGGATGGAGTACTCCCAAACTCATTCTATGAAGCCAGCATAACCCTGACACCTAAGCCAGGGAAAGATCCAACAAAGACAGAGAACTACAGACCGATATCACTCATGAAACTAGATGCAAAAATCTTCAGCAAAGTTCTTGCCAACAGAATACAACAACATATCAAGAAATTAATCCATCATGACCAAGTGGAATTTATACTAGGGATGCAAGGCTGGTTCAACATCAGGAAAACAATTAATGTGATTAACCACATAAATAACACAAAAGACAAGGATCACCTGATTTTGTCCATTGTTGCCGAAAAGGCATTTGATAAAGTCCAACACCCATTCATGCTAAAAACTCTTAGCAAAATGGGAATAGACAGCAAATTCCTCAACACAATAAGGGCCATTTATACAAAGCCAATTGCCCACATCATCCTGAATGGAGAGAGACTGAAAGACTTTCCCTTGAGATCAGGAACTAGACAAGGATGCCCACTGTCACCTCTCCTATTCAACATTGTGCTAGAAGTTCTATCCAGAGCAATTAGACAAGACGAAGAAATAAAGGGCATCTGCATCAGCAAAGAGGAAGTTAAAATCACCCTGTTTGCAGATGATATGATTATATATGCAGAGAACCCCAAGTAATCTATAAGTAAGCTGCTCAAACTGATAGAAGAGTTCAGCAAAGTCTCAGGATACAAGATAAACATAAGTAAATCAGTAGGCTTCCTTTATACAAACAACAAGACTGTTAAGGAGGAAATTATTAAATCAATACCATTTACGATAGCCCCTAAGAAGATAAAGTACCTAGGAATTAATCTAACCAGAGAAAAAACAGACCTTTACAAAGAGAACTACAAGCCCTTACTACAGGAAACTAAGAGAGACTTAGATAAATAGAAAAACTTACCCTGTTCATGGATAGGAAGACTTAACATTGTGAAAATGTCTATCTTACCCAAAGCAATTTATTTATATAATGCAATCCCAATACAAGTTCCAGCATCATTTTTTAATGAGATGGAGAAACAAATCACCAATTTTGTTTGGAAAGGGAAGGAGCCCCAGATAAGTAAGGTACTACTAAAGAAGAAGAACACACTGGGAGCCCGCTCATTACCTGACCTTAGAACATGCTATGCTGCCACAGTCGTCAAAACAGCCTGGTACTGGTACAAGAACAGACAGATGGATCAATGGAACAGAATTGAGACCCCAGAGATGACACCATCTGCCTTTGAACAGTTGATATTCGACAAAGGCCCTGAGACATTAAACCAGGGTAAAAACAATCTCTTCAACAAATGGTGCTGGCAAAATTGGTTATCCATCTGCAACAAACTGAATCAAGATCCATATCTTACACCTTATACAAAAACCAACTCCAACTGGATAAAAGACCTAAATATCAAACCTAAAACGATAAAGCTCATCTAAGAACAGGTAGGAACAACAATGGAAGTTTTAATACACAATGAGGACAGACTCCAAAATCTGTCAAAGAAACCTCAATCAACAGAAGAGAAAATAGATAAATAGGAACTATTAAGAATCAAGCACTTTCGCTCATTCAAAGACTTTATTAATAGAATTAAAAGAACACCCACAGAATTGGAAAAAAATATTTGGCAACTCTATGTCAGATCGATGCCTGATCTCCATAATCTATAAGATACTACAAAATATCAATAAGAAGTTAAACCATCCAATTAAGCGATGGGCAAAGGAGATGGACAGACACTTCGCTAAAGGGGAGATCCAGGCAGCCAAAAAACACATGTGGACATTTTCATGATCTTTAGTTATTAAAGAAATTCAAATCAAGACAAAAATGAGATACCATCTCACCCCAACAAGATTGGCCATGATCCAGAAAACACAAAACAACAAATGCTGGAGAGGCTTTGGAGAAAGTGGAACCCTCCTACACTGTTGGTGGGGTTGCAAAATGGTCCAGCTTCTTTGGAAGGCAATCTGGCGCTTCCTTAAAAAAACAGATATTGATATGCCATTTGACCCAGTAATTCCACTACTTGGAATGTATCCTACAGAATCAAGGCCTTTCACACCAACGGACACATGCAGCAGAGTATTTACTGCAGCACAGTCCACGATAGCAAAAAGATGGAATCAACCCAGATGCCCAACAACAGAAGAATGGATAGGTAAACTATGGTACATATACTCAATGGAGCACTATGCAGTGATAAAAAATAACGATGATTCCAGGAAACATCTCCTAATCTGGTTTCAACTGGAAGACATTATGTTGAATGAAAGGAGTCAGCAACAAAGGGACGAATACTGTATGAGACCTCTATGATAAGATCCCCAAAACAGACTCGTGTATAGAAGAAAAGATTCTTTGACAGCTGCAAGGGAGGGGAGTGAGGGAGGGTGAGGGGTGAAGGGTTTAGTTTAGATAGTTACTAGAAATCTAGTTGGGAGAAAACGATGATAGCACACGTTAGAAACAAGAACAACATTAAGTGGACTTCAGCATAACTTTAGTACTCCTTCCATCTTAACTCAATACGGCAAGGATAGAGTAGCTGCTGTGGGGGGCGTGGGACCATGGTCTTAGGCGAATTCCAGGCCAATTGGCACAACTAGTGTTTTGCTAAGAGAGCTCTCTGCACCCCACATTGGTGAGTGGCGTCTGGGGTCTTAAAAGCTGCCAAGCTGTCATCCGAGGACGCAGCAAATGGTCCCAACTCAGCAGGAACGGATGCTCACCGAGGACCAAAATGACATGTGGTAAACACAACCGAGAAGACAGAGAGACCCACAAGAGTGGGTGCCTATATCGACTTGGGACCAGAAGAACCGTATGGTGCCCGGCCACCACCAGTGATAGCCACAATGGAGCTCACAGAGAGGAGTCTCACTGGCAACACAAGAATAAAAAGGGGTGCATCATGAGATCTCCATTAAAAGACCTCAATTGATGGTCCAGCAGTTTTGGGGTTCCTCCGAGAGCATGGCCCCCGGCCCTGATGCTGCCCTTTCCCATAAATTATAACAAAGGCCCACTCTTTGGACAGGAATGGATTGGACTTGGCAATGCAGAGTGACCATATATTGGAAGCACTTTATGGTTCTATACATCTATAGGATATCATCTTGCTGACCTCTGGCTGGAGGAAGGGGAGTGGACGGAGAGGAGGGGAAAGGAGGCTGTTGGGAGGATGAGACACGTATGGAGCAGAGAGGAATAGTGTGCAGTAACCGGACAGGAAGAGCAGTGGAAGCTGAATATAGATGGGCATGTAAATTTATACGTGAATGTACATTTTCACTCAGTTATGTTAAATAAAAATAAAAAAAAAAGAAAGAAAGAAAAAACTTTAAAAATAAAAATGGATACCACACTGGGAGGCCTCAATTCAGAACTCATTACACTGCCAGAGTGGTCAAAACACCCTGGTAGTGGTACAAGGACAGACAGATTGATCAGTGGAACAGAATCGAGACCCCACAGATGACTCCATCTGCCTATGAACAGTCGATATTCACTAAAGGCCCTAAGACATTAAACTGGGGTAAAAACAGTCTCTTCACCAAATGGTGCTGGCGAAATTGGATATCCATCTGCAATGAATTGAAACAAGATCAATATCTTACACCTTATATAAAAACCAACTCAAATTGGGTAAAAGATGTAAATATCAAATCTAAAACGATAAAGCTCATCCAAGAAAAGGTAGGAACACAATGGAACACAGACAGACTTCAAAATCTGTCAAACAAACCACAACCAACAGAAGAGAAAATAGATAAATGGGAACTATTGAGAATCAAACAGTTTTGCTCATTCAAAGACTTAATCACAAGAGTTAAAAGGCCACCCACAGAATGGGAAAAAATATTTGGCCACTCTACATCAGAGCGATGCCTGATCTCCATAACCTGCAAGGTACTACAAAATATCAATAACAAGAAGATAAATCATCCAATTAAGCAATGGGCAAAGGAGATGGACAGACATTTCTCTAAAGAGGAGATCCAGGCAGCCAAAAAAAAAAAATGAGGATATGTTCACGATCTTTAGTTATTAAAGAAATTCAAATCAAAACTACAATGAGATACTGTCTCACCCCAACAAGGTTGGTCATGATCCAAAAGACACAAAACAGCAAATGCTGGAGAGGCTGTGGAGAAAGTGGAACTCTCGTACACTGTTGGTGGGGTTGTAAAATGGTCCAGCCTCTTTGGAAAGCAATCTGGCACTTCCTTAAAAAAATGAATATAGATATACCATTTGACCCAGTAATTCCACTACTTGGAATATATCATACAGAATCAAGGCCTTTCACACCAACGGACACATGCATAAGAATGTTTATCGCAGCACAGTCCACAATAGCAAAAAGATGGAATCAAGCCAGATGCCCAACAACAGAGGAATGGAAAGGTAAACTATGGTACATATACTCAATGGAGCACTATACAATGATAGCGAACACTGATGATTCCAGGAAACATCTCATAACCTGGTTTTAACTGGAAGACATTATGTTGAGTGAAAGTAGTGAGAAACAAAAGGACAAATATTGTATGAGACCGCTATGGTAAGAAATCAAAAGCAGACTTATGCATAGAAGATAAGACTCTTTGATGGCTGCAAAGGAGGGGAAGGAGGGAGGGGGGGAGGGCTTAGGTTAGATGCCAAGCCAAGTGCCGTCGATAGTTGGTAGAAATTTGGTTGGGTGAAATCGGTGACAGCACACATTAGAAACAAGAACAATATTAAGTGGGCTTCAACATAACTTGAGTACTCCTCCCATCTTAACCCAATAATGCAAGGATAGAGTAGCTGGGGCAGGGGGCAGGAGACCATGCTCTTAGGCAAAATCGAGGCCAATTGGCACAACTAGTGTCTTGCTAAGAGGGCTCTCTGCACCCCACATTGGTGAGTAGTGTCTGGGGTCTTAAAAGCTGCCAAGCTGACATCCGAGGGCACAGCAAATGCTCCCAACTCAGCAGGAACAGATGCTCACCAAGGACCAAAATGACATGGGGTAAAGACAACCCAGAAGACAGAAAGACCCACATCAGTGGGTGCCTACATCAACTTGGGACCAGAAGAACCGAATGTGCCCGGTCACCACCAGTGATAGCCACAATGGAGCTCACAAAGTTGAGTCTCACTGGCAACACAAGAATAAAAAGGGGTGCACCCCCAGATCTCCACTAAAAGACTGCAATTAACGGTCCAGTGGCTCGGGGTTCCTCTGGGAGCATGGCCCCTGGCTCTGATGCTGTCATTGCCGTGGATGATAATGAAGGTCCACTCTTCAGACAGCCAAGAATTGGAGAGGTAGTGGGTGGAGCGGAGGGGAAAGGAGACTGTTGGGAGGATGAGACACATATGCAGCAGAGAGGAATAGTATGCTGTCACTGGGCAGGGAGAGCAGTGGAAGCTGCACATAGGTGGGCATGCAAATTTATATGGGAATATATATTTTCACTCAGGCATAATAAAAATAAATAAATAACAAAACCAAAAGTAGCTCTTTTAAAAGATCAACAAAATTGATAAACCATTAACTTACAAAAGAAAACAGGAGAAGAAACAAATAATCTGAATAAGAAATGAGATAGGGCATCACAACAGGCCCAACTGAAATCAAAGGTATCATAACAGAATACTATGAAAGACTGTACTCTGCCAAGCCAGCCAAGTGCCATCGAGTCAGATCCGACTCATGGCGACCCTAGGGGTACGCTAAGAGATTTGAAAACCTAAAGGAAAGAGAAAGTTTCTAGATTCATATCACCTCCTAAAATTACCACTAGGAGAAGCAGAACAACTTAATAAACTCATCACAAAGGAAGAGATTGAAAAAAGTTATTAAAAAAAAAAAAACTATCTACCAAAAAAAGTCCTGGCACAGATGGCTTCACCAGAGAATTGTACCAAACTTTTAAGAGAAGAGTTGATTCCAATACTACTGAGACTATTTCACAGCATGGGAATGGATAGAATACTCCCAGATTCATTCTGTGAAGCCATCATAATGCTGATACCACAGTCAGGGAAAGATACAACTAAAAAAGGAAATTTACAGACCAGTATCACTCATGAAACTACATGCAAAAGTCTTCAACAAAATCCTAGCGAATAGAACTCAACATCATGTCAAAAATGAATTCATCATGACCAAGTTGGATTCACACCAGGGATGCAAGGCTGGTTCAACATCAGCTGATACTAATGCAAAAAAAACACAAAATTACACATGTTGCAGATGTTGTGGAGACACTGGAACACTTGTACACCACTGGTGGGAATGTAGAATTGTACAACCACTTGGGAAATTGCTTTGGTGCTTTCTTAAAAAGCTGGAAATAGAAATACCAAGTGATCTAGCAATCCTACTTCTTGGACTATATCTTAGAGAAACAAAGGCAGTCACATGAATAGATGCACACACAATAAAATGTTTATTGCAAGGCTGTCCACAATATAAAAAAGATTAAGTCAATGTAGATGCCCATCAATGGATGACTGCATAAGCAATTGTGGTATGTTTACACAATAAAATACTATGCAATGATGAAGAACAACAATGAATTTGGGATATATCTTGTAACGTGGAGGAATCTGAAAGGCATTGTGCTGAGAGAAATCAGTCAGTTGCAAAAGGACAAACACCATATAAGACCACTACTATAAGGACTCAGGAAAAAGATTAAATACAGATGATAACAGTCTTTGATGGCTACAAGGGTAGGGAAGGGGAAGAGGGGTAATCATTAATCAGGTAATAGATAATAATTAAGCTAATTGACAGGAGGGACAATAGACAGTAGAGCAGAAGTCATCACAACTGGACTAAATCAAAGTCTAAAAAGTTTCCTAAATACAAGTAAACATTTTGATGGACAGAGCAGCAGAGGCAAGGTTCTGGGTACAAGGTTTCAGGGTACATCTGGGTAGGTTGGCATAACAAAGACTTTTAAGAAACTTTGGTTAGTGGTATCTGAGGTCTTAAAACCTAGCAAGTGCTAAGAAGCTTGAATTAGTCCCAGTCCACCTTGAGCAGAGGAACATGAAGGACATAAGGAAAACACAAACCCCAAAGACAGAAACAGCCACATAATCCAGAGACTAAATCAGCGCGAGACCAGAAGAACTAGGTGGTGTCCAGCCACCGGCAATGACTGCTCTGAGGGGAACACAGCAGTTTCTGACACAGAGGGAGAATATCGTGGTGCAGAATTCAAACTACATGAAAAAGATAAGACTTGTCGGTCTGACAGACTAGAGGATCTCTGGAAGATATACCCACCAGACTCTCTGTTAGCCCAGAACTGAAACCATTTCCAAAGAGAACTCATCAGACAAAGTCTGAGTTAGACTAAAACATGTAAAATGATAGTGACGAAGATGATTCTTGGCATAAGTAGATACGTGAAACTAACCGGACAGCTTCTGTCGAGAGGTGAAATGAGAGGAAGCTGGTTGAATGGACACCAAGAAATACAAGGCGGAAGGGAGAAATATACCGTCACAGTGTGGGGAGAACTGTTAGAGTTACGTAACAATGTGCATCTAACTTTTTATATGACAAATTGACTTGGATTATAAACTTTCATTTAAAGCACATATTTGTAAAACTAAAAATATAAAGAGGACTATAGGAAAAAGTCTCATCCGAAAGAATGAATGTATAATTATTCAGTTGGAAGGAGAGTGGGGATGGAGAGGAGGGGAAAGGAGATTGTTGGGAGGATGAGACATGTATGGAGCAGAGACGAATAGTGTGCTGCCACCGGGCAGGGAGAGCAGTGGCAGCCGCGTATAGGTGGGCATGTAAATTTATATGGCAATGTACATTTTCACTCAGTCATATTAAATTAAAAAGAAAAGAAATAAAGAAAGAAAAAGAGGTACCCAAGAAAGGGAGAGCACAGAGTAATAGCTTATTCATCAAGTATGTATGTTTTATGCTGTTGGCCTCACAAAAGTGGATTCTCCTCCTTTGAAATACCTGACAATGCAACCAAACACTCAAACTCCAGGAAAAAAAAAAATATATATATATATATATATATATATACATGAATTAATCCTGACATACATGTATACAATAGTTTTGCTGTTTTTATTTTCTTATTTTTATTGCGATTAAGTGAAAGTTGACAATCCAAGTTAATTTGCCATATAAAACCCTGAGCACTCGCATCTCTACAGCTGTCTACTCTCCTGACCCTGTTACAGCACACTCTTCTTTTCTACTCTTTATTTCCAGTATTGACTCAATCAATACTTGTCCCCTCCTCTATACCCTCTCTTCTCCCCTCTGAAAAGAAACCAGTAAGGACAATCTCATATATATGTGTTAAACCATAAGTACACACACCACCTGAATCATTCTGTGTCCCCAGGTCCAGCTGTTCTTTCAAGTATTGGCTTTAGTACTGGTTACAGCTCTTAAGTAGCAGCAAGTCTAGGGTCTGTGTTCTCAGGGAACCCTCCAAGTTGTCAGACCATCAAGTCTCATCTGTTAACAGAGTTTTAGAGCTGCATACTCCTTTCTCTCACTCTGCATCAGGAACTCTGCATTGTGTTCTCTATCAGGGCTATCCTTGGTGATGGCCAGGCCACACATAGTTCCTCTGTTCTGCTGATACAGCCTCCCAGTCATAAGGGTCGTTGTGTTTCCTAGGCTTATTTTGTCTCTTGTCTTTGAAGTTCTTGGTTTTCATCTATTCCATGTGGGTTGGGACCAACTGATGTTCCTTAGATAGTAGTCTGTTGGCTTTTAAGACCCCAGGTACCACTCACCAATATGGGCTACAGAAGACTCTCTTAGAAATAGACTAGTTACACCAATTGACCTTGATGTCCCCTGAAACCATGGTCCCTAGATCCTTGTTCCTGCTACTCTGTGCTATGAAATGTTGGGTTGAATTTAGAAAACCTTTAACTTATATGGCTGGCTGGCTTAACTTATGGTGTAGTCCAGTTATGCTGACTTGCCTTCTACTACGTGCTATTACCCACTTCACGTAACCAAATTCCTATTGACTATTTAATCTATGTAACTGTGGGTGGCATAGTGGTTAAGTGCTATCTAATCCATGGAAACCCTAGTGGCATAATGGCTAAGGTTGGCTGTTCAGATTCTCCAGATGCATCCTGGGGAACTCCATGGAGTAGTTCTACTCTGTCCCGTAGGGTCACTACAAGTTGGAATCGACTCTATGGCAGTGGTTTTTTTTCTTTATTTTTGATACCTATCTATGACTAACCCTCTCCCTCCCTCCCCACAACTGTAGACGTGAAAGAGTGTTTTCTTCTGTAAGTTCTTTCTTAAGTTCTTGTTAACAGCGGTCTCACACAATATTTGTCCTTTTGCAGCTGACTGATTTCACGCAGCATAATTCCAATTCATTCCAGATTATGAGACATTTCATGAAATCATTGTTGTTCTTTTTCATTGCATAGTATCTCATTGCATGTATATATCATAGTTTATTTATCAATTCACCTGCTGATGGGTACCTAGGTTGATTCCATCCTTTTGATATTGTGGGCAGTGCTGCAATAAATATCTTTGTGCGTGTATCTGTTCATGTGACAGCCCTTATTTCTGTAGGATACATTTCAAGCAGTGACATTGCTGAATCATATGGTATTTCTACTTCTAGCTTTCTAAGAAAGCACCAAAAATGCTTTCCAAAGTGGCTATAGTGTTTTACATTCCCACCAGCAGTGAAGAAGTGTTCTAGTCTCTCCACAGCCTCCTCAAAATTCATTGTTTTGTGGTTTTTGGATTAGTGCCAACCTTGTTGGGGTGAGATAGTGTAGTTTTGATTTGTATTTCTCTAATGGCTAATGATTGTGAGCATTTCCTTATGTGTCTTTTGGTTGTCTGGATGTCTTCTTTGGAGAAGTTTTTGTCCATATCCTTTGCCCATTGTTTAAATGAGTTGTATTAGTCCTTTTCTTGTTGATATCTTGCAGTACCTTTTAGATTATGGAAGTTAGATATCAATCAGATGTGTGGTTGTCAATTTTTTTTCCCAGTCTGTAGGCAGTCTTTTGACTCTTTTGGTGAAGTTTTTGGGTGAGTACAGGTTTTGATTTTCAGAAGTGCTCATTTATCTATTATCTCTTCTCCTGTTTGTACATTCATAATAAGCCTTTGTAGTCTGTTGAAGTTGTGTATTAGGGCTTCCAGTGTTGTGCCTATTTTTTTCTTCCATAATGTTTATCATTTTACATTTGATATTTATGTCTTTGATTCACTTTGAATTAGCTTTTGTGTAAGGTGTGAGATGTGAGTCTTATTTCAGTTTTTTGCAGATGATATCCAATTTTGCCTACCTCATTTGTTAAAGAGACTTCTTTTTCCCCAGTTCATGACCTTTGGGTCTTTGTCAAATATCAGCTGTTCATAGGTGGGTGGTAATATTTCTGCATTCTCTATTCTGTTCCATTGGTCTACATGTCTGTTTTTGTACTGATAACAAGCTGTTTTCACTACTGTGGCCATGTGATAGGTTCTAAGGTCAGATAATGTGAATTCTCCACTGTGTTCCTCTTCTTTAGTAGTGCTTTACTTATCTAGAGTTTCTTCCCATTACAAAAAAATTTGGTGATTTGTCTATCTCATAAAAAAATGAGACTGAAATTTGTATTAGGATTGCATATAGACATCTTTGGGTAGAATAGAATAGACATTTTTACAATGTTAAATCTACATGAGCAAGGTAGGTTTCTCCATTGATGTAAGTCTCTTTTGGTTTCTTGCAGTAGGGTCTTTAATTATCTTTGTATAGGTCTCTTACATCTCTGGCTATATTTATTCCTAGATATTTTATCTTCTTGGGGACTTACACTATACTTTTCACCTACAGTTTGATTTACATTCTTTGCTTGACAGGTTTGCTATGGTGTCTAAGTAAGAATAAATCAGTCTTTCTCTGTATAAAATTTCTATCAAGCATTTTAATTGTATTTTCTACACATTGTTATTATTAACTGCTATGAAGTTTGATCCTGACACATAGCGATGCCACGTGCTATAGAATGATGCTGCTCTTTAGGGTTTTTGAGACTGTGACAGTCCAGAAGCAGATAACAAGGCCTGCTTTCAGAGGTGACACCAAGTGAATGCAAACCTCCAGCCTTTTGGCTGGTAGTTCAGAGCTTACCTATACAACATCTTGAATTATTAAAAATACAATAAATGTTGGATTTTATTCATGGTGGTTTATGTAAGTGTATTTTATTATCCAAAACTTTATGAAATTTCTAATGTATATGATGTTTATTAACTAGATTTGTTTAATTTATGACAGGAACATATACTCCAAAGATTCTCTTTCTCTCAGTCCAGTGACATTCAGCAATCTAAAAGAAGTTGCAAAAAAAAAAAAAATACCAGAACTCATAATAAAGCAATCATTTTTTTGCAGTCACCTCTCTAACTCACATTTCTATTTAGGCACTTCTGTCTTTAGAACAGAATCTTGAAAAACCAGGGAGAGACTTTAGACAGCATATTCATGTGTACTCCAGAGCATACTTTATTATCATCATTTCCATAGCCTGTATATCCCTTATGCAAATCTTATGAATAATACGACAACTGACAGTGTTACTGAATTAATTTTACAGAATATGAATTTATTTCTTCGTATTATGTCAAGCAGCCCATTTCTATCTTACTAGTTTTGAAGTCTTCACTAAATGTATTTCATTAGCAGATTTTAGATACCATTTGCAATTCTGCTCAAAATATGTTCTTAATAGTTTAATATATGTATTTCTGGTTTAGGATTTTTAAAAATAGACTAGTATATTTTAACTCTACTTTTTCTTTCCCATTATTTGTACAATAGCTTATTTCTATAATGTGTATTCAATTAAAACTTGTTCTTTGATTCTGTATGCTAGTTTAGGGTACATAATGAATTGAGTTTGTTTCACTATGAATTTCAAGTAGATATTGTATGTGGGTACAAGATAGTCTATGTAGTTCTAAAATGAAAACTACATTTATTTATTGGGTGGTCTGTTTGCTTAAGGCACTCTTTCAATTTGTACCACTTGGTAATATACCCACCAGGAGGCAGGTTGCCCTTCTCACCCCTAAATATATTTAATACTCTCTTCAGCCCTAGGATCTATTTCTCCCTAACCAGTTGGGACATATCTCATAAACAGAATAAATAATTAGCTACTTAACAGCTTCTTACTTGGAACATGAATTTTTAATCACTTAAGTGCAACATGGCAGAATGAGTGAACATATGCCAGTATTTTCCTAAGAAAATAATGATCAGAATCAAATTCTCAGCAGGCTTCTTAAAAAAGGAGAGATTTAATGGAGCTTGGTGGCCTTAAGACATTATTTAGTAACAAAAAAGAAACCTGAGTTTCTTGGAAAAATCCTAGTTTTTCGTGTTAAAAAGTATAGCTTACCACCAACAAATTCCCTTTTAAGCATCTTGTCTTCTATACTAACAGTTAGGGAGAGCTGTGCTTTAGTGACTGTATGGCAAATTTTAATCAACTGTCCCATGTATTTTTCATGCTAGTAAGAGATAATTCATACTACCAGTTAATTCAGTAATTAAAATTTCATCTTAAAATTTTTTTTCTTATTCTTTTAAAAAATGGGAGTTGATTATATCTTTCATAGCTATACAATTAAAGCAAATTTGCTATAAGGATGATACTGTAAATTACACTGAGGAGCCAATTAGCTTTCTCTGTACAAGAATTATGCAAACAGGCTTTAGCATGTTCTGTGATATTTATCTCAAATTAGGTCACATTCTCCAATTTTAAAATGTTACAGTTCTCATTTGACTAATCAGTAAATTATCTTGTGAATGGGTTTTCACAGTAGTGGACTTTCTTTTTCTTCTTTTTTTAATGAAATATCAGATACACAATTATCCCACAGAAACAAAGTCTGAAACTGTTTGTGTACAGGAAGAAGGGAGGCCTTGTGGCTCAGTGGTTGAGTGCTGTGTTGCTAATATAACAGTTGGCAGTTTGAATCCACCAGCCACTCCATGGGTGATAGAAAAATTGGCATTCTGCTTCCATAAAAGTTTTACAGCTCTGGAACCTTACGGAAGAGTTCTACTCTGTCCCACAGAGTCACTATGAGGTAAAACAGACTGGACAGCAATTTTGTTTTGTGGTACTTAAAAAGAAAAAGAGATAGAACTTTTTCTTTCTCTCTTTATTCTTTCTTACCTCTCTGTCCTCTCATTCTTCCTCCTTTTCTCTTTTCCTTCCCTTCTTCTTTCCTGCTCTCCTTCCTTCCCACCTCCCTCCCTCCCCCTCCCTTCTTTCCTTCTCTCTCTCCGTCTCCTTCTCTGTTTCTTTCCTTGTCTCCATCCCTAACTCCCTCCCTTCCTTCCTTGCTTTTGTCTTTCATTTTTGAATCTAAAGAGAAATAAAAGTGGCTTTCCAATTTAAACCATTAGCAAGACCTGTGGTTGGATTACATTAGATTACTAATGGATCCACAGTGCAATGCCACACCACTTGTGATCTCCACAGGGAGTTACAGGCACATAATACATGTGTTTATTTTAAGTCTAAAAGGGTATAGTAATGACTTCAGCACTTCTGTGTTAAGTAATGAAAAATTTTCCCCTGTGGTAGGAAACGTGTTGTAATGTAATCCATGTTTTCCTGAGATAATAGGGTCTTTTCTTACTTTATTGGAACTATGCTGAAATTTTAAATTAGATTCGTGAATTAAGAAGCATGGATGTGCTTGCTATTTATTCCAATTAGCTCTCATTCCATCTTTTGCCGCACACACATCAGGCAACCTCACTCTCTTACAATCTCTACTAGACACATGGTTCCAAGTTCAAGGTATTACTCTATGACTGTATCCACACTGGTGTTTGGGGTTCATAATGTATTAATATTTGTGACTAAATTTCATTGTTATATTTGATAGCTGCTTAGCCATAACAAGATCATTTAATGACTTCTGATATTCCTCTTATTTGTTATATAGTCTTTATCATATTGAAATTTTTCAGATGGGAAAACAGAGAACTGACATTTTCTCAAGAAATATTTAAGTTATATTATTATCTAGTTAACATGTTCCTCTTTTTCTCCTTTTCACTCTATTTTAATACTATTAGCTGTCTAAGCCACTGTTGGAGATGATCATGGTTTAGCAATCAACCAGTGAAAACTTTAGGTTTAAGAATATGAGAAAATGTTTAAACTAGATATGTGTATACTGTTTAAACTAGATATGTGTATGCTGAAATTTTAAATTAGATTCGTGAATTAAGAAGCATGGACGTGCTTGCTATCTATTCCAATTAGCTCTCATTCCATCTTTTGCTGCACACACATCAGGCAACCTCACTCTCTTACAATCTCCAACTAGACTCATGGTTCCAACGCAGATTTCAAGATACCAGAGAACATAAAAGCATACATTGCAGGCGTGGGAACTTGTCGGTCTCTCACATTTTTAAATGACTTCCAGGGACTTTTCATGCAAGCAATGATAATAAAAATGCAAACAGATAATAAAAATGGGGAGAAACAAAATTCACAAGGGCTACATTCTCTTAGGGAGACCAAGTTGTCAAGCGTTCTTTTCCAGAATAGGCTTTTCTATTCCTCTCTCTTTCAAGTTCATTCTTTACTCAGGAGTGCACACATTTGTGTGGCACTAAGCATAAAATAAAGACCTACATTAAGTATAAACAAAGTCTGGTATTTGAAAGCAGTGAGGAAGACTGTATGTCTCATGTAACTATCAAACGCCAAGTGTTGATTATGGCATGTTTCACAGCATGCCATAATAACATGGATGCTTAACAGTTCACAAGTCAGATACCAAGAGACTACAAGAAACTACCTTTGCCAAGATGCAGAGGTTTGCAGAGATTTCTTTTTTAATCATTACAATTTAATATCAGGACATTTATGCTCTACAGCTTCTTGTGGGACATTTCCACTTGATCATCAGCTATAGGACTCGGGGAGCCAAATCACGCTGTGTATTTGCAGTGTTTCACGAACAAATGTGGATATCTTTAACAAAATTTATTGTAATATCATTTTAATCCAGGGCACCAAAAATCAGATCTACAGTAATTTCAACAAAATATCAAAACAGTCAGTGATTTTACTAGGGATGTTCCAGTTTTCAGATTCATTGCACTATCATGCTTCTTTCATACTGTAACCTTTTAACTTGTCTTTTTCTATGTTGCCAGTAATCATGTCATAGAGATAGAACTTTTAGACAGCCACTTATTTTTGGTCTAATTTTTATAACCATTACCGTTAGCATGTGTTAGCAAAATCACTAAGATCAATATTAAAAACTTAATAAAATAAATTTGACTCATTTAGGATAAGAAAATTCCCTCAAAATTCACCATCTTTAAAACACTTGCATAATTAGAAGAAATGAGCTTCTAAATACGTCCAAATACTTCTGAGTTCTAAACTTTAGCTAAAAGTTACATGTATTTTGAGACTTTTCGTAACTCAAATTGTGAACTAAATGAAAGGAAATAGCACTAGTGTTATGCTATTATTCTAATAATGTTAATGCCATAATTATAGTATCTGTGACTTTGGGGACTGCATACATCCAAGGAGTCAGGAGCAGTCCACTTGTTTCAGTCACTTTCCTCTCATCCCTCTGATGGAGGTGCATAAAGAGCAGATATCACATGTTCTTTGTGCACTAAGAAAACATAGTTACAGAGGGGTCTGTGGCTTGACAAAGGTTAGAGCACTGGCTTTCCACAGCTCTGTGATCAAATTGGCTCTTCATTTTGCTATTTTTCTGTTCTTTACATTCGATTTTTGTATTTAAGATAACAATGCAAGAGCAATAGAAAAATCTATAACGATACATTCAAACTGAATTTCTGTAATTGGATTGCCATACAGCCTACATCTAATTTTAGAACTTGGCTGCAAACTCGCCCAATTTCTCAAAAGTTCTTATTATTTTTAAAATGTAATGATTGAATAATTCTGCTTTAAGTGGCAGAAATAGTTAATTTGGACACACACCGATAAGAAAAGGCAAGGAAAGGCAGTAACAGGGTAGTCAGTGCCAAGTGAAATAAAACAATCATGCCAGCAGTTGGAATGCCATATGGAAAAATGAAGCCTGGTTTCCTAACCAGGATGGAGAAAAATCTGTCAAGGGTTATTTTTGTTGCATGTTCATGACCTGATAAATTGTGCTAATTGCTAAAAGAATGAAGAGTCAACCAAGAATTGATTTATTGTGATAAGAATGGAGTGTATTAAGCACAGCAATACAATTTCAAAAATGTATCAGGGTGGCAATTCAAAATTTTTCATTTACAATTAGCAGGGAAAAAAATAAAAGAACCTTTATTTTGTACCTATTTAAATATATATTCATGTATCTTCCTAACATTTGTACTTAATGTGTATTTAAATTTATTTAATACATAATTGAGTTAGGATAAAGGCCTATACTCCAAATTACCAGAACTTTGGACAATTTTCTATGTTTTATTGTTCTGGAAAGCACTACCTCTCAGTACACATACTCACAGTGCATATATGTGAGCATGACTGATTTTGATGGCTTTTGCACTAAACATAAAAGAAATAATTTGGATTTGAAGTAAAAATTAACACAAACAATTCAACTTTTGTTTCACAATATCTTACCTACACCTTCTCAACCTCCCTAATTCAGGTGAAATGTAATATAAGCTATCAATATCATATGCAACTTTGAATGGTTTTCAGGGCTAGCTTTGAACAAGTTCAAGAGAACAAAGGCATAAAACCTATTTAATGGTATTATAATAGACAGAATAAGATGTGGTTAGATGGCACTGAGTTGGTCTGACTGATACAGACCTTCCATACAACAGAATAAAATATTACCATGTCCTACATCATCTTCATAATTACTGCTTTGTTTGAGCCTTTGTTGCAGCCACTGTGTCAATCCACAGCACTGAGTGTCTTCCTCTTTTTGTCAACTCTCTACTTTATCAAGTGTGCTCCAACAATTGGTCTCTTCTGCTAACATGTCCAAAACAAGGAAAGTCTTGCCACCACCTGTTCCAAGGAGCATTTCTGCCTTTATTCCTTCCAAGACAGATTAGTTCATTTTTCTGGCAGCCTGTGACAGATTCAACATTCTTCACCAACACTGTGATTCAAATGCATCAGTTATTCTTCATGCTTCCTTATTCGTTTTCCGGTTTTGATATGCTTGTGAGGCAACTGCAAATATCATGGCTTCGGTCAGGCACACTTAATTTTCAAAGTGACATCTTTGCTTTGTGATATTTCAAAGAGGGCTTTGCAACATACTGGCCCAGTGTAACATGTCATTTAATTTCTTGACTGCTGCTTCCATGGCACTGATTGCAGATGCAAGTTAAGCAAAATCCTTGACAACTTCAATATTTCTCAATTTATAATGATTTTGCTTATTCATCCCTGTGTTTTTGTTTTATGTTGAGGTATAATAGCACTGAAGGCAATAGTATTTGATCTTCTTCAGTAAATGCTTCACGCACTCTTCACTAAAGGCATGCAAGTATGAGTTATCTTCCAACGAGTCTTCCTCCAATCTTGACGTCACATTTTCCTTCAAAGACTCCAGCTTCTCATATCATTTGCTCAGCATACAGACTTGAATACGTACGCTGAAAAGATACCACCCACATATACTTCTTTTCTGGTTTTAATTAAGCACACAGAATTACTTGCTTGTTTCAATGACTGCCTCTTGGTCCATGTATAGTTCCCTTATGAGTACAATTAAATGTTCTGGAATTCCCATTCTTAAGAAAGGTTATGGTGTAGTAACTAAATGATGAAAATAAATGGCAAACTAGTTGCACTGTGGAGACAATACTTCAGCTAATATCATAGCAATTACCTAAAGATTTAGTGTACTTGGCTGTGTCACTAAAAAGATTCTTTGGAGGAAATATTTTTAGGCATAATTCTAGAATAAGGTGCTATTGTAAAAGTTTTCTGAAGTAGTCTAATTCTTAAGACTATTCTCCCGAGCCTTACTTGTGTAATCGTTAAGTACCCACTGCTAACCAAAAGGCTGGTGGTTTGAGTCCATCAAGTGGCTAAATGGGAGAAAGATCTAGTGATCTGTTTTTTTAAAGGTTACAGCCAAGAAAACCCTATGGGAGCAGTTCTTCTCCATCACATGGGTCACCATTAGCTGGAATTCACTTGACGACACCCAACAATAACAGAACTACTAAACATTCTTGCTTGTTTTTTCTAAACTCATATCAATCCAAAGAACCTTATGGAATTTCAGGTCTAATCTTACTGAGTTAAAAACATGTATAAACAACTAACCTTCTTCTAGCTCAGTAATTTCAGGCAAAAATTAAATATCTTTCAGTTTTTTATCTGAAAAAAGAAAAACCATGATTCTTCATAAAGAACATAATTAAAACTATATGAGTTCAAACACTGTATTCATACAAACTACAATGTTATATGTGAAAGTACATGCTTTTTCAGGGGCATATCTAACTTGACAACTCTGGCGGTGTAGTGGTTAACTGCTGCATCTGCTAATGGAAAGGCTAACAGTTGGCATCTGCCGGGTGTTCCTGGGAAATTGTGGAGCGGTTCTACTCTGTCCTATAAGGCTGTATGAGTCGGAATTGACTTTCTGGTAGTGGATTTTATTTGGGGGGAGGTTAGTATCAATTTACTTCATTGTGTGATCATTAAACAATGAAGTATATGTATCAAATACACAGTTCAAATCAACTTACGGTAGGTTACCATTAATATAAAAGTATATGTATCAAATACACAGTTCAAACCAACTGATGGTAGGTTATATATATCCATTAATATATCCAATATGCCATAAACTAATTCAATAATATTCACCTGTAACAACTTTCAGGGAAACAAAAGACTTGTCTTCAATTCACAAAGGGAAATATATATTAAAGATGTTAATCTGGGTTGCATTGTAATATGTTAAAAGACAGTGTGAGGATGTGAGGATGGCAGTACTTTTAGAACGTAAATCATCTCAGGATATGGTTCTTGGGCTTTATTTCCACATTACACACTGAACTTTTCCTTTGAAATATATTACTTTATCATGTTTGACTCTGAGATATGGACTCCATGGAGACAGAGACTACATATCTGTTGTAACCACTGTATTTTTCTACCCAGTACAGTACTTACTACAGATGTTTTCAGTAAATAAGAACTTTCCTAAAAGTAGTTATAAACCATGACACGTATTTTTGGACCATTCTGGATGCATCAATAAGTCAAGGACATTCAATGATGAGTAACGTATTTATTGAAAAAGCAGGATCCATATAATATAAAAATAATTCCATATTTTTTATTATATGGATCCTCTTTAAGACAGTCTATGCATATATATCAAACTGATTCACTATTAAGATATCTAACATGTATAAAACTGTCACGTGGACATATTTCATAAACCCAATGTCTAATACTGCATACAAAGTAAACACACACATGCACACCAACATACATACACTCACACTTCTTTTTTAAATGCCAGTGCTGAACTGAGATGTTGGGAACTCAGCCCCTTTACCTAGGGTACCTCTTTACACACTACTGATTCCCAGCAGACTACAAGTTATTAAACATGTTTATAAAAAGGTAACATTTTCATTCAATATTTAAAAGAATTCAAGAGTAAAATTATGTGTATATTTCAGTAGGTGGCAAGATAAGAGCCACAAATGTAGCAAAATAACTACAATGGACACCAACATACACTGAACTGCCAGAAAACACCAGACTGTAATCATTTTAGACACAGTGGCTCATGAATTCATCACATTTACTTTATCAAAGAGAAAAATCTTTGTCATGTAAGACACAGAGTGTTTTATAAACTTATTTAAAGTTACATAATTAAGTGATAGAACTAAGAATTCACATCAGGTTAGTTGAATGCTCAAACTAACATATTTTCCACCATTCAATATCCTTTTAATTATTTAATTAAGTTGTAGATTAATACTGTAAATCCAAGCCTCAATTGGCACTCAACATGTTTATTTCCCTGATTTCAATTTCCACTTAATGTCATTAAAATGTAATTTTCCTTGAGTAATTCAGTAACGACTATAATAATCTATCCAAGTAAGATTAATTGCGTATTTAGTAGTACATTTCCTGACACTGCATATGATAACCATTGAGAAGTTGATATCAAGGAAAGTTACTAGTTTGAATTATGTTTGAGGGGGTGGGAGCCAGGAGACATATTCCAAAGTGAATAGAAGACAATATTTAATATCACAAAAACAACAAAAAAAGACACTGTGATCGCTTAACACAGAACTAAAAATACTGTGACTAGAAAGCAAGTGTACATTGAGTTTTGCAACTTACTCATTTTTGGATTGTTCTATTATTTTCTGTTTGCTGAGAATGCTTATTGATTTTAGCATCTGTTCTTACATATCTTTGAATTTTTGTTTGTAGGTTCATTTAGCCAAGCCAAGTGTAGGTATTTTTTAAATAGTTTCTTGCTACTCATTACATTACAGTTTTGTGACTGTACAGTATTAGTCCTTATTTCTTAACTGGCATTTGTTGTTCTTAACTGACATTGTACCTATGAACATAGCAGACCGAGTCATCCTATAATTAGAGAACTTAGCTCAAGTTCTGCCTCCAAAGTGGACTGTTTCATTTCACTTCCCACAGCCAGAGTTAGTTACAGCTTCTTTTGGCCAGTGGTAAAAGCCAGTCACCATGCAGTTGATTCCAACTCAGCAATATTATGTGTCAGGGCAAAACTGTGTACCATAGACATTTCAATGACTAATGTTTTGGAGGCCTTTCTTGTGAATCACCTGTGGATGTTCTCAAATCTACCAACTTTCAGTTAGCACCCATGTGTATTAACAAATTACACCACCCAAGGACTTGAGAAACCCTTGTTGCAAACCTCTATATTCATACACAAGATTATCTCACGTTAATTTTGACATTACGCTTTTTGGTACTTTGGGCATTTTCCTCAATTTTTTGTTTTCAGTTTCCTTACTGAGGAGATGGAAAGTGTGAAAATATCTCCTTTTCTTTGCAGTCCTCATTGCTTCAGTTCATTATTTCTCCCCTATTTCCGTGGCAATAAATTTCTGTCAAGAAGTCCCTTAGAGTTACACATGGTGGAACTTGGTGGATGATAGAATGATACATAAGAGTAAGTCAAAACGAGTATTTTGGATAGGTAAATGGAGGGGACAACAAAGGAGAAACCTAAGAGAAAGTTTAAGCTGGAGAATATAGATTAGGAGTTCAGTCTTCAACTTCCACTTTTGGGAATTGTGTTAGTTTCTTAGGGGTGCCTAAAAAGCACCACAATGTTAGTGGCTAAAAACAACAGAAACCATTGTCTTCACAGTTTTGGAGACCAGAACTTGAAAATCAGTATGTCAGCAGGGCCTCACTTTCTCTGAGGCTATAGCAGAAGACTGTTTTTTTCTGCTTAGTTTCTGGTGGCCCCTGGCAATCTTTGCTATTCCTTTGCTTGTAGAAGCATCATTTCAATCTACGCCTCCATATTTACGTGACCATCTTCTCTGTGTCTCTCCCTGTTTCTCCTTTCCTCATTTGGGAGTAGAATTCTCCATTCATACTGGATTAGGACTCACCCTGCTCCAGTATAACCTCATGTTAACTGGCAACATCTTCAAAGACCATGTTTTCAAATAAGGTCACATTCACAGGTATTAGAGATTAGGACTTCTGGGCATCTATTAAGACATAAAATTTAATCTATAACAGGAATCCTATAGAATTTCAAAGTGACTACATGGAGTCCCTGGTTGGTGCTAGTGATTAATGCTGCCACTTCTACTGAAACAGTGTTGATTTTAGCCCACTTAAAGGCCACTTGAAAGAAAGTCCTGTTGATCTACCTCCCAAAACATCAGCCATTGAAAAGAACAGGAGGCATAGTTTCACTGTTATACACATTAGGTAACCAGGAGTTGGAATCAACAGGAGAGCAACTGGTCTAGGTCTCATGCAGATACATTGAATAATTAGCCTCCAATAGATTCTGATGAAAAGAGTGCTAACTTGCTTATTGCAAAGTTTGGTTATTTTGTTATGCTTCTTATTATGCCTTTTTTTTTCCTGAAACTAGTTTGTATTTTATTTTTGTTCTATTTTTCTTTTTTGTACATGTGTGATTTGTTTTCAACATTGAACAAGTTATTTATGTAGGTTTCTGTTTCCTTATATGTAAAAGCTATTTGTCATGGTAATGTCAATGTCATAATTACACCAGATAGTTACAAAATTCACTAAACAAGATTATAATATCAAAGAATTTGCAGAGCCTGATACAAACCTAAAGGACAGAAGCCTATTCAAGATAAGGCACTATTATTATTAGGTAACGTATTCCTTCATTTAATGAGACTACACGTAAGTGATGATTTCTACTCTTATTAGATATTCATAATCAAAATAATTAAGAAGTGCCATTCATAATGATGCCAAAGTATAATTTCTACTCTTTTTAGATATTATAGGTCTTATACAGTACTGTGTAACATTGACCAAATTGTATTTTACCATAAACTCTTGTTTAATTTCTGAGAGCTCCTAGAGTTTGTTGTTGTTTTTTATATTGTTCTTCAAACACTAAACATGCTCACCTACACAACAACAACAAAAAATCCCAGGTAGAAAGGCTAATCCAGTTGCTTATCACTTTAGAATAGATTGAGAGTCTCAAAACATTGAAGAAAATCATTTTTATGTTATCACTGTAAAGATACCTTAAAGCATCATCTTATTTATTTGGAGGCATGGTTTTGGAAATAGAGTCTATAATTAAGTATTAGATTTCCTTAAATTATCTGTCAGAATATATAAGAATTTGCAGGGAGAGGGGCACAACACCCATGTCACAAGCAATGGTTATTGTGTGATGCAGGAGAAGTTTGATTCTCTCTAACTTTAATTTCTCCCAGTTTCCTCAGACGTACTCTGAATAACAGTTCTTAGGTTCTTCCAAACTCATTTATCTTTCTTCTGACAATGCCCCTTACTCAGCTATTCCTCTATAAACGCCGCTTACAACTGACACTATTACCACCCTCTGACTTCAGGGAATATGGGTCATTGCTCTTCCAGGCATCATTTATGAATTATCCTCATACCAGTTTAAGGAAAACCTTCAAATTCTCATCCCTATAATTCTTTATGAAAGTCTTCTCAAGGGTCATTGCTAACTGAAGTTCTTTCCCATCAGGGGTCTCCTAACACCACCGTAGAGGTATGGTGTGCTTTGATCTTCTCATAACAGTCCAGTATCAGTAGATTTCAACCAAGCCAGTGTTATTTTTATTCATAGTGTATTTATTTATTAAGTGTGTGTGCGTGTGTGTGTGTGTGTGTATTTAATAACATTAGGAATTCTGAACAGGGGAAAAGGTAATATTCTAAGCTAATTTTATGCTTGGTATATGGAGAATTTCAAAGTGAACATGGATCCCAGCTATGGCAAGTTCAGTACTTGCTCCCCTTTGCTTTGTTTTCACACTATGAATAAAGCTTGTAGTCGTAGAGATTTAGACTTGTGGAAACACTTATGCACATCCCTTTTTGCCTGGCTGACATACATCCAGATGACGACAGTGAATTCGTCTTCCTTCAGCCACATTCAGTCCTGTCATTCTTTTACTCGAATTTATTTCACCCTTATCTTTTGTCCTAGGTTGAGTTCTCTAGAGAAGCAAAACCAGAGAAACAGAGAGAGACAAAGAGAAACGGAGATGAGAGAGAGGCTAATTTACATCAAGAAAATGGCTCACATCATTGCAAAGGCCAGAACATTCAAAGTTTGTGGATCAGGTACCAGGCTGGAGGCTTCTCCTGACTCTGGCTGCAGGGGCTGAATAATTCAAGATCAGCTGGTAAGGTGGCAGACTACTGGCTCAAGTTTCAAGGACCAGAGTTTAGATGATAATGACCCAAATGTAAGACCCAGAGTAGAGAAAAGGCTTGAAAGCCTATATATGTTGGAAGCAGGCCACACCCCTATGGACGTTCCTTTTCAAATGATAGGTTACTCATAGCAGATCTCATCATGGAAGTGATTTCATTATGTCAGATTTCATCACAGAGGTGCTTACAGCATCACATAACTGCCAAACTACATCATAACTGCCAAACCACTGAGAATCATGGCCCAGCTAAGTTGACTAAAAACCTTAACCATCCTGTCTTCAATAGGTTAAAGTCCCTTAATAGACATATTTATGTGAACGCATTTTCTGATAGCAATTTCTAGTGTTTCATGAAAATCCATGTATTCCTTTCAGGGTACACAACCTTGCTGTATTTCCTAGACTGCATTTCGGCTGTGGCTATGTGACTGAGGCTGGGCCATTGCAATATTTACAGGTGCTACTTTATGTGAGAACTTAAAGAAAAAAACTCCTCTGCTCTCTCTTTCTTCTTCCACCAGGTGTAAATATAGAAGGTGACATTCTGGCCTTGATTATGAAGATGAGACCATGCTGATATTCTGTAAGCCAGTGATGAAGATGGAAAAATTTCTGGTAAACCGGATGCTTGGAAGATTTTATAAGTAGAGCTGCCCAGCAACCTGTGAACCTGCACATGTGTCTGGCTATGTTAAGCCAGTGAATGTCTATTTCTTACCTAGCCTAGATTATACAATTAATGCATTACTTGGGAACTTGTTTGCAAGTTATTTAGGATGTTAATAACTTTAAGAATTTTATTCTCCTCTACCTGTTCAATCTTAAAGATTTTGTGAGGGACGATTATTATGTGGTTCCTTTCTGACTGACCAATAGGTCACAGGATAACAGAGCTAATTCATGGAAATTTTGAATCAAACCAGGTATAAAACAAGCAACTGGCAGCTATTGAATAAGTGGAAGTTAAACTTGTATTTAATTACATAATTAATGGTCACAGGTATCCTCTGACTGAAATGGTTATAACAGAAGATTCTCCTGTCTATGAAGACATGGAACTATTAATTTGCATTTCATCTGAGTTTTCCAAAGCCACTGTGATCGGACTGAGCAAGCACATGAACCATAGTACTGTATCTAAGTATTCAATAACATTTGAGGTACTTTTTCACCTAGAAGTTAGTTATCCATCGTTAGTATTTAGATGACTAATTTCTTTTATAAGGATTAGCACAAAGCTGGTTTCTATGAGGTGCAGGGTGACCCAGTTCTAAGATACTGTGCTACTCCGTTATCTCTGACACCAACTGCTTCTTCTTCTCTCAGTGCCCCCCCATCTTTACTGCCACATCTCATAAAACCCATAAACCACATAAAGGAAATGGGTCAGGTGGCTGTGGAGGCTGGAATGTCACAAACCTGTGAGTCAGCCATAGGCTTCTCCTCATCCCGTCATCTCTGCCCCAAAGTATTCAGCCTTCTTGCTCCATGGGCTGAGAAGTTCACTACATCATCTCCTGCTGGTCTCTCCTTCGTTAGTGTTGGCTGGCTGTTCTTTCTGCTCTGGAATTGGCACTTTTGACGCAAAACTGACCAACCCACTTGTGCACAGTATGCTGAGTCACTTGAGAGTCACAAAATTGTGGAGAGAAAGGCCATATGAAGCACTTTGTCGCACCTCAGTAGTGTCTCCTCGTGTATCAGATAGGATACATAGATGGATTAAATGATGTTAAAACCTCTTTTTCATAAATCTTTTAAAGGAAATATGTAAAATTGAAGTTGAGCTCTTTCAAAAGTTTAGCCATATTCATCGAGTAAAGCTGGATACAGATAAACTTGTTAAAGGGCTAATAGATCTATTTGTGGCCTATAATATTCAGATCAGAATTGATGATCATCTGCTTCTGGAAGCACAACTTTGGTCCCATCATATGTGTATATGTACTAAATTGTGTCTATGTAAAATATTAGAAAAAAATTGGATTAAATCAGTGCTTTTACATTTGTGCATAAAACTCTTAACTATTCCCATTCAGCTTCCATGTGGCTTTAAACAATTTGTCACTTTTGTACATTTTTCTTATATAAAAAGTTTATTTTGTAATCAAGGATAAAATGTCAACTAGTGCATATAACACATTGTTGAGTATCTTTATCATTAAAAATCTTCAGATCACTTCTCGCTCTTTGTAGCACACGTAACAGTAAAAATAATAATAGTTGATGGTAACCTGAAGACTTACTATGTGTCAGACACTGTACTTTGTGTGTTCTATGTGCCCTCTTATTTAACAGTCACAAAAACTCAGTGATATAGATCCTATTATCACATTCAGTTTACAAATTAGGAAACTGACCTTTAGAGAAGTTAAATACCTGGCCCAAGGTTACAGAGCTATGTATAGAAAGAGGGGATTAGAGTACAGTCAGTCTGACTCCAGAACCCATTATGCATATTGCCTGTATTTGTTTTATATGGGTCTAAGAAAACTTGAAATATATTTTAGGTTTTTGTTCCCAAGTTAACGTAAAACTTTAAAAGGATTGAAATAAATGGATTAAAGGAGCTTCATTTCAAGGTGCAAATATTTTAATAGAAAACATTTGAAGGAGATTATAGATGATGAATTTTATCTAAAGCAGTTTAAGAATTATCTTCTTTCACCTTGATCTTCTACTTGAAAATAAATGTAAGTAATGGGAACCAGGAGGGTTCTAGGGTATTTGACAATTTTTTTCTTTTCTTTTTTTTTTTTAAATAAATTGATGTAAAAACCATCTTGGTACTGATATATTTTTTACATATTTTATACCCCCCTCTTTTGTGGGGTACACATTATTTTGATTTTGTCTTGAAATATCAGTCAGATTTGGTTTCATGCCTTTTTCTATCACTTGCTCTACCATACTTGTGACAAATGACATGCTCAAACTTCTTGGCATTTTTTTTTTCCCCTCTGTATAATAGTAATTCCAAATGATAATAACATCATCTATCCGACTCGGTGGCACTTGGCTTGGATCTACTGTAGCTGTTCAAAGATTATGTACAATTTCAAGTAAATTGTATTGCACAGGACCAACAACAAAATAACACAGTAAATAATATTTACTATTAAAAATAAAAATGCTAATAACAATATAAAACTGTTCAGAAGTGATGTGTGTCATCTTATGACTAACTTTAAAACAGAAGCACTAAAAGTAAATTAAAACAGGAAGTAATTTAAATGACTATTGTGGCCTATACTAATTACAACTGGAAAACAGAATAATTGATCTCAAAATCAAACCAGACCGAATTCACCACCCCTTAGTTGGTTCTGACCCATAGTGACCCCATAGAATAGGGTAGAACTGCTCCTACAGAATTTCCAAGGAGTATTTGGCAAGTAGGAGCTGCTGACCCTTTTGTTAACAGCCAGAGCACTGCAGTGTAGATAGATATAACTCCTCTTGCCCACTGAGACTATTGATTTCTTGAACTCCTCCTGAGCTTCCAATTATAAGGGAGACCAAAAACAGTGTGAGCACAGGCAGTATTGCTTTACTAGTATAGAAGAAAAAAAGTATATCAGGCCCAAATAAACATCAGTGGCCATATAAATATTCCTATTAGTCAGAAGACAAGGGAGGCCTCGCTCATTCATTTTCTGTCAATATTTTAAATGTCTTAGATAGCTTTAAAGTAAAGAAGAAACCCAGAGCCCATTACAGTCTACTAACAGTAGTGTGAGGTTATCATCCACATTAAGGATAATTTTTTAACATCCATAGAAGGACATTATGACATAGTTAGAAGATATATTCTCCTGCATTTAAATCTATGCCAAGCTGTTGTTCTGTAATACCAATTTACTTCCACTTATTCATATGTTATTGATTGCTACTCAATGTTATTATTACTTTATAAGTTCATATTATTTTATTCTTCAAATGAATTGGAAAAATCTCATTCCTGTAATACTTTCTTGAATCATTCTGTCATATCTTCTAGTATACTATTAGTGATTTGGCAAATCACGTGTTGATGTTAGTATGATGTTAATAAAGTATCATCTACACACAGTAACATTTTTGCTTTTTAGCTTGCCTTTAGATAAGATCAAGAAGTTGAGTTCCAGGTGGAGACAGCTTTTTCCTGTTATTTGTATTGACAGATTATGTTTTTTTTTTTTGTTCCATTGTAACTCAGTGCCAAGAAGTATGAATTCCATGATCACTGATTTCAATGTTCTGATTGAGATAAATACAACTTCTGGATCATCGCATCTCCTCAGCTTTGATGTATTGCTCAAAGAGGTCTTTGGGTGCAGAGAGCTAGTTCATGTCATCCTTTCTACTTGGCCTTTGTTTCCCTTCTTTTATTTAACTACATTGCATCATCAGTCTAAATTAAGCTATAAGGGAAGCAGGGAAAATGTGGAATAGGATTTTTTCACTTGACTTCACTTGAGAGTCAGGCCTCAGTAAAGAGTTATTGCAAAATTAGAGTTCTGTTAGTAATATAGAATATAGACAGGGAAGTTAGTTTCTTGCTAGTCTCTGGAACTTTCTTTTTTTTTTTTCTCTAAACTCAATAAAGCATTGCTTGATAAGAAAGCAAAACCTATAGATTATTTTTACAACAGCAAAGGTTATTTCATCAGACAAAACCCAATTATCTGTGGGCACTAAAAAGAATAATTAACTCCATAAGGTAATTTTAAAATTTCTATAAACATTGAGATTGATGGAAGGGCTCATCTATATTTTCACTACTAAATACATTAAAAATCCATCTCTTTATATTATAATAAATGTAAGTCTTATTAAAACTATCTTTGGAATGACATTTTCTAATAATTTTTAATAAGTGGTCAATGAATTTTTCAATATTTTCAAATTCAATAACCTTAAAAAAGAATAACATTCTAAATATAAGAAAGAAAGAAAAAACATTTACAACAGAAGTGAAGATGGAAAAGACCAGAGTAAGGTGACAAACTACAGTAGAGACTCATACTCTCTGAGGCTGAAATTAGAAGAGAAAGTTTATCAGATATTGAAAAAGTCGACATGATCTCATTTGAGAGATTCTTCACAAAACCGTATGATCAGAGGTAAATATTCAGAAAAATAATAAATCTTTGCTTGGAGGAAACTCTTATCTACTTGAAGATCATACACAGTGTTAGGTGAAATCTAAGAAAAGTATGATGATCTAGGAGATTGCAGGTGAGTGAAAGGCCAACAGTTTTGTTTTTAGTCCTTTTTGTTAGTAAGTGGGTGGACAGAAAAAAGCTGAAAACATACTTGGTAGAATTTATAAATATAGTTTCTTCACCGAAATGTTGTATTGCTTGGCTGACTGCTACTGCTCTCTTATAATCACCGTCAAAAAGGTCACTGGAATAGTCTTGAGAATTTTTTGTCATTAACAAGGATTTCCCTTAATTGGCCCACTCACTCCCTCATTTTTGCAGATTTGCTTAGCATCATACATCCTACTGTGAAAGATCCCTTCAAAGGGTTGAAAAGCAAAGATGTTACCTTGAAGATTAAGGAATACTTGGCCCAGGCCTTGTTATTTTCAATCACATGATACACATGTAAAAGCTGGACAATAAATAATGAAGACAGAAGAACTAATACCTTACAATTATGATCCTGGAGAAGAATATTGAATATACTATGTGCCCCCTCAAAAGGAACAGATTTGTCTTGGAAGAAGTACGTTCAGAACGCTCTTTAGTAGCAAGGATGGTGAGACTAAGCCTTACATACTTTGGACATATTGTCTGGAGGGATCAGTCCCTGGAAAAGGACATCAAGCTTGGTAAAGTGGAGGGTCAGTGAAAAAGAGGAAGACTTTCAATGAGATGGGTTGACACAATGGCTGAAGCAATAGGCTCAAGTATAATAATTGTGGGCATTGCACAGGAGAGGCAGTGTTTCTGAGTTCAAAAACAACTGTATCAGTTTCACAATCTGTGTTTGCAGATTTCACTATTAATATGACATTATATTTAAAACTTTTCACAAAACTACAGCATTTGACGTTGAAAAGTTTTCTCTGTAACCTACAACTACTTGCTTAAATTTGTTCTAGATAATCTCAAAAAAATATGCAATCATGCAAATTCAGAAACTTATTTTCCCAATCACAGCGTTAGTCATAGTCCCAACAAGAATAATAATAATAACTCATTGTCTCTGAGTCCAACTCATAGCTTCTCTGCAGGGCAGAGTAGAAACTGTCCTACAGGGTTTCTAAGGAGTGTCTGACAGATTCCAACTTCAAGCCTTTTCGTTAGTAGTCATAGCTCTTAACCAATATACCACCAGGTTTTCCCAAGACAAAATGGGTGAGTTCAAAATATTAATCATACTCACAGGGACAGGGAAAATGTCAAAATTTTCACACTAGTCAGAGTGCCTGGTATATAGAAGATTGTCAATAAATATTTATTATGTAAATGAAGTAAATAAAAAAAATAGGTGAATTAGTCCCCTAAACAGATCCTGTCTTAATCATATAGTGCTACTGTAAGTGAAATATCACAAGTGGATGGCTTTTTAGAAAGAGAAACTTATTCTCTCACCATCTAGAAGGATAGAAGTCCAAATAAAGGGTGTCACCTACAGGGGGAGGCTTCCATTCTCTATCAACTCTGGAGAAAGGTCCTTACTCTCATTTTTCCTCTGGACGAGGAACTTCTCATGTGGAGGAAACTGGAATCAAAATGACATATTCTTAGTGGCAGGAGTACCCCATGTCTGCTTGCTTCTCTCTTTTAGATTTCAAAGAGACTGGCTTAAGACACTATCTAATCTTGTATATCTCGTCACTATAATGCCCATCAATTCATTTAATTTCATCATTCTGACAGGATTTACAACACGTCGGGAAATCACATAAAACGGTGAGCAATCACACAATACAAGGACTCATGACCAAGGTAAACTGAAACATCTTTGGGGGGACATAATTCAATCCATGACAGATCTCTAAAATAGAAAGTTAACCAGGTACGCGATAGTAACGTAGTGGGTAGACCAAATGAAGGGAAACCCTTAGTGTTTACAAGCAATTCTAAAAACTATTCCAGTATCCTGTTTTTGTGATAACGATAAGATGACGATAGCATTTAGCAGTCTACAAAAACATTAAGCAATACAAATAAAATAAAATAAAGTTCATCAGGTGCATTTTCAGCCTTTTTCAAGTCACTAATTCAATAACAAAAATGATACTGGAAATCAAATTCCTGGCCAGTTACTCAGCAGTAATATCTCCTAAATCATCATACTTTTCTTAGATTTAACCTAACATTGTGTAAGATCCTTCAAGTGAATAGGGGTTTGCTTGAAGCCAAGTTTTTTATTTTCTGAATATTCACCTCTTATTGTTTGGTTTCATGAAGAATGTCTTAAGTGAAATGGTATTGACTTTTTCAATAAATACAGAAGGCAGCATTTTCTGTGTCCTTCAGAAGTGACAAGTAAGATTCCAAAGATGATGAAACTTCATTGGAAAATGGATGTTGGTGTGAATACATACACAGAGGGCCTGGAATCAAAGCCCGCTGAACCAAAAAAGGACTAATTCTCAAGTATAGACTTCATCCATTTTTAAAATCGAAGGCAAATAGCTTGGATTCCCCCCCTAAGAAAAGGTCTTTGTTTGATTTGTTGACTCACTGTTGAAAATGGTACAGTTACATTAAAATATGGATTGATTGCTGTATTTTGGAAAGTAAACACAACCTGACACAAAAGGTACTATCCTGAGTTTATTAATACTTGAAAAATGGAGATGCGTTTGACAGACTCTAATCATTATGGTCATTGCCTCCTGGCATGACTGCTGAGACTGGAGGATGACATTTTATTAAATTCATATGCTGGTGAATTGTCAGCACTTATTTTGCTTATATGTTCTGCTGCTTTCAGCATTATTGATCATGAAATTTTAATATAATTCTTGGAAACCTATGCCTGCATTTCACGAGCAGCCTCAGATTGATTTAGGCCTTAGCTGCCCCCAAGAGAGTAGTGCACATTGTTTTGCATGTAACTCCTCTTTCCTTTTCTCTCTCTCTTTTTCTTCTGATCCTAACCTCACCTTATTCTTACTTTTCTTTTTCTACTAGAAATGAAATATGACAATGAATAAAAGATTTTAAATATGGTTTGGTTTGAATTGCAATATCCTAGCTATTCTGAAGTCATATTTGAAAAAGGTTTTATAAGTGAGCAATTTAAGGTAATATTAACATATGCCTAAATTTAAGAATTATTTCACTAGTTTCACCTTCCTGAGTTTTCTGTAACTTAGTAATACTGGGTATAACCAAGTTTTGGATACTTAAATACCTGAAAACAATAATAATGATAATAATAACAAAATAGTTTCTGCTAACTCACACTGGTGACTTCATAGTAGTCACTTTGTGTTTAACAGGCATAGATACTGACAAAATTTCAATTTCATAATTTTAGGATTTATTAAGATTTAGACTCTTGAAAGACATATTTTCCTTTAGAGCTATGAACTCATTTTCCTTTTTTCCCCTACTCTCCCGTTCTACTTGTAGAAGATGAATATTGCTTATCTTTACCAGTGTTGGCCTTATAATAAGATTGAAAGTCTTCTCAGTACATTGATTTTTTTTCCCAACAACTTGATTACTGCAATTCCCTGTTAGCTGGCCCCTTTTCAACTACTGTATCAAACTGTAACATGGTACAAAGCTAAGTTACTAGACTGGTGGTCTGTAATCACATATTTGAGAGAGAAGAATCTGTTTAATCCCTTTCCTTCAATCTCTTGTGGAAGGTAGTTTAACATAGACTATAATCTCTTCAACTTTAAGAAAAAAAAATATGTATCTTTAACTCTATTGAAAAGTTTTAAAGACCTTAATAATGAAGAAAGAGTGAGATACAAAATTCACACACAAATAAAATCTCTCCTTTCTGTAAATTAGCTACAGTGGTCCTGGTAAGTAAATTCAATTCTAATTAATATGGAGATGGAAAACATATTAACAATTGCAATGATGTATACCAGATAGGAGGAATTGCTCCAACTGAAAGGTATGTGTTAGGAACATTGTCATGTCTGCCAAATAACCATTAATTACATGTGGATAGTGAATAAATAAAAGAAGAAATTGAGAGAGTAAGATGTTTTTAAGACTATCTCCCCCATCCAAAAAAAAAACACTGCCAACGAGTCGATTCCAACTCATAGCAACCCTATGGGACAGAGTAGAACTGCCCATAAAGTTTGCAAGGAACTCCTGGTAGGTTCAAAAGCCAATATTTTTGGTCAGTTGACTTCACATTAACCACTACCTACCAAGTTTTCTATAGTGGAGTAGTGTGGGTCCTAATCCATTATCATCATCCTAAAAAGATTAAACCACAAAAGTGAAATCACTGCTGTTGAGTTGGATCTTGACTCATAATGACCTTAGAGGTCAGGGTAGAACTGCCCCATAGAGTTTTGAAAGAGCACCTGGCAGATTTGAATTGCCAACCTTTTGGTTAGAAAATGTAGCACTTAACCCACTACACAGCAGAGTTTTCTAAGAATCTAGTCTTGAAATATCTTATTTGTATCAGAATCAAGACAATTTATCTGTATGCATTTATTACACAGACATGTAAATCTAAAGACATGACCTTTCTAAAGATACAATAATTGTGAATGTATGCGTAATACAATAACAGAAAAAAAAAGACAGAACATATATAAAAATACATTCTAATATGTAGTGGGCTTCCATAGTCAAAATTTCATTTTAATTTTGAAGAATTTTGAAGGAAAATATGAATTGAAGATTAAATAACTAGCAAGAGAATGTTTTCGGGTGTTTCCATATTGTCTAAGGTAAAATGTTATCTGTTCCTCAGTGAAAGAAAAAAAAAACTAACAGCTTTAAGGTATGTTTTTAGACCTACAAAATTAACACGTTCAAATTTTCTAAAATCAAGAAATAACTAAACTGTGGTAAAATTCATAGCTTCACAAAGACCCACAGTTCTTGCCTTGAAGTCTGAAATCTAAAAATTTCTAGAAACTGAAAGTATCTTTCTTCTCTCCCCCCCTTTCCTTAATTCCTTTTTTTTTTTTTTTTAGTTTTTTATTTGACAATAAAATTGATCCAACCAAAATTCCTTTGATAGTAAAATTTGACCTCAACTGAAGTGAAGTTGTTTACTCATATGCATTTACCACTATTTATTATTAGGCTATTTGCTGGCATTTACTCCATTTAGAAGTATACTTTTGCCTCAAAAATGTTAACCTATTTTATTACTATTATCCCAGAACACACATGGGTGTTGCATAATCTACAGAATATGGACCACAAAACTTTTCTGATGTTGAAGTGTAATCCATACTGAAGGCTGTGATCCTTGATTTTCATCAGTAAATGGCTCAAATCTTCATTTCCAGCAGGTAAGGTGGTGTCATCTGCGTAACGCAGGTTGTTAGTGAGTAGTCCTCCAGTCCTCATGCCTTGTCCTTCTTCATATAATCCAGCTATTCAGATTAATTGCTCGGCATACAGATTAAAAAGAATACAACCCTGACGCATGCCTTTCCTGACTTTAAACCATGCAGTGTCCTCTTCTTCTGTTCACACAGTTGCCTCTTCATACATATACAGATTCCTTAAGAGCACAGTGAGGTGTTCTGGAATTCTCATTCTTCTCAACATTAGCCATAGTTTAGTATGATTCACACAGTTGAATGCTTCTGCATAGTGGATGAAGCACAAGTGAACATCTTGCTGGTATTCTTTCCTTTCAGTCAAGATCCATCTGATATCAGTGATGAAATCCAGTGTTCTACATCCTCTTCTGAACCCAACTTGCATTTCTGGCAATTTCTTCTCAGTGTATTATTGTAGTCACTTTTGTATGATCTTGAGCAGACTTTTACTTGCATGTGATATCAGTGATATTGGCTGGTAATTTCCACATTAGGTTGAATCACTTTTCTTTAGAACGGGCATAAATAAGTATCTCTTCCAGTCGGTTGGCCAGATAGCTGTACTCTAAATTTCTCAGCATAGGGGATGGAATCAAGATGGCAGACTAAACACACATCTCCCTAAGTCGCTCTGGAAACCAAGACCCGAAGTGATAATTAAACAGAGCCTTCTGGACACCTAGTGAGCACTAGGATGCAGCATAGGACCGTTGATTTGGACTTCATACCACTGAATGGAAAACTTCCTCTTTTTCACTGACCCCCACTCTTGGTGAGTGCTGGCTTTCATGGACCAAAAGTAACTCTCCATTTTAACTTTTTTTTCTCTGTTTCAGCTGGCAGGCAGCACTGGGACTTGACTAGCAGCTAATCTCAGATGCACTGCTGGTGGGACTGACAGGCAAAATTGCCATATTTTGAGAGCCTGGCTTTGGATTCTGTGTGTCTCAGCACCTTTGGTTTCTCCACCTCCACCACTGAGTAGCCAGTACCGAGGCAGGCAGGGAGCTTGTACGGGATGCCATCTTGTTCCACCGGGAGGCGGAAATACCCATACAGAGGTCTCAGCTGGACTTAATTCTTAGACTGGGACTCAGCGCCAACCCTAAAGGAAAAGCTTTGCCAGCAGAAAAGCAGTATTATACACAGTTTCACCTATGGCTGGAACCCAACAGCAGAGGCCAACAGGGTAGTAGCCTTTCTGTATTTTGAACTAGTTTATAACATCTGAGGTTGGATATAGAGGTGCTTGTTTGCCAGCTGGGAGGAGGGACCTGTGCACCTGAAAACCTGACTGACTTGTGGAAGTTATCAGATAACTTTTACCTTTCCTTTTAAGATGGCGTAGAGAAACAGCTGTGGTCCATCCTCACAGCATCCCTCTTAGCCTATATTGATTCACATGATGCCCAAAAAGCAACAAACTGGATAAAAGCGTTACACAGAAATCACCCATGGCTTCTAAACACCTCCAAAAGAAAGCACCAAAGAACTTCAGAGATGAAGAAACCTTTCTGAAACTATCAGAAGATGAATACAAAAGGATTATATAGAGAGCCCTCCTAGACCTCATACAAAATGCAGCAGAACAAAAAGAAAAATTAAGAAAGCTGTTTGATCTGATGGAATGCCAGTACTCTGAAATTCAACAGATGAAGAACAACATCAAAGACATAGAAATTTCAATTCAAAACCAAGAAAACAGAAGGAACAAATGGAAAATGGACTTTCTGACTTGGAAGACAGAGCTGCTGACTCCAGCATCTTTAAGGAGAAATCAGAAAAAAGAAACAAGGAAAGTGAAGAAGCATTAATAAGAATGTAGGACTCTATGAAGAGGAACAATCTATGACTTATTGGAGTTCATGAAGAGAGTGAGACACGTGAGAACACAGTGAGTATTGTTGCTGGGTTGTTGACAGAAAACTTCCCAGAAATTATGAAAGAAGAAAATATATGTATCCAAGATGTGTATCGAATGCCACTCAATATAGATCTCAAAAGAAAGACTACAAGACATATTATAATCAAGCTGAACAAAATGAAACATAAGCAGAAACTCTTACAGGCAGCAAGACTTAAGGCAAAGCTAACATTCAGAGGGAAGCCCTGTAGACTTTCATCAGATTTCTCAGTAGAAACAAAGCTGGCATGGAGACAGTGGCATGACACATTCAAAAATTTGAAGGAGATGAAATTACAACCAAAAATTATATATCCTGCAAAATTATCTTTCAAATGTGAAAATGGAATTAACACATTCACGGATAAAGCGAAACTCAGAGACTTTGTAAAAATCAAATCAAAGCTATAAGAAATAATGAAAAAATCTGTTGTCTTAGAAGAACAAAACCACTCACTTTCTATTTTGGAAGTAAATACAGGACACATCACCTAGAAACCTACTCAGTTAGAGAAGGCTCCAGACTCAATGAAAGAGATAATTGTAAATGAAATGATCCAGTGACCATATCACAAAACCTGTGATATCATCATATTAAAAAGAGGGAGGTGCTACAGTTGTTATAATCCTTCCAGATGGAGAGGAAGTTAATAAGACTGGTAATTAAAAGTGGAAATATACATAGTTTACTAAGGGCAGCTGTAAAGCACAATAAAGATGCAACATCTCAAACCAAGAAATGTAATACACGCGTCTCGACAACCACAAAACCAACCTGGAAAAAGGTGAAAAATCAACTCACAAAGAAGAATGTCCCAGAACAGGTTAATAAGAACAACAGAGGAAACATCAACACAAAAATTAACATATCACCATCACAGCACTAAACACATACCTATCAATAATTACACTGAATGTGAATGGACTGTAAAGAGACATTGAATAACATCTTGGATCAAAAGAATCCATATGTTGCCTACAAGAAACACACCTGAGACTTAAAAGATATAAACAAACCGAAAATTAAAGGATAGAAGACTATATATAAATCTAACAATACAGAAAGAAGAGCAAGTATGGAAATTCTAATAGCAGACAAAATCAATTTTAACATAAAATCCACTATTGTGGACAAGGATGGACATCATTTATTGCTGAAAGGTTCAATACACAAACAGGACTTAACAATATTAAATATTTATGCACCTAATATTAGAGCTTCTAAATACATCAAAGAAATACTAGCTACACTCAAAAAGGAGATAGATCACTCCACAATAATAGTCGGAGACTACAACACTCCACTCTCAATATTAGATAAATTGTCTAGAGAAACGCTCAGTAAAGACACAGAAGACCTTAATGCCAGAATTAACCAAATAGACTTCATCAACATATACAGAACTTTCAGTCCATCAGCAGACAACTACACCTTCTTCTCCAGTGCACATGGAACATTCTCCAGAATAGACCGTGTGTTAGGACATAAAGCAATTCTCAACAAAGTCTACACCACTGATTTAATGCAAAGCATTTTCTCAGATTATAAAGCCATAAAAGTCAAAATCAGCAGCAGACAAAACATAGATAGAAAGTGGAACTCATGGACACTCAATATCTTGCTGAAAAAGTCACACGTTATAGGAGAAATCAAGGCTGAAATAAAGAAATTCATGGATTCCAATGAGAACAAAAACACTTCCTACCAGAACCTATGGGATACAGCCAAAGCAGTGTTCAGAGGTCAGTTTATCTGCATAAATGCACACATCTGGAAGGAACAAAGAAACCAAGTCAAAGAATTAACCCTACAGCTTGAACAAGCAGAGAAAACAACAGAGGAACCCCTCAGCCACCAGAAAAAAACAGATCATAAAGATTAGAGTAGAACTAAACGAATTAGAGAATAGAAGAACAACTGAAAAACTGAAAAGACCAAAAGCTGTTTTTTTGGAAAAAATCAACAAAATTGGCAAACCATTGGCTAAACTTACTAAAGAAATACAGGAAAGGAAACAAATAACCCAAATAAGAAATGAGAGGGGAGTTATCATAACAGGTCCAAAAGAAATAAAAAAAAATATAACAGAATACTATGAAAGACTGTACCCTAACAAATTCAAAAACATAGAGAAAATGGACAAATTCCTTGATTCATATCACCTATCAAAATTACCACAAGGTGAAGCAGAACAACTTAATAAATCCATTACAAAGAAAAAGATTGAAAAAGTCATCCAAGACTACCGATCAAAAAAAGCCTGGGTCCAGATGGCTTCACCATAGAATTCTACCAAGCTTTTAGAGAAGAGCTATTTCCAATACTACTGCGATTATTTCACAGTATAGAAAGGGATGGAATACTCCCAAATTCATTCTATGAAGCCAGCATAACCCCTGTACTAAAGTCAGGGAAAGACCTAACCAAAAAAGAGAAATATAGACCGATACCACTCATGAATCTAGATGCAAAAATCTTCAACAAAATTCTTGCCAACACAATACAACAACATATCAAAAAAACAATCCATCATGACCAAGCTGGGTTCATATCAGAGATGCAAGGCTGGTTCAACATCAGAAAAATAATGAATGTGTTCAACCACATAAAAAACACAAAAGACAGGAATCATCTGATTTTGTCTATTGATTCAGAAAAGGCATTTGATAAAGTCCAACACCCATTCATGCTAAGTAAGAACTCTCAGCCAAATAGAAATAAAGTTCATCTGGATCAGCAAAGAAGTAAAAATCTCCCTATTTGCAGATGATATGACTGTATATGCAGAGAATCCTAAAGAATCTGTAAGTAAATGACTCAAACTGATAGGAGAGTTCAGCAAAGTCTCAGGATAGAAGATAAACATAGGTAAATCAGTAGGATTCCCTTATACCAACAACAAGATTATTAATGAAGAAATCAAGTCAATACCATTTACCATAGCCCCTAAGAAGATAAATGCCTAGGAATAACTTTAACCAGAGAAATAACAGATCTGTACAAAGAGAACTAAAATGCTTACAGCAAGAAACTAAGTGAGACTTACATAAATGGAGAAACCTACCCTGCTCATGGATAGGAAGACTTAATATTGTGAAAATGTCTATTTTACCCAAAGTTATCTACTTATATAATGCAATCCCAATACAAATTTCTTGGCATAGAAGAGTGAGTACTTCCAACACTACATCTGTTTGTTGAAATATTTCGATTGATACTCCATCAATTCCTGGAGCCTTGTTTTCACCAGTGCCTTCAAAGCAGCTTCGACTTCTTCCTTCAGTACCACTGGTTCCTGATCATATGCTACCTCTTCAAATGGCTGAACATTGACCATTTCTTTCTGGTATAATGACCCTGTGTATTCCTTTGACCTTCTTTTGATGCTCTCTGAGTTGTTTAACAGTTTCTCTGTAGAATCCTTCACTCTTGCAACTTGAGGCTTGAATTGTTTCTTCAGTTCTTTCAGCTTGACAAATGCAGAACATGTTCTTCCCATTTGGTTTTCCATTTCTAGCTCTTTGCACATGTCATTATCATACTTTCTTTTGTTTTCTCTAGCTGCTCGCTGAAATCTTCTGTTTAGGTCTTTTACTTCACCATTCCTTCCTTTTGTTTTATCTGCTTGACACTCAAGAGCAAGTTTCAGTCTCTTCTGACATCCAATTTAGTCTTTTCTTTCTTTCCTGACTTTTTCATGACCTCTTGTTCCTTCATGGATGATGTCTGTAATGCCATTCCACAATTCCTCTGGTATTGGGTCACTAGCGATCAACACATCAAATCTTTTCTTGAGGTGGTTTTTAAACTCAGGAGGGATATACTCAAGGTCATGCTTTGGCCCTTGTGGAATTGTTCTAATTTTCTTCAGTTTCAATCTGAATTTGCATTAGAGCGATTGGTGCTCTGCGCCACAGTCAGTACCTGGTCTTGTTCTGACTGCTGATATGGAGCTTTTCCGTTGTCTTTTTCCACCGATGTAGTCAATTTGGTTGCTGTGTATTCAGTCTGGTGAGGTCCATGTGTACAGTTGTCATTTGTGTTGGTTAAAAAGGGTATTTGCAATGAAAAATCTTTAGTCTTGCAAAATTCTGTCATGTGATCTCCAGCGTTATTTGTGTCACCCGGGCTGTATTTTCTATCTACTTATCCTTCTTCTTTGTTTCCAACTTCTTCATTCCAGTCACCAGTAATTAACAATGCATCCTGATTGCATGTTTGATCAATTTCAGACTGCACAAGCTGGTAAAAATCTTCAACCTCTTCACCTTTGGCCTCAGTGGTTGGTGCATGAATTTGAATAATAGTCATATTAACTGATCTTCCTTATAGGTATATGGATATTTTCCTATCACTGACAGCATCATACTTCAGGACAGATCTTGAAATGTTCCTTTTGATGATGAATGCAATACCGTTCCTCTTCAAGTTTTTGTTCCCAGCATAGTAGACTATACGATTTGGATTCAAAATGCCCCAAACTGGTACATTTCAGCTCAGTAATGCCTAGGATGTCAATGTTTATGCATTCCATTTCATTTTTGACAATTTCCAGTTTTCCTACATTCATACTTCATACATTCCATCTCCCAATTATTGGTGGATTTTTGCAGCTGTTTCTTCTCATTTTGAGTCTTGCCACATCAGTGAACAAAGATCCCAGTCATTTTCCAAGTACCTTGCAACCTCGGGGGCTCACTTTCTGGCACTGTATCTGACAATGTTTGGCTGCTATTCATAAGGTATTCCCTGGCTAATTCCTTTCAGAAGTAGACTGCTGGGTCCTTCTTCCTAGTCTGTCTTATTCTGGAAGCTCAGCTGAAACTTACGTACTATGGGTGACCCTGCTGGCACCTAAGTACCAGTAGCATAGCTTCCTGCATCCTGGCAACAAGCAAGCCTCCACTGACAGACAAGTAGGGGCTGCTCCCTCCATCCTTCTGTGATGCTGTCACCCTGTGTGGTGGTCAGGATTATGTCAATTTGGATACTCCATATTTGGCTGCTGTATTAAGTGGCAGAGCGGTGTTTGTGGTGGCTTCCCGCCCCTCAGCTCCCATCTCTCGACCTTTCACTACTACTACTGGTCTGCTCATGTAGCCAGGAGCTCCTGCTCTCTTCTTCTGGTGTCTGGTTCCCGGACTTGAACTAGCAGCTGTTGGTTTCATCAGTCCTTACAGTTGGCACTTGAGAGTCCTGCTCCCTGACCTGCTGATCCTGGGTTCGCCAGCCTCTGCCGCTCCGTCTTGCCAACAGCTTGGGATCCACCGACTACACAACTGGTGATCCAGAATTCTGGTCTCTGACATGCTGACTTTGGATTCCTCAGCTTCCGTGGCCATGTGAGGCTTGTGCCAGAACTTGGGACATTCAGCTTCTGTGATTGAGTGAGCTGTTTCCTGTATCTATATCTATCTATCTATCTATATTATAAATCTTCCCTTGTACCTACATGTGTTAACTGGTTTTCCTTCCCTAGAAAACCTAGCCTAAGACACCTTGTTTATCTGATAATGTTACCCTCCTCACCTGACGCTGTCACCCTCCTCACCTGACGCTGTCACCCCCTGTACCTGACGCTGTCACCCTCCGTACCTGATGCTGTCATCCTCCTTGCCTGATGGGATTACCATCATTGCCTGATGGTGCTACCCTCCTTGTCTGCTGCTGTCACCCTCCTTACCTCATTCTGTCACCCTCCTCACCTGACGCTGTCACCCCCCGTACCTGACACTGTCACCCTCCGTACCTGTTGCTGTCACCCCCCGTACCTGACGCTGTCACCCCCTGTACCTGACGCTGTCACCCCCCGTACCTGACGCTGTCACCCTCCGTACCTGTTGCTGTCACTCCCCGTACCTGACGCTGTCACCCCCCGTACCTGATGCTGTCACCCTCCGTACCTGATGCTGTTACCCTCCTCACCTGACGCTGTTACCCTCCTTGCCTGATGCGATTACCATCATTGCCTGATGGTGCTACCCTCCTTGTCTGCTGCTGTCACACTCCTTACCTCATCCTCTTACCCTCCTTACCTGATGCTGTCACCCTCCTCACCTGATGCTGTTACCTGTCTTACCTGTGCTGTTACCCTTCTTACTTGATGATGTTAGTCTCCTTATGTGATGCCAAAGAAGAAGACTTGATGCCTTTGAATTGTAGTGTTGGAGAAAAATGTTGAATGCACAATAGACTGCCAGAAGAACGAAGATCTGTTCTGGAAGAAGCACAACCAGAGTGCTCCTTGGAAGCAAAGGTGGCAAGACTGTGTGTTACACAACGTGGACACGTTACCAGGAAAGACCAGTTCTTGGAGAAGGACATCATGCTCGGTAAAGTGGAGGGTCAGCGAAAAAGAGGAAAACCCTCGAGGAGATGGAGTAGTCACAACAATAGGTTTAAGCATGAAAATGATTGTGGACGTGGTGAAAGACCAGGCAGCATTTCGTTCTGTTGTTTGTAGGGTAGGTGTAAGTAGGAACTGACTCGACGGCACCTAACAACGAAAAACGTTTCTGAAAATATTGCCTGCTGAAATAATTATGAATTCTGAAACACATCGAGCTTCATGTGTTTCAGATAAACTACACTATTTATGTCATTGAACTTTGGTTTTGCTCTGATTCTTTCACTAATTCATTCACTTATTTATTGAACAGATATATATTTTGTAACAACTTTGTTTCAAGGAATGGTCTAGGCGCTGAAAAAAAAAGAGAGAAAGAGAAATCTTGTCTGTGCTCAAAAAACTTTCAGGCTAAAGAGAAAAGGAATACAGCAACGATGAGAAGGAAAGGTGTAAGGCTTCAGGGTCCCTTCAATCCAGTGTCCCAAACCAAAAACGCGCTCTCCTGGAGTTGATTCCAAATCACAATGATTCCATGGAGTTTCCAAGGATTGGCTGGTGGATTCTAAATGCCAAACTTTTGGTTAGCAGCCAAGCTCTTAATTACTGCAATAAGAATTGATGAAGAAGTTCCTTGAAAGTAAGGAAAGCATCTTAGGGACCTGAAGACCAACTTGGGCCTGATACAGGGACAAGGTTTAGTCAAAGTAAATACTGGTTGTAGAGAGTCAGAGAAGGATACGCCATCAAGATGTAGTTTGGAATCTCCCACGTATGGGGGTCTGGCTGGCGTACAGGGAGTGAGGAAGCAAAATGATCAGGTATAAATAAATGTTAAGGAAGTTTGATTTATTTGTAAGATTCAAAGAAGGTTGTTAAGCATGATTGGAGTTCTGTTTCAACAATATTGACACTTTTTCCCTGTAAATAATTGATTCATGGGGATAAATCCAATAGGTCATAGGGTGACTTGTTAGATGATGGTTGTAGTAATTCAGATAAGAAAAGATAGAAGCCTCATCTAAGGCATTAACCTGTGAAATTAAACCCCTTAAAGAATTTGCAAATATATGTTACCATTGTACATGTTTGGAAACCCTAGTGGGATAGTGATTAGAAGTTATGGACGGTTGCTAACTGAAAGGTAAGCAATTCAAATCCATCAGATACTCCCTGGAATCACTATAGGGGAATAGCACTCTGTTCTACAGAGTTGTTATTAGTAGAATCAACTCTGCTGGCAAAAGGGATGGTTTGGTTTTTGTTTAAGTTGATGTCGATGTTATTTTAAAAGTTTTAAAAGATTTGACATATGTTGCTATTAAATATCTGTAATACATATGCTATATGTATCCATAGCAACAAAGAAAGAGGATGCTCAAAGTGATTACAAACTGGAGGCTTTTTAAATATTATTTAAATAATTTTATTTTTTAAAAGAAATGTACTAAAATAGAAACTAAGTCTTATGTTTTTTTTTTCTTCTGTATCTGCTTTTTTTTCTTTTTACTTCATGCATAGGTCAGATATTATGTCATTAGGTAGATTCTTCAAATGTGGTCAAGTAAAGTTTGAAGCTATTTAGAATCAGTTCTGTGAACAGTTTATCTGTTTTGCTCAAACAAAAGTCATAGATTACTTCCTGTTATATAATATGTACTTAAATGTATTTGTTGAGGGCATACATAAACATTTGAATGCATCTAAAAGTAGTGAAGAAAGGAGGAGATTGCTTTTTTTTAATAAAAGTGTGGTTCTAAATTTGTTCCCACACTGTAATACAAAGTTAACAAATGTATAACTGCATGAATAGGTGTATTAGCTTCTACCCCCACCCTACCAATAGCATGGAAAACTTATCATTCATGTTAAACTTAAAGCTATGTTAATAAATTTAATCCTCCCAAACTAATGTGTGTGTGTATATGTATATATGTGTGTATATATGCATATATACGAGTATACATATATGTATACATGAATGTATACATGTATACATGAATGTATATATGTATACATGTATATACACCTGTGTGTATGTGTGTATATACATGTACATGTATACATATATATGTATATATATACATATGTTTTGCTTAGCTTAAGAGTCACCAGAATGAGATCTATCAAGATACTCTTCTTTCAGAGAATCTATGTCTAGTTGCAATTCTGGTGAAACATAAAACAACTGAAAAGTCAAATGCTGAGCCATCACTTGTTTACCTTGGCTTTAAGTGAAACTCTAAGAACAAGTTTCTACTTTCACTGAGGACAGAGTCATTGCCCATGAAAACAGTAGCCTCTCCACAAAATAAAAAAAAAAAAAAAATCAGGTTACCTTAAAGAAATATGTGACTCTAAAGTACTAGGTAATAAAAGAGTAGCTACAATGAAATAAATATATGTACCAGGCATATCACACACATTATTTCATTTGTAAGTATTACAGATGTCATTTTATGAACTAGGAAACTGAGACTTAGTGAGTTAAATAACTCATTCTAGATCTCAAACTTAGTAAAGAAGACAGCTAAAATTCTAGGACTGAAAGTCTCAAAAGGTGTCTTTTCACCACTGAAGAATAATATACGCTATTTCCACATACCTCCCTTGAGATCTGCATTGACCCACTGCTGACAAATCAATTCTGATTCATAGTGACCCCGTGGGTAGTTCTGCCTTATAGGGTTTCTGAGGCTATAAATCGTTATAGAAGCAGACTTTCATATCTTCCTTCTAGAGAGTGGCTTGTAGGTTCAAACTGATGACCTTTCTGTTAGCAGTCAAATTAACCACTGTGCTACCAGGACTAAAAATTTATATTCTATATCTATGATGTGTGTTTTTAGGTTATCACATGCCATATAAAATCTCTTATGGAGAAAGCACAATGTGAAGTAATTGTTATCTATTCCTATACTGTCATTCTTAAAACACTGTAAATGCTGTAAGAAGAATCATCAATTATGAGATATTCAATCACTGAGAGTCAATAAATTTTATTCAGTTACTAACAAATTAAAATCCAGTGCCATACCATAATTTCCACTTTTGACAGTACTATGTGTTACAAAGTAGAACTGTTCCACATGGTTTTCTTGGTTATATTCTCAAAGGAATCAGATTACTAAGCTTTTCTTCTCTGATGCCTTTGAGTCAGTTTAAACTGCCAACTTTTGATTTAAGGGTTGAGCGTAAACCATTCATGTCACTTGAAGACTTTTGAAAAGTTATTTGAAAGTGAGAAAACAATTTCATGGTAGAAAGCATAGATACTGACCAAGTACTCTTCAAATATTCTATCAGTTATAAATTAATCAAATACTCATAAGTCATGATTTTCAGAAAACTACATTGTACAAAAATTGAGGAAGGTAATCTGCTTACATCCATCATTTCATTTGATACTCAAACATGATTAGCTCACATTTAGTTTTTCTTTTCCTTCTATATACGTTTTATTAAGAAATCCAGTCATAGAGTTACCTTTGCTTCCTGACAACATCTGATTCAAAGCAAAGCCTTACTTTCTTACCCCTCTCCCTATGCACATTTTCTAACACAAGGCCAAATACTATAACACTTCTAACACCCTTTACCGGAGACACACCTTGGTTCTCCTTGTCATGCCTGTATTCTCGCTCCCTGCAACAAGTAATAAACCCAACTCATTCAACTGTACTGTGGTCCTAGTGATCTTTGGCCAAAGGGCACTGACATAAATTTCTATCAAATATATATAGGTTACAAAACTGATACTAAATAACTCGTTAGAAAGTTCTAGTTTGTCAGTTTGTTTTTGACTTACAACAATCTCTCCTTACAAGATTCAGTTTCTTTGTTACAATAACCCTAGATAATAAGTGTTTTATACTTTTGAAAATTATTCTTGGAAACATCAGTAAAGTTTCCATGCTAGCTACAGGCATCGATTCACAAAGTGTGTCTGAGTAATAAAATCCAATGCATCTGAAAGCCAAAATCTGTATAAGGTGGAGACCTTATACAGAAAAGGAAAACTTAAATATTTTCTACTAACAGAAGGCAATAGAAAAGTGGTTAGACTGCACTCTGTCAAAGGCAGAAAATTTGCAAGACCCAGAAAAACAGGGCAATGGCTTTGACTTCAGTCTCTTCCAGGTTTCACTGCATCCTCATTACACAAGAAATGTTTCGTGCAGCTGAATTTCAGTAATGGTATTGTCTGGTCAGCTATTTTCATCAAATGTCATGATTTGTGTGGGTATCTTAAAAAAACAGCAACTTAAAAGCTGAAGGCAAGGAATGCGACACTGGTCTGGGTTAATGGTGTGCTCAAGAGTTTCACCAAATGATTTTAAAATCCCCAGGGTAAAAAGTCAGTGCGTCAAATAGTGCCATGCAAACCATTATGGCACGCTCTCAGACCCTGCTTGATCAGGGATCATGCTCAGATCTGTGATAAATCACACAGATTAATGTGACAGAACATCCAGTACTTTTGAATATATAAATTCTGCTGTACAGAGGGCTCCATTAATTTAAAAAGAAAGGAATCTGAGAAACTCTAGTATGCAAATTGACAATACTTTTTTTAAATCTAAAATTGGTCATTATTATCATTTTCCAAATATCAGAGCAATGAGAAAGAAATGCAAAGAATGGGAAACTGATTAATGTAGTATACAACTTGCGGTGAAATATACTTGATGAAAAGTTGTATCTATGAAATGGATTGTCAGAAACTTTTATCCAGCTTAAAATAGAGACACTCTCTATAGTTCTTGATTAGTTGTTATATTTAGAGGATGAGCTAATTTTCTTTGCATCATCTTATAAGCCTTGCTTTGCAAATATAACCAAGCCTTGGCTACAGTTTCATTAGCAATAAATCAGAGAAAAGTAAAAAATTCAAGTCCTTTTTCGTGGTTAATCATGTGTCACCTTGGCTAGGCCTTGGTTCTCAGTGTTTATAGATGATCACCCCTATGATGACATCTCCCATGAGTAGGTGATCAGTGAAAACGGATTTTCTTTGTGGATGTGGCCAGTATGCAAATATAAGTGAGTATTCTGGCTTTTGGCTTGCTGGATCCTAAAACTGCTTCCTATTTGTCTGCCCTCTAGTTTGGGGGAGCTGAACTAGCAGTTAAGCTGCCAATCTTGGAATTTGTCAATATTCACAGCCTATGAGAAAAGCCCTGCTCTCTGACCTGCTGATCTTAGGTTCACCAACCCTTGCAGCTACATGGACCAGAAGGCTCTGTCTTGATTCATGGACTTGGAATGATCCAATCTCTATAATCCTGTGAACCATTGCCTTGACATTAAGTTCCCATACTCATCCTAAAAAAAATGCTACATTCTTCATTGCTGAATATCACTACAGTCACCTTCTAAGCATTCTTCTTGGAAGCTATGCACAGCTTCTAGTGTCTAGTCTACCCTTCAAAGCAACTTTGTTACTGGAATAACCATAAGAGCTATCATTACATTATCCTCAGTGTCATCAAACTGTCTTACTTTATCTTCAAGTAAAGAAAAAAGTCATTGTGAGTCAGATCAGGTGAGTACAGAGGATGTTCCAATACACTTGTTTGGTTACTGGTTAAAAACTCCCTCAGAGACAATGATACAATTAAGTTTGCAAACTTGCCACTGTGCAGCCATACACAATGGCCATTTCATAAAGAGTTTAAAACTGGCTTTGAAGAGTAGACTAGGTACTGGCATCTGCACATGGCGTCCCAAAGAGAATACTTCAAAAGTGACCATAGTGGTATTCAGCATTGAGGTATGCAGCACTTAAAACAATTAAGTCCGTGGACTTGTCAGACCTGGTATATTTGTATATGTACATATATCTAGCTCTATTATCTACCTTTATCTATATTGACACACCCACACATTTTCCTGGTTTTGCTTCTCTAGAAAACCAAAGCTTAGACACCCTTCTTGTGTCTAAATTTTGTGTTTTAAAAGTTTAACTTCAACATTTGTTTAACTAAATGTAATTATGTTATGGAATTATGTCTTCTCTAAACTTTCCCAAATATAATTTTTTTCATAAATGTATAATAAAAGTAAGGCTTTATGTTTTCAATATTACTTTAGGGAAGAAAGTGTTAAATATTAATCATTTTTTTGAAACCTTTGTTGCATAGTGGTTAAGAGCTACAAGTGCTAATCAAAAGTTTTGCAGTTTGAATCCACCAGGTGGCCTTTGGAAACCCAATGGAGTAGCTCTACTCTGTTGTATAGGCTAAGTCAGAATTGACTGGATTGCAATTTTTATTTGAAATTATCAATAATAAAATATAACCTTCATCAATAACAATTTCTTTTACTGTGCATCCTGTTGCATCTTCTAAAAAATATTCTCAGCTATTTCAGAAAGTAATGTTGAAGAGTTGCAACAAATGATTTGATTATAGAAATGTTTTACATGGATCAGGAAAAATAAGGAGTAGAATTTGTATTCTAAACTCTATCAATATCACATTATAAAGCAAAAATAAATTTACCACAGAATCTTTCAAATTTTATATGAAAAGTACAAAATTACTCATATCATTAAATATTCTTAGATACTTAAACTTGGGCTGCTGTTGCTAAAAGACAGAAATTTTAGTTTGCTTTTTCTCATATAAGTTTTAGTTCAGAAATGTGTACACCCTTATTTCTGTCCTTTCTTTTATACTTCACCTTGCATGTTGTTCACAATTTTCAGGTGTACCGTTCTTTCCATTTCTCTACTTTCCAATGGAGATAAACATGCCCTAAGATAATACCTCTCCCTGAAGTTTACTTGTTTCAAATAACTTTTGCTGTAGTAAGCAGCTAATAAGCTGTGTTATGAGGAATTTAGGTGGTGTAATACCATAGCAAATCCTTTAAGGTAAGCTCATGATGAAATTCTTCTCTATTATTTCATGGATACCTCATAAAAATTTCATCTTAAACCAAAGCAATACAGTTATCTACAAAATTGAAACACAGTCTACTCCACCCTAAACTGATATCTTAAAGACAAAACTAAATAAAAATGGCTTAAAAAATACTATCGAATTTTGTATATGGACAAACTCTTGCTCATGCAAAGATAAATCACAGCAAAATGAGATTTTTGTTATCAGCAACATTGAAGTTACTGCCAACTAACTATGGAGAGTAGCATTAAGGTAATTAGTGAAAGTCTTCTCGGTTTCACAAAATATACAGCTCTTGAGAAGATTTCAAGTGGCTTCAGAAGTAGATGAGAAAAGACAAAATTTGTATGTGAGTGTATAACAATCATAATATTTCTTGAATTTCAAGTTACTAAATATTGAAGGAAACAGACTCATGAATATGATACAAATTTTGTACACTATACATAGTCTTTGTATATCTACCGTAATGTGCTTCATTACTTTCACAAAATATGAGCTTCAATGCAGCTTTATTCATGAACTGAAAAATCAGAACAAAGCTACTAGTACTCAACCTCAGCATAAAAATATGATAAATGCATAATAAAAGTGATTATACAGCAAATATAAATAATAATGTAAAACATTAACTCAAATTTTAGTAAAAGAAAACCCATTTCAACAGGAAAGTTAGCTTACATTCAATCTCCAAAGAGCATTGAATTTAATGTCAGTTTCTAATTCCTTAAAGGGAAAAACTTCTATGCAAAATTAATAAGAGATTTACAATAGAATACTTTTATTATGTAGTCACAAGCCAACCAAGAGACAGTGGTTAATTTTTCAGTATATTTTACTGAATGCACCAAGAATAATGTCTACCTTAGGATTTTAAAATCCCTTTAGAGCTGCTTCATCAAATACATTAGAAGTAAAAATCAAGTATTACCAGAGATAAAAGCCAAACTCTTGCTGTCAAGTCAATTCCAACTCAAAGTGACTTTATAGGTTATGGTAAGAACTGCCCCATAGGGTAATCAAGGCTATAATCTTTATAGAAGAAAATTTCTCCCTCTTTCTTCTTGAGTGGCTGATAAGTTCTAATGCTGACCTTGTGGTTAACAGCTGAATATTTAATCACTGATCACTGGCAAGGATAAGACAGAGGGTAGTCAAATGTTTCCTGTGATCCCTGTAACAACAAAGATGCAAAAGAACAAATAAATCAATTATATATGACATTCTAGGAGCCCTAAACATCAAAGGAAAGTATTGAAATCAGACAATGTGATGAGGAAGTGAGAGTCAGTCCAGGAGTACATAGAACTGTCCAGAACTGACCTAACCAGGAACTGGTTGTAGCCAGTGTGGTAAATAGAGCAATGGCTTTTGGAGGGCATCCTCCTCTGCAGGAGAGACATTGCATCTCAGGGTGCATTTATGCCTACAGAATCAGTGGAAAAATGACACTTGAATGTCAAAATTTAAGTGGACTGTGTCTAATCTACCATATGTGGATCTAAAACTTTCCTTCTATATGGTTTCCTAAATTATTCTACCTTACCTCTCTGCACTGCACCCAGCTCCAGAGTCTGCCACTATTACCTGAGCTGGAAGTGAGATTATCTAAGTGTGCCCTGAGCCACTCTCTTAGATCACAGAGAGAACAATTTTACAAACAGGAGGAAGGGGTAAGGGGAAAAAAATTTACTAAATCCTGTAGTCCAGAAACTCAGGGCAGAAACAGTTCCTTCACCCTGGTTCAGGTATAATGGGAGACACTTTCTTCACAGATACTCAGGGACAGTTGACAGCTCCCTACTTCCTCAGCACAAGCAGCCAGATACCTGTGCCTATTCCAGTCACCCCTGCCCATCTAGGACCATATGGGAGAACCTGCACCACATATTTGATGACTAAGTACCTGGATAGCTAAGCTGAATCTGCAAAAAAAGTAAACTAACTCTTTGGCTTGCATGCCTAGTAATAGCTTTACCTGGTGACAGGACATCAGAACTTCAAAGTCACCAGTAACAAAAGTAGCACACACAACCAACCTATTTGGTCATTTCAAAACAACACAAAGTAAGCTAGATCACAGTGAGCAAACAAACAATAAACAAATACAATAACTTACTGATAGATTGGAGACAATAGTCAATATCAGATCACTTAAAAAGACAAACCATGATTGCTTCGAAAAACTCTCAAAACAAATATATATACATTTTTTTTTCCTGAGGAAAAGAACTTACTGGAATTATTGGAATAGAAATAGATTTATATTTAGAACTCTTTGACAGACAAAGACACAGATGAGGCAAATTCAGCACAGCATAATGACAAATTGAACAGGCTTTAAGAAGGCATACAGACATGGAAAATAGTATTTCAGAAGATTAATGATAAACTTTCAGAATGAGACAGCTCAATGGAAAGTCAAAGCAGAATTGAAGCAATGGAGGAATAAATTAGTGAGACTGAAGATAAAGAACATGACACAAAAGCACTCCAGAAAAATATCATATGAAAGAATTTTTTAAAAAATCAAGAAACACTAATTATGTGAGACTTTATGAAGATGAATAATATCTGAGTGACTGTAGTACCAGGACAGGGGGTGATAACAGAGGATACAGAGAGAGTTGTCAAAGATTTGTTGGCAGAAAACTTTACTGATATCATGGAAGATGAGAAGATTTCTAAGATGCTCATCAAACTCCACACAAACTAAATCCCAAAAGCAAGACATCAAAGCATGTCATAATGAAATTTGTCAAAATTAAAGATAAGGAGACAATTTTAAAAGTGAGTAGGGGTAAAGGAAAAGTAATCTACAAAGGAGAGGCAATAAAACTTAAGCTCAGACTACTTAGCTGAAACCATACTGGCAAGAAGGCAATGGCATGACACACAGAAAGCTTTGAGAGGCAAAACTGCCAAGAACTACATATCCAGCAAAATTGTCTCTCAAATATGATGATAAAATTAGGACATTTCCAGATAAATAGAAATTTAGGGGATTTGCAAAAACAAGATCATAATTACAAGAAATACTAAATGGAGTCCTTTAGTTAGAAAATCAGTAACATCAGTCAACAGTCTAAGAAATGAATGACCAACAATACAACCAAATATCAGCCAAGATAGGGAAATCACAAAAGTCAGTCAAAGGTAAAACACCAAAAATAGGGAACCAGCTATGTCAACATTATGTAAAAGATGATGTCATAATAACAAAGAGGGACTTAAAACATGGAATGTAGGAGATATACAAAGAAATAAGACAGGTTTAAGTTCAGGGAAATAGGGATAAATATTAAGGTAGCCATACAGGAAATTAACAATCCCACACATCAAAAAAAAAAAAAAAAAAATTAAGAAAATCATGAGTCTCAGCGAATACAAAACCAAAAACAATAAAAAAGATGAAAATACATAAAAATAAAACCACTCAGCACAAAAAATTAAGTGAGACAAAGGAATTGTTTACAATGACCCCCAAAAGGCATCAGAATGATAGAACTAAACTCATTCTTATCGATAATTACTTCGAATGTAAATAGTCCAAATGCACCAGTGAAGAGAAGTAGAGTGGAAAATAGGATAGAAATACAGGATCCATCTATGTCCTGCTTATGGGAGACACACCTTAGACTTAAAAACAGAAACAAACTGAAACCGAAAGGATGAAAAAATACTTCAAGCAAACAATATTCAAAAAACAGCAGGAGTGGCAATATTAATTTCTGATAAAGTAAACTTTTAAAAATAAAATCCACCACATTGGATAATGAAGGATGACACTGTAAATATGGTTACAGTAAATATGTTTATACACCCAATGATAGGGCTCCAAAATATGTAAAACAAACTAACTGCACTGAAAACAGAAACAGCTCCACAATAATAGTAGGAGACTTCAACATATCACCTAGAAAAAATTTCAATAAGCCAAAGAAGATCTAAATACCACAAGCAATCAACTTGACCTCACAGACATATAGAGAACACTACCCCAAAGCAACCAAGTAGGTACTTTCTTTTCCAACACACATGAAACATTCTCCAGAATAGACCCCTATAAAGGCCAAAAATCACTGTATCACCAGAGATTCTTTTCTATATGTTCCTCAAATAACTCCAGCAATAATTAAGAACTTCTGATGTGGGGATTTGATTGGACAATACGATGGGTACAGGCAGGAAGAGCTTGTGAACCTGTCCTGAATTTTACACAGTAGTTGTGCAAAAATAATTTAATGTTAATTAGAGTGTACATATATTTTCCTGTTTATGCTTCCTTCAATTTACATATTTCAAACCCTATTCAGGATACATTTATATACTACTAACATAAATAATTTCATGCATTTTATATGTGGTTAGTAAAAGGTTTGAGCTAATTTTTTTTAATGAAATATGTCAGTATTCTTCAACTTCTAATAACATTGGCAAAAGAAAAGCTTAACATGTTGTTTTCCAAAGACATTTATTTTTTCTTTTCCCATAGTCGGCTTTCCCCTAGACTCATACGTCTATATATCCATCTCATTAATGTTTTGTCTTTGCCTTTCCTTGAAGTTAGGTTTTACAGAAGGTGATTAAAAACAAACAAACACAAATTTAAACCTTCAGGTAAATAGCATCAACAGAACTCACACAGGGGACACAAATTTGGCGCTCCCAAGAATTCCTTCCAGAAAGCACTTGCTGCACAAATCCAGGACAATGGTTAACTGGCAGACGTCAACTACTTTCACATTCAGTGTCTGCCTCAGTTTCCAAGTAGAGGTGCCACTATACAGTGAGTGACTGCTGATTGAGGTCATAAAGATAAGTTATGTTTTCCAAAGCTGGTGCTCTTCTGGTAGGTGAACTTTGCTCCAGACCTCTGCAGTGATGTCTTGTATGTGAATAACAAAAAGCTGAGTGCAATCAAGAAGCCATTGAAACTAAGTGTGAGAGCTTAGTTCCTAGCATGCTAAGAAACATTTACCTTCTGCAATCTATGAGGAGCATTATATCAAAAATTAATTCCAGGATTTAGTAATTTTAAATGATAAGTGTAAATTTTAGGGCTGAATTTAAGAGGTAACTAAATGATCAACTCAGGTAAAGTTTTTTTTGGTTTGTTTGTTTATCATGTTCTGTTTTTTAAAATTTTTTTAATGACAATTTCAGTTGTCCAGGAAACCCTGAGCTTCTGACATGTACAATAACAGTAACAGTGGATGTAGCCATAGATTTGATTTCCCATAGTATTCACCCTTCGCCATTAAGAGTTACATTCTTCTTTGCTCCACACATGTCTCATCCTCCCAACAGAGAGGAATAGTGTGCTGTCACAGGGCAGGGAGAGCAGTGGAAGCTGCATATAGGTAGGCATGTAAATTTATATAGGAATGTATATTTTCACTCAGTCATAATTTTAAAAAAGTTAACATTCTTGTACATCAAAAGATCATGCAGGGATCTTTCCCCCATTAACTCAGCATGTACCTTCTCATAAGCTACCCCTACCTTCTCTCTTGGAAAACAGACGTATAAACAGGGTGACTTCAGAGCCCAAAGAAACTTGAATCACCTAGAAGTCTTGTAAAACAGGACATCTGTTGTGTCAAAGACATCCTGCTGATTGTGTAGGAAGAGCAAGGATGGCTACCATCCTGGAGACTTTCTGAACATTCAATTAAGAGGGTGGGGACTTAGCCCTACAAAGATTCAGGGACTTACTACATCAATAAAATATTTGGGAATCAAGTGGCTAGAGGTATGCCAAATATCTTTCCAAATTAAAAAAATTAAATTGTAGCATCTAGCACAAAGAAGTAAGCACAATGCCCAGTGGAATCTTGCACATTCGTAAATATTCCACATGTATGAATGCAGCTGTGACCCATACACAAGGCATTTTAGTCATCTCGTGCTGCTTTAACAGAAATGCCACAAGTGGGTGGCTTTAAAAAAGAGACATTTTGTCACAGTCCAATAGGCTAAAAGTCTAAATTCAGGGCATAAGATCCAGGGAAAAGGTTTTTTCTCTGTTGGTTCTGGAGGAAGGTCCTTGTTATTAGTCTAATCCCAAACTGCAACCTTATGAGTTGTTTCCCAAGAAAGCGGCTCCCACCACCACTTTCTTTCTTGATAGCATGAAGTACCTAAATCTCAGCTCGCTTCCTTTTCTTTTCTCTCCCAAAAGGCTGCCCCCAACCATAATAGAATCACATACATTAAGTCTTGCCGTACCAATCCAACTGCTGCCTGTACTCCCTCATTAATACTATAGAGGCAGGGTTAACAGCATACATAAAACCTCAGAATCATGGCCCAGCCAAATTTCTACACATTTTTTTTTTTTTTTTTTTGAGAACACAATTCAATCCATGACACTAGGCTAAAATGGAAGACTTTGTGGCATAATAATATTCCATAGGCCAAAGCATCCAGGAAAATGTATCATGTTACAGGGGCCATTAGTGTAAGAAGACATTATTTGTTGTTTATTGAAAGCCCTAAAGACTCACAACACAGGCTACCTAGGCCCTAGAATAAGGTTAGGAAAACTGTAGCTAAGAATGATGTACCCCCTGAAGACAACTACTGTCATGCTTTGAGCATTAACAGAGATGGAACACTTGACCAGTGATCATGAATCTAGAACTATTCTTCATGACATTAACACTTTAAAATCGATCAAGTCCTAAATCTAGGTGACTATGCAGCAGCCTATTGTAAGGTACAAATATATGCCTAAGATGAAGCGGGATCAGGGCCAGAGGATGTACGTAAGCTTATACGAGCAAGTGGTACTGAACTTCATGCCATCTAACAGGGCTGTCCCAGTGCCTCTCCCTCAGTTCACCCCTGTGGCACGATTCCACTCCATCCTCTATTATCAGACTCATAAAAGAGAAAACCTAACCTTGGTTTATGGATAGATTTCTCAGTAAGTGGGTGTAAGCCAAAATGGAAAATGAGTGCATTACAGCCCTGAAAAATCGGTGCTTAGGAAACAGTTTTCCGAACGATTGGAGTTTTGATAGGTGCAGCATATCTTTTACTTACTATAGTAGAAAAAGTGGTCTGAAGATGTCCTTTGTATGGCCATATTGTCAGTGGTGAATGACTTATGCAACTGGAAGCCTGAAAGTGAAAATATTTAAAAAAGGAAAAAAAAACTCAGCTTGTATTACAGGTATGTGGACAGATATAGAGGAGCTAGTGGAAATTATGACGATATTTTCATATATTAATGCTGACCAAAATGTAACTGCCACAAGCACGTAGACAAAATGATTTGGCTTGTTGATGTTAATCACTGTTTTTCAGTGATCACTCCACTGCTGCCACAACGAGCACACAAAGTATATATGGTAGAAGTGATACAAGCTATGCAAGGGGCCAAGAGCATGAACACTCACGCACAGGAAGGCTGAATATACCAGCACTACATCTGATTATCCAGTGACAGAGTACAGATGCCCAGGATACCTGGTGCCTTAGTGGTTAAGTGCTACAACTGCTAACCTAAAGGTCAGCAGTTTGAATCTGCCAAGCACTCCTTGGAATCTCTATGGGGCAGTTCTACACTGTTTTATAGGGTCACTATGAGTTGGAATCAACTCAGTAGCAGTGGGTTTGGTTTTTTGTTTGTTTTACTGTTGCAATATTCTTCATTGGAACTGTCATGGATTGACTTGTGTCCCCCCAAAAGTAAGTGTAGCCATGTGGCTGGGCCATGATTCCCAGTATCTTGTGACTGTTCTCCATTTTGTGGTTTTCATAAGTTGTATGTTAAAGGATTAGGATGGGGCTGTAAATCCCTTCATAGGATCACCTCCCTGTTCCACTGTAAAGGGATTTTCCCTGGAAGATGGCTTGCCCTACCCTTAATCCTTTCGTCCTACGAGAGATACAGGACAGAGAAGCAGGTAGAGAATTGGGAACCTCGGACCATCAAGAGAGCAGCACCGGGAGAAGAGCCCGTCCTTCAGACCCAAGCCTCCTGTGCCAAGACGCTCCCTGGACAAAGACTGATGCAATACTAGACTTCCCTCTAGAGCCGACAAGGAAGAAATCCTTCCCCTGGAGTGGACATCTTGAATTTGGACTTGTAGCATACCAAACAGTGTAAAAATAAACCTTCCTTGTTAAGGCCATCCACTTTGTGGTATTTCTGTTAAAACAACCCTAGCTGACTAAGACAGAGACTAACTAGCTACTTGGTGGTAAGTTTATTTCACTGGGATTTTTCCATTATGAAAAATCACTATTTTTTCCTCACAAGAATGGGTGTGTGATCTTCATATGGATATGACTTTCTTATCTGTAAGATCTCAGCCAGCACCACTCTCCAGGATGTTCAGAATACCTAACTCACAGTAATGAAATTCTTTACAACATAGCATCTGCTGAGAGAAATCACTATGCAGAAAAGGAGATGTAAGAGTGGGTCCGTAACCATAAGATCTTGTGGTCCTATCACATACAACACAACCCATTAGCTGTTGATCTGATGGAGAACTAGAACGACTGAAGGACATACAGAACTTGAAAACTCAGGCAATATCCTGCGATGATGGGCTGCTATGCTCTCAGCTATGGTACACACATAGAACCTTTATGTAGTGCTCAACCCATAAAAGATTGGTTTGTGACTCTAAGAACCAAGGGGTAGAAGCAGGAATCAGCAAATGTACTATCTCTTAGGGACTCTGTGTTTCCAATCTGTGCAATTCCGGGGCCTGCAGCGTTAGAAATCACTATTCCCCAAGGCATACACACTCACACGGGGGACAGACTAAGATCCCTACTGAAATACCAACAGTGACTGCCAGCTGGGCCTTTTAAGGTTCATGTGTCTAGGTGATAAAAGACAGTTACTCCCTAGAGAGGGGGAGGACAGGCAACAGACCCTAATTAACTGGGGAAAGTAAGGTTGCTTTTATACATCAGAGAGAGGGATTATTATATACAGAATTTGGCACACAGTCATTTCTTAGTTTTTGCTGCCTAATGTGAACAAATAAATGTAACAACTATGTCTGAGAAGATGATAGAAATCAGGATCTCAGAGCCCTTAGGAATGAAGGTCTGTATCACCACCAGGTAAACTGTCAAGATGAAAAGAGATTATAAGTGAGGGTAAGAGAAATTTGTAATGAATAGAGGAGTAGAGTGATAAACAGTACCACTTAAATTCTTGAGACCAACCTCAGTGATGAGCATTGTAATTGATCTCACTAAATTTCCTATCCTAAGAACTCTCTCGGGAAGAATAGCCCACTCCAGAGGGATTGTTTTTAAATATGCATAGAAAAATTTCTCTGTGTGCCATAATTAAGGACTGCTTGCTCAGTTACAAGGAATGTGCTTAACTGACAGATTTTAACTCTTATTTCCATCAGGTCTTCTTCAGTATTCAAACCAAGGCCGTGGTTCTTCCGTATGTAAACTCTGGTTCTTGAAAGAGAGTCAGTGGTGACCAAGATCAGTAGTTTTGGAGGGCGGTTCCCACTCAAGGACTGTACAAGGAGGTGCTGCAGCATCAGAGCTGTTCTATCCAGCATATAACTCTTCTCATAAACTCTTTTCACCAGAGATTTTGGTTGAGTCAGCTGACTTCGTATTAGCGCTGTATCATGTTTTATTCGTTTTCAGTACCTGATCATACTTCCCCTCCTGTTTCCTTTATCATGTTTACAAGTTTACCAGTCACTTTTGAGTTGATCCCAACTTAGAATGACCCTATAGGACAGTGTAGAACTTCCCTATTGGGTTTCCATGGAGCAACTGGTGGATTCAAACTGCTCATCTCCTGGTTAGCAGCCATAATACTTAACCACTGTATCACCAGGACTTCTTCATAAGTTTACTCCTCAATATAGCTTTTATTCTATTAATTCTTTAGCAATATCAAATTCTCAAAGTTGCTGTCACTAAAGACTCTTCAACAACAGCTTCTCAAAGAATCAACATCAACTTAAAATCAACATCATAATCAGAACCAGCTAACCCTCAACAGCTTCTAATAATTCATTTTCATTATTCCTTGAAAAGAAGCTTGAGGTTATTTTAACTCATCCATCCATTCATTCATTCATTGTTTTTTTATACATATTAAATATATTTTCTCTGGTTTTAAAGCATAGGTTAGATTCTGTCTAAAGTAGTACATTGTTTATGTTGGTGATTACAACATAAATCTTGCCTTTAAGAGATGAACAATCAATATAAGTTATAAAACACATTTCTTAAACAAAGTTCATTTCAATTAACATTCAAAATGTAAAGTATTCAGAGCATTCAGGTGGGCAAAACCTTACTTTCTTTTGGAAAATAAAAGTGGGCATCATGAAGGACATGGTATTTGCTCTGGGCCCTGAAGGAGAAATGAGACTTGAACTGCAGAAAGTTAGGACACAATCAGTACAGGCAAAAGACACACAAGTGTGACTAATCTTCTCACTTATCTAGATGCACAAAACTGAATATAGTTTGTGTTTTCAATTCATTAATAAAAAAATATACGTTATGCCTTTTAATATCCTCATAGTAATAAATTGTTACATTAAAAAAAAGAATGTGTAGAGAACATATAGTGAAAGTCTTATTTAAATTGGGCACAGCTGGATTTGAAACTCAGCTTCCCCGCTTACATTGGATAATATTTTCCCATTTGGTCTTTTTCACTTCGGTATCTGTTTTCTCCACTCCATCTGCTATAAGACTGTTAAAGTCTTATTCCTTGCATAAAAAATTCCCATAATTTTACTTTTTATTGTGATTAAGTAAAAGCATACAATCCAAATTAATTTTGCATGTCCCTTATCTGCAGCTCTTCCTGCTCTCCTTGCCCAGTGACAGCACACTCCTCCTTTTCATTCTATACTTGCTGTATCCTCTTAACAAGCTCCTGTTCCCCCCCTCCACCCTCTTCTCTCTCATCTAGAAAGAAACCAGTAGGACAGCATCCTATAAATGCACAGAACCATAAAGTGCACACCATATGTTCACATTGTGTCTCTGAGTCCCATCTATTTTTTGTCTAAAGAGTTGACCTCAGTATTGCTTCCTGGCCAGGAGTAGCAGCAGATCTAGGGGTCATCCTCCCTGGAGATCCCCCAGACCAGCAGAATATCAATTGTTGTCTTTTAGTAGAGTTCTTCAGCTACACCGTCTTTTCTCATGTTGCCACAACAGCTCAACTTTGTGTGCTCTATCACGACTGTTTTGGTGGTGACCAGGCACCCTCTGATTCTTCTGGTCACATGCTGATATAGTCTCCCATTCACATGGGCCCTTCTGTCTTTTGAGTTCTTTTTCCCTTATGGCTTTGTTGTTTTGGTGGTCATCTATTCTGGATGAATTGTGACTATTTGGTGTACCTCAGGGGGCAGCTTGCTAGTATTTAAGATTCCAGACATCATTCAGCAACATGGTGTACAAAAGACTGTCTTAGCAGTAGGCTAGTTTTGCCAATTGGTCTCAGTGTCCCTGAGAGCGTGGTTCCCAAATCTCACCCCTGCTATTGTACCCTTGCAATATTGGAATGAGATTAGAAGAGCTTTCAGTTTATGGTGAAGTCCAATTAAGTTGATTTACTTTCCACTATGTGGTGTCACTACTTTCACCTAATCAAATTTCTTTCAACTATATAATCTATGACCAACCCTCTCCCTCCCACCCCACCATTGTAGCCTTTTCTTCTGTATGTAAGTCTATTTTTAAGTCTTTATAGCAGGGCTCTCATACAATATTTGTCCTTTTGCCACTGACTGATTTCACTAAGCATGATGTCTTCCAACTGAAACCTAAAATCATCATTGTTCTTGATCATTGCATAGTGTTTCATTGAGTATATGCACCATAATTTATCCATTCATCTGTTGATGGGCGTCTAGGTTGATTCCATCTTTTTGCTACTATTTGTGTTCATGTGTCTGTTCATGTGACAACCTTTGTTTCTTTAGGATACATGCTAAGTAGTGCAATTACTGGATCAAATGGTACATCTATTTCCAGCTTTTTAAGGAAGCTCCAACTTGCTTTCCAAAGAGGTTGCACCAGAGGCAGAGTCAAGATGGCAGACTAAACACACATTCTCTGTAATTCCCTTTGGAAACCAAGGCCTGAAGTGATAACTAAACAGAGCCTTCTGGACACCTAGTGAGCCCTAGGACACAGCATAGAGTTGTCAATCTGACTACATACCACTGAACAGGAACCTTCTTCTCTTTTACCACCCATCCTCCTTTGTTGAGTGCCGGCTCTTGTGGTCTGAATACAATTCACCATTTTAACTTTTTTCTCTCTGTCTTAGCCAGTGGGTGGGGCTGGGGATTAACTGGCAGCAAAGCTCAGATGCACTGCTGATGTGACTGGAGGAATGGCCACCTTTTGAGAGCCAGGCTCTGGACTCTAAGCACATAGACCCCTCCACCCCCGCTTTCCAAAACTTTGACATTGATTCACCTATTCCACAGTGAGCAGGAGAGCTTGTACGGGATGCCATACTGTCAACTGGGAGGTGGAGTTACCGAAACGGAGGCCCCAGAAGGACCTAATTCCCAGGATGGGAGACAGTGCCTGCCCAGAGAGCTCTTTTCAGACAGAAAAGTAGTGTTTTTCACATTGTAGCCTTACAAATGGGGCCTGACAGCAGATGACAGCAGAGCGGTAGCCCTTCCATATGTTTAACTAATTTACAGCATCTGGAGTTGGATATAGAGGTGCTTACTTTGCCATCTGGGAAGAGGGACTGGCACACATGAAAGCCTGACTGATCTTTGAAGCTTTCAGATACCTTTTATCTTTCAGTATCAGACTGCCTAGAGAAATAACTGCAGTGTATATTGATGGCATCTCTTCCAACTTTTACTGACTTATATCATAGAGTTAGCTGATGGCCTCCAGTGATTCTATCAGTGGGGCTATATCTTTGCCAATCAGCAGGTAGAACCTGCTGCCCCAGAGATTCCACTGAACCCAGTCACTGAAGTATATCTAGGTGACTGGTGATCACCATCCTTTTCAGACTGAGCTTTAGATCTCATTATAGTAACACCAGAGAAACAAACAACTTCCAGATGCTCAAAAAACAACAAACTTTGGACAGAAGTGTAAAGAAAAACTTACTATGGCTCCAGAAGGCCCCCCAAAGAAATAACCAAAGAACTTCCCAGACAAAGAAGCCTTTCTGAAACTATCAGAGGGTGAGTACAAAAGGATTATATAGAGCACTGTCTTAGACATTATACAAAATGCAGCAGAGCAAAATGAAAAATTAAGCAAGCTGCTCAATTTGATGGAGCACCAATACTCTGAAATTCAACAGATAAATAACAAAATCAAAGAGATAGAAATTTCAATTTAAAGCCCAGAAAACAAAATAGAACAACTGGAAAATAGACTTTCTGACTTGGAAGACAGAGCTACTCACTCCAGCAGCTATAAGGAGAAATCAGAAAAAAGAAACAAGAAAAATGAAAAAACATTGAGAAACATGTAAGACTCTATTAAGAGGAACAATCTATGATTAACTGGAGTTCTTGAACAGGAAGGGATACCAGAAAACACAGAGAGTATTATTGCTGAGCTGCTGACAGAAAACTTCCCAGAAATTATGAAAGAAGAGAATATACATAGCCAAGATGCATATTGAACACCAATTAATATGGATCCCCGAAGAAAGATTCCAAGACATATTATAATAAAGCTTAACAAAATGAAACATAAGCAGAAAGTCTTAAAGGCAGCAAGACTCAAAGCAAAGCTAACATTCAGAGGGAAGCGGTATAGGCTTTTGTCTGCCTTCTCAACAGAAAAAAATGCTGGCACAGAGGCAATGGGATGACACAGTCAAAGACTTAAAGGAGAAAAACTTCCAACCAAGAATTACATATCCTCCACAATTATCTTTCAAATATGAAAATAAACTTAAGACATTTGCAGATAAATAGAAACTCAGAGACTGTAAAAACCAAACCAAAACTACAAGAAATACTGATAGAAGCTCTTGGCTTAGAATAAAAAGAGCATTAACTCTATACTTCAGGAGGCAACACAGGACACATCATCCAGAAACCTACTCAGTTAGGGAAGACTCCAAACTCAATCAAAGCAATAATATTAAAAGAAGAGAATCAGTGATCATATCATAAAAACTATGATAACATCGTATTAAAAAGAGGTATGTACTACAGTAGTTATAGTCCTTCCAGATGGAGAGGAAGTTAATAAGACTTGTAGTACCTATAATTGGGTTTGCCAGCCAAGTGCTGTTGAATTGGATCTGACTTTAAACGTAAATTATTAAAGGGCATCACATGGGTAGCTGCAAAGCACAATAAAGATGCAACATATCAAATCAAGAAACATAATAAAGATAACACAGGAGTCTCAACAATCACAAAACCAACACTGAAAAAGGTGAAAAATCAACTCACAAAGAAGAATGTCCCAGAATAGTAGCAACAACAGAGAAAACATCAAAACAAATATAAACACATCACAATGACAGCACGAAACACATACCTATCAATAATTGTTTTAGTCAGCTAGGGCTGCTCTAACAGAAATACCACAGAGTGGATGGCTTTAACAAAGAAAGATTTATTCTTACACAGTCCGGTAGGTTGCAAGTCCATATTCAGGGTGTCCGTTCCAGGGAAAGACTTTCCCCTTGTCGGCTCTGGAGGAAAGTCTGGTATTGCATCAGTCATTGTCCAGGGAGCGTCCTCACACAAGAACCTCTGGTCTGAAGGACATGCTCTGCTCCCGGTGCTGCTTGCTTGATGGTAGCGAGGTTCTCAAATTGTCCTTGGTTCTTTTTCCTTTTATTCCTTGCAAGCTAAAAGCATTAAGGGTGGGGCAAGCCATACTCCAGGGAAACTTCCCCCATAGCAGGAATTCACAGCCCCACCCTAATCCTTTAACATACAGGTTAGTAAAACCACACAATGGAGGACATTTCCAAGATACTGGGAACCATATCCCAGCCACATGGTTGCACACATTTTTGGGGGGACACAATTCAAACCATGACATCCCACCCTTTGACAACCCAAAAATCACATCACAAAACATTTAACACATTCATCTCACCATAGCAAAATTATGTCCATCCATATAACAGAAGTCTTAAATCAGTTCCAAGTCCAAAATACAAAAACTCTTCTACATCTGTGAAACTTAGAAGGCATTAACAGGCAACAGGAAAGTCAACAGAACACATTACATTAGCCCTCAAAGCTTTGGAAATACTCTTACGTTTTCTGAGACATTCTACACAACAGCAATGCTCTCCAGACTCTAGGTATCGGCCACACTCTCAGGTTTCTGAGTGGAGACCTCCAGCCCCGTGCTACAACTCTGCCTTCAAGGCCCACTTGGACAGAAACTCTGTCCCATTGGCTTTAGGAGCACCCTAAGCCCAACTGAGTGGCAATTCCACCCTTACGAACACAGCACGCCGTGGTTCCACCCTTTCAAACCCCTGAGGTCATGGCCATACCTCTTGAGACTGAGGCAGCTCAGCTTCTCAGGCTATTTGTCTCTTCAGCGTCAGCTTCCTCTGGCCGCATGGCCCGGGCCTCAGGCCCACATCTGCCCTGCCGGGCAAGTGTTCCAAAGCTCTGTAGCTCCACTGGTTTAAGTGCCCGGAGGCACCCCACTCTTGCTGGAAAGCGTCCTGCCCAAAGGCACTCAACTCTCTCACTCTGTGGGTCAGCAAGGCCAGCTCACCGATTCAAGTGCCCAAAGGCACCCCGTTCCGCGAGGAAAACTCTGCACAGGCACTGACCTCTCTCGCTCCACGGGTCGGCTCCAGCGCTGCCTCTGGTTCTGCCGCTGCCGCTGCCGCTGCTGCCAGTCCTCTGTTGTTTCTCACCATCTGCACCTTCTTCGTTCCTTCTGAATCTTCTATCCATTTGCAGTTTCAAAGTGGCTTCCACATTTTAGGTATTTGCTAGAGCAGCACCCCACTTCCACGGTACCAATTCTGTTTTAGTCAGCTAGGGCTGCTCTAACAGAAATACCACAGAGTGGATGGCTTTAACAAAGAAAGATTTATTCTTACACAGTCCGGTAGGTTGCAAGTCCATATTCAGGGTGTCCGTTCCAGGGAAAGACTTTCCCCTTGTCGGCTCTGGAGGAAAGTCTGGTATTGCATCAGTCATTGTCCAGGGAGCGTCCTCACACAAGAACCTCTGGTCTGAAGGACATGCTCTGCTCCCGGTGCTGCTTGCTTGATGGTAGCGAGGTTCTCAAATTGTCCTTGGTTCTTTTTCCTTTTATTCCTTGCAAGCTAAAAGCATTAAGGGTGGGGCAAGCCATACTCCAGGGAAACTTCCCCCATAGCAGGAATTCACAGCCCCACCCTAATCCTTTAACATACAGGTTAGTAAAACCACACAATGGAGGACATTTCCAAGATACTGGGAACCATATCCCAGCCACATGGTTGCACACATTTTTGGGGGGACACAATTCAAACCATGACAATAATGATGTTGAATGAAAATGGACTGAATGCTCCAGTAAAGAGACAACAAGTGACATCTTGAATCAAAAGACACGACTCATCTACACGTTGCTTACAAGAAACTCACCTTAGACTTAAAGATATGAACAAACTGAAAATTAAAGGATGGAAGAATATATACCAAGCTAACAATACACAAAGAAGAGCAGGTGTGGTGATACTAATCTCAGATAAAATAGATTTTAATGTAAAATACACCACTGTGGACAAGGATGTACACTACTGAAAGGTTCAATACATAAGCAGGACTTAACAATATTGAATATTTATGGACACAATACTAGAGCATCTAAATACATCAAAGAAACACTGACTACAAATGGAACCTACTAAGAATCAAACACTTTTGCCATCCAAAGACTTTACCAAAAGAGTTAAAAGACCACCTACAGAATGGGAAAAAATATTTGGCAACTATATGTCAGAAAGATGTCTGATCTCCATAATCTGCAAGGTACTGCAAAATATCAATAAGAAAAAGATAAATCATTCAATTAAGTGATGGGCAAAGGAGATGGACAGACACATCTCTAAAGAGGGTTTACAGGCAGCCAAAAAACATATGCAGAAATGCTCATGATCACTAGCTGTTAAAGAAACTGAAATAAAAACTACAATGAGATACTGTCTCACCCCAACAAGGATGGCCAAGATCCAGAAAATGTAAAACAATAAATGCTCGAGACAGTGTGGTGAAATTGAAACTCTCCTACTCTGTTGGTAAATTGCAAAATGGTGCCGCCTCTCTGGAAAGCAATCTGCTACTTACTTTAAAAGGTGGAAATAGATATAGCTTTGACCCAGTAATTCCACTGCTTGGAATACATCCTACAGAATCAAGGCGATTCACACCAACTGATACATGTACACTAATGCTTATTGCAGCACAGTCCACAATAGCAAAAAGATGGAATCAACCCAGATGCCCAACAACAGAGGAATGGATAGGTAAACTCTGGTATATATACTCAATGGAACACTATGCAATGACAAAGAACAACGATGATTTTAGGAAACATCTCATAACCTGGTTTCAATTGGAGGACATTATGTTGAGTGAAAGTAATCAGCGACAAAAGGACACATATTGTATGAGACTTCTACAATAAGAACTCAAAAACAGACTTATGCATAAAGAAAAGACTCTTTGATGGCTGCATGGGTGGGAAGGGAGGGAGGGAGAGAGTGGGGTATAAATTAGATAGTTGATAGAAATTTGTTTGGGTGAAATCAGTGACAGCACACATTAGAAAGAAGATCAACTTAAACTAGACTTCAGCATAACACGGTTACTCCTCCTATCTTAACCCAATATTGCAAAGACAGAGTAGCTGCGGCAGAGGGCTTGGGACCATGCTCTCAGGGGACATCAAGGCCAATTGGCATAACTAGTGTTTTGCTAAGAGAGTCTTTTGCACCCCACATTGGTGAGGGGCATATGGGGTCTTAAAAACTGCCAAGCTGCCATCTGGGGTACACCAAATTGTCCCAACTCAACAGGAACAGATGATCAACAAGAACCAAAATGACATAGGTGAAAGAGAACCCAGAAGACAGAGAGACCCACTTGAGTGGGTGACTACATCGACATGTGACTGGAGGAATCGGGTGGTGCCTGGCCACCACCAGTGATAGTCATGATGGAGTTCACAAAGTCGAGTCTCACTGGCAACATGAGAATAAAAAGGGGTCCACCTAGAGGTCTCCACTAAAAGACCACAATTGTTGGTCCAGGGGCTTCAGAGTTCCCCTGGGAGCATGACCCCTGCTCTGATGCTGCCTCTGTCCATGTCATTAGGCGGTCAACACTTCGGACAGCTTGGAAACACAGAGTTACTATATCTTGTGTGCACTTTATGGTCTCATACATCTATAGGATGTCAGCCTGCTGACCTCTTTCTGGAGGCAGGGGAGAGGGTGGAGAGGAGGGGATAGGAGATGGTTAGGAGGATGTGATATGTATAGAATGGAGAGGAAGAGTGTGCTGTCACCGGGCAGGCAGAGTAGAAGGAGCTGCACATAGGCAGGCATGCAAATTTATACATGGTTGTACATTTTCATTCAATCATAATTAAATAAAAATATATAATAACAAAGAGGTTGCACCATTTTGCAAACCTACCAACAGTGAAGGAAAGTTCTGATCTCACCACAGCTTCGCCAGCATTTGTTGTTTTTTGTTTTTTGAATAATGGCCAACCTCGTTGGGGTGAGATGGTGTCTCATTGTTTTGATTTAGATTTCTTTAATAGCTAATGATCATCAACAATTCTTTGTGTATCTTTTGGCTGTCTGGATGTCCTCTTTGGTGAATTGTCTGTCCATCTAATTGCTCATTGTTTAAGTGGGTTACTTACCTTTTCTCACTGAGATTTTGCATTACCTTGTGGATTATGGAGATCAGACTTCGGTCCAACATGTAGTTGCTAAATATTTTTTTTTTTTGCATTCTGTAGGTGGCCTTTTAACTCTTTTGATGAAATCTTTGGATGAGCAAATGTGTTTGATTCTTAGTAGTTCTCAGTTATCTGTTTTCTCTTCTGTTGACAGTGCTTTGTCAGTTTTTCAAATCTGTCTAAGCTGTGTAATAGGACTTCCATTTTCACCCTACTGTTCCTTGCATGATCTTTATCATTTTAGGTTTGATATTTAGGTCTTTGATCTATTTTGTGCTAGTTTTTGTGTAAGGTGTGAGATAAGGGTCTTGCTTCTGATTTTGCAGATAGATATCCAATTTTGCCAACACCGTTTTTGGTTAAGCCAGCCAAGTGACAACCCCAATTTAAAACCTTAGGTCTTTTGTCAAATATCAACTGTTCATAAGAGGATGGAGGTATCTCTGGGGTCCCATTAAATTTTGAACATTTTAGCAGGTCATAGAAGATCCACTCTGCCATCATGTGCAAGTATTTAGGGCTCTTGACATATTATCTTGTGTTTCTTTAGTTGTAGTATGCTGTTTCAAATGCCTGAAATTTACCAACTGCTCCTGCCTTACTAACCACATTCACATTTTTCCCTCTACTAATTCAAATAATTCTTACAGATTCTCTTTCACATCATCTTTTTTGGATGAGTTGTCCTATCTCCGAAGCCAACCTAAAATTTCCTCTCTCTATTTCCACAGCTTTTGTTTGAATGCACAGCAATTATTATTACTCCTCCCAGTAATCATTTGTTGATTTACTGTCCCTCCTCATATTCTAAAGGATGAAAACTGTTTTTCTTCTACTTTACATCTAGCAGAAGGAGTAAGTAGGCTTACTCTTGTAAGTATTCAGAAAAAAAGTTTGTTTGAATAAAGGCAGCATGCAGACTTTATGAAAATAAGACTAAGAATAAAAGAGAGGGGTCTAAAATTTTTATCCTGAGAGACAATGTTACCTAAATAAGAGGGATTTTGTGACTTTTTTTCCCCCAGTCTTTGTCTCAAGAGCACCTCATACTTTTCTGTCATTGGAGCATTTTTCAGCAAAGGAGTCTTGCAGGGAGCTGAAGCTCATGTCTCGCTGTAGAAGTCAAAAGAGCCAGATAGACATTTTTCCAAGCTTCCTTTAAATCAAGGGAATAGGTACAGGACAAGTGAGTAGGCACATGTCAAAGGGGCAGACACGTAACTTTACTTTGAATCAAAACAGATAGCAGACAAAATGTCCAGGAGGAGGTAAGTTGCGACAACTGGTGAAATCCAGGTTTCAGGTCCAGCAGGAGCAGCAGCACTCTTGCACAGCAGTTAAAGGAGGGTCTGCTACAAAAAGGTGGCTCCGTCCTGAGAACCCCGTTTTGAGGTCCAATTTCGATTAGCCTGGATGCTGATCTGCCTCCCATGTGTCTAGTCATCGCCAAGCTTGGTTTATAGTGTTTGCAAAGCACACAATCAGTCACCACATACACGCTCAATAAATTTATGTTTTCTGTAAATGAGGCAGGGTTTTCATTTGCTTCCCCAAACACTGGCTGATACAAAGAGATGATGTATTAATAGGCACAAGTGGAATAATAAATCAGAAAAAGTCAATCTAGAAAAGTCAAAAACTTAGGCAGAATCCTGGATTCCTCTCTTTCCATGAACTTCCACATCTAAACTTGGAGAAAGACATGCAGCCTCATCCTCCTAAATACATTTGAAAATGCACTTAATTTATTTTCTATCTCTGCCACTACAACTTTTATCCAAGTCACACTTCTAACTATTTTAACAAAGATTTTGTGTAAAGGTCCTGTCTCAAAATCCCTAATTGATTAACAGCTTTACACAAGCCAGTGACTGATAGGTTTTGAATTCCAAGAGATCAAGAGATAGATAACAGATAAAAAATTTTGTCAAAAGTTTCATTTTATATTTTAATATAGCATTAAACACTGATGAAATATTAACTGTGATGGTTTCTCAGGTCTTTGTTCTTTAGGTCTTGAAATCATAGCTAAAGCTTTTACATCCCACATTCTTTTCCATCATTAAAAGAAAAAAAAAAAAAAAGATATAAGTTTACCTGTTGTCAAGTTCCCTAGAGGTATTCTGGAACTTTTTCTCTCTTGAGGTGACCAGCCTGCTTCAACTGAACAACTGACGGTCCAGGCCACAGGCCACTGTCATCCAGTCTATTCCAACTCATAGCAAACCTATAGGTTAGAGTAGAATTGCCCCAGTTTACAAGTAGATTTAACATGCTGACTGTTTGGTTAGCAGACATAGCACTTAACCACTACACCACAAGAGTTTGAGTGACTGACAGTTACAATATACTACATTTTCTTTTCTTGGAGTACATAAAGCTTGCTTCCTGTGTTTCTTAGAGAAGATATTGCAAGGTAGCAAGGAAAAATTTTATGGCACAGTTGAGTATATAAAAATTGCATCACTTCCCTTCCTGGTTATTACTAATATAACTGTTTCACAAGCACATAAAATGAATAACTTGATCAGACAACTTACACTGTTCACTGGCAAGAAGAATCCTTGAATCAATCCCTGCCTGTAGCTTCAACTTCCTTTCTTCTTTTTTTCTCTGTCTCTGTTTTTTTCTATTTTGCTAAAGATTTTTAATCCTACATTTGATTCCCTTAATAGAAATCTAACTATTTGAATTTCTTCTTTCTTTGTCATTAGTAAGTTGACTTTTTCCCAGAATTTTTTCATTTTACCCACACTGCCATTTTTTTTCCCATGAGCAAGTATTAATAGCTTGTCTAAATATCTTTATCTTACAGTGTCATTAAGTTTATTCTCACTCATAGCGAAACCTTGGTGGCATAGTGTTTAAAGTTTGCTAACCAAAATTCAGCAGTTCAAATCTGCCAGACACTCCTTGGAAACTCTATGGAGCAGTTCTACTCTGTCCTATAGGGTCACTGTGAATCAGAATCGACTCGATGGCATTAGGTATGGTTTGCTTTTGGGTTTAAATATCTTTTTGATATCAGAAGATTGGTAGTGATATCTACCTTGTCATTTCTATTATTAGTAATTATGTTTTTTCTGTTTGTATCAATGAATCTTGCTGAGTAGGTGTCTTAGGCTGGGTTTTCTAGGGAAGCCAAGCTAGTAACACGTGTATGTACAAGGAAGTAGCTCACACAACTGTAGAAGCTGGATGTCTTAAGTCCTGGCATCAGCCTCACACAGCCACAGGAGCTGGTGAACTGCACCATGTACAGCAGGTCAGAGACCAGAGTTCTAGCTCACCAGCTGTATAGGTCTGTGGATACCAAGCTGGTGGGCAAGACTGCAAGATCTCTGCTGACTCATGGAGCTGTAGGGACTAGAGAACCCAGGATGGACTGGTCAGGGAACAGGACTCTCACTCACTGGCTTTAAGAATTGATGAATCCAACAGCCTCTAGTTCAGTTTCAGGAACCAGACACACAAAAAAGAGCAGAAGCTGCTGGCAACATGAACAAACAGGAAGTAGGTAGTGGAAGTTGGAGAGATGGTAGCTGAGGGGATGGAAGCCACCCCAGGCCCTGCTCCTGCCACTTGATGCAGCAGCCAAACATGGAGTTGCCAAGTTGACATAGTTCTTACCACCACAGTGAGTCTGACATTTTTATTAATACTATTTTTGAGTAATAGAACATTGACTTTTTCTTTTCTTTTGTCTATTTTTATCTTTCTAATCTCTGCTTTTACAATTATTGTTTCTTAGACTTTGCATTTTTATAAAAACTGAAGACAGATTATATAGAAATAAATATGTTTGAAAATCAAACAGCCAAATTAAAAATCTTTAAATGTTATACTATAGCTGAAAAATAAAGGGCTGTGTAACCAGATTACTCCAGGTTATCTAGAAACATTTTCAGCTGATAAATTATGGAAAACAAAAACAGATTAAGTATATTATTTAGAATGATCATTAATAGCATAATGCCAAGGCCAAGTGCTATATAATAATTATATATTATAGTAATATAATATATAATTATAATATAATATAATTATATTGTATAAAAATATATAACTATAATTACAAAATTATATAAATTATATAATTATAAGATTATAATTATATAATTATATAATTATATTATATAAAATATATTATATAATATAAATATAATAATTATATATTACAATGATATGATAATATTATAGTATATGATATAATATTATAATATAATTAATATATAATATAATAATATTGTACTATAATTATATAATATAATATTATACAATAATTTATAAAATAAATGTAACATAATCTAAAGGGGTTATAGGTGAAAATGGAGTTTATCGTCAATGAAGAATTTTAATTGAATACCTTGCAGGATGTCTAAATTTGATAATCCAGCAATTAGCATGTTACTCCTAATTCCTTTGTTAGCCAAGAAGTAACATATGTTCACATTAGTGTCAACAATGAAAAATCGGAAAATCTGACAGTGACTTCAACAAAAAACATTTTTTTTTCCTCTTATAAAAATTTCTGAAAGTAGGATTTACAGGTGTCACTTGCAGCTTCTTGTGTTTGTTACCTCTACAGGCTTCTCTTCTATGCTAATCTGTCACCCTAAATCTGGAATTCTGAAATCATGATCTAAGGTAGCTACTAATATCCTAATATTGAGTTTGAATTCAAGTCTTTCAGGAAGTGAAAGAGTGTCACCCTTCTCATTAAGAATTCCTCTCTGAAATTTGTGCTTATATCTCATGTCAACCCTTAGTTAAATTACAATAAACAATAGACCCAACTAAAGATAAGCCAAAAGGAGTTACAAAAGCACCTTGAGGTAAGTAACAATTAATTATCTAACTTTTCTAACATTGACAAGGTACATTATCCTGTTTTTGTATTGCTATTAAAGAAAAGTATCTGAATTTTCTTTCTCTGATAGGTTTCTATCTTACACACGTTCTGGCTTTCACTGGTTTTGTTGTATAAAAAAGTCAGATCATCACAATGAATCAAGTTCAAAAGGAGGGGAAGATGCAAGGCATCTGAAGATCACCAAAGAACCAAGAAATAGAGGCTAAAAAGAGATAAGCACCTACCTCCAGAACCAGCAGAGAGAAATTCAGCACCTATGACCGACAATTCAATCAAGTTGCCCAAACTGAGAAAATCAGTTTCTGTTTGTTAAAGCCACGCACTTTTCATTACTTCTCTCATAGCATCACTGGATAACTAAGACAAAAGCCATTCTTTTAAACATATCATCTGTATAGGTAGCTCGACAATTAAATTTGTGAACTCATCCTAAAAAAGGTACCACATACTTCATTGCTGAATATCACTGCAGTCACCTTCTAAGTAATCCCTTTGGGAAGCTGTGCACTGACGCCAGTACCTAGCCCACCCTTGAAAGCAATTTTGGAACCCTTTTTCCAGAATGTCCATCAGAGCTGTCATCGTACAAGTGCTGACAATAACTTTCGCCAACTCACTCTAGAAAAATTGCTTTGAAGGGTGGACTAGGCACTGGCATCAATGCATCATTTTCCAAGGCAAGTACTTCGAAGGTGACTGTAGTGATATTCAGTACCGAGGTATGTAGCACTTTTTCTAGGACGAGTTCGTGAAGTTAACTGCCAGAACTTGTATAGTTTGTGCATATATATATGTATACAACCAAATGCCAGACTTGTTGCTGTTGATTCCCACTCATAGTGATCGTATACACATATACATGTATAAATAAACAAGTATACATATAAAATCTTTCTAAGGAAATGATCTACCTCTGCAAGCCAAGTGTCGTCGAGTCGGATCCGACTCGTGACGACCCTAGGGTTGTTTTTTGTTTTTGTTTGTTTGTTTGTTTGTGTGTGTGTGTGTGTGTGTGTGTGTGTGTGTGTGTGTGTGTGTGTGTGTGTGTGTGTGTGTGTTTACATCTTTGGCCAAGATATTACAGCATTTACACACAATTACATCTATTGTGGTGTGTGTTTAAATAGAACCTAAACAGCCAATAACTTGAAAGCCAAAGCCTAATCTATATGATTCAGATGAAAGAATGCTAGGATCTCAGATAACCCACTGTATCTTCTAGACTACTTATTGGAGGAATCCTCTTTCTATCTGCATGTTACAGAGATCTTACACTTTCATGAAATATTTGTGAAGCAACAATGGTTGTGGTTGACTTAATATTTATTTTTCAAAGAAATCTTTATAAGTGAAAACCAGTTGTAGTATCTTGGGGGCTATTACTGTTATCATTTACTCCACTGTCTCCAATTTGTAACAAATCCAAATATAAGAAAAATAATTGATTGTATGTGTTAGCACTGCATGAAATAATGGTTGACTAGATAGACTTGTGAGGAATACAAAATGACCTGGTGAGAAACCATCTGCATCTCCACCCAACCCTTTAAAAGCGTTTCTCCTATACTCATTATCACAGTGTTCAATAACAATGTAACAGAAGCTTTGTCACCAGGATGTCATAAATGTGTTTCAGGCCTTCGTAACATGCTTGTATTACCTCTTGAAACATTTCAGGGTTAATTGTGCTTATTAGACGTCTTTCCATATCTATTTGAAATTAACAACATGGAATGTTATAAACCTTAGAAAAGATGTCTATATGTCAACCTAAACCAAACAATACATGGCAAAAAGGAATAGATGAAAAATACTGAAATAAGTTTTGCCCTCAATACCAAATCAGTGATTCATCTACTTGGGTTCATGTTAGCTGACTGATAAATGCTTTATATAAAAATATTGAGTCATTTTGCTACATATGGACAAATTCTATTTCAAAATTACAAAACCCTCAGAGTTGAAGACACTCCTGACTTCTAGACTCCTGAACTGTGAGAAAATGAATTTCTGTTTGTTAAATCCACATACTGCGGTTTTGTCTAATAGCACTAGATCAATAAGACACAATGACAACTGTGATGAGTAGGTTCAGGTGTTGTTGGTCTAACCCATCCATTATAAAATTCTCCTCCAGACCTTTCAATGGTTGGCGTCAGCTTAAAATTTTATATTACGTCCATTACTTCATGAGAGTGTCTATAAGACTAAAGTTTCTGTTTATCACTTTGAATGCTATATTCTTTCTCCATAGTGTTTTGTTTGTTATTTTGATGGCATATGTTTTTGGTACTGGAATGTATGCTTACTGATTGACTGTGTTTGCACTTTTGGTTAGTAATATGGATTTTCAGAAATGTGACCTGGCAACATAAGCTGCAAACAAAACAAATGGCAGTATGGTGCCACCAATCTGTGGCATGACAGTATGTCAGTAAAAATTAGGTAGATAATTTAGTATGTCTTTCCATTAGACTGAATGACGAATCTCTGGTTGTCCAAATATGAAAGAGAAAAACCAAAACAATCTGTGAGGTTTCCATAACTACTGAGCAGGAAAGCCATTTCAAGGCTTAGCTCACATAATAAACAGGGTAAAATACAGTTTACAAAACTAATACATCCCGGAAGCGTCAACTAACGAGATGCAGAACCTATACAACAATGAAGCCCCAGTTTTGGTCTGCTGAGCTTCACGTTTCAATAAGGTTCCACCCTGCTGCTAAATGCATTAGAAACAGGATAACATACTGCCATGTAAGTTCAAAGGCATAAAAGTGGTCGGCGTGCTCTTCATGCCAATGGTAATGAAAAGGTTATACTACTTCTGCATTTTTAGGAGTTCTTTTTAGGAAGAACTCTCTACCAATTAGTTACTTCAAAATAGAATTCATTATTAATTAGCAGGAAATTTAGTTGATAATTTCATTCTACCAGTTTGTTTACTGGTACCCCCTCCAAAAGTGACCAAATAAATGTTTAGCATTTCAGTGTTTTTAGTGTACACACAATTTTTATGCATCTTATGTATTTCAATCCATTACAGTTTTCACCATTTTTACATTCAGCTTGTACCCTTGTGGCCAGTAAATTTTTTTCAAATACAATTTTCTGGCAAAATTAGTAGTCTATCATAACTCTCTTGTCTCCTGGCTCAATAAGACGTCTTAGGCTCATCTTGGTAAATGTTATGTCTTAATTATAAACTTTAATTTTGAGTCTCTTTACTGATTTTATTAACTCATTAACAATCCGCATTATGCAAATGACACATCCTTGCTTGCTGAAAGTGAAAAGGACTTAAAGCACTTATGGATGAAGACCAAAGACTTCAGCACGAAAACCAAAATCCTCACCACTGGACAAAGAAGCAAAAGCTCTGTTAATTTCGTCCATCTTCTTTTGATGCTTCCTGAGTCATTTAATGTTTTTCTGCAGATTCATTCACTATTTCATCTCGAGGCTTGAATTTTTTTCTTCATTTTTTTCAGCCTGTGAGATGCAGAGCATGTTCTTCCCTTTTAGCTTTCTATTTCCTGCTCTTTGCATATCATTGTAATATTTTACTGTGTCTTCTCGAGCCACTCTTTGAAATCTTCCATTCTATTCTTTTACTTCACCATTCCTGTCTTTTATTTTAACTACTTGACTTTCAAGAGCAAGTTTCAGTCTCTTTTGACATGCAATATTATCTTTTCTTTCTTTCCTGCCTTTTTAACGACCTCTTGCTTTCTTCCTGGATAATGTCTTTGATGTCATTCCACAACTCATCTAGTCTTCAGTTACTACTGTTCTATGCATCAAATATGTTCTTGAGATGGTCTCTAAACTCAAATGGGACGTACACAAGGTTATACCTTAGCTTTTATGTGCTTGTTCTAATATTCTTCACTTCCAATTTAAATTTGCATATGAACCATTCGTGGTGTGTGCTGCTACCAGCACCTGGTCTTCTTCTGACTGCTGATGTTGAGCTATTCCATCAAGTCTTTCCACAGATTCCATCTGGCAAGGTCCACATGTGTTGTTGCCACTTATTTTCGCGCCAAAGGGTTTTTGCAATGAAGGAATTGTTGATGTTGCAAAATTCTATTATTCGATTGCTAGCATCATTTCTGTCACCAAAGTTGCATTTTCTAGCTGCTGATCCTTCTTCTTGGTTCCACCTTTTGCATCCCAGTCACCAACAATTATCAATGCAACCTTGTTGCACATTCCATCAGTTTAGGACTGCAGAAACTGGTAAAAATCTTCAGATTCTTCGTCTTTGGCCTTAGTGGTTGGTGCATAAATTTGAATAATAATCGTATTAACCGGCCTTCCCAGTAGGTATGTGGACATTATCCTATCACTGGCAGCACTGTACTTCAGGACATATCTTAAAATGTTCTTTTTTTGATGGTGAATGCAGCCACATTCTTCTTCAAGTTTTTATTCGTAGTGTAGTAGATCATATAATTGTCTGATTCAGAAAGACCGATAGTGGTCCATTCCAGCTCACTAATGCACAGGATATCGATGTTCATATGTTCCATTTTATTTTGGATGATTTCCAGTTTTCCTAGATTCATGCTTTGTACATTCCATGTTGCAATTATTAATGGATGTTTGCAGCTGTTTTTTGTCATTTTCAATCACACCACATCAGCAAATGAAGGTCGCAAAGGCGTTACTCCATTCATGCCATTAAAGCCACCTCTACTTTGGGGAGGCATCTCTTTCCCACTTCTCTGTGGAGTGCCCTTTAACCTGGGAGAACTCATTTTCTGGCACTATAATTGACCATGTTCTGTTGCTATTTGTAAAATTTTCACTGGCTCTTTCTTTTCAGAAGTAGACTGCAGGGTCTTTCTTATTAGTCTGCTTTAGTCTGGAAGCTCAGCTGAAACCTGTTCACTGTGGGTGACCTTGCTGGTATCTGAATACTGATGGCATAGCTTCCAGCATCACAGCAACACCCCAGCCCCCAAGGTATGACAAACTGACAGACAAGTGGAGAAGCAGCTAGTATCATTATGTTAGCTATATAATTGTGTAATCTTTGAATCAACCTAAATGATTGTGCCATCAAAATCATTAATGCCAACTCTGTAATATTATGAACTACTAACAGAAATGTTTGAAAATATTCTGTGCAACTATAAATCCAAACCTGTTGCCATTGAGTTGAATCTGACTCATAGTGACCCTACTGTGCCATTTTTGCTTTACATATGTTGAACATATTTTGATTATCACGCAAGTTTAGAAACAATGCTTCATCTTCATTTTGAATTTTTCTTCAGGTATTATGTCAAAATCTTTTCTATAAAAATTATAAACAGATATCTTCTGGTATTAATACAGTTATGAGTCAGGATTCTTATGTTTTGGGTTTCCCATTTGACCCAGCATCTTTGAGTCATTTCCAACACAGAGCAACCCCATAGAATGAGTAGAGTTGCCCCATAGTGTTTCCAAGGGATGGCTGATGGGTTCAAACTGCTGATCTTTGATTAGCAGCTATAGCTTTTTAGTCATTAAGCCACCAGCCACGCCAAGTGCTGTCGAGTTGGATCTGACTCATGACAACCCTAGGGGCCAGGGTAGAACTGACCCCCAGTGAAGCCACCAGGGTTTTCATATTTTTGGCTAGAATACAAGTACTTATTGAAATATTCTTTCCCATATTTTACTCCCTGAATTTCTGAACACTTATATTTTATGTGTATCATTAAAAAAAAACCTCACATATGTCATCTGAAAATTTGTATCTTTTTATTATGATTTCTTATTATATTTGTCTTTGGCACTTTTTTGTACTTTGTTTATTCAGTGTAACTCACTGTTTTAAATTTGACCTTTATTTTATTTCCTACCTCCATTTTGGCAGAGACATTTTTTTTTTTTTTTTCCGAAAGTTCATTTTGTCACTTGACAATACACACACACACTACTTTGGTAGTTATATATTCCATTAGTATTTAACAAATTTTCAGGATGCTCCAGAAATAATCAAATACTTTCTGAGCACCAATTAAACAAATGGAAGGAAAATCATGGATTTGGGAAGAATCAGTCAATGGGCTCTCAGTTGCAAAACTCTGTTTAATAGAAGATGGATAATGAATCTTCTTGTACCTTTAATTTTTGTCACAGTAAAAATAGTTTGTGTTTTATCTTTTAGACATCAATTTTCTCAGGTAACTAGTAGATTTAGAAGTAGATTTTCCTTGGCTTCATTAGTAAGCATGCTATTTAACTGTCCAATAAATTTGGGAAAAAATAAACTAATATTTTATGAACCAATATTTCAATGTATGGCTGCAAAGTCATATTTTCCTCTATCCAAGGAGACTAGATATTCATATTAAAAAAAAAAAAAAAGGAAAAGAGTACCCTCAAATTTTAGAACATAACTTTAGGTAAAGTATGTATGTGGATTCCCTCCATGGTACAAACTGTTAATGTGCTAGATTTCCTTTGGGGTTGGAGATATTTGTCCATCCAGAGGTTCCTTAAAAGGAAGTCCTAGAGATCTACTTCTGGTAAATCAGCCATTGAAAACATATGGACTACGGTTCTATTCTGACACCCATATTACCATCAGGAATCAGAACATCTCAACAATACTTGGCTAAGTATGTATTCCACAGTACATATCTGGAAACTCTGGTGGTGTAGTGGTCTGCCAACCAAAGGTCAGCAGTTCAAATCCTCCCAGTGCTCCTTAGTTATATTTTGACCTATAGGGTCACTATGAGTCAGAATTTTAACTTGATGACAGTGGGTTTCTTCAATCTTCACATGTGTAAAAAAGAGAGTTTTTTATCTGTTTATAATTTGTTGCATATATTACATTTGGGATACATTATAAAGTTTTTATTTTTTGTTAAAGTAGTTTCTATATGCTTTTTTTTTTTAAATTAAGAAATGGGTGGTTTCAAATTAGATTAAAAGAGCTGACTGCTTCCATGGCATGATATTGACAGCTACCACAGCTGGACTTGATAAGGTCCAAAAAGAAAGTGCTAAGTGATTTTGTCACGTAATCAATCAGTTGACACAGACTTCAAGGCATTAAGGGACCTATCATTTTTGATAAAAAGGAGAATGAAAAAATATGTTCCATATGCAATGAGTTCATATTACTGTGAAAGACAATCTTATATCATCATGTATCTCAGGGACAGGACAACAGAAGACTTTACATTTAAGATTTTTTTTTTTTTTAATTTATGTTTTCCCGTATATAAATAGTTTTAGGATGACTTTCACTTGGCTTTGGGTTTTGGAGAAAAAGTCATGCCACCTGGTGCAAAAATACATCTAGAGAATGAAATCTGCATATTTAAGACATGTAGGAAAAATAATATTAAGCATAAAAATGCTTGGGGGTATGGCACAAGACTGACCAGTGTTTCCTTCTGTTGGGCGTAGGGTCACTATGAGTTGGAACTGACTTGACTGCACCTAACAACAAAAACAGGAAAAATAACATTTATAACTCCCATTTATTAACTATTTAATATGTAAAAAGGACTGGGATAAGCATTTTATAGCATGACAGTGTCCTATTAGTAATCAATGTGTTTTTTTCAACAAAAGTTTTTGATTATCTATTAGGTACCAGGGTGTTTTCTTTAGCTAATTTTCAGAAGTAGATTCCCAGACCTTTCTTCCTAGTCTATTTTAGCATAGAAGCTCCTCTGTAATCATGGCAAGTGACTGATTCAATGTGTCACAGTTAGAAAATTAAGAGGATAGTCATGAGTTGGAGAGTAGGTGAAGAGTTTGATGATGAACTGCACTCTAGATGCATTGTACATCAGGATACCAGAAGACTATTCTTATGGAACTATTTTGTGGGCAGTTGTAAGTAAACTGGAAGTTAGAGTGAGAAGCTAAGCCTAGAGGAAAAGTTTGGGAACTTATCCACATGGATGTAATAGTCAATAGTATAAAATGGATAGACTCTCTTTGAGAGAGAAAAAAAAATTGCCTTAAGGGAGGAGGAGGTAAGCAAAGTTAGAGTGAAGGCAACACTTAGGATGAAGTGCTATGACTCTGTCTTAGCCTGGTATATAGACAATGAATATATTAATTAGAATTTTATGTAATACATGTGAACATACCTGAATCAACAGATGTTTGAGATACTTCTTAAAAGAAGAACAACCAAAATGCTGTTTAGAAGCTGGAATAACGAGACTAGTGTCCCTTACTTTGGGCATGTGATCAAGAGGGGCAAGTCCTTAAAGAAAGATATCATGTAGTAAAGTGGGGGATCAGTGAAGAAGAACACCCTCAACCAGATGGAGTGATACAGTGGCTGCAAAAATGGACACCCATTCAGTAACTGTTGTGAGGACTACACAGGGCTGGGCAGTGTCTTGTTCTGTCTTGCATAGAGTCAATATGAGTCAGAGTCAACTCATCAGCACCTGAAAAGAACAATAAATAAAATAAAAGGAGCCCCGGTGGTACCGTGGTTAAAGTGCCTGGCTGCTAAACAAGAGGCTGGCAGTTTGAACCCACATGCTCATCAATTGTTCCTCTGGAGAAAGATATGGTAGTTTGCCTCCATAAAGATTAATAGCCTTGGAAAATTTCTGGGGTAATTTTACTCTGCCCCATAGGGTCACTATGACAAAATCTGACTTTACAGCAAGGATTTCGGCTTTTCTTTTCTTTTCTTTTTTGTTATTTTAACATGAAATAAAATGAAGATACCAAGAGAAATCTAGAAATAAAAAAGAATATTACGTGCTACTGTTGGGGGTGGTGGGTGTTGGAATTTCCATGAATGGACATCTGCATTGCAAATTCTGGCAGGTAGGGTTCTAAGAAAGTTGGCTGGAAAGATAATGAATGTAACATTTAGGAAATGATTAGTGACCTTTATGATTCAAAGGGTGAATATATTCAAAAGCAGTTAAGTATTAAAAAAGGCATTTCTGGAATTAAATATGTGGCTCCAAAAATTTCTCTTTTCTTTCAAAGCTCACTTTTAATATGGAATATAAGTACACCTAATCCTTTATCTTGTATGTTAATAATGAATAAACTGAGGTGAAATTCAGGATGCACATTTACCAACAGGCCAGATTAAAGGCAGAATTATAAATTTGGAGTAGAATTCCATGGCTATCAAACCTAATGCTTTTTTATTGCTCTGTGGCAAGCATTTTTTCTTTATGATGTGATCAGCTCACACATGTAGTTAAATGGTATATAAACAACAATCAATTCAAATTAAATTATTCCATTTTTAGATGTAAAACCCACCAAACCAGCACATATCACATAACTGTGTAATTCACTCTAATTACTTAATGCTCATACGGTGTTAAAAAAAAAAAAATGATAGGCTGACATTTAAGTAAAATGGCTTAAACCTATCTTAATTTGAAACGTAATGATCACATTACTAATAGTAAGATTAGTCCTAAATTTTGAATCGCAGCCTCCAGGAAATTTGTGAGTTTTCCCTTAGACAATTTTAATAACACCCAGAGGAAACCCCAGGAGGAAACACAGTAACAAAATATCTATTTATTTGGCACATGTTTTTAGCATTTCCTGATTAAAATCTCTTTATATCCAGACTGCTGAGACTACAAATGTATTTGCCCGTGAATACAAGCAAGTTCTTTTTTAATTAGCCCCATCTCGGATCCAACTCGACTGCACTTGGCTTTGACTTACTGATTTATTCAGGACTACAATCATCCAGATTTTGTGGCTTTGATTGGTTCTGACATGACCAGCAGGTTGAGACTAAATGGAAAACAACACAAAATTCCTGCTACCTTGACTCTGTATTATTTCAGGCAGAATCAGAAGCAATCTCCTAATTTAATTGTAACGTTAAGACTTTAGGTCTACAGTGATGATTTTTTCTTTTTTGCTGTCCTGCAAAACATTCAAAAGAAGCGTCTTATGAAAAGAATCTATAACTATTACTTTTCCAATTCTGAATGTAAGACATTTATTTCAAATAAAAATTGCACACGAGACACGAGCTTGGAAACAAGGCAGCCAAAATCTTTGAGAATGCGAAGGATGCGCCAAGTGTGGGCTTACTCACTGATGAGACTATATGCGAACTTTGACAAAGAACAATTTCCTAAGCTATCGGGGAGCCACATGCCCCATAGTAGTGCATCAGCACAAGGGCAAGCTTATGATTTCAGGAGTCTTTTGGTAGCTTCCCACAATCTTCCACTGCTAGTCACACCTAAAGTCTTTTATCATGTTTTTTGTTAGAGAAAGAAAGTATATTTTGTTATAAGATTCAGTATAAAATATATACTGACAGCCAGCCAAGCCAAGTGCCGTCGAGTCGGAGAGGTATGTTATTTGATTATTTTATTTTATTTTAATATAGCATGCCTCAAGAATTAGTCACATCTGGTCTCATTATCTTTTCTCACCAATAAATATATCCATAGCTTCAAAAATTTGATTTCCTGAAAATTGTCTGAGTCTTGTCTATGTCTCAAAAACACACCTTTTTCTTAGCTTTCTCTAGCAAGTTAGTTTTTCCATCGTTATGTAAAATTTTAAACACACAACAGAGACAGCACTAAAACAAGCCCCAGTGGATCAATCACCTAAGTTGAATAATTATTAAATTATGCTTAATTTAATATTGTTTGTTAATGTCAAAATCCCCAGATCTACACCATCCACAAATTTTTCAAAAATAAATTTTAGACAGTTCACGCGTAATTATTTCAATGTACATTTATAAATAGTTGCTATTTTCATAATATAATCATAACTTTACTAGTTTTTTTTTTCTATTAACAAATGCTGAGTCACCTTACATGTTTCTTTGTCTCCCCTCTCCCCAGCTATTTGAACAAATCAGGAGCAAACCGGTTTCATGAATAACAATCTGTTCAAAATAAAATAAAAACATTGCCACCAAGTAGGTTCTTATTCAAAACAACCCTATAGGATAGGAAAATATTGCCCTATAAGATTTCCAAAGCTGTAACTTGCATGGAAGCAGATAGACAAACTTTTCCTACAAGATAGCAGGTAGGAACCCATCAAACCTTTAGACTAGCAGCCCAGCACTTAGCCACTTCACCCCTTCACCTCCACAGCTTCTAAATCTCCATATATTTTCTTTAATTGTTGTGTTATTATTTTTTAATCTACAGGTTTTCTCCACTCCCACAGTTATTTCCTTCTAACCAGCTGTTTGTCATGTGGGATTTCTCACAATCTATTCCGGTAGAACCACTAGAGTGCTCCCTGGAAGCAAAGATGGAGAAATTGCATGTTAACATACTTCAGACATGTTGTCAGGAGTGATCGGTCCCTGGAGAAGAACATTATGCTCAGTAGAGTGGAGAGTCACAAAAAAGAGGAAGACTCTCAACAAAACGGATTGACCTGTACAGTGGCTGTGGGCATGGTGCAAGACTGGGTAGTGTTTCATTCTGTTGTGCACAGGGTGGATATGAGGCGGAGCCAACTGATTGCACTCAAGACCATCAACAATACAGATTTTACTGATTTTCATATATATATTTGCTTACTTAGAGGAATTTGGTGTGACAACTCAAAACTACAGCTAACAGCCTGTAAGAACATCTTATATTAAGCCTATGTATATTGTTGTGCTTTTTCAATTTAATGTATCCAACAGGTAAGCCCTAGAAGTAGAATAGATTTTAAAGTAGATTTAGTTTGAAGTCACATGATATGTCATATTAAATTTCAATGAAGTAACATATCACGTGTCTGTTATTCTAAATATTCATAATTAACTTATGTTTCAGGTAAGGTCTGTATGGAAATATACTTTAGTAATAAAATCTAAATTATTTAAGGGAATTTACATTTTAAATTAACTAAAGAATTTATTTGCCTTTATTTCTGAGAACAATCTTTTAAGACTGAAAAGAGAGAAGGAGGCATAACATTTATTCAGCATCTGTTGTGTCTTAGACACTGTATGTGCATAACCTCACTTAACTTTCACAACACACTTTAAGCAAAAATAATTTGAATTCAAAGAATACAGTGTATCACCCAGTTCTTATTCTCAAGCCTGTCATTGTTCAGTTCAATAGGAAGACAGGAACAAAGCTGTCATACACAATGGGGTAAGTCTAGTGGATTTTCCACCTGCTCCTATAAAGATTTTCATACATGACATATAAAAGGCAAATTTAACAGTTGACAGTAATTTTTCTTGATTAAATGGTATACTTTAAGAAAGTGAAAAGTGAAAGGCATCTCCCAAAGAAAGAGAATTCAAGAAAGTAATTCTAGACCTTAGTGCTTAAAATTCAATCTGCAGTATCATTTAAATAGCTTTCTAAACCCGTAAATGACATGTTATTGATGAAGCTCTGGTTAGATATAGCACTATACATGGTTGAGTTTGAGTCATCATTCCAAATTATGCTAGAATGCAACCACGGATGAAAAACTGAAGCTGTTTGCTACAGTGCTCTGGTATCCAGATCAGTGGCTTTGAAGTAGAACAGAAAGGGACTACTTAAGCTTATCAATTAAATCACTTTTGGCTTAACATCCCTTAATTCATAATCTGAGAATTGTGTTCACATCACTGATAAAACTTACTTTTTTACCAATCAAACTTTCTCTATGAAAACTAGAAAATACTGAAGTATCTGATGCTAGTACTAAATAATCATTATCTTAAAATAATTTTAGTTTCTTCATGATGAATTTTATTAAATATTTTCATTATATAGTTTAGGAAAGGTAGAGTAATACCATGAATATCCCTGGAACAGAAGGCTTTACATAAACGTCATGTTGTAACTCAGTTATTCAGTTCTTGGATCTAAGCATCTTAATGGCACCTAACGACAAAATCAACAAGCATATTGAAACCCTGCTGGAGTAGTGGTTAAGAGTTATGGCTGCTAACCAAAAAGTCAGCAGTTCAAATCTACCAGGCACTCTTTGGAAACCTTACAGGGTAGTTTTACTCTGTCCCATAGAGTTGCTCTGAGTTGGAATTGATTCACTGACAGTGGGTTTGGTTAAGCAAGTAATTTGATGATACCTTAATATTTACTCTAAGTGCAAGTGTTCCTGCCTTAGTAAACATTTTTTTTTAATTATGAATTTTGAATACTAAAATTTGGATAATGAATATATAAATTATCCTTAAATTCTTCCATGTGATGAAAAATAATTGTCAAAACAGTAATACATATTCATTTTTGTGGCATTTGTCTTTTATGTATAAGAACTAATCACTGTGGACTGTTTAAATAACTGTGGAAACACAGTAAAAGATGTTGAAAGAACGGTACTCAATCATTGTTACTTTGAATTTAGGAGAATTTATATGAAAAGATAGTGACAGGAAGTGTGGGCTAATCTAGTCCGAAGGCAGCATTGTATTCCTTTGTAAATTTAATGTAATATGCTTGCCTATCAATACTCTTTCACTTTGAAGTCCATAGGATGCCGTGTCTGCTACTAACTTGGGATTTTAGAGTAATTTTCCTAAATACACTGAAAATGAATGAACCTTGACCTCCTTGATAAAATGGCAGCTATAACTTTTTCTAAATGTCTCTCTAAACTTTTATACAAAAGCACTGATTTTGTCCTCGGCTGAGACTTATCGTAACCATAAGCAAAGGTACAAAAGACTATCACGATGTTATTGACCCAATCAAAATCACTGCATTATCTCATGCTTAGAAAAAACAAATCGTCATCTTGGTTGGAAGATCATGTTTAAGCTTTTCTGGGAACAACCTTGGCCAAGTTATTGTGACTGAGACTTGATGTGGTATAAAAGACTATCCATAGAGGTGTGGAGAGTTGGAAATTAGATAGCAAGAAAACAAAGGAAAACTTCAACCACTTTGTGTAATTCAAGAGTCTCCAAGATGCTGCTTGAGAGGCAGTTGTGCTTGCAGTTCTGTTCAGTCTCGTGGTGCGTACTCCCTCCGCTATTCCGATCACACGGCGCACACGAATAATTGGGTTTCACACACAAGCCCTAGTTTCCCTATATGCATAATAAGGTTTTTGGTTCTCTGTTTTCTCGCAAAGTTGCTTTGCCACGTAATGAGATCATGAGTACCACTTCTTTTGAATTCTTTGAACTAAGTAACTCTATAACTAAAAGACTCTATTATTTCACCACTCTTGTTACACTACAAAAAATGATCTGTGCAAATACAGCCTTTCACTTGCTCTGTGTGTAAAATCCCCGTTACTTTCAATGGGAGGGTTTGTGGGACATAATTACAGGAATCTGCCTGTTCCGCAGGGTACTGTACAAGTAGCTTTCCAAAACATAAATGATATGCTAACATGCACCCACAGTTCACCTAACACTGTTAACACAAAGCAGTGACTCCAGATAACCACAGCTTGCTTTCAAAAACAACCTTTTCTCAGGGTGAAATGATGTTTAAATGTTAAAAAATAAAATAAAATAAAAAAAGAATAACCCTGAAGGATGAATATTAGGGTTTCATCAGTAACTCTATCAGTACTTTCACATCTCTTGACTATGCTTTTATCTCATTTCGTTTTAGAGGTTTCTTTTTGTTACTTCTTTGAATGGAGATATATTAATAACATCACTAGTACAGTTTGTAACAGGCCTAAGAGCTTACTCTCCTTTTTTCCTCTTTTTCTTTAGTTATAAAAGAATAAACTGGTGATGAATAAGCCAAGCCAAGCCAAGTGCATGATGAATAAAGACAAAACAATAATTCCAATTCATACAGTCCTCTGCATATCCAGTGCTATTGTGTCGCATTGTGAGTACATTGCGTTAAAGTGAATTAAGTAAAATGCTAGAGTATTATTTAGCTAACAGCTGATGAAGCATACTCATATTTTTGTTTAATCAAATACCCCTAAGCATAGGAGCATGCCATAATATTCTGATGTTTGTGTATTCTATGTAATTAGGAATACATACTCATTTTTCTGTAAATATATTTATGATGTAATTACAATATACAATATTAAAATATTAAAAGTGGATAATATTCATTTATCTTTCTTATTTTAATTTCTGAAAATTTGGGGCCAGGATTTAGTCTTGTTTCATTGGCTTAAGTGTTTTAAGAAGGCCTTCCCTTATCTGTACTACTTCAGTCTTTTTATTAACCTATATTTCTTTTTATTTTGAATGTATTTTTGCTCAATACCAACTTCTATGATATGGAATCTGTAATTAGTTACAACTTTTTCACAAGAACTCATTTATATCTAGGCATGTTGATGTTTAGAGGAATCAGTTTTAGAAAACTGATTTCCAGGCAGCCAGCTCTCAGTCCTCCTGTTTAGTATCTCTATACTAATAGCTCATTTAATATTCACAAAAGTTAATGATTTGAATTGCTGTGAGCTAGTGGAAACCAAGATGAGATGTAAAAAATACACTATTTTAAATAAATGGATATATCATATATTTTTAATATTCTGTGCAAATACTCCATTAGCCCTGCTTCTTCTATGCCACCTCTTTTTGTGTATCACATTTCCCCCATCTCACTCTACTTTGTATCATCATTTTAACTTATTAGAAGAAGTTTCCTTATTTGAAATTTTTGGTAATAGAAAAAAATAATTAAATTAAAATTTACTTTATCTTCTGATCTTGTAAATCTCCAGTGAATAATTAAAGTCCATAAATTCCAATTGTGTTCTAAAGTCTGTATAATATACATATATAGAGAATTTATGTATACATATAAGGATACAGACACATATGTCCCCACACATACTGGGGTGTGTGTGTGTGTGTGTGTGTGTGTATGTGTATGTGTATGATCTATAACCAAGAAATTATCATTGTCCAGTACAGAAAAATGCTCAACAGGCTAGTATATTGAAGTTTCTGTGATTTTGTATGTTAGTCTCTATACACAGGTACACATATCTGGTTTCATATGTGCACATATATATGTGCTGTGCCATTGTCTGTTTTATAAATATTTTAAAACAAATAGTTATATGATTTTCTCCAGATAATCATCAGGCAAATTAATATTACATGCAGTACAAAACGTGTCCAAACATTAAAGCACTAGGAAACCCTGATAGCATAATGATTAAGTGCTACAGCTGTTAACCAAAACATCAGCAGTTTGAATCTACCAGCCTCTCCGTGGAAACTCTGTGGAGCTGTTTTACTCTGTTCTCTAGGGTGGCTATTTGAGTTGGAATCAAAGTGACAGTAGTTTTTTTTTTTTTTTTTGGTAGTATCCATCAAAGCATAAAATTATAAGTACTTCTAAAGCTATTTATTTACGAATAAATTTTCGGCAACATTAAAGTAAAAAAGATGTGAAAAAAGTTAAAATTCATGTTTTTTCTGTTAATGATATTATGCCATATATTAGCTATGATTTTAAAATAATTACTTTTATGAATAAAAATAAAATGATTACAGGTTAAAAATATTTCAGAAATACTAAAGCTATGTAGTTACTTACTTTGGTATTTATTAAGGTAGACTCTTCTCCATTGATATGGAATGTCTTTTTTTCCATACACTGAATTATAAAAGAATATTAAAAGAATACATTCATTCTTTTAATTAAAAGAAATTTCATTCTTTTAATTTTCTAATCTCATCTATAAGAATTTCCTGTCTCAGAATAAAGATGAGAGTTCTATTGGTTTGAATCTACAGCACTCTTTGGAATCATTCTTTCCAAAAGTGGGTAATCAGATAATTTATATACCATTAACTTATTACTGCTGAATAAATCTATACTACTCATGATTATCCAGTTCTCTAGTATTTTCTAGGATATAAAAAATTCAAATCTATCAGTCATCTTGTACCTGAGTGAAATCTATTACCAATTTTAGCCAACTAAATGTAAGTAGAATGACATAAAACACTTCAAGGTGACAATAGCACTAGCCAGGAAGGAGAGAGTGGGAATAATGAGCTAAGACTGTAAAACTTTAGGCAGAATTGGCCAGGATCCTTATGTCATTGCATAAAGAGGGATGTTTAGAGATTGCAGAGTAAATCTTTATTATTTTAAGACTTTAAAATTTCAGGCTTTACTGCTACATCTACACCACTCTTCTGTCAGTTTGCCATACACAACGGCTTATACGTTGCTGTGATACTAGAAGCCACGCCACCATTCTCTCCATTACCAGTAGGATCATCTATGGTGGGCAGGCATCAGCACAGCTTCCAAACTAAGGCAGACAAGAAGGAAGAATCTGGTGATCAACTTCCAAACAAAATCGGTAGTAACTGGCTATTGGAAACCTCATGAATAACACCAGGTCACCATCTGGTATACTGTCAGAAGGTGAACACCTCAGAGTGGAATGCACTCAAAAGATAACTGGAACAGCTGCCTCCTCCAAGCAGAGTTGTGGATGGAGTCAAGATTTCAAGGCTCTTTTCCTCACGTGACACTACTCAAAATTAGAAGAAATAACTGCAAGCATCCATTACTAATTGGAACATGGAACACATATGAAGTATGAATCTAGGAGAACAGAAGAGTTTCAAAACTAAAAGGGAATATTTGGAGGAAATATTCTAGGCATTAATGAACGGAAACAGACTGGACTGGGCCATTTGGAGTAGAACAATCGTATCATCTCCTATGCTGGGAATGACACACTGGAGATGAATGATGTTGGATTCCTTGTCAAAAGGAATATTACAAGATCTGTCCCAAAGTACAATGCAGTCAGTATGAGAATAATATCTATACACTTAGTTAGTAGTTTAATACAACTATTCAAATTTATTCACCAAATACTTAGAGAAAAATGAAGTGTTTTTTTTTTTTCACTAACTTCTGTCGTCTGAAACTGATCAAATGTGTAATCAAGATGCTTGATAATTAGTGCTCATTTTAACTCTGGAGGCACAGTAGTTATGAGCTCTGCTGCTAGCTAAAATGTCAGGATTCTGAATCTGCCAGACACACGTTGGAAACACTACATGCCAGTTCTACTTTGTTCTATAAGGTCAATATGAACCAGAATCTACTGAAAGGTAACAGATTTGGTTTGGGGTTTTGGGAATAAAGAAAAATTTGAAACTAAGAAGGATCAATAGTTGGGAAATATGGCTGTGGTGGTAGAAACAATGTCAAAGATCCCATGATAGAAGTTGGCAAGACCAACTACCTATTCATTCACAATACTTTTTCTCAACAACATAAAAGGTAACTGTACTTGAAGACGGCTACCTAACCTACTAACTGAAAGAGAATCATATTGACACCTATTTCAATGAAAGGTGATCCAATGGAATACAGAAACAATCATTAATATAATGAGCAAGGAAAACTTTACTGAAGATAATCCAAAAATGTTTGCAGCAGTATGTCTATAAAGAACTGTCAGAAATTCAGGCTGGATTCTGAAGAATATTTGGAACAAGATTTTTCACTGTTGATGTTAGATGGATGTTGGCTGAAAACAGGCAAGACTAGAAAGATGTCTACTTATACTTTATTGACTATGCGAGGGCATTCTACTGTGTGAATCATAACAAATTTTGAATAATGTTACAAAGAATGAAACTTGTAGAACAATTAGTTGTGCTCGTGAGAAAACTGTACATATACAAAAAGATTTCAGTTTACTTATATACACAGTCAACAGTCATGGAAGCATCAGTCAAGAAATAAAATGGCATTTGCATTGGACAATCTGCTGCAAAGGACCTCTTTAAAGTGTTAAAAAGCAAAGAGGTCACTTTGAGAACTAAAGAGCACCTGACCGAAGCCATAGTATCTCCAACTGTCTCATATGCATGAGAAAACTGGACAGTGAATCTGAAAAATAGAAGAATTTATGCATTTAGATGAGAATATTAGAGAAGAATATTGAATATGCCATGGAGTGCCAGAATAAGAAACAAATCTGTTTTTGAAGAAGTACAGCCAGAATGCTTCCTAGAAGCAATGATGCTGAGATTTTACAGTAAGTATTTTGGGTATGTTATAAGGAGTGACCAGCTCCTGGAGAGGGATATCATAAAATTAAATTATTAATGTATCAAAAATTAAAATGAAACATTAAAAAACTTAGGACATAATTTAGCGAAAATTTTAAAAAATATTTAAAGTGTAAAAAATGGGAACAATATATTTGATTATAAAATACAAATTTTTCCACAAATTTCAAATTAAATGACAAAAAGAAAAAATGCTTACAATATATGACATACAAAAGATTATTAACTTTAATAAAGTTTCTGCAACATCACAGAAGAGTGAAACCATAGAATATCTGAACACTGCAAATAAGTCAGTATCAATAATATGAATAATGTTCATATAAATTTTAATTAAAAATGAAAAATTGAAAAACAGTTTTTCACCTAATACATTAATAATGCATAGACACACACATCCACAGATACATATAAACAAAATTGTACAGTGTGTGGGAGACAATCTCATTCTGATTTATTACATGTGGAAATATGATTTGTTTTAATATGTAGAAAACAATGTGATGATACTTATCAAAAGCAATATTTATGTATTTATGTTTATATTTTTTAAAGTATTTATAGCTACATAAGTATATTCTGAGGCAATTTTCCATGATATTGGTATATATTCTATTACTTAAGTTTCCAAGAAAGCAGAAACAATCTCATTGCCACCAATAAAAATACTACTCAATAGAAGTATAGTTTAAGCATGCAGTGGAAAATAATATAGTCCTTTCTGAAGATCACCGGAAACAAATGTACAGTGGCCGCCACAGTTAACCATTGCACACATCGTTAAAATACAAAAGAAACTAAAGACTTCTGTTATTTCTTAGTTCCACTACAACACTCTAACCAGTGTGTTTTTGTGGCGTAAGTGAAATTGTATTTTCAATTACTACTGAAATGCCTGTGCTCTTTTTCTCCAAGTTCTTAAGTTTACAATCTAAAATTCTAAATTTTATTCTATTTAATTAATAAACAATTTAATAACACACTAAAGGTATAAAAAACAAATATAATTAAATAACATTCAGGTAATCACATACATTTATATACTATTAGAAGGTCTTTAATTTTTTTTTGTATTGATAACCACTTATTCATTGCAAATGCTTTTTTACAACTTAAAAAAAAAGAAGTATACATGTGGACCTTACCAGATGACATATAACCCACTGCTGTCAAGTCTTAGCAACCCTATAGGTCAGGGTAGAACTGCCCCATATAGTTTCCAAGGAGTCCCTGGTGGATTTTAACAGCTGACCTTTCAGTTAGCAGACTTAGGACTTAACCCAATACACCACTGGGGTTTCTGGATGACATATACAGGAGTTAGATTGACTACAGCTGTGGAGGATGTCAATCAAGAGGCTCAATATAGCCAAGCAGAATAAATCAAGGGGATAACTATGAATCAGACCATCAGTTGCTCATATGTACATTCAAGATGAGCTGAAGAAAATCAGGACAGGTCCAAGGGCAAGTCCATGAGATCCAAAGTACAACCTGTATTATATCCCAACTGAATTTAGAGACTGTCTCAAGAATAGATTGATGCATTGGATATTAAAGACTGAAGGCCAGAAGAATTATGCAATGGCATCAGGACATCTGACATGAAGAATGCAAAAGGTCATTGAAAACGCAAGAAATAACTAAAAGACCACAATGGGTAACAGAAGAGAGTCTGAAAGTTGTGCTTGAATATAGAGTAGTTAAAGAAAATCAAGGAAATGCTGGGGTGAGGGGAGGGGGGTGGAGAACCAAACAGAAGATTTCAAAGAAAGGTTTAAGAAGATAAAGTATTACAGAGAAATGTGCAAAGGCCTGGAGTTAGAAAACCAAAAGGGAAGAATATGTTCAGCATTTGTCAAGCGAAAAGAACTCAAGCTGAAAAATTCAACCCTCAAGTTGGAATATTTTAGGATTCTATGGGCAAAATATTAAACCACACATGAAGCATCAAAATAAGATGGAAGGAATATGCAGAGTCACTGTATCAAAAAGCATATGATAAAGAAATGCTGGTCTTGAAAGAAGAAGAACAAGTTTCAGTAAAGGCACTGATGAAAAACAGATTGGTGAAATATCAATTGACATGTTTCAACAGGTGGATGCAAACTAGGAGAGCCTACTTATCTATGCCAAGAAATTTGGAAGACAGCTACTTGACCTAGCTACTGGAAGAAATCCATATTTATACCCGTTCCAAAGAAAGCTATTTCAACAGAAATAAAAATTATCAAATAATATCATTAATGTCACACACAAGTAAAGTTTTGCGGCAGATAACGCAAAACCAGTTGCTGCAGTACATCAACAGGCAACTGTCAGAAATTCAAATCAGATTCAGAAGAAAATGCTGGATAAGGGGTATCATTACTAAGTCAGAGTGATGTTAACTGAAAGCAAAGAATATCAGAAAGATGTTTACGTGTGTTGTATTGACTGTGTAAAGGTATTTAACTGTGTAGATCATGTAACAAATTGTAGGTAACATTGATAGAATGGGAATTCCAGAACATTTAACTGTATTCTTGCAAAGAATAAGAAATTCTATAACATTTAATTGTGTTCATGAGGAACCTCTAGATAGACAAAAAGGCAGTCACGTGAACAGAACAAGGGGCTATTGAGTGGTTGAAATAGGAATGATGGGCACCAGTGTGTATCCTTTCGCAATACTTATTCAGTCTGTACTCTCAGTAAATAAACTGACAAGCTATGATTTTTGAAGAAGAATGTGGCGTCACAATTGGAGGAAGACTCATTAACAACTTGTGATATGTGGATGACACAAACACTTGCTAAAATGACTAGCACTTGAAGTACTTACTGATTAAGGACACAGATTATAGCCTTCAGTATGGACTACGTATCAACATGAAGAAAACAAAAATTCTCACGACTGGACAAAGTCACATCATGATAAAGGGAGAAAAGACTGAAGTTGTCAAGTTTTTCATTTTGCTTGGATCCACAGTCAACTCTCAGGGAAGAATCAATCAATAAATCAAAAAATGTATTGCATTGAGCAAAAAATGCTGTAAAAGACCTCTTTAAAGACATCATTTTGAAGACTAAGTTGTAACTGACCCAAGCCACAGTATTTTCAATCACCTCGTTGTACTCATTTGAAAAATGGACAATGAACAAGAAAGACTGATGAAGGATTGATGCCACTGAATTACGGAGTTGACAAAAGATGTTGAATATACACAGTACTGCCAAAAGAATGGACAAATTGTATTGGAAGTAAACCCAGAATTTTCCTTAGCAGCAAGAATGAGGAAACTTCCTCTTGTGTGCTTTGGACACATTATCAGGAGGGGCCAGTCCATTATGTCTTATAAATTAGTTATTGATGTTGTTAGGTACCTTCAAGTTGGTTCTGACCCATAGTGACCCTACGTACAACACTAGAAAGCACTATCCTTTTCTGTGGCTCTCTCATGACCACTGTTAAAGCTACGAGGAAGATCCGAGGGGAGATACATTGGCACAATGCTGCAACAGTGGGCTCAAGCACATCAAAAATTGTGAGGGTGGGGCAGGTCCAGGCATTTTGTTGTTGTTGCACCTGGGGTCCCTATGAGTCAGAACTAACTCAGCAGTAGTTAACAAGTACATTTTGTTTTTAATTTACCACTTACGCTAAAATATAAAGAACTATACATACATACACTCATGTATACTTATAGAAAGGATAGCCCACTATTATGGATAACTTCTTCCAGACTGAATACAAAATTTAGTCCCACATTTCCTTAATTTCCTAAACTTAGAATTTTACCCATGATTAATTTCAACAAATAATTCCAGTGATCATACTCTAAACTATATTGTTTCTATAAATTTTCAACTTCCAAAATCTTATATCTTGGTCCTCAAATACCTTTTGGGATTTCTTACTTAGCACACAATCTTTCAGATGGATTTATACAGGCAATCACTACCAGCACTTCAGTGCTGACTTACATGAAGGAAATTATTTGCCAACAAAATCATGTATCCATATCGCAAACTCTGATTGAGAATCTCAAACTGATAGCCAGAAGACTTAAACCCATCCTAAAGATACGTTGTACATAAGGTTTTAAAAATGAGTCAAGATTTACAAATAAAATGTCATTTAAACGCTTGAAATGGATTAAAAATGACTGAGTTACTTTGTAAAAATGAAGAATAGACTATTTTCTACCTCATAGTCTTTTGAAGACCCACTGCCATTGAATCAATTCTGAGTCAAAATGACCCCACAGCAAAACTACAAGACAGCAGAACTGTCTTGTAGGGTTTCCAAAGAGTAGCTAGTGGGTTCACTGCTGACTTGATGGTTAGTAGTCAAGCTCTTAAGCATTGCAGAACCAACACACAACAGTCTCACAAAATCAAAAAACCCAACCCATTGTCACTGAGTCAATTCTGACTCATAGTGACCCTGTAGGACTGTGGAGGGAAGAGGTTTCTGCCCCCAAGAGGTTTCTGAGGAGTACCTGGTAGATCCAAACTGCTTTATGGTTAGGATCCATACCACTTAACCACAAAGTCATGAGGGTTTCCACAAAAGTCCCCATAGGTTTTATTTTACTTCTTTCGCAATGTGAGAATAAAATCACTCACATGTCTACTTTTCCTGTATCAGAATATACATACCTGCTCTGTCAAATGAATATTATTAAAAAAAAAAAAGAAAAAGTAACCACTGCAGTGGAGTCAAGCCCTATTTACAGGGACCCTAAATGTCAGAGGTCAGAGCACAGATTTTCCAAGGAGCCCTTGGCAGATTTGAACTGCTAATCTTTTGGTTAGCATAGGCAGCACCTACCACACTATGCCACCAGGGTTTCTGTCAAATAAACACGAGAAAATGAAGTATAGACCAAGAGAATGAGTGTAGTTCAAGAACAGTAATAGCATTTGTGTGTGTGTGTGTGTGTGTGTGTGTGAGGACTTTATTACCAATATATTAAGCAAAGAGTTACTTCCTCTGCTTTTCCATTTTTGTTAGAATGGTCACTCAACACGTGAGTTTGAAGTTCCGCTTTCTACCATTTTTCTGAATATCATGTTTTCTTATTTAGTCATCTGTTTGTGGGTTTTTTTTTGTTTGTTTTGTTTTGTTTTGTTTTTTTGCCTTCACAGAGACTCTCAGTCCTAGGATTTTTCCCTTAGCCATTAACCCCATGCCACTTTTCTTTTTATTAAAAAGCTAAAGCAAATCACTGTTTGGCCCTAATGGTACAACACTTCCATACTTTTATTTCAGTTACTTGATGATATTAGCTTCATGATGCTTAACCTGCGTCTATGTCTCAATTTTAAGCTTAGAAGAAAATAATCTTTTCTTTTTTAATCCACTGTTGGGTGACAAACATTGAAAGAACAAAAAGCACAATGTTATGCAAACACTTTTCTTGATTTTTTTTTTTGTTGTTGTTGTTGTTATCTAATATCATTTGTGTCCAAAATACCTCTTTGCAAACTTTGTGCTTGTTTCTAGTTGGTACTCTTACGGCTGCTTTGCTTGTCTATAAATTATGTTTGGCTTCATATGGCTTTGTGTCACTTACGTATTTACACTATCTCACACCAAAAATCTCATCCATTCAGTTGGCACTGAGTAGTCTTGATGCTGGTGACTTTTAAATTGAAATCTTTCTTTGAATTCCACAAATCTTATCACAGTGTATATTATCCTTCCTTACATGCTCAAATCTAAATTGTCTCCTTTCCATTCTTCCTATCTCAAAAGCATGGATTATTTTCATTTGTCGATAATTTTTCATGTGTCAGTTATTCCTTTGAGTATCTCCCATTTATTAACATACTTAATATGTACAAAATACTATGAGATGTTATTTTTCCACTCTCTAAATTTTAAACTGAAGATATCGAACATGACACACAAAGTCATTAGTCATCCCATAACTAAAAAGTAGCAGAGTTGAAAGCTCAGACCTCAAGGTCCCCAAGGCCATGTTTGCACCACTAGTTCTACTGCTTCTATTGACAGAACCACATTTAACTGTGCAATTGATATACTGCACAGTTGTGTTGGCTCTATGTCATATGGGCTTTTAACTTTCCCTAATCCAATTTGTGGCCAAGTTCTGCATTTGAACTGTCCATAGATTTTACTTTTTTGATATTTCATTAGCATAACCATCAAAATCACCTCAAACCACTCTGTCCTGATGATTTACATCTTAGCCCAAGACTTCATTCAGTATCTCCCAGTGTATTTCTGTGTACACTGAATTCGTATCATTGTCTACAGCATTCTCACCTTCTGTTCTTCTATCAAACTTCTCAACTTATCAAAACAGCAAATTTGATTGTGTTGCTCATCTTCTTCAATGTTTTGTGGCTGTCTATAACCTATAGAATAAAAGTCCAGCTTTTTAACACTCATTTTATGTTCTGAACTTTGTTATATTCAAGAAGTGGCTATAATAGAGCTCAGCTATTGTGTCTAAAATTGATTAGTATTGAATCCTTAGAATACAGATACATCTCAGTTTTTCAGAATTCCATAAAATTCTAGTTGTTTGCTTTTCTTACAGAAACTTACAAAAATTCTAAAATTTGAGATAGGTAATCATAATAACAGATAAGCATTTTCCTTGTGGAATTCTTCTGACTTCCTTACAAATAATTTCATTATCTATGATTTCCTTCTAATGTTAAATAGTAGTGGTTTTTAAGCAGGAAAACAACAAAGTTTTGCATTGTCATTTGGGAGACGACCCTGTTGTTCAGAGATACTTCAAAGTAATTGTAAATATTTGTTCATTATTTTCCTTAATCAATCACTTTGAATCTTTAGAAGTTGGAATTAAAAGATACTTTCTCAGGGGGAAAATTATCCTGATGACCTGATGACTTTACAGTTTCAAGTACATATGCACTATGCAGGTAGCTGAACCTGATGGTTAATTTTATGTGTCTACTCGGCTGGACTGTGGTGCCCAGTTGTTGGGCCAAGTATTAGTATAAAATGTTGCGGTGATTATCGTTACAATCAGTTGACTCAAAATATTGGAGATTACCCTAGATAATGTAGATGTGTCTTATTGAATCAGTTAAAGACCTTAAGAGGAACAAAAAAATAGATTTCTGAGAGTAGAAGGAAATTTTGCCTGAAGACTGTAATATAGATATTCTGCAAGAGTTTCCATCATACCAATTTCAGAAATGATAGCCCTTGTACTCCCTGTAAGTCCACCTTTTAACTCTAGATAGATAGATAAAGAGGGACAAAGAGATGATAGCCAGCCAAGCCAAGTGTGATAGATAGCAAGAAGATATAAATAGAAAGACAGACAGATACATAGATAGATAATATCTACATCTATATCTTCTTTTGTTTCTGTTTCTCCGGAGAATCTACTAGTGCACTGAGGAAACAGAAACATCCAGGTTCCCAAGTGTGGCATTCATGTATCTATTAATCCTGTTTGGGACTCTTTAGGCAGAATTGGTTGATTATAATTCTCACAATAGAAACCAGAATATATAAAAAAAAGAACAACCCTGCCTGTACCTCTCATTCAGTCAGACAATTTTCTGACTTGTTCACACGATTTGTTGCTACCCGATTTTGTCATTTTGTTTCTGTGAACTCCCATTTTGTTTTGTTTTGTTTTGTTTTTCCCTGCTTCAGAGTATCTATCTCACACACTTGTCTGGATTTGATCAGAAGGCGTGAATATTCTAGACCTCTTACTTTGTTTTCCTCTCTACATTTTCTTTATAATTTGTGTTCCTATAAGACCTTGATATTTGTTTCTACCTAGGCTATTTCCCTAGACTAGAAGAACTAGGAAAAAAATGGCACTTAAGAAATATTTTTGAACCAGGAGTGAATTAAATTTCTGAAGTCTTAAAACATATATATTCTCTTCGTTATTGGTGGTCTTCTGGGACCCAAACCAAGTGAGATATGGCTCCTGAGTTTCCCACGAGGAGTTAAGGATTAACAAATCCTTCTTTCTGCTTCAAGAGTATTTGACATTTGTTTCATATCCTTGTGTTGTCCTCTTTGAAACCTGAAAACTATAAAATATCTATTTTCTTTTACAGTGAGAATACTTATGTGAAGATTATTCTCTGATACATAACTTCAATTGTATTTTTTAAGAGTGTCTTTGAACCACATGCACTAGAGAATTACACTAATTCTTGGAACTGATGTGACCATTGCAGGGACCCTGTATGTTTATGCACGTGCAATTGTTATGCATATACTACTCCTGAAAAGCATGGAGGCTAGAAGAAAGGGATCTCCTTTCTTTATACCTAGGCTGTCCACTGTGGACTACTGCAAAAGCCTCTGATGAACAACAGAATATCTGATACTGTTCTTTTGTTAAAGCTGGGGGCTTCTGACCAATATCCTTCTGTGTATCTGCCCTTCATAGTTTTATGAGTACCCAATAAAACCTCTTTGTGAGTATTCCATAAATGTTGACTGTTAAAAAAATCAGTTTCAAACTAATTTCTAAAATCTAACAGAATATTTAAATATTGGGGAACAAAATGCTTTGCTAGAAATTTCATCAAACTAAAGCATCATTAGAAATCATGTAATTCAAACTATTCAAAACATTTTGTGATGAAGCACTCAAATTATGTACATATAATTTTGCAATTCATTGCAGCACCTCCTAATTAACATATTAATGAGACAGTCTGGAGGCAGGGCCAAGATGACAGAATAAAGGAACATTTTCCATGACCCCTCTGACAACTAAAATCCATAGGGAAAAATGAATCCAGTTAAAATGACATCCCAGGAGTCCTGTGCATCAAAATGAAAGCTGAAAAATTGGCCTGTGCAACAAAGAAGGGAGAGTAGCACCGGAAGGATGTAGTGTTCCACAGAGCTGACCAGCCAGGAAATGGATGTGACCATCATGGAACTAAGCAATGGAGGTTGGCTGGTGACCAGTTCAGTGACAGCAATTTCCTGGGGGTCCTCTGATACCTCCAGAACCACTGGAAAATGACACCAAGTCATTGAAAGCTAAGTCTTTGCATGAAAGTTGCTATGTGTGCAGATCTAAACCTTTCCTTCATCTGACATAAGTCTTCTCCCAGCAACACTCCATCCCTTCTTTGCACTATGGCCAGGCTTGGAGTCTGATTCCATTGGCTGAGCCCAAAGTAGGATACTCTAAGCCTGCTTTGAGCCATTCTGTGAGACACAGTGGGGGAAAAATTTAACAAACTAGGAGAAGGGGAAAAAAACAAAAGAAAATATTCTGCCATCTTCCCTAAACCAGGAAATCATGGCAAAAACTCTTCTTTCATCTAGATTCAGACATAAGGGGATACATCGTCCTCATAGACACTCAAGGATAGATGTTAGCCCTCTACTTTTCTCAGCAGCTACAGCCAGATAAGAGTGCCTATACCAATCATGCTGCCTATCCAGGAGAGTAAGCAAGAACCTGCCTCACAAACTTGGTGACTGACTACCTGGAGATCTGAACTGAATCCATATAGGAAAAGTAAATGGATTCTTGGAATCTCACATTAGTAACAGTTGTAATCACGCAGTAACATGACGTTAGAACTTCAAAGACAACAAAAAACAAACTACACATACATCTAGCCTGTCTGGACATTTCAAAACAAAATAAAAACATAGCAGGTAAAAATAAATAAATAAATACAATTTACCGATGGCTCAGAGACAACAGTCACTTTCCAGTCAATTGAAAAAAGCAGACTATGACTTCTGAAAGCTGCTAAAACAAAGATTCAAACTTTGCATAGGAAGTTCCCAGAATGATCAGAGGTAAAATACAAATGATTAATATTTAGAACTCTTCCAGATACGAGGTAGGAGATAAGGTAGAATTTAGCAGAGCAGAATGACAAATTTAAACAAATTGCAAGAAAGCATACAGTGGTGAGAAATAGAAATTCAAAAAATTAATTATGAAATTACAGAATTAGACAACTCAGTAGAAAGTCAAAGGAGCACAACTGAAGTGATGGAAGCTCACATTATTGAGATTGAAAGTAAAGCATATGATGTCAACATATTTGAGGAAAATTGGATAAAGAATTTTAAAAAAGTGACACTAAGAATTATGTAGGATTCTGTGAAAAGGAATAATCTACAAGTGATTGGAGTGTCAGAACCTGGGGAGATAGCAGAAAATACAAAAAGAATTGTCAAAGGTTTGCTGGCAGGAAGTTCCCCTGATATCATCAAAATTAAGAAGATATCCATCCAAGACACTTATTGAACTCCGAACAAGGTAGATCTCAAAAGAAAGACATCAAAGCATATTATACAAACTTGCCAAAACTAAAGATAAGGAGACACTTTTAAAAGTGACCTACAAAGGAGAATCAATAAGACTAAGCTTGGTCTACTCAGCAGAAACCGTGCAGGCAAGAAGGCAATGGGATGACATATATAAAGTTTTGAAGGAAAATAATTGTCAACCAAGAAATACATACCCAGCAAAACTGTCTACAAAATACAATGGCAAAATTAGGACCTATCTAGATAAATGGAAATTTAGGAAATTTGCAGGGAGGACCATCAAAATTAGAAGAAATTCAAAGGAAGTCCTTCAGTTAGAAAATCATTAACACCAGGTACACTCTACATACTATAGTAGTTCTCAGAAGGTATAGGAGTTTTGAATACTACTGGCAGTCAGCTCTCATTGAGGAATAACTCTATCTCAATCATAAACTGACTAATTTAATTCTCACAGCAGCTCTATATGCTAAATAGTGTGCATCACATTTTTAATTTACAATGGAAGAAACCAATCATAGATAAGAAGGCACACAAGCTTAAGTTTTGAAATACGAGTGGGATAAATACATACTGGAAAAGAAACAATAGAGATGGCATTTCAGGCTGAGGGGTGGGGGAGTGGGAGAGAAAAATAGTTAAGGTGGACAAATACAAGATCCTGTCTGGTCAAAAAGTCATGGTGCTGAAGACTTAAATTATTTTAATATAACTTAGATTAATCAAGTATTTATTATGGTCTTGCAGGATGATGGAAATTTTGGGAAAAAAAGTCATCTGAATTAAATTATTTTACAACATATTTCTGTTTAGAAATTGATTACTAAAGAGATATATTTTTAATTAATGATTAAAAGGTATTTTTACATATATATCTATATTTATATACATATCATACAAACATTTATTTAAATATGCTTGTACTATGTGACACGTCTTTCCAAAAAGATTCTGCCATTGCTAAAAAAAAACTTACTGATTTTTTTATGTCATATCTAAAAAGGGCAAATAATATTACATATATGTAATAAATATCCCAAGTATATGTTATATTCTTTCAAGTTTCATTTCAGATTTCTATTCTACTCATATATTTACTGCACAATCTATCAGCTCATTCTGACTCAAGATCAACTTCACTCTCCTGTTACACTAATTTGAAATTTTCAGCAAATATGCAATTCAAAATGCCCCTTTCTGAGTTCAAGTTGATTTCATATGCTTTTCAAAAAATTTTTGTCTCAGTAACTAGCTAAATAATTAAAAGAAATCTTTTTTTTTTTTTTGAAACCATCTTGGAAAACATATAATTCAGTAAAGACGTGGTTTTCCTCAATCTGAATTTCTGAATTACACATTACTTGTACTATTGTCTGTTATGATAGCAAAGCATGTAAAATTAATCATGCATGATTATATTGAAACTAAACACAAAAATAGCTGGTATAGCCACACAAAATGAGCGACGATATCCTGAACATTTTTTTCACTGCATTTTATTTGAAAATTTAAGATTGCAGTCACTTCCCATAAAGACATACACACACTTCCCCACGTTACTCTAGCTGCCGTTCCCATTCTGTGACGGCATATTCCTCCCCTCCACTCCACATTTCCCATGTCCATTCCACCAGCTGCCATCCTCCTCTGTCTTCTCATCTTGCTTCTGATCAGGGGCTGCCCAGTTAGCCTCCTGTGTCTACCCAGTCCGAGGAGTACATTCTCCATTGATATCATTTTATGTCTCATATACCAGTTCAAACTTTGAAGAGTTGACTTCTGGAATGGTTTCAGTTCAGTGATGTTCTGAACGTTTAAGAGGGTATTTTTCCTTGACACTTCATTTGTTTCATTAAGTGTCTTTGCATAACTTAAATTTATGTAATTTTTTTTTTTTTTTGGCTTGCTTTTCTATGGTTTTCACCTCTAAAACACTATCTTTTGGTGTTCTTTTGTCAGGTACTCTTGAGTCAGTTTTGACTCACAGCAAGCCTGTGTACATCACAAAAACATGCTGCCTCATCTTATACCATCCTGACAAGCATTGTTATGCTTGAGCCCATTTTTGTAGCTATTATGTCAGTCCATGTCCTTAACGGGCTTCTTTGTTTTCACTGATCCTCTATTTTACCATGCATGCTGTCCTTCTTCAAGGACTCATTCCTCCTAACAGCATGTCCAAAATATGTGAAATGATGTCTTACCACCCTTGCTTCTATGGGCATTCTGGCTCTACTTCCTCCAAAAACAGATTTATTTGTTCTTCTGATACTTCATGGTTTATTCAGTATTATTTGCCAACACAGAAATTTTAAGGCATAAATTTTTCTTTTGTTTTCTTCATGCATCCTCTACCTTTCACATGCATATGAGGCAATCAAAAGGACTGTGTCTTAGATCAGGCTTACCATAGAACTCACAAGTGACATCTTTGCTACCTAACACTTTAAAGAGGTCTTTTGGCAGCAGACTTGCCCAGTGCAACTCTGATTAATGTCCTGGAAAAAAACAATAGACAAATAATAATTTAACAGACAATTAAGGAGTTTTCTTTGACTTAGAATTTTGAAGTATTATATATTTGAGCAGAGGTTCACTGCCACTTGAATCCTTTTTCTGTCATTCTACGTATCCTAAGCTTTCTACAATTTTAAAACTTTGTTATATCTTTCCAGAATATTTATGAAAGCAGTAAGTTTGTAATAATAGCTTTAAAATCTTAAATTTTTAAAAGAATATAAGCACACAGTTTATTTCTCTGTTCAAAAGTTTAAAATTGGTAGCACTTATGGATTCACAACAATGTCAGTTTTTTTGTTGAACAAAGAGAAAAACTATATATACTTTCATAGGCAGGTGAAATTCATGCAGCCAAACCAAGATACTTCATGTTTTCAACATCAAATTTAAGATTCAGAATAAAATGTGATTTCTTGTATATTGTATTATTTAGCAATGCTTCACTCTAGCCCTTAAAAAAAAAAAAAAAAAAAAAAAAAACAGAAAACATGACCATCAGTCAATTCCACTTCATTGTAACCCTATAGGTTAGAGAAGAATTACACCATAGAGTTTCCAATCAGTGCCTGATAGTTTTGAACTGCCAACCTTTTGGTTAGCAAATGTAGCACTTAACCACTATGCTACCATAGTTTCCAGAAGGTCAGCAGTTCAAATCCATCAGGTGCTCCTTGGAAGCTCTAAGGAGCATCTCTACTCTGTCTAAATGTCACTACGAGTCAGAGTGGACTTGGATGGCAACAGAGTTTTGTTTGTTTGCTTTTCCCTTTACATATGTTTGAAAAACAAAATCAAATGTCTTACCATGACTTACAGCAAACTTTTACAGGATGGAGTACAAACGCCTCACAGAGTTTCCAAAGAAATTCACACTACTAGCCTTTTGCTTAACAGCAAGACTCAACCATTGTGCCTCTGAGGCTCCTATAGGTGTTTAACCAGCTACTGTTAAGTTGGTTCTGACACACAATGACTCTATAGAACACAATAGAACTGCCCCATGGAATTTCCAAGGAGTGCCTTGTGGATTTGAACTGCCAACCTTTTAGTTAACAAATGTACCACTTAACAACTATGCCACTGGGGTATACAAGTTTAGTACTCATTAAAAAATACACATACAACCCATAGTGTTACAATCATCTAAAATCAGAACAAAGCTCACTGAAGATGTCAGACAATTATCTCATTAGGGTGATGGAATTTGAAGTTTTCAAAATTTTCTGACTTTCAGGTTTTCTTCTTGGAAAAGATCTAAAAAACGAAAAGCAGAATGTCAAAGTATCAGAAAACACAGATCTAGCAAGACATCAATGACATTTGGATAGAAGAGGAGGAAAGGAATCAGACTGCTTTATATAGGTAAAGGAGGATTCTATTATGCCAGATGAAGATAAATTATCTTCCATTTCATTTGAAGGAAGAATAAGAGTATGTAGAAGTTCTAGATTTAGTTAAAAGAGGACATTTATTGAGTCAAGAACACAGGTCACAAAAAATTCAACTTGTTTATCAATGAAATGTTTTCTATTCTCTGAAAGTCTTTGTAAAGCTTTCATGTGCAACTTATTACTTTTAATGGATTTTGTGTGGCATTAGCTAAGGACAACAAACATGACAATGGGATGTCCCTCCAGAATTCCTCTTGGCCTTGCATTTTCATATCACTATCACTTTTAAAATGTTTTAGTAAGTAATATAATCTGTAAAAAATTAATTTTTGAAAGAGTATCTGAGGGATATAAAAACTTGGCCAAATGATAATTCCCAGCGAAATTCATTTGGTGACCTTAAATTAAGCAGAGCACATAAAGCTGCAAAAATAATGTAGGCAGTATTAAAAAAAAAACTACTGTCAGTTTAATACTGAATGTTTAATCTATAAAATTAACATGTGAACAGAACTGTTTAGAATCTCAAGGCGTGTCCTTTTTAAATTAAAATGGAACATTGATCTCTTTTCTACTGTGAGACTAATATGGCATTAAAATAACATATGAAAAAACCGACTGCTACTAAGTTGATTCTGACTCATAACACCACTGTAGGACAGAACAGAACTGCCCTGTAGTTTCCGAGAAGGGTCTGGCGGACTTGAACTACTGACATTTTGGTTAGCAGATATAGCACTAAACCACTATGCCATCATATGCATAGCTCAAGTATGGTTTTTATTTATTTTATTACTTTTTAACTTTATCACCCATTTACTGACTTTTTATAGTTTCTTTGAAATTGGACCATCTGCAAAAGGTATGTGTTTCTGCTTCTCATATGAATAATAAGAATCTATTATAGGATATTTCAAAAGCAATGCAAATTGTTACCGAATCTGTGTATTGCAAGATTTACTAATTATATAACCGTCTTAAGATGACAGCTGATGCTAAGATGGTGAATTAACTCACAGGGAACAAACAAGGCTAACATTCTCCTTCCAAAGCAGTTGAAATTTCAGTACTTCACTGGGAAGTAAGAAGGTCAAGGAATGTGAGTTAGACTATCCTATGGGAAAATGCAGAAAATACAGACTATTTTCATCCCTTTCAAATAAGTGAGTAAGATCCTTAAAATTTAGTTGAAATGTGGTAAACCTGAGCTCAAATGTCTTCATCCAAGTTCAGCCTCAAAATTATTACGTAACAACTTAACCACTAGCAGGTCACTGGACTTCTATTTAGCTCCACAATGTAAGTAAAATGGGAATAATCATTCTAGACTTCAGTGTGAGATTGATACATTACTGTAAAATAAGTATGTCAATTACATAAAATAAGATACGCTGAAGTTTTATTGTATTCTCAGTTATGCCAAACATAAATTTAGATAGCTAGTCAAGTTTTGTTCCTTCTTTATAAAGACCACATTATAGATGGAAATGATGACTCCACACTTCATTTTACATAGCCAAGCCAGCATCATTATTATAGGTATTACTGGGAAGGAAGTGAATTGCTGTCAGTTAAAATATGACACAATTCTTTCTTATTATTTTAAATTTATTTTGTGTTTTGTGTTTTTATTTGTTTATAACTTCTACTTATTGAAAGGACTACTTTAGAATTACATAGACATCGATTTGTATCATATGGCTGGCAGTTGGTTTTGCCTCACACTGCAAGCAAAATATATTTTGGTTCCAATGTCCAACCATAATGAATTCTTTGAGGACTTTTAAAAACTTTTTTATTATTCTTATGGAGAATTTTGAACATAATGAAAGTAGAAAGAGAAGCATATAGAACCTTAATGGACCCTTTACTAAACGTCAACAATTTTAACGTCATATTTACCCTCATTCTTCTCCCTCATGCTTCACTATGTTAAAGTAAATAAAAATCATGTTATTAATTTATTTATAGCTCAATGTATGTCAATAAATACATTTTTATATCTAGCCACAGTACCACTATCACAATTAAAATATGAGTATGTAACTAATGTTATTTAATTTCTAGCCATTAAAATTCAAATAGCATTTTCATAATAAAACTCAAATGAGGTGAAAATAATAGTATAAATATCTATCTCTTTGTTTATGCTCTTGAATATAAAGCATCCATACAATAAATGCTGGCTATATGAAACCAATCTGACTTGCATCCCAGCTTCAGAGATGTCAAATATGTTTCTCTATATGTATGAAATATGATTTGGCTACTATAATTATCTCTCTCCCACATAATTCTTGGCCTCCTGAGATTATGTAGACAATGGGATTTTTGTGATGAATGAATAAGCTTAGGAACCCTGTAAGTGTGCATCCACTGTTTTAATATTGTTTAAATAGCATAGTTTCTAGTATTTGAAATTTAGTTTAGTCTAGTGAAGTAATTTCACAGTTTTTACTAATACTTTGTCATCTTTTGTAGACAAACTTTAATATTTAATAATATTCCATTAAGAAATGCACATAACAGAGACTGATTCTAGGATGATGAAATCAGATATATGCCTGCTATGCTTGGACAAATGCAAAATTTTCTTCAGTGTGCTTAAAAATTCCCTCAGAACATGACATGTCACTGGAGCAAAGACATGCAAAGTTTCTCAGCAATGACTTTTTGGCTGACTGTCAGACTGATGACTCACAACTACCCAGATTCCTTCCTAGTGTGCATGCATTTCTGTAGTTCAGTAATCAACTGCTAGAAAGCTTACTGTGATTGGAGTAACACTGAATATGTAAAGTAATACTTAAAATTTTGGAGAGCATATTTTTCTTTTTACATTGTTGAGCCTTCTAATTTGTTTTATTCTTCCATTTATTCAATTTTCTTATTTGGCAGTGGTATCTCTAGATCGTAGTCGGTTAAGTGCTACATCTGCTAACCAAAAGGTCAGCAGTTCAAATCCATCAGTGCTCCTTGGAAACTTGGGGCAGTTCTACTCTGACCTTTAGGGTTGCCATGAGTTGGATGTGACTAGACAGCAGTGGGTTTATCTCTAGATACTTTTATGAAATGTTCAAATGTCAGCTTTCAAAATGTGAGATGATGTATGTAAAAAATATAGAATGCTGTTGTCATCACTGTTTACTAGCTTATCTTTCAGAGGCAATGTAATGCACTGAATTGGCCACCAAACTATACTTTTAGGTATTACCTCAGGGGAGGAGAAATTAATTTGTAGAGATGGTAATATTGAGATTCCTTTTTTTCTATGCTACAATTAGAGCAGTTTTGATGTTATTATAGTGGCCATTCATATATTATTAGCTTCTACACAAAAATTTTAGAATCAGATATATCTATTTTTTAAATTTTGCAGGAGTATAAAATTTATTTGCTTTGGACATTGGAAGTTCTGGAGTCATAGCAGTTCAAATTCATCAGGAAACTCTATGGGGCAGTTCTACTCTGACCTACAAGGTTACTATGAGATAAAATGAACTCAGCAGCAGTGACTTTGGCTTTGGCATTTGGCTTTCAGATTGATAATTCTGAAGTCCTATTACAATCCTTCTTATTTATCAGTTGTGTAATGCTGAATCACCTATTTTACCACTGTAAATTTTAGTTTATTCGTATATAAAATTGACACCATAAAATGACTTGCAAAATTGTAATGAATATTAAATATGAAAGTATGTCACATATGGTAAAATCCCAGTGAATGGTAGTTATTTTGTAAATAGTAGACACTGTAAAAATTCCCTATTTTAATGTCTTTACATCTGAAAATCTAAGGTTCATTTGTATATTTATGTGACAGGCAATGAAAGTGATATAGAAATGATGTTCAGAGTAGAACTCTGAAAGGAGATATTTTAGCAGGTTTGAATGAAATAATGCAGTGAGACATGCAAATGATTAACAAAAAAGCACTTTGAAGCAGAAAGAGCCATACGTAAAAATACCTTGGGGAAGGAAAGTACTAGATTGGTCCAAGAAACAGGAAGAAAGTCAGTGAGCCAACAGGAGAGCAAAACAGAAGGTAACATATGAGTCTGGAGACAGCTGGGGCCAGATAATGAAGGTCTTGTAGGTCACGTAAGGAAAATCACAAGTGGATTTTGAGCAAAGAACTGTAATGATTTGATTTAGAAATTATTTTGTATTTAGACAAAAAACTTTGCATATTTCTACAGCATCAAAATTGATGATTTTCATTTTCCATACTTCAAATTTTTTTTTTTTTTTTGCACATTCTGGTTGTTTTTGTAACCTGTAATTCACAATATACAGATCCTTTTCCTTTCTAATTATAATGTATAAAATTTCTCAAGTGTAAATATTTTGGTTCTAACAAATTTCTTTAGGCAGAAACAGACTTAAGCATAATATTGTTCAATGTAGTGGGATGACATTAGAACATTTAAAACCCACCTCATCAATAAAACATAAATTATTCCTATCTGTTTCCAAAATCAGTATATTCTCCCTTACTGCTGTCACAGCAAAGATGTGTCTGATTTCTTTTATTTATTTGCTTATTGATTTATTTTTGTGAAAATACACAAATCAAAACATGCACCCTGTTTTAGTCAGCTAGTGCTGCTTTAACAGGAATACCACACAGCAGATGGCTTTAACAAAGGAAAGTTTATTCTTACATAGCCCGGTAGACTACAAGTCCATATTCAGGATGTCCACTCCATGGGAAGGCCTTCCCGCTTGTCGGCTCTGGAGGAATGTCTGGTATTGCATCAGTCCTTCTCCAAGGAGCATCTTGGTGCAGGAACCTTGGATCTGAAGGATGAGCTCTTCTTCTGGGGCTGTTTGCTTGATGGTGTGAGGTTCCCAGTTCTCTGTTTGTTTCCCTTTCCTTTTACCTCTTGCACGATGAAAGGAAGAAAGGTGAGGCAAGCTACACTCCAGGGTAACTCCCTTTACAGTGGAGCAGGGAGGTGATCTGATAAAAGGATTTATGCCAAAGCCAAGTGCCATCGAGTCAGATCCGACTCAGTCCCACCCTAATCCTTTAACATACAGCAAAGGACAATCACAAAATATAGGGAATCATGCCCGAGCCACATTGCTACACATATTTTTGGAGAGATACAACTCAATCCATGATATCCCACCCTTCAGAACCCCAAAACTCACATCATTGAAACATGTAACACATTTATCCCGTCATAGCAAAATCATTTTCATTCCATATGGTAGAAGTCTTAAATCAGTTCCAAGTCCAAAATTCAAAAATTCCTTTACATCTATGACACCTAGAATGCAAGCTGTCTGCTTCCAAAGGCATGATGGCAGAACAGGCACAAGTTAGGTGTTCCATTACAAATGGGAGAAACTGCAGGGAAAGAAGGCATTAACAGGCAACAGGCAAGCCAGCAGAGCACGTTACATAGCCCTCAAAGCTTTGAAAATACTCTGACATTTTCTGAAACATTCTATACAATGGCCCTGCCCTCCAGACTCTAGGTATTGGCCACACTCTCTGGATTTTGAGTGGAGACACCTAGCCCCGTACTACAACTCTGCCTTCAAGGCCCACTTGGACAGAAACTCTGACTCATCAGCTTTAGGTGCACCCTAAGCCAACTGAGTGGCAATTCCACCCTTATAAGCACAGGATGCCGTGGTTCCACACTTTCAAACACCTGAGGTCATAGCCATAGCTTTTGAGACTGAGGGCACTCAGTTTCTCACACTGTTTGTCTCTTCAGCTCCTGCTTCCTGTGGCCTCACGGCCCAGGCCTCAGACCCGTATCTGCCCTGTCAGGGCAAGTGTTCCAAAGCTCTGTAGCTCCACTAATTCAAGGGCCTGGAGGCACCCCACTCTTGCTGGAAAGCATCCTGTACAAAGGTACTTAGCTCTCTCACTCTATGTGTCAGCAAGGCTAGCTCCACAGATTCAAGTGCCCAGAGCCACCCTGCTCTGTGAGGAAACTCTGTGCACGGGTTCCTAGCTATCTTGCTCCATGGGTTGGTTCCAGCTCTGCCTCTGGTTCTGTTGCTGCCTCTGCTGCTGCTGCCAGTCCTCTGCTACTCATTTCTCACCATTTGCACCTTCTTTGGTGTTAACTGTTCTCCTTGGTTCCTTCTGAATCTTTTATCCATTCACAGTTTAAAAATGGCTTCCATATTTTAGGTATTTGTTAGAGACACACCCCACCCTCACGGTACCAAACTCCGTTTTAGTCAGCTAGTGCTGCTCTAAAAGAAACACCACAGAGTGGATGGCTTTAACAATAGAAAGTTTATTCTTACACAGTCCAGTAGACTACAAGTCCGTATTCAGGACGTTCACTCCAGGAGAAGGCTTTCCCACTTGTCAGCTCTGGAGGAAAGTCTGGTATTGCATCAGTCTTTGTCCAGAAGCATGCTGGTACAGGAACCTTGGGTCTGAAGGACCAGATTTTCTCCTGGTGCTACTTGCTTGATGGTGTGAGATTCCCAGTTCTCTGCTTGCTTCTCTTTCCTTTCATCTCTTGCATGATGAAAGGATGAAAGGTGGGACAAGCCATGCTCCAGTGAAACGCCCTTTACAGTGGAGCAGGGAGGTGATCTGATAAAGGGATTTACAGTCCCACCCTAATCCTGTAACATACAGCACAGGAAAATCAAAAGATGGAGGACAATCATAGAATACAGGGAATCATGGGCCAATCATATGGCTTCATATATTTTGGGGGAGACACAATTCAATCCACGACACTCCCATTTAGCAATTTCTACATGTTGTTCAATGACATTGATGGCATTCTTTATCTTTTGTTAACATTCTCATCTTTTCTGCTCCATTTATTTCACCCTTATTAATTTACACTACATAGCCTCTAAACTTTTGTCTGTGTTTTAAATTTGCTGTTCTCATCTTGTTCTTAAACATTTTTTTTAAAGCGTAACACTTAAGGATGATACTTCCTTTTGCATTAAAGTGTTTTGTTCTTGTTTAGAGATATTTCAGTGAACAGTTTTGTTTAATACTTCTAAAAATATCTCATGACAGTCATTTCATAAATTACCTCTAATAAATCTGATAATTGTGGATTCTTCAAAAATTTGAAGTTTTATTCCACAAAATATGTCTAATTCCTTAAGATTTGTTTAAAAATCTAAGATTCAAAAATAAGTTCATTGTATGTCTAATTCCCCCTTTAATTTATATTTTATGCTGTTGAAATACATTGATTTTCCTGTATGTATGGATTCCTATTCAAGCACTAGCACTTTCTACCAAAATTTTTAATTGTTTTTGTTCCTGACTTTATTATTGCAATTACAGTAAATTAACTGGATGAATATACACTGGTGTACCTTAAAGACAATCTTATAATGGATTAAAACACTGTTAGTTTCAGTCCTAAATAATTGCTGTGCAATCTTAAACAAGGATACTTAAACTTCAGCTCAGGTGTTAATAGAAGTAGACTGGTTTAATAATAATAATATCTAGCTTTAAACAAACTCCAAAACAATAAGTTTTTTGAATTTATAATGGTATACCTTAAAAACAGTAATCTGAAGTGCTTATTGAGACCAAATACTGAAAGTAGGGTGTATTCATAGCATGCCTCAATTTTGTAATTAACAATGAATCAAAAGAAGCTATTAAGCTTCTGTGTCATGTCTATTCTTAATAAACCTCACGCTGTTTAATGTTCAAAATTCTATTGTCCTCTTAATATGTTTATAGATTTTTATGGGATCAAATATAATAGTACATTTGAGGGATTATTATTTTAGTAAACATTTATAAAGAGTCATTTCACTAGTTCCTTCTTCTACCTACCCAATATGTCTTTTTTTTTTTTTTTAGTTTCCTGTATGTTCCCATAAAAGTAAAATGTTGTCCAGCAATCAGGGAATGATTCCTGTGTGTATCTTCTTTCCCAATGTGCTGATCTATTCAGCACATGTTCAGATTGTTTAGGCTTTTGTTCATAGACATGTTTGGTCAATGTTCATTTTTGTCAACTTCATTTGAGACCTTGTGGAGCAGTAGTTACAGTTCTTGACTGCTAACCAAAGATCAGTGCTGCAAACCTGGTAGCAGCTCCATAGGAGAAGAATATAGCAATCTACTTTCTTAAAGATTTACAGCCATGGTTCGACTGTGTACATTGGAATTCACCAGATAGAAGTGGGGTTATTTGGGTTTTGTTTTTGATAGTTTTTTTTTTTTTTTTATTGAACTGACTTATTTTTTTTCTACAAAACACTTTAACATTTACAGGATAAGCATGTTCAGTTATACAAGAAAAATACTGTTGTACTAAATCCACTCTAATATCAGTCTATTATTTAAATACAAATATTGTTACTATCATAATGTAGTAAGATTTCTTGCAAAGCACATGACAGTGTTTAGAATAGAATGGTTGGCTAAAGAAGGGTCACCATGAGTCGGATCTGAGTCAACAGCACTTGGCTAGCTAAAGAAAGGATAGAATAAAAGATTTTTAAAAATGATTATGTTCCTTGTTTGTCCACTAAATTAGATTAGAGAAAGTGATAACTCAAAATGTTTGCCGTGCTCTGCATAAGTTGCTACATTCTTACACTTTGAGTGGACTTCAAAAACATTGCAAAATAGAAAGTAACATGAAACTCATAGGCATAACCGTATCAGTAAACCCTTCCCTTGGGACAGAAATCTCAGACTCAGAAATGAATATTTAAGGATAATTAAACAAAAGTCAAAACAAAATTAAAACAAAAAAACAGCAAGTAAAGCATCCACTCATAAATGTGCATGTGGTGGCATTAAAAACTGGAAAGTGGGACAAGGTGATTAAATTTTAACATGTATTAGATGCCATTAGCCAACCATTGAAGACTTTAACTATATAGAATACGTTGTAAAAGTGATCTTTTAGAAATATAGAATTAAAGAAGTGTGATCAAAACAAGGCAACTAAGCATGCACATTAGAAGTGTAATTTTTTAAATGCATATGTGTGTGTATGGATTAATTCTGCAGGGAGGTATATAAAACTAAGAATAAATGTCTTACGTTGGAAACATTATGGATGATTTAAATTATTTTAAAATATTTATTAATATTTTGAAAGTGTTAAATTTAGTTAATTAAATTGGGTTTCCATGGAAATATTGATACTTTACTGAATCGTGTCAATAATTTGTAGAGTGGATAGTTTAAATAGATAATAAAAAAATAATATTGACATGAAAAAGTACTGGTACTGTCACAATACAAACTATTACTAAACAAAATGATTTATTTAAATCAAATTAATACAAAATATCACAGCCTTTTTTATCATTTTCATAGTTCAAAAAAATTTTAAGCAAAATTAAGGCAATTCAAAGTATAAAATTCATTTAAAACAAAGCATACTCTTATAAATGAAACTGATAACTCTCTTTTCAAAATAGAAATGATGTCAAATTGTTTCCCACTGCGATAACTAACATTTTAAAAATATACTGATTTGATGACTCTGACTTTCATTAAAATGTTCTATTGAAAAAAGATTACAGGAATGTGCAGATAAGATGGTGGAGTAGCCACGTGTATCCTTTGAGCCCTCTAACAACAAAGAATGAGAAAAAAAAAGAAAGAATGGATTACACAGGACATTCTGGGAGCCCTGGATATCAGATGGAAAACTAGGAAAACCAGTTGGGTAACAGAGAAGGGAGAACAGGTCCAGAAGCAACCTGTTTGGCCAGAATTAAATTCCAGTCTTATAGAGGGACTGACTTCTGCCAGCCAAACAGACCTGTAGCTCAGCAGCAAAGCAGCAAACAGAGCAGAGACCTGGTGACCAAAGCGCATCTTTCTTAATGGAAACGTTGACCTTAAGACAGTCACTCCTACAGAACAGAGGGCTTTCACTTGAGTGTCATATGCTAAGTGCTTGTGAACTTGTGGAGAGTTAAATCTTTCTATAGGCTCATCTTTTCCTTTCCCCAGCACTTCCTTCTACTTCACAGCTCTGTACTAGGTACTAAACTCTGACACTGTACTTAGGTAGGACATGTGGCATACTATGTGCAGCTCCTCTGAGTGGGAAATCATCCCCATCATTCACTGCATGCTCATAGATCCAATTATCAACTAGCTGAAAAGACCAGCATGTTTAGAAACTCAAAAACTAAATTATATATATACATATATAGTCATTAAATTTAAGCAGTAAATTGGTTTTCCATGGAAATATTGACAACCTACTGGAATATGTGAATGATTTATGGAGTGTATGAAATAAATAGAGACTCTAAAAAACATTGATGTAAAAATTAATTATTGGCATTTTCACATACAAAATATTATTAACAAAAATAATTTATTTAAATCAAATTCATATATAATATCATGTCCTTTTTCAGTGTTTTCGTTAAATATATATGTTAGGATGAAGATTAGGCAAGTGTAGCAGAGCATAATGAGAAAATTTAAAAGTTGCAAGAGATAGGTGAGCAAGAACTACATGAAATTCATCAGGCTGATAACAGCATTGCAGAATTAGACAATTCAATAGAAAGTCAAAGGAGCATGACTGAGGAAATGGAAAGCAGAAATAGTGAGACTGAAGATAAAGCATCTGACATAAGCATTTTTGAAGAAAAATTAGATATATATATATATATGAAGAGTCTTTAAGAGTTATATAAGACTTTATCAAGAGGAATAATTTCAAAGTGACTAGAGTATCAACACAGGGTTGGGCAGGGAATAACAGAAAATACAGACAGAACTGCTGAAGATATATTGACAGAAAACTTTCCTGATACCATGAAAGACAAGAGGATATCTATCCAAGCTGCTCATAAAACTCCACACAAGGTAGATCTGAAAAGAAAGACATCAAGACATATTATAGTCAACCTTACCAAAACTAAAGATAAAGAGATGCTTTTAAAGGCAGCTAGGCTTAGACAAAGAACAACAACAAAATCTACAAAGGAGAATCAATAAGGCAAAGTTTGGATTATACAGTAGAAACCATGCAGGCAAGAAGGCAATGGGATGAAATATACAAGACCTCAAAGAAGAAAAAAAACTGACATACAAGAATTATATATCCCGAAAAAGTGTCTCCCAAATATAATGGCAGAATTAGAACATTCCCAGACAAATAGAAGTTTAGAGATTTTCAAAAACAAAACCAAAATTATAAGAAATACTGAAAGAATTTCTTTTATTAGAAAACCAATGACATCAGATATTTACTCAAGGATGTAATTCAGGACAGAACACAGAGATATCAAATAGGGAAATCACAAAAATAAATCAAAGCTAAACCACTAAAAATAGAGAAGCAGGAGTCTCAGTGTGTAAATGAAGACAACTTTGTACCAAAAAGAGGGGCTAATTAATGTATTTGTATATCTTTCAGATAGAGAAGTCAAGATGATACAAAGAATTTAAAAACTGGTTTAAACTCAGGACATTAGGGGTAAATATTAAGCTGACCACAATGGAAAATAACAATCCCCTACATAAAAACAAGAAACAAAATTTAAAAATTTCAGGGGAAAAAAAAATTGAAAAAATGAAAAGAAAAAAAACTCAACAAACAATTAAGTGGAAAGAAGAAACACCCAACAACATACACACACAAAAAAAGAACACTAAAATGACAACACTAAATTCACACCTATCTATAATTACACTGAATGTAAATGGGTTAAATGCATCAATAAAGAGACCAAGAGGAGCAAAATAGATTTTAAAAAAACATGGTCTGTTTATACTCTATCTATAAGAGACATACCTTAGTCTTGTAGATACAAAGAAACTGAAAATCAAAGGATGAAAAATTATATACCAAGCTAACAACATTCAACAAGAGTAAGAGTGGCAATATTAATTTTAGGTAAAATAGGCATTAAAGCCTAATCCACCACAGTAGACAAGGAAGGCCACTATATACAGTTTAAAAGATCAATACATCAGGAGGACATAATCATATTAATCATTTATGTGACTAACAGCCTCTAAATACATCAAATGAACTCTAAAAGCATTGGAAAGTGAGATGGGCAGCTCTACAATAATAGTGGGAGATTTGAACATACCACTTTCATTGATGGACAGAACATCCAGAAAGAAGCTCAGTAAACAGATGGCTGATCTAAATGCCACATTCAACCAGCTCGACCTCACAGACATATACAGAACATTCCAACCTGAAACAGAAAGGTGTATCTTCTTTTCCATTTCTCCAGAATAGATCACATAGCAGGCCATAAAACAAGTGTTTGTAAAATCCCAAACACTGAAATACTGTAAAACATGTTTTCAGATCATAAAGCCATAAAAATCAAAATAGTAGCAGAAAAAACAAGGGTAAAAAAATCAAATACATGAAAAGTGAACACTTTGCTCAAAAGCATCTGGGTTATACAAGAAATCAAGGATGAAATAAAGAAATACGAGAGCAAAAACACATCCTACCAGAACCTTTGGAACACTGTGAAAGAGTGCTGAGAGATCAACTTATCTCAATAAACATACACATCCAAAAAGAAGAAATGGCCCAAGTTAAAGAATTAACCTTACAGCTTAGATAAATAGAACTAAAAGAATCCCTCAAGCACCAGAAGAAAACAAAAAATAAAAGTTACAGCGGTGATAAATGAATTAGAGAATAGAAAAAACAATTGAAAGAATTCACAAGACCCAAAATGGTTTTCCTTTAAAAAAATTGACAAAACTGATAAACCGTTGGCCAAACGTAAAAAAAAAAAAAAAAAAAAAAAAAAAGAGAGAGAGAGAGAGAGCAAGAAAATAACTGGAATAGGATGGGTGATATCAAAACAGAACCAACTGAAATTAAAAGAATTATAACAGATACTGTGGAAAAAAAATGTGCTTTAATAAATACAAAAACCTAGAGGAAATGGACAAATTTCAAGAAATACGTTACCTACCTAAACTAACACACAAAAAAGTGGAACAACTTAATAAACGCATCTTAACAGAAGAGATTGAAAAATAATTTTAAAAACTCCAAATGAAAACAAGTTTAGGCCCAAACAGCTTCCCTGGGGAATTCTACCAAACTTTTAGAGAAGAGTTAGCTCCACTATTACTAAAGGTATTTCACAGCATAGAAAAAGATGTAATACTTCCAAATTCATACTATGAGACCAACATAACCACAATACCAAAATGAGGTCAAGCTAGAACAAAAAAGGAAAAATATAGACTAATAACTCTCATGACCTTAAATGCAAAAATCTTCAAGTAAACTGTAGCTAATGGAATTCAACAATATAAAAAAAAGAGTAATTCACCATGATCAAGCAGAATTCGCTCAGGGATGCAGGATAGTTCAACATTAGCAAAACAGTTGATGTAGTCAATCACGTAAACAAACAACAAAAAAGACAAAATAATTTAATTTCATCAATTGACTCAGAAAAGGCATTTGACAAAGTCCAACACCCATTCATGTTAATAACTCTCAGTAGAATAGGAGTAGAAGGGAAATTCTTCAACATAATGAGGGCCATCTATGCAAAGTCAACATCCAACATCATCCTAAATGGAGTCTGAAAGCTTCCCCTTGAGAACAGGAAAGAATACATAGAATCATTACAAACCCCCTCCCCCACCCCCCAAAAAACAGTGGGTCAACATTCAAGCTTTTCAAGAGTTAACAAACAATTGCGATCTTATGCTACTGAAAGAAGAAGGTCAAGGTAAACTGCAGCTGTTGGAGAAAAACAAGGCTCTGGCAACTGACAAAATGCCTCCTGAGATGTTTCAGCAAATGGATGCAGCACCGAAACTGCTCACTTGTCTGTGTCAAGAAATTTGGAAAAAAGCTACCAGACCAACCTACTGGGAAAGATCAATATTTATGCCTGTTTCCAAGAAAGGTGATGAGAATAAATGTAGACATTATCAAACACTGTCATTAATACTACATGTCAGCAAATACTGCTGAATGTTATTCAAAAGTTGCTGCAGCAGTATACTGATACGAACCAAAACCAAAAACCAAACCCACTGTCATTGACTCATTTCTAACTTAGAACTACCCTATAAAACACAGTAGAACTGCTCCAGAGTTCCCAAGGCCAACTGGTAGATTCAAACTGTTCATCTTTTGGTTAGCAAACCTAGCACTTAACCACTATTTCAGTGGGATATTGACAAGGAGCTGGCATAAATTCAAGCTAAATTTAGAGGACCACGTGGAACCAGGGATATCACTGCTGATCTCAGATAGCTCCTGGATGAAAGCAAATAATACAGAAAGATATTTACCTATGTTTTACTGACTGTGCTAAGGAATTCAACTGTATGGGTCATAACAAATTGTGGAAAATATTGTAGAGAAGGGGAATTTTGGAATACTTAATTGTGCTCATGAGGAATCTGTACATGTATCAAGAGGCACTGAAGAGAACACAAAAGAGATAACACACACTTTAAAGTCAGGAAAAGTGTTGTGTCCTTTCACCACAACTATTCTACTTAGGGTGAATGAATAATTCAAGAAGAGGGCTACATGAAAAAGAATGCAGCATCAGAATTGGAGGAAGACTCATTAACAATCTGCATTATGCAGATAACACAACATTGCTTGCTAATGTGAAGAAGATTGAAGCACTTACTGATGAAGAGCAGGGACCACAGCCTTCAGTATCAATTACACATCAGCATAAAGAAAACAAAAATCCTCACAACCGGACCAACAAGTGACATCATGATAAACTGAGAAAATATTAAGGTTGTCAAGGATTTTACTTCAATGTACAATTAACACACATGAAACAGTAGTCATGAAATCAAAAGATGCATTTCATTGGGCGGATCTGCTGTAAAAGACCTCTTTAAGAATGAAAAACCAAGATGTTACCTTGAGGATTAAGGCGCGCTTAACCCAGGCATTAGTGTTTTCAGTCATTCCATAGTCACGTGAAAGCTAAACAATGAATCAGTAATACAGGAAAAGAATTGATGCCCTTGAATTGCAGTGTTGGTGAAGAATACTGAATATAACATGGAATGCATAAGAATGGAAAACAAAAAATCTGTCTTGGAGGAAGTACAACCAGAATGTTCCTTAGATGCAAGTATGAGACTATGTCTACAGACACTGGACATGCTATCAGGAGGGATCATTCCCTGGAGAAGAGCATCATGCTCGGTAACACAGAGTCAGAGAAAATGACGAAGACTGTTCACGAGATGGATTGACATACTGGCTGAAAGAATAGGCTCAAGGATTGTCATAACTGTGAGGGGGCTGCAGGACCAGATGTTGTTTTGTTTTGTTGTGGAGAGTTTGCTATGAGGCGGAAGAAACTTGACGACATTTAACAAACAACAACAGCAATGTTTCTATTCCTTTTATCCCCTGTAGTGTACACAGTCTTGTGTGTGTGTGTGTGTGTGTGTGAGCGTGCGCGAGAGAGAGATTTATATTATTGCTCTTGGTGAGTATGTAACTGTCTTTATCAAGCAGTAGAATAGTTTAATTGCGTTTTGTTAAAATTTCTGCACTTATCAGAACTGCATCTCTCGAAATACTGATTTTAGTTCTGATGTATAAATTATAATTTGTAATAAAAGTTTGAAAATTAATTTAAAAAATCTGAACAAAAGAAAAGCCTGACCCTGACACCTTTAATGGAGAACTCTACCAAACTTTCAGAGAAGAGTGAACACTATTTTACTAAAGTTATTTGAGAACTTAGAAAAAGATGGAATACTCCCAAATTCATTCTGTAAACCAACATAAGCCCTTGTCACCACTTTCATTCAACATTGTACTGGAGGTTCTTGACAAAGCACTTAGATTATAAAATGAAATAAATGGCATACAAATTGGTAAGGAAGAAGTAAAAGTATCTCTAGTTGGAGATGATATAATCTCATACACAGAAAACCTTAAAGAATCAGAAAAGAAAGAGAAGCTACTGGAACTGATAGAAACATTCAACAAAGTATCAGGATACAAGATAAACACCCCCAAATCAGTTGAATTCCTCTAAACCAATAAAAAGAACATCAATGAGAAAATCACTAAATCAACAGCATTTACAATGCCCTGTAGTGAGATAAGATATCTAGGAATAAATTTAACCACAGATGTAATAGATCTATATAAAGAAAAACTATAAGACACTCCTACAAGAACCAAAACAGACTTCGTAAGTGGAGAAATCTACCTTTCTCTTGGATATGAAGATTCAAATTGTGAAAATGACTGTTCTACCCCAAACCCAAAATGAAACCCAGTGTCATCAAGAAGATGCCAACTCATAGAGATCCTACAGGACAGAATAGAACAGCCCCATAGAGTTTCCAACCACAAACTGGTAGATTTGAATAGCTGACCTTTTGGTTAGCAGATGCAGCATTTAACTACTACACCACCAGGGTTTCCTTTCTACCTAAAGCAATCTATAAATACAATACAATCCTGATCCAAATTCTGATACTTTTTAATGAGACTGAGAAAAATATTATCAACTTCATATGGAAAGGGAGAGGGTCCAGATAAGTAAAGCATTACTGAAACAGAACAAAGTGGGAAGCCTCACACTACATGATTATAGAAGTTACCATACCATAAAGCTAGTCAAAAAGCCTGGTACTAGAACGACTATAGATACACAGAACAAAGGAACAAAACTGAGAATCCAGATGCAAAATCATTCACCTATAAGCAGTCAATATTTGACAAAGGCTCAAAATATGTTACTTGGATAAAAGATAGTCTCTTTAACAAATGGTGTTGGCAGATCTCGATATCCATCTGTTTAAAAAAAAGAAATCACAAAATAAAGAAATGGGCTATACTTCATACCGTCTGCAAAAACTAACTCAAAGTATTTAAGACTTAAATACAAAATCTAAAAATGATAAGGATTATGGCAGAAAAAATAGAAATAATGCTAGGAGCCCTAATACATCACATAAACAGAATATGAAACATTACAACAATGCATAAACACCAGAAGAGAAAACAGACAACTGGAAACTCTTACAAATCAAACACTTATGCTCAATCAAGGATTTCCCCAAAAGAGTCAAAAGACAACCTACAGAGTGTGAAAAAAATTTTGGAAACAAAGAATTCAGTTTGTGTATAATCTCTAAACTCTATAAGATACCGCAAAATCTCAGTAAGAAAACACAACCCAGTTACGATATGGGCAAACGATGTTAACAGGCACTTCACCAGTGAAGACATCCAGATGGATAACAAATACATGAAGAAATGTTCACAATCATTAGCCACTAGAGAAGTCCAAATCAAAACTGCGATGAGATACCATCGCATCCCAACAAAGATGGCATGAATCAAACAACGAAAGATTGCATTAAGGTACAATACAATCCCACGCATTGGGTCCTGCCCACCGGAATAACTGCTACCAATCCTCCCTCATTAATGTCACAAGTACAGAGTTTATATGACTCGATGGCCATGAGTTATGATATAAAATGATACTGGTAAAGAGTGTACTTCTGGCTTAGTTAGATACGTGCAATTAAATGGGCAGCTCCTGTCCAGAGGCAATTACTCACTTAAGAAAGGCAGGAAAAGAGGAAAATGAGACAAAAGAAAAGATATGACAAAATAAAATGTGAGCTGAATCCTTAAATTCATCCCCATAAGTAGCTGCATTTAATAGAAATGATCTAAATGACTGAAGCAAGATAACTGGATGTTAACTATAGAAAAGTTACTTTAAATATCAAGAAAAATGCAAACTTAAAAGCATAGAAAAAGATACATCATTTAAATATTAATCAAAAGATGGCTGAAATGACGATGTTACTACCAAAGAAGATTATAAAGTGAAGTACGTTTCAGGGATGGAGAAGAACATTTCATACTCACAGACAAATCAAAATAGTTCATCAGAAAGACATAATAATCCTAAATATATGCACCTAATAATAAAGCTAAAAATGAGAATTATGATCATAGGAAGAAGAATTTATAACTCTATTGATGAGTTCAACATTTCTTTCAATATTAATAAAAAAAATCTGACAGAAAATAAGTGAAGTTTAGAAGAAATTAACTGGATCTAATGACAATTACAGAACAACACCATCTTACAATAATATGTTATTTTCAGAGTTCTGTGCAATGTTCTACAAGGTAGATGTTTTTTTAGGCCAATAAGTAAGTCTCAGTGTATTTAAAATTATTGAAATAATACAGACTTTTCTCTCAACATAATGATATTGAATGATAAAATTCCAAGTGCATTAAAATAGGAAAACAAAATACATGTAAAACATCACTTAAAAACTCAGAAGAGGAATTACAAAAACACAATAAATCTGAATTTGTGTTTCACATACGAAGCAGTGCTTGAAGGAGAGTTGGATCTTAAAACAATTGCGCTAGAAACATGCAGGGGAGGGGGTTGGGGCAGCTAGCATTACACACACCCACTAGAAAGACAGAAATTAAAGTTTAAAAAAATGAAAATACTGATGTTGGTGAGGATGTTGAGATATAGGAACTCTCACACCTTTCTGGTGGGATGGTAAAATGGTACAACCACTCTTGAAAACTGTTTGGTGTTTTTTTTTTGTTTGTTTGTTTGTTTTCAATAACCAATTAACAAATAAATATGTAAACTAATGAAACAAACACCACGATACACCCCTATGTATCTATATGTACTGCAGATTTTATTGCTGATTTGTTAATAGGAAAAAAAAAATCAAAAAGTACATAGTATGCCAACATTAAGGATACTTCATTCAAAGAGGATAATAAAAGCAAATTAAGAAGACATGGCCAGAGATTTAAAGAAAATGAGGAGTGAATACACAACTGGTAAAGGAAAAAAAGTAGTTTCAAGTGCATAGTGTGTAGCACTGTTAAGTAGTGCAGTGAGATCAAGTAAGATAAATTATAGGAAACAATCATTTTGGTTTGCAGCATGGTTGTTACATGTAACTTTGGCCAGGGCACACTAATTACACTGAAGTCAAAGACTGCTGGTTGTGAGGAGAGGACATAGAAAGAGTATGTGCAGTGGGTGTAGATGGAATTCTGGAGAAAGAATTATAGAAGGTGAAGGAGGACACATGTCTATGGTAGAGTTTCTCCTGAGGTTAAGAAAAAAAATAATAAAAAACTAGTTTGGCATTGTATCATGTTTAAAACGAATGTTTTCTACTTACCTACAGAAAGTAATAAAAAGAACTTCATTCTAAGTCTCACCCAATTTTGAATAAATTTCTTTGTCCACATAAGCACAATACTTAATCACTTGAAAATATAAGTAGTCTGTGGAATTTTATAACATAAAAATATGTCATGTATTTTATTAAAGAACTCAGGTGTTAATCAAAAGGTCAGTAGGTTCAATCAAGCCACTTCCTGGAAACCCTGTAAGTCAATTCTACTCAACTTGAATGCAAGGAACTTGATTTGGGTTTTATACTAATATTATCATCTGAAATATGCTTTTGAAACAACACTCATTCCTCAGTTACTAAAGATTTCAAAGATCAGATATTTATGCAAAAATTGTAGTGTGCAAAAATGGAGGATAACCAAACAGATCACAGAACAGAAGATACTATATCCTTATACAATTGCCAAATTGTATAGTTACATAACTTCCAAACCACTGAGTCTCATAGCTCCACCAAGTTTACCATAAACTTAGGCATCAACAGCCAGCATTACTTTTGATTTTTACCTTTACGTTTGCTATTGCTAAATGTGCATCACTAATGCACAAAATAGTTGAAAAGCAGACTTTTTTTTTAACATTGTCATAAATGTGAAATGCCATATAAGGAGATAGTCCGCAAGTGAGAACTAAGCGCATAAAAAATTGTACCAATTTTAGGATGGCATCAAACCACTGTGCATCTCTTTCTTGGGAGTGTAGCTTAAAATTATTCTTTCTTGTTAATAAATGCTAAGTTAGGCACAAGTGAACTTCTAGGAAATTTTGAAAGAAAATTTTAATCAAAAAACATCATGATTCATCTGTTTCTGGCACACAGTTATCACTTGTCAACAATAAAACTAACACGGACAGGAGTTTCATGCTTTTGCCAGAGGGACAAACTGAATACTGACTGTGGGTTTTGACTGCAGACATGAGAAGCAAACCATTTCTAACAGATGTATAATATGATTAAATATGCAATGCAACGATATTGTCAAAACCTATTAATCACTCTTTCAGGACACCTTAGTGTAGCCTTTAATGACAGCTGTGGGGACGGGAATGACTGCAGTTACAGGTTCTGTTGCTCATCCGCACTACCCGAAGGATCTTAAAAGAAAAAAAAAATAGCAACAACAGACACAGGTACAGTGCAGTGAAAATGCTTCGCAGAGATTTTTTTCTGTGGCTAAAGAGAGGACATATGTATTTTTTACCCCAACAGGAATAATAAATATCTCAGATTTTATTCTAGCTCTATTTTATTGGCTTTTTACCCCAAAATTGCAGGGATGGCTTTCTATCATGCTGGGACTAAGTCGAAGCTGCAGATACAGAGCTGAACCTCCAGCATGCATATATTAGGGTGCAGTCCCATGACTGACGATTGTACAATCTGTGCTCACAGATGAATAGTAGCAAAGCAGTTTCCCCACTGAGAATATTAACAAGTATTGATTTCTCAACCGTCGATACACACAGGTGCTGCAATATATTTTGGAAAAGCTAGTGTCTCAATACTATGATCATCAGGCTTAGATCTTTATTTTTATCCTTACTTCACTTTTATTGTTTGAAATTGCTGATGATATTAGGACTAAAGCAAAGCAACTAGTAACTGATCTAATTCAAATTGTTCTCACATTTAATTATTCTGCATTCCAGAATTTTATATCATAGCACTAAACCACTACACCATCAGGACTTCTCCTTTATATCATAGTCCATTGAAAATAGACAAATCAATTACAGTCAAAATTTACCCTTTATTCAATTTTTTACAGTGTTTTAGAAGTGATCAACATATTTGAAGATCTAGCTACTCAGATGTTATGAGATGAAGAAATGTTGCAGTAAGTCCTTGAACAAGCTAGAAAAATCAAAGGAAGGAGGAAATAAGTATAGTTCAGATATCCTGGAAACACACATTAAAATTGAATTGACAATTATTGTTTTGAAAAGTTGAAATGCTGAGGTAGTAATTGCATCTATGTCTTTCAGTTCTCTTTAGGGTGAGAAACTCTAACTTTCTAGTTCCTTTCTCTGATCATAGATGTTATTTTGTCACTGTTGCAAACATACGGTTAACAGAACTTTTACCATTTCAATGTCTTGCTTGTGTACAATTAAGTGACATCAAATGTATTAATCATACTGTGCAATCATCAACAATATCGTTGCCAATTTTTCTGTTGATGTAAACAGAAGTGCAGCCAGCCAAGTGCCGTCGAGTCAGATAAAAGAGAAGTGCAGTGTTCCCCAAATACTGATTCCTCTTTATTCCTTCCCTCTAGCTCCTGGTAACCGCTATTAAAATTTACCTTCACTACATTTGCCATTTCTAGGTGTTTCTTATAGGGGATATGATATAATATTTGTCCTTTTGTGACTGTCTGACATCACTCAACATAATTTTTCTAAGGTTCATGCATGTTTTAACATGAATCAGGACTTCACTTCCTTTATGGCTGAGTAATATTCTAAACATGGAAGAAGAGTGGGTCTGAATCTATCAAATGAGGCGAAATGGTCACTTATTTCTAGATCCAGATTTGCTTTCGAAAAATCAGAATATTCTTTTTGATACATTGATAGAAGTCAAGGTTGATACACCCCCTATAAAAGTCACATTATACAGGAAAGTGTGTAAATCACCAAAATTGAATAGTTGCATGTGTAGCTGCACATGCTTAAAAAAAAAAAAAAAACAAGATTACATTTTAAGAGGAACTCAGTCCTATCATCTTCATTGATTTTAATCTTGTGTTAAAAGTCACATATAAGTAATATGTAGCAAGACATAAAACATATTTGTGGGCAAGCTCACCAGAATAAAATGGTCAGCCTTTCTTGTCAGAGTTATACAAGTCAGATAAACAGGATCTTAATGCTAAGTTAAATGAAATTGTTATTTTTTGAAATCACTGAATGCACTTATTTTAAAATGTCAGGTAATTCAGTCTTCTTAATTAAACACATTTTTGTTCCTGAATTTCCCACTATTAATGCCCATTATTGAAAGGCTTCTAGCTTTAAAAGCTTTGTTTTTATTTCTGGTAATTAATTTCATATTTTAAGTATCATGAACAAACTATTACACTTTTTATTTTAGATATTATTTGATAGTTTCCTATGATGGAGGCTGAGATTTTAACTTTATTATAACTGTCCTACAACTTAAAGCATATTTCCAATAACCATTCTTATCACAACACAAACTCAAACATCCAGCCTTCTATCTTCCTAATATCACAATTTTGAGTTATATAAATATGGAGTATATATTATTATGACTTTGTACTGTACTTTCATTGTGTTTCCTGTATAATTTCTGATTCTCTAGAATTACTAATTTTTTTTCCTTAATTGATACCATAAGCCAATTAAAACCCCAAATCCATTGTTGCTGTGTTGAATTAGACTCACAGTGATGCGTTGTATATGAAAGTATGACTGTATTCCACAGAGTCTTAATAGTTGTAATGAATGCCAGGTCATTCTTAAATGGTGTAACCTGGAGGATTCAACTTGCCAGTAGCCATGTAGAAACTGTATTTCACCCAGAGACATTAGCTACTATGATTGTTATTTATTTTCTCAAGTCTCTGACTAAATAATGACCACTCAGTATATTTTAACTCATCAGATTTTGAGTAATTCCTTCCATATACTTATAAATAACCCTCTGAAAGCACTTAAGTTCCCCTGGATTTAGGTGACTAGCTGCTCAGGTTTCATTCTGGGAATTCCTTCACCAGTGTCCCAGTTATCTCCTTTACCATTTCCCATGTGTTGCATCTTGCTTCCTAAATAGTGTATTTCCATTTTATTGGCTTTACCTCTCCATTTAGCGAAGCCTATCATTCAATAGGTATGGAGAGTGTGTGTATATATAAGGATATGTTATGACACTTTATATATATATATATATATATATGTATATGTATACAGATGGACCCCCGATGCCTCTCTGTCAGTCCTACTGTGGTGAGTTGTGTGTTCCTGTGATGCTTGAAGGTTTGCTACTAGTATTCAGATACCACCAGAGCTTCCAGACTAAGACAGACTAGAAAGGACTCTACAGTCTATACAAAATAATTATCAAACAAAAACCTTATGAATAGCAGTGAAACATAGTCTGAGACAGTGCTGGAAGATGAGCCCCCTGGTTGGAAGGTGCTCAAAACACAGCTAGAGAAGAGCGGCCTCCTCAAAGTAGAGTCAACCTTAAAGACATGGATGGAGTCAAGCTCAGCACCTACATTTGTGGATGTGGCAGGATGAAAAATGAGAAGAAACAGTTACAACATCCATTAATAATCACAGCATGGAACATAAGAAATAGAATCTAGGAAAATTAAAAATTGTCAAAAATTAAACAGAACACATAAATACTGATATCCTAGGCATTAGTGACCTGATTTGGGCTGGCACTGGCCATTTTGAATCAGACAGTTATTTGGTCTACTGTGCTGGGAATGGCATCTTGAGGAGTAATGGTGCTGTATTTATCATCAAAAAGAACATTTCAAGATTTATACTGAAGTACAATGTTGTCAATGATAAGATAATATCATATGTCTACAAGAAAGACCAACTAATACAAATTTACACACCAACCACTAAAGATAAAGGTGAAGAAACTGAAGGTTTTTATCACCTTCTACAGTACGAAATTGAACATGCAATTAGGATACACTGATAATTACTGGTGATTGGAATGCAAAAGTTATAAACACAGAAGAAGGACTGGTACTTCAAAAATATGGCCTGGGTAATAGCAAAAATGCCAGAGATTCCATGATAGAATTTTGCAAGACCAACTACTTCTTCATTACAAATACCTTTCTTCACCAACATAAATGGTGGCTATACACAGGGACCCTGTCAAATGGAATACGCAAGAGTCCAAGTGACTAGTGGCTACATCTGTGGAAGGAGATGAAGGAAAAGCTCAGTATCATCAGTCAGAACCTTATCAGTCTGTGCTAGTTGTGGCACAGACTGCCAATGGCTCATATACAAGTTCAAATTGAAACTGAAGAAAGTTAGAAAAAAATCATGAAAGCCAAAGTAAAACCGTGAGTACATTCATGTGCGTTTAGAGGTCATCTCAAGAATAGATATGATGCACTGAATGCTAATGACCAAAGGCCAGACAAATTGTTGAATAAAATTAAGGACATTATACATCAACAAAGCAGGAGATCATTAAAAACACAGCAAAGAAAGAAAAACAACAAATTGTATGTCTTAAGAGACTCTGCAAATTTCTCTTGAATATAGAGGAACTAAAGCACAAGTAAGAAATATTGAAGTAAAAGAACTGAAGATTTTAAGAGGTAGCATCCGAAGACAAAGTAACATATTATAATGATACACACAAAGAACTGGAAATAGAAAACCAAAAGGGAAGAACATGCTCTGGATTTCTCAAGCTGAAAGAACTGAAGAAAAAATTCCAGCCTCAAGATGTGATCGTGAATAATTCTACAAGGAAACTATTAAATGACTCAGAGAGCATCAAAAGAAGAAGAAAGGGCTACATGGAGTTACTATACCAGAAAGAACTGGCCCATAATCAGCCATCTGAAGAAGTAGCGTGTGATAGGAACTGACAGTACTGAAGGAAGAAATTGAAGCTGCACTGAAGGCATTGGCAAACAACAAGGCTCCAGAAATTAATGGATTATCAATTGAGATATTTCAACAAACAGATGCAGCACTAGAAGTGCTCACTCTTCTATGCCAAGATTTGTAGGACAGTTACCTGGCCAACCGACTGGAAGAGATCCATATTCATACCCCTTCCAAAGAAAGGTGATCCAACAAATATGGAAATTACTGAACCATATCACTAATGTCACAAGCAAGTAAAATTTTGCTCAAGATCATTCAAAAGTGAATGACACAGTATATTGACAGGGAACTGCAAGAAATCCAAGCTAAATTCAGAAGAGGATGTGGAACCAGGGACATCATTGTTAATGTCAGATGGATCTTGTCTGAAAGCAGAGAATACCAGAACAGTGTTTACCTGCATTTCACTGATGTGCAAAGGCATTTGACTATGTGGATCATAATAAATTATGGCTAACACAATGTAAAATGGGAATTCCAGAACCCTTAATTGTGCTGATAAGGACTCTGCATATGAATCAAGAGGTAGTAATGTGAACAGAACTAGAGGACACTGGATGGTTTGAAGTCAGGAAAGGTGTGTGTCAGGGTTCCATCCTTTCACCATATCTTTTTCCGCCCTTTCACCGTGTGTTTTCAATCTGTATCCCAAGCAAATAATCCGAAAAGCTGTATTACACAGAGAAGAAAGAGGCATCAAGATTGGAGGACAAATCGTTGACAACCTGTGTTATGCAGACAACACGACCTTAGTTACTGGAAGTGAAAACGATTTGAAACATTTACAGATGAAGATCAAGGATCATAGACTTCAGCAGGGATTGCACCTCAACATCGAGAAAACAAAAGCTGGTCCCAACTCTGCAGAAGTAGATGCTCACCAAGGACCAAAAGACAACCGAGAAGACAGAAAGACCCACAGGAGTGGGTACCTACATCGACTTGGGACCGGAAGAACCAGACGGTGCCTGGCCACCACCAGTGAGAGCCACGATGGAGCTCACGAAGTTGAGTCTCACTGGCAACACAAGAACAAAAAGGGGTGCACCCTGAGATCTCCACTAAAAGACCGCAGTTGATGGTCCAGTGGCTTCGAGGTTCCTCTGGGAGCATGGCCCCTGGCCCTGATGCTGCCCTTGCCCACAGATCATAAAAAAGGTCCACTCTTTGGACAGCAAGAGGTTGAACTTGGTGATGCAGAGCGACTATATGTTGGGTTCACTGTATGGTTCTATGCATCTATAGGATATCATCTGCTGACCTCTGACTGGAGGAAGGAGAGTGGGTGGAGAAGAGGGGAAAGGAGACTGTTGGGAAGATGAGACATGTATGGAGCAGAGAGGAATAGTGTGCTGTCGCCAGGCAGGGAGAGCAGTGGCAGCTGCACATAGGTGGGCATGCAAATTTATATGGGAATGTATGTTTTCACTCAATCATAATAATTTTTTAAAAAAGTAAAAAGCTTAAAAAAGAAAAGAAAAAGAAAACAAAAGGCCTCACAACTGGACCAGAAAGCAACATTGTCATAAATGGAGAAAGGATTGAGGTTATGAAGGATTACATTTTACTTGGAACCATGATCAATGCCCATGGAAGCAGCAGCCAAGAAATCAAAAATGTCACGCGTTGGGAAAATCTGCTGCAAATGATCTCTTTAAAGTACTGAAACGTAAAGATATCACCATGAAGACTAAAGTGCATCTGACTCAAGCCATGGCATTTTCAATTGCACCACATGTATGTGGAAGCTGGACAATGAACAAAGAAGACAGAAGAATAGATGCCTTTGAATTGTAGTGCTAGAGAAGAACATTGACTGAATAAACAGATCTGTTCTAGAAGAAGTACAACCAGAGGGCTCCTTGGAAGCAAAGATGACAGGAGAGTATCTTCAATACTTTGGACATGTTGTCAGGAAGGATCAGTCCCTGGCGAAGGACATCATATGTGGTAGAGCGGAGGGTCAGCGAAAAAGAGGAAGATCCTCGATGAGGTGGATTCACACAGTGGCCATAATAATGGGCTTAAGCATAAAACCAATTATGGACATGGTGCGAGGTCAGGTAGTATTTTGTTCTGTTGTGCATGGGGTTGCTATGAGCTGGAACTGACTTGACTGCACCTAACAAAACAACAGTTTCACTCAGCATAATGTCATTCAGATCACTCCACATTATGTTTTCCGCGATCATCATTCATTATCATAGACCAGTATTTCATTGTGTGAATATACTATAGTTTGTTTACCCTTTTGATCTGTTGAAGGACACTTAGATAGACATCATCTTTCTGCTGGAATAAACATTGGTGTACATGTACCTATTTGTGTGGGCAGTTGCCAATGATGCAAGAAACATTAGTGTGCCTGTATCTGTTCGTATAACAGCCTTCACTTCTCTAGGATATATTCCAAACAGAGGGATTGTTAGATCATATGCTGTATTTCTGGCTTTTTAAGAAAGTGCCAAATCAATTTTCAAAGTGATTGTGTCATTTTTCATTCCCATCAGCGGTGTATAAGTGTTCTAGTCTCCACAGCCACTCCAAAATTTATTATTTTGTGTGTTTTGGATGAATGCCATTCTTGTTGGGGTGAGATGATATCTCACTGTAGTTGTGATCTGGATTTCTCTGATGGCTGATGATCAAGAGGATTTCCTCATGTTATTTGTTAGCTGCCTGGATGTCTTATTTTGTGAAATGCCTGTTCATATCTTTGCCCATGTTTTAAATTATTTGTCTTTTTCTTGTTGAGGTTTTGCCATACCATGTAGAGTACGGAGATTAGACACTAATCAGATTTGTGATAATCAAAATTTGTTTCCCAGTTTGTAAGCTTGTCTTTTAATTCTTCTGGTGAAGTCTTTGGATGAGCATAAGCATTATCTCTGTTTTATTTCCACGATCTCTCTTGTTTTAGATTTTATACTTAGGTCTTAGATCTATTTTAAGTTAGTTTTTGTGCATCATGTGAGAGGTGTGCCCTCTTTCTTTTTTTCTTTTTTTTTGATCTGATACATGTCAAGTTTTACCAAAATCGTTTGTTAAAGAAACTGTCTTTCCTTGGGTTTATGGACTTCGGGCTTTAGACAAATATTACCTGCTCATTAGGCAGCTGTTATATCTGGATTCTCAGTTTTGTTCCATTGCTTAGGTATTGGTTTTGGTACTTGTACCAGGCTGTTTAGACTGCTGTGATAGCGAAATAGTTGCTAAAGTCAGGTAGTGTAAGGCCTACTGTTTTGTTTTTCTTCTTCAGTAATGCTTCTTCCTTCTCCATGTGAAGCCGGTGATTTGTGTCTTGATTTTGTTAAAAAAATGTCATTGGAATTTGTATTGGTATTGCAGTGTATCTATAAAAACATTGGATAGAATAGACAGTTTCACAATGTTGACTTCTACTACATGAGCAAGGTATGTTTTTCCACTTACACAGGTCTCTTTTGGTTTCTTGCAGTAGTCTTGAAGTTTCTTTGTGTTTATCTTTTACATCTCTGGTTAGATTTATTACTAAGTATTTTATCTTCTTGGAAGCTATTGTAAATGATATTGATTTGGTGATTTCCTCTTTGATGTTCTCTTTGCTGATATAAATATAGAAGAATCCAACTGATTTTTACATGGTTTATCTTGCATCCTGATTCTTTGCTAAATTCTCCCATCAGTTCCAGTAGTTTTTTTGGTTTTGTTTTGTTTTTAATAGACTCCTTAGAGTATCTGAGTGTAAGGATCATAACATCTGCAAATAGAGATACTTTTACTTCTTCTTTACCTATCTGAGCTTTATTTCTTTATCTTGTCTGATTGCTCTGGGTAAATTTTCAGCACAATGCTGAATAAAAATGATGACAAATGGCATCTTTGTCTGGTTCCCATTCTAGAAGGGAACACTTTCAGCCTACTCATTTCGGATGATTTTGGCTGCTGGCTTTCTGTAAATTCCCTTCGTTATGTAGAAGAATTTCCCCTCATTTCCTTTCTTCCTTGGAGTTTTAAACATGAATGAGTGTTGGAATTTGTCAAATGCATTTTGTTGTTGGGTACAGTGTTCTGTGTATGTCTATGAAGTCAAGTTATTTGACTGTGGCATTTAGGTCTTCTGTATCTTTACTAAGCTTTTTTCTTGATAAGTCTCCTGGTATTGTTATGGAGCTGTAAATTTCTGTCTTTAATGCAGTTAGAGTTTGTTTTATGTATTTTCAAGCACTGTCATTGTGCACATTAATATTTAATGTGGTCATGTCCTTCTGGAGTATTGTTCCTTTAATTATTATACAGTGTCCTTCCTTATCTAATATGTTGGATTTTATTTTAAAGTCATTTTATCAGAGATTAGTATTGCCACTCTAGCTCTTTTTTGAATGTTGCTAGCTTCATACATTTTTTCCATCCTTTGAGCTTTATTTATTTCTTTAAGTCTATATTCTGTCTTCTATAGGCATTATAGAGATGGATTATGCTATTTTTTACCCAATTTGCCACACTCCATCACTTTATTGGTACATTTACTCCATTTACATTCAACTTAATTATTGATACTTACGAATTTAGTGTTGCCATTCTGATGTCTATTTTGTGCATAGTAGACAATTCTTGTGCTCCATTTAATTTTCTGTTCTGAGTCTTTATCAATGTTGGTGGCTTTGTGTGTACTGAAACTTCATGTTTTTCTTGGTTATTTATTTTATTTTGATGCTTAGCATTGATAGCTTCCTTTGTGGTTGCCTGAATATTTAACCCTATTTTTCTAAATTTCAACTAACCTTTAATTTTTTCATACTACCTTGAATGCTTCCCCATATAAAAGATCTATGACTGTATTTTCTTTTAAGTCCCTCTTTTTTGTTATAATGTTTACTTAATAACATCTTTGTTTCTTTGTTTTCATTGTTTTACCTTTCATTTAGTTTTGTAATTCTCCTATGTTGATTGATATCCAGCTTTGTTCTGTGTTCTAGTCTTGAGTTGTTACCTGATGCTATTGATTTTCTAACCAAAGGACACCCTTTAATATTTCTCCTGATTTTGGTTTGGTTCTTGTAAATTCCCTAAACTTCCGTTTATCTGGAAAGGTCTTAATTTGACCATCATATTTGAGAGTCAGTTTTGTTGGATATAGAATTACTGGCTGACATAATTTTCCTTCAAGGTTTTGTATATATTCCTCTGTTGCCTCCTTGCTTGCATGGATTCTGCTGAGTAGTCCAAGCTTAATTGTACAGATTCTCTGTTGCAGGTGGTTTTTTTGTTTATCCCCAGTCATTTTAAAAACTCTCTCCTTACCCTTAGTTCTGGCAAGTTTGATTATAATGTGTTTCAGTGTTTTTATTTTGGGAATTACTGTGTGTGGAATTTGATAAGTGTCTTGGATAGATATCTTCTCATTTTTCGTGACATTAGACAAGTGTTCTGTAAACAAACCTTCTAAAATTCTCTCTGCATTTTCTATTATCCTATGTCTTCTGGTACTTCAGTCTCTCATAGATTATTCCTGTTGATAGAGTCCTACATAATTTTAGGTTTTCTTAATTTGGGTGGGTGGTGACTGTATAAAATTCTTTTATCTAATTTTTCCTCAAATATTAGGTGGCATATGTTTTATCTTCAGTCTCACTAATTTGGCCTGCCATTGTCTCAATTTTGCTCCTTTGACTTTCTGTTGAGTTGTCTAATTCTGTAATTTTATCATTTTACAAATTTCTAATTCTTGCCACTCTATGCTTTCTTGAAGGCTGCTCGATTTGTGTTTATACTCTGCTGATTTTTTTTCCTCATCTCCTTCCTGTAAGTATTAATCTGAAATCATCATGGTCTGCCTATCTAAGTAGTTTGAAATTGGCTACTGACTTCAAGCCATCATTTAGTTGTTTTTATTTTATGTTTGCCTACTGTGTTCTAGCTTCTTGTTTTGTTTTATTTTGTAATGTCCGAATAGGCAAGTTGTGTGTGATAGTTTGGTTGTTGCTTGCTTTGACCCTCTAATGTCATGTCATCAGGTGATTTTAGCTGTTACTATGAAGACTGACAACTAAGTTTGTGAACTCCTTCTGGAAAAAATGCTACATATCTCATTGCTGACTATTACTACATTCACCTTCAAAGTACTTCCCTTGGGAAGCTTTGTACCAATGCCAGTGCTTAGTCCACCCTTCAAAGCAATTTTGGAACTCTTTTTCTAGAATGGCCATCAGAACTATTGTCTTATTACCCTTGATGTCCTGAATGCAATAAAAATGTATTCCCTTTAATATTTCATTTATCTTTGTGCAAAGAAAAAAGTCAGTGGCATCAGATCAGGTGAGTAGGGAGGGTATGCCCATGAAGTTTCTTGTTTACTGGCTAAAACTCTCCTCATAGACAACTATATAAATATGTTCACAAACTTGCCACTGCACCACCATATGCAATGGCCATTCCAAAAGGAATTCCAAAATTGCTTTGAAGGGTAAACTAGGCACTGGCATCAGTTCATAGCTTCCCAAGAGGAGTCCTTCGAAGGTCATCACAGTTATATTCAGCAATGAGGTATGTAGTACTTAAAAAAATTAAGTTTGCAGACTTAATTGTCAGACCTCATAGGCATGCAAGCCCAAGAATCCATTTACTTTTATTGTATTAATTCAACTCAGGTGTCCAGGTAGTCAATCACCCAGTGTATTGTGCAGGCTCTTGGTTACTGTCCTCGATGGACAGAGGTGATTGTTGTAGGCACAGGTATCTGGCTGCAGGCCCTGAGAAAGTCAGGGTGCTAACAGCTGTCCTTATGTTTCTGTAAGGATTGTGTGCCTTCCTATGTCCGAATCCAAGTCAAGGAAGAGTTTCTGCCCTGAATTTCTGGTTCAGGAAAGTCAACAGATTTTTTTCTTTCTTTCTTTCCCCCTTCCTCCTGTTTGTTCCCTTTTTGAGTCCAAGAGAATGGCTCATGACAAGCTTAAGGAATCTTTCTTCTGGCTTAGTTAATGGTATTAGACTCCAGAGCCAGGCATAATGCAGGGAAGGGAGGCAGAAGCAATAGGAGAAGGGAGATAGATATATTCTGAAGGAGTAATTTAAATCTGCACATGGTAGTTTACACATACAGATTTAGTTTTTAATGATGCAATACCGTTTTTCACGGGTTCTGGAGGTCCCAGTGGATTCTCTGATCTTTTCCTCCACCTGGGGAGGATATCCTCCAGTTACCACTGTGCCACTCACCTCGCTGGCTTTACTCACTACCTGGTGAGCCAGGTCCCCCTAATTCTACTTACGGCTGGACCTACACTCCCTTCCTCATTGTTCAACTTTCTCTTTGATGGTCAGGGTTTCTAAGATGTTATATGTACTGGATTCACTTGTTCTTTTGGGTCTAACTACTCAGCCATCTTGGCTTCACTTCCAAAAAGCTTCCTCTTGATGGCCATAAAAAAATCTAGATCTGATTTTTTCTTTTTATTGTACATGGCACTTTTCCTTTGTGTCATATACATTGAAATTCATTTGTTTATGTTCGTTTCACCTGGTAGATTATAAGCCTTTTGCTGTAGAATTGCTTTTAGCCACAGGAGAAAGATGTGGTGGCTTGCTTCTCTAAAGACTTACAGCCTTGGAATTCCTATGAGACAGTTCTACTATGCCTTATAGTATTGCTTATGAGACAGAATTTACTCGTTTGACTTTTGGTTTGGGTAGTTTATAACATCTGTGAGTTCGAAGAATCTGTTTTGTCCATAGCGTAGTATACAGCACATAACAGACGCTGAAGTAATACTCAAACAATTAATAACAAAATTAATCAATATAGATGTAAAAAAATGCCATTGAGTTGATTCCAACTTGGAGCAATACTATAGGACAGAGCAAAACTGCTCCATAAAGTTTCCAAAGGTGGCCTGGTGCATTTGAACTGCTGACCTCTTGGTTAGCGACCGCAGCACTTAGCTGCTATTCTACCAGGTTTTCAAGATGGATAATGGAAAACCAAATAAGGTGAAAAATGTCAATTGATCATGGAATGTATAAATCTCTGAAAATGAATCTCTCCTAGTCCATGCTGGGATCTGACTGGCTTTGTTGCTTTATGGTTTTGAAGTAATTTTCATTTATTTTTTCCCAAATGAACTGTAAAGTGATTTTAAATAATTTTTAAATATATAGTCATAAATTGATAAAAAGATATGTAGAAAATACAACACATTTATAACAAACACAGAGATATTTTAGTCTACACTAGTATCTTCCGCTCGACGGCACTTGGCTTTGGCAGTATCTTCCTTTTTATTTATATTTTATCTTTGTTGAAAATTTACTAAAATTAAAAAAACAGAAAAAACGAAATTTATGTTCACACTAAAAATCAAGCAAGTCATCAAAGTATATTTAGTAACTGTATGGAGTTTTCTGTAATTACAATATTAATGATATTTCAATGAGAAGCACATTTAACAGATTATTTATTTTTTCTACTTGAGACAGAGTGAATTGTTTGCAAACATTAGAATTATCACCAACAGAAATCTGAACAAATTTCTCTAATATTAATGTATTATTTAAGGTGGACATATGAATTTTCATTCTCAGTCCAAAAACATAGATCTTGAGATTTAAATTACTGTAATACAGTTTTATTATACACAGCTATATACTTTGAGACATATTTTTAGAAGAATGGAGCATCAGGATTAGAAGACTCATTAACAACTTGCTTTACACAGATAACACGATCTTGTTTGCTGAAAGTGAAGAGGAAGTGAACCACTTACTGATGAAGATCAAAGATCACAGCCTTCAGTGTGGATTATATCTCAACATAAAGAAAACAAAAATAATCACAACAGGACCAATAAGCAATATTATGATAAAACAAAGAAAATACTGAACTGTTAAGAGTTCTATTTTACTTGGATACACAATCAACACCCATGGAAGCAGCAGTCAAGAAGTTAAACAAGGTGTTACACTGTACAAATATGCTTCAGAATATCTCTTTGAAGTATTCAAAGCAAACAGGTCACTTTAACAACTAAGATAGACCTGACTCAAGCCATGGTGTTTTCAGTTGCCTCATACACATGTGAAAGCTGGACAACTTATAAGGAAATCCACAAAGATCTGATACCTTTGAGTTACGGTATTTGCAAAGAATATTGAATATATAATGACTGAAAGAAAAGAAATAATCTACCTTGGGTAAAGCACATCCAGAATGCTCATTAGAACAAGGATGGTAAGATTACATCTCATGTGTTTTAAGCATGCTATCTCCAGTCCCTGGAAAAAGGCATCATGCTTGATAAAGTATTGGATCAGTGAAAAAAGAGAAGACCCTCAGTGAGACGGATACGATACAGTGGCTACAACAATGGGCTGAAGCATAACAATTGTGAATTTGTGGCAGGACCAGGCAGCAGTTTGTTCTGTTGCACATAGGGATGCTATTAGTCAGAAATGACTCAAGGGTACCTAACAGCTACAATAAGCTAATGTTCATTTGTTAGCTCATTTGTTAACCAAACATCAACTGACTCATCAAACTGTTTCAGACAGTGCTGCCTGACAGGCAAATGAGCTACTGAGCTGTGTGTCAATATTTTCTACATTTTACTTGAGGGAGTAGCTATGTTTTAAAGAATGGTTACAAGTCACTTATGAGGTCCAGCAATGAAGTCCACAAACCTAATCGGCCTAAGTGCTACGTATCTCATTGCTGAATATCACTGCAGTCACCTTCTAAGTATTCTGCTTGAAAAGCTATGCACCAATGCTAGCACCTAGTGTATCCTCCAGAGCAATTCTGGAACTCTTTCTGGAATGGCAAGATGGCAAATTTACAAACTTAATTGTATATAGCTATCTGTGAGGGAGTTTTTAGCCAGTAAACAACTAACTGCTTTGGAACACCTTCCCTTCTCACCTGATCTGACCCCCAGTGACTTTTTCTTTACCTGAAGATAAAGGGAATATTGAAAGGAAGACAATTTGATGACATTCAGGACATCAAGGGTAGTATGATGACAGCTGTGATGGCCATTCCAGTAATATAGTTCCAAAGTTGCTTTTAAGAGTAGCCTAGGCACTGACATAAGGTGCATAGGTCCCCAAGGGGAGAACTTTAAAGTGACCATAGTGATATTCAGCAATGAGGTATGTAGCACTTTTTGTAGGATGAGTTCATGAACTTAATTGCCAGTCCTTGTATGATCAAAGAACTGTAAGGAAAGATAAAGAAAAGACAAACTAAAACTGTTGCTGTTGATTCCAACTCACAGTGAACCTACAGGACAGAGTAGAACTGTCCTATTGGGTTTTGAAGAAGGTGCTGTTGAATTTGAACTGCTGATGTTTTGTTTAACAACCTAGCTGTTAACCACTGCACCACCAGGGCTCCAGGAAAGAAAAAGGAACACATTTTAATGAAGAATTAGTACTTGCACCCCTTAGAATAAGTAATAATAATTGTTATTTGACAGCTTCCAAGTTTTCTAGATTCATATTTTGTAGGTTCCCCATTCCAATAATTAATGGGTCTTTGCAAATGTTTCTCCTTATTTTGATTATAAGCTGCAAAGGCAAATGAAGGTCTTCTAAGCTTGACTCCATTCATTTCTTTCAAAGACAATTCTACTTTGAGAAGGTGGCTCTTTCCTGCTTGTACTTTGAGTGCCTTACAGCCTGGGGCTGATGGAGAGGGGGCTCATCTTTTAGCACTAAATCAAGAAAATATTCCACTACTACTAGTAAGGTTTTCACTGGCCAGTTTTTTCAGACATGTACTGCCAAGTTCTTTTTCCTGGTCTGTTTAGTCTGGAATCTCTGCTGAAACCTGTCCACAGTGGGTGACCCTGCCAGTATTTGAAATTCCAATGGCATAGATTCCAGCATCACAGCAGCAAGCAAGTTGCCACAGGATGACAAAATGACAACTGTATGGTGGATCAATAATGATAGCAAAATTAATATTCTGAATAAGCTGGAGACATAGCAAAAGCCCCAGAAAGACTGAAATGCCAGTGATTCACCCAGAAATTTCAAAGAATGTGTGGACTTTTATGTGCAGGTGTCAAACAACTTTAGAGGAATGAAACTGAACAGTGTTTCTTACTTTTACAATAGAACTTCCACCAGCAAAACAGCAATCATTAATTTAAAAAAAAAAAAGTAAGATAAAACATTGAGGTTGTTGTTAGATACAGCAGACATTGGAAGCTATTTTAAGATACTTGCTATATCAAATAATTTGTTTTTAATTAACTTCTGGTCAGCCTGGTCTATAACCAATTTTGATAGCTGTGTTTGTGTTACTATAATTTAGGGGAAAGTAAATTATTTAACTACCTCTATCTTTGGATAACTGAGAAACAAAATGAATCCTGTTTTAAATATACAAAATGGAAAAAACATCAAGACTTCAAATACTTCCTTAGCAGTTTGCAAATGTTAAACAGCAGAGGGACCAAAATAGACTTGGCAGACAGAGGGCACAGAATCCATCTCAGCCCTTCAGGTGATGGAGTCTTAACAGCGAACTGAAGGGATAAAAATCAGCCTACGCATTATACTATCAAAATAGCAGGAAATTTGGTATTATCATATGTATCTTTAAGAATTTCTCACATTCCTGACTTTAATATAATTGATACAGTTTACCGAGCTAGTCTTCGTTTTTTCCAGGTTAGTACACACAAATTGCTTTGGTAGGACCAGTATATAAATTTGAAAAAGGTGTCAACATAACTGAAGAATATTTGGTAAGATTTCCCTTTTCCTTCTCTGTCCTTTCTCTTTTTTCTTTTATTAAATATCTTGGTAAGATAATGAGGACAACGTAAGAAATATATCTCCAAGAAGACTGACTATTTTCTTTTATGTGCCTCTCCATTGCCAAATTGAGGTTCTACCTTATGTGAAATGTATGCGCTATTCCCAGTTCAATTTCAGTAAATGAGACCCTATCATGTGGGCACCACACACTACTTTAGTACAGTTCATTTGACAGATGGTCACTGTTCAGGAATGCATTTTTTCCTGGCTCTGTCAGCACTTAGGAGCTGAATTTCCCCTTAAATGTTAGAGTTAACATCAGTAAAGTTTTCAATATATATAGCAACATATGCAACACAGAGATGGCCCATTTTTTTAAGACTCAAGAGTGTAATGTGTCAAAACATGATTAAATGTATACTGACATCCTGTGTGCATAGAAATGTATTTATATTGCTCTCATGTGAAATGTACAAGTTGCAGCATACAAGATCTATTTAAGTTGTTGGTTGCTATTCATGACAATTTATATTGTAAGGCAACATGCAGTAATAACAGAATTTGAAAACTTAAAGGTGACTTCCCATCTTCATAAAATAAAAAATAAATGCATAGTTTGAAGATACAAAGTCACTTAGAAATTCAACATTTTGAATAAATAGTGCTATTTATTACTTGTGCTTAGATAAGATACTTAACCTATCAGCAACTCCTCTGCTACAACTAAGAAAGCATATTTATCATTTTTAATTTATTTGATCTTTAAATAAACATTATGTAATCATAAACCCATTTCTATATGCAAACATATGGTAACATCACTTAATGAATTTGCTGTACTTTGGAAGATAGTACAGACATGACCTTAACTTCTTAATACAGTATTTTTCCCTCTACTTTTCAATTCTTATACAAAGGAAATCTTATTATAATCTTCTCTTTGTTCTCCATGTAGTTAAGCATGGGTATTACCACTGGTTTCAGTGCTGAGACTGTGAAGGCACAAAAGATTGTCAGTTCAAAGAGCTTATAAGTATTGACACAGAGTGATTCTGCTAGAGGGAATCTAAAATGCTGTTATCATTAATAAGACCTTCAGATCAAGTAGATATATTTTTTTTTTTTTAAAAAAGGGTGGAGGAATGTTACTTGTAGAATATTTAAATGTTTGAAAATACAGGATGATGATGGCATATTGTTACTGGACATGAGTCCAGGCTGTTTATTGTTATTCAATTATTAGTTGGTAAGGATTACTTTAAAAATTTATGTATCCTTGCATTACTCCATTTTCTAGGTTTTTCTAAAAATATCAGACCAGCAATGAGCAGAAATTTCTTTCATGCGGCTCTATTGAGTCCTTGAATAATTATAGTTATTACAAATAATAGCTATAACGAGTTTAAAAAAACAGTTTTCTCCACATGGTAGAACAATCATCTTAAACTAAAAAAACAAATGCATTGTCATGGAGTTGATTCCAACTCACAGTGATCCTTTGAGACAGAGAAAAACTGTCCCATAGGTTTTCTGAACAACATCTCATAGATTGAAACTGCTGACTTTTTTGGTTATCAACTTTAGCTCTTAAAAATATACCACTTGGATTTCCAAAATGCCTGTTATTCCATGCTAATCTCCTTCAACATTCCAAAGTCAACTTCTATGAATTTCATAAATTACATTATATGAGTCATACAATTATCTTTGCAGGGATCAGGAGTGAACCAGTGCTAAACAATATGCAAAACACATGTGAATGCTCAAAAAAAATTGATTTTCCTGACTAACACATCTCACTTTTTGGTAAAATGAAACTAAATTTAAAAGACAAAGTGTTGCTTCATGTCTTGTTTGGTATCCTTTTTTTTTTCATATTCTTTTAAACAAAATGTACATTTCTATTTTGAGGTTATGAATACATTTATTTGATTTAAAACTATCTTGTTTTCATTATTGTTTTTTTATATAACCTCCAAATACTTTCAGTACTATTTTCTTTCTAATCAATCTGATTAACTTAATATTTTTTCATCCAATGCCATAGAGATCAATAGTATTTGTCACACTTACCACAACCCTCAGATCTTCTAAAGATGTCTGTTAAGCAAAAAAAAAAAAAAAAAATAACAAATGATATTAGTTAAATTTAGATAACAAAATCTAAACGTGTAAATACAAGGGAACAAGATATTTCCTACTATTGGGCAAGATCAAGTAACAAGGATTGAAGTTACCCTCCCAACTGAAACCACTAAAATTACAGAAAAAAATACATCAATACATGAAAGAATGGTTTATAAGATATTAGATATCAAGCAACAGGTGATACTGATTACCAAAATAAGGGGAAAAAAATAATGAGGTGTGTGCTCACTAATTTTTTTAGCTTCTTACTAGGAGAGAGTTTCCAGGAAGTGCCATTAAGAGAGGAATACAAGAGATGCTTCATACTCTCCCTGAGACCTTCACAGGATCTTTTTTAGCCTTCTGCTTGACACTGACTAGCCTATGTGTTTGAGGAAACCAACTTAGACTGGTAAAAATACTACCAAAATGGTTTAGAAGGAACAGTGCCAGAAGCTATCAATGGTCTGGTAGTATTATTCTCTGATCCCATCTGTAGTGATTTTTAAAAATCTTATAATCTATGGGGTTTCAAGTAGAATACTCAGAAGGATTATACTTCAGGACTATGAGACATTAGCCCTAAACTAAATGCTATTCTGTTCTATATAAAAAAGTTAAATAGAAAAGCCTGAAATAGCCAAACTATTTCTGAGTCACTTAGCTGTGTCCCAGCACAAAGCTCAAGGACATACATAGTAATACAAAATTATTCAGCATCCATGAGGGAGAAAATTACAACATCTCATATCCAATAGAAAAGTACTAAGGAAACATGACAACATTTAAACCAGAAAGCATAACCAATACCCATTACTGCTGAGCCAACTCCAACTCACAGTGACCTTACAAAACCAAAAACCAAACCCCCTGCTTTTGGGTTGATGCCAACTGATATCAACGCTATAAGACAGAGTGGAACTGCTCCCTAGTGTTTCCAAGAAGTGACTAGCAGATTTAAACTGCTGACCTTTTCATTAGGAGATGTAGCAATTAATCACTATATCACCAGGATTTCCAAGGGAATCAAGAACACAGGAAAAGTGCCCAATAGGGTTTTCAAGGATATAAATTTTATAGGAGATTACTTTACCTTTTTCTCGTAGAGTCACTGTGTGTGTTCCAGCCACCATCCTGTCAGTTAGTAGGCAAGTACAGTGCCACAAAGACTCCTATAATGAGGAGAGAAATCAATTAATTAAAACCAAAACAGAAATAACAAAATATTGTTGCAAGATAAATTGATTAATGCACTTATTACAACTCTTTTCTACACATTCAAGAAGCTAGAAGACATACCAGCATGTTCAGCAAAAATAAGACTGTTTGTAAAATGAAGATCTGAGATATACAAAGTTTAGGGTGAAAGATACACTAGATAAGATGAAAAACATTTCAGAAATTCATGTGGAGCCAAGATGGTGGACTAGTCACATGTCTCCTCTATTCTTAGAACTAAAGGTCTAGAAAAACAATTGAATGAAACAAAGTGGACATTCCAGGAGCTCCAAGATCATGAAGAGGGTTGTGAGACTGGACAATGTCTCTTGCAGCAGAAAAGTTGTTTTCAAGACAATCATACATCAGGAACACAGTAGTGGCTGGTGGCTGAGAGTGGTGGAGCCATTACTGCTCCCTAGCTACATCCTAGCATCTACAGATGCAGCCCGAGAGACTCTACAAGTAGGTCACAATGTTTATCAGCTAGGATGTGGGGCCTGCCACCCATGAGGACTTGGCTGCTACCAGCTGCCACTGAACCATGTCTCTTTCAGCAGAAAGGCAGTTCTCAAGAAAATTATACCTAGGGAGCTGAGTAGTGGCTGGCAGCTGAGTGTGGCAGCACCATTTCCCATTCTCTTAACTGAGACGCACCATAGCGTCTGTTGATGGTTCTCCAGAGATTCCATAAGCAGGTGCCATTTCTGTTCACTAGGAAGGGGGCCCTGCCATCTCTGAAGACTTGGCTGCTACTGATTGCTCCTGGACATCAACTCTTTCAACAGAAAAGCAGTTTTTAAGAGAATCACATCTAGAGAATGCAGCAGTGGCTAGAGGCCGAGTGCAGTAGTGCCCTTCTTTCTTCTCTGAGCTGTGCCATAGTATCTTTGGGCATGACTCTGGAAAGCTGGCACAAGTAGGTCACCATGTTTGTCAGCCAGGAGGTGGTACCTGTCACCTCTGAAGTCCCAGCGGGGACAGCCATCAGACTGACGAGCACCACTGGGCTGGACAATACCTCTGTCATCAGAGAAGCTGTACTTAACACAGCTGCACTGAGAGAACAGAGCATCAGCTGGCAGACAAATCTAAAAGTGTCCTTACTTACTCCTTTTTTAGAGCTACACTATAGCTTATGTTGGTGCAATGCCAGTAAAAGCTGAACAGACTGCTAATGACACCAAGACAACAATAAATACATAATCATTTAAAAAAGCAGACCACTGTGGCTCCAGAAAAACTCCCAAAATAAAGAATCAAAAAATGTCCTAGATGAAGAAGACTTTCTGAAATTATCCAAAGCAGAACACAAAAGAATTGGATATAGAGCTCTTCTAAATCTTAGGATGGAGATTAAACAAATTGCAGGAGAACAAAATGAAAAATTAAGCAGCTCTAAGACCTGTTAGTATATCAGTGGTCTGGAAGTCAGCAGATCAATAATAAAATTACAGAATTAGAAAATTCAAAAGAAAACCAAAAGAGCAGAACTGAGAAAATGAAATGCAGAATTAGTGAGATTGAAGATAAAACAATTGACACAACATTTACGAGAAAAAATCAGACGAAAGAATCAAGAAAAATGAAGAAGCATTAAGAATCAAAGGGTACTTTACTAAAAGGAACAACTTGTGGGTAATTGGAGTTCCAGAACAGGCAGGGATAACAGAAAATACAGAGGGAATTGTTGCAAAGTTACTGACAGAAAACTTTTCTGATGTCATAAAAGAAGATAGTTATTCAAGATGCTCATGGAACTCCACAAAAGGTAGACCCCAAAAGAAAGACAGCAAGACACATTACAATCAAGCTTAACAAGCTTTTGCTGGCTTGCCACTTGCATGGCCTGCAGGTACTAACTCTGTTTTTTTTTTTGGTTATCTGGGAGGTGGGGGATGGTCATGAGCAGGCAATATGCTGAAATGCAGTGCTAAACTAAACAGCATATAGCACAGCAAAGAGACAGTGCATGGGACAGCCACATTTTGAGAACCCAGCTGCTGACTAAGGATACCACTGCCTCTCCATGTTGTCTTTTCTGAGATCTACCATAGATTCTACTATTTTGCAGCAGGGAGGGCAGCTCTGCTGGGAGGTGGAATCACCCAACTCAAAGCCTTGTCAGGGGTGAAGTCCAAAGCTGAGAAGCAGTGCCAGTCCAGAAAGTGCTTTTCCAGAAAACGGGAGCTGTTTGGTACCTTACGAAGGGAGCCCAGCTGAGGATGGCAGTACAGCTGTACCACCTTCCTACTTTGAACTACATCACAGAATTTGGGGAGGGCTGAAAGGTGTTTCTGTTGCCCGCCACAAGGTGGGGCCTGCCCCCCTGACTGCCTGACTGATTTTGGCAGCTGTTGGACAGCTCTCAGCTTTTTAAAATAAGACTGGCTGGAAAAATAACTGCTGAGAAACATAGCAGTATCTCCTTCAGCCTTTACTGACCTACACATATCGCCAGTTGACGGCCTCCCCAGTGACTACACAAGGAGGGCACTGTCTTAGCCAGCCAGGAGGTAGAGCCCGCCACACCAGCAAGTCCACTAGGGCCAGTCACTAGAGCACACAGAAGTGGCTGGTGAAAAAAAAAAAAAAAAAACTCCTTTCTTGGAACTATGCCTCAGATCCTATTGAGGTAACACCAGAGAAACTAAACCGCCTTTAAATGGCTTGAAGGCAGCATGACACTGCCAACCACTGAAGAAACAGCCCACCATGATATGGAAAACTCCCAAAATAAAGAATCAAAAAATTTCCCAGATAAAAAAGATTTCCTTAAGCAATTGGAGGTCAAGTACAAAAGAATTATATAGAGAGCCCTCCTAGAGATTAAACAAAATGCCTCACAGAAAAATAAAAAATTAAGCAAGCTATTCCAACTGATGGAACATCAACAATCTGAAATCCAGCAGATTAAGAACAAGATGACAGAATTAGACACTTGAGTCCAAAGCTAAAAGAACACAATTGAGGAGACAGAAGTCAGATTTAGTGACCTTGAAGATAGAGAAACTGACACCAGCATTTATGAGGGGAAATCAGAAGATAAAAATAAGAAAAATGAAGAAGCATTAAGAAACTTGTGGGATTCTATCCAAAATAATAACCTACAATTAACTGGAGCTCATGAACAGGGAAGCATAGCTTTAAACACAGAGAGTCCTGTTGTTGAGTTGCTGACAAAAAACTTCCCTGAAATTACAAGAGAACATAGATATCCAAGGTGTTCATCAAACACCACAAAAGCTAGACATCAAAAGAGGACACCAAGACATATTACAACCAAGCTTAATAAAATGAAACATAAATAGATTCTCTTAAAAGCAGTGAGTCAGATCCAACTCGACAGCACTTGGCTTTGGCTATAGGCAGTGAGGCTCAAAGCAAAGCTAACATTCAGAGGGAAACCCTGTAGATATTTGTCTGAATTCTTGGCAGAAACTATTTTGGTGAAGAGGCAGGGGGATTATTCATTCAAAGCCTTGAAGGAGAAAAACTTTCAACCAAGAATTACACATCCTGAAAAATTGTCTCTCAAATATGAAGATGAAATTAAGACATTCACATGTGAACAGAACCTTGGAGACTTTGTAAAAACTAAACCCAAAGTACAAGAAACGCTGAAAGAAGCTCTTTTCTTAGAAAAACAAAACCATTAAATGCATACGTAAGGAGGCAATACAGGACACAGCATCCAGAAACCTACTCAGTTAGGGAGTCACAAAGCTCAATTAAAGCTACAAAGAGAAAGACGGAAACTAGTGATCACATCATGAAAACTACGACATCATCACACTAAAAAGAGAGATGTACTATGACAGAGTCCTTTCAGGTGAAGAGGAAATTAAAAAGATATGTCGAAGTTAAAATTGAATTTAAACTTAGAATATTAAGGGAGATCATACGAATAGCCACAAAGCACAAAACAACGCAACATATCAAAACAAGAAACATGAGATAGGAGTCTCAACAAACACAAAACCAACACTAAAAATGTGAAAAGTCAACCCATAAGGAATGACCCATAATAGAAATTAAGAGCAAAACAGAAAACACCAAGACAAAAAAAAAATACATCAAAACAATAGTGGGAGGATAAGACATGTATGGAGCAGAGAGGAATAGTGTGCTGTCACTGGGCAGGGAGAGCAGTGGAAGTTACATATAGGTGGACATGTCAATTTATATGGGAATGTACGTTTTTACTCAGTCATAATAAAAAAAAAAAACGACAGCACTACCTACCAATAATTACATACCTATCAATAATTACACTGAAAGTAAACAGACTAACCTTTCTAATAAGGAGACGAAGAGTTACATCCTGGGTCAAAAGACATGACTCATCTATATGTTGTCTATAAGAAACACACCTTAGACTTACTAATACAAATAAACTGAAAATTAAAGGATGGGATAACATACACTAAGCTTACAATATATAAACAGCAGGTGTGGCACTACTAATCTCAGATGAAACAGATTGTAATGTGAAAGCCACCATTGTGGACAAGGACAGTCACTATTTATTTCTGGAAGGTTCAACACACAAGGAAGAATTAACAATATTAGATATTTATGCACTCAGTACCAGAGCATCTAAATATATCCAAAAAATACTGACTACACACTCCACACTAATAGTTGGAGACTTCAACATTCCACTTTCAGTATTTGACGGATTATCCAGAAAAAACTCAGTAAAGACACAGAAATCCTTATTGTGACAGTTAAACAACTACATCTCATTGACATATACAGAACTTTTTATCTATCAACTGATAAGTGCACCTTCTCCTCCAATGTACATAGAACCTTTTCCAGGATACATCACATGATAGGACATAAAGGAAGTCTCAACAAAATCCAAACAGTTGAATTTCTGCAAAGCATCTTCTCAGACAACAAAGCCATAAAAGTTAAAACCAATAACAGAAAAAACACAGATAGAAATTTGAACTCATGGAAAGTGAACAACATCTTGCTCAAAAAGCCGCAGGTTACACAAGAAATTAAGAATGAAATAAAGAAATTTATTAAATCGATGAGAAAGAAAACACATCCTACCAAAACCTGTGGGGTACAGTCAAAGCAGTGCTCAGAGGTCAATTCATCTTTATAAATGCACACATCTGGAAGGAAGAAAGAACCCAAACCAGAGAATTAACCCTATAGCTTGAAAAGGTAGAAATACAGCAACAGAGGAACCCTCAGGCACTGTAAGAAAACAAATCATAAGTATTAGAACTAAATAAATTAGAGAAGAACAACTGAAAACTTAAGAAAACCAAAATCTGTTTTTTTGAAAAGACCAACAGAATTGATAAAACACTGGCTAAACTTACAAAAGAAAAATAGGAGAGGAAACAAACAAAACCCAAATAAGAGATGGGAGCTGTCACAACAGATGCAACTGAAAGCAAAAGTACCGTAACAGAATACTGCAAAAGACTATACTTAACAGATCTGAAACAGACAAATTTCTAGTTTCATGTCACCTACCAAAATTATCACAACTTAATAAACCCATCACAAAGAAGAGATTGAAAAACTCTTGAAAAAACTACCAACCTAAACAGGTCCTGGCACAGATGACTTCACTGGAGAATTCTACTACGTTTTTAGAGACTTAACTACTGAGACTATTTCACAGCTTCATTTTATGAAGCTGGCATAACCCTGATACCAAAGACAAGGAAGGATCTCACACAAAGAAACTTTACAGACCAATATCACTCATGATCCTAGGTGCAAAAATCTTCAACAAAACCCTTTGCCAAAAGAATTCAACAACTCATCTGAAAAATAATGCATCATGACCAAGTTGGATTCATTCCAGGGATGCAAGGCCAGTTCAGCATCAGAAAAACAATTAATGTGATCAAACACAAAAATAATACAAAGGGCAAGCCAAGTCAAGTGCCACGAATTGGAAAAAGGAAAGAATCACCTCATTTTGTCAAATGATACAGAAAAGGCATTTCACAAAGTGCAACATCCATTCCTACTAAAAACTCTCAGCAAAACCAGAATAGAAGGGAAATTCCTCAACAAAATAAGTGGCATCTATGCAAAGCCAACTGCCTACATTATCCTAAATAGAGATAAACTAAAAGAATTCCCCTTGAGAACAGGAACTAGACAAGGATGCACCTCTTACTACTTCTACTCAACGTTGTACTAGAAGTTCTGGCCAGAGCAATTAGACAAGACAAAGAAATAAAGTACATCCACACTGGCAAAGACAAAGTAAAAAAAATCTCCCTATTTGCAGATAATATGATTGTATACACAGAGAGTCATAAAGAATCCATAAGTAAACTACTCAAACTAATGGGAGCGTTCAGTAAAGTATCAGGATACAAGATAAATATAAGTAAATCATAGGATTCCTTTATACAACAAAGAGATCATCATAGACGAAATCACCAAATCAATATTATTTACTATAGCCCCCAAGAAGATAAAATACCTGGGAATAAATCTAACTAGAGAAATAAGAGATCTGTACAAAGAGAACTACAACTCCTTACTGCAAGAAACTAAGGGAGACTTACATAAATGGAGAAAACTACCCTGCTCATGGATAGGAAGACTTAACATCATGAAAATGTCTATTTTACTTGAAGTGATCTACATATGCAGTGCAATCCCAATACCAATTCCAGTGACATTTTTTAAGAAGAGAGAATGAATGAGATGGAGAAACAAGTCATCAACTTTGTTTGGAAAGGGAAGAAACTCAGATAAGCAAAACACTACTGAAGAAGAGGAACATAGTGGCAGGCTTCACACTACCCAACCTGAGAACCTATTACACTGCCACAGTAGTCAAAACAGCCTGGTACTCATACAAGAAGAGACACATAGACCAACAGAACAGAGCTGAGACCCCTAGAGATGCCATCAGCCTCTTAAGAAAATTTGATATTTGACAAAGGCCCTAAGATTGTGAACTGGGGTAAAACTCGTCTCTTTAACAAACGGTACTGGCAAAAGTGGATATCCGTCTGCAAAACAATTGAAACAAGACCAATATCTCATAGCTTACACAAAAACTAACTGAAATTAGATGAAATACCTAAATATCAAACCTAAAACGATAAAGACCATGCAATAAAAAGTAGGATTAACAACGAAAGTTTTAATACACAACTTAGACAGACTTCAAAATCTGACAGACAAAACATGATCAACAGAAGAGAAAACAGATAAATGGGAACTACTAAGAATCAAAAACTTTCGCTCATCTTAGGACCTTATCAAAATAATTAAAAGACCACCTGTAGAATGGGAAAAAGATATTTGGCAACTACACGTCAGATCAATGTCTGATCTCCATAATCTACAAGGTACTGCAAAATATCAACAAGGAAAGGATAAGTAACCCAGTTAAGCACTGGACAAAGCAGATGGACAGAAACTTTGCTAAAAAGGATATCCAGACAGCCAAAAGACACATGTGGAATTGCTCACAATCACTAGCTATTAAGGAAATCCAAATCAAAACAATGATGAGATACCATCTCACCCTAACAAGGTTAGCCATAATCCAAAATACCCCAAACAACAAGTGCCGAAGAGGCTGTGGAGAGATTGGATCTCTCCTGCATTGCTGGTGGGATTGCAAATTGGTGCCACCTCTTTGGAAAGCAATCTGATGCTTCCTAGAAATAGATGCACCATTTGATCCAGTAATCACACTGCTCAGAATATATCCTACAGAATCAAGGGCAGTCACATGAACAGATGCATGCCCATGAATGTTTATTGCAGCACAGTCCACAAAAGGAAAAAGACGCGATCAACCAAGATACCCAACAGCAGATGAATAGATAAACAAACTATGGTACATATACTCAGTAGAACACTATGCAATGATAAAGAATAAAGACGATTTTAGGAAGCATGTCCTAACCTGGTTTCAATTGGAAGATATTACGCTGAGTGAAGTCAGTCAGCAACACAAAGACAAATGTTGTATGAGACCCTTACAACAAGAACTTAAAAATAGAGTCGTGTACAGAAGAAAAGACACTTTGACAGCTACGAGGGTTGGGAGGGAAGGAATCGGTTGGTCATAGTTAAACAGTTGATAGAAATTTGGTTTGGTGAAAGTAGTGACAGCATGCATTAGAAAGAATATCAACTGCCCTTCAAATATTCCAAGGATAGAGAAGCAGGGACAGGAGCCTGGGGACCATGTTTTTAGGGGACATGGAGACCAGTTGGCATAACTGGCCTATTGCTATGAAAACCTTCTGCACCCCATACTGGTGAGTGGCGTCTGGGGTCTTAAAGCTAGCAAGCTTCCATCTGAGGTACACCAAATGGTCCCAACTCAACCAGAACTGCACGAGCAGGGCGGCTCCTCTTAAATATGTATGCCAAAGCCAAGCCAAGTGCCACTGAGTCAGATCTAACTCATGGCGACTTATATATATAGACATTGTATGTCATTAAATGTGTTAGAAACACAAGAAAACAAATAAATGCCAATCATCTTGGAAATGTTTAATAGCTTTAGAGTAACGTATACTTCAAGACATTTAAGTAGGGGGGGAAGCTGTAATTTCATTACATTTTATTTTTCCATGTGCTTTTCTGAATCTGAGGTCAATTTATCGTCAGCTCCTTCTGATGTACTGCTGCAGTCAGCAGACTAAAATCTAAACTCCTGGTACTAAACATGTAGTCTGTTAGCATCAGTAACATTCAGAAGCTTAGTAGAAGTGCAGAATCTTAGTCCTCTCCCCGGAGCTACTGAATTAGAACATGCATTTGAAAAAGATCCCGTGTGATTTGTACATATATTAAATTTAAAGGAGTATTAACCTGGGCAGCATATTATATTTATTTGGGAATATTTTAGAAATGTCAATACCTAGGCTATAACTGAGCTCAATTAATTCAGAAGCTCTAGATTTGGAACCTAGAAATCTGCATTAAAAATTCAGTCCAAGAAAACAGAAGTTCTTTCTGTACCTTCTTTATTCACCTAAATCTTTTGGTTTTGTGTTTGAATATGATAGACTAAAAATGTTCCTTTTTCCAAGAATAGTTAAAAAAAAAAAACTACCTTTAACAGACAAGTAAATCTCAGTCATTATAATGTAGCACCTCAGGTTTGAATGTTACAATTCTACTAATAATATAATCCATTAAGTTTTTATATTTCATACGCTGTAGCAGTCAGTGCTATCACGTGTTAACCCTAACCAAAATCTTTGTAACATAAAAACTAAGTATAAATATTTAGACTGATAGGTCTGTTTTGCTTGGTTTATTTAACTACTTGCTCTGTTTCATGTAACTGGTGCAATGCACAGCTGATTACCGCATCCATTTCCCATAGTTCACAAGCCCCTGTTCTTTGAGTGTGATAATTCTGTTTCCTGTTAGATCGTTCTACAAAATGCAGTAACTGTTTGTAATACAGGAATTTCAAACTATTTCAATATTACTATTTAAACTTTGTTAAATGTCAGAAACCTGATATTTTAGCTCATTTGGCAAGCCTACAGCCCAGAGGCCTCAGGTGCTGCCCTACTGCTGCAGGATCGCTGTATCAGATCCTCTGAGACAACCTCTGAACAGGGAACACACAGGTCTCCTCCCTGCGTGGGCAAGTGTTACATCTCTTTTAGCTCTGCCAACAAACTTTCAGCCCAAAGGTATTCGGCTGTTGCTCTGTGGCCCTATAATATGCTCACTGCAGGAAAATCATCTATGGCCATGCAAACTCAACACTTTGATTTCTTGCTGTTTTTAAAATTAGAGTTGTCTCTTCTGAGTGTAGTAGATTCTCAATGCTGGAACCATGTGTCCATGCTCCAAAGAATACACCCTACTCCAGACTCTTCTTGACAGTAGTGAGGTCCCACTGAACCTCTGTGTGACTGGCCTTCACATAAGCCTTTCCTAGGTAGACCACGTATCATTTAATTTGCATAGTAAACTGACCAGTTCCCTCAGCAGACTGTAACTTACTCAGTTTGAATACTTTCAGTGAACCATTTTCAAGAGTTGCAAGACTATGGCTAGAAAGGCCATATAAAATTGACACATTCTGCCACAATAATTATCTTTTTTTCCAGTAATAATGAAAATTAAAAGCTAACCAAACAAATAAATAAGAGGTGCTGAACGTATGTCAGAACTGATTTTCAATGGAGTTACCAGAAAGGAACTGCATCGTAAGTCAGGGACAAATTGTAATATTTTGTGTAATTTTGTGTGTATATGTGTGTTTCTGGGGGAATTTCCACAGCTATAATCACATTTTTAAAGAATATATGAACAAAGAAAAAAAAATAAGCTCAATCAGTCTTGGGCTTCCAAGAAGATACAGTAGACACACTAGTCACTATTCTCTCAGCTAAGTACAGCTAAAAATCCTGGGCACTACACATAAAACAAACATAAGAAGACTGAAAGGTAGAAAAAAGAAGGACAAGAGTATAAGATAAACAAGTTAATAAACTAGAAAGGCTAACAAGCACAAACAAATCAACAAAACCAAATACCTAATTTCTCTTTCCAATGGACTGGGAAAGGGCAGCCTAGCAAGACAGGAAAATTTTGGAAAATATCATTTCCACTCAAACTGGACCACACAGAACAACAATGACAACAACAACAACAGCAAAAATCGGTGGCTCTTCCGCATGCACCCTCAGCAAAGCCTGAGCGGTGATCACAGACTTCCGTACTTGCAGGTTTGCAGGTTGAAACAAGATAACCCTCAACACCTTGTGACAGTATGGGGAGCTTGAATTTCCAAGTCTACTTGAAACACTGAAGTAATCTGACACTCCTAACTGCTGTAATTTCAGTGGAAGCACTGCCCTTAGTGCTTTGTGGTGTCAGAATAACATGACAGAAGAAATAAGGCACTTCCACCCATACCAAATAGGTACAGCGTACTAGCAAGGGCCAGCACTCACATTCCAGATCAGCAGTAAAAATGAACCATTAGTTATCAACAGATGTCGGTGACAATCCTGAACCTTTACTTCTATTTGGCTATAATGAGGAGGTGCTAAATGGAGTAGTGTCACAGAAGATTTAAATCAGACCCAGAATCTTAAAACATGATAGCTGACATGATCAAGTTTCAACTGAAATTATTCAACATACCAAGAACCATGTTTTTAGCATGAATGAAAAAGACAACAGATAGCAACGTTAAGGTGAAAAAAGATCTATATACAGATGTATATCTCTCTATATAAGATGTACAAATATACACTTATTTATAAAAACAGGTAATTGTTAAACTTCTGAAAACTAAAGCAAAAACAATTTTGAAAATAAGGCATGGGAAACTGAAACATTTCCCAGAAGGGATAAACAATTTCAATGACAGTAGATTTCTCACTAGATGTCATGGAGGCTAGAGAGAATGGCACAATAATATTAAAGTGCTCAGAGAAAACAACTGTCAACTTATAATTTTATAGACCACAAAATTAAGCTCAGGAATGAGGAGGTAAGCAGAACGTTCCAATGGGGGAAAGCTAAAACCCATTGTCAGCAGACATGTCCTCCAACACAACTAAAGAAAGTTCTCTAGACAGAAGTGAAGTGATGAAAGAAGGGGTCATTGGAACATCAGACATAACGGAAGGACAACAGAAAGATTAAAAATCTTGGTAAGTACTATACATTTTCTTTCTCCTCCAGAGTTTTTAAAATTGGTTTCGATAGTTGAAACAAAAATTATAACAATGTCTCATGTGCTTCTCAATGCAGGCAAAAGAAATATTTCCAACAATTCTATTTTAAGTGGAAGAGAATGAAAGGGTGTAAAAGTAGATAAGGTTTTTACACTCCCTTTCGACAGCTGTAGATTGTCTCCAACAATAAATTGAGATGTTATGTACATTGACTGTGAAACCTAGAATGGCTTCTAAAAAAGTTATATAAAAAATTAATTCTAATACTGTATAATAAACAGAAAAGGAATTTCAAAATAAGCTCAACTAACCAATAGTTGAACTGGGGAAGGCAAAAAGGAATCAAGAGAGAACAGAACACAAAATCTAAACTGGAAGATTTAATCCTGAATATACCAATAATTGCTTTTAATATAAGTTTAAATACATTGATTAAGAGACAAATTGGCAGAGTGATTTAAAAAATACATATAGGCTACATACTGTCTGGAAACCCTAGTGATGTAGTGGTTAAGGTCTACATCTGCTAAGCAAAAGGCTGGCAGTTCATCTCCACCAGATACCCCTTGGAAACTCTATGTGACACACCTACTCTGCTGACCTATAGGGTCACTGTGAGTCAGAATCGACCGACAGCAGTGAGTTTGGTTTGATTTATACACTATCTGCAACAAACTCACTTCAAATATTAAGATACAAATACACTGAAAGTATTGAAGTAGAAAAAAATATTATGTAAATATGAATTTAAAAGCAGAAGAATGGTGACATTATTATCAGATAAAGTAGACTTCACAGCAAAGAAAGTTACAAAGAACAGAGAAAGGTACATAATGATAAAAGAATCAATCTATTCAGAATATACAGCTATCCTAAATATGTGTGTATCACTCAACAGAGCTGCATAAGATGTCACGCATAAAGCAATAGATCTGGAAGGAGAAATAGATGAATCTACATTTGTAGCTGGAGATTTAACCATCCATCTCTCAACAACTGGTGAATTGTTTAGAAAGCCAACAACAGTACAGAAGAGCTCATCAAGACCACTGACTTAGGGGTTCTAATTACTATTTTACAGAACGTACCATTTAACAACATCAAATTGGCACTCTTATGAAGTGTTCGTAGGACATTTATGCAACATTCTCAAAATGACAAAATTAGAAATATTATGACCAGATTAGTGATCATCTGAGGTATAAGGGGAAGGAAGGAAGGAAGGGATTCAATACTGCTATAAACGGACAACATGATGAAGTGTCCATATTGTCATGGAAATCCTCTGTATCTTGCCTAAACCAGAGTCAATATTCTGTTTTTCACATTGTATTATACTTTCGCAAGATGTTACCAACACTCGGTAAATAGTAATAAGACACCTCGATGCTCTCCTTATGTGAGAAAGTTGTATATTTTAAATTTGCATGTGAAACAATCATCTTTAAAAACATTCATTAAAAAACAACAAAATACCAACAATTAGGTTATTTTTTTTTAAATGTTCCCTCTCATTTTGAAAATATATATGTATTTTTTATAGTAGTAACAATTCCAGTGTTTTTTGGTTTCACTGAAATGATCAAAACTTTAATAAAGTCCAATAATTTTTAAAAACATGCCTTGACGCTAGAATAATTTGCAAAAATACAGATAATTTGAAGGAAAAGACATATTTGCTTTAATTTCCCAAATGTGTAAGATGGTAAGAACTAAATCCTATGTTGGATAATTTCTATTGAAGTGTGGTTAAGAAAAGGGCTTAAAGCAGTGCTTTATTCTTATTTTTACAGTAAAGTTAGAAGCTTTTCTGAGAAGAAACACCAAAGGATAAATCATCAACTGTCTAGAAGTTAGATAAATTGTATAAAATCAAGAAAGAAGTTTGAAGAAAAATGTCTTAAATTTCAGCTTTACGAATACATTCTTCCCAGTAAAATACTCAGTAATTTGTGAGTTTACTCTTAATGAGGCTTGATTTACACCTAAAAGCTTTGAGAATCCTATCTTGATCATTATGCACTCACTGTATTTAGTATAATTGTCCTAGAAACATTTTCTTTTTTCTCCATTTGAGCAGTATAGGCTGCCTGCAGCACTCTCTGGAGTTGCATTTCCATGAAAACTACTGAGCTCTAAACTTGAAATGCAGGTATACAACCAGGCACAAAGACAAAAAGCTGGAATGTTCGATAGCACTCATGGATATGAAAGCGAGAAGTGTGTTGAGATCTTTTGCAGTGCATGCACTTTGCTGGTTATCAGGTACAGTACATCAAGTATGTGACTAAATTAGGAAGTGGTCACCTTCAATTTCAGTTAAATGGTACCAATAATAGCACTCCATAAAGTATTTCATCTAGTAAAATAAAGTCTCACTGATTTCTACGGCTGTCTCTTACCTTCATTATGCCATCCTCCACCTCCACACCCATTCTCCACTTACATGAACTACTTCACCCCTGGTCCTATTCAAAATGAAAATTGCCAACAAAGATGAAAATAACTACTGTGAATATTCAAAAGAGCATGGCTCAATTCATCCTACTGTTTGCTTTCATTGATATTCACATTTTAGAAATTAAACATTTTTATTATTCACAGTGATCAAGAGATAATGATCTGTTTCTGAAAACAAATAGCAACATTCTATGAATATTCAGTTGTGTATCTTCTTCACCTGTCCATTTTAAGAGATTAAACTGAAAACCTTAGCCATAAAAAGCAAAACAATCACTACCAAAAAAAAAAAAAAAAACGATTTCTGTGTTGGAACTTCACTCTTTCAGCATATTTTTCCCCCTAAGTGACAAGAAATTAGTGCCAGTACCTAGATAATTGACAGATTTAGGCAAGTGCATAGTAACTGGCTTGGTGCCTTTTCTCTCTTGTGAGATAGAGCTTCTAAAATATCTTAAGGCTCAGCCAGAAGCTTTAGCACATTTTCTGAGCAGGAAGTTGGACTCACTGTGGTATTAAAGAAAGCCTGCTGGTGAATGAAGTCATAATGTTGTGGAAATGAGGCCACTGCAGGTTAAAGGAAAATAAAAGGTTGTTACTTGGAGGCCGGCAAGCCATAGGTCAAAAATGGGTTGCTTAAAAACAAAGAAATAAACAGTTTAAGACAGAACAAGAACAGATATAAACCTTATGTTTTCAGAAACTATTCAGATTCGTAGTTTCCTTGCTTTCTAGTTCTCGCAGGAAAATTTGATTGGTGTTACTGACTCACTCTATTTTTGTGAAGCAAAAACAATAGTGGTCGAATTCTGTCACCCATAACTCGAAAGCTATCACAGGGAAATTAGGTTTAATTGGTCATTTGGATGATCCAGACTCATTTTGACTCATTGCTACAAGGTAATAAGATAAAAGTTCACTGCAAATGCCTTGAATAAATATATCACTTAGTTTTCAAACTCTAGTAAAATTTTTAAAAAGGTTGTATTAATAATAGTATGGATGTGTTATTTGCATAATTTCTGTGTGTTGTTTAGCTTTATATTCTTCAAGGATCTTCCATATGCACAATATTGCATCTCTTAAAATACCGTGGTAAAGTTTGATTCTGCATCAAGTGGGATTCTAACAATCTAAATAAAATTATAATTATTTAGGGGAATTTAACCAATAATCCAAAGGATTTTATTGGGCATCTATTGTATGTTCAGTAATATGCTATACAACTTAGTGGATCTAGAATATGTAAGGTATACTCTGCATGTCAGAACATTGTGTCATTCAGTCAATTCTGACTCATAGAGACACAATAATTCATAGAACAGAGCAGAACTTCCCCATAGGGTTTCCAAGGCTAAAATCTTTATGAAAGCAGTCTGCTATATCTCTCTCTCCTGTAGCACTGCTGGGCTCAAACCTCTGACCTTTATTGGAAGAAGCCAAGCTTTTAACCACTACACATCAAGGGCTACTTTCAGGAAGGTTACAAGAACAGCGTATAGAGACAGATAAAATGTGCTTAAAAATAGATTGAAGAAACATGAAAGAGACTAAGGACAATAAGGGAGCGAATAAAAATTTCAAGGAAGAAGAAATAGATTTAGTAAATACTTATGTATGGAAATTTGTTCTCCCCATGTATATACAAGGCTAACTGCTAAAGTAAATTAAAAAAAAAAAAAAAAAGAGTAATATATTGCAGTATCTTTGGATCACTTGGTCTAACAGACTGGATTATCAATGCTACAGTTCCAAAGTAGACATGCACACAAGTAACTACACCAAAACTATATTACCACATAACTTGAATATATGTAACATTATGGTTATATTAAAGAAGTGAAGGAAACTTTGTTCAAAAAAACCTGTGGAAAAAAATCTTTTGCATTACAAGATAGCTCTGAGGCTTCATTGTGGTAAAAGGAGGGGACAGAAATGTAGGCAAACATACACGATAGTGCAAATGAATGAAGGCATGGAGACAAAAAAATCTAGCATACAAGAGGAAACTAATCAAATTTAACTAGAACATAGTCTAGCCACAGTGAAATACTGGGGAACAACAAAGCAAAATAAAACATGTTACGCAGGTGGTAACAAAGTATTTTTAAATTCTTAATTGAAGAATCAATACATTAATTAGTGGACTGTTTGTAACTGAGCACCATTCAACTATATTAATGTGATAAACTAAAGGACTTCACAGCTAGAACTTGATACAACAAAAAATGAAGCAAAGACAGGAAACAAATGCATTCTTTAATGCCACATCACATAGAACTGCTGAAACTGTTTAAAATAATACATGATTCCAATCTAATGCACCTGAGTAGTTATAAATCAGGAAAGACTTTCTGAGCAATTACTGAAATTTGGAAGAAAAAAAAAGGCGGCATTTCTCACATCTCTTATCACTTAGGTACATTGGGTACAGATTTTATTTGGAGTTCACTCACAGTTAGCAGGATTAAAATGTCAAATTTTAATACAAACCAAACACAAGTAAAATAAATAGGAACTATCTTAATGAAAAGTTCAATCCTGGCTCTGTAGTTCACACTTTTTTCCAAAGCATGAGTTTTCTGTTTTTGTTTTTTCAGTCATAGAGCCTTAGACTTCTACTCTGTGTTTAATTTCTCAGTGACTCTGATCAGTGACTGGTCACGGGTGTGGTGCAGGACAGGGCAGCGTTTCATTTCTGAATGCACGTGGTGGCCTCCAGCAGGGCTGACTAAGGGCAGCGGCTGACAGCAACAACAACTGAGTGCTTGAAAGCCAGCAACCGGAGTAAACTATGATATACATCATATCCAAATATTGGAGCTGAATGATCCAGTGGGAGAGCATCCAAAACTTCCATTTTACTAACTAATGAAACAACTTGAAGCACTCTTTAAATAAAATGAATGAAATAATTAATGTTTTCGTGTGACAGTCTTTCCATGTTCTTGATCCTGAACATCTTGGACCAGTTAATCTTTTAAGATTGGTTGTAATATGAGAGTGAGCATAAATAACACAGAGAAGGGTAGGAGAACAGAAAAATTATGACTTTCTTAATGGAAACTAACTATGTAAGTGACATTGCTTTACGATTGTACACTAGTGTTCTGTAATCACATGGTAGACACTGTCCAAATTCAGCAGTCAGCTATTGATGTTTGTATTGTTAATATGTCTCAAAAATATTACACCATATGTCTCAACCTCAAGGACAGTTTTTGTTCCTATTATACAAAGTAGCTGTTCAATAAAATTCATCAGCAGCCACAATCCACACCATCCTTCTTTTTTCCACATAAAAGAATCTCTTATGCCTGGAACAATTCCACACTTCTGGCGGGAATGTAAAATGGTACGACCACTTTGGAGATCAATTTGGTATTTTCTTAAAAGGCTCAAACTAGAAATACCATATGATTTAGCAATCCCACTTCTTGGAATATATCCTAGAGACAAAAGGACTGACACACAAATAGATATATACACATCAAAGTTTATTGCAGCACTGTCCACAATGGCAAAAAGGTAGATTCAACGTATATGGCCACCAACAGATGAAAGGATAAACAATCCATGGTATAGTCACACAATGGAATACTATGAAATGATAAATCACACCAATAATCTTGGGAAACATTTCGTAACATGGAGGAATCTGGAAGACTTTAAGCTGAGTGAAGACACTCAGTTGCAAAAGGCCAAATATTGTGTGATTGAACTACTAATAAGGACTCAAGAAAAAGTTTAAATGCTTAGTAAAATAATATTTGATGGTTACAAGGGAGGGGAGGGAGAGAAAGATGTATTCACTGATTAGGTAATGGGTGGGAATTACCATAAAGGAGAAAGAGCACAAAATGAAAGGGAAGTCAGTACAGCTGGACTAAACCAAAAGCTAGGAGGTTTCCTAAATATAACCCAATACTTTGAAGGGCAGAGTAGCAGGGCCAAAAGTCTGGAGAACACGGTTTCGGGGGCATCGAAATCAACTGGCATAAGTAAGGTTTTTGTTTTTGTTTTTGTTTTTATTTTGTTTTTTAAGAAAATGTTCTATATCCCACTTTGGTTAGTGGTGTCTGGGGTTTTAAAAGCTAGCAAGTGGCAATCTAAGTATCATCAATTTGTCCCAAGCCACCTGGAGCAGAGCAGAATGAAAGACATCAAAGACAAAGAAAATATGAACCTAAAAGACAGATAAGGCTGTATAATCTGAGACTACCTCAGCATAACACTAGAAGGACTGGATAACGTCTGGATAACGTCTGGCCACCACAAATGACTGTCCTGACAGGGACTACAACATAGAGTCCCTAATGCAGCAGGGAAGAAATGGACAAGGAGAAACAGAACTGTTATTGAAAATACCAGACTTGCTGGTCTATTAGGTGAGGGCTTCCCCAGAAGACACGGTCCCTGGATTCTCTGTTAGCCTAGAGCTGAAACCATTCCTGAAGGCAACTCTTCAGACAAAGACTGGACTGGACTATATGACATAAAATGATACTAGTGAAGAGCGGGCCTCTTGGCTTAAGTACATTCGTGAGGCTAACCGGCAGCTCCTGTTCAGTGGGGTAAGCGGGCAGAGGGACACAACAGCTAGTTGAATGGAGATGGCAAATACAGGGTGGAAAGGAGCAGTGTGCTGTCACAGTTTAGGGTGAGCACCTGCAGTTGCATAGCAGCGGCAGTGGGTACCCATTTTTCTATGACAGATTGACTTGGATTACAAACTTTCATTTAAAGCACAAAATAACATATACATATTTAAATCTCTTACATGGGTCACTGTAGATCAAAAAATGTGTTATAAGCCTTAGGATATTGCTCTATTCATGGTAAATCAGTAGGAATATACTTCTCATGCCACAACTATATGCAGTTTGGTAGAGAAGTGATTGCTGAATATATTTTCCAATTTTATTTCTTCTCTCCTTTACCAACTCATGTAAGAGGTACTATTATTTTACCTTATTATTTCAAGTAGCTCCAAGATTGGATCCCTCTGCCTATTGTCACCTCTCTGGTTTCCATGATTTCTCGTTTTGACTTCTGTGATAAAATTCTAGTTTCACTTCATCCCATCTCTTACAATATGTTCTCAATATTAAAACCCAAGCCCCCAAAATCAGAATCTTTGTTTCCTATGCAAAAGATAATTTCAACACTAATGGCATAAACAACAGAAATGCCTTACAGAAGCAGTCCAAATGTCTAAAAATAAATTCGCTGCCTTCCCAACATGGCCTTGCCTGTTTCCAGTTTAATTAACCACATTCCTTGTGGAGATTTGTTTTTCCTTCTATTTATTACTCTTCAGTTTATTTTGACCAGCTTCTATTTCAGTATTCACGTCTGTCCCCCAAAGTCTTTTATAAATCTGCATTATAGCACCGTTATATTTTCTACATAATTGTTTGCTTATTGCTCTACTTCTGGACCATGACTCTACAAGCCCAGGAAATCTGCACTGTTTATCTTTGCAACCCAGTAAACAAAGTCAGTGCATATCATGTAAGTAGGTATTCAACATTTGTTGAAGGAAAGAATAAAATGTTCCAGAATGAACATTCAGCACATGCCGACATTTGTATCTTTGTACTTTCTTCTAGTGTAGAAAATGTTTATAAGGCAATGGAACTTTATGTTTAAGTGTGTGTATACCCCATTTGACAATAATCTTCCTTTGTGAAATACTTTTGTCTTTTTCACCTATTTTTACCCTGTATGTGAAATAGTGCTTAAGACTAAATCCTAGTATTCGTTCACTATTGAAATGATTTCTCAAATTCTCTGGTTGTTATAATAAGACCAATTATAAGGAAAACTGTTCTGGCATCTGGTTAATTGAGAATCATGAATTATACAATGAGGCTTTCTTCTTCTTTGCTTGTGTAAATGGGACTCTGATTTGGACATCTTTTATTTGCTCAGTCTCCATTACAATACCTTAAGTTGATTAATTTGCTTACATGACCTGAATATATATAAGTCTCTCTACACTCAGAATGTGGAATATGACATTCAAAATTATATAGGAGAACTACAGGCAAATTCTTCTTTTAAAAAAAATGATTTAAATTCCTTGCAAATACAACAGAAACACATATAAGAAAGGAAGCACTAAAACGAAAGTGACACTATCTGGGGAAAAAAAGATTTTATACACACACACACAAATATACGTATATTTGTTGTCTTTAGGTACCACTGAATCAGCTCTGACTCATAGCAAAGCTATGCACAACAGAACAAAACATCGATCTGGTAAGGTTCACATATATCGTTACCACCTATGTTGCTGAAAAAAAGATAGTTCCAACACATAAGTTGTTGGTCAAGGAAAAGTCTACCATGATATATCTAGCATCAATTTTATCATCAAGGCCACGTTTTCTGTCTACTGATCTTTTTTCTTTGTTTCCAACATTCACAATGTAATTGCTAGGAATTATCAATGAATTTTACTTGTGTGTTTGATTGTATTCATACTACAGAAGTTGGTAAAAGTCTTCATTTATTTTCATCTTTGGCCTTAATGTTTGATGCGTAAATTTGAATAATAGTCATATCAACAGGCCTTCCTTTCAGGCATATAGATGTTATTCTATTACTGACAACATTATACTGCAAGATAGATCTTTAAATGTTCTTTTTCATTCCCTTTCAATCTGTTACTCCTGGCATAGTAGACCACATGACAGACTTAAAATGGTCACTAGAATCTGTTTCAGCTACTCATGCCTAGGATTTGATCTTTATGCATTCCAAAGTATTTTTCATGACTTTCCATTTTCCTAAATTCATATTTCTTATATTATACTTCCTAATTATTAATGAATGTTGGTAGTTGTTTATTTCATTTTGACTTATGGAGCATCACTGGATGAAGATTCAGAAAGCTTTTCTCCATCTACATCATCAAGATCAACTCTACTTTGAGAAGGAAACTCTTTCCTAACCGAATTTTGACCTGAGGGACTCATCTTCAGAGTCTGTATCAGACCATGTTCTACTTCATGAGGATTTTAGCTGCCAATAATTTTTTTAGAAATAGATCTCAAGGTCCTTCTTCTTGGTCTGTCTTACTTAGGAAGTTGTCCTGAAACCTGTCCACCATGAATGCTGCTGTTGATACTCGAAATTCTGATGGCATAGCTTCTACGATCACAGCAACATGCATACCATCAAGTGCAATAAAAGCATAGTTGATCACTTGAGCCCTGGTGGCACAGTAGTTATGAGCTGGGCTGCTAACCAAAATATCAAGAGTTCGAATCCACCAGAATTCCTAGAGAAAGATAAACTCTGTTTAACAAGATTGTTATGAGTCAAAACTGATTTGACAGCCAAAGGTTTTTCATATATATGTAAGAGTTAGAATTTTACCTATGTTCTTAATCATTAATCATCCTAGTTAGTTACTATGATGCAACTTAAATTATATATACATATATATGTGAATTTATATTCGTGTGTATGTGTGCATGTGTATATTTGTATCTCTTCTTGCTGTGGCTATTTGTTGTCATGTGGAAGCTTATCTATTGTTGTGCTAGAAGCTATGCCACTGGTATTCAAATTCCAAGAGGGTCACCCTGGCAGACAGAGTTCAATTGTGCCTCTAGACTAGGAAGAAGGACTCAAAGGTCTAACTCTGAAAATGCTGGAAATAGCTGTGGAACATTGGCTAATATACTAGTAGCAGATGAATTCCTAAGGCTAGAAGACACTCAAAGGATGACTGGAGAAGACTTGCCTCCTCAAAGCAGAATCAACTTTAAGGATGTTGACAGAGTCAAACTTTTGGGACCTTCATTTCCTGGTGTGGCATGACCAAAATGAAAAGAAACAGTTACAAACAGCCTTTAGTAACAGGAACATAGAATGTACAAAGTATGAATCTCGGAAAACTGAAAATCTTCAAAAAGGAAATTCAATGCTTAAAGATGGATATCCTAGCCATTTGTAAGCTGAAATGGACTGGTATTAGACATTTTGAATAAGACAATCATACAGTCTATTATGCCAAGAATGAGAAGTTGAAGAGGAATGGTGCTGCATTCATCATTAAAAAGAACATTTCAAGATCTATCCTCAAGTACAACGCTGTCAGTGTCGGGATAATATCCATACGCCTGTAAGGAAGATCTGTCAACACAACTGTTATTCAAGTTTATACAGCAACCACTCAGGCCAAAGATGAAGAAACCGGAGAATTTTAACAGCTTATGCAGTCTGAAACTGGTCAAACACACAATCAAGGTGTGTTGATAATTATTGATGATTGGAATGGGAAAATTGAAAACAAAGAAGGACTGATAGTTGGAAAATATAGCTTGGTGATAGAAATGATGACGGGGGATCCCATGATGGAAGTTTTGCAAGACCAGTGATTTCACTACAAATATCATTCTCAGCAACATAAATGTTGAGTATACAGATGGACCTCACCAGAAGGAAAATGAAGGAATAGGCTACATCTGTGAAAAAGACAATTGAAAAGCTTAATATAATCAGTCAGGGGAAGGCGAAGTGCAAACCATGAAACAGACCATCAGTTGCTTGTAAACAAGTTCATAATAAAGCTGAAGATAATTAGAACAAGGGCAAGAGATCCAAAGTAGAACCTTCAGTGTATTCCACCTGAATTTAGAGACTTTATTAATACATTCGAACAAAAGGACAAATACTGTATGAGACCTCTACGATAAGATCTCAAAAACAGACTTGTGTATAGAAGAAAAGACTCTCTGGCAGCTGCAACAGAGGGGAGGGGGGAGGGTAAGAGGGGAGGGTTTAGTTTAGATAGTTACTAGAAATCTAGTTGGGAGAAAGCGGTGATAGCACACATTAGAAACAAGAACAACATTAAGTGGACTTCAGCATAACTTGAGTACTCCTTCCATCTTAATTCAATACTGCAAGGATAGAGTAGCTGGGGCAGGGGGCGGGGGACCGTGCTCTAAGGGAATTCCAGGCCAATTGGCACAACTAGCGTTTTGCTAAGAGAGCTCTCTGCACCCCACATTGGTGAGTGGCGTCTGGGGTCTTAAAAGCTGCCAAGCTGCCATCCGAGGACACAGCAAATGTTCCCAACTCAGCAGGAACAATGCTCACCGAGGACCAAAATGGCATGCGGTAAAGACAACCGAGAAGACAGAGAGACCCACAAGAGTGTGTGCCTACATCGACTTGGGACCAGAAGAACCGGATGGTGCCCAGCCACCACCAGCGATAGCCACGATGGAGCTCACAGAGAGGAATCTCACTGGCAACACAAGAATAAAAAGAGGTGCATCATGAGATCTCCACTAAAAGACCTCAATTGATGGGCCAGCGGTTTCGGGGTTCCTCTGAGAGCATGGCCCCCGGTCCTGATGCTGCCCTTTCCCATAAATTATAACAAAGGTCCACTCTTTGGACAGGAATGGATTGGACTTGGCAATGCAGAGTGACCATATATTGGAAGCACTTTATGGTTCTATACATCTATAGGATATCATCTTGCTGACCTCTGGCTGGAGGAAGGGGAGTGGACGGAGAGGAGGGGAAAGGAGGCTGTTGGGAGGATGAGACATGTATGGAGCAGAGAGGAATAGTGTGCAGTCACCGGACAGGGAGAGCAATGGAAGCTGCATATAGGTGGGCATGTAAATTTATATGTGAATGTACATTTTCACTTAGTTATGTTAAATAAAAATAAAAATAAAAAATACATTCGACACAGAACAGGAACAACACAACCTTTTTGTGGAATAATGTAAAGGACATCATACATAAGAAAAGCAAGAGGTCATTAAAGAGCAGGAAAGGAAGGACCAAAATGGGTGTCAGAAGAGACTCTGAAACTTGCTCTTGAACATAAAGTAATTAAAGACAAATGAAAGAATGATGAAGTCAAAGAGCTGAACAAAAGATTTTGAAGTGTGGCTTAGGAGACAAAGCATTACAATGACATGTTCAAAGAGATGGAGATGGAAAACAAATGGGAAGAACAGGCTTTGTATTAACCAAGCTGAAAGAACTGAAGAAAAAATTCAAGCTTCTAGTTGCAATAGAAAAGGATTCTATAGGAAAAATGATAAACATTGCAGGAAGCATCAAAAAGAAAAAAAAAGGAAGAAATACACAAAATCATGATACCAAAAAGAATTGGTCAACGTTCAACTATTTCAGGAGGAAGCATAGGATCAGGAACCAAGAACCAATGGAACTGAAGGAAAAAGTCCAAGCTGCATTGAAGGCATTAGTGAAAATTGAGCCTCTAGGAATTCACAGAATATCAACTGAGATATTTCCACAAACAGTTTCAGTGCAGGATATGCTCACTTGTCTATGCCACGAAATATGGAAGAGAGCTACCTGGCCACCCAACTGGAAGAGATCCTTGCTTATCTTTCTTAAAAAAGTGATCCAACAGAATGCAGCAATTATCCAATAGCGTCGTTGTGAGCACAAGGAAGTAAAATTTTGCTGATATCATTCAAAAGCAGCTGCAGAAGCATATAACTGGGGATATGCTAGAAATTCAAACCAGATTCAGAAGAGGACATAGAACCAGTGACATCATTGCTGATGTCTGATGGATCCTGGCTGAAAGCAGAGAAAAGCAGGAAGATGTATTTTTTGTGCATTGACTATACAATGGCATTTGATTGTGTGGATCAAAACAAATTGTGGATAACGTGACAAAGAATGGTAATTCCACAATACTTAATTGTGCTCATGGAGGACTTTTACATAGATCAAGAGAAAGCTGTTCAGACAAAACAAAGGAATACCGAGTGATTTAAATTCTGGAAAGGTATGCATTAGGGTTGTGTCATTTTACCATGACGAGGTAATAACCCAGGAATCTGGACTCTGAGGAAATCCTGGTGGCATAGTAGTTAAGTGCTAAGGCTGCTAACCCTAAGGTCAGCAGTTCAAATCCACCAGGTCTTCCTTGGGAACTCTATGGGGAAGTCCTATTCAGTTTAATAGGGTCGCTATTACTATTGAGCCAAAGTTGACTCGATAGTAACCAGTTTGAATTTGAAGGGTTTGGCAGTTTAAAGAACATGGCTTCAAGATTGGAGGAAGACTCACTGACAACCTGTGATATGCTGATGATACAACTTTGATTGCTGAAGGTGAAGAGAACTTGAAGCACTTACTGATGAAGGTTAAAGACCACAGCCTTCAGCATGAATTACACTTCAGTGTAAAGTAAACGAAAATCCTCACAACTGGGCCAATGAGAAACATCATGATAAATGCAGAAAAGATTAAGTTGTCAAGGACTTTATTTTACTTGGTCCATCATCAACACTCATGGAAGCAGCAATCAAGAAAACAAAAGATACAATGCAATGGGCAGATCTGCTAAAAGAAGGAACAAATACAGACCTCTTTAAAATGTTGAAAAGCAAGTATCTCATCTTGAAGACTAAGATGCTACTGACCCAAAGCATGGTGTTTGCCTTCTTCATCCACCCTTCAACATCTTTTCAACTTTTTTACTTCATCATTCCTCTTTTGCTTTAGTTACTCTTTGTTCAAGAGAATTTTTTAGCATCTTTTCTGGCATCCATTTTATATACATACAATTTGTATATGTGTCTAATTTGATAACTGTATAACTCAACAACTTTTGGCAAATTTATTTTTCTCTGCTCAGCTTCCACAGTTTTTAAACAAGGATAATGACTGCAGCTAACACATTGAGTTATTGTTATGAATTAAAAGTTAAGTTGTGTAATATCACCTTAGTAAACTTCCTCAAAGATACTCTAAACATGAACTCTGACTTTCTAGCTAGTTTATATTAACTTCACGGGATTCTGTTGATTTGAATGAACTCATTTGAGAAGACATTTAGTTTGAATATACATAGCAATATTTTTCAGTCTCAAATGGCACCATTTCCATCATCAAAAACATGCTGTAGTTATTAAATTGAGAATACATACATATACTTAACTACTGATATATACTGCATCTGAACATAGTGAAAAGGTAGATACTGTTTAATAAAAAATAAAGATGTATAAGTTTCCATATCGAATGCTTTTTGTTTGTACTTTGGTTCTTTCATAAATGAAATTTCAGATGTTCAACAAAAGCACTTAAGCAACAGTGGTCTTAGGGTACAAGTCTGCAATAAGCTGCATAATTTGAGATTTTATGTTAAGAAAATCTAAAATCAGAATATTTTGCTAGATTGATTAGACTGTAAATGACAAATGGCTTCTGACTCACTTTAGGGATTCAGAAGAAGGAGAGAAAAAAACCCTCCACAGTTGTTAAACAGTACAGCTAACACTATGTGAATAATATTTTAGTATTTTCATTACACTATCACCTTAGAGAAAGATACTTGCTAAACAAACATTAGCACATTCCTAAAATATGGTTCAAAATATTTCAGCTCAACCAGAATTAACTGAATTCTGTTAATTTTCTAACTTTGATAGCAGAGGCCTCTGCTAATTCCTACAAATGCCCATTCAATTCAAACCCGGTGCCAGCAAAACCAGGGATGTGCCTGACCTGTTAACCTTTACAGGTGGGGGGCAGGGAAGCTAAGTAGTGATATCTCAAGTCAAATATCTCCAAAATGCATACTTTTGTTATGCATACTCCAGACCAAAAAGAAGAGGAGTCAGAGGAGTCAGTATGTAGAACTCATAGTCAACCTGTATTAATAGTTTAAACTATACTAACACTAAGTCTAATTATTCTCTTTTAGAACTAAGCAACAGATACTACCTGAGTCCCCCAATTTTAATAGCATTTATTTTGACCAAATGCCCTGCTTTCCATAAATGGTGTGTTTAGTGTAGCTTATTTTAATGATATGATAAAACCAGAAGAAAATTCTTCCTAAATTTTGGGAGACACTCGTTTTCGTGCTTTCTCTGAAGCATGAATAAACAATTCTTGAGGAATTTTACTCAGAAGTTGGTTTAGGACACTAAGAAGAATTGTATGGCATGAAAGCTGGAAAAAGGCACACAGAACTAAGCAGTAATGTATTTAACCTGAATTTGAAGAGCAAGGAGATAAGAAAACACATGAAATACAGCTGCAGCAGAAAGGAGGTAAGATAGGTAGTTCAAGTACAAGTTGAAAGGCAATATACAGTTAAGAAAAGGACTTACAGAAATAAATGTGATAGAACGCAGAGATAATAAATATTTTTAATGGATTTTGAGCTGCTATAGAAAGAAAACGTGGGTGTGAGAACATCGTGGTGATAAACGTGAGACATGATCAAAGACAGAGTGTGGGATAAAACATAGGACAGGAAGAAAGAGATGGATAGCAAGCATTTCCATGTGTCAAAAAATCTTGGCTCTATTATTCTATGGTGTATTTAAAGGAGATTATTACCATAATAAACAGAAAGTGATGACATACTCATTAGTGAAAGCTGACAGAATTTGGTAGAAGTCCAAGTATCCAGCTGCAGCGTTTAAGACTATGCTTGTGATTTATTTTAAAATCTTTTGCTTCAGAAGAATATGCATATTATTAAGGGTGAATTATTTGTGTTTATACTTACATCAAAGAAGAGCTGCACTTTTGTGTGATACTGTACATTTTAACAGAAATAAACAAATTTAAAATCAGATACTGTAAATATTGATTTTTATTATTAACTTACTTGCATATATTTGATTTTTAGAATCAATCACTTTTAAAACATTGAACTATCAACTTTAGACAAAAAGGAGAATTCTGAGTGTAATCACTAAAGGAGGAATGTAGAAGAAATGACAAGATGGAAGATTATACATATAAGTAGAAGTTATTTATATTTATTTTGTGTTTATGCTTCACAAAGTTCTTGCTAGTTCCCATTAAGCAAGGTCAGTTATATACCAATATTTTCATAACAAAGTATATTAGTTTATACCACTCATAGGAAATTTCTGTCACAGAAAATCAGAAGATCTTGTTCAGTCATAATATGTGGATTTCATTTATTTAATTATTTTTCTGAAGATATTCCATTACTAAATATTTTCTTTAAGTAATCAGCCACTTGACAGCACTTGGCTAATCAGCTTTTTGGTGGTCCTCTCTACAAGCAGAATGGCTGTCGTGGCTATCTGCATGTTTTCTTTCATCAAGAGAATATCTGTATTGCTTATTATACTTACAGAAAAAAAAAATCCAAATGAAGTATTTCATTCAAAACAGCCTACTCTTCAGCTTTACAAATGTGCATGGAACCCTGTTAAAGTAATTAAATCCTACGGATCAAAGACATAAACTGTTCATCTTTGTCCTATGCAAAAAGGAGCCCTTATGGGCCTAAACATTTTAAACATAGAAGGGAAAAAGTTAAAATTTATGATAACAAAACTTATTAGCTGACCATAGATTTTTTTTTAGGTGGAGTTGATTTCTGAAATAATGTCTATGTAAAAAATTGTAGCTTATTCTCTTTAAAATACTTGGCTATATTGCAAATTTCCTTCTCTGAAAAGTTCAGTTTTGATCGCTTACAATAAAAAAACACATGCCTGGCACTTTTGAAGCACATTATTTTCCACAAAATATTTCCTCCATAGAAGTATTGTACATGTTCTTCTTTAAATAAATTTTATATGAAAAACATCCTTAGATCCTCTTTTAGTAACCTTTCTGAAAGCTTCCATTTCTCATTCATATGACACCAGGAGTTTAAATTTGTACTCCTCCATTTACTAGCTGTGGGATCTTCAGTAAATTAGCACGTTCTTTTGTGTCTTCATTTGCTCCATTGGGATAAAAACAGCATCTACCTTATGTGACTCAAAGAGTTAATTCAAATGAACATTTAGACTGTGTGTGTGTGTTGCGTGCCATTGGGTCAGTCCAATTAACAGTAACCCTATGCACAACAGAATTAAACACTGTCCAGTCCCACACCATCCTCACAAGCATTGTTTTGCTTGATGCCGTTGTTGCAGCCACTGTGTCAAGCCATCTCACTGAAGGTACTCCTCTTTTTGTCTGACCCTCTACTCTACAAAACACGATAACCTTCTCCAAGGACGAGTACCTCCTGATAACATTTCCAAAGTATGTGACACGAAGTCTCTGCATCTTCCCAGCTGGTGAACACTCTGTCTGTGTTTCTTCCAAGACAGATTTGCTCATTCTTCTGGCAGTCCATTCAATATCCTTTGCCAGTATCATAATTCAAAGGCATCCGTCTTCTTTAGTCTTCTTTATTCCTTGTCCAGCTTTTACACAGATATGAGTAATTTAAAACATCACGGCTTGAGCCACATTCATCTTAGTCCTGAAAGTGTCATCCTTGCTTTTTAACATTTTGAAGTATTCTTTTGCAGCAGATTTGCCCAGTACAAGGTATCATTTGATTTCCTGACTGTTACTTCTGTGGTCATTGATGGTAGACCCAAGTAAAATGAAATATTTGACAATTTAAATTTTTTCTCTGTATATCATGGTGTTACTTTTTGATCCAGTTGTAAAGATTCTTGTTTACTTTTTGTTGAGGTACAATCATTACCAAAGGCTATAGTGTTTGATTGTTATCACTTAAGTGTTTCAAGTTCTCTTCACTTTCAGCAATCAGGATTGTGTCATTTGCATAACTTGGGTTGCGAACAAGTCTTCCTCCAGTCCTGACATCTCATTCTTAACATAGTCCAGCCTTTTAGATTACTTGGTCGGCACACAGATTGAATAAGGATAGTGAAAGGAAAGATGCAACACTTACACATATCTCTTAACTTTATGCCAAGCAATACTCCCCTGTTCTCTTCCAACAACTATCTCTTGGTCTATGTATAGATTACTCACAAGCACAATTAATTGTGATGAAATGTCCAGTTTCCGTAATGTTATCCACAATTTTTTATGATCCACACAGTTGAGTACTGTTGTACAATTAATAAAACACAGATAAACTTTCTAGTATTCTCTGCTTTTGGACACTATCTGGCTGTCACAGCAATGATATCTTTCTTTTCACACCCTCATTTGAATTGGGCTTCGACTTCCAGAAATTCTCTGTTGATGAATTGCTGCAAACCATTTTTGAATGATCTTCAGCAAAATTTTACTTGTACATGATATTAATGACATTGTTCAATAATTTCTACATTCTGTTGGGTCACCATTTTTGGAGTAGAATGAGTTAATTTGCATAAACCTTTAGATTAGTTATGAGAATATTATTTTGTTTGTAGAGTCCCAGCTTTTCAAAGAATGAGACAAATAATAGTGGAGACTGTGAATATTAAGGAGTAAGCCATCTACAAAGGTCAGGCCTGGTTCTAATGATAGGCCAAAGTAACAATTTGAACATAACCCAGTGTTGTTTCCACAGGCTGTGTCTTTTTGACTTTTGGATAGTGAGCAGGAAAGACCAACTGTTAGAAAAACACATCATATTTGGTAACACAGAGGGCCGGTGCAACAGGAGAAATCCACAAAGGTGAATTAACACAACAATCACAACCATGGACTCAAACGTACCAAAGATCAGGAAGATGGCACAGACTTCACAATATTTTGTCGTGTTATTCACAAAATGTTGCCCTGAATCAGAACCAAGTCAACAGTAACTAACAACAGCAGTTACTAAGTTCGCCAGTAAGCATTTCAAAGATATATGCTGAATGATTTTACCAATAAAAGAATGAAAGACGATCATTGATGGCTCTTTATTTTTTTATGGAGTTGCACTGAGTTGTTACATTCTCTAAAGACTAAGAAACAGAGACATGCATGTAGGATTTCTACTTGGGAAGGAACTTAGGATACAGCCTCACAGAAAGTAAGGAAAGCAAGACTGTGTGGAGGGAAAAACTAAACTGTGAAGTATTTCAGTAGAGAGCTCAGATGATCTGTGGGATCTGAGCAAGGTTGGGCTGTGGAATTCTAAAATGAGAAAAGGTACTGAACAACTGTAACTCCTTCATCAACAACTCATTTGATATGATCTTCCCCAGGAAGGGATCATGACCTACAGTGAGACAGGGCTCTCAAGGAAATTCAGAGCCAGTACTCCCAAATGGGAGATGTATGCCTCAGCCCTGAAGGGGAGATCTCGGGAAGCAGGTCTGTCTTGACAAATGTCCTGGAGTTTGAGTTCCAGGCTGACCAAAGGAAACCAGCGAGTCAGAGGATCCAGAGACACTGGCTTTCTGATTGTTCTAGCACGTGAGAGTAGCCTTAATGATAACAAAGTGTGAACCCATTGTCCTAAAAGGACTCAATTATCACGACAGAGCAATAAACCTCCTACGTCTTACGTATTATCTGGTTCAAAAAAGGTTTGTCTATGACCCAGAAACCCTGGTGGCATACCAGTTTGGAGCTATAGCTTCTAACCCAAAACGTCATCAGTTCCAATCCATCAGCTCCTTCTTGGAAACCAGTTCTGTTCTACCCTATTGGATTGCTATGAGTCAGAAGTGACTTAATGGTGAGGGGTTTGATTTGGGTTTTGGTCTATGACCCACAGCAAATTATATCTAATTTGTAGGAGTGTCTGGACCCAGAAAAACCAAACACTAAACACATTGTGTTGATTCCTACCTACAGAAAAAATCTATGGCAGAGTACACAACTGCCACATAGGATTTCTAGAGAGTGACTGATAGATTCCAACTGCAAATTTTTTGTTTAGCAGCCTGAACTCTTAACCACTGCGCCACCAGAGCCCACAAACCAAAAAAAGAAGTGATAATTAAGATGTTTATCACTAATTTAAGTGAAGTCAGGAGAAAGGAATTTGTAATTTCAACCTAGTTTTAGCGAAAATAGCTAGAAGGAAGATAGGAGAGAGTGGAAGGTTTTCTATTTTGATTAATTTTCCATTTTTTCCCTGAGTAGCTGTATACATTCTCTTCTGACATTCTGTGCTAACACTGGAATGACTTAAATGGGGTTAAGCCAAATTCTCGTCTCAGAAATTCACACAAAACTCTAATAAAACTGTAATATATTTCTGCAGGTTTTTTTTTTAACACTATCTGCAGGCAGAATATTTAGTTCATTCTATCTTTACTATAGATGAGTTTAGTTTTTACCAGTAATTATAATAAAGACAATGATTAGAAATATCTTAGACATTTAAATTGAATAGGTGTTTTCTCTTCAATAATTATGACACAAACCCACTTCATTGAATTCACTAATGCCTGACAGCTGCTAGTCAAATAAGACATATATTGTTTTAATAAAATTTTATTCAACATAAACATTCTACTAATGCAGTTCAGGGGGGTTAGAGAGTTTAGAAAACATGCAGAGAAATACATTGGCTCATAATGCTTAAAATTACATTATATGCCATTTTAAATGACAAAGAGGAAGAACTACTAAATGCAATTGCATAAAGCAGGTGAAATACAATATATCATTCATTTTATCTAAGATTAAAGTTGCACGTTTTTTTCTGTTTTGATTTGTTTAAAAGATTTTTGTCCTCCATATCCTCATATGAATTACAAAATTATAAATTCAGACTAAGACATTATACCTATATTTTGTAATACTAATAAAGAACAGTTTTTAAAATCAAAATGGAAACTCCAAGAAGACAGGTCAAAACAGAAATGATATACAGTGAATATCATATAAATACGTACTTGAGTACACTATCAATTGTAGTCAACACCAAGACATGAAGGAATCACATCTTCAGCAGTAACCCCAGAAGTCCGTGCAGGGGACAATATTACTGAACTTAAATTTAGTACCAGGTACTCTGTGTTATCTCACAGATTAGTTTACAGAAAACCAAACAGACTAAAAACTTTGAGGGAAAAATGCACATGTTTCATTTGTCTACTTACTTATTTGGAAATTAGGTCATACATTTTAAAGACCTCAAGATTTTCCAGATAATTGCAAATTGTTTACTAAATGATCTTCTTTATAAAAACATAAGTTATGTAAGAAGTCTTAAAAACAGAAATGAACTTAATGATTTTTTATTGATCTCCATTCTTGCATCTTTTGTATATCAATATGAATTTTTCAAAAACTGACAGTAAAACTCCCTGCAGATACTTTCCCTTTATATTTTTACTAAGACTAGTTTATTTGCCTACTATATTTAGGCATCATGCTGGACAATTTTTCAGCTTTTATCTCATGTTATTTTCACAACCAGAATAGTATTATTCTGCTATTTTATAATCAGTAAAAGTAAGATTTAAAAAAACTAAATAATGTATGAAACATCATACAGCAAATTTAGATCCAGATATCTTTCTCCATGTTTTCCCTCTATGTGAGGAAACTTAGCATCTTGGTAAAATTCGGACTAATATCTAGGATTATTCATCTTCAAGTTATTATTTTTAATTTTCAGAGACTTAGAAATAAAAATCAAGCATGAAATCATACAGAGTTCAAAGTTAAAATTCCATAAAATATTCCATTAGGTACTTCTGCACAGCGAGTGTGTACCTAACCTCAATCTATTTATTTTAATAATAAAAACAAATGATACTAAATGCTTGTAAATGTCAGGCAGCGTGTCCAATACTCTATATTCACTACTTTAAATTCTTATCACAACTCAGAAAATAGTGAGGTTTTTTTTTTGTATTTGTGAAAACTGAGGCTACAGAAGGTTCTAATAGTTTACCCATAGCTGTACAGTTAAACTATGAGCTGCTATTTGTAACTATAATTTAAGCAAAGTCCTCACCACCACAGCAATTTGTGTTTAAAAATTAAGCAATCTGAGACCTTGCAGTAGGGTAATGAAAAAGAGAAACCTGGGGTAGGAACTGAAAGCAGAAAGAAAAATCTGGAGTTTAAGTGGAAGAAGAATTAGAGCAACGATAGGAAGCTTTATGGGCTCCTTTTGACAGTTTGAGGAGTTTCCAAAACGTACTGTGACCTTATGGTCACGTTGTAATTTTGAAGTTTTAAGACCGGGATGACAAAACCTCACAAGGCTGCTGTGAAGAACTGATTAGATGCTATTAGCGAGGTGCACTGAAGCTCCTTAGAGAGAGACTTTTAAATAAATGCAAGATAATAAAAACAAGCATACTAAAGCTTTTTTGGTAGCAAATACAGTTGATGAGAAAGTCAAACATTTCGCATCTGCAAAGGAAAGAAAGAGAGGAACACTAGAAAAATAGAGTCTAACTCAGAAGCATTTGCTTTTTAGGACAGCCTAGATTTGCAGTTAGACCTGAAAACATGACAGAGAAAACTTGGAAAAGAAAAATAAATAAATAAAACAATCAGGTCTCACTAATTGAACCAACAAGATTAAGAGCCTAAAATACGGTATAGTCGGAAGAAAGAAATTGAAAGTAAAGGCTCACTGGTTGAAGGCAAGCTGAGCCTTCCAAATCGGTGAGCTTAAAGTTTGAATCCCAGTTGTGCCTGGGAGAAGGCTTTATTTCTGGCTTTCAGAGTGAAAGCATTCTTAAATACTTAGACAAGGTAGAGTTGAGAAAGGAGGATGTGTGCTATATACCTAAAGAAATGGTGTAGAAGTCAAAGCTATCAGAGAGAGAAACGCTTTTCTCAAATTACATTGATTACAAAAGTATATAGAAAAAGCTTGTTTCAAAATGAATGATTTTTTTTTTTTTTTTGAAAGCCTAAACTGTCTTAAACTACAATTGGGAATATGTGGAGGAACTTGGTACTGAAATAAATAGGTTCCATAATAATATCCTGTTCTTCATATAAATGTTAACAATTGCATATGGACTGTAGTTACCATACTTAATAAAAATACAAGACACCACGCACATTTGAATTTCACATTAACTGCACTTTTTTTCAGCTTAGGTATGTCTCAAGTAATTTATGGGACATACACTAAAAATTATTTGCTTTTTGTCTGAAACTCATATTTAACTGATTTCCTCTGTTTTCCCTGATAACCATAAGATAGAGTCTTGGTACAAACACTGATGAAGAATATTGTTAGATTTTTCCACACATGCACTCACAAAAAAAAAAAAAAAAAAAAAAAAAAAAAAAGATTATAAATGGAACTGTAGAAGCAAAATGTGTTTTGTCGCTTTCTTAATTAACCTGGATTCTCCCAAAAGTGCAAAAACTCCAAAATGTCTTATTTTTAGTTAAATTGATGATTGAAATTAGCTCAGACCTTCTTAAAAAAACAGAAAACTAGGAATAGGTCCGAGAAATTTAATTGAACACAGGGGCTCTTTAAAAATGATCATCCCACAAAATATTCTCTTAACTCACTTTCATGCTGAACATATGTGATACAACAAATAACATGTAACTCATATTATACTGCTAGTATATTTTTTTTATATGGTAGGAAAATAGCTTATACCTTAACTGAGTCCATTTTTAGGGGTTTAACCATAAATGGATCCATGCAAAAACTGGTAGCAGGGAAACTTTAAAATGATTTAAACATATACAGAGCATTGAGGGAAGCGAGATCAATCTGTGTCCCACTGGGGATGCAGGCACGACTGAAAATGTGCAAGGGTGTACATTTCTAGGGTGGTCCAACTGCAATTAATTTATGGATATATTGTGGAATCTCCATTATGATAACTCACCCTCAGATAAGAAATTAGACGCCACAAGAGAGATTTTGAACAATGGTTTTTGGCCATTACATTGTGTAACGAATTTGTGAGTTAGTTCCAATATTAATGATTATTCAGAAAACCCGACTGCTGTCCAGTAGGTTGCAACTTTTGTAGCCCTATAAGAAAGAGTAGAATTGGCCACTGGATTTTGAAGGCTGTCATTTTTATGGAAACATATTGTTCTATCTCTCTACCAATAAGCAGCTGGTGGATCGGAACCACTGACCTTTCAGTTGGCAATGTGCTCTTTACCACTGAGCCACCAGGGCTCTCAAGGGTTATTGGAGTCTTAGAAAATATAGTCAGCCTCCAATAACGAGAAGTGTGCAAGGACTGTATGCCCTGTTTCTCCATCCTCTCTTCCTTTTACTTGGGTTAAAAAGGAATCCAGTCACATGCTTAATTTTGCTATACACATCAACATTTGTTAATAAGTAGGCACACCAAGAATCAAACACTCTGTTCCTGTAATCTCAACAGAGTCTCTGCTTTCTGTCCTTTTAGGTGTTTTGTCAGAAGCAGGTATTTCAATATTCTCCAGGCACACGAAGAGTGCCTGACTCTTACACGAAGAGTCAGGAGGCAGAATTCTCTGACAACCATCAGTACACAGGATTGGTTTGAATTCTAATTTAAAATTCTCATTTTGAAAAGTATTAACTCCATCCTTTCCATGCAAATGAAAATGGTGTAGTCATTTCTTACATTAGAAACCCAGTGTTTTCACCTATTAAAAAGTAATTTCTAGAATCCATTATAGTAATTAATAAAAACCTTGTACAGTGCCTGAGATCACGTCATCCACAGTGCTACTTTGACACATCTGGTGTCATTGTGAGTTAAAACCAGCTCAATCACAGCAGGATGCTATATTTTTGTTTTTTCCTTATTTTATTATTTTTTTCCATTGTCCTTTTGAAAAGAGCTTGTGAATAGTCTAGGAAAGTTTAACTGTTAACTAACTCCTAAAAAAGTATGAACTTATATATAATTAGAATATTTATATATGTGATTTAAATAAATATATACAGAGAGAAAGATAGGTATATGAGACATGTTTATGGAAGTATTTTAAAGTGAACTTCACTTTCTATAATGATACGAATCTACCCTGGATACATTCTCTAAGCAAAATCAGAAGAGGCATGTTAGTGATGTATGATGAACCACTAATCCTAAAAGCACATCACTAACATAATATGAGGATCCTTTTTTTATTCTGACTGTTTCGTACTGTGCTCAGATTTGCCACTCTATGATTGTTGTTGGTCACTAGCAGAGAACAGTTTTTCACAGAGAAATGTATTAATATGTTAATGGCAGTGCTTCTCACACATGACGGAGGATCCACAAAGCAGAGGCAGCACCTTACAGAGACTGGTGCTGGGCGGTAGGAGACTGGTGTTCTCAGAACGACAAAGGCAGCATAGAACTTCTGCATTCATAAGATCCCTTCAGATATTCTCCCCAGTGCAGAGAGTGTCATGCATCTGTCAGTTTGTGGCACTGTAGAGGCTTATGTGTCACTGTGATACTGGAAGCTTTGCCATTAGTATTTCAAATACCAGCAAGGTCACCTTTGGTGGACAAGTTTCAGCAGAGCTTCCAGACTAAGACAAACTGGAAAGAATGACTCAGTAGTCTTCTTCCAGGGAAAAAGAGAGAGAGGGAAGATCAGTGATAACACGATGAATAACAGTGAAACATCTGACAGACTGCTAGAAGATGAGGCACTGAGGTCAGACGGCTTTCAAGACATGATTGAGAAAGAGTCGTTTTCAAAATAGAGTCAACCTTAATAACATGCATGGAGTCATACTTTCAGAAGCTTAATTTGTTTATTCATCATGACTCAAAATGAGAACACATGCAAATATCCATAAATAATTAGAATTTAGAATGTATGAAGTATGAATCTAGGAAAATTAGAACTCATAAAAAGGGAAAAGGTTGGCATAAAGATTGATATGTTAGGCAGTGAGCTGAAATGGACTGCTACTGGCCATTTGCAAATCAGAAAATTATATGGTCTCCCAGTCCAGAATAACAAACTGAAGTGGAATGGCTTCATGTTCATTGTCAAAATGAATATTTCAAGATCTATCCTGAAGTACAATGCCTACAAGAAGACCAGTTAGTACAACTATTATTCAAAGTTATGCACCAATCACTATTGTCAAAGATGAAACAATTGAAGATTTTTATTAACTTTTGCAGTCTGAAATTTATTGAACATGCAGTGAAGATGAGTTAATAACTACTGGAGATAAGATTATAAAAGTTGGAAACAAAGAAGAACTGGTAGTTAGGAAATACCCCCTTAGGTGATAGAACCTACTCAAGTTATTGCATGATAGAATTTGCAAGAGTAATCACTTCTTCATAGCAAATACTTTTTTTCAACAATATAAAAGAGGATTGTACATGTGGATTTCACCAAGAGAAAACACAGGAAGCAAACTGAATACATCTGTGGAAAGAGATGATTGCAAAGCTCAGTATTATCTGTTAGAATAAGGCCAGAGGCCAGCTATGGAATCAGCCATCAATTACCTCAATGAATTTTCAAGCTGAAGCTGAATAAAGTTTAAAAAAAAGTCCATGAGAACTAAAATATGACTATTAGTATATCCTACATATATTTGGAGACTATTGCAACACTAGATTCGATGAATGGCAAATTAGTGACCTAAGACCACGTAAACTGTGGGATGACACCAAAGACATCAAACATGAAGAAACCAAATCAATCTATTGCTGTCCAGTCAATTCTGACTCACAGCAACCCTGTAGGACAGAGTGAGAATTCTTCTCAGGGCACCCAAACAGTGGCTGGTGGATTCAAACTGCTGACCTTTTTGGTAGTAGCCATAACTTTTAACCACTGCAGACAGGACAGAAAGAAAACACCAAAATGAGTGTCAGAAGAGAATCTGAAACTTGTTCTTAAACACTGAGTAACTAAAATGAATGGAAGAAATGATGAATTGCTGAATAGAAGATGTCAAAGGACAGCTTAGACGGTAAAGTAAAATATGATCATTAAATGTGCAAAGACTTGGAGTTTGACAAGCAAAATGGAAAAGCACCCTCAGCATTTCTCCATCTTAAAGAGCTACAGAACAAAATCAGGACTCAACTGTAATTTTAAAGGATTCTATGGTCAAAATCTGTAATGACACAGGAAGTATCAAAAGCGGGTAGAGGAAATCCCCAGATCAATGTGCCAAGAAGAAAAGGTCAGTGTACAACCATTTCAGATGGTAGCATGTGACTAAAAACTAATGATATTGAAGGGAGAGGTCTAAGCTACACTGAAGGTATTGGTAAAAAACAAGACTCCAGGCATAGGCAGAATGTTAATTGAGATGTTTACTTAAGTGTATGTAGTACTGGAGGTACTCACTTGTGTATCCCAAGAAATTTGGAAGACAGTTACCTGTCAGTCTGACTGTAAGAGATCCATATTTGTGTCTATTCCAAAGAAAAGTGCTCCAACAAGATGTGGAAATTATTGAACAATATCAGTGACATTACAAACAAGTCAAATACTGCTGATGACAACTCAAAAGCTGTTGCAGCAGCCTATCAAAAAGGAACTGCCAGAAAGTCAAAGCTAGATTCAAAAGATGACATAAAACAAAGGATATCATTCCCAATGTCAGATGGATCTTGGCTAAAAGCAGAGAATGCCAAAAACATATTTACCTGTGCTTTACTGGTTTTATGTGGCATTTGACTGTGTGGATCGTAATGAATTATAGATAACATTGCAAAAACTGGGAACTTCAGAATACTTTGTTGTGCTCAGGCAGAAGCACTTGCTGATTAGGATCAGACTACAGTCTTCAGTATGGATTATAATTCAACATAAAGAAAATAATCTTCACAACTGGACAATAAGCAACATCATGACAAGTGAAGAAAAGGTTGGCATTATCAAGGATTTGATTTCACTTGGATTCGTAGTCAACTCCCATGGATGCAGCAGTTAGGTAATCAAACAATTTTCACATCGGGCAAGTCTACTGTGAAAGATCTCTTTCAAGTATTAGAGAACAAGGTATCACTTTGCAGACTCAGGTGCACCTGACGCAAACCATGTTATTTTCAATTGTTTCAGTTGCATGAGACAGACGAACAACACATAAGGAAGACTGAAGAAGAGTTGATGTCTTTGAGTTAGGTGTTGAAGAAGAATATTGGGTATACCATAGGCTGCAAAAAGAAAAAAATATGCCTGTCTTGGAAGAAGTACAGCTCATTGAAAGTTATCAAGAGGGACTAGTACCTAGAGGACATCATGTTTGGTAGAGGGACATCAAACAGAGGAAGACTTTTGATGAGATAGGTTGGTGCAATGGCTGAAACATAACAACGACTGTGGGGATGGCTCAGCACCAGGCAATGTTTTAGTCTGTTGTCTATAAGGTCACTATGAGTCAAAACCAACTTGACAGCACATCACAACCACAACACACACAGGCTACATTGGACTAATCAGCAAAGGCAAACAAGCCATCCAGGGTTATATTCTGTTATTAATATGACTTCTTTTGCAGCTAGAGAAGATAATACACAATTTACTGCATATTTGTAGAACCAGAGTAAAAATAGAATCTTTCAATTCTTATATTGCTCTCCATGTGAAATGTGAGCATATGTTTTTAAACACTATGAAACCCTGGTGTTGTAGTGGTTAAGTGCTAGGTTTGCTAATGGAAAGGTTAGCTGTTGGAAATTGCCAGGTGCTCCTAGGAAACTCTATTGAGCAGTTCTATTCTGTCCTATAGGGTCTCTGAGTCAGAATCAACTTGACAGCACTAGATTTATTGTTTTGGTTTATATTCTCTTTACTTTGAAATACTGTAAGATTTAATTAAAATTTTTAATGATTAATGGTTCTGATCCTTCTAATCATAGATATTTTCAAATCCTCTATTCCTATTCTTATATTAATGACAAAGCTTACAAGGGGAAATTTACAAATAAATAGAATTATATTCTAGATGAACGTACTAGATTTAGTTTGTTTTCCTATCAGGAAACATATCCTTAAGTAATTTGTTTGATTTAAAATATAGAACATACTTATTTCTTTGAACAATACTTTTGAACAATTATTCTTAACATGATCATTTTTCTTTTGTGTGTTTGTGTGAGCACGTCAAACTGATTCTGATGTTATGACATGTAAAGTAACATTTGACAGAAAACAGGTCTTACTTGGACTGTAACCAAAGAAACCTGGATATTAAAGTTCCATATCATTTTGTTACAAAATGGCTTAACCGTAAATAGGCTTGTACTCTATTAAAGTAGTCGCATTAGAACGAGTCATTAGCTCTACCACATTAAGGCATTTTGAAAAACCTAATGTATCGCAATGAAACAGTGCCCCCAAATTGCTCCCAACTATGTAATTTGGATGACCGGAAATGAGATTTCCTAGTAGATCTAGATCAGCTCGACAAACAATACCACAAAATGCTGAAGAACTAGTTATAATCATGGTGTCTTGCTTATCTAATGCTGCTATAATAGAAATCCCACAAGTGAGTGGCTTCAACAAACAGAAATTTATCCTCTCACAGTCTAGGAGATTAGAAGTCTAAATTTAGAATGCTATCTCTATCTCACTCAGCCCTGGGGGAAGGCTCTTGTCATCAATCTTCCTCTAGTATAGGAACTTCTCAGCACAGGGACTCTGGATCCAAAGAACTAACTCTGCTTCTAGCACTACTTTCTTTGTGTTAGGAGGTCCCACTTTTCCATTTCTCTCTGCTAGCTCATCTCTTTCTTATCTAAAAGAAATTGGCTCAAAATACAACTTAATCCTTTGTTGATTGAGTCCTGCCTCATTAATATAGCTACTTCTAACCCTACTTCATTAAGATCATAGAAATAAGATTTATAATACTGCCAAGAATTGAATTGTGTTCCTCAAAAAGTCTGTGTAGCAATTTACCTAGGCACTGATTCCTGGTACTGTGTGATGCTCCTCGATGTTGTAAATCCTGCTTCTATGATGTTAATAAGGGAGGATGGGTAGCAGTTGTGTTGGTATGCCAAGACTCAATGTGTAAGATTGTTTTGGGCCTTGAGGCAGTCTCTAGAATATGAAGTAAAGAAGAGAAGCCGGAAGAGAGATCTGAGGACCTCATAACCACCAAGAAAGGAAGCAGTTCCGGCAGCTGAGCACAGCCTTTGGAAAGTATCAAAGTCCCTGTACCTCAGAGGTTTCCAGTCCAGGGGAAGATTTATAACAAGGACCTTCCTCCTGAACCAGCAGAGAAAGCCTTCCCCTGGAGATGGCATACTGAACTTGGACTTTTAGCTTACTGGACTGTGACAAATAAAATTTCTCTTTTTAAAGCCATCCACTTATGGTATTTCTGTTAAAGCTGTGTCAACTGACTAAAACAAACATACAGGATAATCAATCGGACCACAAAATGGTGGACAACCACAGTACTGGCAATCATGGCCTATCCAAGTTAACATACATTTTTGAGGGGACACAATTCAATCCATAATACTCTACACTTTGCCCCCTAAATCCATGTCCTTGCTACATGTAAAATACTTTTACCCCGTCGTATCACTTCAAAAGTCTTAAATCAACACCGAGTCCCAATTCCATCCTGGGGCAAAATTTCGCTTCATCTGTGAAATCTAGAATACAAGGTTTCTGCTACCAAAGCACGATGGTAGAGCAGGCACAACGTTCACATTTCTGTTAAAGAGAAGAAACTGAAGGCCAAGATGGGTAACAGGCACCAAGCAAGTCTGCAGAACACATTACATAAGCTCTCAAGCCCTTTTGCCTTGGGCTTCATCTTAGCCTTGCAGGTCCACTGGAAAGGCAATTCTGCTCCTTTGGATTTGGATGGTCTCATTCTCCTAATCTGTCAAAGTGGAAACCCTACTCCCTCAACCTTAGCTGGGTCTGTTCTTCAGCCCATTATGTATGAGAACCCTGCTCCCTCAACTGTGAACAGTGTATCTGGCCCCATTCCCCCTGGCACTCAAGAACAGCAGCTCCACACTCAAGAACCAAGTTTGTGAAGATCTCGTTGAAACCTAGATCATCATCCTATGCCTTGAGCCCCAGCACACCTTGGTTCTACCCTTTTAGATTACAGAAGTTGTGGCCCTACTGTTTGAGACTCAGATAGGTCTGCCCCTTGGCTACTTGGGCCCTTGGGCCAGCCCAGAGTCTGTCCTGCTTGGGCAAGTGTTCCAAAGCTCTTTAGCTTTATAGATAAATGTTCAGAGGCACTCCACTCTGCCAATAAACCTTGACCAGAAAGGACTCAACTCTCTTGAACTATGGATCAGCAAGCTTAGTTCCACCAACTAAGTTCCCGGAGGCACCCTATTTTGCCAGGAATCCTCCTGACCAAAAGCTTCTTGGTTCATGGGTTGGCTCCTGTACCTTTTCATGCCCATCTCCTGGTTCTTCCGCTGCCATCTCTCTAATACTTTCTTGTTGTCTACACTGTCCCTGGTATTATAGCTCTCCTCAATTCTTTCTGAGCCCTCACTAGAATTGTCTGTAATGTTCATAATTCCACCAACAGTGTCTTCAAGGAAATCTAGGATTTTACTGTTTGGTACCTTAAAAATCTTCCAATTGCTACTCATTGCATGATCCATAATTGATTATAGGTGTGTGTTACAACAGCACCCTAATCCTGGAACCAAAGTCTACCTTACATATCTAGTGCTGCTATAACTGAAACACCATAAATGAATTGATTTAACAAACTCAAGTTTATCCTTTCACAGTCTAGGACAGAAGCCCAAATTAAGGGCTCCAGCTCCTGGAAAAGGCTTTCTCTGTTAGCTCTGGAGGCATGTCTTTGTCATCAGTCATAGCCTAAGAGCTTCTTTATTTCATCCTTGATTTCTTCTATATCCTGTGTTTTTTTGAGCAAGACGTTGTTCAGTTTCCATGAATTCCACTTTCTGTCTATGCTTTTTCTGCTATTGATTTTTACTTTTATGGCTTTATGATCTGAGAAGATGCTTTGTATTAATTCAGTGATATGGATCTTGTTGAGAATTGCTTTATGTCCTCACACATGGTCTATTCTGGAGAATGTTCCATGTGGAATGGAGAAGAAGTGTAGTTGTCTGCTGATGGATAGAAAGTTCTGTATATGTCGATGAGGTCTAGTTGGTTAATTGTGGCATTAAGGTCTTCTGTGTCTTTACTGAACTTTTTTCTAGACAGTCTGTCCAATACTGAGAGTGGAGGGTTGAAGTCTCCCACTATTATTGTGGAGTGATCTATCTCATTTTTGAGTGTAGTCAGTGTTTCTTTGATGTATTTATGTGCTCTAATATTAGGTGCATAAATATTTAACATTGTTAAATCCTGTTTGCTTATTGAAACTTTCAGCAATAAATAATGTCTATCCTTGTCCATGAGTTGGATCCGACCCGACGGCACTTGGCTTGGCTTATCCTTGTCCATGATGGTGGACTTTACATTAAAATCAATTTTATCTGAGATTAGAATTGCCACACCTGCTCTTCTTTGTGTATTGTTAACTTGATATATATTTCCCCATCCTTTAATTTTCTGTTTCTTCATATCTTTAAGTCTAAGGTGAGCTTCTTGTAGGCAACATATGGATGGGTCATGTCTTTTCATCCAAGATGTCGCTCAGTGTCTCCTTACTGGAGCGTTCAATCCATTCACATTCAGCGTGATTATTGATAGGTATGTTTAGTGCTATCATTGTGATATGTTTGTTTTTTGTGTTGATGTTTTCTCTGCTGTTCTTATTAATCTGTTCTGGGACTTTCTTTTCTGTGAGGTGATTTTTCACCTTTTTCAGGGTTGGTTTTGTGGTTGTTAAGACTCCTGCAGTACCTCTCTTGATTTGATATGTTTCATGTTGTTGTGCTTTAAAGCTGCCCCTATGATCCCCATTAATGAACTATATGTAAACCCAATTTTGATTGCTACCAGTGTTGTCAACTTTCTCTCCATCTGGAAGGACTATAATGACTGTAGTACACCCCTCTTTTTAATATGCAGACATCACAGTTTTCATGATATGATCACTAGATCATTTCTTTCACTATTATAGGTTTGATTGAGTTTGGAGCCTTCCCTAACTGAATAGGTTTCTGGGTGACGTGTCCTGTATTTGTTTCTAAAATATAAAGTTAGTGGTTTTGTTCTTCTAAGCCAAGAGATTCTGTCAGTATTTCTTGTAGCGTTGGTTTCATTTTTACAAAGTCCCTGAGTTTCTGTTTATCTGTGAATGTCTTAATTTCATTTTCATATTTGAAAGATAGTTTTGCAGGATATATAATTCTTGGTTGGAAGTTCTTCTCCTTCAAGGCTTTGAATGTGTCATGCCACTGTCTCTGTGCCAGCATTGCTTCTTCTGAGAAATCCAATGAAAGCCTACAGAGTTTCCCTCTGATATTAGCTTCGCTTTGAGTGTCGCTGCCTTTAATAGTTTCTGTTTCTGTTTCATTTTGTTCAGCTTGATTATAATATGTCTTGGAGTCTTTCTTTTGTGGTCTATATTGAGTTCAATATGCATCTTGGATGTGTACATTCACTTTTCTAATTTCTGGGAAGTTTTCTGTCAGCAGCTCAGCAACAATGCTCTCTGTGGTCTCAGGTGTCTCGTCCTGTTCAGGAACTCCAATTAATCATAGATTGTTCCTCTTCATAGAGTCCCACATGCTTCTTAATGCTTCTTCATTTTTCTTGTTTCTTTTTCTGATTTCTCCTCAGAGATGCTTGCGTCAGTAGCTCTGTCTTCCAAGTCAGAAAATCTGTTTTCCATTGTTCCATTCTGTTTTCTTGGCTTTAAATTAAACTTTCTATCTTTTTTAATTTTGTTCTTGATCTGTTGTATTTCAGAATCCTGGTGTTCCATCCGATTGAACATCTTCCTTAATTTTTCATTTTGCTCTGTTGCATTTTGCATAAGCTCTAGGAAGTTTCTATATATAATCCTTTTGTATTCATCTTCCAATAGTTTCAGAAAGGTTTCTTTGTCTGGGAAGTTCTTTGGTTGTTTCTTTTGGAGGCCTTCTGAAGCCATGGGTGATTTCCTAGTTATGCTTTTATCCAGAGTTTGTTGCTTCTTTGGCATCATGTGAGTCAGTAGAGGCTGGGAGAGATGCTGTGAGGATGGACTGCAGTTGTTTCTCTAGGCTATTTTAAAATGAAAGGTAAGAGGTATCTGACAACTTCCAAAGGCAGTCAGGTTTTCAGGTGTACAGGTCCCTCTTCCCAGCTGGCAAAGTAAGCACCTCTATATCCAACCCCAGATGTTATAAACTAGTTCAAAATACAGAAAGGCTACTACCCTGTTGGCCTCTGCTGCTGGGCCCCAGCTATAGGTGACACTGTGCAGAATACTGATTTTCTGCTGGAAAAGTGCTCTCATCCAGGCAGGCACTGCTTCCCATCCTATGAATTAGGTCCAGCTGAGGACTCTGGATGGGTATCTCCACCTCCCAGTGGAACAAGATGGCGTCCTGCTCAAGCTCCCTGCCTGCCTCAGCACAGGCTACTCAATGTCAGAGGCGGAAAGAGAGGTCAAAGGTGCCAGGATACACAGAGTCCAAGGCTGGACCCTCAAAGTATGGCAATTTCACCTGCCAATTCCATCAGCAGTGGGTCTGAGATTAGCTGCTAGTCAAGTCCCAGCTCTGCCTCAGCTAAGACAGAGAAAAAGAAGTTAAAATGGTGAGTTATCTTTGGTCTGTGAAAGCCAGTGCTCACCAAGAGCAGGGTGTCAGTGAAAGCAGAAGTTTTCCATTCAGTGATATGAAGTCCAAATTAACAGCCCTATGCCATGTCCTAGGGTTTATTAGGTGTCTAGAAGGTTACATTTAATTATCAGTTCAGGTCTTGGTTTACAGAAGGATTTAGGAAAACTTGTGTTTAGTACACCATCTTAACTCTGCCTCCTGGTCTAAGAGCTTCTACACACGATATCTTCTGTCCACAGGACTTGCTATTCTACCAGTGCTACTTTCCTGGTGATAAGAGGATGCACTCATCTCTTAAATTTGAAAATAAATTGGCATAACATACAGTCTAATCCTGTTGATTAAATCCTGCCTCGTTAACTTAAGTGCTCTAATCTTGCTTCATTAACAACATAGGGGTTAGGATTTACAATGCATAGGACAATCACATCAAGTCACAAAACGGTGGACAATCGTACAATGTTAGTAGTCACGGTCTAGTGAAGTTGATACACATTTGGGAGGAATACAATTCAATATATAGCAAATGTTCTACTTTCCCAGGGTGAAATCAAATTAGAAAAACCAGCAGTTGGCCATTGTCATGGATTGAATTTAACCCCCCAAAATATTCATCAATTTGTTTAGACCATCATTCTCAATATTATATAGCATCCTTCATGCTGTAATCTGATGTAACTATGTCATGACCCTCCATTTTATGTGTTGTAAATCCTAAAGCCTCTACAAGGTGAGATTGTGGTGAGGTGTATTTGAGTTGCCAAACCTTACTTAAATCATACCTTTTCTTCAGTCACATCATTTGTATTACAACAAATAAGAGGAAATAAATGTGAGTAGAAAAGAGAGAGCTCACACTATCAACAAGAAAAATGAGCCTAGAGTGGAAGACATCCACCAGACCCAAGATCTCTGAGCTGAGAATCCCCTACACCCAGGGTTAGATATGTGCCAAGGCACATGGGATCTCCAAGGAACATCAGCCCCACAGATTTGAAGGGAGACAAGGACCTTCCTCCAGAGTCAATAGAGACAGAAAGTCTCTCCTGCAAACTGATACTCTGAATTCAGCCTTGCAGTCTCCTAGACTGTGAGAAAATAAATTTGTCTTTGTTAAAATGATTCACTTGCGGTATTTATGTTCTAGCTGCACTAGATAACTAAGATTGTCACATAGGAACACCCCCCAACACACACACGTAGAGCTGGCACCTGTATAGAAGGTATTAATAACTACACCTAGCAGAAAACATTGAGAAATTGTTTAATTTCAACCTAATTTGACACGTTAAATGAACCTCATTAATAAGATTAGATACATACATAGAAATGAAAGACAATCAGCAGAAACACTTTATATATAAATCGTTCTTAATCAATCTCACTTCTTTCAGGCAATAAGGCATTTTAATTAACATCCTGAATTAAAAAACAATGCCTCAGCAATCTTTCCTATACCCAGTTATGATTCTTCATGATATGATCTGAGATTTATGCCACAATTTATAATACTGACAACAGGAAAAAGAATACAGACAATGCTAGATTTTTCTTTTTTTTAAAAAAAAAGTATTCACTCTCATACATATCTACATTTGGAAAAAAAAATGCCAGATAATCAAAACTATTTTTAAACTTTTCTGTTACATTACCTAAAGATATGCCTTCAGGGAATCATTCTGTAAAGATTATTTTTATGCTTGTTAAATGACATTCCCTGTTTTTAACTACTATTGGCTAGAAATAGTTTCAAATGTTAAACACCTGCACCACAGATAGTGTTTAACTAAGTATTTTCAAAGCACATGATATCAAAAAAAAAGAAAGAAAAGTAAAAAAGTTCTCTCTTAAGAGAGCACATTATCTAGTGGATAAAAGGAACCAAAGGGACATTTACTAGTAACTGATACTTAGTAGAACCACATCTGCAATAAGAGAATATGAAATTTTGGTCTTAATAGCTAACTGCGACATTCATTTGCCTTATCCAACAGTCCCATGAATATCCTTGAAAAACATCTCCCCGTAACTAAGAATCCCGCATGTGAACTTTCTAAAAGCATTTACCAAATATGCATCATTGTGTACTGAGAACACTTGCTACAACAGAGAGCTGAGGTTTTTAGCTATAAATAAAAGGCTATTTAATACCAAGTTTTTTGCTTGTTTTTTCCTTTTGTGAGATGGAAGGAAATTCTTGGATTCTATTTTTCTTCTAATAAGCAATTCTCCTTTCTTACCATTTCTACATGCAATGCTAGTTGTGGATATAGCCTTTGAAAATAGAAATCATATCATATACTTTGTGAAATACATATTGAAATACAGTAAAAATAGGCTGGATATATAATGATAATCTGGCTTCATTAAAATGCAGAAAGCATATTTATGTTCAGCTGCTAGCTCAGGCAAGCTGTGAAGACAAATTAAAAAAAAAAGAAAGAAAAACTTGTTGCCATCAGTCCATTCTGATTTGTATCAATACTATAGTGCAAAGTAGAACTGCTCCATACGGTTTCCAAGGATTTCCTGGTCGATTCAAACTGCCAACCTTTTGTTGGCAGCTGTAGCTCTTAACCACTATACCACCAAAGTTTCCAGTGCAAAGCTAGACCACAGGGAAATCAGGTGGCTGTTTTGTGTGTTTTGTTGTTGTTCTTTCTATTTAAGCTTCAGCTTTGGAAGAATTAGAATAAGTAAGTCTTTTGTGAATTGTTATCTTTTGTTTCTGTTTTTTATTTTTATTTATTTATTTATTTTTTGTCTCTGCACCCTGCCAAGTGCCGTCGAGTAGGATCCAACTCACGGCGACCCTAAGGGCCAGAGTAGAACTGACACCCCACATGAATTCAATTTATATATCAATTGAGCCACTGCTATGTGTGAGACACAGGTCTACCTTCTGCAGCTCCAAAAGCAGAGGAGACAACCCTAGTCTTCAAGGAGTTCAAAGTTAGATGGAAGAGAAAGATGCATTAATATTTATCCAAAACACAATAATCATTAAAAAAAAAAAAAATTCCACGGATAGTACTTGTAGGTAGGAGGAGAATTTTGTTTCACATCCTTTTCTTTAAAAAAAAAAAAAAAATGCTATTACTTGTCAGATAGGCGGTTTGCTTCATAACGGCATAACTCATTTTCTGTAACCTAAAAACATATATGGTAAGATTATGGTTGCTTATTAGTTTCTAGGTAGATCCTCATTTATAATGCCTATTTTAGTGTACAAAACAAATAACTATATGCTAACCATGATCATTTAGCTATGTATTTTGTTGTTGATACTTTGGGGAGTATATTAAGAGTGCATATGAAGTGTACCTAGTTAGATAAAAATGACTGTTACAAACCATATGCTGTCTTTGTGTCTAGTGTTCATACAGGCAACTTTTGGTTATCTTGGAAATTTTTTTTAATTACTCCAAATTACTCAAAATATAAGAAAGTAAACGTAAAGCTATAGGAAACAAGCAGATGTTTATCGTATACTTTTATTGAATGCCAGTAACTTGTCATTATTGCTTCATATGTATTTAAAGAACTAAAACATGACAGATATATTTGAAACACCATGTATTCTGTACATCTCCATTCTCTTTTATCAGTATACTCCAGAAGTGGTAACTACTAATTGGGATATAATGTTAATCATTTGTGTGAATTTCTATCTGTCTGTCTGTCTCTCTCTTTAACCTATATATATATCTGTAGGAAAAACACCATATTGTTAAATTCTATAAAGTTGTAGTAGCTTTCTCTTTGGGCTCTGCATTATGTTATCAAGATTTATTCCTTTATGTTATATCTACCTGTTCTTTGATTTTATTTACTTTAAATAATCTGTTATGTGAGTGTATCATTTATCTACACTCTTGACAGATATTTTAATAAATTATTCCTTTAATAAACTAAGTTTTTCGTTAAATAGGCCAAACAATGGACTCCCACAGGAAAATGATCACAGGGATAAGGCGGAACTGGCAGTCACTGATTCTGGTATCAGTGAGGCAAAGTCATCTCAACAGCAACTGTCACCACCACCAAGTTACCATAAATGCTCTCTGCATTCCTGTTGTTCACTGCGCTCTCATAATAATCACTACCTTGTTAATCAACTTGTGAACGTTCTTAACAAAATTTTCTAGGATCGTCCCACAAAAACTTATGAAACCATTTCTAAATTGAACAACTCAGATGACCTTTAAGTACAAGAAGGTATATGGATATTCTGTCCTAGGAACTGTCCTTTACATCAACAAGATGTTTATCTTCAAATTTATTAGGTCAAACTAGATTTCTCTTCAAAGATATTTTCCCATCACATGAGTAGACAGCAGTACAGTAAATGGTAAGCTCACATTCTCTAAACTTCGCCATCACCACATTCTGTGTTGGTGTATGCATGTAGATCTCTCTGTACAAATACAACTGTATGACAATGAAATGGTTTGATTCACATTACCTTAATTTCTAGAGAGGATATCTTCTTCTTGTACACTTCTTGAGTCAAATTTTTGTTTTTAAGAATGCAGTCAGCTGTAGAATTTCAAGTGCTTCCTTTCCTTCCAGGAAGACTAATGTTTTGAAATAGTGTTGCATTCTGCAACCATACAACTACTATAAATTTTGATAATTTCATTATCACACAAATGATCCTTTCTATTTCCTGGATTCACATTTTTTCTCTTAAAATATCCCACATATTATTTTACTTTTTTTTTCATTATTATAGCCGAGTTTTTCACATAACCCATAAGTATACTACCTTCATTACAATGCCAGGTGTCTGTTTTTCATTCCCACTACAATCAACATTGCTTCCACAACTCTCTGCCAAAGGGTTTGTTTAAATGCCTCATTTTAAAGTCACCACCCAATTCTTACTTGACCTAATAGCTTTGATACAGTTGACCACCCCTTTGTTTCTACTATGCCACTGTCGCATTCCTCTCTTCCTCCTTTCCCTACTCTCCATCACTTGAGTGACTTCCAAACTTTCATCTACCATAAGTATTTTCTCTGGTCTCTTTTCTTCTATCTGTGCATCTTCACTTTCCAGGCAAGCTATTCTCTCCTCTGCTGACCATAATGGATATTTTCATTTCTACTGTCTTCCCTGGTCTGAAAATTCCACTGTCTGTCTGTATTCTATTTCCAGTTAGTAGTTTTCGAAGCATCTCCAACTCAAAATTTCCGAAGCCAATTTCTTGATTTTCCTTCTTAAACCTGTTCTGTAATGTCTCTTCTCGGAATGCTATCTGTTCGTCTATTATTCTTGGCAAAAACCTTCACATGAAACTGTTTTTCTCTCACACTACATACCTAATCTATTATCAAGTGTTTTAAAAATAAACCTTCCAAGTAGATTCGAAGCATAACACGTCTAATTACTTTAGTGGTTATCTTGTTCCAAACCTCCATCATCTTCCACCAGATGCAACGTCCTCCTAACTGGAATTCTACTTCTGTTCCCAACTGCTCCTTATCTACCACCTATTTTCAGTTATGCAGTCATAATGATCTCTCTTAAACAAATAAGAATATGTCCTGTCTATGTTCAAAACCTTCCAGTGGCTTCTGTTTCCACTCAGAATGAAAACTGAGTCTTTATGAGGCTCTACTTAAACCACCATATAATAGTATTCTAACCTCATCACTTACCTCTCTCTCTCTTGCTTGGAACAGTGTTTCTTCAGATATTTGTTTGGCTAGCTTTTGTGTTCCCCTCAGATCTATCCTGAAAAATCATTTTACTGGTGGTGCTGATTAACCTGTGTATAAAACACCCATCCACTCCTCTACTTACCCAGCACTATTTTAATTACCCCTGTTTATTTTTCAGTATCTATTGTGATATATTAGGGTATTTTGGTGGTTCAGAGGTAAAATTCTTCCCTTCATTGAGGGAGATCCATGGAAGGCCAATGCACTTCATGCACAGCCACCATTTGTCACTGAAGGCTTGCATGTTGCTATGATGCTGAACGGATTTCAGTAGAGCTTCCAGACTAAGAGAGCCCAGGAAGAAAGAATTGGTAGGTTCCTTCCAACAATCAATAGAAATTCTACGTACCACAGTGGTCAAGCAATGATGATGACAAAGGACCAGACAGTGCATTTGTAGCCATGAGTTTAGGGCTGGAACCACAGTTGCTAACAGCAACAACAAAATAGTATATATTTGCTCACTTATTTAGTCTATCTCCTGTCTTTCATACTGACAGCAAGGCTTTTTTTTAAGCAGAAACATTGCTTCTTTCTTCATTACCATAGACCTACCGTGGAGATTAATGCTTAGCACATGTTAACTATTAAGTAGATACTCACTGAATAAATGTATTTAAAGCAATAACTGTCAAGTACTCAAGCTGTTTCCTGCAGATTTTGATATATAGTATTTTCTATAATGTTTATTTTTAAATATCTCTTTTGTGATTTACACCTAAGCACAGGATTTCTATGCCACTACATTTTTAAGGTTTATTTTTTTTTAAATTGTTGATTGTCATCCATTTTTATTTGTGTAAACAGCATAATTTATTTGCATTATATGGAAAAAATGTGGTTCATATTATATTTAATTGAATAAAAATATATACATTATAATGTTGGTTCCACAATCAATGGAGACACACCAACATAAACACAATATGCATTATAATTATAATATTATTTATAAATATGTTCACATATGTATAATAATATGATTTAAACTTACAAGAAATGCATGTCGTTTTCAGTTTTTCAGAAAATACTTTTTCAGCCACACTACATATTTTTGTGCATACAGACCTCTGTTTATTTTCTGAGATTCATTCACAGTTTTCTAGTAATTTCTGTGGTGATTATAAACAGTGTCTTTGAACACTACACTTTTGAATTCAGTGTTTCTTAACCTCACCACTGTGATTTTGGATCAGATAATTCTTTGCTGTTGGAGTGTTATAGATTGACTTGTGTTACCAAAATATGTGTAATAAATTCTGATCCCTATACCTGTGTTTGTCATTACATTTGGGAATAGAGCTTTCTATGCTGTTAATGAGGTCATATCTCTGTAGGCTGTGTCTTAAGCCAAGAACTCACAATATATAAAATAGGAGAATAGGCACAGAAGCAAGGAAACACAGATGGAGGAGGAAGACAGATGCCATCACAAAAGCAGATTTTTCAAGGAACTGAGGGCCGGAAGCTGAAAAGAGACAAGGACCCTCTCCCAGAGTTGACAGAGTGCTCTAGGACACTGCCCTCAAATTAGACTTCTAGTCTTCAAAACTGTGAGAAAATAAATTTCTATGCATTAAAGTCACCCCTTACTATATTTCTAGAACAGCACCACTAAGAAACTAAGACAGGGGAACTGTCCTTTGTATTGTAGAATGCTTGGAATCACATCTGGTCTCTACCCACTAAATGCCAGTAGCTCACTCCTAATAATCAATACTATCTCTAGACATTGCCAAATGTCACCTAAAGGGGAAGCAAGTAACCCTTTATTGAGAGCCACGGGCATATACTTGCTGGTATACATAAAAGAATTCCTTATATTGCTAAATCTACTTTTATGTTAAATAATTCACCTTGTAGATATTAGAGTTGCTATATATAAAACTCAATACAGGTCATTTAATCAATGGTACCTGTTATATTTTAGGGTATTATTTGGTGATTCAATTTGATTCCTAAAGAGAAGAGCTTATGTTTGTCTTTTTCCCTCTGCTTCTTTAAACCCTTATCCCCAGTCAATAAGAGTATCAACAACATAATTTTCATGATGGGATGTGAGCGTTTGAAATCCATCCCTAGACAATGGGATTTTGTATTGGAATAGAGCATGGTTTTTATTTATTTATTTATTAAATGGTTTCAATACTGCACTTTAGAATTTAAAGGCTGTAAGTCAAAGAATGAACTTGTTAACTTTTGTTCTTAATAATGCACCTGGGGCTTTTAATATTATTTTAGTCTAATTTTATATATGTATTTTAAGACTGTTTACAAAAATTGTCCACGTGCTATAACTACTCAAAATATCTATGACAATAATCACTATAATGCAAATATTTGAAACTAATAGGATTATTCTTACTACAATTCTCAAGGTAGAATATAAACATAATATGCTACCTTGGGTATACAAACTAACAGATGATCTTTGGTTTCTTTATTTGAATTAATACCATTTTCTTAAAAATGTAAATATGGCATTTGTTTGGGGATTTATCAGAATGAGAGGCTCTTTGCTAGATCAATTAATACGTCATATAAATCTATTTCAGAATTAAAGGCAAACCAAATGTAGGTTAGACATTATGTTCTGCCAGTCTTACCAGCTTGCTTACTGTTTTAGCCAGCTAGTGCTTCTCTAACAGAAATACCACAGAGTGGATGACTTTAACAAAGGAAGGTTTATTCTTACATAGTCTGGTAGGCTTCCAGTCCGAATTCAGGATGTCCGCTCAATGGGAAGGCTTTCCCTGTTGTCAGCTCTGGAGGAAAGTCCAGTATTGTATCAGTCTTTGTCCAGGGAGCATCAGACTCAGGTCTGAAGGACGCGCTCTTCTCCAGGTGCTGCCTGCTTGATGGTGTGAGGTTCCGAATTCTCTGCTTGCTTTTCTTTCCTTTTATCTCTTGTAGGATGAAAGGATTAAGGGTTGGGCAAGCCACACTCCAGGGAAACTCCCTTTACAGGGGAGCAGGGAGGTGATCTTCTGAAGGGTTTTACATTCCCATCCTAATCCTTTAACATATATCAAAGCAAAATCACAAAATGGAGGACAACCATAGGCTACCGGAAATCATAGCCCAGCCACGTGGCTACACCTGTTTTGGGGAGGACACAATTCAATTCATGACATCTCACGTTTGGTACCCCCAAAATTGCACTGAAACTTGTAACATACTTATCCCATCATAGCAAAATCACGCCTGTTCCATGTTAGAGAAGTCTTAAATCATTTCTAAGTCCAAAATTCAAAAATTCCTTTGCATCTGTGAAACCTAGAATGGAAGCTCTTTGTTTACAAAGCTACAAAGGCAAAGGCACAAGTTAGACATTCCATTCTAAATAGAATAAACTGCAGGGAAAGACAGCATTAACAAGTAACAAGTGAGTCAGCAGAACACATTACATTAGCCATCAAAGCTTTGGAAATACTCTTCTACTTTCTGAGACATTTTACACAATGGCCCTGCCCTCCAGACTCTAGGTATTGGCCTCACCCTCTGGTTTCTGAGTGGAGACCCCCAGCCCTGTACTACAACTTTGCTTTCGAGGCCCTCTTGGACAGAAACTCTGCCCCATCAGCTTTAGGTGCACCCTAAGGCCAACTGAGTGGTAATCCCACCCATACAAACACAAGATGCCATGGTTCCACCCTTTAAAACCCTTGACATCATGGCCATACCTTGTAAGACTGAGGCAGCTCAGCTTCTCATACTGTTTATCTCTTCAGCTTCTGCTTCCTTTGGCCACATGGCCCGGGCTTCAGCCCCACATCTGCCCTGCAGGGCAAGTGTTCCAAAGCCCCATAACTCCACTGATTCAAGTGCCCTGAGGCACCCCGTCCTGATAAGAGAACTCAGTGCACAGACACTCAGCTCTGTGCTCAGTAGGTCAGCAAGGCTAGTTCCACTGATCCAAGTGCCTGGAGGCACCCCGTTCCATGAGGAAAACTCTGCACAAGCACTTAGCTCTCTTGCTGTCTGGGTCATCTCCAGCACTGCCTCTGGTTCTGTTGCTGCTGCCGCTGCTGCCACCAATCCTCTGTTGTTTCTCACTATCTGTATCTTCTTCATTCCTTCTGAATCTTCTATCCAGTCACAGTTTCAAAATGGGGCAGTACCCCACTCCTGGTACCAAATTCTGTTTTAGTCAGCTAGTGCTGTTCTGACAGAAACACCACAGAGTGGATGGCTTTAACAAAGGAAGATTTATTTTTACACAATCCGGTGGACTACAAGTCCAAATTCACTATGACTACTCCAGAGGAAGGTGCTCCCCCTTGTTGGCTCTGGAGGAAAGTCTGGTATTGCATCAGTCTTTGTCCAGCAACCGCTAGTCTGTAGGACACACTCTTTACCTGGTGCTGCTTGCTTGATGATGTGGGGTTCCCAATTTTCTGTTTGCTTCTTTTTCCTTTTCTCTCTCGTAAGATGAAAGGATTCAGGATGGTTCATGCCATACTCCAGGGAAACTCCCTTTACAGTGGAGCAGGCAGGTGATCCCATGAAGGGATTGACAGCCCCACCCTAATCATTTAACATACAGCATAGGAAGATCACAAAATGGAGGACAATCATAGAACACAGGGAATCATGGCTCAGGCACATGGCTACACATATTTCAGGGGAGGGGACACAATTCGATCCATGTAATATTCCAAAATCTATGTGTCTATCTTTTCCCTAAATACCAAGCTGTAGTGTCAATGCAGCTTTATACCAAAGCTTGATATTTGGTAATGTGATTTCTCCTACATATAAGTCATCAAATCTGTGAACATGGAATACTTCTGAGTTTCTTAATGCTCCTTGTATTCTTTTCATGTAAATTTGTAGCTTTCTACGTATCAATTCTGAAAAATTTTTCAAGATATGTACTGTTATTTCCTTTTTTTTTTTTTTTTAATAAGCAACAGGTAGAATGGATGTTCTGAACCAAGAGCCAAAGAAACAGTCATAAGGCCATTTAAAAAGCAACTGCTTTCTGCATAATGGAACTTTGGCAATGCATCCTTATTAGCACGAGTCAGTGTGAACAAGCAATTGATTTTTACACCTCTTAGTATGATTTAGCCACACTTATCAAAATGAATTAGAAACCCTGGTGGCGTAGTGGTTAAATACTATGGCTGCTGACTAAAAGGTTGCCAGTTTGAATCTGCCTAGTACTCCTTTGAAGCTCTGTGGAGCAGTTTTACTCTGTCCTATTGGCCTCCTATGAGTCAAAATCAACTTAACAGCAGTTGGTTTGACTTTGGGCATCAGTATGAATTAGTAACAGTTGTCTCGAGAAACCAGCTTAGCTACCAGTAACCACTTTTCACAAATATAAAGAAAAAGTAAACGTGCTCAATCAAAGAAAAAGGCAAGAGAGTTGCTCATCTAAGCTTTAAAAGGACACTTCTATTCTATAAACTCAAGCCCCTCGCCATTGTCAGTTTGGGGTGCTTCTTGTTCATGACTAATTCCTCACTCAATAACCCCCATTAAGTCTAATTTTCTAATTAATCAAACATTTTCTTTTGACAACTCACATGTTTCCTTTTTCTTCTAGATATTATTGTAAATGATTTGGGGGGGGATGAGTTAATTTCCACTAACAGTTGATAATAGATGTTATGCATGAAAGCAATAGACTTTTTCTTAAATTAATTTGGAATACTGGAATATTGCTATGTGATTCATTAATTTCAATATTGGTTTTTGTTATTGTTAATTCTTTAGACTTTTTACACAAAAATATGTCACCTGAGTTTTATCTATTCTTTCCAAATTACATTCTATTTCTTTTCTTGTCTAAGAAATCCATCACAATTTGAATAGAAGTAATGTTAGAGTTAGAAAACCAGAAGGAAGAACAGCTGAGTATTTCTCAAGCTGAAAGAACTGAAGAAAAGAATTCAAGCCTCAAGTTGCAATATTGAAGGATTCTGTGGGGGAAGTGCTAAACGACACAGGAAGCATCCAGAAAAGATGGAAGGAATACGCAGAGTCACTGTAACAAAAACAAATAGTCGAGGTAGTATATGATCAAAGATCAGTGGTACTGAAGGAAGACGTCTAAGCTGCACTGAAGATGCTGGCAAAGAATAAAGCTCCAGTAATTGATGGAACCCAACTGAGATGTTTCAACAAATGTATGCAGTGCTGAACTACTCCCTCCTCTATGCCAAGACATTTGGAAAACAGCTGTCTGCTAATGAGTTGGTTGTTGTTTCTGTTGTTTCAAGGTGCTGCAGAGTCAGTTCCAACTCAAAGCAACCCAACACACAACAGAATGAAACACTGTCCAGTCTTGTGCCATGTCCACAATTGTTTTGATGCTTACACCCATCACTGCAGCCACTGTTTCAATCCATCTCATTAAGGGTCTTCCTCTTTTTTTGGTGACTCTCCACTCTACCAAGCACTATGTCTTTTTCAGGGACTGATGCTCCTGACAACATGTTCAAAATACGTAAGATGCAGTCTTGCCACCTTTGCTTCTAATGAGCACTCTGGTTGCATTTCTTTGGAACAGATCTGTTTGTTCTTTTGGCAGGCCATGGTATATTCAATATTTTTCTCCAACGCCACAATTCAAAGGCATCAATTCTTTTCTTGTTTTCCTTGTTCATTGTCCTGCTCTCGAATGTATATGATATGATTGAAAATACCATGACTTGGGTCAGACACACCTTAACCTTCAAGGTGGCTTGTTTACTTTTCAATACTTTAAAGAGATTCTTTGCAGCAGATTTTCCCAGCGCAACGCATCTTTTGATTCTTGACCACTAACTTCATGGGCATTGATTGTAGAAGCAAGTAAAATAAATTCCTTGATAACCTTGATCCTTTTCCATTTATCACAGTCTTTCTTACTGGCCCAGTTTTGAAGATTTTTGTTACTTGATGTTGAGTTGCAATCTATATTCTTTAAGATGCATCAGTAAATGTTTCCAGTCCTCTTCACTTCCATCAAGTAAGGGATGTTGTCCACATAACACAGTTATTAATGAGTCTTCCTCCAATCCTGACACCTTGTTCTTTGTATAATCTAGTTTAGTAGATTATTTGCTAGGCATACAAATTGAAAAGGTATGGTGAAAGGATACATGACTGATGTTCATCTTTCCTGACTTTAAACTACACGCTGTTCACTGTTTCTGATTGCATGACTGACTGCCTCATGATCTATCTACAGATTCACTAAGAACACAGTTAATTGTTCTGGAACTCTCATTTTCCACAATATTACCCATAATTTGCTGTGATTCACATAGTGCAATTTCTTTGCATAGTCAATGGTTTAACTGACTATACACAGGTAAACATCTTTTTGGTACTCTCTGCTTTCAGCCAAGATACACCTGATGTTAGCAGTGATACCCCTAGTTCCAAGTCCGCTTCTAAACCTGGCTTGAATTTCTGGCAGTTCTTTGTCAATATACTGTTGCAGTTGCTTTTGTATGATCTTGAGCAAAATTTTACATGCATGTGGTATTAATGATATTGTTCGGTAATTTCAACATTCGGTTGGATCACCTTTCTTTGGAATAGACATAAATATGTATCTCTTCTAGTCAGTTGGCCAGGTAGCTGTCCTCCAGCACTGGATCTGTTTGTTGAAATATCTCAACTGATATTCCTTTAATTCCTGGAGCCTTTTTTTTTTTTTACCAATGCCTTCAATGCAGCTTCAACTTCTTCCTTCACTAGCACTGGTTTCTGATCATATGCTTCTTCTTCAGATGGCTGAACATCAACCAGTTCTTTCTGGTATAATGACTCTGTGCACTCCTTCCATCTTCATTTGATACTCCTTGAGTCTTTTAATAGTTTCATTATTGCAACTTGAGGCTTGAATTTTTTCTTCACTTCTTTCAGCTTGAGAAATGCAAAGCATTCTCTTTTGGTTTCCTATTGCCAGCTCTTTGCACATGTTATTATAATATCCCCTTTTGTTTTCTCAAGCTACCCTTTGAAATCTTATGTTCAGTTCTTTTACATCACCATTCCTTCCTTTTGCTTTAGCTGCTAGACATTTGAAAGCAAAATTTCAGAGTCTCCTCTGACATCCAATGTGGACTTTTCTTTCTTTCCTGTCTTTTTGAAGATAGTAAAAGTCTTCTCCAGTTTCTTCATCTTTGGCCTTAGTAGTTGGTGTGCAAATTTGAATAATAGTCATAGTAACTCATCTTCCTTGTGGGCATATTGATATTATCATCACTGACAGCATCATACTTCGAGAAAGGATGTTGAAATGTTCTTTTTTGACAGTGAATGCAACACCATTCAAGTTTTCATTCCCAGCATAGTAGACCATATGACTGTCAGATTCAAAATGGCCAATACCAGTCCATTTCAGCTCGCTAATGTCTAGGATTTTGATGTCATGTTTCATTTTATTTTTGAAAATTTCCAATTTTCATAGATTCATACTTCATATATTCCACATTTTGATTATTAATGATGTTTGCAGCTGTTTATACTCATTTCGAGTCATGCCTCATTAGCAAATGAAGATCCTAAAGGTTTTATTCCACCCACATCAGTAAGGTTGACTCTGCTTTGAGGAGGCAGCTCTCCCCAACTGTCCTGTGAGTGTCTTCCTTGGGGGTTCATTTGCTGGCACTATATCTGACTATGTTCTGCTGCTATTCATGCAGTTTTCACTGGCTAATTCTTCTCAGAAGTAGACTTCTGGGACCTTCTTCATAGTCTGTCTTCATCTGGAAGTTCAGCTGAAACTTGTCTACCATAGGTGACCTTGGCTGGTACCTAAACACCAGTGGCATAGTTTCCAGTAGAAACATACAAGCTCCCACAGCATGACAAAGTGACATATAAATGGGGGAATCAACTGGTAGAGATCCATATTTGTGTCCATTACAGAGAAAGGTGACTAACAGAATGTGAAAATTATTAAATGATATTATTAATATCACACACAAGTAGAATTTTCTTGAAGATAATTCAAAAGCAGTTGTAGTAGTACATTGATAGGGAATAGCCAGAAATTCAACCCAACTTCAGGAGTCAGATGGATATTGTCTAAAAGCAGAAAATACCAGAAAAATGTATTTACTTGACTATACAAAGGCATTTGGTTATGTGAGTTAAAAATTATGGATAGCATTGTGAAGAATGGACATTCCAGAACATTTAATTATGCTCACAGGGAATCTATGTAGACTAGGAGGGAGCTGTTCAAACAGAATGAGTGCAGTTTTAAAGTCAAGATAGATGTATGACGCAGGTTGAATTGTGTCTTCCCAAAATACTTGTCAATTTGGCTATGCCGTGATTCCCTGTATTATGTGATTGTTCTCTATTTTTGTCATCTGCTATGATTTCTCTGTGTATTGTAAAGCCCATCACTACTGTGTTAATGAGATGGATCAGGGGCAGTTATAATGATGACATCTACATCAGGTAGTGTCTTAACTAATTGTTTGTCAGATATAAATAGAGAAGCGTGCAGAGAGAATGAGGAAATATCACACCATGAAGACAACAGTGCTTCGTACAAGGTATTCTTTAGACCTGAAGATCTTGCATTGAGAAGTTTCTAAGGCAAGAGGAAGATTGAGCACAGGACCTTCCACCAGATCTAACAGAGAGAAAGCTTTCTCTTGATGCTGATGCCCTGAATCTGGGATTTTTGCCTACTAGACTACGAGAGAATAAGTTCCTCTCTGTTAAAGCCATCCATCTGTGATATTTCTGTTACAGCAGCACTGCCAAGCTGCACAAGATGACTAAGATAGTGCACCTCAGGGTTGTATCTGTTCATCATACTTCATCAATATGTATAATTTATAAATAATACTAGAAGCTGGGCTACGTGAAGAAGAGCTCAGTATTAGGACTGGAAGAAGACTCATTAATAATATGATATGCAAGTAACACAATTTTTCTTGTTTAAAGTGAAGGGACTTGAAGTACTCATGAAGATCAAGGTCAAGTGCTTTCAGTTGGGATTACACCTCAACATAAAGAAAGCAAAACTTCACACAACTGGACCAACAGGAAACATCATGATTAATGGACAAAAGATTGAAGTTATTCAGTATTTCATTTCATTTGGACCTGCAATCAATGCCCATGGCAGAGCAGTCAAGAAATCAAACAACTTATAGCACTGGGCTAATCTGCAAAAAATCTATAGTGTTAAAATACAGTGGTATCATTTTAAGGACTAAGGTGCACCTGATTGAAACCGTAGTGTTTTCAATCGTTTTGTATGTATATAGGAGCTGGACAATGACAAAGAAGACATAAAAAGTATCAGTCCCTCTGAATCATGGTGCTGGCAAACAGTACTGAATATACCATAAACTGCCAGGAGAATGGGCAAATCTGTTTTGTAAGACGTACAGCTAGACTACTCATTAGATGTAAGGATGGTGGGGCTTCAGCTCACATACTTTGTACCTGTTATCAGGAAAGATTACTCTGCAGACAAGGACATAATGTCTGCAAAGTAGAATGTCAGTGAAAAAGAGGCAGGCCCTAAAATGACATGGATTCACACCCAGGCAGCAACAATGGACTTAAGCATAACAATGACTGTGAGGATGGCACGGGACTGACCATTGTTTTGTTCTATTGTACATAGTCATAGTCACCGTGAATTGGATCTAACTGGATGCATGGTACCTAACAACAATGCTGGAGGACATTCTTACCTTCTTCATAATCGCAGGGAAAACTACCCAGTTTCTTACAGTTAAGTGGGATATTAGAGGTAAGTTTCTTTTCATATTCTTCAGCAAGCTCTGGAAATTTCCCTCTGTTTCTAGTTTGCTGAGACTTTTTATCATGATCAGGTGCTGAATTTTGTCATATAATTGATATATGTTAATTGATATGACTATGTACTTTTTCTGTCTAGTCTCTTAATGCATTGGATTGCACTGATTGATTTTCAAATGTACCAGCCTTACTTGCTTGGACTAAATCCTACTGAGTTGTTGTCTGTAATTCTTTTTATACATTTTCCAATCCAATTTGTTAACACACTTGAGGACACTTTAATAACAACAAGTTTGGGGTTTGGCAACAGCTGCAGCAAATAAAAAGACATTGCCTGTGACCCTATGGATCAACTCCCTCTTCAGATTTCACATGGTGGCTTGACCTGCAACCTTGGTTCTCTAGCAAACCTAAGAAAAGCTGTTGATTTTTAGTGGGTACATCTTTTTTTTTTTTTTTTTTTTTTTTTGGTAAGGATAAAAGTGATAAATTCTAAGATTTTTCCATGTTGGAGTTGTCCCTGGAATTATTCTATATTATGTAGGAATCAGAGAATATGGAGTCAAGTCTAAAAAACTTATTTTTATTAAATAAATCTCTTTCTCACTCTCTTTTCTGCCCACCCCAAATCTAGCTTTATTATTTGATCAAATGGAGATCAAAATAAAAACTCTTCTCTGTGCTTCACAAGATCATAGTTTTTAAATTAGAAATACAATGCATTTGTCAGTTGATAATTGTAGTGCTTTCCCAAAATGAGTGTTAAAAAATCATAAATACCGTCTATTCTTTTAAGCAACTTCTAGAACTAGACAATGTCTTAACTGACTTACAAACATTATCTTATTTCATTCTCACAACATCTCTAGACAGTAATGCATATGTTCACAAGTATATGTTATAGAAACTCAGAATTCACATATATTTCTAAACAATAAAATTTATACATGTCACCCTAAATTTATGGGGTACTATCCATCTTTGGTAAAAATACATATAAATGGCTACAGTTATTAGTCAGGAAAAGTGAGGAAAATAAGATATTGTTCCTTACTGCAGTGTTTTCAAACTCATGACCAGAAAAGTGCATTTGCACTGAAGCTGCTATTCATCTGTCTTCCCTTCTTTGTTTGTTTTTTCTGTTTCTTTCTTCTACTGTATTTTAACAATATGTTAATTTGTGACTAGCTTTTGAAAACTGAAAGAACTTACAATAATGATAAATTCTTGCTGTTTCTTAAAGAGAATTTTGGCAAATTTCTTTCTGGAAACTATCACTTGACAGTCATTTATTACTGCTTCTCTTAGGTAAAGCATATGCTCTCCCATTCATCAATATCTTCACTGTTTCCTATTTAAGAACCTAAGTTTGTTTCAACATGCGAGTTTACTTTTCTATTCCAGGTAAACAAATAAGTTTTTGTCCCCAATTTCATCTCCTTGATTTCAAGTTTTAATCTAAAAACACATGCCTCTTCGGGTTGTCAGTTCATGTAGAAATGGAAACTATATCCTGATGTTTTAAATATAGCCAACAGCTGACTCTTTTGCCCCCTTCGTACTTACTACCAATTGGAGCATCAATCATATAACATACTTAACCTGAAAAATGAGCAGTTGGTCATTTTGACTGGCAGCTTTCCAAATCTTCAGGGAGGGGTAGAAACAATGAACAAAACTAAATACACACACACACACACACACACACACACATATGGAGTCACTCTGTTAAGGACTATACATCTGCTGGCACCTAATCTTCAGAGCCCTGTTCCTTACTTCTGCTCATCTGGAGGAAGAGACAGAGAAGGATGTGGGTGACAGCCTAGTGATCAGCTGAGGCAACATAAACTGGTATTCTCTGTTAGTTGATACATACGTTTCTCTTGAATTTTATGAGTTTTCTTTTGGCTAAATGCAATAAATTCCTTATTATTTCAATAACAATCATTAAGATTATTATTTTTATCTATTCCTAAAAACAAAAAGGAAACAGGACAATAATCCTTTACTTACCTGTAAGAAGCTGAGAAACAAGTCAAGGCTGCATAAAGTTTTCTAATGGTCAAGTTGTATGCAGAAATGGGTAAGAATGCTAAGAATACCTCTTCATTTTTCTAGATGTATACTCTTAGTGATAAGAGGTTAAGTGATTTTTCCAAGATTACGTAGTGGTGAGGAGTAGTATATAAGTTCTGGGTCAGTCATAAACTCATGGCCTGGCTGTATCGTTTACCAGTTGCATGTACTTGGAAAATTTACCTAAATTTTCTGAAATTCAGTTATATCAATATAAAATAAGAATAATTATACTCACTCCATCGGTTGTCTTTATGATTAAATAGTACATATGAGCACTTAACCTATAAACCAACAAAAGTCATTGCTGTTTAGTTGATTCTGACTCATAGAAATCCTATAGGACATAGAAGAACTGCCTGCATAGGGTTTCTAACTAGCATCTGGTGAATTCAGAATACCAAACTTTTGGATAGCAGCTGAATGTTTAACCGCTGTACCAGAGCTCCAGTCATTCTATACCAAACTGAAAAACAAAAAAACAACCTTTTGCCATGAAGTCAATTCCAACTCATAACGACTCTATAGAATAGAGTAGAACTATATCATATGGTTCTGAGAGTATCTGGTGGAACTGAACAAAAGTTCAGCAGATGTAACTCTTATCCACTATGCCACCAGCATTTCCAGTGACCTAGAGTACCTGCCCTATTAGAAAAAAAAAGCTAGTAGATATTTTTGTTGAATTCATTTTATTTCTTTTAATTAAATGCTTTTAAATCAATTTATTGAGGTTTTATGATTTTATTATCATGACCTCTATTTTAATAAAATAACCATAAGTCTTACTTTAGTGGTATTGTCATATACACAGCAGTGTGGAGTCATGAAACCCGAAGGAAAGTGTTTTTAAAAAGCAGAGAATACTGCACCCCACATTCGTTAGTGGCGTCTGGGGTCTTAAAAGCAGCCAAGCTGCCATCTGAAGGTACAGCAAATGGTCCCAAATCAGCAGGAAGGGATGATCACCAAGAACCAAAACGACATGGGGGAAAGAAACCCAGAAGACAGAGACCCACGCGAGACAATGACTACATCGGCTTGTGACCAAAGGAACCAGCTACCACCAGTGATAGCCGTGATGGAGCTCACAAAGCTGAGTCTCACTGGCAACACAAGAAGAAAAAGGGGTGTACCTTGAGATCTCCATTAAAAGACCAAAATTGACAGTCCATGGGCCTCGGATATCCCTTGAAGTCTGGCCCTTGGCCCTGATGCTGCTCTGTCTATAAATCATAATGAAGGTCAGCTCTTCAGACAGAAATGGATTGGACTTGGCGACACAGAATGGCCATATCATGTGTGTACTTTTTGGTTCTATGCATCTACGGGATGTCATCCTGCTGACCTCTTACTGAAGGAAGAGGAGTGGGTGGAGAGGAGGGGCTAGGAGACTGTTGAAAGGATATGACATGTATGGAGCAGACAGGAAGAGTGTTCTGTCACCGGGCAGGGAGAGCAGTGGGAGCTGCATATAGGTGGGCATGCAAATTTGTATGGGGATGTACATTTTCATTCAATCATAATAAAAACACAAATAAATAAAAATAAAAAATAAAAAGCAGAGAATTGTGAAAAACTTAATGCCACTTAATTGGCAGGGTATTTGTGCACTTAAAATTATCTTTTGCATTTAGCAAAAGACTTTATTTAGAAGAGTGATGGAAATATAAGATCAGTTTGAGGGGACTGAGGAGGAAGTATAGTAGTGAAAGTGAAGGAGCTAAACCAACAATTTTAGAAAATTATTTCAAAGGGAGTATTGCAAAAAAGAGAAAGGATTTCTTGATTAAGGGTTTAGAGAGGGGGAGTGCATGTGCACGTGTGTGATCATTTAATAACAGAATTATTAAATTATTAAACAAAATTTAATAACAAAATTAATAATAATTTTGGACTTTAAAAACAAGAGGAAAGATTGAGTTGGCAAAGTTGAAATACACAAGAGAGATGAGAGACAGAGAAATAGAAAGGGAGATTGGACAGACAATAATAGCATAAGCTTTTTGAGAGGCAGGATGAAAAAGAACCCATAGCACACGCATAGAACTGGAATGTAAGTGATTGTCTTTTACTCTATTAGAGCAGAGCAAAGCTTCGGTAGAGGTAAGGCAAATATATCTAGATAAAGTGAGGGCTGTCAGATTAATGTAAAGAAGTTCGTGTATCAAACATCACTGCATAAGTACTTGAAGTAAACTATAGGAATAAGTTTCTGAGTCATTGGGTAAAATACCACTTTTAGTCATTTTAGAAATTAAGCATTGCCATATTCAAAAACAACAATGTGTGGTTTTAGAGTAACAGGTAAATTTAGCCTGTTTAGATTGAGATAGGAGAGACAGTCAAGAAATTGAGAACCTCTTATATTGAATGGACTTTCCCAACAGATTGTAAAACCATCTACTGTATTAGAAATACAGCAAACCTAGCTGAGAAATGCAAACAACAAAGACAAAAAGTGGACAGCAGAGACAGAGAAGATGTAAAGAAACACAATCTACACATTGGTGGATGAGCTCTAAGAGACAGAGGAATAAGGAGACATTAGCTTCAACGCTAAACTTGTAAAACAAAATATAAGGTAAATAACCTTTAAGAGGCTGCTGGGGAAATGTCATTCTTAGGTAACATTCTAGATCAGTTTAGTCAAGAGAAGGGGTAAATCATTCATTGTATAGAGTAAGAATATAGGAGATTTTGCTGGTTCTGAAATATCACTAGGAGAAAACATTGCAATGTCTTAAGCAAAGAGAGACAAAAGCACTTAAGTTAGCAGGAAGTGAATAAAGAATATTGTTGGGAAGGCCAGAGTAGAATAGGTTACAAATAGAGTCACTAAATTGTATGAAATTTTATATGCTGTTGTGGATTGTCTGAGGCATAACATGGATTTTGTCTGATGGAAGAGGATGGTATTAGGCTTAGTGTTCAGAGAAACATGATTCCTACAGTGTTGATGGTAAGCTCCAAAACTGTCAGCACCATAAACAAACATCAAGTCAGAGAAAGAAAACAAAAAGGAACATAGAAGAAGGGACAATAGTCATAGAAGATAAAAAGAGAATGGTGGAAAGTTCCAGATGATAGGAGAGCTGTAGAGTTACAGGAAAGAGAAAGATTAGAATACTAAAAAAGTAGGAAATAAGGCCAGAGAATTATGGAACTTTCTTCAAATCTCATCGTAACACAATATGTGCAAATTAAAACAAATGAATTTTCTTTGTCTAGCTATTAATTTTTAAAAGGTTGGAAAAAAATCAGTTCAAAGAAACAAAAAAGAGACTTTCATATCACGGTTTCTAATAATCCTAAAAGACAACCTAAGAACACAATGCCATTTAAAGACAGCATAGAAATTCATAAAAATGAAATGAGTCAATATTTTGTAAATAGCAATGAGCAATATTGATTTTATCTATTGACAGAAGAAAGATTATCAAAATGTTAAAGATGACATTTCAGCTAGTTTAAATAATGATTTTTACATGTCTTGCTTACATATCTGTGCATTATCTCAATTTTTCAGTACTATGCACTGCATGTGTGTATATGGGCGTATGTGTGTGCACATATATTTGTATTATACATGTGCTCATATACATGTATATATATATATACATACTTATACAAAGAGAAAAAAGAAATAGAGGAAGGAGGAAAGAGAGGGAGATGTTTTGTTATTGTCTCACAAGAATTTCTAAAATCTCCATTCTAACAAGATGATATACATATATGTAATGGCAAACATGAAAGAAAATAAGACAAACATTTTAAAGAAATGTAAAATGTTATGTATGTCTATCAAGAACCTTTCTGAACAGCAATACTCAGTTGAAAGATATACTGTGTTAATTTTTGTGTCTTTCCCGTGTGGAAGACAGTCACAGCAACATCTGTTCATTAGTGCTCGTTAACTCAGTTACTGTAGTCCTTTTACCCAGGTTTTGGTGTGTCCTAGTTAAGCACATCATTCAAGGTTTGCCCAAGGAACAGATGGAATGTCATAAATGCTTGCCACATTGTTAAAGGGTCAAAAAATAAAATAAAATAATAAAAAAACATGGCATTGTACTATTGTAAGTTCATTAACATATAGGCTTAGAAATATGTCTACAAATTCGAGTAAAGCAAGTTGCAGAAGTCTGTGTATAGAGTATATATACATACTTCGTATGTACGTGTGTGCTCCACAGTACACATATACTAAAACGATAACACCAACCCGTTGATGACATATCAAATTCAGAAGCATGATGTCCCTGCAGGACAGAGTATAACTGCTTTATAGAGGTTCCAAAGAGCTGCTGGTGGATTTGAATTGCCACCCTTTGGTTAGAGAAGTAGCTTTTAATCACTGTACCCCCAGGGTTCCACTACATATGTATGTATTTTATATATATATGTGTATATATATATATACACAAGCATATATAGCCATAGCCATAGCTACAGCCATACACATGTTTCTACATCCCTAAAAAAATGTTTTGAAAATGTTAATAAGTCTATTAACAATTTTTAATCTTCTAGGTGGAATGTTTGGCAGTGGAGACTAACTTTCGACTATTTTTCTTATACATTATTTGACTTTTATTCAGAGTAGTCCACTACAGCCCAATGATATGAGTTGATTTAAGAATTCAAAGAATGGAGTCAGAATGTAACTATTAGGAGCAATTATAAACTTGTAGATCATTTTAATTAGAATTAGTGGAGTGCTGCTCAATAACTACTAAAAGACCACAATTAATGGTCTGACTGCCCAGAGGATCCTCTGGGAGCATATCTCCTGGACCTGCTGCTGTCCTCATCTAGAAAACACTACAGAGGTCAACTCTTTGGACAAAAATGAACTGGACTCTGGGATATAATGTGACTAAATGATGCGTGTATTTCACGGGTCTATGAACTTGTAGGATGCTGTCCTACTGGTGTCTTTTTAGTTGAGAGAAAAGAGCGTGGAGAGGAGGGGACAGGAGCTCATTACGAGGATCCAACAAATGTAGAATGAAAAGGAGGTGTGTGCTGTCACTGGGCAAGGAGACCAGAGGGAGCTGCAGATAGGCAGGCATGCAAAATTGATATAGATTGTATACTTTCGCTTAATCACAATAATAATTAAAAAAGATTAAAAATAATAAATAATTGGGGGAGTGACTTTTTGAGGAATGAACTGATCAAAACCATAAGAAGTTTCTGAAAAGTTTCAGTTATGGTATTTCAGCAAAAGAACCTCTAAAGAACCCAGCGGAATATATATGAGAATGGTCTTCAAACACTGGCCAGGTCTGCGAAGTATAACACTTAACTTGGGAGTAAAGACTATATTACCGAAGGAAGAACTTCATTTTTCCCCTAATTCTAATTCCATACAGTTTTGGAGAATTCTAATATTAATTCAAACTTACCAGAGGTGAGTGAAAATGGAAGAAGACATAAACAAGCATCTTCACAGAACAGAGAGATGAAACTTGCAAACATCAGAATCTCCAGGTAAGAGAAGAGGAGAAAACTTATGGGAAATAAAAGTAGAAATGGTGAATGATATTTGGTCAGATGGCCATGCTCTTAGGTGAAATCAAGGCCAAGTGGCACAACCAGCATTTTGCTAAGAGGGCTCTCTGCACCCCACATTGGTGGTGGCATCTGGGGTCTTAAAAACTGCCAAGCTGCCATTCAAGGGCACAGCAAACTGTCCCAACTCAGCAGGAACGGATGCTCACGGAGGACCAAAATGACATGGGGGAAAGACAACAGAACACAAAGAGACCCACGTGAATGGATGTCTACATCGACTTGGGATTGGAAGAACTGGATGATGCCTGGCCACCACCAGTGATAGCCGCAATGGAGCTCACAAAATTGAGTCTCACTGGTCACACAAGAATAAAAACGGGTGCACCCTGAGATCTCCACTAAAACACAGCAACTGATGGTCCAGCGGCTTCGGGGTTCCCCTGGGAGCATGGCGCCTGGACCTGATGCTTCCCTTGCCTATAAATCATAACAAAGTTCCACTCTTTGGGCAAGAATAGATTGGACCTGGCAAAGCAGCCAGCCAGCCAAGTGCCGTCGAGCAGAGTGATCATATATTGGATGCACTTTATGGTTCTATACATCTATAGGATATCATCCTGCTGACCTCTGGCTGGAGGAAGGGGAATGGGTAGAGAGGAGGTTGAATAAATACAGGTTTACAGGGTGAAAAGGAGGAGAGTGCTGTCACAGCATGAAGAGAGCAGCTAGAGTTACAGAGTAGCTTGGGTACAGAGTTTTCTATGACAAATTGACTTGAATTATAAACTTTCACAAAAAGCATAGTAAATTTTTCAATCGTGAAAACAAAATGAAGACTTTTAAAAAAGTGACCATGGAAGTCAGAGATTCTCTGTGAGTTTTTGTCAATTGTAAAAAAAAAAAAAAAAAAAAAAATACTTCTTAGCAGCTCAAATGGGAAAGGGGAAGACACAGAGTTAACTGCATTTTTATTAAAATAAAAATGTGATTAATGTACCAGTTATATTTATTTCTATTTTTAAATATTTTGAGGTAGTGTGTATCACTTTTATTTGACATATATGTAGAAATTAATGTAATATTAGCAAAGTATGTTTTCTGTATTAGGCAATAGAGTAGGTAGATAGCTGCCATTGCGTTAATTCTGATTAATGGCTGCTGTCTCTACAACAAAATGAAATACTGCCTGGTACTGTGCCATGCTCACAATTGTTGCTATGTTTGAGTCCATGGTTTTATGTACATGGGAGAGTTTAAAGCTCAATAACTACAATTAATGCAATCATGTGTAATATAGTAAAGTTTATTAAATATATCATATATAAATGTGCATTTGTTTTCATACACATATCATTTAAGGAAATGGAATAATGGAATCAGTAAATCTAAGTTTCGCTTGGAAAGTGGGAAAGGTATCATAGAAGCACTATCTAAACTGGGAATAAATAAAAGATTAAGAATTCACTGGCTGCAGGTGCTGGATGAAGGTTGAGTCATGATATGCAGAAATCTGTAAGTGGTGACAAACATTATGCTGTGGACAAAAATAATCAGATTAGTGTTGCTGACATACGAAGAGGGCAATAGGAAAGGAAACTGATGGACCACGACACAAGACCACCTACAACATCAGGCCAAGTAATGTAGACACTGCACGCAAAAGTTGAATGATGAATAAGGAAAACTAAAGAAGAATTTATACCTTTGAGTTACTGTGCTGGTGAAGAATATTGAATTTACCATGTATTGCCAAAAGAAGGAATAAAACTGTGTTGAAAGAAGTGTAACCAGAATGGTTCCTAGAAGCAACGACGGTGAAACTATATCTCACATACTTTGGACGTGTTATCAGGATGGATCAGTCAGAGGAGAAGGACATCAAGCTTGGACAAGGAGAAGGCTGTCAGAAAGAAAACCCCAAGGAGATGGACTGACACAGTGGCTGCCACTACGAGTTCAAGCAAAACAGCAGCTGTGAGTATGGCACAGGAGTGCGCGGTGTTTCATTGTACTTTACCTGGAATCGCTGAGTTGGAACATACTTGACAAGACTTCAAAAATGAAAACAAGGTAAGTATTATTGTATGAGTAAGGTAGAAGACAGGAACAACTTGAAGTCATAAGGTTACATTAATATAAGGTAAGCATTCCTCCTAAATAAACTATTTGTACTGTTTAATTTTTTACTGATAAAACTTACCATGAATTACTAGGTTTCTACCTCACAAAGTGCTGTGGAATTCTTGGTGTCAAGGTCTATCTTCTGATCTAAGGAGAAACGTCTGTCTTTGGTGGCCAGGCACCATCTGGGTCTTCTGGTCACATGTTGATACAGTCTCTCATTCACATGGGTCCTTCTGTCTCCTGAGCTCTTTTTCACTCATGTCTTTGTTGTTCTCAATGATCATATGTTCCAGATGGTGTACCTCAGATGACAGCTCACTAGCTTTTAAGGCCCCAGAAGCTGCTTACCAACAGGGGGTGCAGAAGACTCTCTTAACGATAGGCTAACTATGCAAATTGGCCTTCACGTCCCCTGAAACCATGACCCTGCTCCTGATGCTCTATCCTTGCAACATCAGGTTAAGATTAGAAGAGTTTTCAGTTTATGATGACTTCCAATAGGTTGATCTACTTTCTACTTTGTGCTTTCACCTAACCAATTTTCTATCGACTTTCTAATCTATGACCAAGCCTCTCTCTCTCTCCTCAGTCTTGTAGCTGTCAGTCTTTTCTTCTGTACATAAGTCTATTTTTAAGTCCTTGGAGTAGAGGTCTCATACAATATTTGCTGATGACTGATTTCACTCAACATGATGTCTTCCACTGAAATCAGGTTAGGAAATGCTTCCTAAAATCATCATTGTTCTTTATCATTGCACAGTTTTCTAGCGAGTATATACACCACAGCTTGTTTATCCAGTCTTCTGTTGATGGACATCTGGGTTGATTCCATCATTTTGGCATTGTGGACTGTGCTGCAGTAAACATTTGTGTACATATATTTATTTGTTTGACAGTCTTTGTTTCTCTAGGATATATTCTGAGCAGTAAGAATACTAGATCAAGTGGTATATCTATTTCCAGATTTTTAAGGAAGTGCCAGATTGCTTTCCAGAGAGACTGTACCATTTTGCAACCCCACCAGCAGTACAGGGGCATTTCCATCTTTCCACATCCCTCCAGCATGTGTTCTTTTGTGTTTTTTGGATCATAGCCAAACTTGTTGGGGTGGCATTGTATCTCATTGTAGTGTTGATCACGGGCATTTCCTCATGTTTCTTTCAGCTGCCTGGATGTCCTCTGGTGAGGCGTGTGTCCATCTCCTTTCCTCATCACTTAACTGGGTTATTTACCTTTTCCTTGTTGATACTTTCCAATACATAGTAGATTATGGAGATGAGATATCAGTCCCAGACGTAGCTGGTAAATATTTTTTCCCACTCTGTAAATGGTCTTCTAACTCTTTTGATAAATTCTTTGGGTGAACAAAAGTGTTTTACTCTTAGTAGTTCTCATTTATCTATTTTCTCTTCTGTTGATCATGCTTTCTTTGTCAGGTTTTGAAGTCTGTTTAAGCTGTGTATTAGAGCTTCCATTGTTGACCTTGTTTTTTCTTGCATAATCTTTACCATTTTAGGTTTGATATTTGGCCTTTGATCCATTTTGTGTTAGTTTTTGTGTAAGGTGTGAGATATGGGTCTTGTTTCAGTTTGTTGCAGATGGATATCCAACTTTGCTAACACCATCTGTTAAAGAAATAGTTTTTACCCCAGTTTATAGTCCTAGGGGTTTTGTCAAGTATCAACTGTTCATAAGAAAATGGTGGCACCTTGGAGTTACAACAGTATTTTTAAATGGTCAGTTTCCATGGAAGCTGCAAGATGTATGCTACTCATGGATGTATGCTATCCATGAACATACATAATTTTCTTGAATAGCTTTAGAATTTGTTTCGCATTCAAATATAAATATTAACCAAAACCCCCTGAATGCATTGTTGTCATTCCAATTCATAGCGACCCTAAAGGACAGAGCAGAACTGTCCCACAGATTTTCCAAGAAAGACCTGGCAGATTCAAACTGCTGACCTTTTGGTTACCAGCCTCAGCTCTTAACTGCTATGTTATCAGGGCTTCCATAAACCTCATAGGTTTTTATTTATTTGTTTGTTTTACTTATTTTTACTTTTCTGATCAACACTTCCAAAACTTGTAGCAAACAATTTTAGAAGAAAAAGATACAATATGAAAAGATAATACCTGATTGTTGTTAGCTTAAAACTTGATTAAGAGTGAAGATTATAGATGAGTTGGGCATTAAATGTTGTATGTGTGACTAACGATGGTCCTGTTTTTTTATTCAGATTTTGCTTTAGATAGAAAGAAGAAATAAATATTTGTGCAATATAGCTTTTTATTGAGAGCTTTATTTATACTAGATACATAAAATCAGGTGTAAAAGGATAATGTGAATGTAAAAATAAATAAATAAATGTCCTTGATTTTTCCTGGTTTCAACACTGTTTTGCCAACTGCTCTGTAGAAATTATAATTGGCCACATTTTAAACTGTATTCTGAATCAGAGATAAACTGTACAAAGATGTGCTAATAACTATTAGTATGGCCAAGCCAAGCCCTATTTTTCCCCTATTACTTGCCCAATTCTCCTAGTGCAGACAAGATAACGATCAGGGACAAATGGTAATAGAATTGTTGACATACTAATACTTTTATACATGTTCAGTGAAGCTGTGACAGGGACAGGCCCATGTTAGAGCAAGGGATGAGGCTGACTGGAAGCCACCTCTCCTTTAGTCTTTTGCCTGCTTCTGTGGATCTTTTCTATATGCTATGAATAAAACGGGGGGAAAGATTAAAAACAGACATGACATTTTCTCTTGCACTGTTGACATTTAAAAAAAATCCAAATGCTTCCTTAGTTGGAAGGATCTACTCTAAAATTACAGCACACATTGCCAATTTCCAAGTGATGATACAAAGAACATAGGGTCTGTTTTCATAATATGCATTATCAATTACTATATTCTTATATTTTTATACTTTCCATAAAACCACATTCTCAGAAAAGAATGATTGTTGACAGTGAGATGCACTGACAAATATTTTAACTCTTTTTAAATTATTAGTGTGAGGCATCATTGATAATTAATTCATATTGATTGAATACATATTATCTACTAGGTACTGTGCTAATTAGGAACATCTAATACATAACACACCATCACTACCCTCACCATGCTCATTATTAACGTTGAATGGAGACACAAAAATGAAAACAAAATTGTATTAAAATAGATTAGCTTATTGTTCTTTTCTTAAGAGAAGTTAAAAATTTAGAATATTATTGAATTTCTATATTAATTTTGCTAACCTGTTAGTGTTTCAGTGACTGTGGTAGATAGAATCCTAAGACAGGTCCACTAAGTCTTCCAGGCTTTGCTGTACATACGTTTCCCACCAATTACTCAATCAAACACTAATTTAGGTCCTGCTAGGAAATTATTTTGCAAATGCAATTAAGGCTTCAAATTTATTAACTCTAAAGTTGAAAGGGAGGCTTTCTTGTTGCTGCAATGCTAGAACCTATGCTACCAGTATTTAGGTACCAGCAGGGTCATCCATGGTAGACAGGTTTCAGCTGAGCTTCCAGACTAAGACAGACTAGGAAGGATCTGGCAAGTCTACTTCTGAAAAGAATTAGCCAGGGAAAATGTTATGAATAGGAGCCAAACATTTTCAGATATAGGGTGCCAAAATGAGCTCCCAGGTTGGAAGACATTCAGAAGATAACTGTAGAAGAGCTGTTCCCCCAAAGTAGAGTCAACCTTAATGGTGTAGCTAGAGTAAAGCCTTTATTCACTGATGTGGCACAACTCAAAATGAGAAGAAACAGCTGCAAACATCCATTAATAGTTGGAATGCATGAAGTATAAATCTAGGAAAATTGGAAACTGTCAAAAATGAGATGGAACACTAAACATAGATGTTCTAGGCATTAGTGAGCTGAAATGGACCTGTATTGGCCATTTTGAATCCGATAGGCCTAACGTCTACTATGCTCGGAATGGACACTTGAATAGGAATGGCATTGCATTCATCATCAAAAAGAACATGTGAAGGTCTGTTGTGAAGTACAATGCTATTAGTGACGGGATAATATCCACACACCTATGAGGCAGGTCAACTTATGAGACTATTATTCAAATTTACACACCAACCACCAAGGCCAAAGATACAGAGACTGAAGATTTTTACCAGTTTCTGCAGTCTGATATTGATAAACCATGCAATCAGGATGCGTTGATCAGCAACAAATAGTTTGCATATGAAACCACTGTGGGCATGGTTTAAGGCTGGGCAGTGTTTTTATTGTTAATAGGGTTGCTATGAGTCAGAACCAACTCAACGGCACCTAACAACAACACAAAATGAGAAGGTTATTTATGCAGGTCTCACTGTTCACATGTACCCTTTGAAAAACATAGTTTTATCTCTGACTGGTCATAGAAGTGGAAGTCAATAAATAGGCTCTGGCTAGCATGGAAGAAAACAAATATCAACATCATTAATTGCCTCTCTTACAACATGTCAAAGAATTGAAGGTGACCTACAGGAGCAAAGAGAGCTCCTTGGCCTAGAGATAGTAGAAAAATGGGAACCACAGTCCTGCAAACTCAATGAGCTTGAAAGAAGGATTTCAGTACCACAGCTTTGGTCAATACCTTGATTTCAGTCTGATATGCCCTGAGTAGAGAATATCACCACACGATATGGTCCAAATTCCTGACCTGTACAAAACTGTGATAGCAATACATGTCATTTTTCACTGATTCTGGAAGCATGATTAATCTCTCCTCTGCTCAGAATCTTTTGCTGAGGAAGATACACTCTGAAAGCCTCTTCTCTGCTCACCAAACTTAGTGAAAAATGACACTGGATCATCAAAATCTAAATAGATTGCATCTAGTGTACCTCTTGAATATCTAAATCATTTCTTCAGGGTAAACCTCTCTCCTCCTTCCCTATTCTGTACTACACCCAGCTCCAGAGACTGATATCATTACCTGAGCCAGAAACAGAACTTCTTACGAACACTAAAACATTCTCCTAGACTCAAAGAAGGAAGAATTTAACAAAGAGGAAAAAATAAGTAAATAAAATAATCTGCTGTACCTCATAAGCTAAGAACTCAGGATAGAAATAGTTCCTTTGCCTAGGATCAGGCACAAGGGTGCACACCTTACAGACACACAATGATGATTGTCACTGTCCTGCCTTTCTCAATGCGTACAGTCGAATACATATGCCTACACAAATCAAGCCTACCCATCCAGGTTTGCAAGGGAGAGCATGCAATACACACTTAGAGACTGAAAACCTGAGCACCTGAGCTGAATACTACAAGAAAAGTAATGGACACCTGGGTCAGAACAGTTCTGATCACTCCGTAGCAGGACATTAGAGCCTCAAAGGTGCCAATAATTAAACTGGCTTGCACAACCAATCTATTCCGGTATTTCAAAAAACAAACAAAACACACAGCTAGAACACAGTAAGCAAACATAAAATAAATACAATGACTTACTATTTGCTAAGAGACAACAAGTATAAAATCTAAAAAGGGGCAGACCACAATGGCTTCAGAAACTCCCAAAACAAAGACTCAAGAAATTTTACAGATGAAGAGAACATCCTAGAATTATCAGAGTTAGAATACAAATGATTGCTACTTAGAATTCTTCAAGAGATTAAGAAGAGATCAGGCAAAGCACAACAGAGCATAATGATAAATTGAACAGGCTGCAAGAAAGCACAGAGAAACAGTATACAGAATTCAGAAGACTGATAATAAAGTTACAGACTTACACAACTATATAGAAAGTCAAAGGTGAATTGAAACAATGAAATCCATAATTAGTGAGATTAAAGACAAAATACTTGACACCAACATATTTGACCAAAAATCTGATAAAAGTATTAAAAAACTAAAGAATTACTAAGAAATTTGTGGGACTCTATAGTAAGAATGATGTACAGGTGACTGGAGTATGAGAAGAAAGGAGAACAGAAAATACAGAGATAACTGTCGAAAATTTGTTGACAGAAAACCTCCCTGATATCATGAAATATGAGAAGATGTCTATCAAAGATGCTCATCGAACTCTACACAAGGTAGATCCAAAAAGAACCACACCAAGACACGTTATAATCAAACCTGGGGGCCTAATCTAAAGACAGGGAGAAAATTTTAAAGAATCCTAGAGATAAACAAAAAATAATCTACAAACTAGAGTCAATAGACTAAGCTCAGAATAGTCAGTGGAAACCAAGCAGGCAAGAAGCCAATGAGATTAGACATGCAAAGCCTTGAAGGAAAAAAATTGCCAAACAAGAATTTTATACCCAGTAAAGCAATCTCTCAAAGAGTTGGTAAAATTAGTACTTTTCCAGATAAACAGAGTTTAGGGACTTTGCAAAAACTAAACCAAAAATGAAAGGTATACTAAAGGGAGTCTTCTGTTTAGAAAATCAATACCATCAGATAATAAATCAAGACTAGAACACAGGAGAAAGCAACAGGCTATTAACTCAGACAGAGAAATTATACACATATAAGCTTTACACTGAAAATAAGGAAAAAGATATGTCATTTTGTAAGAGATGATAACATTAAAACAAAAATGAGGGACTAAAAATGTAGTTAAATTTCATATGGAGAGAAAGTCAAGACAACAAGAAGAAATTAAAGAAGTATCTCAATTTTAAAAAAATAGATATGACTCATCAATATGTTACTTACAAGAAACACATCTTAGACTTAAAGATAAGAACAGGTTGAGAATTAAAGGTTGGAATAATATGTATCAAGCTAATAATACATGAAAAAGAGAAGGTGTGGAAATATTAATCTCAGATAAAATATATTTTAATGTAAAATCCACTATTGTGAACAAGGATGGTCACTATTTATTGCTGAAAGGTTCAATACTCAAGCAAGACTTAACAACATTAAATATCTATGCACCCAATACCAAAGCACCTAAATACATTGAACAAATACTGACAACACTGAAAACTAAGATTGATCATTCCACAATAATAGTTGGGGGCTTTAACACTCCCCTTTCAGTTAAGGATAGATCATCCAGAAAAAAAACCTCAGTAAAGATACAGAAGATCTTATTACAACAATCAACCAACTTGACCTTATTGACATATACAGATCTTTTCATCCATCAAAAGATAAATACACCTACTTCCCCAAAGCACATGGAACATTCTCCAGAATAGACCATATGTTAGATCATAAAACAATTCTCCATAAAATCCAAAACATTGATTTATTGCAAAGTATTTTCTCAGACCACAGAGCTATAAAAGTTGAAATCAATAACAGAAAAGTCATAGGTAAAAATTCCAACTTGTGGAAACGGAACAATACTCACAAAGCCTTTGGCGATAAAACAACTTAAGGCACATTAATGAAATTTATGGATTCAAATGAGAATGAAAACACATCCTACCAGAATTTATGGGATACAGCAAAAACAGTGCTCAGAGGTCAGTTTGTAAATGCACACTTCTGGAAAGAAGAAAGAGCACAAATTAAAGAATTAACCTCACAGCTTGAACAAGTAGAAAGAGAGCAACAACAACAAAAAAAACCCTCAAGCACCAGAAGAAAACAGATTATAAAAATGAGAGCAGAACTAAATGAGTTACAGAACAGAAAAACAATTGAAAAAAACAACAAAACCAAAAGCTGGTTCTTCGAAAAGATCAACAAAATTGATAAACCATTGGCTAAACTTACAAAAGAAAAACAACAGAAGATACAAATAACTCGATTAAGAAATGAGTTCGAAGATGTTACAACAGACACACTGAAATAAAATATATCATAACAGAATACTATGAAAAGTGATACTCTGACAAGTTTGAAAACCTGAGGGAAATGGGCAAATTTCTAGATTCATATGACTCACCAAAACTATCACAAGGAGAAATAGATCAACTTAATAAATCTATCACAAAGGAAGAGATTGACGAAGTCATCAAACATCTACCAACCAAAAAAAGTCCTGGTCCAGACAGCTTCACCAGAGAATTCTACCAAACTTTTAGAGAAGAATTAAATCCAATACATCATAGAAAGAGATGAAATACTTCCAAACTCGTTCTATGAAGCCAGCATAACCCTGATACCAAAACCAGGGAAAGATCCCACAAAAAAGAAAATTACAGACCTGTAATTTTCTATCACTCATGAATCTAGATACAAAAATCTTCAACAAAATTCTAGCCAATAGAATTCAACAGCATATAAAAAAAAAATAATTCATCATGATCAAGTTGGTTTTATTCCAGAGATGCAAGGCTGGTTCAACATCAGAAAAACAATTAATATAATCAACCATATTAATAACACAAAAGATGAAAATCAACGAATTTTGTCAATTGATGCAGAAAAGGCATTTGACAAAGTTCAACATCCATTCATGCTTAAAACTCTCAGAAAAATAGGAATAAGAGGGAAATTCCTCAGTATAATCAGTAGCATCTATGCAAAGCCAACTGCTTTCATCATCCTGAATGGTGAAAGACTGAAAGAATTCCCTTTGAGAATGGGAACTAGACAAGGATGCCCACTCTCACCACTTCTGTTCAACATTGTGCTAGAAGTTCTAGCCAGAGCAATTAGACAAGACAAAGAAATAAAAGGCATCCATATTATCAGAGAAGAAGTAAAGATTTCCCTCTTTGCAGATGACGCGATTGTTTATACAGAGAATCCAAAGAAATCCATAAGTAAACTACTAGAGCTAATAGAAGAATTCAGCAAAGTACTGGGATACAAGATAAACATAACTAAATCAATAGGATTCCTTTATACCAACATTGAAATTATTAATGAAGAAATCACCAACTCAATTCCATTTATTATAGCCCCCAAGAAGATAAAATACCTAGGAATAAATCTAACTAGAGAAATAAGAGATCTTTACAGAGAAAACTACAAGACCTTGCTACAAGAAATTAGGAGACACATAAGTGGAGTAATCTGTCCTGCTCGTGGATAGAAAGACTCAATATTGTGGAAATGTCTATTTTGCCCAAAGTACTCTACTTATATACTGAAATCCCAATACAAATTCTAGTGACATTTTTTAATGAGATGCCAGCCAAGTGCTAAGTGCCGTCGAGTCGGATCCTTAATGAGATGGAGAAACAGATTATCAGCTCTATTTGGAAAGGGAAGAAACCCCGAATAAGTAAAGCGCTACTGAAAAAGAAGAACATATTGGGAGGCCTCCCACTACCTGACTTTAAGATGTATTACACTGCCACAGTAGTCAAAACAGCTTGGTATTGGTACAAAAGGAGACATATAGACCAATGGAACAAAGCAGAGACCCCAGAGATGCCACCATCCTCCTATGAACAACTGATATTTGACAAAGGTCTTAAGATTTTGAACTGGGGTAAGAACAGTCTGTTTAACAAATGGTGCTGGCATAATTGGATATCCATCTGCAAAAAAACTGAAACAAGACCCATATCTCACACCCTATACAAAACTCAACTCAAATTGGATAAAAGACCTGAATATAAAAGCTAAAATGATAAAGCTCATCCAAGATAAAATAGGGTCAACAACGGACGTTTTAATATGCAATGTAGACAGACTTCAAAATCTGACAAACAAAACACATTCATCAGAAGAGAAAATACATAAATGGGAATTAATAAGAATTGAACACCTCTGCTCATCCAAAGACTTCATCAAACGAGTTAAAAGATCACCTACAGAATGGGAAAAAATATTTGGCAACTCTATGTCAGACTGACACCTGATCTCCATAATCTATAAGGTTCTACAAAATATCAATAAGAAAAAGATAAATCATCCAAATAAGCGATGGGCAAAGGAGATGTACAAACACTTCTCTAAAGAGGAGATCCAGGCAGCCAAAAAATACATGCAGATGTGCTCATGATCATTAATTATTAAAGAAATTCAAATCAAAATGACAATGAGATACCATCTCACCCCAACAAGATTGGCCATGATCCAGAAAACACAAAACAATAAATGTTAGAGAGGCTGTGGAGAGATTGGACCTCTTCTTCACTGTTGGTGGGATTGCAGAATGGTGCAACCTCTTTGGAAAGTAATTTGGTGTTACCTTAAAATAATGGATATAGATATACCATTTGACCCAGTAATTCCTATGCTCGGAATATATCCCACAAAATCAAGGCCATTCACACCGACTGATACATGAACATGAATGTTCATTGCAGCACAGTCCATGATAGCAAAAAGTTGGAATCCACCCAGATGTCCAACAACAGAAGAATGGATGAGTAAACTTTGGTATATGTACTCAGTGGAGTACTATGCATTGATAAAGAACAACGATGATAGCAGGAAACATCTCTCAATTTGGTCTCAACTGGAGGACATTATGTTGAGGGAAACTAGTCAGCGACAGAAGGACAATTATTATATGAGACCCCTGTGATAAAAACTTAAAAGCCTACTCATACGTAATAGAAAAGACTCTTTGACAGCTACAAGGATGGGGGAGGGGAGAAGAGATGGGGGAAAGGAGGGGAGGGGGAGGGGAAGGGGAAGGGAACAGGGTTTAGAGTAGATAGTTGTGAGAAATTTGGATGGGTGATTAATGGGACTTCAATACAACTTGTGTGCTCCTCCTCTCTAAATCCAGTATTGTGAGCACAGAGTATGTACACTTTCATTTTTTATTTAATAAGAAAACAAAGAGAATAAACAAGCTGTATATAAACTATCAAATCATAAACTAATGTGCTCTGTAAACTTTCACCTAAATCACAATGTGCCAATTAAAAAAAAAAATTGCATAGAAAAAATAAATAAAATCGCATATAAAAAAAGATAAAACTGTACATAAGTGAAAAATTAAATTTTAATTACTTCCTGCAATAGATTTTTTTTCCATGCAGTGTTAAAATGCTGTGGGCTGAGAGCTACTGTGTCCTAAACCCCTGGCCTTCCTCCCTCTCCCTATGTTTGAACAGCTCTGTGTGGTGTCTCGAGACTATTTGCAGAATAATAAGCCCAGACCAAACTATTTGCAATATAATAAGCCCAAATCTAGAGCTATTTTCTTGAAACCATTTGCAAGATACTAGCTCAGGTTAAAACTATTTGCATGTTCCTGTCCTCTGTTTGAAGACAAAACTTCCATATGCTCTGTAACAAAGAACATGACCATTTTTGGAAATGTGTTCTTACCAGTTAAGCCTATAAATAAAGCTTGTAAAAGAGGACCGGGGTCCATGGCTCTTCATCAGAGACCATGGTCACACCTGGCCCCAACTTTAAAAAAAAAAAACAAAAAAAAAATAGATGTAAATATTAAGGTAAACACCAAGAAAACTAACAATCTTAAACATCAAAATAAAAAAAAAAAGAAATCCATAAAGTCTCATAAAATAAACACCCAGAAACAATGACAAAGGTGGGAAAAATTGCAAAAATGACTCAGCAACAAAAATTAAATGGAACAAAGAAATTGTCAATAATATCTGAAAAATGGCATCAAAATGACAGTATTAACCCACACCCATTAATAATTACACTGAATGCAAATGAACTAAATGTGTCTGTAAAGAAACACTAAGTGGCAGAATGGATAAGAAGCATGATTCATGTATATGCTACCAGCAAGAGACAAAACTTAGACTTAAAAACACAAACAAAAACTCAAAGGATGAAACATATATGAAACATTCAAAAAAGAGCAAGAGTGGTAATATAATTCCCGATAAAATAGATTTTACAATCCACCATAATGCATGAAGAAGAATACGATACAATGATTAAAGGAGGACATAACAACATTAAGTATTTATGTACCAATGATAGGGCTCTGAAATGCATGAAAGAAACTATGACAGCATTGAAAAGTGAAATAGACAGTCCCACAATAAATACAGATTCCAACACAAAATTTTGGTGAAGCACAGAACATCCATAAAGAAGATTAACAAAGGCACAGAACATCTAAGTGATATAATTGACTAACTTGACCTCATAAACCTATATAGAACAGAACAGCCAAGCGTACTTTCTTCTCCAATGCACACAGAACGCTCACCAGAATACATCACACATTGGACCAAAAAGCAAGTCTTAACATAATTCAAAGTATCGAAATACGACAGAGCATCTTTACAGACGATAAAGTCATTCAAGTAGAAATCAGTAACAGAAAAAGCAAGAAAAAAAATCATACAAATGGAAAATGAACACCTTGCTCAAAAAATTGTTTATTAAAGAAATGCAAGACTGAACAAACAAATTCACAGAATCAAATGAGGATGAAAACACATCCTATTAGGACCATTGGAATCCAGTACAGGCAGTACTAAATCGATTTTAATAAATAGACACATCCGAAAAAGACAAACAGGCTAAACCAAAGCATTAATATTCAACATTGAACAAATATAAGGAGCAGGAAAAGAAGCCCTCAGACTCCAAAGACAACAAATAATAAAAATTAGAACAGAACTAAAGAATCAGAGATTTCTTTTTTTTAAAGGCATTAGACCAAAAGATGGTGTTATTTGAAATTTGAAATGATCAACAAAGTCAATAAACCACTGGCTCCAATGACTAATAAAAAAAGGAGAGGTAGCAAATTACTTGAATAAGTAATGGGACAGATGACTATCACAACAGACACAAGCAAAAAAAAAAAAAAAATCAAAATAGAATACTATGGAAAACCGTATTCTAACAAATTTGAAAACCTAGAGGAAATGGACAAATTTCTAGAAATGCACTCCCCACGTAAATAACACAAACAGAAGTAGAACAAATGAATATGCCTATAACACAAGAGACTGAAATAATAATTTAAAAAGCTCCCAACCAATAAAAGTCCTGACCCAGACGGCTTCACTGAAGAAGTCTATCAAACTTTTAGAGAAAAGCTGACACCACTATTACTAAAAGTATTTCACAGCATAGAGACGGATGGAATAGTACCAAATTCATTCTATGAAGCCAGCATAATCTGAAACCCTAAATGGGTAAAGATGGCACAAAAAAGGAAAATTACAGATCAATTACCTCTTATGAACTCAGATGCTAGAATTTTCAACAAAATTCTAGCATATAGAATACAGCCAAGCCAAGTGTCATTTAGTACAGCAACATATCAAATAAATAATTCGGCACGACCAAGTTAGATTCACAGCAGAGATGGAGGGGTGGTTAAATAATAGAAAAACAACCAATGTGTTCAACCACGGAAGTAAACAAAAGGCTAGTATTACTTGATGTAGAAAAGGCATTTGGCAATTCCAACACCCATTCATGTTAAAAACTCCAAGCAAAATATAGGAGAGAAATTTCTCAACATAATAAGGACATTTATAGAAAGCCAACATCATTCTAAATGGAGAGAGTCTGAAAGTATTTCCCTTGAGAATGGGAGGTAGACAAGGATGTCCTTTGTCAGTACCTTTATTCAGTGTTACCCTGGAGGTTCTAGCTAGAGCAATCAGGCAAGCAAAGGAAATAAAGGGCATCCAAACTGGTAAGGAAGAAGTAAAAGCATCTTTGTTTTGCAAATAACATGATCATACACACAGAAAACCCTAAAGTATACATACACTAAGAAAAAAGAACTGTTGGAACTAACAGATCAACAGACTACCAAAATACAAAGTAAATACACCATCTTTAGTTAGATTCCTTTACACTAACAACGAGACAATCAAAGAGGAAATCACCAAGTCAATACTATTTGCAATCACCTTCAAGAAGATAAAATATCTAGGAATAAATCTAACCAGACATAAAAGTGCTATACAAAGAAAACTACAGGGTTCTATTGCAAGAAACCAACAGAGAGCCACACAAGTAGAGAAACCTATCTAGCTCATAGAAGGAAGATTTAACATCATGAAGAAGTCTATTATATCCAAAGCAATCAATATTTATAATGCAATCCCAATACAAATTTCAACGGCAGTTTTTAATGAGATGGAAAACAAAATCACCAAATTCATGTGGAGAGGGAAGAAGCTGTAGGTAAGTAAACATTACCAAAGAACAAAGTAGGAAGCCTCACACTTCTTGACTTTAGATCCTACCACCATGGTAGTCAAAACAGCCTGGTACTGGTACAAAAATAGACACATAGAACAAAATTGAGAATACAGATATAATATCATTCACCTACGAGCAGTTGATATTTGACAAAGGTCTAACGTCCATAGACTGGGGAAAAGACAAATTTCTAACAAATGGTGTTGGCATAACTGGACCGCTATCTGCAAATAATGAAACAAGACCCATATCTCACACCATGCACACAGACTAACTCAAAACTGGGTCAAAGACCTAAATATAAAATCTAGAACAATAAAGATCTTGGAAGAAAAAATAGGGACAACACTGGCAGCCCTAATATGAGGTCGGTGGCTAACCAAAAGTTTAGTTGTTCAAATCTACCAGGTGTTCCTTGGAAATTCTGCGAGGCAGTTCTACTATGTCCTATAGGGTTGCTATGAGTTGGAATCGACTCAACAACAATGAGTTTGGTTTTGGTTAATTTTTTTTATTTAATATGACTGAGTGAAAATGTACATTCCTATATAAATTTACATGCCCACCTATATGCAGCTTCCACTGCTCTCCCTGCCCGGTGACAGCACACTCTTCCTCTCTGCTTGGTGATGCGGAGTGACCATATATTGGATGCACTTTATGGTTCTATATATCTATAGGATATCGTCCTTCTGACCTCTGGCTGGAGGAAGGAGAGTGGGTGGAGAGGAGGGGAAAGACATGCAGGAGCAGAGTGGTTTTGGTTAATTTTGAACAAAGTGAAATCTAACTTGACTTTTCTTTTTATTTATTAATACATGTTCTAACACTGTGTCATATAAACTGACGTGAACTTGGGCCAGGTGTATGCAGCACAGTTTTATACAAATAGAAACAACTCAGTGTTTGTAACCTTAGCTAAAATTAATAAAATCCATAGATCTGCGCTCATTCCATTTGTTTTCAAATATTTTCATCAAAACTAAAGTAAATCCTGAGGACCAGTTGCTTATCTTGTCTTCTAATTCAGCAAACATACATTCATAGGTGCGTGTGTGTGCGTGTGTGTGTGTGTGTGTGTGTGTAAATCCCTAAGGTCAGTTTCTTCTACTTTCTGTCATCAAACTAATCAGTAAGAAACCTACTGTACCATGGACTACAGACACAACATTGAATAGTGATTAACTGTACAGCTAGATTTGAATTGCAAGTCTATTACTTTCTAGGGTTTAAAGCTTCAACAAGTTTCTTTAAAAAAAACCCATGATCTATTTTTCTGATTAAAGAACTAAAAAGTAATAATGCTCACCTCATATTCTTGGTTTGATGTTTAGTGTCTGCAATATGCATGCTACCAACATTAACCCTTAAAATTATTATTTATCAGAATTCATAACATTTGGACTGAGGTCAGTTTTTTATTACCTCAATCTGAAGAGCTTTCTCTCAGACAACACTGTAAATAATATTTTACCAAGAGGAAGGATTTTCTGTTTGCTTTCCAAATCCAGGAGGCAAATTCTGAAAGATAACTTTCATTACTGCTACATGAAGTATTCTCATTTTAGTTATTACCACATTTGAAAGATTTTGTTTGATTCCTCCATAGGCCTTTATGTTTATTTCTGTTTTAGTTTTGGAATATATCCAATATCACAGCTTGCTTGTTTTAAGTTTGGAAGTGATTTTGCAACTTAAGCAGAGCATAGCTGTTTGACTTAATAAAGTCCCTCTGACAGATGACACTTGCACTAATTCTTCCAGCACTTTTTTCTGTTTCCACACAAACATGTAAAATACATACCTTTATAGCAGTAAGCATAAGACCTGTCTAAGATGCCTTATTTATCTTATGCAGAACAAATACTCAGCTCTGATAAACATCAAAAAAAAAAATTTGTTGTTAACTGTTTATTTGATAACATGTAGGCAGAATAAAATGAAAAGTAAAACTCTCAGAACATGTTGCAATAAAATAATTGATACTAGATTAAACTAATCTTATAAATAAATATCAATACAAAGTGATCTTATCCCACCAAGAAAGCCATATCAAAGTACACCACATTCCTTGGACTTGAAGTTCCTGTGTGGTAAAACTCCTTGATCAGAGGAGGATTGGTAATGACAAACTTTCTCCAGAGCTAACAGAGAGATAGCTTTCTCCAAGAGCTGACGTCTTTAATTCAGACTGATAACCTAGTAGACCGAGAGAGAATAATCATGCGTTTGTTAAAGTCATTCATTTGTGGTATTGGTGTTGTAGCAACATTAGAAGACTGAGAGAAAAGATTTTCAGCAAATTTAACTTCTGTGTAACATTTGTACATAAAATGTGTTTAGTCTTTTTGAGATCTATGGCATTATCTTCTTAGTCTTTTGAGATCTATCACATTACTTTCCCTGGTCTTCCAATGATATTATGAGGTAGCTCTCTTGGATGATTTTTAATGTGAAAACACAAAGTAACATAAGAGTAAGTGATACACTTCATGCTTCAAGTTAGGATGTTTAACTTGAGGTCTTTCCATTAACACCTTAAACGTTAGACGACTAAATTCTTCTCGGGTTTAAGAATCACATTCACTGTCTTTTTGTTACATTAAACAAGATATTACTAATATCTCCTAAGGAACCAAAAGTTTCCATTTGTTTCCAAACTTACATTAGCATATATGTATATATATTTTTGAGAATAATTGTAAAGCATAGACTGACTTCATTTCTTTAGTATGCAGGTTATTAGAACTCTAAAAATAAATATTCCTTGATTTTTTAAAAATGTATTAAAGCTTGTTCACTAACTCTTTGTAACTGCGTTTTTATCAGACCTGTGGTTGGCATAAGCATTAGAACAGTGGTTCAGTCAAAATCTCAAAATTATGGAAAATGTAGACACATTTTCTTTTTTCAAATTTCAACTAGATATTCCTGTTATGAACTCAATTTTTGCTGATAGTCCTTGTTTATCAATACCTGGCAGTTGATTCACCGAAGTCTGAATAATACCTGTACTTGTTAAATATTTCTTGCTTCATACTTGAGTAGTTTCACTTACACATCTTACTTTTCACAAGTTTGTTGTACAATAATATCATGAAAACTAATTGCCACCCTAGAAAATTATAAGATTTTTGATTCCCTAAAATATCACCTTATGCATTACATAAGAAACATACAAATAGAAATCAGTGACATGTGACATATTTAGCAAAGTCTATTTTTCCTGAAAAGACTGTTAGTTTTAAAAAAATTCTATTTTGGATCCAATTTGATGGCACTTAGCTTGACATTAAAACTTGAGGAAAATTCAGTTATTTAAAAATATTATTGTTGCTGTGATATCTCCAGTTGAAAACACATCCTTGAAGCCACTGTTTCAAAAAAAGAAACTTGTCTGCTGATTTGGAAAAAAAAAAGAACAGATACCACAGTTGTTATAAAACTGTTAAGCAAAATGAAAAGAAAAGCCACTGATCTCAAGCACGTACAAGCAAGGGTGATTTTCAATGCGGAAATACATTCAAAGTGACATAAGAGTTAGTGATACCGTTCAGACTTGAAGTCTAAATTTTTAACTTGAGATCTTTCCATTAACTTATGTTAAACATTAAGCCAGCCAAGAGCCAAGTGCCGTCGAGCTGGATTTTTTAGGCAGCTAAATTCCTCTCTGGTTCAAAACTCACACTCGTCTTTAAAATTGTCATTAGAAATTGAAGGTATTATTCTAACTGGAACTTACTAGGAATGTGGTGTACTAAAAAAGAAGTAATTTTGATGTATTAATTCTGCCATTGAGTAGCTGGTGGGGAAATTTAATGAAAAAGAAGAATACATAGACTACGTAAATAAAAAATATAACTCTTAAATTTTAGTTTGATGTGTGAAAGACTTGTAAGTCATCAATTCTATGTTCAGAACAAAGAAAACACTTAACAAACTAAATATCAGCAACTTTTCATAGATTCATCAGAAAATTGAGGTCATGTGGTAAGTCACCACCATGCCAACTCAAGAGACAGGTGACCACAAAGAACAGAACCTCCTGGGAGTACAAGCCACTGCTGGATCCTGGAAGGAACACTAAACAGAAATGATTGCCACAGAGGAAGTGGGGACTAGCTGGAGAGATAAAACTCCTGGCATCCCAGCACTAGAAGGACTGCTACATTCCATTATTTTACCTCTAGGACCACCACCAGGTTTTCATAGTTGAGACCAGAAAAAAGTCATTTTATGTCACCATCAGGGTGGAGTGAAAAGTAACCATTTTTCAAAATGCTCAGAGTGGTTTATTCTCCTTGACAAAGGCCTGTCCTCAGGGGAAACTATTTTACCAGAGCCTGACTAAACTGGTAGGAAGGAAATACTCAAACTCATCCCCGTGCAGCCCCCTGTTTCACCTGCATCAGGAAAGAGGGGCATTGAGAAGTACTTGCGAAGGTCACAGCTCAAGGATGGAGCCTCATTATAAGATTAACAACTAATTTTATGATTACTAGTTGCTTCCTCTCCCCTCTTACCCTACCTACACATGAATAGGTGTCCCGTCTGAGAAAAGAGAATTACAGCTAAAAGAACTTCAAATCTCATATCTAATTTAAGAAAGAGTCTCTAGGGAAAATTTCAAAACAAGAGAGACAAAAATAAGAACACTGGAAGAAATTATGTCCTTTGATAATACAGTTAAACAGTAAACACAATCTAACTTCCAGCCAAATAAATATGAAATGTCTCTTTAAAGTTGCATTTGTTCAATTTCTTTTATCCAATACGTTATATCCAAATTTCACTTAAAAAAATTCAGCTTATGTTAAAGAACATACAATGAAGTCTGAAGAGACAAAATGAGCATCAGAACCAGACTGAAATACCATAGAGATTTGGAGTTTTCAAATGGGAAATTTAAAATAGCTATGATTGATATGGAAACTCTGGTTGTGCAATGGTTAAGTGCTACAGCTCCTAACTGTAAAGGTAGCAGTTCAGATCTGCCAGGTGCTCCTTACAAACTCTGTGGAGCAGTTCTACTCTGTCCTGTAGGGTCACCATGAGTCAGAACCAACTTGAAGACAGTACTTTTGGTTCTGGAATTTCTATGATTAATATACAAAGGAATCTAATGGAAGAAAATGGACAACCTGAAAAAACAGATGGTAATGTGAGCAAATAGTTGGAAATTCTGAGAAAGACTCAAAAAGAAATGCTTTATATATATATATAAAAAAAAGACTATAACAGAAATAATGAATTTCTTTGTTGGGCTCATCGGTCGATTGGGCACAGCCAAGGAAAGTATCACTGGGCTTAAAGACATGTCAAGAGAAACTATTAAAAATGGTGCAAAAGGCAAGGTTAAGCTAGTAGAATAGTCAGATGCATCCTGTAATCTGTCTATCAACAAAAATCAAAAATAAAGACAAACAAAAAAAGCAAATGAATCAGTTATATATAACATTCTAAGAGTTGTGAACATTAGTGAAAAAGCTGAGATATTGGACTGTGCAATAGAGTAGGGAGAATAGGTCCAAAAGTACTGACAACCAGCTAGACCTGACCCAGTGGGAATCCATAACTCGCAGGAGGATGGGCAGCAGCCAGCGTGGCTAGCAAAGCAGTGTCACTCATAGAGTGTAGAAGAGACTAAGTGACAGAGACAGCACATAGACTCCAGAAACAGTGAAAAGTGGCATTCAGTCATCAAAAGCGAAGTGGCTTACATCTAACTTGCCTTGCCCAGAGCTAAAACTTTCCTTTGGGCTACGCTTTCTTCCTTTTCCTAGTGCTTCTACCTTCCTTCTTTGCACCACACTAGGCTCCATATTCTGAGACACTACCTGGGCTGGAAGTAGGACCATTTAGGATCACCCTTAGAAAGGGAACAATTAGAAGGGGAACTTAGAAGGGGAACTCTCAAACTTAGAAAGGGAACAATTTAACAAATGGGGGAAAAAAACCTCTGTTGGGTCTCCTAAGCCAGGAACATAGGGCAGAAACAAGTGTTTTGCCTATACACAGCTATAAGGGGTCCATGGAAATTGAAAGCCTTCCAGCACTGCATACAGCATACAGCACATCCACTGGCCTGAAGAAAAAGCTATCTACCTATACTCATTATGAACAGAGGCAAGACTTACTTAACAGACACTCAAGGGCAACTGTCAGCCATCTACCTTTCTCAGTGTGTATAGTCAGATACCTGTGCCTGCACCCATCACCCCTGCTCATCTAAGACTGTAGAGGACAGTCAGCACCATACAGTTATTGACTGAATATCTGGGCACCCGAGCTGAATACATTCAAGAAAAGTAAACAGACCTTAGGCTTCACATGCCTAGCAAAAGCTCTAACAACTTGGTGACAGAATACTAGAATCTCTCAGGCATCAATGTTGAAACTAGCTCACATGACCAGCCTAAAGTATAATTTCAAGACAAAACAAAAAAAGAAACAAAACATAAATGAATACAACTTACTAATGGCTTGCAGACAACAGTCAATATCAAATCACTTAAAGAGGAAGATCATGATATCTTCAGAAAGTTCCCAAAACAAAGAATCAAAAAATTTACCAAATGAAGAGAACTGCCAGAAATTATCAGAGGTATAATACCAAAAATTAACATCTAGAATTCTTTAAGAGATCAGAAAGGAAATCAGGCAAAACATAGCATAGTGATAAACTGAAAATGTTGCAAGAAATTCTTGAGGCACAGCAATCAGCATCAGTAAATAAATAATAAAATTACAGAATTAGACAACAGAAAGTCAAAGTAGCAGAACTGAGAGAATGGAATACAGAATTAGTGAGACTGAAGAAAAAGCAATTAACAACAACGTATTGGAGGAAAAATCAGATAAATGATTTTTTTAAAAAAATAAAGAAACAATAAGAGTTCTGTGACACTCTATCAAGAGAAATAATTTACAAATGAATAAAGAACCAAAACAGAAAAAAATACAGAAAAAACTGTTAAAGTTTTGTTGACATCATGAAACATGAGAAGATATCTAGCCAAGATGTTCTTAGAATGCCACACAAGGTAAGTGCTAAAAGAAAAGCACCAAGACATATTATAATCAAATTAACCAAAACTAAACATAAGTAGAGAATTTAAAAAGCAGTTAGAGATAAACCAAAAACAATCTACAAGGAGAGTCATTAAGACTAAGCACAGTCTACTCAGCAGAAACAGTGTAGACGAAAAATAATGGAGTCACCTATACAAAGTCTTAAAGAGACCAAAATTGCCAGCCAAGAATTATATATTCAGCAAAACTGTCTTTGAAAGGTAATGGCAAAAATTAGGGCATTTCCAGATATGAAGAATTTTAGGGAACTTGCAAAAAACAAACTAAATTAAAAGAAATATTAAAGAGATTTCTTTGGTTTGAAAATCAATAAAACCAGATAATAACCTAAGACTAGAATGTAGGACAGAGCAAATAGATATAAACCCTGATAGGGAAGTTACAAAAGTAAATTAAAACTATAACATTGAAAATAAGGAAACAGAGATGACAGTATGTGAAAGATGACAACATTACAACAAAAAAGAGCAATTAAAAATGTAGGCACAGTTTTTTCATATGGAGAGAAAGTCAAGGTGATACAAAGCAATTAGAGGCTGGTTTAAACTTAGAAAAATAGGATGAATACCAGTGTAACCACAAAGGAAATTAGTAATCCTGTATACATTAAAAGGAAACCCTGGTGGTATGGTGGTTAAGTGCTTTGACTGATAATCAGAAGGTCATCAGTTCAAATCCAGCAGGTGCTCCTTGGAAACTCTATGGGTCTGTTTTATTCTATCTATGAGGTCTCTATAAGGTGGAATTGACTCTACAGCAGTTTTTTTTTCTTTGTATACACAGAAAAAAAAAAAGAAAAACATAGCCTCAGCAAATATAAAACTCACAACAATGAAAAAACTCAAGAAGAAAAATGACTTACCACAGAAGATTAAGTGGAGCAAAGAAACTGTGAACAATGAACTAAAATGGTATCACAATGAAAACATAAAATAATACATAACAATAATTATGCCCACTGTAAATGGATTAAATGCACCAATAAAGAGACAGAGAGTGGCAGACTGGATGAAAGAACAAAATCTTTCTACATGCTTCCTACAAGGGACATAATAAAGACACAAACAAACCAAAACTCAAAGGATGGAAAAATTATGTTGTCTTAGTCATCTAGTGCTGCCATAACAGAAATAATATACATGGATGGTATTTTTTAATGAGATGAAGAAACAAATCACCAACTGCACATGGAAAGGGAAAAAGCCCTGGATAAACAAAGCATTGCTAAAGAAGCAGAACAAAGTGGGAGGCCTCGGTAGCACCTGACATTAGAAACTAGTAGACTATCAGGGTAGTCAAATCATCCTGGGACAATTGAAACAATTGAGAATCCAGACATAAAATCTTCCAGCTGATATGTGACACAGAGCCAAAGTCCGTAAACTGAAGCAAAGACAGTCAACAAATGTTGACATAACTATGTATCCACTTGGGGAAAAAAAAAAGACCGATATCTTTCATCATGTGTAAAAACCAACTCAGAATAGATCAGAGACCTGAATATCAACTCTAAAATGATAAAGATCATGGAAGAAAAAACAAGGCCATCACTGGGAGCCCTAATACAAGATATAAACAGAATTGATAACATTACTAACAATGCACAAACACCAGAAGAGAAAATAGATTAACTGGGAACTCCAAAAAAAAAAAAAAATCACACACTTAGACTTAAAGACTAAGACCTAAAGACTTCACCAAAAGAGTAAAAAGACAACATACAGACTGGTAAAAACACCTCAACAACAAAAAGACAAATAATCCAATTAAAAAATGGGCAAAGGATATGAATAGGCACCTTCACCAAGGAAGATGTTTAAGTGACTAACATGTATGAGAAAACGTTTATGATCATTAACCTTTCTAGAAATGCAAATTAAAAGTATGGTCAGATACCACTTTACCCCGTAAGGCTGACATTAATAAAAAATAAATAGATAGATAGACACAGATAGACAAATAAGTAAATGTATACATGTTGGAGACAATGTGAAGAGACTGGAACACTCATACACTGCTGGTGGGATTGTAAAATGTCATAATCACTTTGGAAATGGATTTGACACTTTCTTAAAAGCTAGAAAAATAGAAATGTCATCGAATCCAGTCCTACCACTTCTTGGAATATATCCTACAGAAATAAGAGCTTCCACGTGAAGAGATACATGCACATTGTTGTTCATCACAGAACTGTTCACAACAGCAAAAAGATGGAATCATCGTAAGTGCTCATCAGTGGAAGAATATAAAATATGGTATATTCACACAATTGAATGTTATGCAATAATAAAGAACAATGAATTTGGGAAACATTTTATAACATGGAAGAATTTGGAAGGCACTATACCACTGAAAGTAGTTGATATGAAGAGTAAAAATAGAGTGAGCAGTCCACACTTGTCTGCCAGTGGAGGCTGCTTGTTGCTGTGATGCTGGAAGTTATGCTACTGGTACTTAGGTACCAGCAGGGTCACTCATGGTGGGCAGGTTTTAGCCGAGCTACCAGACTAAGACAGACTATGAAGAAGGACCTGACGTCTCAAAAGAATCAGCCACGGAAAACCTTATGAGCAGTCAAATCCGAAAACACAAACATTGTAAGAGACCGCTATTACTAGAACAGGTTTAAACACAGAATATTCTTTGACGATTATGGGCGAGGAACAGAGAAAAGGTATTTATTAATTACATAATTAACAAAAACTATTTTAGGTCAAGGGAGAGACAACACACAACAGAGAAGTCAGCACAAATGAACTAAGTCCAAAGCTTAGAAATAGTCTAAATAAAATTAAACATTTCGAGAGATAGAGTAGCAAGGTTCAAAGTTTGGGGACCATGGTTTCAGGAGACAGGTCAACTAACATAACGTTTATTAAAACATTCTGCTTCTCTCTTTGGTGATTGGTGTCTGGAGTCTTAAAAGCTATGAAGGGGCTATCTCAGAAGCATAAACTGGTTTCAGGTGATCTGGAGGAAAGGAGAAAGAGCATAAAAGACTCAAAGAAAATGTCAGCCCAAGAGACAGAAAGGGCCACATACGCCTGAAACTACATCAGCATGATACTGGAAGAACCAGATGGTGCTCATCCGCAACTGAAGTCTGCCCTTACAGGAAAATCCGCTAGGAATCCCTCAGAGAGTGTCAGAAATGTGGGGTGTTGAACTCCAACTGTAGTAAAAAGACCAGGCTTGATGGTCTGACAGACATGGGCCATGGAGTTTCTTTTAGCCTAGAATTGAAACCAGTCCAGAAACCAATCCCTATATAAAGATTAAACTGGAATGCCAAGTGTCGTCGAGTCGGATCCGACAGAATATAAAACGATACCAGTGAAAAGTGTACGTTTTGGCTTGGGTAGATGCCAGAGACTGACAGGGCAGCTACTAGTGTCCAGAGGTAGCATGAGGAGGCAGAGGAGGATAGCAGCTAGCTGAATGGACACGGGAAATTAGGGTGGAGTGAAGGGATAGGCTGTCCCATTGTGGAGAGAGCAGGATAGTCGGTCACTTGGCTAAAGTGTGCATTAGTGTTTGAATGAGAAACTGACTGGCATTGCGAACTTTTACTCAAAGCATAATGAAAAAAAATTAAAAATTAAGAACAAAATTTTAAAAATTAAAGAAATTGAATATTAGAAACTGGGGCAACTGCGAAGGTGTAATGGAGATATGAGAAAGAAAAGAGTGAAAAAATATTTGAAGTAAGAATGGCTGAGAATAATAAAACAGTTAATGACAGACACTAAATCATAGATACAAGAGATTCGGAGGATGCAGGCAGGAAAATGCTAAAATATCTATATCCAGGCGTATCATGTCCCGCTATAGAGAAAACAATATTTACACTGAGTAAATATTGAAAGAAGCCACAGTGGGGTAGAGGAGACACCCTTGATACATGAGAACATGGACAAGAATTGCATTAGATTTTTCTTCAAAAAGCATGTAAGAAGAAAATAGAGTGAAGTTAAGTGTTCAAAGAAAAATAACCCAGAAACCTAGAATAGTCTATCCCTGAAATTATTCTTCAAAAGAGAAGGAGATAGAAAGACATTCTCGAAGAAATAAAAACTGAGCAAGTTAATTACCAATAGAGCAGCCTTGCAGGAAAATTAAAAAAAAAAAAAAAATCTTCAGAGAAAAGAAAAATGATGCACTTCAAAAACTCAGCTTTACATAAAGAAAAAAACATTAAAGGCAGAATGAATGAGGCTAAAATAAAGTATATTCTCATTCTCGTCTATTCTAACAGCCATTTGTTCAAAATAATAATAGAAAACAATATACTGCATGATTATAATTTACAGGTAAGTGCAATGAACAACTTCAATATTACAAGAGATGGAAGAATAATATTAGGAGTGCTTCTTTGTAAGGTACATGTGTATCTCGGAATGGGAATAGTGTCATTATAATGCTTGATCTTCTCCAGCTGTCTTTTGAAATCTTTAATTCTTTCATCATTTCTTTCTTATGCTTTAGTTAAACCAAATGGAAAAAATAATAAAGTGAAAGAGATGAACAGAATTTTTAAAGGGTGCCTCGAGAAGACAATTATAATGAACTTTGCAAAGATCTAGAAGTGTACAACAAAAAAGGAAGAACATGGCATTTCTAGATGAAAGAATGGAAGAAAGGATCCAAGCTTCAAGTTGCAATATTGGGCAAAATATTAGACAACACACAAAAGCAACAAAAGATGATAAAGGGTCACAGAAAGTCACTGCACAAAAAAGAATTGGTCAACATTCAATCATTTTGCAAGATCGTGTATGATCAATAACCAATAAAGAAAGAAGTCCCATGAAAGAATTATTGAAAAATAAAGCTCCAGGAAAGAATGGTATACCAATTGACATGTTGCAACAAAGAAAAGCAAAAGTAGAAGCACTTGCTTATCTATGTCAAGCAATTTGGAAGATAGCTAGCTACCTGGCCAAATGACTGAAAGAGATCCAAATTTGAGCCCATTCCAAGGAAAAGTGATCTACCAGAATGCAGAAAGTATCAAATGATATCATAAATACCACATACAGGTAAAATCCTGTTAAGCATCATTCAAAAACATTTGCAGCAACACTTGTACAGGGAGCTTCTAGAAATCCTAGCTAAATCCAGAAGACAGCATGGACCAAACTGTATCATTACTGATGTCAGATGGATCGTTCCTGAAGGCAGAGAACACCAGACAAGTGTTTAGCTGTGTTTGTTGATTAAACAAGAATGGTGAGAATGCTTCACATACTTTGGACATAGTATCAAGAAGGAACACCCCTAGGTAAGGTCATCATATCTGGTAAAATAGAGGGTCAGCAAAAAAGAAAGGAAGGCCCTCAACAACGTGTGTTGACACAGTACCTCCAACAACATCTTCAGATACGGCACTGATGGTCAGGATAGCACAGAATCAGGCAGTGTTGTGCTCTGTCGTACACAGAGTCAGTGTCAGTTGGAAACAACTTGACAACACCTAACAGCAGCCACACCCACACATTCAGTAAAGGGCAAAACTCCAAGTTGAACACGTAAATGATTGTCACTATGCCCCCTTTAAACAAAATTTATTGTGCTGAAATATATATAACAAAACACTTGACATTTCAACTTATTTTACATGTAAATTTCAATGGGAAACGCTGATGGCATAGTGGCTCCGTGTCCCAGCTGCTAACCAAATCACCAGCAGTTCAAATCCACCAGGTGCTCTTGGGGATTCTATGGGACAATTCCACTCTGTCCTACATGGTCACCATGAGTCAAAATAGAATTGATGGCAGTAGATTTGGTTTATGGTATAGTTCAGTGACATTAGAGACATTCAGCATGTTGTGCAGAAAAAAAGTTAAAACTATGTTAAACATCATATGTAATTAGGAAATGGAAAATTAAAACAGAAAAGTGAGGTAACACTACTTACCTATTAGTACAGTTAGTACAGTTGCTGTAGAGTTAAATGTACCTAATGGCTCCCCCATGTGTGTCAGAGTAGAACTGTGCTCCAGTGACTTCTCAGTGACTGATTTTCTGGAAGTGGATCATCAGACCTTCCGCACAAGATGTCTCTGGGTAGGCTTGAACATCTAACCTTTTAGTTAGCAGCTGTCTTAAACATATAGTGCTGCTAGAATAGAAATACCACAAGTGGATGGCTTTAACAAACAGAAATTTATTCTCTCACAGTTTAGGTTGCTTGAAAGTCCAAATTCAGTGGGCCAGGTCTTGTGAAAAGCTTTCTTTCGCTACTGGCAGTGGTGGAAAGCCCTTGTCTCCTTTCAGCATCTGTTGGCCTGTTGTTCCTTGGAGATTTTGGCACAGCAGGCTAAACACCAGTATCATAAATGACTCAGAATACAGTTCTTCAGGGAAGACAGCTTCTTAGCCATGCCTGTACACAGGACTCTCTCTCTCTTCCTCTCTCCCTCTCTCTCTCTTTACCATTGACCCCAGGACCCCTCATCCCAGTCAGCCCAGCCTCTGCCCTGCTCAGACAAGTATTAGAATGTTCTTCAGATTCATGAATATAGTTCCTAGAGGCATCTCACTCTTCCAGAAAGCCTCGGCTGGAAGGAGCTCAGTTCTCTAGCTCCATGGATCAGTAAGCCTACCTCTATCAACAAATGTCTGGAAGCAAGCAAGCAACACACTGTGATCAAGCCTCCTACATGAAAGCATATTCTCACTCTGTGGGTTGGAACACCAGCTGGGCCATATTCTTCTAGTTTCTAGGATCTTAGGATCTTCTGCTACTAATTCTCTGCTGCCATTACTAGCCTCCTTGTGCCAGCTCTGGTATTACAGCTCTCTGCCTCATAGGTCCAGGGAGTTCTTAGTACAGGACCCTGGCTTGAAAGGATACTGCCTGCTCCCAGATCTTCTGGGTGGTAGTGAGGTGCCCTGTTTCTGTGTGTTTCTCTTCCCTGTTAGCTCTTGTGAAATAAAGCTGTGGCTCAATGAAACGGATGACTTAAGTACGGCTGTGACATCACAGCCTTCTATTAAAGGGTATGACTCAAGATGCACCCACAATAATCCTGCCTCATTAACATATAGAGGTTTAGGATTAGCAACACATAAAACAGACGGTAATTATACAACACCAAAAAAAAAAAAAATGGAGGACAACTATACAATACTGGAAATTATGGCCTAAACAAGTTGATATATATTTTGGGTGTCCAAAATTCAATTCACAATATCAGTCAAGTATATCTGTAACAATTTACACCATCTGAGGACTCCATATACCCACTAGAAAACCAAATTCCAAAATGCATACATCAAATTATGATGAGAATGTAGAGCAACAGGATCATTCATTCATTGCTGGTAGAAATACAAAATGGCACACCCTCCTTTGAAGACAGTTTGCAATTCCTTACAAAGTTAAACCTAGTCATAACAAAGCATCTAAAAATCAGTCTTACTTATTTAAGCAAATGTGTTAAAAATTAATTTTTATACATGAACTTGCACATAAATGTTTATAGTATCTATATACATAACTGGAAAGCTGGTGGCATAGTGGTTATGTGCTACAGCTGCTAATCCAAAGGTCATCAGTTCAAATCTACTAGGTACTCCTTGAAAACTCTATGGGGCAGTTTTATTCTGACCTACAGGGTCAGTATTAGTCAGAATGAACACAATGGCAATTTTTGGGGGGGTGGGGTTATATGAGTCACTGCCAATCGTGAAGCAACCAAGATGTCTTTCAAAAAGTGGCTGCATGAGCGACAGGGCCAAGATGGTAGAGTAGTAAGGTGCTTATCATGATCCCTCCAACAACAAATATCCAGAAAAACAAATAAATAGACTATACATGACATTCTAGGAGCCCTGAACACTAAAAGGAAATCAGTCTGAGCAACGGGTAAGGGACAGTATGGCTAAAAGTACCTAGGACTACCTAGACCTGACCAGGAAGGAATCTGCACCCAGGAAGAGGATCTGCCACTGTTACCTTGGTCGCATTCAGATAGCATTTTACTCAGTGGGAGAAGCACTCATACTTCCAGAATCACTGAAAAGCAGCAATTCAATCATCAAAAGCTAAGCGGCTTGCCTCTATCCCACTGATCTAAAATTTTCCTTCAGTATAAACCTTTCTCTCTTTTTCCAGTGCAACTCCTTTACTCCTTTGTACTGCACTCGGCTTCAAATCCTAGCACTCTACTTGGGCCAGAAGCAGGACTCCTTAGGCACACCCTCAGCTAGTCTCCCAGCTTTGAGGAGGAATCAATTTAACAAATGGGGGGAAAAAATCTGTTGGCTTCCCTAAACCAGGAACTCAGGACAGAAACAGGTCTTTTGCCTAGGCACAGGCATAAGGGGTTCACAGACCTTGATAACATTCCATAGAGCTTCCAAATCATAACAGCTTCTAAAGCATGAATTGCTCTACAGAAAAAGCTATTTACTTGCATTAACAGACAGGAACCAGCCTTCTTCACAGACACTCACAGATGGCTAACAGTCTGTTATCTTTCTTAACCTGTGCAACTACCTGTCTGTGCCTATACCAACCTGCCTATCTAAGACTGCAAGTGGGGAGCCTGCACCACACATTTGGTGACCAAATACCTGGACACCTGAACTGAATACATACAAGAAAAGTAAATGGATGCCTAAGCCCACATGTCTACTAACAGCTCAAACCATCTGATAACAGGAAGTTAGAATCTCTAAGGCACCCATAAATAAACTAGCTTAGATGTCCAGCCTACTTGGGCATTTAAAAACAAAACAAAGAAGAACACAGTAAACAAATGTAAATAAATACAATTTTCTGGTGGCTTAGAGACAACAGTCAGTTTAAAATTACTGGAAGAGGCAGACAACAACACCTTCAGAAAGCTCCCAGAATGAAGAATCAATAATTTTTCCAGATGAAGAGAACTTCCTGGAATTGTCAGATGTAGAATGTAAACGTTTAATATTTAGAAATCCAAGAGATCACGAAGGAGATTAGGCAAAGTGTAGCAAAGCATACAGAGAAACTGAATGGGCTGCAAGAAATTCTTGAGTAACAGTGATTTAAAATTTGACACATTAATAATAAAGTTACAGAATTAGACAGCTCAATAAAAGTCTAAGGAACAGACTTGAGGCAATGGAATGCAAATTTAACAAGACTGAATATAAAGCAATTTACATCAACAAGTTTGAGAAAAAATGAGAGGAAAGAATTTTTAAAAATCAAGGAAAAATAAGAGTTATGTGGGACTCCATAAAAAGGAAAATTTATGAGTCACTGAAGTACTTGGGCAGGGAGGGGGCTGTTTACTGAGAACTGCTGAAGATTTGATGATAGAAAACTCCTTCTATCATTAAGAGTGCGAAGATATCTAAGATGCTCAGTGAACTCCACACAAGGTAGATTCCAAAAAAGAGATACCAAGACATGTAATATTCATACTTACCAAAAGTATAGATAAGATGTTTTTAAAGGAAGCTAGGGTTAAATGAAAAATAATCTACATTGGAGAGTCAATAAGACTAAGCTTGGACTACTCAGCAAAAATCAGTCAGAATCAGATAAAAAGGCAATGGGACAACACATAAAAAGTCTTGAAGGGGGGAAAAAAAAAGCTGTTAGCCAAGAATTATATACCCTGCAAAACTGTCTCTCAAATGTGATAGTGGAATTAGGGCATCTCTAGATGCACAGAAGTTTAGAGAATTTGCAAAAACAGAACAAAAATTACAAACACCAAAGTGAATTCTTCTATTTGAAAAGCAATAACATCAGTACAACCACTTTGAAAATCAGTTTGAGGCTTTCTTAAAAAGCTAGAAATAAACCATAAAGTTCAGCAATACCACTTTTTTGGAATATGTCATAGAAACATAAAAGTTGTCACACAAATAGATACATGAACACTAATGTTTATTACAGCGCTGTCTCCATAGCTAAAAGATGGAATCAACGTAGGTGTCCATCAACAGAAGAATGGATTTAAAAAACTGTAGCATATTCACACAATGGAATATTATGTAATAGAAAGGAACAATGATGAATTTGAGAAACATTTCATAAAGCGGGAGAATTGGAAAGCCATTAGGCTGAGTGAAATTAGTTATAAAAGGACAAATATTGTACGAGACCACTATTACAAGGACTCAAGAATAGATTTAAATACAGGAGAAAACGTTCTTTGATGATTACAAGGGGAAGTATCAGGGAGAAAAGTATTGAATAATTAGATAATTGACAGAAATTATTTTACTTGAAGAGAGAGACAACACACAGTAGAGGAAAAGTCAGCACAGACTAAATCCAAAGCTTAGAAGAATTCTAAGTAAAACAAAACACTTCCAGGGACAGAGTACCAGGATTAGGAGTCTAGGGAACCATGGGTTCAAGAATGTCTAGATAAAGTGGCATAACAAAGTTTTTAAGCAAACATTCTGCATTTCACTTTTGTAAGTGACACCTGGTTTTTAAAATCCAGCAAGTGACCTTCTATCTTTGTCATCTGATATTACTCTAACAAATACCATGAGTGGATGGCTTTAACAAAGAAAAAACTTTACTGTTACACAGTGCAGAATGCTGGAAGTCCAAATTCAGGGTACTGTCTCCAGGATAATGCACTCTCTGCCTCTGTCGGCTCTTGGAGAAGGTTTTTGCATGGCATCAGTCTTTCTTTGGTCTCAGAGCATCTCAGTTTAGGAACCTCAGGTCTGAAGGATGCAATCTGCTCTTGGCACTGCTTTGTTGGTATGAGGTCCCAAGTCTCTGCTTGCTTCCCTGTTTTTTTTGTTTTTGTTTTTGTTTTTTATCTCTTGTAGAATAAAAGGTGGTGCAAGCCTCACTCCAGGGAAACTCCCTTTACATTGGAGCAGGAAGGTGAGTTTAGGAAAGGTGTTACAGCTTCACCTAATACTCTTTAACACAATCCAATCTATTACCCACAGGAGAAGATGAGGGTTTGCATCATAGGAAAAACCAATATGGAGGAAAATCACTAAATATTGCAAACTGTGGCCCAGTCAAAGTGATACACATATTTTTGGCGGAGATACAATTTAATCCACCATATCATCTAAGAAGCTTTAAATTGATTCAGCCCACTGGAGCAAAGGAGAAAGAAGAGCATCAGAGACACAAGGAAAATGTTAGACCACGAGACAGAAAAGGCCACGTACACAAGAGACTCCATCAACAGGAGCGCAGAAGAACCAGACAGTATCCGGCCACCACCAAAAACTGCCCTTACGGGGAACTCAACAAAGGGTCGCTGAGGGAGAAGCACAGATGTAGGGTGCAGAACTCATACTCTAGCAAACATGACCAGGTTTGGTGGTCTGACAGGCTAGAGAGTCTCTGGATGACAAAGACTCTGTTATCCCAGAACTGAAATCATTCCAGGAGCCAACTTCTTAGACAAAGATTGTACTGGTATATAAGATGTAAAATAATCCTAATGAAGACTGTGCTTCTTGGTTTGGGTAGATACAGGAGACTAATTGGGTAACTCCTGTTTGGAGGCAAGAAGAGATGACAGAGTGGGATGGAATCTAGTTAAACTGACATGGTAAACACAGGGTGAAGGGTAGAAGTGTACTGTCACAGTGTAAAGAGAGCAGCTAAAGTCACATAGCAAAGTGTAAGCTTTTTTTGTGTGTGAGAAACTGTCTGTAATTGTAAACTTTCACTAAAAACACAATAAAAAATTAAAAACATACAAATTTTTAAAAATTGAATGCATAACCAAACTCTGGTATTCTCATAAACCCATTAAAAACAAATCCATTGTTGTACAGTCAATTCTGATTCATAGTGACCCTACAGAACAGAGTAGAACTTTCCCATAGCATTTCCAAGGAGTGTATGGTAGATTTGAACTGCCAATCATCTGGTTAGCAACCATATCTCTTAACCACTATACCACCAGGGTTTCCAGTGCTATAGCCATATAACTGAATATTATTTAGTGATTACAAGAAATGAACATCTAAACATCAAAAGAGCATGGAACACTCTTAAGTGCATATGACTATGTGAAAGAAGCTTTCAAAAAGCCTACGCACCATATGAATCCAATCTGTGACATTCCAAAACTGGTAAAACATGGCTGTCTTGTAGATTCCTACCAATACCAACCCTACATGCTGTACAGGATTTCCAAGACTGTAATCTTTACAGGAGCAGATCACCAACTCCTTTCTTCCTTGGTTGCACTGGTAGGTTGAACCATCAACTTTTAGGTTAGCAGCTGAATTCTGAACCACTGGATCACCAGAGCTCTGAGTCAAACAACTGACACAGTAAAATCATCAGTGGTTGCCAAAAATTTGGAGAGGTGCTGTGAGTAGTTAGAGTCCAGGTAATTTTTAGGGCAGTATTACATGCTGATTTGAATCTCTGAAAAATGTAAATTCACGTTTTGGTCCCTTGTACCTTTGGATGTAACCTTATTTGGGAAGAGCAGTGGTACCGATGTAATTAGTTAAAGTGACATCATACTGGATCAGGGTGGATTTTAAGCCTATATGACTGAAGCTCTGAAAAGAAGAGACATGTTGCTAAACAGATACAAGAGGACAGTAGCCATGTGAAGACAGAGACAGACATTGGAGTATTACTTTTACAATTCAAAGAACATGTCAGGCAACCAGAAGTTGATAGAAATTACCTAGTGACTACAAGAAGTGAACAACTGAACCACAAGAAAGCATGAAGCACTCTTAAGTACATATCACTTTGTACAAGAGGCTCAACAAAAAAGGCTACATACTATATGAATCAAACTCCATGACATTCCAGAACAGGTAAAACATTGCTGTCTTGTAGATTCCCACTAGTACCAACTCTATGTGCCCCACAAAAACAGATGTTCCCTTCGAAGCTTCAGAAAGGAGCACAGCCTTATTGGCATCCTGAATTTGCAACTTTAGCCTCAAGAACTGAGAGATTACACTTTTCTGTGGTGGCAAGCCATCTGCTTTGTCCTATTTTGCTATGGTCACCCTAGGAAACTAATGTAGACAGAGACTCCCCTCTTCACGATGCTGTAATTGCTGTTGAAGGACAATACACATTTGTCAAAATGTACAGAACTGGACAATGTAGTGTGAGTCCTTGACAAAGTTATGGACTCTAGTTAATAACAATGTATTAATACTGTTTCATCAACTGCAATGACTGCATCATAGGGATGGAAGATGTTAGGAGCTGGCAAACTGGGGAATGCAATTCCAATGTCACTGTCCTTGTAGAGTCTGTCCAGATAGCCTTTCATGCTAAATTAATCTCTCTTTACCTTCAGTTATTGTATTGTATTTGCTGTGTTTCTCTATTGCACCAATGATCATAAAGATGACAGAGGAGAGGCAACACTTTGTCACCATGTGACTAAGAGATAGAGCGATTTGATGGTAACTACCATTATGCCACTCAACCGTACGACCATCAGAGTTAGCTGAGTAATTGTTTGCCTTCTCTGATACAACATAAAATCCTAAAGTTAAAGGTTAGATTTTATGTTGGCCTGTGTCTTCAGTTCATGGCATGGTGACTGAATTTTTGCAGGTAAGCAATGATTATTTCTTGATTTGAACTCTAATTTAGCCCATAAATCAACACAAGTAACAAAGAAAACTAGTATTATGCATTAATATTATGGTATATTTTCTAGGAAACTACATGACATGTAATTCACATTGTGTGTGAAGGCATAACCTTGATCTATACATCCTATTAACATATTATTCCCTGGGCAAACTCATTTAGCCCTCAGTTTTAACTATGAGAATTTGTTATGCTCCCCAATACTTCTCTTCTGGTATTCATCTAAGCACTTTCTCTCCTGTGTACAAATGGATAGCCCTGTGTTTTACCCCCAAGGCATATTCAAGCTTGAAAAAGACAGTAGTAATCCAAAAAGAGAAGTGTACTGTGTTCATTCCAGCAAACCATGACTATCAAAGAGAATGCCAAAGGGCATTATTCATTAAAAAAATGAATTAACAAGTCTTTCTGCAATTTTGCTGCAGATTTTTCTTTTACACAAGACTAAAAGAATGCAAGATGCAGTGAATTCAAAAGCAAAAAATTACATTCTGGCAACTATTCAAATGCAAATTTTGCTCTGCTGAGTATTCAGGTGACAGCCCAGGTATTTATGTATTGTCTATCGTTGTAACAGTAAAGCACTCAGACAACCTAATTAGGTTATTAAAATTATTAGTTTGAGAGAGAATAGATTCCCCTGAAAAGCTTATGTGTAAAGTTATTTTTGAATGGCAGAGAAAGGTTTACCAGGATTGTTTAGGTGTAGGGAAGTCTCATGAAAAAAAAATAATAATAATAATAAAACAACAACAAATCAAAATGAACAGAATAAAACAAACAAAAACACAAATACCAAGGAGATTATTAGGCCAAACATTACTGTCATGGGTTGAACTGTGTCCCCACATCCCCGTCCCCCCCAAAAAATGTGTGTAGCCATTTGGATGGATCATGATTTCCAATATTTTATGACTGCGCTCCATTTTGTGATTTTCCTATGTTGTATGTTAAAGAGGATTAGGGTGGGACTGTAAATTCCTTCATTATACAGGGAGTATCCCTGGAGTGTGGCTTGTAATGCACTTTACCCTGTTATCCTACAAGAGATAAAAGGAAAGGGAAGCAAGCAGAGAGTTGGAAACCTCACACCATCAAGAAAACAACTGGGAGAAAAGTACATCCTTCAGACCTGACATCCCTGTGCCAAAATGTGCTCTCAACAAAGACCGATGCGACGCAAGGACTTGCCTCCAGAGCTGAAAAGGGGGAATGCCTTCCTCTGGAGCCAAAACCAAAAAACTACACCCGCTGTCATTGAGCTGATTCTAACTCATAGTGACCCTATAGATAGAGTAGAACCACTCCATAGAGTTTCCAAGGAGTACCTGGCAGATTTGAACCATCAACCTTTTGGTTAACAGCTGTAGCAGCACTTAGCCACTACTCCAACAGAGTTTTGGTCCCCTGGAGTAGATGTCCTAAATTTGGATTTCTAATCTACTGGACTGTGTAAGAATAAACCTTCTTGTTAAGGCCATCCACTCTGTGGTATTTCTGTTAAGAGCAGCACTAGCCGACTAAAACAATTACTAATAATTTTTATAGGATTATTTGTGAGTTCAACTGTCTCACATTAGCATTCACTGCATTATGCTTCCAGTTTGACTCTACTACACATTCTGACTCATAGCAACCCTATAGCACAGAGTAAAACTGCCCCATGAAGTTCCCAAGGAGTATCTGGTGGATGTCAACAGCCAACCTTGTGGTTAGCAGATGCAGCACTTAACTACTATGCCAGAAAATCACTGTGGATTGGAATCAGTTAGACAGCAGTGGGCTCGGTCTTTTTGGTTTTACTATACATTATAGTTTGAAACTTTCTTAGACTACTAACTCAAGTGGTCCATCTTGTATATGCACTTTTTATTCCCACCCATTTGTTTTCAGTAGCTCATTACTTGACACTGCTTAGAATCTCCATTAGTACAAACATCTCTAGAAAGTAGCAGCACAGTCTTACGAGAGATGGACACTGTCTGTCATCTGGATATCAGAGGCTGTGCGTTAGCATGCTTTCATAGATTCTCCACTGAGGCGTGTCTAATGACTGGACTCTAAAATATTCAACTAAATGAACTTCAAACACAGTTGTGTTTCTATTAAGATGGACCACTGGCTCAATTGCACTTACAGAATGTCTTCTCTTATTCACCTGTTTATACTGTATAAACTATATAGGAAAATATTGATCTACTGATACATTGTATTTAATTATTACAACTAAAATAGTTTGTTTCCAGCTTATGCAATGATGAAAAAACAATAATTTACCTAACCATTTAAAGAGTCAGGAATAAAAATTGGAGAAAAAAGAGTACACGTTGAATCTAATGGAATTTGGGCAATGGCAACAATGTAATATTTAGTGTGTTCTGTGATTCTGCTTTCTTATTTTTTATGAGAAAGAAAATATTATAAAAGTATTTGCGTAAAACAATTCTAAGAACAGGCTTTTACTCATTAACATGAAAGTGGTAGAATTATTTTGAACTAGTTACACACAGAATGACAGAAAAATTTGGAACTTATAAGTATGAAACTAAGTGGAATAAATCTTTGTGAAATTTATGCAAATTTTGGAGTAAATTGAATTCTGGAGTCAATATTTCTATTAAAAAATACATATAACTTTGAAAAGTCCCACAGAAAGAGGTTTACCATTGCACAATCTGTACAAAAAGATTTGTTAAGTAGACGATGGTGAAGGAGGACTGAATAATAAAAATATTTAGCTTACTTAATGAGAGAAATATTCTTAACCTATGAGCAATCTCCATAGTGATTAATCAAAACATGTTTTTTCAATATGATCTAATCTGTTCCTTCAGGTTTATTTCAGTTAGGCAGTTGCATCTATTTTCTGTGCCTTAACCCACAAAGAGTCCTTTGAGTTTTCTGGACAAAGTATACATTTTATCACCTTTGTCATTTTGATGTTGCTATTTCCATACCTATAATGACCTCTTTGTAGTACCAGACAATACAGTATTGTTTGTCTCAGGGGACTTGTAAATTTTATGCTTTGATTATGAAACATAGAGAAAACTTTTATATTTATTAACAGTGTAAAACTGTCATGCAAATATACTGACCAGCAGGGCTAGAAGGAAAACTGATAATGATTTGCATGTCTCACACATCCCAAGAAGAGCTGAATCTCTAACACTAATGCTAGATGTCAACTCTAAGTGCATTGGAATCTTTCATTTCTTCACTGACATACCCCAAGAGTCTAGAATTTTGCCTGACTCGCAGCATATTCTGACACACATGTGGAATGAAGAAAAGAAGGAATCTAATTTCACTATTAAATTCATGTACACACTTTTTACATTTCAAAAGTCTATTTGTTGCAAAAGTCTATTCGTTTTCTTTCCGAAATATCCCCCTACCAACAAGATAGCCTGAGAATAAAACATGCAAAATATAAAAAGATTAATTATAATATAGTTTATAATTTTAAAAAGTGGAACCAACGCATCTCCTTCAGAGGAGGAAATGATAAATGAATAATGCTCTTGTGATATAGTAGAACATATCTCATCTACACAGAAGTACATTGATTGAACAAGATTTCAGTAGAATTGTGGATAAATTCCCAAAACATAATGTTGAACTAATATTGTTGTCAGATGATTCTGAGTAAGAGTGATCCTGTAGGACAGAGTAGAGCTTTCCCATAGAGTTTCCAAGGAGGGACTGGTGGTATTCAATCTACCTTCTGGTTAGCAGCTGTAGCATTTAACCACTAAGCCACCAGTGTTTCCTGAACCAATACAGGAAAGTCATAAATCTATTTATATTATAAAATAATATAGAAGAAGTCAAACTCCTTGACATTTAGCCAATTCTGACTCTTAGGAAACCTGCAGGACAGAGTAGAATTGCCTTATAGAGTTTCCAAGGAGTGCTGGTGGATTTGAACTGCCAACGTTTTGGTTAGCATAACTCTTAATCACAGAAATACCAGTGCTCCACCGTAGAAACAGAGAAATGCATACTTCCAAAACATACAAGGTAATAAAATATAGAGTTTCTAGATGTACAAATACAAAAACTAAAGGATATAATCAATTTTAAGGTAGTAGAAATCATGGGAAAAGAGACTTCTTTAAGAAGTGGAAGCTAGGGCTTTACTTTTTTGTGTTTACTTGAAGATAGAAATGTGCACAAGCACACACACACACAAAAGAGAGCAGAAAATCTGAAACAACACGAAAATTGTTAATATCTTTAAACTTTTAATGGGTGTGTTTGATACCTATTAAATTATTGTCAACTACTTTTTCTGTATTTAAACACTTTTGGCAATTAGGAACACATTGTTCACTGTTCATCAAAGAAGCCTATTTATCTCCTTCAATTATAATTTAAGAAGACTAACTTCTGAGAAGGTACAGTTGCTGTACCATCAAATCTTACCTTTTAGAAGCTCTATTATGTGAAAATGACAGCAATATGTTCAGTATCCATGTAAGAAAGATAATTTTCAAGTGATTCACAGAAACGGCATAGAAAGATCTCCTTATAGTCAAAAATCTGTTTTTTGGATTATGACTAACTTTCCCCATGGATCATGACCTACTTTGCCCAGTTGAGGGGAAAAGAATCTTAACACATAGTTCAAGAAAAGTCATGGTCAAAAGTAAGCAAAATATTTATATATTAATAATGAAATAAAATATTTAAATAATTTGATTTTAAATTAATTTGATGTTTACATATTAAGACCACATTAATTCCAAATATTGAAGTATTATTTTTTTTGACCTGCTAGGAATCTTGTTTAAGAGCTCTAATTTAAACTCTTATTTTTATTAAAAATATCTATACTTAATAACAGAGAGACGGGGACATGTTTTAAAATAAAAAAAAAACTATTAGGAATTAGCATTTTAATATATCATAAAATGGTCATAGTAATTAGTAAAATAATTTCAAAAGATTATCATAAACATCAGAAGAAACTCCAATATAATATTCTAATCACTACTCTATTTTATTGCATCGTAAATTTTTAAAGTGTATTTTGAAATAGCAGAGTTGTATTCTTAAAAAAAGAGTACATGGCACAAGCTAGTTGGCACAACTATGGAAAAAATTAGGTTCTTCAAGACTCCAGGGTGAGTGACTTCCATCTTCAAAAAAAGTTGACCAAGATACTTGACTTAATGTCTTGTGTTGTGCAGGAAACCCTGGTGGCACAGTGGTTAAGTGCTACCTCTGCTAACCAAAAGGCTGGCAGTTTGAATCTGCCAGGTGCTCCTTGGAAACTCTATGGAGCAGTTCTACTCTGTCCTATAGGATTTTTACAAGTAGAAATCAACTTGATGACAGTGGGTTTTTTGGGTTTTGTGCTATGTAAGAATGAAATCTGCATAAATTTCCCAGGTGATGATAATATCTTCAGAAATTCCAAAATTGTGTAGTAAGTCTCCAGAAAGTCTCAGATCAAATCCATTTTGGTGTTGTTCCTGATATGTACATAAAAAGAGAACATACTACCAAATCTGATTCTCTAACAATCTAACTTTCTCACTCCGTATTTAGTTGCTTTAAGTCAGGTAAAAAGAGTAACAGGGTCATCAGTGAACACATATTGATAATATTTTTATCTTCTTTTCAAGTTATGATATTTTCCCTTTCTTTGTAAAAGCGATATTTAGATTTTGAACTCATATCCTTGCAGAATCCATTGAAAGATAATCCTTGTCACCCAAGTGGATGATCTGACATTATTTCACCTCAACTTAGACATTTATATTGTGAAATTAATAGGAGTAGCCACCTTTAAAGCTATTTGTTTATTTACGAATACTACATGGTTAATATTTGGAAAGCACTTAGAAAAATGCTTGTCACATAGTATAACCTAAATTAATGTCTACTGACCCTGGTGGCATAGTGGTTAAGTGACATATGTGTTAACTAAAAGGTCAGCAGTTAGAATCTGCCAGAGGCTCCTCAGAAACTTTATTGAGGAGTTCTCTAACTTGTAGGGTTGCTATGAGCCAGAATCAAGTTGACAGCAGTGGGTTTGAGACTGCAAAAAAGAAAGACAGTAATGAGAATGTACAGCAACTGCTGCAGCAAAAGATGTCCACAATCTGCTCTGTTCCGAAGTATCTCAGAAAATTGAAAGGGAGCAATATTTTCTAGGCTACAATCAGTGATCATTCCTGGAAGCTTTGCTACTTTTCAGTAGTGATGGGTGACAAAAATCACAACTTTCTTCCCATAGACAGATTAGTTAGTAAACTCCTAATAGTAACATTTGATTTTACCATTTATATAAAAAAGTCTCCATTCAATAATATTTTAAAATAAAAACTCCTACTGTTAAAAAGATGTATGTCTCTGACCAAATTAGAATTTTTTTGTTGTTGTTTTCTAGGCTAGAATAATACTGCAGGTTGTGTGTGAGTTATGAAACATTTATTGTTCACCTTTCCAGCAGGACCCACATGGGTCTTAGAAATGACCTAGAGTGTCAGGCCTTTCTTTCAAAAACAAGAGGTCACTACCATTGACATCAATAGAAACTGCCTGTGTCGCCAGCATTGTTCAAATATCACATCTTCTGAATTATTCCAAGAACAGAAGAAATAGTTTGACATTAACAAGAGGGTAAATGCTTGTGCCATAATTCTCAGATACCTGTCACAAAAACTGAAGACAGAGTTCGTTGCAATCAAGGATGATTTCTGTAAAGGAATAATAAAGAGTTAGAGAAACTGTCAGCCAAGTGGTTTTGAATAAAGGAGAAATGTAGAAGAGAGAGAGAATTATTATTTTGAAAAGCTGACACCTTTGTTCTTCCTGAAATTTAAAATTGTATAGACTCATTTTGTAGTTTACTTGGCTAAATATAGGTAGAAAATTGAAAGCTATAATGTCAAGGACAAAAGAGAGGTACATGTAAGACTGACACATCATCATCATCATCGACTGTACTGTTAAAGTCTACAGGATGTATGACACTCTGCTATCAATAATGAGCTCTTTTCTGTCCAGCTTAGCTTAGAAAGTATATCCTTCACTGTCTCACGCAAAAGAAAACTCTCAGTGTATTTCCACTCCTGAGCACGTATTCTCTCAGATTGTGGGGAATATAGCCTGAAAGTGAGCATAAGAACTATAAATGAGCATAAGAACTATGAACATAAAAAATATAAATATAGAGGTTTATTTCTTTTTTCTCCCTCTGAGTGGTTATTTTGTGATATATGAATCTCTCCCTTCTCAGGTATTGTAAACACAGGAAACTGTGATAAAAAACTACACAGATGTCAATTCCAGAGTGGGAAAAAATATTTAGCAACTACATGTCAGACTGGTGTCTGAACTTGATAACCTACAACTGCAAAATATCAACAATAAAAAGGTAGATAATGCAATTAAGCAATGAGCAAAGGAGATAGACAGACACTTCACCAAAGAAGACATCCAGGCAGACAAAAGACACATGAGAAAAATCAGGAAAATCCAATTTAAAACTACAGTGAGACATCATCTCACCCCAGTCAGGTTGGCCATAATCCAAAGAGCACCAAACAACAAATGCTGGAGAGGCTGTGGAGAGATCGAAATTCTCATACACTGCTGGTGGGATTACAAAATGATACAACGTCTTTGGAAACTAATTTGGCACTTCCTTAAAAAGCCAGAAACAGATATGTCATTTGATCCAGTAATCCCAATGCTCAGAATGTATCCTACAGAAACAAAGGCTGTCACACGAACAGATACATGCCCATGAAAGTTTATTGAAGCATAGCCCACAATATCAAAAAGGTGGAATCAACCCAGATGCCCAATACCAGATGAATGGATGAATGGATAACCAAACTATGGTACATAGATTCAATGGAACACTATGCAATGATAAGGAACAAAGATGATTTTTGGAAGCATCTCCTAACCTGGTTTCAGCTGGAGACATTATGCTGAGTGAAATCAGTCAGTGCCAAAAGGACAATTACTGCATGAGACCCCTGCTGTAAGGACTTAAAAACAGACTTATATACAGAAGAAAAGACTCTTTGACAGCTACGAGGGTGGGGAGGGAGGGAGAGGGTTGGTAACAGATTAGACAGAAATTTGGTTAGGTAAAAGCAGTGACAGCACACAGTAGAAAGTTAATCAACTTAACTGGACTTCACCATCAACTGAAAACTCTTCTAATCTCAACCCATTGTTGTAAGGATAGAGTAGCAGTGGTGGGGTCTCAGGACCATGCTCTCAGGGCCATCAAGGTCACTTGGCATAACTAGCCTATTGCTAAGGGAGTCTTCTGCACCTCATATTGGTGAGTAGTGTCTGGGATCTTAAAAGCTAGCAGGCTGCCATCTGAGGTACAACATATGGTCTCAGCTCATCCGGAACAGATGATCACTGAGAACAAAGATGTGAGGAGAAAAGATCTCAGGAGACAGATGACCCATGTGAATGGGAGACTGCACCAACATGTGACCAGAAGAACCAGATAGTGCCCAGCCACACCAAAGACAGCCGTGATGGGACATACAATGTTGAATCCCAGTGGCAACACAAGAAAAAGAGGGATGCAGCTGAAAAATTCTACTAAAAGACCACAGTTGATGGTCTGATGACCTGGGGTGTCCCCTGGAAGCATGGCCTCTAGACCTGTCTAGAAAACTCTGTTGAGGTCAACTCTTTGAACAAAAATGGACTGGGACTCAGGGACACAATGTGTCCATGTGGTGTGTGTACTTTATGGTTCCATGCATTTATAGGATACTGTCCTACTGGTCTCTTTCTTGAGGGGAGAGAAGAGGGTAGAGAAGAGGGGACAGGAGCTTGTTAGGAGGATGCGGCAAGTATAGAATGGAAAGGAGTATGCTGTCACCGGGCATGGAGAGCAGAAGGAGCTGCAGATAGGCGGGCATGCAAAATTAATCTGGATTGCATACTTTTACTTAATCACAATAAAAAAGAAAGAACTGTACAGATAAATTTCTTTGCCTTCTACATGTGTAGGACTTCTAGACTTGGACTTATATAACTTCTAACCTGATCTTTAGATGGATTGTTATAGGTTGAATTGTGTCCCCTAAAAACATGTCTTGACTGGGCCGCTGTTCCCAGTATTATGTGATTGTCCACCATTTTGCCATCTGATATGATTCTCCTATGCTTTATAATCCTACCTCTGTGATTTTAGTGAGACAGGACTACAGGCAGTTATGTTAATGAGGAAGGACTCAACCTACAATATTAGGTTGTGTCTTGAGTCAATTCTTTTGAGATGTAAAAGAGCAAAGCAAGCAGGGAGACCGGGTTTCAGGTACCTCATACTACCAAGAAAGGACTGGGATCATAGCAGGACATTTGAACCTAGGGTCTCTATGCTGAGAAGGTCCTTGACCAATGAAGACTGAGGACAATGATGTTACCCCAGAGTTCACAGAGACAGAAAGAGTCCCTTGGAGCTAGGACGCTGAACTCAGACTTGTAGCCTCTTAAACTGTGAGAATAAACTGCTGATTATAAAGCTATCCACTTGTGTTATTTCTGTTATAGCAGCACTAGACAACTAAATTAATACCGTATTAGTGATTCTGATGTGAATGAAACCATCTGCAATTGTCAATTAACCAATACTCATCTTTCCACTCAGATTTACACCCGAAAGGTGAATAGGATAGTAGAAAAGAGTGCATTAAAACTGTGTTGTATTTAGAAGTTAGATATTAATGCAAATTATCTTTTCCACTTACTAAGAGCACTAGACAAGTTACTTGACTCTTAAAACTTTATTTTTCTTCCACACAAGATCATCATTAAGTGAAAAGTAGGTGAAACCATGAAGCTAAAATCATTATAGGTGCTACCACTTGCATGACAATAGTAGTTATGCTTCGTTGAGTAACTATTGTGTCAGAAACCATACTTTGTAAGCTTCATTTAATTGTATTTTCTATTTTATTTTTAATTTGCTATCCCAAATGTATACAGATTCAGAGTCTCCACTGCATATGTGCTTGGTAAATATGAGAGTATTTTTAATGAGTACTTGTAATTTCTCACAAGATAAATAATTGATTAGCTGTAACTACTAAGGCACTAATTATATGTTCAGTCATTCTAGTATTAGTAATTTCATAGATTGTTAACAAATTACTGAGCACTTTAGCCAAACCAATGGCAAAATTTAATTGATTCTCTTCCAATATAAATCACAATAGGAATACAGCCTTTATGTAACTTTAGGTTTGATACATTATTTTTGTTCTTCAGACAAAATGTAAGCCAAAAATTTTGTTTATAGTAATTCTGGATTATTAATTATCCAGAAACATGAGAAAAGCAAAAACTATCTTTTCCAAGGAAATGCATAAAACAGGCCTTAAAAGTTTAAAAGATAAACTTTCATCAGTTACTAACTATAGGACAATAAAAAAGCACATGAAAAGCAAGACACTATGTCAGCAGAGAAAGACAAACAAGCTGAGATTTCAAAATATTTTTGAAATACTAGACAATGAATGAGGAAGACAAAAAGAAGAATTGACGCTGTTAGAGAGTTTTGGATGTAATGGGTTTCATTGAAACAAAAGTATGTAGTGGAAAAACCAGAGAGTGGAGGAGAAAGAAAAGGAAGAGGTTATTTGTGTCCCGGGGGACTTTACAGAGTTCTTGCATAGGAGTCTGTAGAACCGCGCGGGCTCGGGAGTTGGGGATTTATAAAGGGGTGTGAGCGGACCTTGTTGAGGACAGTGCTGAAAACAGTGCCCCTGAAGATGAGAACAGTGCCCATGGCAAGTAGCCTATGGGGTTGTGGACAATTAGAGTTACTTAATTAACATAAGAGGATATTATTTCAGTGGAGTTGAGCCTATGGGAAAGAATCGATAGCTAGTCGGCCTGGGGCAGCTACTCTCATTTGAATGGACTTGCCGGAAGAGCTCGGGCTGCTCCGGGAATGGTTGCGGGAGGGGGCTTGGTTTTCAGCCTAACAGGCGCATGTAAATTAAGATGTTGGCAAACAATATTGAACCTACCATGGACTGCCAAAAGAAAGAAGAAAACTGTCTTGTAGTCAGTATAGCCAGAATTCCTCCTAGAAGCAAATCTAGTATGATTTAATCTCATACACTTTGAATATGCTATCAAGAGGTACTAGTAACTGGAGAAGGGTATCCTACTAGATAAAGTAGAGGGTCAGCGAAAGAGAAGACCCTCAAAGAGACAAATGGACACAGCGGCTGAACAGTGTCCTCAGGTGTAATCATAGTTTTGAGGATGGTACAAGAATGGGCAGTGCTTTGTTCTGATGTACATAGGGTCACTAAGAGATGCAGCTGACACAACAGTAGCAACAACAACTGTGCAGGCTTAACAATTTTAATATACTGAAAGAAATAAAAAACATAGTAGAATTTTTTTAAACTCTAAAAGGAACACGTAGAAGTTGTAGGGGGAAATAGTCTTAAAAATTAACATAAAATTCAGAACAAAAAAAAACTGGATAGATGAAACAAAAATTAGATATAATTGAAGAGAGTAAAACTAGTCATCTAAAAGACAGATCTTAAGAAATTAAGACCTTAAACATAAAGAGGAAGAAAAATGAAAAGTTTTGGCAGATTAAGTAGTAAGATTTAATGATTAGATCAGACCTAAAACTACTGGAAATTTCAAAAACAATATTTATGAGAATATGAATGAAGCATTAGACAATGAAATAGTGAAGAAATTTGTACAGCTGATGAAAGCCATGATTTCTTTTCTTCGCTATTTAATACTATACAAAAAAAAAAAACAAACCAGTGCCGCTGAGTTGGATCCGACTCATGACGACCCTAGAGGCCAGAGTAGAACTGCCCCATACCACACAGGGTAAATAAAATAAATTTATATCTAGATTGTTGGTAGTGAAATTTCAAGAAAAAAGTCAAGAACATAGTGTGCTTAAATTAGACGACTGGATACCTGCAGATAAAGGTACTTAAACTGACAGTTATCTTCTTGACAGCAACAAGGGAAAAATAAAAGTCAATGTAATAATATCTTCACAGTACTTGGGGAAAAAATAACTCATTTTTGAATTGTGTAGTAGTGAAATTGTACTTTAGAATAATAAACAAATTTAAAAAATATTTTTAAATAAACATGACTTTACTTTCATTAGAAGGAGTGTATTTCCAAAAATGCTTTAGTGATACGAGAAAGGTAGTCTGATGTACCAAAAAGAAAGTAATGAAACAAAGTCGTAAACACTTCTTTAGGGGATTTGGGTTACACTAGGAAAATTTGCATATGTTATATAATTTTTTTGAACCTTTAATTTGTGGACTCAAAAAGAAAAAGAAAATAAACTGAAAAATAATAGAATGTAAGGGAGAAAGCATTCAGGATAAAATACCACAGATTTTTTTGTATTCTTCTTGAGAAATAAGACATTGATTGAACAGAAGCCCTTCCACTTAGGATTTAGAAAGCTAGAAATAGCATCGCTCCAAACCCAACAACAAGAAAAAGCCCTGTGAAATCATCAAAGTACTGATATCACACAGTAAAGAAATACTTTGAAATCTGGGGGCTTCTAAGGAGATAGCAGACAGGCATAAGAATTAGTGCCAGACATCTTAAAAGGTGCTAAAGAGAAATGTTTTGTTTTGCTTTTTAAAACAAACTGCTAACTATTAAGCATAGCCAAGCCAAGTTAAATAAAACATAGAAGCTATGGGCACCATATACGTAAGAACCATATACATCCACCTGAAAACGTTTCTGCACTCACCTCCACCAACTACTTGTGAGGAAGTTTGAGAGTGAGGCAGGACACTGAGAAAGGCGTTCCTGGGTGATGCAGTCCTGGAAGACAGATTCAGGCACAAATTCAGGAAAGAAGTTTCACTGAAATCTTTAACCAGAGTACAAAAAAAAGAAGAAGAAGAAAAGAAAGACAAGATCTTCTGGAGGAGCAACAAAGCATATTATTCGAAGGCACAGTGAAGATCCACTGCATATGTGGAATGATACAGCCAAGCCAAGTGCCGTCCAAAAACTAATTGTCATTGTAAGTGCAGAAAATTGTCTTCTGTGGAAACCTACATTAATGCCACTGAAGATACTTTATCACGGAGAGGGTGGGGAAGAGAAAGAAACCCTGTGCTACATATGACCCAGCAATGATGCCAATGAGAATTTAGATTCCGTGAAGAGGAGGAGAATGGTCTCTGAAATGAAAGAAGCACAGGGCTTGCCTGAGACTTGCTGTTACTGTTGCTAGGTGCCATCCAGTCAGTTTTGACTCACAGAAACTCAATGCACAACAGAACAGAACACTGCACAGTCCAGTACCATCCTCACAATTGTTACTGTACTTGAGTCTATTATTGCAGTCACTGTGTTAATACAAACCATTGAGAGGCTTCCTCGTTTTCACTGACGCTCTACTTTACCAAGCATGACATCCTTCTCCAGGAAGTGATCCCACCTGATAACATGGTCAAAGCATGTGAGACATAGTCTTGTCACCCTTGCTTCTAAGGAAAACTCTAGTGGCATTTCTTCCAAACCAGATTTATTAAGATGCTTCTTATTGGTCCAGTTGTGAGGATTTTTTTTGTTTTTTGTACTGTAGTGTTATTGACAATGAAGACTGTAACCTTTTGATCATCATCACTAAGTCCTTTAAGTCCTCTTGATTTTTAGCAAGCAAGGTGTCATCTGCATACTGCAGGTTGTTAAAGAGTTTTCTTCTAATCCTGATGCCTTGTTTTTGTTTATATAACCCAGCTACTCTGATTATTTGCTTGACATACAGATTGAATAAGTGTTGTTAGAGAGTAAAATGCTGATGCCCAACTTTCCTGTTTCCCTTATTCTCTTTGAACAACTGCCTTTTGGTCTATATACAGGTTCCTCATGAGTACAATTAAGTTTTCTGGAACTTCTATTCTTCTCAATGTTATTCATAATTTGCTATGACCCACACAGTTAAATGTCTTTGAATAGTAAATAAAACAAAAGTAAACATCTTTGTGGTATTCCCAGCCTTCAGCCAAGATATATCTGACATCACCAATGATATTCTTAGTTCCACATCTTCTTCTCTATCTGACTTGAACTGCTGGAAGTTCCCTGTTGATGTGCTGCTGCAACTGCTTTTGAATAATCTTCAGCAAATTTTACTACAGTGTAATATTACTGCTGTTGTTCAGTAGACTCTTCATTTTGTTTGATCACCTTTCTTTTGAATGGGCATGAATACGGATGTCTTCTAGGTGCTTGGTCAGGATGCTGTCTTACAAATTTGTTGCCGTAAACAAGTGAGCACCTCTACTGCTCCGTCTCTTTGATGGATCACCTCAGTTGGTCCTCAGTCAATTCCTGGAGTATTGTTTTTTTTTTTGTTTGTTTGTTTGTTTGTTTTTGTCATTCCCCTCAGAAGACGTTGGACTTCTTTCATTACCATTGTTCTTGTTCATATGCTACCTCTGGAAATGGTTGACTTTGAACAATTCTATTCAGTACAGTGACCCTTTGTATTCTCTCTATCTTCTCTTGATTCTTCCTGTGTTTTTCAAAATTTGTCCCATAGAACAGTTCAGTACTGGAACTCAAGACTTGAATTTTTCTTGAGTTCTTTTAGCTTGACAAATGCTGAGCATGTCTTTCTTTTTGGGTTTTAACCATTGCTTTGCAATCCTATGCTTTATCTTTTTAAGCTGTCCTTTGAAATCTCCTGTTCTGTGGACTACATCCATTTTGTTCTTGCATTTATTCTCTGCTTTTTAATGAGGTTTTGCTTTCTTCATGTATGATGTCCTTCCACAACTTGGTTGATAGTAATTGTATACCATATAATAAATAACAGAGTATTTGCAAGACCTAGAAATTTTTGAAATATTTTTGTAGTAGACTTTATTTAAAAAAAAAAAAAAGAATGAGTTAATGACAGAATAGGAAATGATGTATTATCTGTGGGAGACAATGCAATATTTGCCTATAATAAAATGATCAGGATAGCTTTGCTGTGATTTTCATTTATTTGTTTTTCTCAACTTTTTTAATTGACTAGTTCAGTGACACTTTCAAAGTCTGATTAAAATATTTATTACTGTTAAAATGATGCAAAATAATGTATTGGAATTTCTCATAAAGGTAAATATGCAACTTACTCTTAATAATTGCATTCCTTCTTATAATTTAAATTTATGGAATTATGGTCCCAGAATAGTTTTTTATAATCAGTTTAATGAAAAACAGATGGCCATTGAAATTGTCAGTCAAGCCAGCTGCTTTCCTAAATTGGTGAGTCAATTCCATTAAAATGGCTACTCTAACACAATTATTTTTGTAGTTGTAGTCATAACAACTTCAAACAAAATGTTACAGAATTTCAAGAATGAAGGCTCTTTCTATACGAATGCAAAGTAATACTCTATTTATATCTGATAAGACATTAGTTTCTTTTTATATTACTAAGCTACCATGTGTGTTGTGATTCTGGTTGATGCATGATAGAGTACAATTTAATATAAGACATAAAATGATGCTGGGGAAGAGTGTGCTTCTTGGCCTAAAAATACACATGAGGCCATTGGAGCAGCTCCTGACCAGAGGTGAGATGGGTGGGTGGAAAGGAAGGGACAGGAGATGGCTAAATGAATATGGGAAGTACAGTGTAGAAAGGAGGAGTGTGCAGTGGGTAGAACATTTGAGTTGCATAACAGTCTGTGTGAGGAATTTTATATGGCAGATTGACTTGGATTATAAGCTTTCACTTAAAGCACAATAAAATGTACTTAAAAAGTTGAATTTTTATGGAAGATATACTATTGATTCCTAAAGCACTTTCATCAGGTAAGGAGGGAAGAAATGCCTCCTCAAAGTAGAGTCGCTTTTAACAACGAGGATGGAGTAAGTCCTCCAGGCTCTTCATTTGTTGATGTGGCATGACTCAAAAGGAGAAGAAACAGCTGCAAACATCCACTAATAATGGGAACATGGAATGTATGAAGTATGAATCTAGGAAAGCTGGAAATTGTCAAAAATGAAATGGAATGCATAAACCTTGACATTCCAGGCATTAATGAGCTGAAATGAACCAGTTTTGGCCATTTTGAATCCAATAGTCATATGTTCTACTATGCTGGGAACAAAAACTTGAAAAGGAACAACTTTGTGTTCTTCATCAAAAAGAACATTTCAAGTTGGAAGTACAGTGCTCTCAGTGCTAGGATAATATCCATATGCCTACACAATGGCTAGTTATACAACTATTATTCAAATTTACAAACCAACCACAAAGGCCAAAGTGAAGAGACTGAAGATTTTTACCAGCTTCTGCAGTCTGAAATTGATCAAACATGCAGTCAGAATGCGTTCATAATTACTGGTGACTGGCATGCAAATGTTGGAAGCAAAGAAGAAGGATCGGTAGTTGGAAAATACGGTCTCAGTGATAGCAATAATGCCAGAGATTGCCTGATAGAATTTTGCAAGACTAATGACTTTTTCATTGCAAATACCTTTCGTAATCAACAAAATGGTGACTGCGCACATGGACCTCACCAGATGGAATACACAGGAACCAAATTGACTACATCTGTGGAAAAAGATGATGGGAAAGCTCCGTATCAGCAGTCTGAACAAGACCAGGTGCTGACTGTGGCACAGATCATCAACTGCTCATATGTAAATTCAAACTGAAACTGAAGAAAATTAGAACAAATCCACGAGAGCCAAAGTATGACCTTGAGTATATCCCTCCTGAGTTTAAAGACCATCTCAAGAACAGATTTGAATGTTGATCATTAATGACGGAAGACCAGATGAATTGTGGAATGACATCAAAGACATCATACATGAAGAGAGCAAGAGGTTGTTAAAAAGACAGGAAAGAAAAGTAAAGACTAAATTGGATGTCAGAGGAGACTCTAAAACTTGCTCTTGAACATCAAGCAGCTAAAGCAAAAGGAAGGAATGACAAAAGACCTAAACAGAAGATTTCAGAGAGCAGCTTGAGAAGACAAAAGAAAATATTACAATGACATGTACAAAGAGCTGGAAATGGAAACCCAGAAGGGAAGAACACATTCTCCATTTCTCAAGCTGAAAGAACTGAAAAAAACATTCAGGCCTTGAGTTGCAATACTGAAGGATTCTACAGGGAAACTATTCAACAACCCAGAGAGCATCAAAGGAAGATGGAAGGAATACACAGAGTCATTATACCAGAATGAACTAGTCAATGTTCAGCCATTTGAAGAGGCAGCATATGATCAGGAACTAATAGTACTGAAGGAAGAAGTTGAAGCTGCTTGAAGACACTGGCAAAAAACAAGACTCCTGGAATTGATGGAATATCAAGTGAGATATTTCAATAAACACATGCAGTGCTGGAAGTACTCACTAGTCTATGCCAAGAAATTTGGAGGACAGCTATCTGGCCAACTGACTGAAAGAAATCCATATTCATGCCCATTCCAAAGGAAAGTGATCCAACCGAATGTGAAAATTGCCAAACAACATCACCGATATCACATGCAAGTAAAATTGTGCTCAAGATCATTCAAAAGTGACTACAACAACATATTGACAAGAAACTGCCAGAAATGCAAACTGGGTTTAGAACAGGACATGCAACTAAGGATATCATCACTGATGTCAGATGGATCTTGGCTGAATACAAAGAATATCAGCAAGATGTTTACTTGTATTTCATCAACTATGCAAAAGCATTTGACTATATGGATCATACTAAACTATGGCTAATGTTTCAGAGAATGGGAATTCTAGAACACATAATTATGCTCTTAAGGAATCCGTACATGGATCAAAAGATAGCCATGCAAACAGAACAAGGGGACATTGCATGGTTTAACATCAGGAAAGATGTGTGTCAGGGTTGTGCCCTTTCACCATACCTTTTTAATTTGTATGCTGAGCAAATAATCCGAGAATATGGATTATACAAAGAAGAACATGGCATCAGGATTGGAGAATGACTCATTAACAACCTACAGTATGCAGACTACACCACCTTGCTTGCTGGAAATGAAGAAGAGTTGAGACACTTACAGATGAAAATCAAGGACCATAGCCTTCAGTATGGATTGCAACTCAACATTAGGAAAACAAAAAACCCTCACAACTGGCCCAGTAAGCAACATTGCCATAAATAGAGAAAGGATTGAGATTGTCAAAGATTTCATTTCACTTGGGTCCACAATCAGTGCCCTCAGAAGCAGCAGTCAATAAACCAAAAGATGTATTGTACTGGGAAAATTTGCTGCAAAGGATCTCTTCAAAGTATTCAAAAGTAAGGATGCCACCTTGAAGACGTGCCTGACCCAAACCATGGTATTTTCAATTGCATCTTATGCATTAGAAAGTTGGACTATGAACAGAAAAGACAGAAGAAGAATTGATGCCTTTGGTATTGGAGAAGAATGTTGAGTGTACAATGGACCACCAAAAGAACAAACATATCTGTTCTGGAAGAAGCATAAACAGAGTGCTCCTTGGAAGCAACCATGGCAAGGCTGTGTCTTACATACTTCGGACACATTGTCAGGAAAGATCAGTCCTTAGAGAAGGACATCGTACTTGGTATAGCGGAGAGTCAGTGAAAAAGAGGGAGACCCTCGAAGAGATGGATTGTCACAGTGGCCGCAACAATGGGCTTAAGCATAAAAACAATTGTGGACATGGCACAAAACTAGGCAGTGTTTCATCCTATTGTTCATAGATTTGCTATGAGTTGGAACCGACTTGATGGTATCTAACAACAACAGCAGCACTTTAAATCAAAAATTAAATTTATTTGATTAGTCAAACTTATATTTATTGAAAGTGTACAATGAACCATGCACTATATTTATTAAGACAAGTACCCAGTATCCAGGAGCTTAATTACTGTGAAAAACTGGTAAATAAATACACAACTATAATACAATGTGAAAAGTCTATTATCTTTACAGCAAAATGCTATTCCAAGTCCAGAGTATCTAATCGCTTCAAGGAAACAAGAACAATTCAACTAAATCTTAAAGAATATATGAAAGTTATCTTGAGGAATACTAGAAACATACCAGGAAAAAACCATTAGGATGGGAGGAAAATAGGCAGGGAGAAGGGAGGGAGGAAAGTGAAGAAAGGAAGAGGGATGGAAGGAGGGGAAGGAAAAAGGCAGGAGGGGAAGAGGGGAGGAGGGCAGAGAGGGACCGAGGCAGGGAGGAAAGGAGGGAGGATAGATGGATAGCTGAAGTTAAAAAAGAAGATGAAAAAGTAAGGTATCCATGTATAAGCTTATACAGTTGGTGGTGGACTGGTAACCCTAGGTGATACAGTTCAGGCCAAAAGCCTTGAACTTCCCACTGAGAACTTATTGTTATTTTCACTGTCAGCCAGTAGATTCAGATCCTACATGAGTGTGTTTTGCAGAGGGTAGAGGAGAAGAGAATGTGATGGTAGCATATAGGCTCATATCAGGTGAATAATTTACAATTATTTTCTAGAAAATAGGAATTAACAGATATCTTATAGTAAGCAACATTATGATCAATGGATAAAGGATTAAAATGAATGATGTTATTTTACTTGATTCCACAATCACTCCCATGGAAACAGCAGTGAAGAAATCTAAAGACACAGCACACTGAGAAAAGCTTCCAAAAAAGGACCTCTTTCAAGTATTGAAAAGCTAAGATGTCACCTTGAAGACCAAGTTTTACTTGATCCAAGCCATGATCTTTTCAATAGCATCATATGCATATGAAAGCTGGACAGCGAATAAGGAAGACAGAAGAACTGACGACTTTGAATTGTGGTGTTGGAGAAGAATATTGAATATACCTTGGACTGCCAGCAGAATAAACAGATCTGTTCTGGAAGAAAACTCTGCACAAGATGGAGTGACACAGTGGCTGCAGCAATAGGTCTAAGCATCAGAGTGATTGTGGGTGTGGCATAGGACTGGGCAGTATCTCATTGTGTTGTGCATACGGTCGCTATGCATCAGAGCCAACTCAGCGGCACTTAACTACAACAACAATAGTTATCTGACCAAGAAAATAGTGTAATCTGTTTGTCTGGTTTTTTGATTGTTTTTGTTTTTTAGACTAATGCTAAAAACATTTAGGATTGAGGAGAAAGAAGCAAACTCAACAGTTAGGAGACAACACGAGATGGTCGTAACTGCAACAGAGAGTTTGTAATCGTTATAGAAAGCACAAAATAAATTTTAGTAGAGTTCAGTTGTTTGTGTGATCTGGGGTGATCAAGTATCGTTAAGTTTGACTCAAAGGGCATCTGAGGAAGTTGTAAATGGTCAGTCATGAGGAAGTGAGATCTATATGAGAAGGCCAGAAAACAAATATAATTTAGTACTCACAGTTCCCAGAGGAAAACTACCACAGAATTTGATGCAGGGCCACACTGGAGGTTACACTTAGGGGCAAGGCAACAAAAAGTTGGGACTCTAGGAGAGGGTTTATGTAAGGCAAACAGGGTGGGATTACTACATTACTACACTACTACCTTTTCTACCTGGTTTCATAGTGGTTAAGTGCTGCATCTGCTAACCAAAAAAGTTGGAGTTTAAATCCACCAGGTGTTCCTTGGAAACTGTATGGGGCAGTTCAACTCTGACCTATAGGGTTGCTATGAGTCAGAATCAACTCAACGGCAGTGGGTTAGATTTCTACACTGCTTAAGTACAGTATTTCTGTGTCTTTCAGTCTTTATTCTATAATTTGGCATACTACATAGGAAATGGAATATACTCAGTTATATCATGAATATAATTTATTTAAATAACAAGATCCATGAATGAACAAATACCTCTGAAAATTAAGTTATGGTGATGTCAATATCTAAGATTAGAAGGAAAAAGTGGTTGGGGAGAATTGAGATATTTATTTTTGTATGTGTGGAGTTTATTTGAACACCAAAATAAATATTTCAACTAAAAGTTAGGACTATCACTCTGGAAATTTGAACAGGATTTAGAGTGTACATATATATTTGGAAATCACTCTTTTTAAAATAGTATTTAAATACGAACAGATTAAACAATAATAAAGGAAGAACATATAAATCAACAATGCAGAAGATCAACATTAGTTAGAATTGACTTGATGGTGACTGGTTGATCAGAACCCATGAAAAGCAATATCATGAGATGAACAGAAGATCCAGAAAATTGGAATAAGACAAAGAAGGACAATCAGGAGAGAATGTTGTCAAAAAAAGAGAAAGTAAAAATAAAAAAAGAGATTCAGGAAAGAATATGTACCCTTTAATGTTGAGCCCAAAGGCAAAATAAATAAATAAATACAAATCAAAAAAGCCGAACCCATTGTTGTCAAGTTGATTACAACTCATAGCAATGTTACAAGGCATAAAGTTTCCAAAGAGCACTTGGTGGATTTGAACTGCTGATGAACTGCTGACATTTGGATTAGCAGCCATAGCTGTTAACCACTATGCAATGAGGTTTTCCACTTACAGATGTAGGTAAGGAAAATGATGAAAAGAGTGTTGATATCCTTATTGAAGTTTTACATTAAAGCAAACTTCAGATCTATTTCACATCATTGATAGAACATTGGAAGCTGATACAAACTCAGAAAGGATAACACTTACAGAGGTTGTTTTTAAGCTCTGTTTAGTCTGTTCTGACTCACAGCAACTCCACATAGGACAGAACAAAGCTCTGTCAAGTCATGTGCCATCCTCACAATCACACTGTATTTGAGCCCATCATTACAGTCACTATGACAGTCTGTCTCGCAGAGGGCTTTCGTCTTTTTCACTGGCCCTCTACCTTACCAAGTATGGTGTCCTTCTCCAGGGAATAGTTCCTCCTGATGACTTGTCCAACGTGCGTGAACCAAACTGTCACCATCCTTGCTTCTAAGGAGCATTCTGGCTGTGCTTCTTCCCAGATGAATGTGTTTATTCTTCTGGCAGTCCATGGTATAATAAATGTTCTTCACCAACAGTATAATTCAAATACATTAATTCTTCTGTGGTCTTCTTTCTTACTGCCCAGCTTTTGCATGTATATGAGGCAATTGAAAATATCATGTCTTGGGTCAGGCCCACTTTAAACCTAAAGGTAACATCTTTGTTTTTTAATACATCTGCTGCCATCAAGTTGATTTGGAGTCATAGCAACCCTATAGGACAGAGTAGAACTGCTTCATAGAGTTTCCAAGGAACACCTGGCAGATTCGAGCTGCTAACTTTTTGGTTAACAGACAGCACTTAAGCACTGCACCACCATGGCTTCTAAAAAGCAAATTACAATGTACTAAATAAAATATGAATTTATTATTCACTGCACAATTATAACCAGCAGCAACAGAGTTTTTAATGTTCTCACAAAAATGTAAGTCACCAAATAATCATAACTTTTCAAGTTGACGGTGTCAGTTTCAAATCCTGTTTGCAGTACTGTGTTACTATACAAAGAGTAGAGTCTTCAGAAATAATGTTTTGTCACTCTACCAGGTAAGTGACATCAAACAGCTGAAGTTGCTTGAAAAGCAGCATGATACAGAGGATGGAAGAATGCAGTTACAAACAACTGTGACCTCAGTGACATCTAAAACACGTGGACTGTAGCAACATATACATGTATGTTAACTGCATACTTTTTTCCTCTCCTTCCTCTTCTTTTTGTTTTTTTCATACAATTAATGTTGATGTTTATTATCTTAGTTTTGGGATTATAAAACATTCAAGTGGGATTATGAGTAAGCAATTGTGACCGACAAGAAGTTAGCATCAGTCCATGCTGAATGTGGAGATTGGCATGGCATCGCATCTGTTCTTTCTGGAAGAGGAAGATGCTGTCCTTAGATAAGATAAGGAATAGGTGCACATAAAACATATTGTTTTATTGTTATTGAATGCAATATGGAGTATCAAGGTACAGAAATCATGTGATTGAAAGAACTGGCATGAATAGATATTGAGTATTTTGGGGTATGTGTGTGAGTTTATTGATTATTTTATCTTATTTCTGATTTTGGACTCTGTTAAACTATTTGCATGGAATGTGTATGAAGAACAGTACTTTAATAATAATCTGAATGACTTTCTTTCTTTCTTTTGCTTTCCCACCTTTTCAGAACAATCTACCCTCTACTTCCTCAACTTTTCCCAGCAGCTTTGGCTCTGCCCTCTACTTAAGAGAGCTTGAATCCTATGAACCATGACATTTATCAAACTCCTTGATGACTGGTTTCTGCTTCTGTTTCATCAGTGGGAAGTTCTAGCAAGAGCTAAGAAGATGTCTGAAGCAGAAATGTGACCCAGTATTGTATTTTATCTATCTGTCTGTCCATCTGTCTGTCTGTCTATTCATTCATTCATTGGTGTTAGAGAGAATTATGACATCTATTAGGCAAGCTTTCAAGTTTCCACTAAAACAGCTCCACTTCTCTTGGCAGCAGGAGAGACTGGGGTTTCTGTTTTCTTGATAAAATAGAGTGAGGATTTCTTGAATATCAGACTTTGGGTGCAGGAAAGATTCAATGGTTACAATAATCTTCCTGTTTAATGAATGTCTATGTAGTGTATAACAGATTTATAAATAGTGATGATGTGTAATCAATAATGTCAAATGCTGCCGATATTTCATGTAGACTGAAAACTACAAGGAACCATTGGATTTGATAACTAAGTGCTCACTTTCAGTATATTTTATCTAAATTACCTTTACTATTAATTCAGTGTTCTTATTTTAAGAGTAAATACTGCATTCAATCAGGATTCCTTATATTTGTAAAACAAATATGGGTAATATCTTTGCAAAATATGAACACAAATTAATAGAGAAGCAAGTTGTAGATCACTTTCATGACTGTATTATGGTGACATAAAGATATTTATAGGTAGAAGAGTATCCTAAACTATTGAAGAATTATACATATATATATGCATATTTATGTTTGTGTACATGACTCGATGGCACTTGACTATATATATATGTGTGTGCATACTGCTTTTTGAGAGTGCTTATTGAACATTCTTTATCTCACAAACCCATGCTCTATCTTCAAAGCCATCAGTGACTGGTCAAGTATTTCTCAAGTGGCATAATTTTAACACTGACTCTTCTGCTTCTTTCATTTATAAAGGATGCTTTTGATTACACTGAGTTCATTTGTATAAATGAAGATAATTTCCCAATTCCAAGATCTTAGGTTAAGGATATCTGAAAGGTTTCTTTTGACTTGTAAGGCAACCTTTTATCCAGTTCCATGAATTAGGATATGAACATCTTTGGATAACCATTAGTCTGTTTACAGTATAAAACTGCTCTGTTTCTCTTTGACTTTATCATAAAAAAATGATGTAAGCACATCAAAAGACATTTAAAATAAAATTACACACACAAACACAAGATATCAAAGATATCATTGGTATCTATGAGACCAATTTCTTAACCAGAAAACATATTAAAACTTTAAGTTCTTATTTGTTTTTTCTTGGTCTTATATTCCTCTAGGCTAAGGAATTACTCCATTTAATAATATAACAAATCTGGGCTATAGCTTATATTCATTTTCTTGAATGTGAGCAACATGTGAGGTGAGATACTGTCTCTATGCCATGAGCAATAGTCTACATTCTCCATGATGTGTAAGCGCATTGAGGAAATGCCAGGCTGAGAATCGTATTGTTCAATTGTGCATTGCTCACTGGTCATTCAAGAGAATTATGTCATAACAAAGCATGAAGTTATTAAAAGTCGCAGAGGATGTTATGTTTTTGTTCTTTATGTTACTCCCACTTCACTGTCAGAAAAAAAAAATTACTGTCTTCCAAGAACCCATCTGAAAACAATCTCCAACATACTATGCAAAGAATTTCCATGATCATTGGCATAAATGTTTTGAAATTTGAAAGGTTTGATTAAACCATTCCAAAAGAGACAAACATACAATTCGTTCAAATAAAAATTAATCGTGATGTTTTCTACAGCCTTTGAACATTTCACATTTAATAATACTTATAATATTAATAACTCTCTGCCATCAAGTCTTTCCAACTCAGAGTGACCCTGCAGGTCAGAGTAGAGCTGCGTAGAGCTTCCAAGGGACATTTGGTGGATCTGAATGGATGACCTTTTGATTAGCAGATGTAGCACTTAACCATTATACCACGGGGTTTCCATAATATGAATAGAGGCTCACGATGTTCCATTGCATTATTTATTATAATAAGAACAAGAAAGAGAGAATTTCTACTACTATTTGCAGTTTACTGGTGAAAACACTGAAGCCTCAGACATTAGAAAACTACTCAAGAACTCATGCTGTTTGGTGAAAGAGCCTGAAGACGACCACTTGTAGTCTACCCTTAGTCTTGACAATGTCTCCGTTGTTGCACAAATAACAGGGCAAAGGAAAGTCACAAGATGCCCAGACTTAATTTTGATTTATGATTCATGTCAGTTCACTTCATTGCTTTGTCTTAACAGTTAAATGAAAAAGGTAGAGAATATTAAACACTGCTATTTTGTGCATTGCTAGTAAACTAAAGGATAGAATATGAATGAAATATCTGACAATCCTTAATTTTCTAAAAGACTTTAGAATAAACCAAGCACACATTGATGAACTGAAAAAGATCAATAGCAACTTTACAGTGCAGATTACAACATTCAGTGACTCGTTTTACATCAATATCTGCAAAAGTGTTAGATAATGCTATACACTATTTCAAAGTTTTCTGTCACAGTTCTAGAACTTCTCTGTAACCGAATCAGCTGGGAACACAGAATCATCAGAGTAGGTAAACAGCTAACAAAGTCTCTATCAGTAGATGACTTCATGTCATATATTACCAAAACAGCACAATTAATAAAATAAATCTAATACTAAAATACAAGTTTTATAAACACTGGGTTAAAAACTAAAATCCAAATAAATGCTTTGTCTGAATAAACTCTGAGAAACACTTATAGTTCTTTCTAATGTGTCTAAAGTTTTGCAAAAATAAAATTAAGAAAAAGTATTTAAACACAGAGAATCAAGGAAAACAAAGATGAAATGACAGTAGATGAGTGATGTTAATAAAATGAAATTAGTAAGTGATGAGCAGTACTTGATTTGGAAAAGCAGAGAAGCCAAATCTAAGTGTGTAAGGTTGACATGTCTTAGAAGAATTCTAGAATATTTGGAACTACTTGGAGAAAATGAAGCACTGAGAAAGCTAATCAAATGAATACAAGGCAATTATTTTAATATGTATATATTAGCATACACACATACACACATGTATGAATGCTTGTGTGTGTGTGTATTCAACACCCAGGACAAAGGTACTAGGCTTGAATGCTAAAGACTACATACTCAGCAAACACCTACAACAATCTGTATGGCATGCTGTATGAAAACTATATATATATATATACACACACATGCACATGTACATACACACACAAACATATATACATATATACACACAAGAGTGAAAAGGAATTATAGTACAGTGCATGGACCATCTGTAAAAATATTCACACAATCATAATGATATAAAGGTACATGTAAACTTCAACAAAATGTGGGGTATATGCAGTCTGCACGTTATGAACATCCAGCTTATGTATAACCTGTAGTTACAAATCAACTCCTGTAAAGCCTATCCTGTAAAGACTATCACGTTCATAGTCAATACTTTAGTCTTTCAGGAAGCTTCATGCATAGCCCCAGGCTGGCTTGCTCCCTAACCTAACTTGCCCCTAACTGTAACACTTGAGTCCTCAGTCCTGGCCGCCAGCCTTCAGCCTGGTCTGGCCCCCTCCTTTGTGCGCCTCTTGCTCTGGACAGCATCCCCTCTGCAAGGGCTGAGCCTTCATTCCACCAGCCCTGTGACTTAGCAGGTGTTTGATCTGGGTGTTCCAAGGGGCCCTGTTGCTGGAGTCTTGGGCTAACTGGGCCTACGGTGTGGTCTGTGGTGGCTGCCTTCTTTGTTTTCTGGCCTTTCACCAGTCTGGGAAGGAAGAGATACAAAGAGCAGGGGTGGTTGCTGCTTCAGAGGGCAGCAGGCCCCAATGTGTGGATGAGGCTGAAAGCATAAATGGTTCTTTATTGTTTTTTATAGTTCTTTACTGAATTCTATGGGTACAGTAAAATACATATTTAAGACAAAAGTAAACATTAGTAAAAGAATAAAAACTGAAGACATAGACAACAGATGGGAAAGTGAGACAGTGACAATAGGGCAGAGATAGTTTACAGTGATTCATGTGCGTCCATTCAATGTTTGTCTTAGTGTATGATAAATAGTGTGGTCCATTTTCATGTGTAAAAAGCAATAAACATTCATACTCCAAAAATATTCATACCTTGGTCATGCCGCCCTTGCAGCAACAGCCCCTGTTCTTTCTTCGTCTCTCTTCCCAGCATAGTAGCCTGGTGAAAGGGCAGGAAAGGAAGAAGGTGGCCTATTACAGACAACTTCAGAGGCCCAGTAAGCCATGAGTAATCAACCACAGAGTTAATTGGAATCCTGGTGGTGTAGCAATTTAGAGCTAGGGCTGCTGGCCAAGAGTTCTGCAGTTCAAATTCACTAGATGTTACTTGGAAATCCTATGGGACACTTCTAGCTTGTCCTATAGGGTCACTACGAGTCAGAATCTACTCAATGGCAATAGTCATTTTGTTTTCCTGGCATAGTATGCTGTTTCCACTGCTGTGTGTGGTATTGTTAATGTGTGCCCTAGTGATTCCAGTTAGCAACTTAATTTATAACAGTCTTGTTTGGATTAGTATGAGTATAGCTTACCAGTAAGTTTTCCCCTATATAACTCCATTCCTTCACCCCTCCTTTGTACCACTGTAGTTGGAAATATCATGTCTTTTTACACTGTATGCCTATCTACACAAATTAGTATTTGCTGCTTTATGTAGTTGCCTTTTTTTATTATGATTCAGTGAAGGTACACAGTCCAAGTCAATTTTGTATGCCCACCTCTACAACTCTACTTGTTCTCCTCACGCTATGACAGCACACTCCTCCTTTCACTCTTCCAGTATCCACTTGATGAACACCTGTCGTCTCCTCTCCATCCTATCCTCTCTAGAAAGAAACCAGTAGGAGGTCCTCTTACATACGTATAAAAGCCTAAAGTAAACCCATCACATGCTCATTTTGTGTCACCAAGTCCAGTCCATTCTTTAAAGTGTTGACCTCAATACTGGTTTCACGTATGGGCTAGCAGCAAGTCTAGGAGCCATGTTCCCAAGGGACACTTCAGGCTGCTGGACCATCAGTTCTGGTCTTTGAATAGGGTTCTTGATTTACACACATCGTCTTCTTGTGCTACATCTACACTGTGTTGCCTGTTAAGGCTGTCTTACATGGAGGCCAGTCACCATTTGGTTCTTTTGGTCGCATGCTGACGCAGTCTCCTAATCCTCCTGTTTCTTCTGCTTCCTGGTATCATCTTTCCTCATGTGTTTGATGTTCTTGGCTGTCATCTGTTCCAGGTGGGTTAGGACCAATTGACGTTCCTCATATGGCCACCTGCTGGCTTTTAAGACCCAGAGGCCATACGTAGCTGTCTTAAATCAAGGGGAAAATATGTTACAGATATAAAAACACATTGATGCTAACTTTGCTTACCTAGGTAGTTGTCTTTACTGAAACTCTACTTCTTGTGGATTTTAACTGAATATTTGTTATGTTTTCAACTAATTGTTAAGAATTCTCTTTAGTATTTGCTAGTGAAAACTTTCAGTTTTTATTTATCTTGTAATATGTATATATTTTCTTTTTTTGGAAGGTAGTTTAGCTGGATGTAAAATTAGTTGTTGACAATTTTATTATTTCAGCACCTTGAATATGTCACCCTAATGTCTTTTATTCTTCATGGTTCCTGATGATAAATTGGTTGTTAATATTATTAACGAATGCTTGAATACGATGCATCCATTTTTTTTTAACCTTTTGGAATTCTCTGTCATTGAGTTTCACAGTTTGATTATGACGTACGTATGGATCATTTTGAGTGTATTCTACTTGGAGTTTGTTGAATTCATACAGATGCAGACTAATGTTTTATATTGAATTTGGAATTTGGGGTCATTATTTACTCAAATATTCTTACTGACAGTTTTTCTTTGTTCCTATGAGTCTTTTTATGCATCTGTTGGTATGCTTAATGGTGTCCCAAAATTCTTTGAGGCTCTTTTCATTTATCTATATTCTTTTCTTCCTTTTTTTTTTTTTTTTTAAGTTTTTTATGCCCCAGGCTGGATAATCTTAATAATCTACCTTTAGTTTTGCACATTATTAATTGTATTAGCTCAAGTCTGCTGTTGAGCTCCTCTAACTTCTTTTCATCTCAATTATTTTGCTAATCAGCTTTGTAATTTATATGGATTGATTGTCTATATTTTCACTTATGTTTTATATTTGGTAGCATCATTTTCATATTTTTATTTCATTTTTAATTCATGATGTACTTTAGTTCTTTCAAAATATTCAAATTAGCTCATTTAAGTTCTTTGTCTAGTAAATCTATCTTCTTGACTTTCTCAGGGTCAGTTTTATTATCAGTTTTGGGGGGGTTCATTTTTTATCTTATGCACCATATTTTCTCATTTCTTTGCGTATTTTATAAGTTTTTTTGTTGTAAAACTAGACATATTAAATATAATGTGGCAACTTTTGCCCTCTCAGGGTTTGCTGTTGTTATTTCTGGATGTTACTTGCCTTTTTTTGGTAAGGTTTCATAACTAATACTAAAAAGATTTGATTCTTTGTCACGTGTGGCCCCTGAAGCCTTTGTGCAATTAGCTTAGTAGTTTGCTAATAATTAGAAAATGACTTTTATGAGGACCTGGAACCAACAAGTCTTACTGTCTTTACTGAGGGATGCTGTGCATATTGGGGTTAATCTTCAAAACCATGGCAAGCATTTCATAATTAAATCTGAACATTTACCTCCTGCTTGTGCAGAGCATAACATTAGCCAGAGATGTGAACATAGAGCTTTCTTCTGTTTTCATAAGCATGTCTACAACTCAGGATACACACAGTCATGTGTTGACCTCTAGATTTTCAGGAATATATCAGCATTTTTCAAAGTCCTTAAAGATATCTCATTTTCAATTTTCTTTGAAGTTTAATATTGGCTTTATTATTGTTTCTCTCAGCCATTGCCAGCCTTCTAATACCACAAATTGTCTTCTCACTTGGATTTTGGGTTCAGCCATACAATATCGTTTTGCCAATTGTATGTTAGTAAATGTGACAGAAGTGGAGGTTTGGAAAACTCGTGATTGGGCTTGTCCTCTTATTCTTCCTGCTTTGCAATGAAATTTGGGAACATGCCTAGACTTGTAAGCTGGAGCTTTATCAAGAAAGGAGAAAAGAAAAAGGAAGAGATGAAACCAAGTGCCTGAAGCTATTCTAGTCAACAAAAAACTAAATCAAACCCACAGCTGTCAAGTCAGTTCCAACTCATAGCAACCTTTAAGGACAGAGTAGAACTGCCCCACAGAATTTCCAAGGAGCAGGTGGTGGAGTCAGACTACCAACCTTTTGACATTTGGGTTAACAGGCATAGCACTTAACCACTATGCCATCATGGTTTCCATTCTAGCTAAGGCCATCTTGTATTAGGGGTAAATCACTAAACATGATTAGATAGGATCTACAGAGCCATCTACGTGACCTTCGGCAGTTAATGAAAATTGATGAGCAAGCCTAGCACAGTCAGATGCAATATATAAATATGCAGGCTAAGTCACTGTTTATTGTCTTTTGCCACTGATACTTTTGTTGTTGTTCAGCCTTATCATTAAATAGCTGGCATATTAGTTAAGTACATATTATTATGATAATAAATACTTAAAACCTATTTTTATTTCAAGATTTGTATACGGAATAAGTTTATGCCTTTTATGTCAATTCAAAAAGAGTCTCCTTAAGTAATACTACTACTCTGTAATGAGTTATAGATAACTGACAGCAGCATATAGGGATAAGAATTATGTTTATTCAACCATGAACTATGCACTGCAAAATACACCTGCTCTATATTTTCTTTTTAATAAAACTCCAAGAAATATATATTTCAGCAAGCAGTTAAATGTAAAGCATAGCACACAGGGGGCAAAAATAGTCTTGAGATGCCTACATTTTGGTGTGATAAAGAAGCAACAAGCTCAGTCTATTAATTCACAGTCCATCACTTTATATTTTATACTGGATGTCTTTAAATTTTCTGAAACAGACATTAGGCTTTCTAGACATTTAATTAAATCAACTATTAAATATAAAAATTTCATTATTCCAGTTTTCACTTGCTAATTAGAATGTCAGATTTGTTTATCTTGATTGGGTAAAATACATGAGAGAACTGTGACAAAAGTCATACTTTGAAAATAAATTAGTATGTTAGTTTCATGATTCAATATAGATCACTAAGGAAAAATCAGTAAATGTTTAATTTTCTACCACCCTTTCTTATTTGAATAATAAATAGTGATTGGTTATACCTATGATTATATTACATTTTTCTTACTAAACTCCATTATTGTTGTTAGGTCCGTTGAGTTTATTTTACCTTATAGCGACTCACTGTGACAGAGTAGACCTGCATTCTGCGGCTTTCTAGACTATAATATTTACGGGCACCTTTCACCACGTGTTTCTTCCAGGAAGCCTCCTATGGGTCCAAACCACCAAGCTTCATTTAGCATTATTTTTGTGCAAAATAATTTGTTTTGTCATTTTAATTCTAGAGCAAACACCCTGTTTAATTATGAGTTCCTTACAGCTGTTTAGCTCTTCGGGATGTTGTTGTTGTCAGGTGCCATTCAGACAGTTCCGACTCATAGCCCCCTGTGAACAACGGAGCGAAGCACTGCTGGGGCCTGCGCCAAACCACAATTGTTTTTATGCGTAAGCCTGTTGTTGCAGCCACTGTGGCAATCCAACTCCTTGAGAGTCTTCCTCCTTCTCACTGACCCTGGACTTCACCCAGCATGGCATCCAAAGTATGGAAGACGCGGTCTCACCACTCTTGCTTCCAAGGGGCACACTGGTTGTACTTCTTCCAGAACAATTTGTTTGTTCTCTGGAAGTCTGTGGTACATTCAGTTTTGTTCTCCAACACCACAATTCCAAGGCATCGATTCTTCTTCTGTCTTCCTTGTTCATTGTCCAGCTTTAGAGTAACTATGATATGACTGAAAATACCATGGCTTGCTAAAGTATACCTTAGTCTCCCAGGTGACATCTTTATTTTTTACAATTTAAAGAGGTCTTTTGCAGCAAATTTGCCCAATAAATGTCTTTCAATTTCTTGACTGTCACTTCCATGGACATTGATTGTGGAATCAAGAAAATGAAATCCTTGACAACCATAATCCTTTGTCCATTTGTCATGATGTTGCTTACTGGTCCAGTTGTGAAGGTTTTTGTTTTCTTGATGCTAAAGCGCAATCCATACCGAACGCTGTGGTATTTGATATTCATTGGTAAGTATTTCAAATCCTCTTCACTTCTAGCAAGCAAAGTTATGTCATCAGTATAACTCAGATTGTTAATAAGTCTTCCTCCAATTGTCATGACTTCTACCTCTTCATATAGGATAGTTTATCAGACTACTTACTTGTCAAACAGATTGAAAAGGTATGATGAAAGGATACGACTGTGACACACATCTTTCCTGTCTTTGAGCCATGCAAGTTCACTTTGTTCTATTTGCACAACTGCCTCTTGATCCATGTAAAGACTGCTCATGAGTACAATTAAGTGTCTGGAATTCCCATTCTCTGCAATATTTCCACAGTTTGTGGAAATAAATGCCTTTTCACAGTCAATAAAACATAGGTAAACATCTTTCCGTTATTCTCTTCTTTCAGCCCAGTTCCTAACATCAGCAGTGCTGTCTCTGGTTCCTCATCCTCTTCTGAATTCAGCTTGAATTTCTGGCAGTTCCCTTTCCATATACTGTTGCAGTCACTTGTGAATGATCTTGAGCAAAATTTTACTTGCATGTGCTATTCCACATTCTGTTTGACCTTTCTTGGGAATAGCCATAAAGATGGATCTCTTCCAACTGGCTGGTCAGGTACCTATCATCCAAATTTCTTGGCATAGATGAGGGAGCACTTCTAGCACTGCTTGTATTTGTTGAAGAATCTCAATTCATATTCCATCCATTTGTGGGGCCTTAATTTTCATCAATACCTTCAATACAGCTTTGACTTCTTTCACTACCATTGCTTTCTTATCACATTCTACCTCCTGGAATGGTTGAATGTCAACTAATTCTTTCTGGCATAATGACTCTATGTATTCCTTCCCTCATCTTTTACTGCTTCCTAAGCCGTTTAATGTTTTCCCTGTAGAATCCTTCACTACTGCAACTCATTCTGAATTTTTTCTTCACTTCTTTCAATTTGAGAACTTCTTTTCGGTTCTGTATCTGCAGCTCTTTGCACATGCCATTATAATAGTTTGCTTTGTCTTTGCAAGCTGCACTCAAAATCTTCTGTTCTTTTACTTCATCATTTCTTCCTTTTGCTTTAGCTACTAGATATTGGAGAGCAAGTTTTAGTCTCTTCTAATATCAAATTAGTTCTTTATTTCTGTTCTGTCTTTTTAATGACCTCTTGCTTTCTTCATATATGATGTCTTTGATGTCATTCCACAACTCATCTGGCCTGCAGTCATTAGTGCTCAGTACATCAAATCTATTCTTGAGATGGTCTCTAAATTCATGTGGGATATACTCATGGTCATATTTTGATTCTCATGCACTTGTTCTAGTTTTCTTCAGTTTCAATTTGAATTTCCATGTGGGCAGTTGATAGTCTGTTCCTCTCAGCACCTGATATTGTTCTGACCAATACTGTTGAACTTCTCCATCATCTCTTTCCAGAGATATAGCCAATCTGATTTGTATGTATTCCACCTGGTGAGGTCCATATGTATAGTCACAGTATGCTCATGAGAAAAAGGTATTTGCAATGAAAAAGTTGTTAGGCTTCCCAAATTCTGTATGTGATTGCCAGTATTGTTTCTGTCACCAGGGAGGGTCACGAAAAAGAGAAAGGCCCTCGGTAAGACAGAGTGACACAGTGGCTGCTACAATGGGCTCAAATATAGCAGTCATCATAAGGATGACTCAGGACCCAGAAGTATTTCTTCCTGTTGTCCATAGCGTCAGTGTGAGTCAGAATAGATTCCATAGCATCTAACACAGTCAAACCAAACTGTCACCTGCTGTTAAAGTTACAGCACTGTCAGTTACTTTGTGTGATGTTTTTCTAACACTTCTGCTAAAATGTCAATGCATGTGCAAATTGTGAGCAGCTTTTATGAAAAAAAAAAAGAGAAAATTCCCTTATCTATTAGCCAGGATCAAATAGGTAATAACCTATTTCCAGGTCAATTTAAATAAATATGTATTATATTTTTGTCTGCATTCTAACCTGTTATAAGTACTTACACATACACACAAATTCAAACATATAAATGCAATTTAGTTTTACTCACTTTTTTGTTACATTTCCCCTTTAAATTACATTTGTGAAAAAGGAGTTAATTTTTTTTAGTTGCAAAACTACCGCATGGTTCCAGAGTTCAGATAATATCCAAAGATATGTAGTAAAATGATACTTCTAAACAGAAGTAATTTGAGTGAGATGTTCTATACATTCTTGGTTAAAAATGTTGTTTGGTCTGGAATTGCTGGCTTTTTATGGCATTCATTTAAAGCGTAATCTTTTAGAATTGTGTGTGTGTGTGTGTGTGTGTGTGTGTGTATTTGTTCCTCTGTGCTGCCAAGTCAGTTCTAGCTCATAGCAACCACATGTACAACAGGATGAAACACTGTCTGGTCTGGCACTATCCTCACATTGCTATTCTTGAGCCACTGTTGCAGGTGTGCATCAATCCATCTCGAGTCTTTTTCATTGACCCTCCACTTTACCAAACATAATATCGTTTTGTAACAGATCACCTTGGGCAATTCCAATTTACTCCATTTCTCTCAGCTGATTTTTGAAATGTTATCTAAAAAACTTATAAGAAATAATTTTATATCAACTATTAACAACACCTGAAAGTATTTTTAACATGAATTTATCTGTGTATTGACTTCAACAAAGTTATTTGACTTTGGCTTCAGTCATAATCCTTTGTCTATTTAGAAGCAGCTCTCAGAATTGTCCAGTATTTGAATTCCTACCATGCAGTATGATATATTAATTTGCTTACATTTGTAGAATATGCTTATGCATTACCCTGGTGTGTTTCTGGGAAGATGTAAAGCCCGGATTGCTTCTCAGTTTACCTTGGATAAGAAGCATAATTTCTGGTGCTGTTGGCTGAAAATTTCTGTCTGGACAGTCATTTCTCTTTCCACTGGGAAGGATTTACCAGTGTCACAAAGAAACCTTATTCCTGGACTCCTTCCAATTTTTCAGTTTTAATTAATTACTTAAATCAAAAATCATGAAAATGCTGCTATGAGGTCTAATGAAATTAGTACCATAATCAATCTTATTTAATCCTGACTTTTTCCTTGTTTTTCTCATTCATTCTCTAAATATTTAACAAACATTTGTTATTCATGGAATCTTATACTGGTGGCTGATAATGCACAATACATGGATACTGCAACAATAAATGTGTGGATACAGTGGAAGAGACAGGCATTTCATTAAAAACATTGAAAGAAATGCAAATTATAATTTGTGCTGTGAGGGAAAGAAAGTGGGGCTGCAAAAGAGAGAGACGTGAGTTGGTAGAAGGTATTCATATAAAGTTGAAAGAGAAATCTTCAAGGAGATGATGTTTCAGACTACAATCTAATGAAAACAGAGCACGTGCAAGACTGAGGAAAGGTTTCCAGGATGTGATGGAAGTCTAGAAAGGCAGGAAAGGTAGGAGGAAAGCCAGACTATCCAGCGTTGTATCAGAAGTTTTGGACATTGTAATATCATAATTCTTTAAGATTCTCTAAGGACAGTGCTGTATAAATTTCACAGCCAACTCTAAGATGAAGCTTTATCACAATAAATGCAGCTAAGAAATATCAACTGCCTATAATATGCACTAAATAATGTTTTAAACCTGAGGTATGACAATTAAGTCTGCAAACGTAATTGTTCTAAGTGCTGTATTTCTCATTGCTGAATATCACTGCAGCCACTTTCCAAGAACTCCCCTTGGGAAGCTATACACAAATACCAGTGCCTAGTCCACTCTTCAAAGCAGTTTTGAAAGTCTGAAATGGCCATTGTGCACAGTAGCATGGTGGCAAGTCTGTGAACTTAACAGTAAAGTCAGTTGTCTTTGTTTAGCCACTAAACAAACCACTGTATTGGAACACCTTACCTTCTCACCTGATCTGGCCCCCAATGACTTTTTTTCTTTACCCAAAGATAAAGGTAATATTGAAAAGAAGATACTTTGATATTATTCAGGACATCAAAGGTAATACAATGAGAGCTCTGATGGCCAGGCCAGGAAAAGTGTTCCAGAATTGCTATGGATGGTGGACTAGGTGCTGGCATCGGTGCCTAGCTTCCCAAGCAGAGTACTTTGAAGGTGACCTCAGTGATATTCAGCCATTAGGTATGCAGCACTTTTTCTAGGATGAGTTTGTGAACTCAATTGGTAGTCCTCATGTGTGTTTATATTTTGAATTTGTCAAATATTTTATAGACATTAAGACATTAATTATAGCTATAATTCTTAGAGGTAATTATCTTTTGAAAAATAAAAAACTCACAGAAGACAGAAAAATGCTTGTAAAATTAAGTTATCCCAGTAAATGTTAAAGCCAGGTCACAAAAGCAGGTATTTTAACTGTTTTTACAATACACTTGTCATTGCTTAGATAAGTCTAGAGCGTTCAGCTTTTAAAAATCAATACCTTAAAAAGTACCTCTTGACCTTTTGACACTATTTTTTGACTGAACAATTGCCCTTTTTTTATTTTAAAGAAATTATAACAACAATGTATTTCTTTTTGCTGTATAGAGCAATGATAACTCTTCATTTAGTGTAATTGCCAACTATATTAAGCTCTCTTCTAAAAGATCATAATTGTAATCATTATTACAATCATTAGCATCAAATGGTTGCAAAAAAATAGTTTACAATAGCAGACTCTATTAAACTTAAAGAACTGGTGCTAAATGAGATCTTTATGTTAAAGAAATTTAGTTTTCTCCCATCTCTTAAAATTGATGCCTTAGGTTTACCTAAATGCAGTGATTTAAAGAAACTACACATCTGTCTAATATGAAGTTGAATGGGTTAGGTGAAAAGAGAAAGATATTCCAAGAGAGACTTAAAAAGAAATTCCCACTTGCCCATTTGGATTAAAAAAAAAAAAAAAAAATCTTTTTACAATATAAATAATACCTTGGAACATTAATATTTTATTACCTGAGTGAATGTCTGTTGGTTAATTTTATTAATGATAGTTATAATTCAAAATCAGCAACCTAAAAAATCCACCCCTTGTCTGTCACTTTGTCATACTGTGGGGGCTTCTACGTTGCTGTAATGCCAGAAGCTATGTCACCAGTATTCAGACACCAGCAGGGTCACTCATGGGGGAAAGTTTCAGCTGAGCTACCAAACTAAGACAGACTAAGAAGAAGGACCTGACAGTGTACTTCTGAAAAGAGTCAGCTGGTGAAAACCTTATAAACAGCAATAGAATGTTGTCAGAGATATTGCAGGAAAATGAGCTCCCCAGATTGGAAGGTACTTCAAGATCTATTACAAGGTGCAATGCTGTTAGTGATAGGATAATATATCCACAGGCCTGCAAGGGCAGACAGTTAATAGGACTGTTCTTCAAATTTACACACCAATCATTAAGGCCAAAGGTGACGGACTTGAAGATTTTACCAGAGATGATGTCCTTCTCTAGGAATTGTTCCTCCTGTCATGTCCAGAGTAAGCAAGCGGATGGCTCATCACCCCTGCTTCTAAGGAGCACTCTGGCTGTATTTCTTTCATCACAGATTGGTTCCCTCTTCTGGTAGTTCATGGTATATTAAATATTCTTACCCAGTGTCATAATTTAAAGGCAGTAATTCTTCCTCAGTTTAAATTATTCATCAGCCACCTTTTATACATATATGAAATGATTGAAAATATCATGACCTGAGTTAGGTATACCTTAGACCTCAAGATGACATCTTCGGTTTTTAACACTTGAAAGAATTTGGGGGAGAGAGGGCAACAAATTTGTCCAATGCAGTGCATCGTTTGATTTCTTGACTGTGAATTCTATTGGCCTTGATTGTGGATCCAAATAAAATAAAAACCTTAACAACGTCAGTATTTTCTCTGTTTATCATGGCATTGCTGACTGTGGCAGTAAAGGACGCATTTTACATTTGTGTAATTCATGACACAAACTTAATTCCTAGTAACAATTTCTAGTTATAAATGACAGACTGAGCAGTCTAGGAATTTTTTGAGAAAGTCTTCACTTGTGTTTTCCAGTTGGATTGTGTAGACTTACTTCAGTCACTGAAGACCCTCAAAAACAGACAAATAGTGCATACATTTAGAATCTTAGAGGAAAATTATCCTGCATAAGCATTTGGTTGCAGCGAACTGTAGAGCTTGATTGTGAAATTGACTCCAGGTGCAATACACAGCCAACATGAACTTTCTCTCAGTTATGTCTACCACTTCCACTATCATCACATGTGACTGGCTATGTCGAGGAAGAAAGAAATGTATCACAGTGATGTAGGATCCACTTCTGAATAAGGCATGACTCTGTGGTGCATCTGGAGTGTGTCCACAAATTATGTCCACAACACGATTAACATCCCCAGTGGTCAGTAAAGTATAAGAAGGTTAAGATCTGTAAGCAGATGTTCTAATTACAGTCCTGGTGAGTGAGGTCATCCCTGATGCCACATAAAGATATACATCAGCCACCACTGGGACTCCTAATAGGTAACTGACCTTTGCTACTAAAGTCCAACAAAGACAAGGTCTTATTAACATGACACATAAAATAATCCTGGGACACCTTGAAATATTTCAAAGGGGGATCCAAACAAGATGGGACTTCATTATAAACTTATTGTTTTAGTCATCTAGTTCTGTTATAACAGAAATACCACACATAGATGGCTTTAACAAAGAGAAATTTTATTTTGTCATTGTCCAGTAGCTACAGGTCAAAATTTAGCTCCAGGGGAAGGCTTTCTCTGTTGATTCTGGAGGAAGGTCCTTGTCATCAGTTTTCCTCTGTTCTGGGAGCTTCTGAGGCACAGGAATCTCAGGTCTTTTCCAAAAGATGTGCTCTGCTGCTCCCAGAACTGCTTCTTGGCTATGTGAAGTCCCCTAAACCTTTGTTTGCTTCCGTTTTCTTTATGTCTCAGGAGATTGCCTCAAGGCACAGCACAATCTTATAGACTGAGTCCTGCCTCACCAATATGAATGCCCCCCATCTCCCTCAGTAACTTCCTAAAGGCAGGATATACAATATATAGGAACATCAACAATTATTACCCACATGTTTGGGGGGGACACAGTTTAATCTATGGCATCTATATGTATTTATATCCATATCTCTCTCTGTATGTGTGTGTGCCTATATATGTATGTACATTGCAGGGGTGGAAGCTCACTTTCGTCTTATGCTTTTTATTTTCACGTATTATTTGACCATTTTCAGTGAGCATATTTTACAATTAAGAAATAATAAAGTGTATCAAACAATATATAATAAAAATAATCATATTCCATATTTATGATGCATTATATTAATTAAAATAACACGTTCATAGAGTCTTTAACAGTTCTTTTCTCTCTACATGTTAGCACTTTCTCCCAGATGATGAATATATGTTTACACTGCTACTCCACTCTTTTCTGAGATACATCTTAAATGTGATACTAGACATAACTACTAATATCCATCTTTAGCCTCTAATCCTAGACTCATTCTGTGAAGAATTTTATTTTACTTGGATCCACAATCAATACCTATGGAAGCAGCAGTTAAAGAGTCAAACAATATATTGCACTGGGCAAATCTACTGCAAAAGATCTCATTCAAATATTAAAAAGCAAAGATATTGCCAAATGGTCCCAATTCAGCCAGAACAGATGATCACCGAGAACACCAAAGACATGAGGAATAGTCAAGGAGAGAGAAAGACCCACGTAAGTGGGAGATTGTATCAATATGTAGCCAGACGAACCAGATGGCACCCAGCCACCACCAAAAACAGCTCTGATGGGGCACACAATGTCAAGTCCCTCTGGCAACATGAGAAAAAGAGGGGTGCAGCTCAAGAACTCTACTCAAGAACTCTACAAAAAGACCACAGCTAATGGTCTGATGACTCAGGGGATCCCCTGGTAACATGGCTCCAAGACCTGCTACTACCCCTGTGTACAAAATACTACTGAGAGAAACTCTTCAGACAAAAATGGACTAGACTCCGGGACACGAAGTAACCATATGGCAAGTGTACTTTATGGTTCTAGGCATTTATTGGAAGCTGTCCTACTGGTTTCTTTCTAGACAGGAGAGAAAAAGGTGTAGAGGAAGGGGCAGGAGATTGTTAAGAGGATACAACAAGTATAAAATAAAGAGGAGGAGTGTGCTGTTACATGGCAAGGAGAACAGAAAGTGCTGTAGTAGGCAGGCATGCAACACTGATTTGGATAAAAAGAAAAAGAAAAAAGCAAGGATACCACCTTGAGGACTAAGGTGCTCCTGTCTTAATCCATGTTATTTTCAATTGCCTCACATGTATGTGAAAGATAGGCAGTGAAGAAGGTAGATGAAAGAATTGATGCATTGAATTACTGGTTTGGGAAAGAATGTTGAATATATCATGGACTGCCAGAAAAAATAGACAAATCTATCTCGTAAGAAGTACAGACAGAGTGCCTTAGAAGCAAGAGTGGCAAGACTTCATCTTGCTTACTTTGGGAAGCTAAGAGGAAACAGTACTAGAGAAAGACATCATGCTTGGTAGAGGTTTAGCAAGAGGAAGGCTCTCAAGGACAGAGATTGACAAAGTGGCTGCAACAATGGGCTTCAGCAAAGCAAAAATTTTAAGGATGACACAGGGTCAGGCAGTTTCCTTCAGTTGTCCATAGGTTGCTGTGATTTGTGACTGACTAGACGGCACCCAACAATAAAAGCAACAAGAAAAGGCACTACTATTTTGTTTGTTTGGGGATTCTTTGAGAAAGGCGGGTGGTAAGGTGACCAAAGAAGACTATCAAAATGACAATTCAGTGGTATTCAACTAAATTATAGGCCTTAAGGAAACCTGGGAAGTGTAGTAGTTAAATGCTGTTAACCAAAAGGTCAGCAGTTGAAAGTCACCAAACATTTTATGGGAACTCTACGGGACAGTTCCACTGTGTCCTACAGGGTCACTATGAGTCAGAATTGATGCAAAGGCAACTGCTTTGGATTTTGGGGTTAAAGCTTTTAAATATGTATCACTCAATTGCTCTAACGAGTTCACATTCATTAGATATTTATTCAAGATAATAATTTCTTATATGCGTTAAGCATTTTACACGCAGTACTACTTGTATAATACTCTATACTAAGCAGCTTACATAACCTACAATATCTTTAACAGAAAACCAGTAAGTGATTGTTTTAGTCAGCTAGGGTTGTTCTAACATAAATACCACAGAGTGGATGGCTTCAACAAAGGAAAGTTTATTCTTACACAGTTTGGTAGGTTACAAGTCCAATTCAGGATGTCTGCTCCAGGGGAAGGATCTCCACCTTGTTGGCTCTGGAGGAAAGTCTGCTAATGCATCAGCCTTTGTCCAAGGAGCATCTTGGCCCAGGAACCTCAGGTCTGAAGGACCCTATCTTCTCCCGGTGCTACTTGTTTGATGGTGTGAGGTTCCCAATTCTCTGCCTGCTTCCCTTTCCTTTTATCTCTTGCAGGATGAAAGGATTAAGGGTGGGACAAGCCATACTCCAGGGAAACACCCTTTACAGTGGAGCAGGGAGGTGAGCTTATAAAGGGATTTACAGCCCCACCCTAATCCTTTAACAGACAGCACAGGAAAACCACAAAAGGGAGGACAGTCACAAGATACCGGGAATCATGGCCCAGCCACACGGCTACACATATTTTTGGGGGGACACAATTCAGTCCATGACAGTGGTGTTTAGAGTTTTAAGTAAAGCATTCTTCATTACTGCTCTAGAAACTGCAGAGCCAACATTCAGATGCAAGCGTCTCTTGATTTTGTTCCAATTTTCATTGTATTTCTAGGGGTCCTATTAATATACATGAGAAAATAATGAAATGTTTCTTTCTGTTAGGTATTTGTTAGAAATCTACAAATATTGTTTGAACCATGAATACTCATGAATGTCTTAGCCTTCTGTTATCCCATAATGTCAACTTCAGAAAAGCAACATAATTAAAAGCAAACTTTAATAAGATTCAAGGTTAGTAATAGCTATCTCATTATTATGTAGCCTCTTTGTATATGATAGGTCATTCAGTAAAAATAAAAAGCAGTTTACACCCATAACAAACATATTTTCCAGGCCAAATGTAATTGTCACTTTTGAAGAAAATGTGGAATTGATTTCAAACTTACCTTTGTAGTTTCTTACCTAAACATTAGTACTAGGCTGAAACCCAAACCCCACTCCCCCAACTATTCCCAGAACAGCCCGAGTCAAAACGTCTCATCAGCCAGCTATTCCGGGAATTTCACTGAAATGAAGACTAGCTGCCTTCTTCCCCATAGGCTCAACTAGACCTTTCCTTACTTCACTCCACTGAAGACAACACCTCGCTATGTTAATTAAGTGACTGTAACTGTCCACAACCCCATTGACTACTTGCCACCAACAACCCAATTGGCTACTTGACACGGGCACTGTCCTCAGCGCTGTCCTCAACAAGGTCCGCCACCACCCTTTTATAAACGCCCAACCCCCGGACCAGAGCACAGTTTTGCAGACTCCCTCCCGGGAGCTCTGTAAAGCTGCCCGGGAAGCAAATAAACTTTTTCTTTCTCTCTCTCTCTTTCCCTGGTTTTCTTTTACTGCATAATTTAAACTAAACTTCTTACATCTAAAACCTCTAATAACTAGAACTTACCTTTGTAGTTTCTTACTTAAATATTTCCTTAAAACAAACAAACAAACAAATAAAAAAAACAGTTGCCATTTGGTCTATTCCTGAGTTAACTCACAGCAACCATGTGTGTATAGCTCCCCAGGGTGTCCAAGGCTGCATTCCTTCAGAAGCAGATTACCAGGTCTTTCCTCTGAGGCCACTCTGGGTGAGTTTAAACAATCAAATTTTCATTTATCAGTTGCATGCTTAATGAAATCTACCACCCTAGGATGAATATTTCCTTAAGAATCCAGATCAAAGCAAGAAATAAGGTGCTACTGCTTCTGTGCTCTCTCTCCTATGTTCCCTTTGTATTTTGCGTTTGACTCAGCCCTTATTTATTCTTTATTGTAAGATCAACACAAGTAATTTAGTCTCGACACATAGGACCCAAGAATTGGCAGCAGTCTCTGAAATCATCTCATCTCAGTCTTTGATTTTACATAAGCCACTGACATAGGGTTGATTCTGACTCATAGTGACCCAATAGCACAGAGTAGTACTGACCCATAGGGTTTCCAAGGAGTCCCTGGCGGATCTGAACTGCTGAAGTTTTCGTTAGAAGCTGAAATGCTTAACCACTATGCCACCAGGATTCCCTCATTTTATATAAGAAAGGAAAAATGGGAAATGGGAATGTATGAACAGGAAATATATGACAATGGAAAAGATGAGTGATATTTAAGCAAGAAGGCAATATCTGTTGGCTAAGACCCTGACTTTTGAATTAGGGAGATGAATCCAAGTTCTAGGTTTAACATGAAGAATCTGTGTCACATTAAACAGGTGGCTTAACTACTTTTTATTTTGGTCTTAGCTTCCTGACTTGCAGGGCTGCAAGATATTTAGAGTAATTATTTACACACAGTAGGCAGTTGATAAGTGTAACTGCAGAAATGGCTTATTGAATTAATCATAGGTCATGGAAAAGAAATTGTGCTACGGAAATTTCATTTGCATTTCAAATTGTCTTAGATATCCCGTCAGATATTACCACTCTGTTAGTCACTCATTCTTGTAGTAGTTCTTGAAATCTTTTCCTTGTCTGACTACATCCCATTTATTCCTCTTTTTAAAAATATTTAGTGAGCATTTCCTATGCATCAAGCATTTTTCTTAGTAATATGAATTTATAAATGACAAAACACTGGTACTTCACCCTGTGTCACCTCCTCTTTCTCCCAGGAGGTAGAAGCTTATGGAACAAAGTCGCAGACTCTCAAGTCCTCTGGCTTCTGGATGGGTTAATCAATGAGCAGTATCAGTAGTGTATCAACGATAGTAGAAGCATAAAATGAGAATATTTGCTACCCTAGATTCCTTCTTGCAGAAGCCCAGGTGAGCTGCACTCAGATAACTTTTCCCTCACCCTTCCAGGCACCTACATGGTACCTGTCACCACTTCACTTTGTCACCCCGTACTAATTTGCAATAACCCGGCCTACACTTTTTAATATGATCCCGTCGCCATGAGTCGGATCCGACTCAACAGCACTTGGACTTGGCTTGGCTATATAACATACATGACTGCACCATCTGTTTCTACTTAGAACACGCTTTATATACACCACATCTGGAAACTGAATTGTCTTATAGGCCATGAGACTGCTCTTGATCAAATGAACTTTGGAAATGTAAGCTATAAGGGGTCCGACAATCAGAACTGATGATATCCATTTTATTGCCTTTCCAAAGTTATCTAAATATATATAGCTATTACATAGAGAATGAGTCGGATCCGACTCGACGGCACTTGGCTTGGCATAGAGAATATGAGGAATGAGAAGATGCTTTATTTATGTTGGTATCCTGCAATGCTTTGTACTTTTAAAACTTTTGTATTGATCTCAGTCCATGCATTTTAATACTTAACTTGCTATTCTTCCTTCTTCACTTAGGCAAGACACATTGTAGCAACTTGTAATAATTCCCGCTTGTTTGATTGCATACTATTTACTATCATTCATTCATTTATTTTTAAACTACTTGATGAGGAATTCCCAAATGCCAGACAATTTATAGAAGCCTTGGTGGCATAGCCATTAAACACTGGACTGCTAACTGAAAGGTCAGCATTTCAAACCCACCAGCCACTTCTCAGAGAAACATGTGACAATTGGCTTCTGGAAAAATCCACAGCCTTGGAAACCCAATGAAGTAATTATATTCTGACTCAGAATTCAATTTGAAGGTGATGGGTATTTGGGGTTACAGACATAGATAAAGGCAAAATATGGATTTGTGCATCTAAGAGTGACTTAGTTTCCTACTGCTTCTGTAACAAAAATGAAACAAGTGAATGGCTTGAATCAAATGTTTTGATATTGAATTGTATATTCTTTGTTTGGTTTTTAATGAGACTCTTCCTTGTATTTGTGTTTTAAGTAGTTGTTCTCATAATCACAATGTTGTTTTTTGTGCGCTGTTGAGTCAGGTCTGACTCACAGTACACCCCTGCACCACAGAACGAAACACTGCCCAGTCCTGCACCATGGCCACCATCATTTTTATGCTTAAGCCCATCACTGCAGCCACTGTGTCAGCCCATCTCATCGAGAGTCTTTTCATTCTGCTAAACACGACGTCCTTCTCCAGAGACTGACCCCTCCTGACAACATGTCCGAAGGAAGTAAGATACGGTCTGACCTTCTTTGCTTCCAAGGAGCACTCTGGTTGTCATTCTTCTGCAACAGATCTTTTCGTTCTTTTGGCGGTCTATGGTACATTCAACCTTCATCTCTAACACCACAATTCAAAGGTGTCAGTTTTTCTTCAGTCTTATTCATTGTCCAGTTTTCACAAGCATGTGATAGCACTGAAAATACTATGTCTTGGGTCAGGTGCACCTTGTTCTCCAAGGTGATGTTTTTACTATTCACTATTTTAAGGAGGTCCTTGACAGCAGATTTTTCCAACATGATGTGGCTTTTGATTTCTTGGAGGCTGCTTCCACAAGCATTGATCGTGGAATCAAGTAAAGTGAAATTCTTGACAACCTCAGTGCTTTCTCCACTTATCACGATGTTGCTTACTGGTCCAGTTGTGAGAATTTGTGTTTTCTTGATGTTGCAGTGCAATCCATACTGAAGGCTGTAGTCTTTGATATTCATCAGTGTTTCAAATCTTCTTTGCTTCCAGCAAGCAAGGTTGTATGATCTGTGTAACGCAGGTTGTTAGTGCTTCTTACTCCGATCCTGTTGCCTTTTTTGTCTTCAAGTAGCCCAGCTTCATGGATTGTTTCCTCAGCATTCAGACTGAAAAGGTATAGTCAAAGGATCCAGCCTTGATGCACACCTTTCCTGACTTTAAACCATGCAGTGCTCCCTTGGTCTATTCACCCGACTGCCTCTTGATCCACATACAGATGCCTTAAGAGCACAATTAAGTGTTCTGGAATGCCCATTCTCCACAACTTTAGCCACAGTTTGTTAGGATCCACACAGATAAATGCCTTCACATAGTCGGTGAAACACAGCTAAACATCTTCCTGCTAATCCCTGCTTTCAGTCAGGATCCATCTGCCATCAGCAGTGATATCATCTTCTGAATCTAGCTTGAGCTTCTGGCAGTTCCTTGTCAATATACTGTTGCAATCCCTTTTTTTTTAGCAAAATGTTACTTGCATGTGATGTTAATGATATTGTTCAGCAATTTCAGCATTTGGTTAGATTACCTTTTTTTGGGAATAGGCATACATATGAATCTCTTCCAGTTGGTTGTCCAGCTAGCTATCTTTCAAATTTCTTGTCATAGACGAGTGAGCACTTCCAGTGCTGTATCCATTTGTTGAAATATCTCAATTGATACTCCATCAATTCCTGGAGACCTGCCTTTGCCAGTGTCTTCAATACAGCTTTGACTTCTTCCTTCAGTACCAGGGGTTCCTGACGATATGCTACCTCTTCAAACCGCTGAACATCAGGCAGTTCTTTCTGGTGTAATTACTCTGTATATTCCTCCTGTCTTCTTTACAATATTGCAGTGCTAACGTTACAATATTAAGCTTTAAATTATTCCAAACTACCTTGACTTGATATTATATCACTCTACCTATGATATTACAATAATTTTACAATATTAACATTCTAATAATATACTTCTGTTTGCCTTTCTAGGTCCTTTGTACAAGTGCTGTCATATGTTTAATATTTCATATTGTGTAAACATTGCAACACACTATTACCTTAGCTAAACAATCAATTGTAACTTGGAAACCATCAAGAAATGAGGAAAGAATACTTACATTGCTCCACACATTTATCATATCCATCACTCCTTCATTTATCTTTTAAAGAGATCCAACATTTCTTGTAATATCAGTTCCCATCAGGTTACCTTCCTCTAGCATTTTTTTGCAAAGAACAGTTCTGATAGTGACAAATTTCCTGAGTTTTTCTTTTTCTTTTCTGTTCTTTCTTTCCTTCCTTCATTTAAAAATATTTTATTTCACCTTTCTTTTTTAAAAAATATTTTTACTGACTACACAATTCTAGGTCAGTCATTGCACTATCCTCTTGCTTACTCTTTTTAAAATAAGAAATCACCATTCATTCATTCTGTAATCCTTCTGTATGGATCTTTTTGGGTGGCTGCTTTCAAGTTCTTTATCTTTGTGTTGAGAGTTGCATTATTATTCATTTAACCTTGGCTATATTTATGTTTTTCTGGCTTAGCATTCAGTATTCTGGAAACTTAATATTTTAGTAAGTTTGAAATATTTTAGCTATAATTTCTTCAATTTTTTTTCCTACTCTAGTCTCTTTCACTCTCCTTGGCACTTGCAGTTGCATAGTTGTTAGGCTGCTTAATGTTTCTCACAAGGTACTGAGGTTCTGCTTTTGTTTCTGCTTTACTTTGTGTAGCTTCTACTGACGTCTTTTCAGGATTACTGATTCTTTTTCCTCGTAGCATTCAACACATAGTTTGGAATATGAAGTGATTTTCTTTTTTTATTTCATGTGATCTATTTTTCAGCTGTAGAATTTCCATCTGGTTCTGTTTATATTTGCTGCTTGCTTCACTTTCATGCCATATCTCCTCACATGTTATGTTGATGCTTTCCTTTAAATCATTAAAATATTTACAATATCCTTAAAGGATTGGTCTGCTAATTAGAACGTATGTTTCTAGTTGTATTTAACCTTTTTAAATCCCCTCCTCCTGGTTAAGTGTCACGTTTGTCTACCTTTGTGTATCTAGGAATACTTCATTGCTTGCTGGACATTATGATAGCAGTTAGTATTTTGAGATTCCTTTTTTAAAAAAAATTAAATAGTATTGAATTTAGCTCTAAGAGTCAGTTTAATCTGTGAAGGATCACCTTGATACTAACTACGCACACCCTTGTGTTCCTGGTAAGTGGCCTTCCTGAGGTTTCATCCTAAATTCTTTATCAGAATTTTCTTCAGCTGAAATCTTGGAGTTTTATTTCTGTGCTCTCACTTTGGTAGGTTGTAAGTCTAATGTCTTTCACTAATATCACTTTCAGAATCTCTAGGCAGCTCATAGTCCACAAGTATTTCCTTTTAGAATGGATTGTCAGAAGATTGTGCTGGCATATACAGTTTAATATTGGGCCAAAGACTCAAGGGAGACTGTACAAAAATTGCTATGGCTCATTGTGCAGCTACTTTCTTTCTGATGCCCTTTCCTGTAAATGTCATCATCTTCAGCAGCCCTAAACATCAATCTTTGCTTCCTCTGCCAGGCAATACCATGGCTCTCTGAGCTCTACTTTGTTTTCTTGGGTTTCAAACTGGCCCTCATGCACAAAGCAAGAAAAAGGTACAGCTCACTTCATCTAGTTCCCATTCTTTGAGAATCCCAGTCCTGCACCAACTTTTGAGCAATGACTGAAAATATATTTTGTCCATTTTTAAATTATGAAAGATTTGTTTATAGAAAAGCATTAAAAAAATTAAATGGGAAAATATTATACTTATTCCACCTAAATTAAGGTTACTTTGGTGGAAATTCAATACTTTTTAAGAAATTTTCAAGCAAATGCATTACATTAGTATGTGGTGATATACTTGCCACTTTAACTTGTGTAATTTTCTGCTAATAATAAATACAATATTAATGTTATATTGATCAACACTGTCACTGATTCCTTTCAGTTTTGGGTTTTTTCATATTCTAATTGAGTTTTGAGGGTCAGAGGGAAAATATAAATTAGTTACAATATCTTTTACTATTTATGTATAATCGTGGTTTCTTTTGTTTATTTTGCTGTTAAATGATATTGATCTCCATTTCGTAGGGCATATATCTTTGCTTTGATTTTTTTTCCTAATATTCATTTCAGAGGTATTCCATATAAAGATAGAAAATTAAAATGAAGAAAACTAGCCTAGGCAAGGTAACAAAAAAAAAATTAATATGAAACCAGAATGTTATTTTAAAATTAGACTTTTGTATACCACTGTATACAGCCCTAACTGTAAAACTTCTCAAAAGTGGTTACATAGATTTTATCTCAAAGTTTTCAAATCACAATATGTTTGAAAATGAAATAAGTGATACTTTTAAAAACGATGTTAATGTAATTGGCATTAGATAGGAATTGTCCTTGGTAAAACAAGATGTTTGATCACTCTGAGAGTTAGAGCTCCCATTTCTCTACATCCACAGCAACACTCGTTACTATGAGTCTTTTTAATTTTAACCTTTTGAATCTGTGTGCAGTGATCACTTATTGTGATTTTAGTTTGCATTCCTCTACTTACTAATAAAGTTTACTATATATTATAGTATGTAGTCCTCAGTCCCCAGATCCAATAATAAAAATCTCAGAAAATGAAACTCGATAGTCAACAAAGATTTTGTTACGCATTACTCCAAATACAATGACTGCCGATGTACTGCCATCCAGTGTGTTTTCCTATGTAGTCTAACTTTCAATAAGACTATTTCTTAGTGAACACTCATAAGGCAAAAAAAAAAAAATCCAACTTGTTTAATTTACCAAAAATAATAATAAAAGACAACGTGTCCTCTCTGATCTTTGTTTCCTTTGTCAAATTATTCTTTTAGCCCCAAGTCAATCTTGTCTAGGGCTTGATATAAAGATACAAACTGATAGTTCTATTCTGGTTGACAAATATCCATACCCTACAATGCTGAGTATCTCTTTCAACATGCCTGCCCTGCCTTAAAACCTTCTTTGGGACTCCAAAATGTTCCATCAAAGAAGTGGTTAATGCCTAGCCCAGAAAGTCACCTGAAGTATCCAGCCCCCGCTGTACAGCACGGCTGTCAGCTGACTGGCCGGTGCCAGTGCAGTTGGATGGACTGGTTATTAAAGTCCTTTTCTCAGCCCCCATTTGCTTAGCTGACTCTTCTTTACCCTCCGAGTAGCACCTTAGATGTCCTCTGAGATTCTCTGACTACTTTTCTAACACAAAATAGAGGTACCTAATTTGATCTAAATACACAAAATCAGTTCATCACAATAGTTTGGTAACTGCTAGTGTTGATAAAGTCAAAGGCTTGTTTTTTCCTTTCATGAAGGCCTACCCAGACTTTTTAGCTCCTTGAATACTCTGGGGGTCGGTTCTACCCTGGCCCCTGGGGTCGCCATGAGTTAGATCCGACTCGATGGCACTTGGCTAATGCAAGTTGTGAATTTCCTAGCATGGATTTTAACAGGCAATATCTCTCCAGCCTATTTAACTAGTGGTAAAACTCACAGTAATGTTAATTAATAGTGTTTAATGTTTTAGTTGCTTATCTTTAAAGCGGAACTTCTAATATGAAAAACAGCATATCTGCTTCAGGTACCTCCAAGTACTTGAACATTACTTTGAAAAAAAAGGAAAAGAAAAATTAATTCAGCCAAGTGACAGTAACGTTTTATATGAAGAAGAGTTTTATAATGCCAACACATTTGATGTGGATTAATGATGCCAATATAAAATAGTTATAGGTCAAAGACACATGTAGCTCTAGCTATGTCATGTGAATGTTAAAACAGAAAAATGATTTCTGTGATGGGTATCATCCTTACTGTATTAAAACACACCGTTATCTTTCAGCAATCATTCATTATGGGATTTTAATATTATGTTTTATAGATTTTTATTGTCCTACGTTTTCTTAGTGAATCCAGTAATTATTCATAATAACAAAACTGTAGGTTAAAAAAATAGTTCATTGACTAACATTTAGTTAATGGATACTATAATGTTTTGTTATATGATACTCTTTAAGTAGAGATAATTTGGATTAAGGAGAGATTTTTTTTTTTAATACTTCAGAAATAATGTTCAAGGTAGTGAAGCATGCTAAGTTTATGATTAACTTGCCAACACCTGGCTGGAATGATGTATAACACAAGTTTATAAAATGATGAGGAAGCCTAAACTATAATTTGATGAGTATTTTTCCTTTCAGCAAAATTAAATTTTAATGTAATGAATATAGAAATTGGATTTATCAATTTATATAATTTTGATATCTGTAATCCTTTCACTGCTTCTATTAATGTGTATGTGGTTGCACACACATACATGCATGCTAAAAAAAGATTCTAAAACCTGAAATTAGTAGATAAGACAGAATAAAACAGACCTGTAAATATTACATTTCCTAATACACAATGAGACAAACAAAAAACTTACAGTTAAAATGTCCCAGCTGTACCAACATCAAACACACAAGAGAATAAAACAGAGAAAGAAAGAATGCTATGGGGGTATGAGGGATAAACTTACTAAGAAAGAAACAAAAGATTCTGAGTCTTGACTGAGTCTGACTCTTGACCTACTCCTGCCAGATAGGACTGTAGAAATAAGGTGTGTGGATTCAATAACGAGAATTCTTACTACAGGCAGTCCCTGGGTTATGAATGAGCTCCGTTCCTCAGTGTGTTTTTAAGAATTTGTAGGTAAGTTGTCTTAGTCACCTGGTACTGTTCTAACAGAAAATACCACAAGTGGAAGGTTTCATGAGGAGAAGCTTTTATTGTCACAGTCTGGTAAGCCACAAATCCATTTATAAATTGTAAGTCCATTCAGTAAGAAAATTGATCACAGTCTGGTAGGTGAGTCCAAATCCAGTGAGAGCATCTCGACACAGGAACCTCGGGTCCAAAGGACATGCTCTGCTCTCGGTGCTTCTCCCTCAGTGGTACGAAGTTCCCAACATCCTCAGCTCACTTCTCTCCCTTATGTTCCACAAGCTTGAGTCCTGCCTCACTAACACAACTGCAAACCGTTCTCCATCATCAGTATCACAGAGGCAGGATTCACAACACATGTGAGGAAAGGCACCATATTGGAATTCCTAGCCAAGTCAAATCAACGCTTACATTTTGGGGGGACAAAATTCAATCCATGACATAAATCTAAACGGGTGCACATGATTTTTATTTAATCTTACTGTGGTGCAAGAAACGTCCTCAAGCCTTTTCAATTATTTGAAAGCTGTACTTGGCAGCAAGTGAAGGTGACTGTGATAAAGAATTTGGTTCAAATAGGAGCTGGTTTAACAGTTCTAAAGTGAGTGCAAATTTACATAACATTAAAAGGCAAGTATGACTTGTCCCTAAACCAGATGTTTGTAAACCCTGCAGAGTCTGTAATGTCTTCTCAACTCAAAGTTGATTGACATGCAGGGGAGGAAGTTATATGTAAGCCAGTATGGGAAAAGTGGAGAAGAAACTATATGCACAGAAAATGGTGCATGCCACTATCGTGTCGGGGAACACACTGAAATGTGTTACTCTAATCATGCTGTTTTTCAGGCACTTTTAATAACTGAAAAAGTGAGCAGAAGTTTATGAAACGGAAATAGAGTCTTGTCCCAATGGAATACACCATGCTGTGTATGTGTGTGCATATACATGTGTGTATTTAATAGTCTCTTTGCTGCCGAGTTGATTCTAACTCATAGGGACACTATAGGACACCGTAGAATTGCCCCATAGAGTTACATGAAGCACCTGGCAAATTCCAACCAATGGCTTTTTATTTAGCAGCTATAGCACTTAAACACTGTGCAACCAGGTTTTGCAAATCCCATTGCCATTAAGTCAGTTCTGGCTCATGGAGACCCTATACCTCAGAGTAGAATTGCCCAGTGTAGTTACCAAGGAGCAGCTGGTGGATTTGAACTTCTGACCTTTTGGCTAGCAGCTGAACACTTAACCCCTATGCCACCAGGGCTCCAAGCTAATGAAATGATTAACTAGCAAAAACGATTCTGGGCATGGTGCAGGACCAGGCAGTGTTTCCTTCTGTTGCACATAGAGTTCCTATGAGTCAGAACTGACTTAACAGTACCTTAAAACAGAAAGAGCTAGCAGAGAAAGGTGGGCGGAACCACAGGATTAAATAATTTCAGCAATTAGCCAGTTCTACAAGATACTATGTGTTGTATGCCCCCTTAAATTTTAAGAAACTATACTCAGTCTGAGTTAAACATTGCATTTTTGCAACCCATGTGTGGTTTTGACATAGTGTTTGCCCTGCCGTCTAGAAAATATCTAGCCTACAACATTCAGCCATTGCTGTCCTCCTAAGAAAGGTGAATTTCCTTCATTTAGTAGGTTTGATTTTCCATTGAATTTAAAGTATAATCTTTAAAAATTTAATCTATTTGTTGTTCCACCCATCCACCCACCCATCCATCCATGCACCCATCCATCCATGTACCCATCCATCCACGCACCCACCCACGCACACACCCACCCACGCACCCACCCACTCACCCACGAACCCACCCACCCATGCACCCATCCATCCACGCACCCACCCGCCCGCCCGTCCGCCCGTCCGTCCGCCCATCTATCCAGTTAGCCAACCAGTCAGCTAGCCAACCAGATAGCTAGCCAGTCATCCTTTTCTCTAAATAGGCACCCAGAGAAGTGTAATGTCTGACCGAAATGGTGTTTATTTACCTCAAATATATTGGAGTAATCTATTGTTTTCTTTGACTTATGCGTTCTACAATTTAATGACCATCATAAAAGAAAAAAAAAAGAGTAAGAGAGAAAGAAAGCTGGATATCTTCTCTCACAAAGTGTTACTGAGAAATAGTTTTCCTGAACATGATTGCAGAAGTGGTGTATTTCCATACTTTTAAAAATAAAGCAAGGTAGATACCAATCTTTATTTCTCGTAGTAAACCTAGCAGAGAGTCCCTGGGTGGTGCAAATGGTTAAGGACTTGACCACCAGAGGAAGGTCATTGGTCTGGATCCCCCCACAGGAGCCTCAAGACAAGCCTGATCTGCATTTGAAAGTCACAGTTTAGAAAACCCAGTGGAACAATTTGGTCAATTTCAGGCTGTAGCCTTCAGCAAAAGACCTCTTTAAAGTGTTCTTTGAGGAGAAAGATGTGCCTGACCCCAGCCATGGTGTTTTCTATTGTCTCTTATGTGTGTGAAAGATGGACAGTAAATACAGAAGACCAAAGAATTGATGCCTTTGGATTATGGTGTTAGAAAATAATATCGACTAGGGATTGCCAGAAGAACAAATATCTGTCTTGGAAGAAGTACAATCAGAATGCTTCTTAGAAGCAAAGGTAGTGAGATTTCATCTTACATACTTTGGATGTGTTATCAGGAAGGATGCTTTCTTAGAAGAGGACATCATGCTTGATAAAGTAGAAAGTCAGGGAGAAAGAGGAAGATCCTCCAGGAGATGGAGTGATACAGCCGCAGCAGTGGACTGTAAGACATCAACTGTAGGATGGTACCGGACAGGGCAATGTTTCGCTCCGTTGTCCGTAGGGCTGCTGGGGGTCAGAGCCACCTTGACAGCATCTAACAGCAACAACAACAAGGAGTAGTTCTACTATGCACACATGGGGTTAACATGAGTTGGAATTAACTCTGTCGCAACTAACACCAAACCTCAAACCTGTTGTTGTTGTTACTGTCCTTCCAGTCTGTTCTGACTCACAGAGACAGCATGACTACTGGAAGCAAAAGAAGTAGGAGTTTGAACATCTGATGAACAGAGAGAAATATTCTTTGTCAAACTAGTTCTACTACATTTAATCTTCATGTTTGTTATCGTGGTTGTTTTCTCTCTGTCTCTCTTTTTAGTCTGTATTTTCTCTTTGACTCTTAATTAAACTTCGTTTCTAATATAACTAAAGAATTTGTGTTTGGATGGGTATGTTGTTTGCATCCCTGCTGGTTTGTAGGTTTCTCTGTCTCTCTCTGTCTCTCTGTCTCTCTCTCTTTGTGTGTGTGTGTGTGTGTGTGCGCGTGCGTGTGTCTAAAGAAGAGCAATGGGACAGGAGACAAAATAAGACTATTTCTCAATGGATTTTGAAAACATTGGAAATTTACATTATAAATCAATATTTACAACATTGGAAACCCTGGTGGCATAGTGGTGAATTGCTACTGCTGCTAACCAAGAGGTCAGCAGTTCAAATCCACCAGTCACTCCTTGAAAATTCTATGGGGGTGTTCTATTCTGACCTGTAGGGTCTCTATGAGTTGGAACCGACTCAACAGCATCTAACAACAATGTCTTTCAACACAGTTATAATAGATGACAAGAAGAAAACCACCTAAGGCATGTGAATTAACACTTGTTTTAAGTAAAATTTTTAAAATTTATTTTTCCTTCTCCATTCCATAAGAGCTCACAAACATGTTAATATTACTAGACTTTATAAGAAGTTTATTGAACATGTTCTCACTACGATTCTTCTTTGTGGAAATCTATTTTTAGCATTCTCTCCAAATTTTCTTCCTCCTAGGGAAAAGACACTGTGTCTAAATCAAGGTAAAGTTCCATACTGTTAGTAATTCCATATTAGTGGGCAATTCATTTGGAATGCCTATAGTCCATCCCAAAAGCAAATATTTTGGCTGTTTAGCTCTTTCAATAATAACCTTTACATAGAGTGCACCCACTTCGCCAATATCAACTAAGCCAAATGATTAGATTCTAAACCAAAGCGTACAATTTTAAAGATATATTATTACTGTGGACTGTTAAAAACTAATTTTCACATTTTGAAGTTTAAAATCCCCTCTGTGTGAAGACATTAGTAAATGAAATAAATATGTAATGACACAGAATAGTATTTTTGGACTACTGAATTCATAAGCAACAAAATAGTGTTGAAGACTTCAATTGTGCCACATTGGTTTAACTTGTCACCACTTTGCAGGCTGACTATAAACCTTTACGTATTCTTTCAAGTGTGTATCGCAAGATGTTAGCCCATGCTGCTTTGGTAAATCGAAATTCCATGTCTGCTGAAGGAAAAGAACAATGGTTTCCTGGGGTCTTAAATGCTTGTTGTAGCCAGTGCTTTTCTTTGAATCTGAAGTGAGTAAAACTACAATTAATTGTTAGTTGTCACTTTGGATAAACTCAGCTGTCCAGAAATTTCCAAAAAGCAATAAGAAGTGCCAAAAAATGGTTTCATAAACTTTTTGTTTTTGATGATTTACTTTCCTAAAAACAATGGACTGTAAGTCATCCGACTGCTGAAAAATTGTCAGTGCTGCAGAGTGTGATCATATCAACAAATGGAATGTTAGTGATGGAAGGAAAACACAGCTCATCTCCAATCACATTCTAGGTGTCACAGTCTGGTGACTCTAATAAAATAATGCAGTTATTGATAGAGGATGGAAGAGAACTAGTTCTCTCCTACCCTTTTTCATAAGTTGTGACTCAAAATCTCAAAAAACATCAATAAAGTAAATTGTGTTTCTTGGCCTGCACTCTATTTTAAACATTTAAACTGTATGCAAATGGTGCCCATAATAAACAAATAAACCTTTGACCAAAAGAAACAAGTTTAGAACTTTAGCCAATTAAAATGTTTCACTTTTCAGCAATAATGCTGGTTTCAAACCAAAGAATAGATTGAAGCATAAAGTAAATAGATCATACGAAATATACAACAAATTGCTTACAAACAGAAAAGCACACCACCTAGTGATTTGTTTTCAGTGCCCATGTGAACAAATCCTGGATGTTGGTAGTACACATCCAAATGAAGTTACTAAGCAAAAATTAAGAATGGAGAACACATAAAGGATGCTGTATTAGGAAAAAAAGTTTTCTTATTTATCTCAGAAAACAGAACTAGGTAATCTGCTTATATTCCTGGACAAATGTCTCGTGCACCGTTCTGAAACTGTTGTGTAGAGTATTATTTTATATTACAGTTGTACTTATTTCTAATATTTTATAAATTTCATGAATTAAGAAACATTCTGAGAAATAATAGTTAATGTATAACTGAAGGAATCGACTCATTTCGTATTGTTGTAGTCAGTATAGTACAGACGTTTGGATATAATTTACTATTACTTTTTATTCCACTCTATGGGTGGGGATGCAAGACAAAATACAAATTATATTAAATGATGCAAACTCGATAGTAGTTATTGCAGTTCCAGAGCTTTTCTGAACTGTTTTTCATGATTTTCCTTAAAATTGAGATTTTTAAAATGCTCTTAATTTAGAAATATGTAACATTACAAAATGTGTTTCATATTTAATGACTGTTACAAAACTGTTGCTGCTGAGTTGATTCTGACTTATAGTGTCCTTACAGGACTGAGTAGAATTGACCTATAGGGTTTCCAAGGAGGATCTGATGGACACAAACTACTGACCTTTCAGCTAACAGGCAAACATTTACCAGACCAGACAGTCGTTTCTCCAATAATTGTTATAGACTTGGACTTTTCAAACTAACAGATAGAGCCTTCTAGGATATAGTTTGACTGGGCATGTGTGGGAAATAAGGCATCAACTCTCAAAACAAATAAATTTCTTCCTGTAATGCAAAGTTTAATCTATGGTGATTTGCTAACAATTTTCACATTGCAATTAGATTGACATGACATCTATTTGAATATATTTGCATGCTTTGTAAGGCAAAACTTCCAATTTCAAAATATTTGGCTTGCTAAGTCTCCTTAGAATATGTCTCTAGAATCATGGCGGTAATCATTAATTCTATAGTGTCAACTTTATAGTAACAACTATTTGATAGAATTATTTGAGAAACACTCTAATAATCCAGTGTCCCAGGAGCCTTTGAGTACAGGATAAGATTTCATGGGGACACTGAACCGTTAGAAAAATCTTATAAAAACATTAAAATTAGATGTTGACAGAGCTAATCCCCAACATTTTCATGAAAATGAACCTGACATAAAATTACATTTGTGATGAAAACTAGTAAAACCTGGTGTATGCACCATAATAAGAATAATCACGAAAGAAACATAAAGGTCAGCTGTTTTTTTATTATTATTATTATTATTTTATGAAAGAGAACATTAAGTAGAGGAGACGGACAGAAAGGAGAGCCAGGCTAAGGGAAGCTGCCCAGGGACCAGTCACACACATGACACTGGACCATGACAACAATGGAAGATATTATTTTTGCACGAAAGTAAAGTTCTTTGCTGTGACTGCCTAGAAATCTGTTGTCTTCTGTACACTATCTAGACCACACATGTTGAATGGGATAGAACTCAGATGCCAAGCACAATGTTTCGAAACGCCAGGCTGCCTTTTGGCTCACTGGAAAGTGTTCTGTGGCTGATAAACAATTATTGCTATTAGCAGAAGTCTGAGAAATGACATTAAGTGGTACATATACTTTATGGCTTTGACGTAGATTATTGGATTTCTAAAGTGGTTATCAAAATTTATTATTTAAGCTGTATCTCATGGCCATGCTTTGTAGAGTACTTCATTTATTCTTTCAGAACTGCTCAAGATTTTCTCTTTCTGTCTAACAATTTTGTTTTAATGTACACTATGTTCACACCAGGTAACTCTGGCAACGTAGTGGTTAAGTGCTACTTTTGCTAACCAAAACGTCAGCAGGTCGAATCCACCAGGCACTTCTTGTAAACTCTATGGAGTAATTGTGGGAACCCTGGTGATACAGTGATTATGTGCTCGGCTGCTAACCAAAAGTACAGTGCTTCAAACCTACCACTCACCTCCCGGCGAGAGAAAGATGTGGCACCTTGCTTGTGTAATGATTACAGCCTTTCTACTCTGTCCTATCAGGTGTGAATTGGAATCAATTCCAGTGTACATTTATTATAACTTTACTTGGACCTCAATGGGGCACTTAATCTGAGAATTTAGATCGTTCTTGGGGGGAAAGTGTTAGCAGTTTTCAAATTGAATATTGCTTTTTCTAGAAATCTTTTTTTTTTCGTTTTGCTTACATTCTTAACTCCATGGCTCTTAATTTCTTTTCCTTCTGTCTCTCTATATACTATACCAGAAGATTCTCTGTATTTTATCTTCCAGCATACTAATCTACTCAAGTGTGACTTCAGAAGTGTCAAAGCAAGATGCTAAAAGCATTTGAAATAAATACTTTTGACAATGGTTTCTTTTACGCTAATTTAACAACCAAAGATAGCATACAATGCATAGCTTGCTTTTGGAAATGAGTTATGTCTGTTGGTTCTCCTCTGAATCCATTACATACGATACATTGAACTTACTATGTGCAAACCACAGAGCAATTACACACACTCATACACACTCACTGTTAGTAATCCAAATGAACAAACTATTTGGGGCAGGAAATTTTGTATATCAATTACAGAATTCAGGTTATCATATCTATTGTTGTTAGGTGTCATAAAACAGGTTCTGATTCATAGCAACACTGTGGCACAGAGTGGAACTGTCCCAGAGTGTTCCCAAGGAGGGTCTGGTGAACTGCCAACATTTTGGTTAGTAGATGAACTCTTAACCATTATATCACAAAGGCTCCATCACATTTACAGTGTTAATAAATAATCATTACTGGCATAGGGCTTCCCCCTTTCTGACTTACTGGCTAGACTTCAGAAAAGCAGATTCTTGGGGAAATCAGTTCTGTATGACCAGTTGGTCCATAGACAGTGTCTGTTTTAATTTTATTTATCTCTTTCTTTCCTTCATTCCATCTTTTGTAATACCTTGCATAAAACAAGATAATGGAGTTAAATAAAAAAAGTAATAAAATATATGCATGTATATATTTAGAAAAAATACCGTTTGAATGTATTCAGCTGATGTGAACCTGTGACACCAACTTTATTTGGTCAAATCATCAGATTTGTCACACCCAACATCAAGATTTCTTGTTTTCAAAATTTTTCATTAAATATGTTCTCTTACCTATGGAATTATTACCTACAAATAAAAAGGATGGTGAAAGTTTAAAACCCAAAGTCTGAAAAAGGTATACTCAATATAATTTATTCATTTTCAGAATAAAACCGTTTTTGAGTATGTGCTAAGCATAGCGCTAGATTATAGGATACATAACTGGATATTACAGATACAAGAAATGTATAATCCAGTAAAGAAAACAGTTTACTAAAGAGATGATGATCTAGGATTCAGAAAGATCTTTCCCAAATTTAAATTTTTCATGTGTGAGATTGGACAATTAGGTTCACAGACTCTTCCTAGAAAAAGTGCTACATACTTCATTGCTGAGTATCACAACGGTTACCTTTAAAGTACTCCCCTTGGGAAGCTCCACACTGATGTCAGTGCCTAGTCTGCCCTTCAAAGCAAGTTTGGACCTCTTCTCTGGACTGACCATCAGAGTTGTCATTATAATACTCCTGATGCCCTGAATGTCATCGAAATGTCTACCTTTCAGTATTTTGTTTGTCTTTGGAAAAAGAGAAAGTCATTGCGGGTCAGATCAGAGGAGAAGGGAGAATATTCCACTACAGTTGTTTACTGGGTAAAAACTTCCTCACAGACAACTGTACAATTAAGTTCACGAACTTTCCACTGTGCTACCATGGGTGGTGGCCATTCCAGAAAGACTTCCAAAATTGCTTTGAAGGTTAAATTAGGCACTGGTATCAGTACACAGCTTCTCAAGGGGAATACTTTGAAGGGGACCATAGTGATATTCAGCAATTAAGTATGTAACTCTTAGAACAATTAAGTTCATGGACTGAATTGTCAGGCATCAAAAAAATACAGCTATCTACTGTATTTTAAGTTTAAATATTCTGTAGATCAGCAGTCAATAAACTACAACTCACAAGACAAATTAACCCTTCCATTTGTTTCTGTAAATAAAGTTTGATGTGAGCCTGTATTACACTGGTTTCCATAGAGAAGTAAAACCAGTGAATGTCTGTCTGTCTCTCTGTCTACCTACCTACCTATTTAAAGAAACAGAGATAAGGTGAGAGAGGGAAATTTATCTCAAGGAAATGGCTCATACCGTTGTGGAAACTAGCAGGCTCTAACTGTGGTTCTCATGAATTGAATTGTGTCTTCTAAAATAATGTATCAACTCGATTAGGCCCTATGTCCCAGTATCATGTGTTTGTTCGCATTTTGTGATCTGCTATGATTACTCTAAGTGTCATAAATCCTATGATGCTATTCAGGAAGCATTAGAGGAAGTCATCTCAATGAAGCATAACTCAGTGTACAGAATGAGGGTGTGTCTTGGTCCAGTCTCTTTTGAGATTTAAGAGTGGATTGAGCAGGTAGAAGAGGAGTTTCATTATTGCCAAGTAAGAAGAACCTGGAGCAAAGCAAGCTCTTGGGACCCAGAGTCTGTGTACTGAGATGCTCCTAGACTAACAGAAGATACATGACAAGGGCCTTCCTCCAGAGCCAAAAGAGACAGAAAGTTTTCTCCTGGAGGTGTTACCTTGAATTCAGACTTCTAGCCCACTAAAGTGAGAGAGAATAAATTTCTGCTTGTTAAAGTCATCTGTTTATGGTATTTCTGTTACAGCAGTACCAGATATCTAAGACAGGGGGTCAGGTTCCAAACAGGATCTTTGTAATGGGTCATGTAGCTATGAAGGCTTCAGAAATCAAGACTGTCATATCAAATGGCAGGCTGTTGCTCACAGGCTGCAGAGACAGATGAATTTAGGATTGGCAGGTCAAACTGTATGCCACTGGCTCAAGTCTCAAGACCTAGAGGTCAGATGACCACGAGCCAGATGCAGTATCAGGAGTGAAAAATGTCAGAAAGGTTTGCCAGGATGTTCATATATATTGGATGCAGGCTACACCCTTGACAAAATCCCCCTTATAACTGATTTTCTGATCATATTATATCATATCATAAACATGATTGCATTATATCATAAAATGGAAAATAACTGCATTATTACCTAACAGCCAAATTACAGCATTACATAACTGCCAAAGCAGTGAGAGCCGTGGTCTAGTCAAGTTAACACACAACTTTATCCATCATAGAACCATACTCATTCATTTACTTATCTATGATGATTGAGGAAACTCTGGTGGCATAATGGTTTAAGTGTTACATCTGCTAACCAAAGGGTTGGCAGTTCAAATCCACCAGGTGCTCCTTGGAAACTCTATGGAGCAGTTCTACTTTGACCTTTAGGGTTGTTATAAGTTAGATGTGACTCGATGGCAGTTTTTTTTTTTTTTTAATGACTATTGATGCTACAACAAGTTGAGCTATTGTTGTTGTTGGGTGCTATTGAGTCAGTTCTGACCCATAGCAATGCTATGAGCAACAGAACAAAACACTACCAGGTCTTGTGCCATATCCACAATCATTTTTATGCTTAAACCCATTGTTGCGGCCACCGTGTTAATCTGTCTCATCAAAGGTCTTCCTCTTTTTCACTGACCCTCCACTCTACCAAGCATGATGTCCTTTTCCAGGGGCTGATCTTTCCTGACAACATGGCCAAAGTATGTAAGATGCAGTCTTGCCACATTTGCTTTCTAGGAGCACTCCAGTTGTACTTCTTCCAGAACAAGTTGAGTAGCCGTGGCAAGTACATGTTGCCATTGAATCAATTCCTACTCACAGAGGCCCTATAAACAGAGTGGAATGCCCCTTAGAGTTTCTAAGGAACATCTAGTGGATTTGAACTGCTAACTTTTTGGTTAGCAGGTAGAGCACTTAACCACTCTGCCAGCAGGGTTTATGAGGGCTCTATTGCCTATCATAATTGCATCTTGCCCCATGTTGTTGTTGTGGTTAGGTGCCATCAAGTTGCTTTTTACCCATAGTGACCCTGTGTACAAAAGAATGAAACACTGCCTGGTCCTACACCCTCCTCAAATCATTGTTATGCTTGAGCCCATTGTTGCAGCCACTTTGTCAATCCATCTCAATGATGGCATTCCTCTCATCCCCGGATCATCTTCCGTATAAGTGTGATGTCCTTCTCAAGGGACTGGTCCCACCTGATAACGTGTCCAAACATGTGAAATTCAGTCTTGCCATTTTTTCTTCTAAGGAATATTCTTGCTGTACTTCTTCCAAGACAGATATGTTCATTCACCAGGCATTTAATGGTATATTCAATAATCTTCACCAGCACCATAATTCAAAGACATCAATTATTTACTCTTCTCATTGTTCAACTTTTTCATGCATATAATAAGGCGATTGAAAACATCATGGCATAAGTTAGAAACATTTTAATTGTTGAAGTGAAATCTTTGCTTTGTAACACTTTAAGGAAGTGTTTTGCAGCAGATTTGCCAATGCAATACATTGTTTGATTTCTTGACTGCTGCTTCTGCGGACATTGATTGTGAATTCAACTAAAATGAAATACTTGACAAAGTTAATCTTTTCTTCCTGTATCATAGCGCTACTTATTGATCCAGTTGTGAGTATTTTTGTTTGCTTTATGTTGAGGTGCAATCTATACTAAAGGTTGTGTTCTTGGATCTTCAATAGTGCTTCAAGTCATCCTCACTTACAGCAAGCAACGTTGTGTCATCTGCGTTACGGGTCTTCCACCCATGCTGATTCCTTGTTCTTCATATAGTTCCATTTCTCTGCTTATGTAGTCAGCACACAGACTGAATAAATACAGTAAAAGGATACAACCTTGAAACACACATTAGCTGAATTTGAACCACCCGTTATCCCATTATTCTCTTCCAATGACTACCTCTTTGTCCATGTACAGTTTCTCATGAGCACAATTGACTGTTCTTGAATTCTCAGTCTCTGTAATGTTATCTGTGATTTGTTGTGATCCACAGATGCTTCTGTGTAGTCAATAAAACATAAGTAAATATCTTTCCAGGATTCTGCTTTAACCAAGATCCTTCTGGCATTAGCAATGATATCCCTCATTCTTGGCCCATGCAGAACAATTTTTTTTTATTTTTATTTAACATGACTGAGTGAAAATGTACATTCACGTATAAATTTACATGTCCACCTATATGCAGCTTCCACTGCTCTCCCTGTCCGGTGACAGCACACTATTCCTCTCTGCTCCGTACATGTCTCATTCTCCCAACAGCCTCTTTTCCCCTCCTCTCCATCCACTCCCCTTCCTCCAGCCAGAGGTCAGCAAGATGATATCCTATAGATGTATAGAACCATAAAGTGCTTCCAATATATGGTCAGTCCCATGCAGAACAATTTTACCAACCTACGCTTCTCACTATATGTAATGATTTAAGTGCAATCCAAAAATGCTTACTATTTTTCTCAAAACAAATTAATAAATACCTCATGTCTGTAGGAACAAAAAAAGTTGTCCTTAGAAAATTTTAGTAGTAGGAAAGTTACATTATGTTTAATTTGAGTTTGTACCAGTATAATCCCTCAGAAAGTCTTTAGAACACAATACAAAAAGTTGAATTTTCCACAGAGACAATAAAAAAAGATCATTTTTATACATTTTCCAATAGTAAAAGTAATTCTTAATAAGAAATAATCGTTAGCTAATTTGCTAGTTCATCTACAAAGACTCTCTTTAATATCTTACAGTTAAGTAGAAAAATAGAAGTAAAGTGAACACAAATTATTAATTGTCTAAATTTTCCCTTTTCAACAAAGTGATGATCCTTGAGGCAGAGTAGTTCTTTTGCTCGACACATATTTATTAAAGAGAATTTTCTATAATTAAGTTATTCCTCAAAATGGAAAAGAAAAATGTGTAAAAGGCATGTGAGATTGTCATTCACTAATTTCACCTCTGGAGCTCAAAAAGGATCAAATGAATGTTTTCCTTGACAGTGAATAATGAAATGAACAATTTTTTTATCATCAGTGACATAACAGGGTAACCATCTCCAGTGAGGCAGAGGATGCTTTCTGGGAAGTTATCATGGATGAGTACTGGGGAAATATGGTGAATCTATATTAATACCTAGAACTCTTCCCAATTATCACATCAAAAATTATACAATGTTCTATTTCTTTTCACTATTTATTTTTACACTCACTAATTCAGAAATTATTAAGTACTTCAGAAGGATGCAGGCACTGTTTTAAACACTGGAATGTAAGATGCCAAGCCAAGTCAAGAGCCAAGCGCCAACAGAATGTAAGATATGCTGTACAAAATCAGGGACAAAAAGGAGAGTATTGGCACTTGGCTGGCTTGTTAAAAGAATAAGGTATACCTCTTAACTCTGTCCTTGTTTACAATTCTTAATTTTGTTAAATTATTTAAAAACTTATCCTTACTTGAATGTACAAAGTTACTTGTTTTATGCATTGTATGCATATTTTTCAAAAGTGAATTCTTGCTGCCTGTCTAAGTAATATACAGGATTTTATTTGCCTGATACATATATTCGAAAATTTTCTGTTTTTCCTCTAGAGTGGGTTGACTGTGCTGAGCTCCCTCCAATAACTTTCTTAGTGAAGACAGCAGAGAAAAGTGCCCAAGACAGAGTCACAAGAACAACAGAGCATGGCTTTTACCTGGAGCTATGCTTCATTGCAATATGACCCACCATATCTCTCTTTCCCCACTCTAATAGCAAAGATCTAAATCCCCCCCTGATTAATTTATTTGTAATGGGTTCTCAGAATCTATATCTACTCCCACTTGTGTTTGCACCAAACTTTCTAACTGTAATGTAATATGTATTAAAATTTCTCCTTTCTTTTTAAAATTTCAAATAACAATTATGAAACAGTCACCTTCTTTCATCTATACAGTAGGTGGCAAGCCCTAGAAATGCTTTTTATGTAATCATTTCAAACATAGTTACAATTAACATGTTTGCTGTTACTTATTATATCATAGATTCAAGATTCATTTGTAAATAGTTATCATGCCAACACTGCAATATGGTTTATCTTTCCAGAATGTGGTAGCATCTATTTATTTTGTTTTTCTCTGTGGGATAATTAGCATAAAAGAGACAGGCCATTTATCTCAGAATTCATACTTTATGGGCTGCATTTTATTCATATGAGCTAATACTCTTAAACCATGTGTCTTACTCAAGGGTCAGTAGGAAATACTTGATGTAAAATTACAAAAGCAATTTTAGTATCCTTGAGATTCATTGAGTCATAAATATACAAGAGAACTCAGTTCATAAAACATCACTGGACTGTTAAGCTGAATCTATAAAAGTTGAAACCAGAACTCTATTTGCGCTAACTAGGTTGGTCTATGATAACCAAATCCATTTATAACCAAAGCCTGAGCTTTCAGGAAAACTCAGGATGTTTTAACACTACATGCAATACACATATTTAATAACTAAAATGTAGCATACTGTTATTACAAATTATGTTGATTTTCTATGTTCTATAGTTCTATAAAATATGTATTACATTTTTGACTCCTAAAAAATCTGGGAAGATAGGCAAAGCAGGTATTAAGAAATGTTAAAAAATTTTACAAAGGCATTAAATTAGTAAGAACCTGCTCAGTCTCCTTGTACCCTATTTTAGTCAGCTAGGGCAGCTTTAACAGAAATATCACAGAGTGGATGGCTTTAACAAAGGAAGATTTATTCTTACACAGTCTGGTAGGCTGCAAGTCCATATTCAGGGTGTCCGCTCCAGGGACGGCTTTCCCCCTTTTCAGTTCTGCAGGAAATTCTGGTATTGCATTAGTCTTTGTCCAGACAGCATCTTGGTGCAGGAACCTCAGGTCTGAAGGACATGCTCTTCTCCACGTGCTGCTTTCTTGCTGGTACAAGATTCCCAATTTTCTGCCTGCTTCTCTTTCCTTTATTCTCTTGTAGGATGAAAGGATTAAGGGTGGGGCAAGCCATACTCCAGGGAAACTCCCTTTACAGTGGGCCAGGGAGGTGATCCTATGAAGGGATTTACAGCCGCACCCTAATCCTTTAACAGACAGCATAGGAAAACCACAAAATGGAGGACAGTCACAAGATACTGGGAATCATGGCCCAGCCACGTGGCTACACATATTTTTGGAGGGACACAAGTCGATCCATGACATCCCCAGTGCTGTCGAGTCAATGCCAACTCATAGCGACCCCACAGCACAGAGCAGAACTGTCCTGCAGGGTTTCCAAGGAGCACGTAGTAGATGTAAACTGCCAACCTTTTGGTTAGCAGCCAAACCATTTAACCGCTACACGGCCATAGTAGACCTGTTTGTAATGTTACAGACTTTTTTTTTTTAATTATTATTATGACTGCATGAAAATGTACTTTCCCACATGAATTTGCATGCTCACATATGTGCAGCTCCCACTGCTCTCCCTGCCCGGTGACAGCACAGTGTCCTCTCTGCTACACACATGTTTTATCCTCCAAGAAATCTCCTATCCTCTCTTCTCCATCCACTCCCCTGCCTTCAGTAAGAGGTCAGCAGGATGAAATCCTATAGATGCATTGAACCATGAGGTGCACACATGATATGGTCACCCTGTGTCGCCAAGTCCAACCCATTCCTGTCCAAAGAGTTGTCCTCCACTATGATTTATGGAGAGGGGCAGCATCAGGGCCAGGGGCCATGCTCCCAGGAGAATTTTCAGGTCCCTGGTCCATCAGTTGAGGTCTTTTAGTGGAGATCTCAGGGTGCACCCCTTTTTGTTCTTGTCTTGCCAGTGAGACTCAACTTTGTGAGCTCCATCACAGCTATCACTGGTTGCGGTCGGGCACCGTCTGGTTCTTCCGGTCACAAGTCGATGTAGTCACCCACTCACCTGTGTCTCTCTGTCTTCAGGGTTCTCTTTGCACCATGTCATTTCGGTCCTTAGTGATCATCTGTTCCTGCTGAGTTGGGACCATTTGCTGTACCCTCGGAAAGCAGCTTGACAGCTTTCCAGATGCCACTTATGAATGTGGGGTGCAGAAGGCTCTCTTAGCAAAATGCTAGCTGTGCCAGTTTCCCTCTATTTCTCCTGAGAGCGTGGTCCCCAGAGCCACTTCCCAGCTACTCTGTCCTTGAAATTTTGAATGAAAATGGGAGGAGTAATCACGTTATGTCAAAGTTCAGTTAATACTGATCTTCTTTCTAATGTCTGCTGTCACCAATTTCAGCCAACCAAATTTCTTTCAACTATCTAATCTAAACCCTCCCCCATGCCCTCCCCACCCTTACAGCCTTCAAAGAGTCTTTTCTTCTGTGCAAGAGTCTGTTTTTAAGTTCTTATGGTAGGGGTCTCATACAATATTTGTCCTTTTGTCTCTGAGTACTTTCACTCAGCATAATGTCCTCCAGTTGAAACCAGGTTATGAGATGTTTCCTGAAATCATTGTTGTTCTTTATTATTGCATAGTGTTCCATGGAATATATATGTACTATAGTTTTTATCTGCCCATTCCTCTGTTATTGGGCTTCTGGGTTAATTCCATCTTTTTACTACTGTAGACTGTGCTGCAATAAACATTTCTGTGCATGTACCAGTTGGTGTGAATGGCCTTGATTCTGTAGGATATATTCCAAGTGGTGGAATTCCTGGCTCAAATCGTATATCTAGATCCAGCTTTTTAAGGAAGCGCCAGACTGCTTTCCAAAGAGATCATACCATTTTGCAATCTCACCAACAGTGTAGGAGAGTTTCAATTTCTCCGCAGCCTCTCCAGCATTTGTTGTTTTGCATTTTTTGGATCATGGCCAACCTTGTTGGGGTGAGATGGTGTCTTAGGCTTCTAGGGAAGCAAAACCAGTAACGTGTAGGTAGAAGGGAAGATTTATAATATAGATAGATAGATAGATAGATAGAGAGAGAGATAGAGAGAGAGATAGAGAGATAGAGAGATAGAGAGATAGAGAGAGAGAGAGAAAGAGAGAGAGAGAGAGAGAGAGAGATAGGAAAAGGCTCACGCAATCACAGAAGCTGAATGTCCCAAGTCCTGGTGCAAGCCTCACGTGGCCAAGGAAGCTGATGAACCCAAAGTCAGCAGATCAGAGACCAGAGTTCTAGATCTCCAGTTGTGTAGGTCGGTGGATCCCAAGCTGGCAGCAAGAGAGAGAGGCAGAGACTGGTGAACCCAGGATCGGCAGGTCAGGGAGCAGGACTCTCAAGTGGTGACTGTAAGGACTGATGAATCCAACAGCTGCTAGTTCAAGGCCAGGAACCAGATGATGGAAGAAGAGAGCAGGAACTCCTGGCTACATGAGCAGACCGGCAGTAGGAGCAGAATGTCAAGACATGAGAGCTGAGGGGTGGGAAACCACCACAGACCCCACTCTGCCACTTAATATAGCAGCCAAATATGGAGTGGCCAAGTTGACATAATCCTGACCACCACAGATGATATCTCATTGTAGTTCCAGTTTAAATTTCTTTATATAGCTAGTGATCATGAGCTTGTCTGCATGTGTTTTTTGGCTGCCTGGATCTCTTCTTTAGAGAAGTGTTTTTCCATCTCCTTTGCCCATTGCTTAATTGAATGATTTATCTTTTCCTTATTGATATTTTGTAGTACCTTATAGATTATGGAGATCACGTGTTGGTCTTACATATAGCTGCCAAATATTTTTTTCTGTTCTGTTGGTGTCCTTTTAATTATATTAATAAAATCTTTGGATGTGCAAAAGTATTTGATTCTTATCAGTTCCCATTTACTTATTTTCTGTTCTGTTGTTCGTGGTTTGTTTGGTAGATACTGAAGTTTGCCTATATTGTGTATTAAAGCTTCCATTGTTGTTCCTGCTTTTCCTTGGATGAGTTTTATCATTTTAGATATGATATGTAGATCTTTTATCCAGTTTGAGTTGGTTTTTGCATGCGGCGTAAGATATGGGTCTGGTTTCAATTTATTGTAGACAGATATCCAATTTTGCCAGCACCATTTGTTGAAAAGATTGTTTGTACCCCAGCTTAATGTCTTAGGGCCCTTGTCAAATATCAGGTGTTCGTAGGAAGATGGTGTCATCTCTGAGGTCTCAGTTTTGTTCCGTTGATCTATCTGTCTCTTTTTGTACCACTTCCAGGCTGTTTTGATTACTGTGGCAGTGTAACAGGTTCTAAAGTCAGGTAGTGCAAGGCCTCCCAGGGTGTTCTTTTTCAGAAGTGCTTTACTTATCCGAGGCTTTTTCCCTTTTCAAACAGAGCTGGTAATTTGGTTCTCCACCTCATTAAAAAATGTCATGGGAACTTGTATTGGGATTGCATTATATAAGTAGATTGCATTGGGTAAAACAGACATTTTCACAACATTAAGTCTTCCTATTGATGAGCAGGGTGGGTTTCTCCATTTATGTAAGTCTCTCTTCGTTTCTTGTAGTAAGGACTTGTAGTTCTCTTTGTAAAGGTCTGTTATCTCTCTGGTTACATTTGTTCCTAGGTACTTTAAAGGCTATAGTAAATGGTATTGATTCAGTGATTTCTTCTTTGATAATCTCATTGTTGGTATAAAGGAATGCTACTGATTTACTTGTTTGTCTTGTATCCTGAGACTGCTGAACTCTTCTATCAGTTTCAATAATTTCCTCATGGTTTCTTTGGGATTCTCTGCATATACAATAGTATCACCTGCAAACAGGGAGATATTTATTTCTTTGCCAATGCAGATGCCCTTTATTTCTTGGTCTTGTCTAATTGTTCTGGCTAGAACTTCTAGTACAATGTTGAATAGGAGAGGTGAGAGTGGGCATCCTTGTATAGTTTCTGTTCTGAAAGGAAATTGTTTCATTCTCTCTCCATTTAGGATGATGTAGGCATTTGGCTTTGTATAAATGGCCCTTATTGCATTGAGGAATTTGCCGTCTATTCTTATTTTCCTGAGAGTTTTTAGCATGAATGGGTGTTGGACTTCATTGAATGCCTTTTCTGCATCAGTAGACAAAATCAGGTGATTTTTGTCTTTTGTGTTATGTGGTTGATCACCTTAATTGCTTTTCTGATATTGAACCAGCCTTGTATCCCTGCTGTGAATACAGCTTGCTCATGATGGATTATTTTTTTTATGTTGTTGTATTCTCTTGGCAAGAATTTTCTTGAAGATTTTGCTTCTAGGTTCATGAGTGACATCGATCTGTAGTTCTCTGTTTTGGTTGAGTCTTTCCCTGGCTTTGGTATTGGGGCTATGCTGGCTTCATAGAATGAATTTGGGTGTATTCCATCACTTTCTGTGCTGTGAAATAGTCTTAGTAGTATTGGAGATTACTCTTCTCTAAAAGCTTGGTAAAATTCTGCAGTGAAGCCGCCTGGGCCCAGGCTTTTTTGGTTGGTAGCTTTGGGTGACTTTTTCAATCTCTTCCGTTGTGATGGGTTTATTAAGTTGTTCTGCTTCACCTTGTGATAATTTTGGTAGGTGATATGAATCAAGGAATTGATCCTTTTCCTCTAGGTTTTCAAATTTGTTACAGTACAGTCTTTCATAGTATTCTGTTATGATATTTTCGCTTTCTGTCGAATCTGTTACGACAACTCCCCTTTCATTTCTTATTTGGGTTATTTGTTTCCTCAGTACTCTGGGGGTCAGTTCTACCCTGGCCCCTAGGGTCGCCATGAGTCGGATCCGACTCGATGGCACTTGGACTTGGCTTTTCTCTGCTTTTCTTTAGTCAGTTTAGCCAATGGTTTGTCAATTTTGTTGATCTTTTCAAAAAACCAGCTTTTGGTCTTTTCAATTTTTTCAGTTGTTCTTCTGTTCTCTAATTCATTTAGTTCTGCTCTAATCTTTATGATCTGTTTTCTTCTGGTGCCTGAGGGATTCCTCTTTTGTTCTCTCTCTACTTTTTCAAGCTGTAGGGTTAGTTCTTTGGTTTGATTTCTTTCTTCTTTCCAGATGTGTGCACTTTGGGGGATAAACTGAGCATGCTTTGGCTGTATTTCATAGGTTCTATTAGGAAGTGTTTTCCTTCTCATTGGAGTCCATAGATTGCTTTATTTCATCCTTCATTTCTTCTATAACTCATGGCTTTTTGAGCAAGGTTTTGTTCATTTTCCATGAGTTCCACTTTCTATGTTTCTTTAGCTATTAATTTTGTCTTTTATGGCTTTATGATCTGATGAGATGCTTTGCATTAGTTCAGTGATATGGATTTTGTTGAGAATTACTTTGTGTCTGAACACATGGTCTATTCTGGAGAATGTTCCATGTGCACTGGAGAAGAAGGTGTAGTTAGTTGTCCACTGATGGATAGAAAATTCTATATATATCTATGAGGTCTAGTTGGTTAATTGTGGCAATAAGGTCTTCTTTGTCTTTAGTGAGCTTTTTCCTAGACAATTTGTCCAATATCGAGAGTGGAGTGTTCAAGTTTCCCACTATTACAGTGGAATGATCTATCTTATTTTTGAGTGTAGTCAGTGTTTCCTCAATGTATTTAGGTGTTTTAATATTAGGTACATAAATATTTAGTATTGTTAAGTCCTGCTTGTGTATTGAAAGTTGCAGGAATCAATAGTGTCCATCCTTGTCCACGATGGTGGATTTTGCACTAAAATCAACTTTATTCGAGATTAGAATTGCCACACCTGCTCTTCTTTATGTGTTGCTAGCTTGATATGTATTCTTCCATCCTTGAATTTTCAATTTGTTCATATCTTTTGTGGTTGGTGAGATTCCTGTATTACATTTCTTGATTTGATATGTTGCATCTTTATTGTCCTTTATGGTGCTCCTATAATCCCCCTTAATAAACTATGTATAAACCCAATTTTATTTGCTACCAGTCTTACTAACCTCCTCTCCATCTGGAAGCACTATAATGACTGTAGTATCTCCTTCTTTTTAATATGATGACATCATGGTTTTCATGATATGATCACTGGATCATTTCTTTCACTATCATGGCTTTCATTGAGTTTGGAGCCTTCCCAAACTGAGTACATTTATGAATGATGTGTCCTGTATTTGCTTCTAAAATATAAAGTTAGTGGTTTTATTCTTCCAAGCCAAGTGATTCTTTCAGCATTTTTTGTAGCTTTGGTTTGGTTTTTACAAAGTCTCTGAATTTATGTTTGTCTGCTAATGTCTTCATTTCAGTTTCATATTTGAAAGATAGTTTTGAAGGATATATAATTCTTGGTTGGAAGTTGTTTTCCTTCAAGGCTTTGAATGTGTCATGCCACTGTCTCTGTGTCAGCATGGATTCTGCTGAGAAATCTGACGAAAGTCTACAGGGTTTCCCTCTAAATGTTAGTTTTCCTTTGATTCTTGCTGTCTTTAAGAGTTTCAGATTATGTTTCACTTTGTTAAGCTTAATTATAATCTGTCTTGGAGTCTTTCTTTTGAGATCTATATTGAGTGGCATTCAATATGCATCTTGGATATCTGTATTCTCTTCTTTCATAATTTATGGGAAGTTTTCTGTTAGCAGCTCAGCAACAATACTCTTTGTATTCTCAAATGTCTCACTCGGTTTAGGAACTCCAATTAATTGTAGATTGTTCCTTTTAACAGAGTCACATATGCCTCTTAATGCTTCTTCATTTTTCTTGTTTCTTTTTTCTGATTTCTCCTCATACATGCTGGAGTCAGTAGTACTGTATTCCAAGTCAGAAAGTCTAATTTCCATTTGTTCCATTCTGTTTTCTTGGCTTTGAATTGAAGTTTCTATCTCTTTGATTTTGTTCTCAATCTGTTGGATTTCAGAGTACTGGTGTTCCATTAGATCTAACAACTTGCTTAGTTTTTTATCTTGCTCTGCTGTGTTTTGTATAAGGTCTAGGAGGGTTCTGTATATGATCCTTTTGTATTCTTTGGTTATTTCTTTTGGGAGCCTGCTGAAGCCATGGCTGATTTCTTGGTTATGCTTTTATCCAGAGTTTGTTGCTGTTTGGGTATCATGTGAGTCAGTAGAGGCTGGGAGAGATGCTGTGATGATGCACTGCAGTTGTTTCTCTAGGCTGTCTTAAAATGAAAAGTAAAAGGCATCTGACAACTTCCCAAGTCAGTCAGGTTTTCAGATGTCTAGGTCGGTCTTCCCAGGTGGCAAAGTAAGCAGCTCTGGATCCAACCCTAGATGTTATAAACTAGTTCAAAATACAGAAAGGCTACTGCACTGGTGGCCTCTGCTGTTGGGTACCAGCCGTATGAGACACTGTGTAGAATTCTGCTTTACTGCTGGAAAAGCACTCTCGTCTGGGCAGGCACTGCCTCCTAGCCTAGGAATTACATCCTCCTGAGGCCTCCATATGAGTATTGTGCCCCCCAGTGGTACAAGGTGGCATCCTGCCCAACTCCCCTACCTGCCCCAGCACAGACCCATCAATGGCAGATGCAGAAAGAGAACAAAGATGCAGAGATACACAGAGTCTAAAGCCGAGCTCTTAAAATATGGCAATCTTGCCCACTGATCCCACCAGCAGTGTGTCTGAGACAAGCCTCCAGTCATGTCCCAGCTAGCCCAGTTGGCCAAGACAGAGAATAAAAGATAAAGTGGTCAATTACCCTCAGTATGTGAAAGCCAGCACTCACCAAGAGCGAGGATCAGTGAAAGAGAGGAAGCTTTCTGCTCAGTGATGTGAAGTCCAAATTAACAGCCCTGTGTTGTGTCCCAGGGCTTGCTAGGTGTCCAGAAGTCTCTGTTTAATTATCAATTCAGGTCTTAGTTTCCAGAGAGATTTAAGGAGATGTGTGTTTAGTCCACCATCTTGACTCTGCACTCCTAATGTTATAGACTTCTATTAAAATCCGATATGATGCAATGCTCACTTACAAATCATATAACAGATATCTTTTAATGCAATGTGGTGTAAAATAATAATACCATGTAATAACTCAAGCCATTTGAAGAAGAGCATGCCTGCAGCAGGGAAAAAATAGCTTTCCACAATTCGGAAAATTAGATGATCAGGATTTGTCAGAGAACACATAAGAACCTTAAATCTCTCCCTATGAGCCTCAAGAGCATATTAACCTATCCTTTTCTAGGAAAGGTAGAGAGAATAACAGCTGGGTAGTTTTGGGCAGCTCGTACTCAGTTTTTATGAACTTATAAGGGGAAAAGAAAGTATTGCTTGCTTTTTTAGGTAGAAAAATGGATCTCAAGTGTAGCTTTCAGGTGGCTAAAAAACATTATTACTATTTTTATCTAATTGGAATTTCGAGGCCTTGACATACTTAACATGCTCCAGAATAAATGAACCCCAAATTATAGCATTTATTCCAAGTGAATCATATTGACAAGTCACAAATTGTCTGAGGCCGTATCAATGAGAATACTGTTAATACAGCTAACAAACCATAACCAATGATCATTAATTTTATTAAAAATTAAAGATATTTTTGCATCAGTAATAGAATCTTAGAAAAATGTCTTCAGTTTTATCCTTTTATATCCATCTTTTTTTCATTTAGATATTAATATCTGGAGCTATGCCTAAAAAAAGAATCCCACGAATTCTAGTCTTACATGAAGCAAGGCTGAATAAAATTTATTCAATAAAACAATCAAATGCATTTACAAAAATCCCCCAAGCTATAGGCTTATGAGTAAAGAAGACATATTAGTTTAATACATCAAACGTACGACATAACACAAGGATTCCAAACTAAATGAAGATTTTTTTGCATTCTGCTATATATTATAGATGGGATAAGAGATACAGGCTTGCAGTACTTTTTCACATTGATGATAAGTGAGGGAAGGTTATTCTGGGGATCTGCCTATACCATCCAAACATGAACACATTTCTTTGATTGATACATTGACTTTTCTACAGTGAATGATTGATGTCTAGTGATTTATTGCTTTACAGGAATTATGTTTGATAGCTTAAAAAATATGACACAGTGCTATAAATATCATATGTATCTTATCCATACTTCTACAAAGTGAAGATCAAAATAGGAACAGTTCAACAAAAATATACCACAGATGATGCATGTTTTCATATAAACTCAATACATAGACATCCCAGAACCTACATAGCTTAAACTTAACATGCCAACTTGAGGAAGAAGCATTTTGTATTCAAATCTTAAAAAATACAGATGCTAAACAGAAATTTGAATTTTAGTATGTATTATTTCTCCAAATGCCAGCTACATATATATTTTAAATAGATTAAAATGGAAGTAATGGAATACTTCCCTTGCCCCTAGGGCCGCCATGAGTCAGATCCAACTCTACAGCACTTGGCTGGCTTAATGGAATATTTGCAAACCATGCATTTACAAAGAAAATTTGTAAGATGTTAAAATGAAAGTATTTAAATCTTTGTCTTAGTAACACGTCTATCAAAAAAAAAAAAAATGACTCCCAAAATTAGTGTAATAGAGAAGGCTGTTAAAAATACAAAAGTCTCAATCTAATATCTGGAGTTAATGATTCATTTCATTTGGAATGGAGATCAGTAAGAAGAATTTCAATTTGTTTTCATGTTGTTTAGCCACAAAGAAAACTTTGAAAAAAGCTGCCACTGATCATATATCTATTGAAAACATTTATTTGACTAAATAAAAATATAATTGGATATTAGTATTTAACTGTCATTTCCATTGTTTGAAAAAATAGAAATACAATCGTAGTTGAATATTTCCCAGTAAGACAGATTACTCTCAGTAGGGTCATCATCCTACTATAAAGAATAAGTTCCTATAGTCACCTTAGAAGGGTAAGGAGAAAAGGTAAACAGATAGCAAAGAAGAAGACTACCATCGTTGTCTTCCCCTCCTCCTCCCTGTAAAGAAATAATGCATGAGCAAAATGAAATGATAACAAGCAAACAAAAGAAGTATCCTTATACTTCCAAGCAGAAATTTATGAGAGTCAAGGTAGCATGGTTTTAAGAACCTGAACAGTGCACGACTCACATTTATTCAAAATCAAGAAGCAAATAATAGGGGGGCGGAGTCAAGTTGACGGACTAAGCCCACGTCACGTCTCCTTACATCCCTCTGGAAACCAAGACCTGAATTGACAATCAAACAGAACCTTCTGATCACCTAATCAGCCCCAGGACACAGCACAGAGCTGTTAATTGGGACTTCATACCACTCATCGAAAAACTTCCTCTCTTTCACTGACTCCCGCTCCTGGCTAGCCCCGGCTCACACGGACGGAAGGTAAACCCACCAGTTTGACTTTTTTTTCCCTCTGTCTCGGCTGGCGGGCGGAGCTGGGTCTTGCCTCGCGGCTGGACTCAGACGCGCTGCTGGGAGGATAGGCCGGCGAAATTCCCATATTCTGAGAGCCAGACTCGGGACTCCGTTAATCTAGACACTTTGAGCCTTTTGTATTGTAGCTACCTCTCAGCACCTTTAGCCCCTCTGTCTGCTGCCTGTGTGGAGGATGCCATCTTGGGTACGATGGCCACAGCTATACCTAATTCTTAGCTTGGGAGCCAGAGCCTGCCTACAGGAGAGTGCTTTTCTATCACAAAACCAGTACTCGACACAGTGTTGGCTAAGGCTAGGCCCTGTCAGCAGAGGCGAACAGGGCAGGAGCATTGCTATATTCTGAACTAGTTTGTTATCATCTGGGGTTGGATATACTGGTGCTTACTTCGTCAAATAAGAAGAGGGACCTCTACACCTGAAAACCTAATTGACTTGTGAACTGGTCAGATACCCCTTGCTTTACATTTGAAGACAGCCTAGAGAAACATTTGCAATCCATCCTCACAGTACTTCTTCCAGCCTCTATATACTCACATGGGACCCAAAAAAGCAACAGACAATTGTGGCATACAAGCAATCACTCATAGCTTCAGAAGGCTCCCAAACAAAGCAACCAAGGAGTTTTCCAGATGAAGAAACTTTTATGAAAGCATCAGGCAGTGAATACAAATTGATTATATACAGAGCTCTTCTAGGCCTTATACAAAATGCAGCAGAACAAAATGAAAAATTAAGCAAGTTGTTCAATCTGATGGAATACCAGTACTCTGAAATCCAACAGATCAAGAAGAAAATCAGACATAGAAACTTCCATGGAAAGCCAAGAAAACGAATGGAACAAATGGAAAAAAGAATTTCTGACTTGGAAGACAGAGCTACTGATGCCAGGGTCTATGAGCAGAAATCAGAAAAAAGAAATAAGAAAAATGAAGAAACATTAAGAAGCATGTGGGACTCTATTAAGAGGAACAACCTTCGATTAATTGGAGTCCCTGAACAGGGTGAGACATCTGAGAACACAGAGAGTATTGTTGCTGAGCTGCTGAAAGAAAACTTCCCAGAAATCATGAAGGAAGAGAATGTAGATATCTCAGATGCATATCGTACGCCACCAAATATAGATCTCAAAAGAAAGACTCCAAGACATATTATAATCAAGCTTAACAAAATGAAACATAAGCAGCAACTCTTAAAGGCAGCAAGACTCAAGGCAAAGCTAACATTCAGAGGGAAACCCTGTAGGCTCTCGTCAGATTTCTCAGCAGAAACCATTCTAGCACAGAGACACTGGCACGACACATTCAAAGTCTTGAAGGAGAAGAACTTCCAACCAAGAATTATATATCCTGAAAAACTATCTTTCAAATATGAAAATGAAGTTAAGACATTCCCAGATAAACAGAAACTCAGAGACTTTGTAAAAACCAAACCCAAACTACAAGAAATACTGAAAAAAGTCCTTGGCTTTGGCTTAGAAGAATGAAACCACTAACTTTATATTTTAGAACAAGACACTACTCAATACTCTACTCATTTAGGGAAGGCTCCAAAGTAAATCACAGCTTTGATTTGGAAAGAAGCAATCTAGTGATCATCATGAAAACTATGGTGTCGCCATAATAAGAAGAGGGATGTACTACAGTCGTTATAGTCCTTCCAGATGGAGAGGAAGATGACCAGACTGGTAGTAATTAAAATTGGGTTTATAAATAGTTTACTAAGGGGGTTCATAGGGGCAGCTATAAAGCACAACAAAGATGTATCATACCATTTCAAGAAATCTAACACACGAGTCTCAACAACTATAAAACCAGCTCTGAAAAAGGTGAAAAATCAACTCACAAAAAAGAGTGTCTCAGAAAAGACTAATAAGAACAACAGAGAAAACATCAACATAAAAATAAACATATCACAATGGCAGCAGTGAACACATACCTATCAATAATTACATTGAATGTGAATGGACTGAATGCTCCAGTAAAGAGACACCGAGTGTCATCTTGGACCAAAAGACACGACCCATCCAAATGTTGTCTACAAGAAACTCACTTGAGACCTAAAGACAGGAACAAACTGAAAATTAAAAGTTGGAAGAATATATATCAAGCTAACAATGAACAAAGAAGAGCAGGTGTGGCAATTCTAATCTCAGACAAAATCAATTTTAATGTCAAATCCACCATCGTGGACAAAGATGGACAGTATTTATTGCTGAAAGGTTCAGTACACAAGCAAGACTTAACTATATTAAATATTTATGCACCTAATGTCAGAGCATCTAAATATGTCGAAGAATCACTGACTACGCTCAAAAGAGAGTTAGATGACTCCACAGTAATAGTGGGAGACTTTAACACTCCACTCTCATTACGAGACAGATCATCTAGGAAAAAGCTCAGTAAAGATACAGAAGACCTCATTGACACAATTAAACAACTAAACCTCACTGATTTATACAGAACTTTCCACCCATCAGCAGACAACTACACCTTCTTCTCCAGTGCACATGGAACATTCTCCAGAATTGACCACGTGATAGGCCATAATGCAATGCTCAACAAAATCCATGCCACTGAATTACTGCAAAGCATCTTCTCAGACCATAAAGCCATCAAAGTTGAAATCAATAGCAGAAAAAACATAAATAGAAAGTGGAACTCTTGGAAACTGAACAACACCTTGCTCAAAAAAACATGAGTTATAGAGGAAATCAAGGATGAATTAAAGAAATTCATGGACTCCAATGAGAACAAAAACACTTCCTACCAGAACCTATGGGATACAGCCAAAGCAGTGCTCAGAGATCTGTTTATCTCCATAAAAGAAGCAAATAATAGACTTCCCTTAAAGTTAGTTCTACGTGAACCTGATAAGTAAGCTCCATGTTCTCTGAGGTCATTTGAAATGAAAATTTACAAAATGCGTAAGAAAATGAGAACCAACATTTCTAGGTTTACTTTAGCTTGACTAAGTGGAATATTAATTTGAACCTAAAGTTTGTTGGTTCCATAAATCAGGTGTGTTTGGACAAAAGTAGTTGATACGAAGGTCAATTCCAGTTCCACTATATGAAGTCAATTCTACTACATGAAGACTTCCATGGAACTAATTTATTCAAAGATAAAGGATCCTCAATACTGGGATGCTTGAGCCATGAAAAACAGCTCAGTGTTGAAGTGGAACTACACTGACTGTCTTAAATATATATGGTAGAGTTTGGATTCCAAGGAAGCTACTGTGGAATTCCTTAATGAAACATATTTTTTCCACTGAAATTTACTGCATATTCCAATTATGTCAAGGATCATTCTAAACACTGCCATGGCATTAGCCAAAAAAAAAAAAAAAAAAGCAAATTTCCTGCCCTGAAAAATCTTACGTGAGTGCACAGTGGGACACATAAGCTACTGTCCACCAGGCTGTCCATCCATCCATCTAGATAAGAAGATACCAAGATAAATGATTATAGTAAGGATGAACCTGATGTCTTTGTGATGAGGGTTTAAATTAAAATGTTATGGTGTTACATGGCACTGAGCTGATTCTGACTGAGTTACCCCATGTGTGCAGAGTAGAAAGTTCCATAGGATTTTCAAGGACATGACTTTTCAGAAGCAGATTGGCAGGCCTGTCTTCCCAGGCACCTCTGAGTAGATTTGAATGGTAAACCCTTCAATTAGTAGTCCAGAGACAAATCTTTTGCACTGCCCAGGGACTCAAATTAAGGTGAATATGACTTGAATTAAGTGAAATATTCTGTAAACAGCAAAGTACCAGGTCATAAATGAGGTGTTAGACCCCTAGAGGGAATCTGGGTTTTGATCTAACTGGGTTGAAAAGGCTGAATTTGTGGAAAATGTCAAGAACTAGTCCCAAAATCAAATTAAATCAGATCATGTAACATATGATTAAATGAGGGAAAAGATATTGACACCTTTTGGTAGAAAATAAATATCGTGTTTAAAAATTGATCTCTGAGACCCTAGTCTCTGGATCACTATTTTGAATTCACTACACTCACTAACTCTGACATTTGGGCAGGTTATTTAAATTTTATGTAAATTTAGTGTGTCTCAGTTACTTTGTCTATGAAGTTAGGATACAAGTAGTTTGCTGTAATGAAGCAGTCACTCAATTTTTTACTAATATTATTTATTTACTTACCAAAACTTGTTCCTAAATGTATTTATCTATATTTTCAAGAATACCACATTTAAAAACTTGGCTAATATTATCTATCAAGTTTGATTCTGGCTTATAACATATTTTACCTATATAAAATTTCATACATTTAAGTATGGTAAAATATTTCAGTGGCTTCTACATCTCTTGTAGATAAATCTAAAGAGTTGGCCATAGTGTGCAGCTATCTCATTTTCAACATAAAAATATATCAGATACACAAATGTTCATAACAGCACCTTTCACACTTGCCAAAATGCATAAGTAACCCATATAGCTATGTACGGATGAATTAATAAACTGTGATATACTTATAAATGGAATATTAACCAGTCATAAAAAGGTATGAAGTCCTGATACATGCTACAATGTGGACAACCCTAGAAAACATGGCAAGTGAAATCAATAATAGTAGTTGCTGTGGAGCCAACTGGGATAGTGCTTTTATATAGTAGATTAGAACTGTCCTCATAGTGTTGTCAAGGCTAGAAATCTTGATGGAAGTAAACTACCACATCTGTTAGCAACCAAATGTTTTAACCATTGCACTGCCAAGGATCCTATACAGTTAACATACTTAACCTGGACAGGCACTTGAACGCTGGATCCTCAGATTAAAAGCTTAGCACTTTATCAACGAGCTATCCAAGTCCGAGGCCTAAACTGAACTCTTTGTGATGGAGTAGATTTGGACTCACAGCACCCCCTATAGTAAAAGGTAGAACTGATTCCTAGGGTTTCTACAGAGCAGATGGTGGATTTGAACTGCAGACATTTTAGTTAACAGCAGAGCTTTCAATCACAGTGTCACCAGGGGGTCCTATAAGTGAAATAGCCAACATGAATGGTCACATATTGCATGATTCCATTTATACGAAATGCCCATAACGGGTAAATTCGTAGAGATGGAAAGCAGAGTAATAGTTGCCAAGGGCTGGGGTAAGAGGAGTCTGGGGAGTGAGTGACTGCTTAATGGGTCTGAGATTCTCGGAGAAGTGGGTAATTGTGAAAAATGAGTTTGAAAAAGAGGCAGTGAGAACCACAGGAAGGGTAATTTTATGAAAGAGTGCTTATAAAGTTTGAGGATCTGTGAAATTAATATCTTCAAATTATCCATTCCAATGCACTCCCTGGGATATCAGAAGTATGTGTCAATTTAAAGAACAATGCTTTAAAGGAAGATATGTATCTTCTCTACATGTTAAATAAAAGTCTCCGGGAGACTGAATAATTTTACATTAACAATTTTCTATACTCTTTTTTATACTTTATAGAGCAATATTACAAAGATCTTGTGGTTTGTCCATACTATCCTTATAAATGAATGTGTTTGTCTGTCTTGTCATAGTGAACTCCCTGGAGTAATATTACACTAATGTAACTTATCAACTACCATAATGCTTTAGTTTAATGCAATTAAACAAATATTAGGGTGTCATCTTTTGCATCTTACAGGCTACCCTCTCTTTTTATATATGTTAATTTTTATTTTAACAAATTAAGTAAGCAAGTACTATTTGATGGCGTTACAAAGAATTGGTCACACAAACCTGAACTATCTTCCCTTATGGAGCTCTAAGCCCATTGATTCAATCTGTTGCAGACACTATGTCTAGAGTTAGCTTTTTTACTCACAGATCTAATAATCTCATTCTCAAACATTATATCTAATGTTATAAAACACAACCCCTACCCACAAAGAACGTGGAGTATTTCAGCTACTGCATTAAGTACACTATACAAATAGGTGTTGAAAAACATACCAACAAGATGATGAAACAAGAAGCTCCTATCTCTCAGGAGAAATACCAAAAAAAAAAAAAAAAAAACCTGAAACTGTCAAAATTAGCCATATCATACCCCTAATATACCGTCAAAGATTCAAAGCAATTAAGAAAACACTGAATCAAGAAAAGGGAAATATCAAAGTGTTAGGACAACTCTGTACTTTATTTACTAAACTATGTGTAACTGTCTAACCCACCAACCAAATGGAGGTGATAGCCTTCATTTACAGCACGCTACCCTGGGCCATCATTCCCGAGAAAACAGAGCAGAGCTTACTCAAAAATTTTTCTGTTTGTCTGATCAAACTTGTTGGATATCTACCCAAAGGACTGAAACAAAGTGCCAGGCTCTCTGTTATGTACCTTAGAATGCATTTTATTTATTGTTAGGTGCCCATGTGTTTTAGTCAGCTAGAGCTGCTCCAACAGAAATACTGCAATGCGGATGGCTTTAACACAGGAAGATTTATTCTTACACAGTCCGGTAGGTTGCAAATCCATATTCAGGGCGTCCACTCCAGGGAAAGGCTTTCCCCTTGTCGGCTCTGGAGGAAAGTCCGGTATTGCATCAGTCTTTGTCCAGGGAGCGTCTTGGCACAGGAACCTCAGGTCTGAAGTACGCGCTCTTCTCCGGGTGTTGCTTGCTTGATGGTAGCAAGGTTCCCCTTCCCTGCTTGCTTCCCCTTTATCTCTTGCAGGCTGAAAGGATTAAGGGTGGGGCAAGCCATAATCCAGGGAAACTCCCTTTACAGCAGAGCAGGGAAGTAATTCCATGCAGGAATTTACAGCCCCACCCTAATCCCTTAACATACAGTTTAGTGAAACCACACATTTTTGGGGGGACACAATTCAACCCATGACACCATGAGTTGGTTCTGACCTGTGTAAAGGAAGGAAACACTACCCAGTTCTGTCCACCCTCACGATGCTTGAGCCCACTGTTGCAACTACTGTGTCAATTCATCTCGTTGAGGGTCTTCCTCTTTTTCACTGACACTTTAACTTACCAGCCATGATGTCCTTTTTCAGACACTGGTCCATCCTGATAACACGTCCAAAGTATTTGAAATGTAGTCTCGCCATCTGGGCCTCTGAGGAGCTTTCTGGCTGTGCTTCTTGTAAGACTGGTTTATTTATTCTTCTAGAAATCCATGATATATTCAATATTCTTTGCCATCAACTTAATTCAAAGGAGTAAATTCTTCTTCGGTCTTCTTTATTCACTCATTATCCAGCAGATTCATGTAAGACAATTAAAAAGTCATTGCTTCTGTTATAAAACACCTCTTATTTAAAGTGTTGAAAAACAAAGATGCCACCTTGAAGACTAACACACACTTGACTCAAGTCAGTGTTTTCAGTCACATTATACGCAAGCAAACACTTAACAATGAATAAGACAGAGAAGAATAAACGCCTTTTAACTGTGGTGTTGGAGAAGAATATTGAATGTGTTATGGACTGTCAAAAGATTTAACAGATCTGTCTTGAAAAAAGTGCAACCAGAGCTCTCCTTAGAAGCAAGGATGATGAGACTACATCCTACATACTTTGGACATTTTGTCAAGAAGGATCAATCCCTGTAGAAGGACATCATGCTTGGTAAAGTAAAAACCAAAAAAGCCAAATCCAGTGCCGCCAAATTGATTCTGACTCATAGCAATCCTATAGGATAGAGTAGAATTGCCCCATAGAGTTTCCAAGGACTGCCTGATGGATTCGAAGAGGGAATCTTTGAAGTCGGTGAAAATGAAGAAGATCCTCAGCGAGATGGATTGACACAATAGCTGCAACTATGATCTCAAGCATAACAATCATTGTGGGCATGGTGTAGGAATGGGCAATGTATCACCGTGTTGCACATGGGGTAAGGATGAGACAGAACTGACTTGAAGGCATCAGACAACAACAATTTCTTTGGTAATTTTCGTTTTCTCTCCTTTCCCATCCCTGGTAGCCATCAAGGAGTGTTTTATCCCACATGTGTAAACTTTTTGTTGCTACTTTATGAAAGCTGTCTAATACAGTAAAAAAAAAAAAAGAAAGAAAACAAAATATATTTCTTGACTTGCCAAGTCAGCCACTCATGGCGACTTAGGTATACTTTAATTCTTAAAGCAGTATCTTTGCTTTTTAACACCCTAAAGAAGTGCTTTTGAATAGTTTGTTTCCTTGACTGCACCTTCCATAGGATTCAAGTGTACTTTAGTCTTTAAAGGAACATCTTTGCTTTTTAACATTTCAAAGAGGTAGTTTTGCAGCAGATTTACCTAAAGCAATGCATTGTTTGATTTCTTGACTTTCCATTGGTAATGATTGTGGATCCAAGTAAAATGAAATCCTGGGCAACACCAACCTTTTCTCCCTCCAATGATGTTGTTTGTTGGTTCACTTCTGAGGATTACTGTGCTGTTAAAGTGAAATCCAGTACTGCAGCAATACAAAAGCCACGAAGGTAAGAGAAACTGACAAACATGTGGTAGTCAGAAGTCATGCAAAGCACAAAAGCAGAATTGCCTGAAACACTGTTATGCAGACAAAAAATTTATTTCCTTGGAGTCCATGGGTACAATTGACTTATAAAGGCGTCTTCCAGTAAGGCTGTTCTATATCTGACACTCTAAGGTAGCAATATTTATAAATCTATAGCTACCATATTTACTTTTTTTGATTACTCTTGACAAATAGCCATGAAAAGTTATACAATTCCACAACATGTAAAAATTATTAAAGTTTATTATTAAAACGAGTGTTCCATTGGTCAAATGTTCTTGTGGTTTTGTGAAATTTATGATGTGCATAATCACCCCGCCGAGAAAACAATTCCTACATTTAATCAAAAAATTTGAGACACCCAGGTCTTTTGCCAATCAGATAATGCCTGTCATCAAAGAATCTCACATTCCAATGACAAATTCCACCACCATTCCTCAGAGTATACACAAGAATCCATGCCAATCAATTTCTTTCAGTGAACAAAAATTAGGCCTTTCATGGACCACAATTTGGTGGATTTTGCAGCTGGACTTGAAGCTTTACCCTTATAAAATTGTTTTAACTCAAGAACTGAAGTCTAACAACTACAGATTTTGTTATACTTCTGCTGACTTGGCACTGGAACAATTGGAATTTGACCCTGCTTTTAGTCAAAAATCATCTTCAGGAATGAGGACCATTCTTGGATGAATGTTTTGTTAACAGACAAAACTGTCATATCTGGAGTGATGAGAAGGAGATTCAAGAACGTCCACTTCACCCTAAAGAGGTTACTGTTTCATGTGAATTTCAGTCCAGCAAAATCACTGGTCCTTATTTTTTCCAAAATGAATGAAGAGAGGCTGTGACTGTCAACAGTGAAGGACATTTGGCTATGATAACTGACTATCTAGGGCCTCATTTGGAAGATGCTGTGGTGGCCCTTTACCTGAAGTTATTTTTTGTATATAATGCCATCAAATGTACTTGTAAATAATAAAACAAAACTGTATCATTTAAACAACTTTTTTTATTCAAGTTCAAACATAAAACACCCTTATTGGAAGACCCTTTAGAAGAGAATGCTTAAAAACAGATCCAATCTGGAAACACTGCAATGTTTTGCTGTGTTTTGTTTTCCTGTTATTTTACATTTGTTTCATTATTTAATGTTTTTTCTTTGTAACTCATGTCATTTAAGGAAATATTGATGAGAACACTAACTGAATACAAACTAAAGCAACAGAATAACAATGAACATACATGACAAGTAATCCAATCTTTACAAATATACTTCAGAAAATCACTAGACCAACAAACTAACATGGGTTTAGACAATAAAGAAACAAAAGTCAGAAATGAAAACTCTGAAGAAGTGATATAATATCCAGAGTTTTCATATAACAAAGTTTAAATGCCTGCTTTCAACCAAAAAGAACCCCCACAAGAACTATGGAGAAACAGAAAAGGATGGCTTATTTAAAGAAACAACATAAAGCAACATGAACAGTATGTATGGTGACCATATACTTGATAAAATATAATATCAAGAATATGTAAACAACTCATATAACTCAACAACAAAAAAGCCAACACAATTCTAAAAATGACCAAAGGATATGAATAGAAATTTCTTCAATGAACATATGCAAAACTGCCAACAAGCTTGTGAAAAGATGTTCAATGTCATTAGTCATTAGAGCAATGTAGTTAAGACCACAATGAAATACTACTTCACCCCAGTAGCTTGGCTATTAGCAAAAAGTCAAAATAAATAAAGTGAGTAGAAATTGAAATACTAATGTATTGCTGGCAGAAATGTAAAATAGTACAGCCAATATGGAAAACAGTTTGGAAGTTTCTCAAAAAGTTCAACATGGAACTACCACATGACCAACTCTTCCATTCTTAGGTGTACATAAAATACTTGAAAGGATGGACTCAGACACATACATGTACACTTACGTTTACTGCAATATTATTCAGAACAACTAAAACGTGAGGGAAAAATGAGTATCCATAAACAAAATATGGTCCCTACATACAATGAAATATGTTTAATCTTTAAAAATAGTGAAATTCAGGGGCAGAGTTAAGATGACAGACAAAACACATGTCTCCCTAAATTCCTCTGGAAACCAAGACCTGAAATGATAATTAAATGAAGCCTTCTGGACAACCAGTGAGCCCTAGGACACAGTTTAAAGTTGTTAATTTGGATTTCACACCACTGAACAGAAAACCTCCTCTTCTTTGCCGTAACCCAAACTTGGTGAGTTCTGGCTTTCACTGACAGAAGGTAACTCACCAATCTAACCTTTTTTCTCTGTCTTGGCAGATGGACGGAGCTTGGACTTGACTGATGGCTGGACTTGGATGCACTGCTGGTGGGATCGACAGGCAAAATGCCTCATTTGAAGAGACCAACTTTGGACTCTGCATCTCCGCATCTTTGACCTCTCTTTCCACCTCTGCCATTGTACTAAGCTTGTACTAAGGCAGGAGGGGAGATATACAGGAAGGCAGATATATCCGTACAGAGGCCTCAGTGTGACCCAATTCCTAGGCTGGGAGGCAGTGCCTGCCAGGGGAGAGTGCTTTTCTGGCAGAAAGGCAGTATTTTACACAGTATTGCCTACAGCTGGGGCCAGCAGCAGAGGCAAGCAGGGCAATAGCCTTTCCATATATTGAACTAGTTTATAACATCTGGGGTTGGATCTAGAGGTGCTTACTTTGCCTGCTGGGAAGACAGACCTGTACACCTGAAAACCTGACTGACTTTGGAAATTGTCAGAAACCTTTTACCTTTCATTTTAAGACAGCCTGGAGAAACAACTGCAGTCCATCCTCACAGCATTTCTCCCAGCCTCTGTTGACCCATGTGATGCCCCCAAAGCAACAAACTCTGGAGAAAAGGGTAAACAAGAAATCAGCCATGGCTTCAGAAGGTCCCCGAAAGAAACCACCAAAGAACTTCCCAGACAAAGAAACCTTTCAGAAATTATCAGGAGGTGAATACAAAAGGATTATATATAGAACCCTCCTAGACCTTACTCAAAATGCACCAGAGCAAAATGAAAAATTAAGCAAGTTGTTCAATCTGATGGAACACCAGCGCTCTGAAATCCAGCAGATCAAGAACAATATCGAAGAGATAGAAACTTCAATTCAAAGCCAAGAAAACAAAATGTAACAAATGAAAAATAGATTTTCTGATGTGAAAGATAGTGCTACTGACTTCAGCATCTATGAGTAGAAATCAGAAAAAAGAAACAAGAAAAATGAAGAAGCATGTGGGACTCTAGTAAAAGGAACAATGTATGATTAATTGAAGTTCCTGAACACAGCGAGACACCTGAGAACAGAGAGAGTATTGTTGCTGAGCTACTAACAGAAAACTTCCCAGAAATTATGAAAGAAGAGAATATAGATATCCAAGATGCATGTCAAATGCCATTCAATAGAGATCTCAAAAGAAAGACTCCAAGACATATTATAAAAAAGCTTAACAAAATGAAACAGGAACAGAAACTCTTAAGGCAGCAAGACTCAAAGCAAAGCTACATCAGATTTCCCAGCAGAAGCAATGCTGCATGTAGACAGTGGCATGACACATTCAAATCCTTGAAGGAGAAGAACTTCCAAACAAGAATTATATATCCTGCAAAACTATCTTTCAAACACAAAAATGAATCAAGACATTCACAGACAAACAGAAACAGAGACTTTGCAAAAAAGAAACCAAAGCTACAGGAAATACTGAAAGAATCTCTTGGCTTAAAAGAACAAAACCACTAGCTTTGTATTTTAGAAGCAAATATAGGACATGTCACCACGAAACCTTCTCAGTTTGGGAAGGCTCCAAACTCAATGAAAGCTATAATAGTGAAAGAAATGATTCAGTGATCATATCATGAAAACTATGATGTCATCGTATTAAAAAGAGGGAGGTGCTACAGTCATTACAGTGCTTCCAGATGGAGAGGAAGTTAATAAGACTGGTAGTAATCAAAATTGGATTTATACATAGTTCATTAAGGGGGATTATAAGGGCGACCATATAGCACAATAAAGATGCAACATATCAAATCAAGAAACGTGCTACAGGAGTCTCAACAACCACAAAACAAACCCTGAAAAAGGTGAAAAATGCCCTCACAAAGAAGAAAGTCCCAGAACAGATTAATAAGAACAGGGAAAACATCCACACAAAAATAAGCATATCACAATGATAGCACTAAACACACACCTATCAATAATTACACTGAATGTGAATGAACTGAACGCTCCAGTAGAGGGACATTGAGTAACATATTGTATCAAAAGACATGACCCATCCATATGCTGCCTACAAGAAACTCACCTTAGACTTAAAGATATGAACAAACTGAAACTGAAAGGATAGAAGAATGTATATCAAGCTAACAATGAACAAAGAAGAGCAGGTGTGGCAATTCTAATCTCAGGTAAAATAGATTTTAATGTAAAATCCACCATCGTGGACAAGGATGGACACTATTTATTGCTGAAAGGTTCAATACACAAGTAGGACTTAACAATATTAAATATTTATGCATCTAACATTAGAGCACATAAATACATCAAAGAAACACTGACTTCACTCAAAAATGAAAGAGATTACTTCACAATAATAGTGGGGAGACTTCAATACTCCACTCTCAATATTCGACAGAATGTCTAGAAAAAAGTTCACTAAAGACACAAAAGACCTTACCAACATATACAGGACTTTCTATCCATCAGCAGACAACTACACCTACTTCTCCAGTGAACGTGGAACATTCTCCAGAATAGACCATGTGTTAGGACATAAAGCAATTCTCAACAAAATCCATACCATTGAATTAATGTAAAGTATCTTCTCAGATCATAAAGCCATAAAGGTTGAAATCAGTAGCAGAAAAGATGTAGATAGAAAGTGGAACTTATGGAAACTGAACAACATCTTGCTCAAAAGGTCACAGGTTATAGATGAAATCAAGGATGAAAGAAAGAAATTTATGGATTCCAGTGAGAACAAAAACACTTCCTACCAGAACCTATGGGATGCAGCCAAAGAAGTTCTCAGAGGTCAGTTTATCTCTATAAATACATACATCTGTGTTGGCACGATGCACAAGGGACGCCAACCGCTGGTGTGATTAATATAGGACACCACTTACAGGTGTGAAACGGGACAGCACTTACTGGTGTGAAATGGGACACAATGGACTGGCATGAAATGGGATACCACTTATGTTTGCAGTGTGTGTGAGATGCTGAGGTTGAAAAAATCACACTGACAACAACTTTTAGCTTCCTGTGGCCAGAAAAGGGACAGTCTCCTGAGACTAGAGACTGACACCAGTTTTTTTAACCCACCAGTTTTTATTGAGCAAAGTAAACAATTTTTCTGATGGGAAAGTGAGGAAAGACACCCTGTCAATGTCCCTTACTTCCAAAGAAGAAGAGGCATTCCCAGGGAGGGGGGAAGAGAAGCTCCTTAAACTGTACTCAGTGAATGTTTTTTTCAGCACATACTGATTTTCCAGTACACTGAGACAAAACTTGTCTCAGGGGCTTTTGACAGGCTTTTGACAGGCTTTGGCTGTTCTCAAGACAAGTCCCAACCTATCCACCAACAAGGTTAGGGTAAGCTGGATTTTACATTCTTTCCCAACATGCACATACCCTTACATCTGGAAGAAACAAACAACAACAACAAAAAAATAAACCCAAAGAACTAACCCTACAGCTTGAACAAGAAGAGAGAGAAAAACAGAGGAACCTCTCAGGCACCAGAAGAAAACAGATCATAAAGATTAGAGCAGAACTAAATGAATCAGAGAATAGAAGAACAATTGAAAAGACTGAAAAGACTAAAAGCTGGTTTTTTTGAAAAGATCAACAAAATTGACAAACGATTGGTTAAATTCACTGAAGAAAACCAGGAAAGGAAACAACTCAAGTGAGAAACAAGAGGGGAGTTGTCATAATAGATTCAACAAAACTCAAAAATATCGTATCAGGATACTATGAAAGTCTCTAACAAATTTGAAGACCTAGATGAAATGGACAAATTCCCTGATTCATATCACCTACTAAAATTATCACAAAGTGAAGCAGAACAACTCAATAAAACTATCACAAAGGAAGAGATTGAAAAAGTCATCCAAAAACTACAACCTAAAAAAGCCTGGGCCCAGATGGCATCACCACAGAATTCTACTAAGCTTTTAGAGAAGAGTTATTTCCAATATTACTGAGACAATTTCACATTACAGAAAGGGGTGGAATACTCCCAAATTCATTCTATGAAGCCAGCGTAATCCTAACACCAAAGCAAGGAAAGACCCAACCAAAATGGAGATCTATGGATCGATGTCACTCATGAATCCAGATGCAAAAATCTTCAACAAAATTCTTGCCAACAGAATACAGCAACATTTCCAAAAAATAATCCATCATGACCAAGTTGGATTCATTCCAGGGATGCAAGGCTGGTTCAACATCAGAAAAACAATTAATATGATCAACCACATAAATAACACAAAGGACAGAAATTACCTGATTTTGTCTATTGATGAGGAAAAGACATTTGATAAAGTCCAGCACCCATTCATGCTAAAAGCTTTCAGCAAAACAGGAATAGGCAGCAAATTCCTCAGTGCAATAAGGGCCATTTATACAAAGCCAACTGCCTATGTCATCCTGAATGGAGAGAGAGTGAAACAATTTCCCTTGAGGATGGGAACTAGACAAGGATGATCACTCTCACCTCTCCTATTCAACATTGTACTAGAAGTTCTAGCCAGAGCAATTAGGCAAGACAAAGAAATGAAGGACATCTGCATTGGCAAAGAAGAACTAAAAATCTCACTATTTGCAAGTGGTGCTGTATACACAGAGAATCCTAAAGAATCCATAAGTAAACTACTCAGACTGATAGAAGAGTTCAGCAAAGTCTCAGGATACAAGATAAACATAAGAAAATCAGTAGGATTCCTTTATACCAACAACGAGATTATTAAGGAAGAAATCACGAAATGAATACCACTTACTGTAGCCCCTAAGAAGATACAATACCTGACCAAAGAAATAACAGACCTTTACAAAGAGAACTACAAGTTCTTACTACAAGAAGCTAAGAGAGACTTACATAAATGGAGAAACCTACCCTGCTCATGGATACAAACACTGAACATTGTGAAAATGTCTATTTTTCCAAAGCAATCTACTTATATTATGCAATCTCAATACAAATTCCAGTGACATTTTTTAATGAGATGGAGAAACAAATTACCAATTTGTTTGGAAAGGGAAGAAGCCCTGAATAAGTAAAGCACTACTGAAGAAGAACACACTAGAAGGCCTCTCACTACCTGACTTTAGAAACTTTTCCACTGCTACAGTAGTCAAAACAGCCTGGAAGTGATACAAAAAGGGGCAGATAGATCAGTGGAACAGAAGTGAGACCCTGGAGATGACACCATCTTCCTGTTAACACCTGATATTCGACAAAGGCCCTAAGACATAAGCTGGGGTAAAAACAATCTCTTCAACAAGTGGTGCTGGCATAATTGGATATCCATCTGCAATAAATTGAAACAAGACCCATACCTTACACCTTATACAAAAACCAACTCAAACTGGATAAAAGACCTAAATATTATAAAATGATAAAGCTCATCCAAGAAAAAGTAGGAACAACAATAGGAGCTTTAATACACAACGTAGACAGACTTCAGTATCTACGAAACAAACCATAAACAACAGAACAGAAAATACATAAATGGGAACTGTTGCGATTCAAACACTTTTGCACATCCAAAGACTTTATTAACAGAGTTAAAAGGCCACCTACAGAGCAGAAAAAAATATATATATTTGGCAGCTATATGTCAGACTGATACATGATCTCCATAATCTATAAGGTACTACAAAATATCAATAAGAAAAAGATAAGTCATCCAGTTAAGGAATGGCAAAGGAGATGGAGCTTCCTGTCTGACCCTCCTGCCCCGGGCCACCAGGAATCAGGAACTACCAAAAGCCCCTGGGAACTGGTCACCTACACCTGAACCTGCCACAAGGAGGTGAGTCACTGGAGCTCATGCTGTTTCCTCTTCATGGGCTCAGGTTGTATAGGAGAAGATCCGTGGGGTAGTGTATGACAGCTTTAGTTACTATACGGGATGTCGCCAACTCTAGTGACACTACTGCAGCCAAGGTTCTGCACTGATTGTGTATATAATTTTAGGTCCATTTGATTTCAGCTGTTGCCACTCATGATTACAGTTCTCCATTGCAAAATCTTCCACAAAGGGACACCTTTTTATGTGTTCTGAACTGTCCTACTCTAGGAGGCTATTACATTAGTTCAGAGTGACTAGAATACCTATTTTACATAGTAACCTCAAATTTGGTCCAGAGATATTATGCCCTTCTTTGAAAAATTAGGATTAAACTCCACCTTCTAGATGAACTCCTTCCATATTGCCTTCTCTTCCTTATGAATTTGTTATGTTACATAAAAGTAGGTACAACATGTATCACACTCATTTATCAGTCTAGTTTCCAAAATATGACTTCACCCCAACAGGGCAGCTATTAGGGAAAAAAAAATGTATAGAAATTGAAACTTTCATGTATCACTGAATTCATTGTAAGAGTACTATTTTATTTACCGTCATCATTCTACATAGTAGCTCATGCTTAGAAAAAAGTCCTTATGTTCTTTTGCATAGTTTTCAGAATCGTTCCCTTCTATTTCATTATTTCTGTTTTTTTTTCTGTGTGTGTCCATTATTTTCAAAACTATGTCTTCTCCATGTATTTGATTGACTATAGACACTTTAATATGCATATTTAACTGAATAATGTTTAAAATTACCTAATACATCTATTGCTGCCCTGTAATAAGAGGATTGTAGACTCTCTTTCTATGTTCCCCAGGGCAGTGCTCCTTAGATACCCTTACTTTTGTGCTAATACACATAATACAACAATAAATAAAAATAAATAATGAATTAAAAAATAATGAAGTAACAATAAAAACAACCATTAAAAATAACCATAATTAGATTCATGAAATATTTTACTTGTTATTTTTCCTTGGTTTTTGTGCATCAGAAACCCTGGTGGTGTACTGGTTAAGTGCTATGGCTGCTAGTCAAAAGGTCAGCAGTTCAAATCCTCCCGGCATTCCTTGGAAAGTCTATCGGGCAGTTCTACTATGTACTACATGGTCACTATGAGTTGGAATCAACTGCACAGCAATGAGATTTCTTTTGTGCATCAGTATTTCCTTTTGGATTGCATTTTTTTCTTGTTAATAGACATCCCATTGGGGTTTATTAAGTAAAGATCTGTAAGTAATAAATTTTCTTAGTATACCTAAATGTAAAAATTTACCCTTCTTTTCAATGAAAGCTTAATACATAGTAGAATTCTGAGTTGACTCATTATACCCACTCCTCACTCATTACGCCCATCCTCTCCAACCACCTTCTCCTGTTTGTTCCAGTTCTCCTTCTCTCTCCTAGCTACAAACTCTTCCCCTGCCACCCCCTCCTCCTACTTCTGCTTTCTACTGCTCTGGGAAGGAAACCAGATAGAGAGCAGGGGCTGGTGCCAGAGCAGAGCCCTGCAAAACCCAGTGGGTCACTTGCACTGCGGGTAAGGGACAGTGGGTAAGCGACTGGGTTGGTAACTACATGGAAGCCTAAAGCTCGGGGCCGGGGTTGTTCCTGCTTGGCATCTCCATTTTAGAGGGATTGCCAACGCTCCTGTCTGACCCTCCGGCCACGGGCCACCAAGAATCAGGAACTACCAAAAGCCCCTGGGAGGTGGGCACCTGCACCTGCCACAAGCAGGCGAGTCACAGGAGCTCACGCTATTTCCTCCACATGGGCTCGGGTTGTACAGGAGAAGGCCCGTGGGGGAGTGAAGGACAGCTTTAGTTATGGTACTGGATGACACCAACTCTAGTGACGCTGCTGCAGCCAACAGTACTTTCACTTGGCACCTCTGAGTTGGTTACTGCCGGAAGTGCATCCTGAGTGCAGAATAGCTGGGTAGTAGATTTTACTATCGTTCTAAATGTGAAATTTCAGATAATGAGACAGTTGATAAGTGAGGAGTTAGTGTACATGTTCCAGACATCCCTCTGTTGTTCCTGGATAAACCTATTGTCAGTCAGTCACAATCTCTCCTCTTCTAGGGATTCTGTGTTTTCATCCTTGTAGTTTTTTAAAAATTATATTTAGTTTTGATATCTATTCTTTCTTGTTTCATGAAGTTCCATTCCACAGATCCTGGGATTACTCAGGTGTTCTGTGGGTCAAGTTTTATGTTTAACTCTGCTTGAGCCCCACTTGTTCACTTGTTTTGCTAGTTCTAGACTTTTTTTTTTGATTCAGGGGTTCATCTGACGAGTGTACTGGCAATTTGCAAATGACACTTATGTCTATCTGAGACTTACATATGTGTTTGCTTGGAGGTAAATCTACTTCAGTATACCATATTGACTGAAATTTCTTATGTTTATTTTTTTCACTACATCATCAAATAGAAGTATTATCTTTTTGTGCTTTGCACAGGATCGGTACTCAATATATTTACTGTTTCCTATTGAATTGATCTATTAACAATTGAAAATCATTCTCCTTCCAAAGAAAGTAATAGCATGAAACTGAAGAATTTCTAAGAACACATGGTTTAAGTGCTTTAACTTTCATCAGCAAAATAACATTCAAACACGTTAAAATAAAAATTATTGTCTCCAGTATTTTCATCAGTTTATTTTTTATTTTATATGAGCATAATATTTTATGAAACATATACAAGTGTAAAAGCATCAGGTTAACCTATTTATTAGGAATAACAGATTTGTTCCCTAAAACAACTGAACAACTATTGGTTCCCCAAGAAAGCCATTATTGCACACTACTTCTCTCTAGTAACAAAATAAGTTTTTATTGAGAGAGGCAAAAAAACATCCTAAAGCACGTTCACTGTAACTACATTAATTATGAATACAGTTTTAAATGTTAATCTATGTACAAAACAATATCCGAAAATCAACCTTCTGTTACATTTGTCCTATTGTGGGATAATGCAAGATGTTAAAAGAAAATCAAGCTGTTGGTAATCAGGTCCTGAATAAAGGATGACATTTCTATGGTCTGGGTCATCACAGAACACCTGCTATAAAATAAAGGACACAAATATATTATTAAAATAATTTATTCTGTTATAAAATAAACACATAAATGTTTATGCAAATCCATTGCAGAGAAAGAAGGTTTTTGCTAAAATTCCTCATGAGAAACCAGAGAAGAACTATATCCATTTCTATGAAGATACAAAATAACCTTTAATGACATTTATCTTCATAGCTACAATTCAAGAGTTATTGGGAAACAAAATTATATCATACTGGACTTAAAATTTTGAAATGAGTAGAGTCCATTTTAGACTCAATCCAAAGGAGTTTAATTACTATATTACTAGACCAGATATCAGTACAGAGTGGTCATTATTTGGACTACAGGGGTAATTTAATAAGACAACAAGGTATGTTCTTTAAAGGAAATAATTAAGTATAATAGTCTATGGACTATAGATGACCATAGTTATTGCCTTTAACTTTAAAAAAAGGAAACATTTTCAAAACACTTGCTTTGTCTCATGATGCTTCATGTAACTAGAAAATTAAAGAGACCTTCTAAAAGACAATCTGAATAGATCTGTATAAAATGAGGAGTCGTTTCAGGTTATAAAAAATGCTTGCCATGGCGTGATACCTAAGGATACTGTGTCAGGTCACCATTATTCAACTCCTGCTCACCACTCAGTAGCTATAGACTTCGGGAAATTTTACATTTGCCCTTCTACTTTTATATCTATATAGAGATATACATACACACAGATATGTATGTCATAATCATAGGCATATTGGGTACAAGTAATTGAAGGAGAGATTTAGAGAAAGTAAAACAAAGTGGGAGTAGGGAGAAGAGACAGAAAGAGAGAGGGAAGAGCATTACTGACACTGCTTGGCTGAAAGAAATCACTCAAATATTTTACAAACTTCTTATTTTTTCTTCCAATTATTATTACTACTAGTAATAGTAGGAATTATCAAACAATATCATTACCATTACATACAAGTAAGAGCTTGCTAAAAATAATTCAAAACAGTTTGCTGCTGCACATTGACAGGAAACTGCCAAAAACTCAAGCTAGATCCAGAAGAGGACTTGAAATAATAGATACCGGTGGTAATGTCAAATGGATATTGGTTGAAAGCATAGAATATCAGAAAATTGTTTACCTGTGTCTTATTGACTATGAACAGACATTTGAATGTGCAAATTATGGATAACATTAAGAAGAATAGGAATTCCAGAACACTTAATTTTGTTTATGTGGAACCTGTACACAGACCAAGAAGCACTCATCCAAACTATGCAACATAAAATCCGGAAAGACTTGCATTGGGGCTGTATCTTCTCACTGTACTTACTTAATTGGTATTCTAAACAAATAATCCGAGAAACTGATATATATGAAGAGGAATTCATCATCAGGATTGGAGGAGGACTCTTTAAAAACTTATGCTATGCAAATGACACAGCCATGCTTACCGAAAGTGAACAGGACTTGTAGCAGTAGCTTATGAAGATCAAAGAGTATACTTCAATATGATCATACTTCAACATAAAGAAAACCAAAAGTCTCATGACTGGATCAATAAGCAATATCATAACAAAGAAATGACTGAAGTTTTTAATCTGATCTGGCTAACTTCTTTGAACTTTAATTAGTAGATTATTGATTTATAATTTTTGTTCAGCAAATATTTATTGAAACTTATATGCCAGAATATCTGAGGCTGGAGGCAATGACACATTGGAGACTGAAACAGACTGAACACATCTGCCAAGATACAGCTTACATCCTTGGAACGAGGGTGGGTGGACCAGGAAATATACAAACACACACAGATAATGACACACACATGTGTTTGTCAATATCTATATATACACGCATATATGACATTAATAATATATAATATATAAAGTTTAATATATATCTGGAGTCTTCTTTTCTGTCAATATTCTTTTCAATTGCCTCATGTGCATGTGAAAACTGGGAAACAAAAAGGAAGATGAGAGAAGAGTGATGAGTTTGAAATTTGGTATTAGTGAAGAATACTGAATATACAGTGGACTTCAAAAAGAAAGAACTAATTTGTCTTAAAAATAAATATAACTGGAATGTGGTTTAGAAGCAAAGATGGCAAGACTTAGCCTCACTCACTTTGCACATGTCAAGAGGAAAGACAAATCTCTGGTATAGGACATCATGTTTTCCAAAGCAGAGAGCCAATGAAAACCAGAATGAGGTGGACTGACATAACAGCAGCAATCATGAAGTCAAGCATAACAGCAATCATGAAGATGATACAGGATCAGGTAGTCTTTCATTCTGTTATACATAAGATTACCATGAGTTGGAAAAAATTGTATTGTAAGAAACTATTTTGTATTAGTTATGGAATGAATTTTGTCTCCCTTAATCATGTATTGGAAAACCTGGTGATGTAGTGAATAAGTATTACAGCTGCTAACCTAGAATGCTGGCAGTTCAGATCTGCCAGGCACTCCTTGGAAACTCTATGAAGCAGTTCTACTATGTCCTATAGGCTTGCTATGAGTCAGAATCATCTCAACAGGACTGGATTTGGTTTGTTTTTTTAAATGTATGTTGGAATCCTAATCCCTATAGCTTTGATTGTAGTTCTGTTTGGAAATAAGGTTTTCTTTTTTAGATTAATCAGATCATGAGCATATAAAGTGAGATATAAATCTAATCACTTGTAAGTTACAGAAAGAGCAGGATATAGGAATGGGATAAAGAAGGCAGATGCTGTGTGAGGATTATCTACAAACCAATGAACCAAGAAAAGTCTGAAATTACCTACAAGGAGGGAATTTATATAGTGTAGACTATATTTGGACTTTTAGCCTCCAGAATAGTGAGAAAAGAAATTTATGTACTTTTCCATTCACTTTTGTAATTTTTGTTATGGCAGTACTAGTTAACTAAGACTAGTTAACTAACATACGTGTATGTGTGTGTGTGTAATTTCAGTTAGTGATAAGTGTTATAAAGTACAAAATATACCTGGTCAAAAGATAGAATCTTGGAAAGTAAGGAGAAAAATTAATATTGTGGTACAAACAATTGTCTCTATGGAAATACTATTTGAAAAATGGACCAAATGAAATGTGATAACGAGCAGTGATACGACATGAAATAAGAGCAGAAGCCCTAATCACAGATCATGTTTGTTTGGCGTATTTTTCATAATAAAACACTTTGTAATTTGGTTGGGATTGTTAAATACAGTTTCCATAGGGTCCCATGTAATGTCTGGTACACAGTGTATAATGTGGCACTCAGTAATTGACACTTACCATGATGGATGCAAGTATAAGCCATATTAGGGTGGATTAGAAGTATTCAGAGAAAGATATTCTCCAGCTGAGAGCAGCTGGTCGCTCTGTAAATGTAAGAAAGCACGAACAGGAAATAACAGGTGATTATAGAGGGTCTAAAGAGTCAAATAAAAATGAATCACTTTACCATCTCGCCACATGAAAAGGATACAAGTAAATGCCCAGCTTCCTGAGTTGTTATAGGGATAAGCCTAATATGTCTTCCCTAAGGGAACTTCTATCAGGCAGCCTCCTGAATAAATCTTGCAATACTTAACATGCTAAAAAAATGTAAGTAGAAGTAGTGTTTTATACCAGTTTAAGTACGTAAACATTTTATCTGTATCTTCTTTGTTCTCTTTTGTTATTTTTTTAACTATTTAGAAATTAAACCAGAGCAGAGAACACTAGCAATAATTTGTTAGGTGTAAGAGTGAACACATCAGAAAATGCGAAGGCAAATTGATTTTCCTGTAAGTCTACGGAAGTGGTAGTCAAAAATTAAGATGTATTGCATTGAGCGAATCTGTTGCAAAAGATCTCTTTAAAATTTCACAAAGCAAAGATATCACTTTGGTGACTAAGATGTTTCCGATCGAACCCATGGTCTTTTATTGCTTTCTATACATGCAGAGTCTTGATAAATGAAATAGGAAGACAGAAGAGGAGTTGATGCAGTTAAATTGTGGTATTGGGAAAGAATATTGAATGTATCTTGGGCTGCCAAAACAACAAACAAATCATTTTTAGAAGAAACACAGAACCTTCCTTAGAAGCAAGTATGATCAGACTTCAACACACTTACCTTGGATATGTTACCAGAGAAGACCAGTCACTAGAAAACGACATCATGTTTGGTAGAGTGCCAATGTACATGAGGAAAACCATAAGTGTGACAGTCCCAGCAACGGACTCAAACATGCCAATGACAGTGAAGGTGGTACAGGACTAGAAAATGCTTTATTCTGCTGTTACACCTAAGTTTGAGATTTGTTGAAGCCGACTCAGCTAAAAGTAACAAGTACCTGCAAATTAAAGCACTAATAAATTTATCTTCATTCAAAAGTCAGGTGTAGAACTCTTTACAATGTACTCTTCAATAATTCTGAAATGGGGAAAAGGAGAGGAAAGAAAATACTTTTGTCCTGAAGGACAAACTGTTAAAGCAGCATAAAATAGAGAAGAAAGCCTACTGAAAGCAACATAGGTGCCCAAAATCCATATAGATTTTGAAAGAATTGGTTCCCTACAAAGGAAGAAATATTCAGAAAATGACAAAAGAAAAAAATGAAAAGAGTCAAAGGGACAAATGGCATACCATGGTACCCTCTGCCAACCACTGTCCAATTGGCTGAATGTCTTAACCAAGGCCTTTGGTGGTGAAGTCATTATTCCATTAGCTTACTGCTAGTAATGCTCTATATGATTCCAAGTTAATTAAGGAGCTTTTCAAGTAATTGACTTATCACATAAGTCTGGCTATGAGGAGAGAATATATGGTCCTATTAGTATGCATGTATCATTTGAGCAATTTTGTATTTCTCTTTACAGATTAAAAAACTGTAATTCTGTTGTTTAACAGTAGCTGAGCTTAGATAATGTAAATTTGTCTTAAAAGACATTTCTGCTTTTCCATGTGTCAGGGTGTCTGCATTTGCATTATTGAGATCCATATCAGAAAGGCAAATCAATCCATCAAACATACAGCTCCCTTGTGAGGTCTTTTAGACTGCCAGCTGGCCTATCCAGGAAATGCTCCACCTTATCCAAATTCTTTCTGCAGCACTTCAGATGTACTTTTTTCCTTTGTGTATTATTGCCAAAATTACTTTCAAAGTTGGAAAGATACTTCCTTGTCTCGCAAAACCATATTCATTGCTGTAGGGTTTTAAAAAACATTTTGTAGGAGAAAAGACCTGTCAATCTACGTTTGTAAAGATCACAGCTTGGGAAACTCTATTCAGATGTCCTATTTTGTCATATATGGTCACTGTGAGGCAGAATCAACTCCATGTTATACAATATGAATCACTTAAGTAAATAGAGAATCCCGGTGGTACAGCGGTTAAGAGCTTAGCTGCTAACCCAAAAGCTGTTGGTTCAAATCCACCAACTGTTCCTCAGAAACTCTACAGGGAAATTCTCTACCATCCTACAGGGTTGCTGTGAGTCAGAATCAACTGGGTGGCAATGGGTTTCATTTGGTTCCTTACCACTTAACCACTATACCACTAGTGGTGGCCCAGTGGTTAAGTGTTTGGCTGCTGACAAGAAGATCTGTAGTTAAAATCCAGCAGGCACTCCTTGAGAATTGTGTATTTCAGTTCTACTTTGTCCCGTAGAGTCATTATTAGTGGGCATGGACTCTACAGCAACAGGTTTTCTTTTTGGTGTATGACTTTTGTATACAAACAGACAACTCTACTGCACTGAAAACTACTGACATGTCAAACTAGAAGATCTTTAAATATATATAGTTATATTTACATGTGTTAATTATATATGTACATGTGTGTATATATGGTAAAGGTTTTCTTTTTAACTTCTGTTGCATGTGTCTTTTTCATAAGTGATTATAAGCTCCTTGAGAAGAATGGTGATATGTTATTTACCATTATATGCAGCTTAAAAACTTCCAGTAATCTATTTTTAACACTTAGAAAATGTTTAATGAAATATCTTAGATGTAACAAACCTTCTCTGAGCATCTCATATAAGCACATAAATGTATATAAGCATGTTCAGATGCCATTATGTGTATAACTTCATTCTGGTGCTAATTCTCACAGAACATATATTCAACACTAATATTCTTTTTGTCAAATAATAGTGAAAATGATAATAATATACTATTCTTAAGAGAAAATCTGCCCACTTAATAAGAATAATTCATCTGGAAATGGTATAAGGTGTTTCTTCCATATAAAAGCAGGGATCATTTCTCCTCTGGGTGTATGATGTCTGTGCCTAGCTACATGATTATGCTTAACACAGAAGTGCCAGAGGTATCAGGGACATAACAAGTGAGGGAGGTTTTACCTTGTCAAGCTTGGAATTGTTTGTTTTACATCCAAAAATCTGACACTTCATGGAATAAGGAAATGATATAGTTGAACACACCAGGTCTTCTTGATTGCATCTGAGCCCTGCAGGACAAATAAATAATTCTTCCTTAGAAACACCATGCGAAATGAATTAGACCAGATTCATAGATACAAGCTGACACAAAAAGGGGGATTAAATGGTCTAAAACTACAATAAGTACCCGTCTACGAATCTGTACTAAAACTCGGAAGCATCTGCTGACAAGCCTATGCCCCAAACACAAGCCCACATCAACATGAGTTGACACTAGTTACATAGAATACTTTAAACTAAAGAAAGTCCTAGGCTAATGCCAACCTCCAAATCAAAGGAAACCCACATCTCCTTGTGACGAGGAAAACATAAATGATGTATAAAGTTGCATTTTAACATTTATTCAGAACTACTATTAAAAGAATTTTTCCTAAGTAGATTTAAGCCACTAAAAAGGTGCATTTTCCATGTCACAATTACCTCACCCACAGCTGGCTTGCCCAGCAAGACTGTGGTGTTGTGGAATATTAACCCCTTTGACATATCCTAAGTTCTAGCACTTGGGAGTCCCTGGTGCTGCAAATGGCTGATGAGTTTGGCCACTAATCAAAAGTCCATTGGAAGAAAGGATTGGTAATCTACTTCCAGAAAATCACCTATTGAATACTCTGTGAGTGACAGTTCTAATTTGACACACACAGGGTTACCATGAGTCAGAACTGACTTGTTGGCAACTGGTTAAATTAACAAGTTCTATAAAGTCATGGGACAATACGCTTTAAAAAAATCAAACTTTATTTCACTAAAAGCTTCATAGCATGGCTTCATCTCTGTTTTGACACAGAGTAACTCAGAGGACCAAACAGTATTCTCTCTCAGTCCCCCACAGAACAACTTGCTCATTTGGCACTAAGATTTTAGTTTATACACAGGGGCATTTGGCAGAGTGACAACAAACAGCTCAGGGCAGAGATTGTGGTCCCAAGGAAAGCAGCAATAGATTAGTGAAGGCCCAAATGGGAAGCGTGAAGATTATAAGGAAGTGCCAGTGCCCAGAGGGACACCACAACAAAGCTGGTGGCAGTTGGCAGGTGTGGACTTGTTTGCAAGAAAATGTGAGACACCCTCTGTAATACAAAATAAGAGGATTTTGTTCAGCACTAACATTCTCCCATCTGCTCTAGAGGTAAGCTGCCAATATGCTTCCTTATCTCTTTGCAGGCTGGTAGATCTCGGGGAAATAAGTTGCAGGTAGAGTAAGTACAGCATCGCTGGTTCCCATGTAACTATTCTGTTGCATGTAGAAGTTAATTGCATTTTCATGCATGTGATGGACACAACGTCTGACTTAACCCTTCATACACTTGTGTTATGCCATGTACAACTAACATAACTGTAATGCTATAGAGTCATACAAAACCATGTTGTAAAATAGTTTCAGATGGCAGGGGGTGGGGGACCATGCTTTTAGGCGAATTCCAGGCCAATTGGCACAACTAGCGTTTTGCTAAGAGAGCTCTCTGCACCCCACATTGGTGAGTGGCGTCTGGGGTCTTAAAAGCTGCCAAGCTGCCATCCGAGGACACAGCAAATGGGCCCAACTCAGCAGGAACGGATACTCACCGAGGACCAAAATGACATGCGGTAAAGACAACCGAGAAGACAGAGAGACCCACAAGAGAGGGTGCCTACATCGACTTGGGACCGGAAGAACCAGATGATGCCAGGCCACCACCGGTGATAGCCACTATGGTGCTCACAGAGAGGAGTCTCACTGGCAACACAAGAATAAAAAGGGGTGCATCATGAGATCTCCACTAAAAGACCTCAATTGATGGTCCAGCGGTTTGGGGGTTCCTCTGAGAGCATGGCCCCCGGTCCTGATGCCACCCTTTCCCATAAATTATAACAAAGGTCCACTCTTTGGACAGGAATGGATTGGACTTGACAATGCAGAGTGACCATATATTGGATGCACTTTATGGTTCTATACATCTATAGGATATCATCTTGCTGACCTCTGGCTGGAGGAAGGGGAGTGGACGGAGAGGAGGGGAAAGGAGGCTGTTGGGAGGATGAGACATGGATGGAGCAGAGAGGAACAGTGTGCTGTCACTGGGCAGGGAGAGCAGAGGAAGCTCTATATAGGTGGGCTTGTAAATTTATACGGGAATGTACATTTTCACTCAGTTATGTTAAATAAAAATAAAAAAGTAAAAAAAAAAAAATAGTTCCAGAATCCAATCAGATATAATCTTAACATCTATCGTATTTGTTGTCCTGGAATATCTGGAAGACAAATATATGAAAGAGTACAGTAAAAACACTAAAAAGCAAAGCGGAATTATGCAGGAATATAAAGGACCCAATGCAATGGCATTTTATGGTTTTCAGAAGAAGGTAGGTAAACAATTTAAACACTTGAAGAAGTCCAAAGAATTCCAAACCCACCCGAGCAGTGAAAGGACCGATGTATCAGTTTGGATGTGTCTGAAGATACGCACAAGTAAACAGTAGCCAGAGGCGTTCACTACGACGTGACTCAAATCCTGGAATGCAGGCAGCAAGAATATGCACTTCTCAAATTTAGGAAGTTCCTGTTAATATCAGTACGTTTGTTACTTTAAATATTCCACAGGTGTCAAGAACAAAAGTTCCATCATGTTCCCAAGTCAATTGGGATCTCACTCAGGACTCTTTGTTGAGTTGTTTCAGTGCCATCAGGTCTATTCCAACTCTTAGTGACCCTATGTGCAACAGAATGAAACACTCTCTAGTTGAAAGCCATCTTCACAATTCTTATTATGTTTGAGACCATTAATGTACCCATTATACTAGCCCATCTCACCGAGGGTCTTCCTCTTTTTCACTGGTCATCTTCTTTATCGAGCATAATGTCCTTCTCCACAATATCTCTTGATGTTGCTATTGTTGCTAGAGGCCACTGAGCCAATTCTCGCTCATAGTGAACCTATGTACGACAGAATAAGACACTGATAACACATCCAAAGAATGCAAGACAAGGTCTTGCCATCCTTGCTTCTAAGCAGCATTCTGTCGATTCTTACTCCAAGATAAATTTGTTCATTCTTCTGGTAGTCCATGGTATATTCAGTATTCTACACCAACACCAAAATTCAAAGACAAATTCTTCTTCAGTCTTCCTTATTCTTCATTCAGCTTTTGAAAACACCATGGCTTGGGTCAAGCACACCTTAGTTCTGAAAGTGACATCTTTGAAGATGTCTTTTGTAATGTAGGAATTTGCTCAGAGTAAAATGTTCTTTGATTTCTTGACTACTACTTTCATGGATGTTAATTGTGGATTAAAACAAAGTGCAATCCTTGGCAACTTCAATCTTTTCTCTGTTTATCATGTTGCTTGTTGTCCAGTTGAGGATTTTGAATATGACACATATCACTTTGGTCTTCATCAGTAAGTGCTCGAGTCCTCTTCACTTTCAGCAAGCACAGTTGTGTCTTCTGCGTATAGCAGGCTGATAACAAGTCTTTCTCCAATCCTGACACAATATTCTTCATGTAGTCCAGTCCTCAGACTATTTGCAAAACATACTGATCAAATAACTATAGTGAAAAGATACAACCCTTATGCCTTAGGGCCCACACTAATTTCCTCAGTGGAAAAGAGTCTTCCAATTGAGGAAGGATTTAGATTTAAGAATTAAAATGATGAATCCAGTGAAACTAGTCTTCGTATTTTGTGTTCAATTAAAAAAAAAATTCATTCATTTTTGTGAGCTAGGCATTTTTACAGACTTTGGAAAAGAATTGCAAACAATGTATCCTCACAGAGCTTACAAACTGACAAAGATAGACAGTCATGAAAAAATATACACAGTATTTATACAATATAATATTGAATTTTATCAAATCTGAAATTCCATCAACTGCAACTACAAGATGTGTTGTTTTGTGCCGTTAAGATAATTTAAAAAAAAAAAAAAAACTGCCAATTAAATTGTGGGACAGTGTTTTATCCTAATCTAGATGTTATAGTTTGAAAATTTATTTGGGACAATTGCATCAAATATCATGCACCCACAGAAAAAGTACATGTACATAAAATAAGTTAAATAATGCTTTCTTAACACCTTTTTGTATTAACAATCAGTTTTTTCTCAGTTGTATTGCTAGCACCCCTTCTAGAAACATACACTAGCATATCCTGTGTTATCAAGAATATTAGTGTTGTAGCTTTGTCTTTTTTTAAAAAAAAAAAGTCAACTACAGACTTACTCCCAAAATATTCTTCTAAGCTACTGAAACCCACTCTATAGCTTAATGTCAGTGATCTCCAGTTTAGCACGTAGACGGTAGTACTGTGCAAATGATTTGATAACAAAATATAACTCATCTTCATATTCTATCAGTATCTTCAAGCATCATAAAGGAATCTATTGTTCTTTTGCAAGGAAATACTGAGCTGCAGTCATTTCTCCTTTGTGCTACATCTGCTGCTGGATCACATTCATTCTACATTGTTATTCCTGTGCATTTCCGCATTGCAACATCTGTTTTGTGTTAATGCCAAATGTTTCAAAGTGACAATCAAATCTATTTAATGTCGAAATGCACAGTATTTCACAATTCCAAAGTTCATTTTGCAGTGACAAGCCCACCAAGTTGACAGAAAGGTGATTTCTGCAAAGCAGGCAAGAAGACCACAGTTTAGCCAAGAAAACAAAGACCTTTATCAAAAAATACTGAGAAGTCAAGGTAGAAGATGTTTTTGTCACGTTCATTAACAAAAAGTGATAATGAAATTGGAAGGGAAATGTTTTGGAGGAGCTGGAGCTATATTTTTCAAGTTGTGATGTGCTTAGGAAATAAATAACTAATACGGTAGAGGTAACAAGTATAGGCAATTCTCTTCATAAGTTTGTTGGTGGGAGGAGGAGACTGACAATAGCTTAGCTGTAAGGAAAGATATGACAGAAGGTGAAAGCCTGATGATGTAGTGAGGAAGAGCTACAGCTGATAATGATAAGATGGGCAATTTGAACCCACCACGCAGTCCACAAAAACTGCATGGGGAAGTTCCATCCTGCCCTGTAAGGTTACTGTGAGTCGGAATTGAGTCGGCGGCAATGAGTTTATAGGTTCGAGACAGAAGATGACATTTTTTTATATAAGGGTGGCTTGAACATATCTGGAAGATATTTGTAAAGATGTAGTAAATTATGTAAAATTGTAGAAAAATAAAGGATGATGAGTACTGTACGGTGACAGAGAAAGCAGGAGATGATCGGGTCAGACTAAGCCATTATGAAATCTATGCTTTCATTTGAGATTAGATACAGAAAAATAATTAAGAACACAAATTGTGGAACAAGATAGCCTTTGTGTAACTGTCACTGCTTAATTCCATGCGGCCTTGAGCAAGTTAGTAAACTATGGTGTGACTCAGTTCTTCATCTGCAAAACAGAGACAAATATTGCTGCCTATCTCACAGGAGTATTGTGAAGCTATATACTTTAATAAGTTATAGCTCTTAGAACAATGCTTAACACATACTAAGTGCTTATAAGACATTGCTCTAGTTAGCATCATATTAAACACATTTCGATTATTTACACTGAGAGAACTTGCTTCTTCAAACAATGATTATTACTACTTATAAGATCATTGGATCAAACATATGAGGTTTGCAATTTCCTGCAATCTGTGGCACAATTGTTTTTTGATATTTTCAATAGACCTATGTTTTTCTTCACTCTCACAAATCTATTTTCTAAAAAAGAGATAGCCAAGCCAAGAGATAAGCAATTTAATAATCAGATAGCTAACTCCAGTCCTCTCTTTTGATCTTCTCGTCCTCTAGTAAATGTGAACTCCCAAAATGTTAATAGATGGTTGTGATTTTTAAAGCTGAATTTCTGGTATTTTGCATGTGAAATTTGACAAATTTATTGTGTATTCACCTATTATTGGTTCAAAAAGAGCAGGGTTTGAATCATGTGGTTTTGGTCACTTACTAATTGTGTAACACTAGATCCTTAATGTTTTTAAACTTACTGAAACCTCTTAGCCTCTATTTTTTCACTTACAAAACTAAAATAAAAAGCACCGTCACAGAGAGTTCTTGTTAACACTGACAGTGGGACCACACGTCACTCCCTTAGTAGGGAGCCTCACCTTGTAAATACTCAGTAACGTTAACTAATTTTATTTCTTCCTCACATGTTTAATAGAATCGCTGTGAAGTTACCTGTGTCTAGGCTTTGGACTATGAGAATTTTTAAATTACTTGTCTCTAACTGTAACCAATTTAAACTTACACAGTATTTTTTTTTTTCACATTTCAGTCCCCCAAACCAACTAATAATATGGCATTTATAGGGTTGCCATGAGCTGGATCCAACTCGATGGCACTTGGCTGGCTGGCAATGTAAATATTTGCAAAAAAAAAAAAATCGAAACCTTCAAAGAACGGTTCAAAGTGAATAGTTCAGTTATTTTTAGTTAAGAGTTCTTAAATACATACTGCCTAAGTAACAAGTGAAGTTTCAAAAGTACACTGGGCCCAACTGTTAAGAAACTCAATTTTAATTTGTTAAACTTACATAAAATAATGTGCTTCTAGTTCTGATAAGCCAAAGCCAAGTGCCATCAGGTCTTGTATATCTAGATTAAGTTGTATTTGTTTCCTTTTCATTTTGTGTGTGTTATTGCTCATGTTTTGCTGTAGATATGTTCTGCCTAAATGCTGTGTGTGTGCGTGTGCGTGTGCATGTGTGTGTGCTGTAAACCTATGCCAGGTTCTCTCTTTTTTCATGACCTTAGAAAGATATGAAACCTAGAGATGCTCTTTCATTCCATAAGATATTGCATGTAAGTCTTCTGTTTCTTACCTATCCTGTCCTTATAATTACTATTAAAAAAAAAATTATCCAGTATTCCATAGAATTTTATTTCCACTAAATATCAGAGAGACATCCTCAATGAAATTTATTTATGATTCATGTGAGTCATGACAGTTTTATTTTGTAATACTTACTTTTCACAAAGTATAACCGGATCAGAAATTCAGCAATGCTGTGTATTTACTACAAAAGATAGACATAAGATTTATTATTTAATGTGCTACAAAGTCTATCAACAGAATGATATATGTTCTGTGCTAATATTCTCTTCATCCGTTTAGGACTTCTTTGTAAGTTAATCCTATATGATAACTCATAAGCCATCTTCATTGCATGCTGTTTTGATAACATTAATCAACTGTCCAAAATTGCGTCCTTCAGCATCAGGACAAATTTCTCCTTAAATTCTTGCTTTACTAAATATACTGTTACATGTAAATCTTTTGTAGTAACTTTCCTATCTCTAGTGTAATTAACCTTCAGGAGCCACTACATTTGGCAAAATCTGACTCTTCAGATTTAAAGAGGCAAGGACTTATAAATTACTGAAGGAAATTTGTATCTCTTCTAAATTACATACATATTACTTGGTCCTGCCAAACTCTAAAATTGGGTTTCTTAACTGAGAGATTTTTAAACAGACTTGTGTTTAGGCGTATACTTCCATAGTGGATTTTGGCTAGATCACAAGTAATTGAACATCAAAATAAGCCTTTCTGTAGCACTACTTCATGCTGATAATAAAAGCACTTTCGATTTCATGAGTGCCAAGTATATTTTTACTGAATAAGCATCGGTGTTCAATGAATTTCATATACAACATTACAATTAACCCAGAAATTTAGTTTTTATATTCATCTTAGAGGAAATAAATCTTACCTAAAGCATCAGAGACAATAATAAATAAGATAATCCCAACAGTAAAAAAACCAACCAAACAAACAAAAAACAACCCATTTTATCAAATTAATTCTGTTGCATAGAAACCCTACATAGAACGGACTAGAAATGACCCATACGGCTTCTATGGCTGTAACCTTTTTGGAAGCAGATTGTCACATCTATCTCCTGCAGAGCAGCTGATGGGTTTGAACCACTGACCTTTAGGTTAGCAGCTGAGCTCTTTGCCACTGTTCTTAATTCCATTTCCTTTCCACAGCATTACGCTTTTCTTTCCTCAAGTTTTGATTTCCAAGACTGGAAACAAAAAATGCATGTAACTCATATAATTTAATGTAAAGTTCAGTATGTTATAACTGATTCAGAAAAGCTTGGATTCAGATTATAATAGGCTGGGGAATGATGAAAACAACTTTATGACATATGTACTAAATTTTATGCAGTAAATGGTACAGTAACTGCAGTTCACCAAATTCTGACTGCCACCTTTTGAGGCAGAAATAATTCATCTGATTTTACATTGAGTAAGCTAAGGCTCAGAGAGCTTAATTGCTTTGTACAATGTAACAAAGCTAAAAAGGAAAAACAAAAAGACAAACCTAAGTCTCTCTCTACTTCTCAAGTCTATCTGCCTTTTTATTCTCACATTGGTGCTCCTTTTGATTACCAACTTGTATTAAAGATGTGGTAATAATTTGAGATGGTCTTCTACCACACAAGTTACAATTTATTCTCCAAAGAAGTTTCTTTGATTTTCTCAAGTAATTGTCACCACAACTCATTCTCCAAAACAAGCACACATGCACTCTGTTATTTAAACAGTAGGCTTTGATTTTTGTTGTTGTTGTTTTTAAACATTTCAACATGAAGCATTCCAAATATATTCAAAGGAAACAAAATAGTACAATGGACTTGAGTGCATCAATATTCATGATCAACACTGTTGTTTCATCTGTATCTCACTCGCTCCTCACTATCTCACCTAATTTTTAAATACAATTTGCATAAATTGAAATGCACAAATATTAAATATATAGTTTTGAAAAGTGGATACACAGAGTCCACATTAGACAATGAGACAGGGAGTATTTTCATCACACCAAACATGACTTGCCAGTCACTTTCTTTAAACTGCAGAAATACAGATCTCACTTTTTTCCAACATAAATTAGTTTTTTCCTGTTCTTGAACTTTACGTACATTGAACAACAAGGTATGTACATTGAACATCAAGGTATGTACACTGAATAACAAGGTGTATACATTTTTGTATGCAGCTTGTTCACCTCACCACAGAATCTAGGATTTTACACATATGGTTATGCGTATCAGTAATTTGGTGTTTTTGTTGTGTAATATTGAGCCATTATATGAATATTCCACAGATCAATTATCCATTTTGGGAATCTGGGTTACATATATTTTGGGGGCTGTTATGAATGAAGCTTCTGTGGAGATTTAGGTGTGAGTCTTTTGTATGGATGAATTTATTTATTTTTCTTGTTAAGTTCTTGGACATAGAATTGATGAATCAAATTTTGAGAGAACTTCCAAACCTACGTATTCAAAGTGATTCTACCATTTACTTTCCCCTCCAAAAATCAAATTAAACCCATGGTAGCTGAGTCAATGCCAACTCATAGGGACACTAGGACAGCCTAGAACTGCCCCATAAGGTTTCCAAGGAGTAGCCAGTAGATTCAAACTGTCAAAATTTCAGTTGTAAAATTTCCTTCTCATAGACACTGACATTTGAATGTTGCCAGCCCTTATGATTATAGCCTTTCTGTTGGGTGTTTAGTGGTACGATTTTACCTTGCATTTATCACATAACTGATGTGAGTCACAAAAATAGTCCTTTAGGTTTATTTCTAAAAGCTTTCTGATAATAGTTTTACAATTAGGTATAGTATTGATCTTGTACTAATTTCTAGTTGCTGTGTACAGTATGGTCAAAATTCAAATACTGTCCATATCATATATCCATTGATTCCTATATCATTTGTTAAGAAGACTCATTTAAGGGTGGATGTGTTTCTGAATCACTTGTTTTGCTTGATTTTTTCCATGTTATTGCTGAGAAGTATGTTATGGTATGGTTTGTTTAACCATTCACCATTCAGTCCTTAAAGGGTATTTGAGCTATTTAGAGTTTTGGTCTATTATGATTAAGATGCTATGAATACTGAAGTGCAAGTCTTTTACAGACATTTTTTCCCCTTGGATAACTCATAATAGGGAAAAGGGGTAGATCATATGGTAGCTATATATTTAATACGCTAAGAAACTACCAATCTGCCCTCCAAGCAGCTGCTTATATTTCTTTTATCAGTGTATGACTGACCGTTGCATCACATTTTCACTAACACCAGTTAGCTTCAGTTTTTCTCTGTTTTTAGTGTTTTTATTGTTGGGTGCCATCAAGTTAGTTGATATTCATAGTGATCCTCTGTACACAGAACAAAGCATTGCTTGGTCCTGTGCCGTGCCCATAATTGTTGTTAACCTTGTGGCAGCCACTGTGTCTACCTTGTTGAGGTTCTTCTTTTTTGCTGACCATCCAATATAGATCTATTTATTCTTTTGATAGTCTATGGCATATTCAGTGGAAACCCTGGCAGCATAGTGACTTAAGTGCTGTATCTGTTATCCAGAAGGTTGGCGGTTCAAATCCCCCAGGTGCTCCCTGGGAACTCTATGGGGCAGTTCTACCCTGAATTCGAGGGTCACTATGAATCAGACTCAACTTGATAGCAGTGGGTAATGGTATATTCAATATTCTTCTCCAATACCACTATTCAAAGACATCACCTCCGGTTTGCATGCATATGATGCAATTGAAAGTACTATGGGTTGGGTGTCTGTTAGTCTTGAGGGTGACATCTTTGGCTTTTAACACTTTAAAGAGATCTCTTGCGGTAGATATGCCCAGTGCATTTTGTCTTTTGATTTCTTGGCTGCTGTTTCCATCGGTATTGATTATGGATTCAAGCAAAACAGAATCCTTGACAACCTCAATCTTTTCTCCATTTATCATGATGTTCCTTACCGTTCCAGTTATGAGGATTTATGTTTTCTTTATGTTGAGGTGTAATCCATACAGAAAGCTGTAGTCCTTGATCATCATTAACACCCCAAAAAGCCACTGCCATCAAGTCAATCTGACTCATAGCTACCCTATAGGACAGGGAAGAACTACACCATAGAGTTTCCAAGAACTGGCAGCTTTGAACAGCTGACCTTTTATTAGCAGCTATGACACTTAACCACTACGCCATCATGGTTTCTATCATCATCATTCATTACTACATAAGTTCTCTTCACTTTCTGTAGATAAACTTAAGTCATCTCTATATCACAAGCTGTTAATGAGTCTTCCTCCAATCCTGATGTTACACTCTTCTTCATGCACATAAGCTTCTGCTAGACACACAGATTGAATAACTATGATAAATGCTGTAACTGATACACACCATTCCTGATTTTAAACAGCAAGTGTCCTCTTGTTCTACTTGAATGACTGTTAATTTCCGCATATCTTTTACATAAGTACATTTAAATGCTCTGGAATTCCAGTTTTTTTTTCACTATCCATAATTTATTATGATCCACATAGTTGAATATCTTTGTATAATAAATAAAATACATGTCAGCCTTTTTCTCATAGATGTCTTTCTCTTATAATAGTTAAAAATATATATATATTTTCTTTTGCATTTTGATTTGGTAGTATAAATTAATCATCACTAGGAACTAATCACTGGAGAAAATTGTTGTGCTCGACAGGGTAGAAAGTAAGAGAAAAGGAGAGAGAGCCTCGGTGAGTTGAATTGATACAGTGACTGCTGCAAGGGGTTCAGAGATAGCAATGGTTGCGAGGATGCACAGGGCTGTGCACAATTTTTTCTGTATTACATAAGGTAGTTGTAAGTAAAAGCCAACTCGGTGGCACCTAACCTAACAAAAACACTGAAATGATCAGTTGTTTTGTCTGTTGCTATGGTACCTGAGTTACTCTTCTATGTTTCACAACACAGGAACACTCCACGTCGTAACCTGGCTAGCTTCATTTCTCTCCAGTGTCTGCGTGATCACTGTCATGTAACTGGATGCGATTTGTTGTTTCACTTACGGTTTTCTGAGTTTTTAGTGGCCTCTGAGTTTTTAGTGGTTTTCAGTAGTAAGGTATGTTTGCTTCCTTTTCCTCTAATTTGGCTACAAACAAAATTGGTCTTTTACGTGTCCTTGCATTTAACATTTGTGTGATCACATGATGTCATTTCCTTTCAATATGAATATGTTAATATTTCTTATATTCAGGTCTTGTGGCAATGAACTCTCTCAGTTTTAGTTTACCTGAAATCATCTTATTTTTCCATCATTTTTTGAAAGATAATTTTGCTGGGTATAGCATGACAAATTGACAGTATTTTCTATTTCAGCATAATAAAGGCAAGGTTCCACTCTAGTCAGCCATTATTTTAATTCCTGTGCTCATGCTTGAAATGCATCATTTATCCTTCTCTTTTTCTTTTCTCCTTATCTTTTTATATCTTCAGTTTGACTATGATATGACTAAATGCATTTTATTTTTTTCTTGCTACTGTAGCTTGCTAAAATTTCTTTTATCTGAGATTTTATGCTTTTTCTCCAAACCTGTGGACTTGGGGGCATAATATGTATTAAAACAGTTTTTGAATTCATTTCTCTTCTTTTGGGACCCTATTATGAATATATTAAAGTGCTTACTATTGCTCTCTATTACTTAGATGGAATCATTTCAATTTTATCTATCTTTAATTGTTTTTCCCCCTGCTGTTTATTATCTCTTATCAGTTTCAGGAAAATAATTTATTTATTTTAATTATTATACCTCTCAGCTTTAGAACATTCGAGTTCATCTTTACAGTTCTCTTTCTTTTGGTATTCGCAATTTGTTTATTATGAGGAAATTTCTTTTAAATCATTGAGTATATTTTAATAGCTGCTTTAAGTCACTAGATTACTAATGGAAGTACCTTAATATGTGAAAAGTTTTCCATTGATTATATACTTCATATTTTCTTACTTTTTGCATTGCGCTTTTTTTTATTATATAATGCACATTATAAGTGACATGTTTTAGATACTTTGAATTTTATCACAAACCTATTCAAAGGTTGATTCTTGTGTAAGAAGGCATTGTTTTGTTTGAATTCAAGCTCAAACTTTTGTCTCCCATTTGTGGGCAACAACTGAAATCTCTAGTTCTTTCTAGTTTGAGCTAATACTTTTTTTAGAATTTTGTATTCTTTTTTATTTCCAAACTTTCAAAACTTCTTTTGTACTGTGATTGAGTGAAAGTGTACAATCTGGTCTAAATTTGAATGTCCACCTATATGCAGCTCCTACTACTCTCCTTGCCTGGTGACAGCACACTCCTCCTTTCTATTCCATACAAGTTATATCCTCCTAACTATCCCATATCCTCTCTTCTCCACCTTCTCCACTCTCTTCTAGTAGCAGACCAGTAGGATGACATGCTATAGATGGATAGAACCATCAAGTGCACACGCGATATGGTCACTCTGTATTACCAAGGCCGATCCGTTCCTGTCCGAGGAGCTGACCTCAGTAATGATTTATGATCAGGGGCAGCATCGGGTCTAGGGGCCATGCTCCCAGGGAAACCTGCAGGCCTTCGGACCACCAACTGTGGTCTTTTAGTGGAGTTCTCAGGGTGCACCCCTTTTTATTTTCATATTGCCAGTGGGACTCAACTATGTGAACTCTGTCATGGCTGTCACTGGCTGTAGCTGGGGACCATCTGGTTCTTCTGGTCACATGTTGATGTAGTCACCCATTCACATGGGTCTCTCTGTCTTCTGGGATCTCTTTTCACCATATCGAGTTTGTCCTTGGTGATCATCTGTTTTTGCTGAGTTGGGACCATTTGGTGTACCTCAGACGGCAGCTTGCTAGCTTTTAAGACCCCAGACCCCACTCATCAATATGGGATGGAGAACACTCTCTTAGCATTAGGCCAGTTATGCCAACTGGCCTTGATGTCTGCTGAGAGTGTGGTCCCTGCACCCGCACCCTGCTACTCTGTCCTTGCCATATTGGGTTAAGACTGGGAGAGTTTTCAGGTTATGTTGAAGTCCAGTTAAATTAATCTTCTTTCTAATGTGTGCTGTTACAGATTTCACCCAATCAAATTTCTATCAACTATCTAATCTATGACCAACACTCTCCCTCACTCCCCTCCCTTGCAGCCATCAAAGAGTCTTTTCTCCTGTACATGAGTCTGTTTTCAAATCTTTATAGTAGGGACTTCATACAATATTTGTCCTTGTACTGCTGATTAATTTCACTCAACACAATGTCTTCCAATTGAAACCAGGTTATGAGATACTTCCCAAAATCATCATTGTTCTTTATCATCGCATAGTGTTCCCTTGACTTTATACCACAGTTTATTTATCCATTCATCTGTTTTTGGATATCTGGGTTGATTTCATCTTTTTGCTATTGTGGACTGTGCTGCAATGAACATTTGTGTGCATGGATCTGTTCATATGAATGCCCTTGTATCCGCAGGACATATTCAAAGCAGTGGGATTACTTGGTTAAATGTTGTGTCTCTCTCCAGCTTAAGGAAATGTTATGTCTATCTCCATTTTAAGGAAATGCCTATTGCTTTCCAAAGAGTTTGTACCATTTTGCAGTCCCACCAGCAGTGTAGAAGAGTTCCAATCTCTCCACAGCCTCTCTAGGATTCATTGTTCTGTGTCTTTTGGATCATGACGAACATTGTTGAGGTGAGATGATATCTCATCACTGTTTTGATTTGGATTTCTTTAATAGCTAATGATCATGAACATTTCTGCATGTGTCTTTTGGCTGTCTGCATGTCCTCTTTAGAGAAATGTCTTTCCATATCCTTCTCCTATTGCTTAATTGGATTATTTATCCTTATATTATTGAAATTTTGTAGTACCTTGTGGATGATGGAGATCAGATGTCGGTCTGACATGTGGTTGCCAAATATTTTTTTGCATTCTGTAGGTTGTCTTTTAATTCTTTTGATAAAGTCTTTGGATGAGCAAAAGTGCTTGATTCTTAGTAGTTCCCATTTATCTATTTTCTCTTCTGTTGATTTTGGTTTGCTTAACATATTTTGAAGTTTGTCTGCATTGTATATTAAAACTTCCGTTGATCCTATTTTTTTCATGGATGAGCTTTATTGTTTTGGTTTTCATATTCAGGTCTGTTATTCAGTCTGAATTGGTTTTTGTACAAGATGTAAGATACGGGTCTTGTTTCAGTTTTTTTTGCAGATGGATATCCAATTTTAACCAGCACCTTTTGTTAAAGAGATGGCTTTTACCTCAGTTTAAAGTCTTAGGGCCTTTGTCAAATATCAACTGTTCATAGGAGGATAGTGGCATTTCTGGGGTCTCAACTCTGTTCCATTGATGTGTATTTGTCTATTTATACCAGTATCAGGCTGTTTTGATTACTGTGGCAGTGGAATAGGTTCTAAAATCGGGTAGTGTGTTCTTCAGAAGTGCTTTACTTATCCCAGGCTTCTTCCCTTTCCAGAGTCAGTGGTTTGTTTCTCTATCTCATTAAAATTGTCACTGGAATTTGTATTGGGATTGCATTATATAAGTAAATTGCTTTGGGTAAAATAGACATTTTCACAACATTAAGTCACCCTATTCACGAACAGGGTAGTTTTCTACATTTATGTAAGTCTCTCTCAGTTTCTTGTAGTAAGGATTTGTAGTTCTCTTTGTAAAGGTCTTTTATTTCTCTGGTTAAGATCTATTCCTAGGCACTTTATCTTCTTAGCAGCTATAGTAAACAGTATTGATTTGGTGATTTCTTCCTTAATAATCTCATTGTTGGTGTAAAGGAATCCTACTGATTTACTTATGTTTATCTTGTATCCTGAGACTTTGCTGAACTCTTCTATCAGTTTTGAGTAGTTTACTTACGGATTATTTAGGAGTGACTGTGCATACAATCATATCATCTGCAAATAGGGAGATTTTTTTTCTTCTTCTTTGCTGATGCAGATGTCCGTTATTCCTCGGACTTGTCTAATTGCTCTGGCTAGAACTTCTAGTCCAATGTTGAATAAGAGAGGTGAGAGTGGGCATCCTTCTCTAGTTCCCATACTCAAGGGAAACTGTTGCAGTCTCTCTCCATTCAGGATGATGTAGGCAATTGAGTTTGTATAAATGGCCCTTATTGCATTGAGGAATTTGCCATCTATTCCTATTTCACTGAGAGTTTTTAGCATGACTGGCTGTTGGACTTTATCAAATGCCTTTTCTGCATCAATAGACAAAATCAAGTGTTTCTTGTCTTTTGTGATATTTATGTGGTTGATCATATTAGTTGTTTTCTGATGTTGAACCAGCCTTGCATCCCTAGTATGAATCCAACTTGGTCATGATGGATTATTTTTTGGATATGTTGTTGTAGTCTACTGATAAGAATTTTGTTGAAGATTTTTGCATCTAGAATCATGAGTGATATCAGTCTGTAGTTCTCCTTTTTTTTACTGGGTCTTTCACTGGCTTTGGTATCAGAGTTATGCTGGCTTCATAGAATTAATTTGGGAGTATTCCATCCCTCTCAATACTGCAAAATAGTCTCAGTAGTATTGGAGATTACTGTCCTCTAAAAGCTTGGTAGAATTCTGGGGTGAAGCCATTTGGGTCTGGGCTTTTTTTGGTCAGGAGTTTTGGGATGACTTTTTGAATCTCTTCCTTTGTGATGGGTTCATTAAGTTGTTCTGCTTCACATTGTGATAATTTGAGTAGATGATATAAATCAAGAATTTTGGCCATTTCCTCTAGACTTTCAAATTTATTAGAGTACAGTCTTTCAAAGTATTCAGTTATCATAATTTTTTATTTCTGTGGATCTGTTGTGACAACTTCCCTCTCATTTCTTATGTGGGTAATTTGTTTCCTGTTTTTCTTTAGTAAGTTTAGCCAATGGTTTGTCAATTTTGTTGATCTTTTCAAAAAAACAGCTTTTGGTCTTTTCAATTTTTTTAATGGTTCTTCTATTCTCTAATTTGTTTAGTTCTGCTCTAATCTTTTCTTCTGATGCCTGAGTGGTTCTTCTGTTGTTCTCTCTCCACTTGTTCAAGCTGTAGGGTTAGTTCTTTGACTTGGTTTCTTTCTTCCTTCCAGATGTGTGCATTTATGGAGATAAATTGACCTCTGAGCACTGCTTTGGCTGTATCCCTCAGGTTCTGGTAGGAAGTGTCTTCATTCTCATCGGAGTCCATCAACTTCTTTATTTCATCCTTGATTTCTTTTATAACCCATGTTTTTTTCAGCAAGATGTTCAGTTTCCATGAGTTCCACATTCTGTCTATGTTTTGTCTGCTACTGATTTAGATTTTTGTGGCTTTATGATGTGAGAAGATGCTTTGCATTAATTCAATGCCACATGGTCTATTCTGGGGAATGTTCCATGTGCACTGGAGAAGGTGTCTGCTGATGGATAGAAAGTTCTGTATATGTCAATGAGGTCTAGTTGATTAATGTGGCAATAAGGTCTTCTGTGTCTTTATTCAGCTTTTTCCTAGACAATCCGTCCAATATTGAGAGAGGAGTGTTGAAGTCTTGCACTGTTATTGTGGAGTGATCTATCTCCTTTCTGAGTGTAGTCAGTGTTTCTTCGATGTATTTAGGTGCTCTAATATTTGGTGCATAAATATTTAATATTGTCAAGTCCGCTTGTGTATTGAACCTTTCAGAAACAGGGTCCATCCTTTTCCACTGTGGTGGATTTTACATTAAAATTTATTTTATCTGAGATTAGAATTGCCACACCTGCTCTTCTTTGTGTATTGTTAGCTTGATGTATATTCTTCCATCCTTTAATTTTCGGCTTGTCCATATCTTTAAGTTTAAAGTCAGTTTCTTGTAAGCAACATATGGATGGGTCATGTCTTTTGATTCAAGATGTCACTTAATGTCTCTTTACTGGAGCATTCAGTGCATTCACATTCAATTTAATTATTGATAAGTATGCGTTCAGTGCTGCCATTGTGATATGTTTATTTTTGTGTTGATGTTTTCTCTGTTGTTCTTATTAATCTGTTCGGGACATTCTTCTTTGTGGGTTGATTTTTCACCTTTTTCAGGGTTGGTTTTGTGTTTGCTGAGATTCCTGTACTACATTTCTTTATAAGTTATGTTGGATCCTTATTCTGCTTATGGCTGCCCCTGTGATCCTACTTAAAAAACTATGTATAAACCCAATTTTAATTACTACCAGTTGTGTCAACTTTCTCTCCATCTGGAAGGACTATAATGACTGTAGTGCATCGCTCTTTTTAATATGATGACAACATAGTTTCCATGATATAATCACTGCATTATTTCTTTCACCACTGTAGCTTTGATTGACTTTGGAGCCTGCCTTAAATGAGTAGGATTCTGGATGATGTGTCTTCCTAAAATATAAAGTTAGTGATTTTATTCTTCCAAGCCAAAGCCAAGAGATTCTTTCAATATTTCTTATAGCTTTGGTTTTTCTTTTACAAAGTCTTTGAGTTTCTGTTTATCTGTGAATGTCTTAATTTCATTTTCATTTTTGAAAGATAGTTTTGCAGTTTATGTGATTCTTGGTTGAAAGTTCTTCTCCTTCAAGGCTTTGAATATGTTGTGACACTGTGCCCTTGCCAGCATTGTTTCTGCTGAGAAATCTGACAAAAGCCTACAGAGGATTTCCCTCTGAATGCTGCCTTTGCTTTGAGTCTTGCTTCCTTTAAGAGTTTCTGCTTGTGTTTCATTTTGTTAAGCTTAATTATAAAATGTCTTCGAGTCTTTTTTGAGATCTATATTGAGTGGCATTTGATATACATCTGAGATATCTATATTCTCTTCCTTCATGATTTCTGGGAAGTTCTCTGCCAGAAGTTCAGCAACAATAGTCTCTGTGTTCTCAGATGTCTCGCCTGTTCAGCAACTCCAATTAATTGTAGGTTGTTCCTCTTAATAGAGTCCCACATGCTTCTTAATGTTTCTTCATTTTTCTTGTTTCATTTCTCTGACTTCTCCTCATAAATTCTGGAGTCAGTAGCTCTGTCTCCAAGTCAGAAAGTCTCTTTTCCATTTGTTCCATTCTGTTTTCTTGGCTTTGAATCGAAGTTTCTATGGATTTGGTTTTGTTCTCGATCTGTTGGATTTCAGAGTACTGGTGTTCAATCAGATCGAATAGCTTGCTTAATTTTTCATTTTGCTCTGCTGCAGTTTGTAGAAGGTCTAGGAGGGCTCTATATATAATCCTTTTGTATTTACCTTCCAATAATTTCAGAAAAGTTTCTTCATCCAGAAAGCTCTTTGGTTGTTTCATTTGGGGGCCTTCTGAAGCCTTGGGTAATTTTCTGGTTATAGATTTCTCTAGAGTCTTTTGTTTTGGGGGCTTCATGTCAGTCAATAAAAGCTGGGAGAGATATTGTGAGGATGAACCACAGTTGTTTCTTTTAGGCTGTCTTAAAATGAAAGGTAAAAGGTATCTGACCACTTCCGAAGTAAGAAAGGCCTTCAGGTGTACAGGCGCCTCTGCACAACTAGCAAAGTAAGCATCTCTATATCAAACCCCAAATGTTATGAACTAGTTCAAAATATAGAAAGGCTACTGCCCTGTTGGCCTCTGCTGACAGGCCCCAGCCATAGGCAACTCTGTGCAAAATACTTCTTTTGTGCCTGTAAAGTGTTCTGCAAGTAGGCACTGTCTCCCAGCCTAGGAATTAGGTCTCATTGTGGCTTCCGTATCCAGGATGGAGTCCCACACATGCCCACTGCTTCTGTACAAACTATACTATGACCAAAGTGAAGAGAGAAGCCAAAGGTACCAAGATGCACAGAGTTCACAGCCTCTGTTGTTGGGACCTGGCCACAGGCAACACTGTGTCAGCTCCTGCCTCTCTTCCAGAGAAGCAATCTCCTGTGGGCAGGCATTTCCTTCCTGGCTAAGAATTAGGTCCAGCCAAGGCCTCCACATCCAAGACGGCTTCCTTCACAAGCTTACCACTACTGCCATACAAACTATAGTATGGCAGAGGCTGAAAGAGATACCAAAGGTGGCGAGATGGACGGAATCCTAAGCCAGGCTCTCAAAATATGGCAAGTTCGCCACCAATCCCACCAGCAGTGCGTCTGAGACTAACTCTTAGTTAAGATCCATCTCCAGTGGCCGGCCAAGACAGAGAAAAAATATCAGAATGGTGAGTTACCTTTTGTTCATGCAAGTCTGCACTTGCCAAGAGTGGGTCAGCAAAAGAGAGAAGGTTTTGCATTCAGTGATGCGAAGTCCAAATTAACAGTCCTATGCTATGTCCTAGGTCTCATTAGGTGACCAGAAGACTCTGTTTAATTATCATTTCAGGTCTTGGTTTCCAGTGAAATTTAGGGAGACGTGTGCCTAGTATGCTATCTTTACTCCGCCCAAGAAGTGTTTTCATTCTCATTTGAATCCATAGATTTCTTTACTTCATCCTTAATTTCTTCTATAACCCATGGCTTTTTGAGCAAGATGTTGTTCAGTTTCCATGTGTTTTTTTCTGCTATTGATTTCAATTTTTGTGCTTGATGGTCTGAGAAGGTGCTTTACAATAATTCAACGGTATGGAATTTGTTGAGATTTGCTTTACGTCATAACACATTGTCTATTCTGGAAAATGTTCCATGTGCACTGGAGAAGTAGGTGTAGTTGTTCGCTGATGGATAGAAAGCTCTTGTATATGTCGATGAGGACTAGTTGGGTAATTGTGGCAATAAGATCTTCTGTAACTTTACTCAGTTTTTTCTAGAAGATCTGTCCAATACTGAGACAGGAGTGTTGAAGTGTCATACTATTACTGTGGAATGATCCTTCTCATTTTGGAGTGTAGTCAGTGTTTCTCTGATGTGTTTAGATTCTCTAATATTAGGTGCTTAAATATTTAATGCTGTTAAGTCCTGCTTGTGTACTGAACCTTTCAGCAATAAATAGCGTCCATCCTTGTTGATGATGGTGGATTTTCCATTAAAATCTATTTTATCTGAGATTAGTATTGCCACACCTGCTCTTCTTTGCATATTATTGGCTTGGTATATATTCTTCCATCATTTAATTTTCAATTTGTTCATATCTTTAAGTTTAAGGTGAGTTTCTTGTAAGCAACATATAGACAGGTCACGCCTTTCGATCCAAGATGTCACTAGTTGTCTCTTTACTGGAATGTTCAGTCCATTTACATTCAATGTAATTATCAATAGGTATGTGTTTATTGCTGTCATTGCGATGTGTTTATTTCTGAGTTGATGTTTTCTCTGTTGCTCTTAGTATTCTGTTCTGGGATGTTCTTCTTTATGGGTTAATTTTTCTCCCTTTTTAGTGTTGGTTTTGTGTTTGCTGAGATTCCTGTATTACATTGGTTTTTACAGAGTGTCTGAGTTTCTGTTTATCTGTGAATGCCTTAATTTTGTTTTCATATTTGAGTGATAGTTTTGAAGGATGTACAATCCTTGGTTGGAAGTTCTTCTCCTTGAAGGTTTTGAATGTGTCATCCCTTTGCCTCTGTGCCAGCATCGTTTCTTCAGAGAGGTCAGACAAAAGTCTACAGGGTTTACCTCTGAATGTTAGCTTCATTTTGAGTCTCACTGCTTGTAAGAGTTTCTGCTTATGTTTCATTTTGTTTAGTTTGGTTATAATATGTCTTGGAGTCTTTCTTTTGGAATCTATATTGAGTGGCATTTGTTATGCATCTTAGATATCTATATTCTCTTCTTTCATAATTTCTGGGAAGTTTCTGTCAGAAGTTCAGCAACAGCACTCTGTTTACACATGTCCCCCTCTGTTCAGGAACTCCAGTTAATCATAGATTGTTCCTCTTGATTGAATCCCACATACTTCTTAATGGTTATTCATTTTTCTTGATTCTTTTCTCTGATTTCTCCTCAAAATGCTGGAGTCAGTAGCTCTTTTTTTCCAAGTCTGAAAGTCTATTTTCCATTTGTTCCATTCTGTTTTCTTTGCTTTGAATTGAATTTTCCATTTCTTTGATTTTGTTATTAACATGTTGAATTTCAGAATATTGGTGTTCTATCAGTTCAAACAGCTTGGTTAATTTTTCATTTTGCTCTGCTGCCTTTTGTATAATGTATAGGAGGGGTGTCTGTATAATCCTTTTGTACTTAACCTCCGATAGCTTCAGAAAAACTTCTTCATCAGGGAAGTTCTTTGGTTTTCTCTTCTGGGGGCTTTCTGGAGCCATAGGTGAATTTTTCTTTAAGTTTCTGTCCAAAGTTTGTTATTTGAGGGGCATCTGTAGGTTGTTTAGCTTCTCTGGTATTGATCTAAAGCACAGTCTGATAAGGAAGGTGATCACCAGTCACTTCTATGCACTCCAGTGATGGGGCCCAATGGAATCTCTGGGGTGGCAGGCTCCACCTCCTGATCAGCAAAGACATAGCCCTACCTATGGAATCACTAGACAGCCATCAGCTCTTTCTATGATGTGGATCAGTAAAGGCTGGAAGAGATATCGTCAAGTTATACTGCAGCTATTTCTCTAGGTAGTCTTATATTGGATGGTAAAAGCTGCTGAAATCAGCCAGGCTGTCAAGTGTGCAAGCTCTTCTTCCCAGCTGACAAGGTAAGTACCTCTATATCCAACCCTAGATGCTGTAAACTAGTTCAAAGTGTGGAATGACTACTGCCCTGCTTTCATCTGCTGCCGGACCCCACCAGTAATGCCACACTGTGCTAACACAGGTTTTCTGTTAGGAAAGCACTCCCCGGGCTGGCACTGCCTTCCAGCCTGGGAATTAGTCCCTGTTGGGGCCTCTGTTCGTGTACCTCTACCTTCCAGTGCAACAAGATGTCATCTTGCACAAACTCTCCCACCTGCTGTGGAATATCCAATTCAGTGGCAGAGGTTCAGGATGCCAAGGCACAGAGAGGCCAAAGTCAGGCTCTCAAAATGTGGCTATTCCACCTGCTGGTCTCTTCAGCAGTGCAGCTGAACCTTGATGCCAGTCAAGCTCAAGCCCCACCTGCCAGCTAAGACAGAGAATAAAATGGCAGGCACTGCCTCCCAGCCTGGGAATTAAGCCCTGCTGAGGCCTCTATTTGGGTAACTCAGCCTCCCAGTGGAACTAGATGGTGTCCCGCACAAGCTCTACCACTCACTGTGAATTAGCTAATTCTATGGTGGAGGTTTGAAAAGAGGGTGGAGGGGCCAATATGCACAGAGTCCAGAGCTGGGATCTCAAAATGAGGCTATTCCGTCTGCTGGTCCTGTCAGCAGGGTAGCTGAGTTTTACTGACAGTTAAACCCAAGCTCCACCTGCCAGCTATGACAGAGAAGAAAAGTTAAAAACTACCTTCAGTCCATGACAGCCAGGTTCAACAAAGTGGCGGTCAGTGAAAGAGGAAAAGTTTCCCATTTAGTGACATGTAGTCCAAATTGACAGCCCTTTGCGGTGTCCTAGGGTGCACTGGGTGTCCAGATGTCTCCATTTAATTATCAATCCAGGTTTTAGTTTTCAGAGGGAATTGAGGAGACATGTCTAGTCCACCATCTTGATGATGCTGTCCTCTGTATTCCTTTCAATGACTAAAATTTCAGTGATTTCTCATGATTTGTGCAGGTTTTACACTTTTGTTTTTACTTTCTATTCAGTTGTCTCTCTTCTAGAATTCTCTTCATAAATGTCCAAATGTCTTCCAGCCACAAAATATGTCCTTTAGCTACCAAGGTTTGAAAAGCTGTGGTTTTCTAATAAAGAAGCAGTGATCAGTTGAGGAATGCCTTTAAGCAAAAATCTGTAAACTCACAAATTTCATTTGTTCCAGTTTCTATTTAAGGACAGACTTTCCTCCAGTTTATGTTAGCTTTTTTATCACTCTGTTTCCCGTAAATCTCAAATTCTGTGAAGATTCAATTCAGTGCTAATCAACACAAAAGCTTTCCAAAAACAGGTGAATCTCATGCCGTGGAATAAAAGTGTCCTCTTTACTACTGGAACCAGAGTCATCAACATCTTTAAGACTAACCAGACTTGCAAACTAATTTAGAAAACTCATCCTTAAAATTTTGTTTCTCTACAATCACTCTGGGTACCAAATGTCTTGCGCTGGGTTCTCTAGAGAAGCAAAACTAGTAGAACATATACATAGACAGAAAGATTTATATCAAAGAAACAGCTCACGCAGTTGTAGAAACTGGAACATCCCAAGTCCTGGATCAGGATAGAAGTCTCCCAAAACAGGCAGCTGTGAAATCTGGAAACCAAAGTCAGTAGATCAGAGAGCAGGTTCTCAGTCACTGGCTGTAAAGGTCAAAGCATCCCAAAATTTCAGGCCAGACTGCAAGATTCTCCTGATTCATGTAGCTGCAGGGGCTGGTGAACCCAAGATCAGCAGTTCAAACAGCACTCTTAATTTCAGGCTGTGAAGATTGACAAATCTCAAGATCAAGAGGTAAGCTGCTAGCTCAAGTCATAAGAACCAGAGGATGGAAGACAAAAGAGAGGTAACTGCTGGTTTCACAATAAGCCAAAAACCTTGGTAGCACAAGTAGGCAGGGGTAGGTGGCAGAAAATGGAGAGATGAAGGTTGAAGCAGTGGTGAGCCATCATAGGCCTTGCCTCTGCAGGTACCACTATGCAGATTCCATCACTGGGGTGATCACAGTGTTATGTAACTGCAAAACACTGAGACTCTTGTACCAGCCAAGCTGACACACAATCTTACCACCTATCACATTTGAAAATATTTCTCCTTAAAAAAAAAAAAAATTACTATATGTATAGTTTTACACATCCATGTAAATGTATTGGATAGCTGGTAGCACAGTGGTTAAAGAGCTCAACTGCTAACCAAAAGATCAGCAGATTGAATCCACCACATGCTCCTTATAAACCCTGTGGGGCAGTTCTAGTCTGTTTTGTAAGGTCACCCTAAGTCAAAATTAACTTGATGGCAACTTATTTTTTTGTAAATATACTTGCATTGAGAAATATTTTTCTACTTGGACTAGAATTATTTTGCCCTAGCTTTTCTGCTTGAATAAGTGTCATTTACTTTTTGTAAGTTGACTTACAAAAAGTTGTAAGTTGTAAGTTGACTTCTTTAGGAATATGTCATCAGATTATCCCATTTCTAAAAGCTGAGTTTAGGCAACCATTTCTAGTGACTTTTAAGATATTTTCTCTCTGTTTTTAGGACCGTCATTACATTACATGGTAATAGTTGAGTTATCTTCTCTGTCTTCCTAGTATACTGTAAATTCTTCAAAGTCAAGCATTGAATCACTTGTGTTTCAAAGTTGGTATATAAAAATATTTAATCACTGAACTTTTAATATATAGAATAGTATCATTTGTTTCACAATCTCCCCTATAGTTTTATAGGTAAGTGCTGTAACTTAAAAATGTGCATTTGAAAGCTTTCAGGATTTGCCACTGTAAATAGCTTTTTTTGACATTTCTTTATCTCAAAATTCCTGAACAAGAACACTGCAATTTTTTCCCCATTTTTAGCTCAATCAAGTGGATTGTCTGTCTATTTTCTGTTTAGTACACTTAATATAAATTAACAAAATTTATACATTCTTCTTTTTAAAATTGGAAATGAGTATTTGGCAGATTTTATTCTCCTCTTCACAGTCCATAGTTATGTTTGTTTTCTTGAAGATGACTGTTTAGTTACGGGCAGTCATAACTGTTCAGCTCATAAAAATTATTTTACCATTAATGCCATTTATTCCTTTAGTAGTATAAGCCAGCTTAAGGATATTTTATCTTGTATATTTTGACTGAAATGGTGCCCTTTGTTCTCTCTTACAATTAATCAGCAGTTTGCCTTTCTTCGAGATGTAAATAATAAATATAAGACATCAATCAACAGCCTAGGAATTGATAAAAATATTTCTCTATCAGTGATTCATTATAAAAAAAATTGTTTAAATGGAATCATTTAGCATTGAAAATACACTGTTTAAACAGAACCAATATACAGTATTGGTGCTTTTTCTCCTTGCAAAACTTTTGCACATTACAAAAAAATGAAGAAAAGCATCATATACTAATGACCTCCAAAAAGATGCTAGTTAATTTCTGAGTGACAGAGAACTCATTCCACAAATATATGTCATTAGAGGTAGAGATAATCTACTTGAACTCTGTTTTTGATCCATATGTTTGTATATGTAAAGACATATACTATATATGATCTAAAATCAGCTTTTGAATCTAGTGTTTAAACAAGAAGGAACAAAGGAAAAAAAAAAAGAAAAAGAGAGAGAGAAAAAAAAACAATGTACTGTGGTCCTAAGGTTTATTTTTACTGTGAAGCATCAGAATTGCTACAGTTTTGGAGGAGGCTGCTCTATCTGCCGAGAACACTGCTGTTTTGTGCCTGTAACACTGCTAGCAGGTGGCAAATATGAGAAAAATACAGAAAATGGAGTATGTGTCACATAAGAGGAAATGACTTGCTCTAACTAGTTCTAAAAATAATTAAATGGCAATTCTACAATATGTTGTGCTAGAAATTGATAGCCAACTACACGATGTCCTAAAAAAATTAAAATATATTTTACCAATTAACTGTAAATATTGGTGTTTATATTCTTTACAACACTAAGCTAGTAACATTTAATAATAATGTTTTACTGAGAATCTTTCACACTGAAAACCTGTTTAAGCTGGCAAAGTAGATGAGTGACACATTTTGTTTTTGCCATGTTGAAACTCTACAAAGACTCTTTGTTTATTTATTTTAATATATATTAGAATTTTTTACTCTAATACTCACTGTGGTTTCACCTTTGAATGATTCTTTATATAGTTAATTTCACTTTAGTGTCCTTCTTTTTTCCCCCTCCTTAGGAGTTTCTTCAGTAAGGCCCACTGATTTCCACCCTGTATCAGTTTATTTAAAATAAGACCTAATCAGTCTGTTACTTCAGGGTGACCCTAAAATTTCTTAAGAGAGAGTAACAGAAGGAGAAGAAATTTTATATTTCAGCACTTTCCACTGTCTATAATGTCAGTCATTAGATTAGTTGCTCCTTTTCCTGTCATCATATTGAATATTCTTTATAACACTAATCCTTACTCTTAAAATTAAATTTGTAAATTGAAAAAAAGAGAGTGAAAGGAAAGAAAAAAGGTGAGGAATAAAGTTTGGAGGAATGAAGGAAGAAAGGAAGCAAACATGGAAGGAAGGTAGGGCAGGAAGGAAGAAAGGCAGATCACGCTGAAATCTAAGTATGCACATTTATTGCATATGCTAAAAATTGCTATGAAAAGAGATCCAATGGTTAATGTAACTGAAAATAATTAGAGATCTGAGATAGCCATAGACATTAAGGGAAACTCTGAGGAGGTGACATTTGATGCACAATTGTATGATTACAAGCAAAAGACTATATGGAGATTTAGGGAAGAATGCACAGAACAGGAGGTACAAGTTTGGAAATGGGACTAATAAAGCTGCGCGAGAAGGGAACTATTTTACCATTTCCCTTATATCTTATGATGTTGACAACAATGAAAACACTAAAGTAAACAAAAGAGCTAGCTGTTATGGAATTAATTGTAAATCATAATGACCTTGTATGTTTTGCAGTTTAACAGCACATAGCTTTTGAATGATTGTCATCTTTTGAAAGTAACTTCCAGGCCTTTCTGCTAAAGTAACTCTGGGGGACTTCAAATTGCTACCTTTCAGTTAGTCAGCTTAAATATTTGGCCACCCAGTGTGTTTTTTAATGTTAATAGGGTGATTACATCAATTTCGGCCTTTAGTCATTTTTCAAATGCTCCTTTCTGTTTTTTTTGGCCTTCTGTGACTTTTCTGTTAGTTTTCATAGGCTCTCGGAACACAACTGGGGAAGAGCTGCCTTACAAATGTAGAGTCAATCTTAACAACTTGAATGGAGTAAAGATTTTTAGACCTTCATTTGCTGATGTGGCATAATGTGAGATTAAAAAAAAAAAAAAAAAAGGTGCAAGCATCCATTAATAATAGGAATATGGAATGTATAACATAACAATTGAGGAAAATCAAAAGCAGTTAAAAATAAAACGGAATATTAGATAGTTATCCTAGGCATTAGTGAGTTGTAATAGACTGATATTGGCAATACTCCAAGAATGACAAATTGAAGAAAAATGGCATCACATTCATCATCAAAAAGAATATTTCAAGATCTGTCCTTATATTCAAGATTATCAGTCATAGGGCAATATTCATATGCCTGTGAGGCAGACCAATTAATATGACAATTATTCAAACACTAATGCCAAAGATGAAGAAATTGAAGATATTTACCAATTTATGCAGTCCGAAATTAATGAAACATGCTATCAAGAAGCATAGATAATTACTGGTCTTGGAATGTGAAAGTTGGAAACAAAGAAGGATCAGTAGTTGAAAAATATGGTCTGAATGATAAAGCAACACCACAGATCACATGATAGCATCCAAAGGGTTGGACTATATAAAGAACTATGTGGCATCAGGATTGAAGAACAACTCATTAACAGCCTACAGTATGCAAACAGCACAACCTTGCGTGCTGAAGGAGGACTTGAAGCACTTACCGAGGAAGACCAAATACTGTGTTTTTCAAATGGATTACACTTCCGCATAAAGAAAACAAAAATCTTCACATTTGGCCCAATAAACTAACCCCCCACAGCTCCTTGCAAAAGAAACTGCCGTCAAGTCGATTCTAACTCATAGCAGTCCTATAGGACAGAGTAGAATTGCTCCATAGAGTTTCCAATTAGTACCTAGCAGATTCAAACTGCCAACCTTTTGTTTAGAAGACGTAGTGCTTAACCACTACACCAACAGTGTTTCTGCAGTAAACTACATTAATGATAAATGAAGAGAACAGTGAAGTTGTCAAGGATTCCAGTTTTTTTGGAGCCACTATCAACAACTATGGAAGCAGTTGTCATGCAATCAAACAAAATACCACATTGGGCAACTCTGCGGAAAAAAGCCTTCTTTAAAGTGTTAAAAAGCAAAGCTGTCACCTTGAGGACTAAGGTGGATCTGAGTCAAGCCCTTGAATTTTCAATCACTTTCATATGCATGTGAAATCTGGGCAATAAATAAGGAAGACCAAAGAAGAATTGATTAATGTGAATTACAGTGTTGTTGAAGAGTACTGATATAACATGGATTTCCAGAAGAATAAGCAAATCTGTCTTGAGTGAATTGCAGTGGGAACGATCCTGTTAAGGGAGGATGTGAGACTTTATCTTATGTACTTTGGAAGAACCACTTCCTGGAGAATGACATCACGCATGGTAGAGTCTAAGTCAAAAGGAGGAAGACTCCCAAATTGATGGATTGATAGTCACTTCACTGATGGAATTAAACATACCAAGGATTTTAATGATGACATGGAACTGGGCAGTGTTTAGTTCTGTTGGACATAGCATCACTATGTGTCACCATGAGTCAGCATTGACTTGACTATAACTAACAGCAGCTTTAGCTTTGGGAGGCACAAGCCTGAGTACAGAAGTGGCCAACAGAATTTTTTTTTTTTTTAGTGCTAAAATGAAATCCAGACTCTGTCTATCTGGGTCCTCCTCTTTTGACAGGTAACTATCACATTTACTTGCCAAGGTCCACACAAGCATTCTTTTAGTTTATGTTCCAAATCTGTTAGCTTCGTACTATCTCTGTACATACTCTGCTTAGAATCCTTTTCCCGCTAGTTTTCCCACGGTAGTGACTCACTCTCTTCAGATGTCAGCCCTCACGGAGGCTTTCGATGACTGTAGAATCTCCCAGCTATTCTTTATTGTAATATATAATCATAATTTTGATACATTAACTGAGTTGTTCAATTCAAAAAGCTGTAAATGACTTTGAGAGAGTGCTTTTTCTCACAACTGACTGTCCATTTATTTGCGTGTCCTGTGTCTCCTCAGCTTTATTTGTGGTAATTGTGCTATTTCTCAGTGCCTATACTGTCACAACATCTTGCTTACGCTATACACTAGCCTTGCAACTCTGCTTTCATTTTAACCCGCTAATGTATGGTCTTCACATTGCACACAGAGATTTTAAAAGCAGTTAACGTAATTACGACTGATTTCCACAATACCTTCCAAATTCTTTACATCATATTTAAAATAAAATGCTGAGATAGATGAGCATTGGCGTGTGGCCAGTCTGCCATTTCCTTGAAGGCTACCCTCTACCTTACCATAACCAAAAGTCACACAACAACCTTCTTATTGTTTTTCAAACACTGTGAGTTTGTTCTAACTGCTGAGTTTTAGCACACTGTGTGCCAAGATTCTTTGTCTGAGCTGTTTTTGTCCGTATCTTCATATAATACACTCTTTATCATTGTTAAAGTCTCTGAAGTGATTTTGTTTTTCCTTCTTTCAGCCAATATATTTTCTTTGTCAGAGTACTCAAGCTCTTTCTAGATCTCATAAATGTGTTTAAAATATCTTTAATGTTATCTTTTCAGATCTAGAGAGTATTTTAGGAAGGGTATTAAAAATCTTATCTAGAAGTTGACATCTTTCTAATCCTAAGAAATAGAGTCTCTACTTTAAATGCTATTTTTCAAAGAAATCTCCCATGCCTATCCCATCTAGAACAGTACACCCATGTCTACTGCTATGATTATTTCTTTTTCATGCATTTGTTTTATAACCATTGTCATTATCTGAGATTAAAGATGCAGTTATACTTATTTGCAACAGTCTGTCTTCCCACTAGACAATCAGCTCCGTAATGACAGAGATTTTCTCTTTTTAACCGTTGATATGGTAGAAAAACACATCTTTCTTACTTGCAGTGGATGGTGGGTTTGCACCACAGATCTTTTGGATAGGAGCTGAGAGCTTAACCACTGTGCAACCAGTCTCCTTATACAGTTTGGTTATTACACTCACTGCAAGTACTGATGACACAATGTTATTTATTTTAATAACAGAAAAAATAGATCACTCAAATTAGCAAATTACTTAGTGTTTTTCTTATTATAGGGTAGCTACAAGTGGAATTGACTTGATGGTAGCGAGTTTTTCTAATTACCCAATAAACAGGATTTTGTCCTCAAAATGGTGAAGTGATGAATTAAATGCATGGTTGGTAGCTACTTTTGCTCAGATCCACTTTTCTCAGGTCTACTCAGATGTTAACATTCTTTAACTCAGTAAATGTGCAAATACACTGATATGTTCATCAGCTAATGACATAATGTGAGTTACAATGCTAGTATTACAGTTAATGACCTCAGAACTAACGAATTCTTTCCATTTTATATGACTTGAAGAGTTTAAAGCTATTCATTTATTAATTTACTGTTACTTTTTTCATTCTGACACCTTTTCTTTATTTGAAGAGAGTTTGATGTCTTGCTCCTGAAATTTTGTGTAAAGGAGAAAGCAGTTATGTCCCAGAGAACATGGCTCGAACATAGACTCAGCTCTTGAATCAATTTCTCTAGTACGTGATGCCAGCAGCAAGTGAGCTCTGAAATAAACTCATAATTTATAAACTGCATAGGGCAAGTACCTTGACACTCTATGTCACTGTGCTCAATGAACCATCGTGAGTTTGTGGAGTTCCTGCCATCTTTATCTATCCTTAACACGGACTTTTCATTTGGAATTTTTGTGCTTCATGGGAATGGTCTGACCTTGAATTCCAGCTGATGATTCTTACCCCGAGTTCAGGAAAACTTCCTGACCAAATCGTGGAGCTCACTGGGAATTATGTCCTGTTAACCTGCCTACTTCTGAACATCACAACTGCATAGGTAATTTGGCAACTTTAGTATAATGGCTTACACATCTTTTTGAATCATAATTCTAGTCCAAATGTAGCCACACTGCTTTTAGTCATCAAAGCAAGAATCAAATAAGCCAATCTGAGGACCAAGTACAACCTTTCCCTTGTTTTTGTAAATAAAGTTTTTTGACCACAGCCATGCTCCTTCATTTACATATTATCTGTGGCTTCTGTCGTGTTACAATGACAGAGTTAAGTAATTGTGATTCAGACAATATGACCTACAAAAATAAAAATACTTACTGCCTGACTCTTCACAAAAGGTTGCTAATCCCAGCTTTATGGTTTCTATTTGAACAGTTGGGGGCAACAGAAATGGCTTTTCTGGCAAGTAAATTAGTGCCTCTACTGCCATTTGAAATATTTTCATTGTCCTTCCTGCTCAGTGACGTACTGCAAGTCTAGCATATCTCCCTGGGAAGGTCCCTAATGTACAACATTATATTATTTCCTTATTGTTCATTGTTTAATGTTTCCTGATAGGTACTCACAAACATGCTAATGTTACTGATGGTGAGACTCATAAGAAACAATACTTTCATTTTTACTAGGTAGTCTTCTCTGTGAAACACAAGGACCATACAAAGTAATTAATTACTGGATATCAGGAAGATAAATCCTCTAACAGAAGTAATCTTCTGTCTTCTATTACCCCTCTTAGCTGAATTTCTGTTTTGTGTTCTCTTTCTCTTTTTTGCCCCCTAAACTGACTTCACATACACGGATGGTTCCGGAATTGTCCACTGAGAAGTCATAATTTAAGAACTTGGGCATCAGAAAACAATGAGACTGAGTTTATTTCCCTGTAAATAATAATTATAACTAATAATATAAGTCCAAAATAAATTAATTGATCTTCATCTATATGATCAACAGCACTGACTGCAGTGGGGATGTTCTGCTTCATTTTACATTTTCTAAGTCTTATTTGAAAACATGATTTTATATTCTGAATACACATACATATAGACTTCATGTAGTTATGAGTAGATATGACATTTCAAAGGCTGTAAATCATCAGTATGCACTTGCCATAATCAGTCTCATCATTAATATTGAGCACCCCCACAGGGCCTGGCACACACACTAAAGTGTTATGTGGATGAATCAGATAACTGGAGTGTTCACTCCACATTTGAAACCATGCCATCTTTACTGTCAGTAGTGCTTAGGTAAAGCATGCAGGAGTCCTTTTGAAATGTTGATTACATCCTATCTAGGTTTTTGCTTGAAAAAAACTATGCCCTGTGTTGACAGACCTCTCCAGAGTGACCTAATGTAACCCATTAATCATTTGTGATGTTCTATGTGTACTTCTTAAAGCCTTGGAGAAAATTTTATATTTTAAAAGTAAAAAGAAATGCAAATTCAATTGTAGATACTATTGACCCTATAATTAAATGTTTGAAGAGAATGTCAAATTAAAAACAAACAAACAAAAAAACATAGTATACAGATATTGAAATTATATTCAAAGACAAGAATCAAAGAAAAAAATGCTCAGGTAAAATTTCCAACATGTGACATGTTCTTCAGTATATTATTCATAGAACATGTATCGTCTAGATTCCATGTTTGGCTTGATTATTTCTCAGTTACACAATTAAAAAAAAAAGTCAAATCAATTCTGATTCATAATGACCCTATAGGATCGACTGGAACTGCCTTACAGAGTTTCCAAGAAGCAGCTGGTGGATTCAAACTGCTAACCTTTTGGTTAGTGGCCAAACACTGAAGAACTGTACTCCCAGACTATTATATATTGTATATATTATGTAATAAAGCATGTATGTAATACAATATTTGCCTCTTTATAAATACTGTAAACTGAAAAAATAGATTATAATATATCCTTTATTGTACTGAAAAGGAAACTATAAGATCAAGTCGATAAAGTGCACCTATATGTCTAGGTAACACATAGAAATATCATAAAGTATATTTTTCTAATTAATATTAACCTGAATTTGACTCAATGGCACTAGGTGGGCTAGATGTGGACTAAGTATCTTTTTTCTTAATATTCTCTGTATTTCTTAACATTTTTAATTGAGAAATTATTATTATTATAATTTCCAAAACATTCTTTCCGACAATACTTCTGATCAATCTCTTTCTTACTCTCCCACTAGGTACACATTTATTGAAAGTACAAAATTCTACAGTATGTGATTTTTCTTATCTATCAGCATATCTACGGCTTCACCAGTTATGAAAGTTTTTAATATTCTACAAATAGCCAGTTTCTCTCACATTTTTGAGGAGCAGTTGTCCAACTTCTTTTTTTTATTTTTTTGTGATTAAGTGAAAGCATACAATTCAAATCAACGTTGTACACCTACCTATCTACAGCACTTTCTGCTCTCCTTGCCGTGTGACAGCACACTCATCCTCTTCATTCTGTACTTCTAGTATCCTCTTAACAAGCTTCGTCCCCTCTTCTCCACCTTCTTCTCTCCCATCTGGAAAGAGACCAGTAGGACAGCATCCCATAAATGCATAGAACTGTAAAGTACACACACCATATGGTCACATTGTGTCTCCAAGTCCAGTCCACTTTAATCCAAAGAGTTGACCTCAGTAGTGTTTTCTAGACAGAGGTAGTGGCAGGTCTAGGGGACATGTTCCCAGGGGATCCTGTAAGCTGTCAGACCATCAGTTGTAGTATTTTGGTAGAATTCTTGAGCTGTATCCCTCTTTTTCAGATGTCATTACAGGTACTCAACATTGTGTGCCCCAACACAGCTGTTGTTGGTAGCGGCCAGGCACCATCTGGTTTTTCTTGTCACATGTTGATACAGTTTCCCACTCACACATCTTTCTATTTTCCTCATGTCTTTGTTGTTCTTAGTGATCATATGTTCCAGATGAGTTGGGACAGTTTGGTATATCTCAGATGGCAGCTTGCTAGTTTTTAAGACCCCAGATGCCTCTCACTAATATGGAGTGCAGAAGATTCTCTTAGCAATAAGCTACTTATACAAACTGGTCTCAGTGTCTCCTGAAGGCATCGTTCCCAGACCCCACCCTTGCTACTGCATTCTTGAAATATTGGGTTGAGATTAGAAGAGCTTTCAGTTCATGATGAAGTCCAGTGAAACTGACCTACTTTCTACTGTGTGCTGTCACTGCTTTCACCCAACCAAGTTTTTATCAGTTATCTAATCTCAGACCAACCCTCTTCCTCCCTCCCAACACCTGTAGCCATCAAAGAGTCTTTTGCTTGTTATCTAAGTCTATTTTTAAGTATTGATAGCAGGGGTCTCATACAATATTTGCCCTTTGCCCCTGACTTCACTCAGCATAGTCACTGATTTCACTCCGGCATTAGGTCTTGCAATTGAAACCGGGTTATGAGATGCTTCCATTGAATATGTGTACCATAGTTTGCTTATCCATTCTTCTGTTGTTGGACATCTGGGTTGATTCCATCTTTTTGCTGTTGTGGACTGTGCTGCAATAAACATTCTTGTGCATGTATCTGTTCGTGTGACAGACTTTGTTTCTGTAGGATATATTTCAAGCAGTGGAATTACTGGATCAAATGGTGTATCTATTTAAAGCTTTTTAAGCAAGCACTAAATTGCTTTCCAAAGAGGTTGTACCATTTTGTAATCCAACCAGCAGTGTAGGAAAATTCCAGTCTCTCAATAGCCTCTCCAGTATTTCTTATTTTGCATTTTTTGGATTATGGCCAACCTTGTTGGAGTAGGTATCTCATTGTAGTTTGATTTGGATTTCTCTGATAGTTGATGATCGTAAGCATTTCCTCATATGTCACTTGGTGGCCTTGATGTAATCTTTGATGAAGTGTCTGTCTATCTCCTTTGCCCATTGCTTAATTGTTTTTCCCCCTTTTTCTTGTTAATATTTTGCAGTACCTTATAGATTACAGAGATCAGACATCTGTCTGACAAGTAGTTGCCAAATGTTTCCCGTTCTGTAGGTGGTCTTTTAATTCTCTTGAGAATGACTTTAGATGAGCAAAAGCATTTGATTCTTAGTACTTCCCATTTATTTACTTTCTCTTTTGTTGATCATGTTTTGTCAGATTTTGAAGTCTGTCTAAACTGTGTATTAGGACTTCCATTGTTGACCCTAGTTTTTCTTGTACGACCATTATCATTTTAGGTTTGGTATTTAGGTCTTTGATACAATTTGAGTTGGTGTTTGTATAAGGTATGAGATATGGGTCTTATTTCAGTTTTTTTATAGACAGATATCCAATTTTGCCAATACCATTTGTAAAAGAGATTGTTTTTACCCTAGTTTACTATCCCAGTTTACAGTCTTAGGGCCTTTGTCAAATATCAACTGTTCGTAAGAGAATTGGTCTATGTGTCTCTTTTGTACCAGCACCAGGCTGTTTTGACTATTGTGGCAATGTAATAGCTTCTAAGGTTAGGTAGTGTGAATTTCCCACTGTGTTCTTCTTCAGTAATGCTTTACTTACTTGGGGTTTCTTCACTTTCTAAATAAATTTGGTGATTTGATTCTCCATCTCATTAAATACAGACATTGGAATTTGTATTGGAATTGCATTGTATATGCAGATTGCTTTGGGTAAAATAGACATTTTCACAATGTTAAGTCTACCTATGCATGAGCAGGGTAGGTTTCTCCATTTATGTAAGTCTCTTTTGGTTTCTTGCAGTAAGGTCTTGTAGTGTTCTCTGTCCAGGTCTCTTAATTCTCCAGTTACATTTATTCCTAGGTATTTTACTTACTTTGGGACTATAGTAAATGGTATTGATTTGGTGATTTCTTCTTTGATGATCTCTTTGTACAAAGGGATTTTACTCATTTACTTATGTTTATTTTATATCCTGATACTTTGCTGAACTCTTCTATTAGTTCGAGTTGTTTACTTATGGATTCTTTAGGATTCTCTGTGTATACAGTCATATCATACACAAATAGAGAAACTTTTACTTATTCTTTGTCGATGTAGATGCCTTCTATTTCTTCGTCTTGTCTAATTGCTCTGGCTAGAACCTCCAGTACAATACTCAGTAGAAGTGATGACAGTGAGCATCCTTGTCTAGTTCCTGTTCTCAAGAGGAATTCTTCCAGTCCAGTCTCTTTCCATTCAGGATGATGTAGGCAGTTGGCTTTGCATAGATGCTTCTTATTGCATTGGGGAAATTCCTCTCAGTGCGTATTTTGCTAAGTGTTTAGCATGAATGCGTGTTGGAATTTGTCGAATGTCTTTTTTTGCATCAGTTGACAAAATCAGGTGATTTGTATCCTTTGTGCTATTTATATGGTTGCTTGCATTCATTGTTTTTCTGATGTTGAATCAAGACTTGCATCACTGGTATGAATCCAACTTGGTTGTGATGAATTATTTTTTTGATATTTTGTCAGATTCTATTGGCAAGAATTTTGTTGAAGAACTTTGCATCTAGGTTCATGAGTGATATTGGTCTGTAATTTTTTTTGTGGGATATTTTCTTGACTTTGGTATCAGGGTTATGCTGGCTTCATAGAATGAATTTGGGAGTATTGAATCCCTTTCTATTCTGTAACATAGCCTCAGTAGTAATGCAATTACCTCTTCTCTAAAAGTTTGGCAGAATTCTCTGGTGAAGCCATCTGAGTCAGGGGTTTTTGGTTAGTAGATTTTTGATGACTTTTTCATTCTCTTCCTTTGTGATGAGATTATTAAGCTGTTCTACTTCTCCTTGTGATAATTTTGGTAGGTGATAGGAATCTAGGAATTTGTCTATTTCCTTTAGGTTTTCAAATCTATTAGTGTACAGTCTTTCATAGTATTCTGTTATGATACTTTCATTTGGGTCTCTTGAGACACTCCCATCTCATTTCTTATTTGGGTTATTTGTTTCCTTTCCTGTTTTTCTTTTGTAAGTTTAGTCGGTGGTTTATCAGTTTTGTTGATCTTTAAAAACAAAACAAAACAAAACAAAAAACAGCTTTTGGTCTTGTTAATGTTTTCAATGGTTCTTCTAGTGTCTAATTCATTTAGTTCTGCTCTAATCTTTATTATCTGTTTTCTTCTGGTGCCTGAGGGGTCCCTCTGCTTCTCTCTTTCTACTTGTTCAAGCTGTAGGATTAACTCTTTGGTTTGGGCACTTTCTTCTTTTGGGGTGTCTGCATTTATAGACACAAATTGACCTCTGAACACTGCTTTTGCTATATACCATAGGTTCTGGTAGGATGTGTTTTTGTTCTCATTTGATTCTGTAAATTTCTTTATTTCATCCTTGATTTCTTCTCTAACCCATGGATTTTTAAGCAAGGTGTTGTTCATTCTCCATGAGTTCAAATTTCTGCCTAAGTTTTTACTACTATTGATTTTGACTTTTATGGCTTTATGGTCTGAGAAAATGCTTTGCAATAATTCAATGGTTTGGATTTTGTTGATATTTGCTTTATATGCTAATACATGCTGTATTCTGAAAATGTTCTATGTGCACTGGAGAAGAAGGTCTACTTATCTGTTGATAGGTAAAAAGTTCTGTATATGTCAATAAGCTCTAGTTGGTTAATTGTCACAATAAGGTCTTCTGTATGTTTACTGAGCTTTTTTCTGGATGATCTGTCCACACTGAAAGTGGAGTGTTGAAGTCTCTAATTATTATTGTGGCGTGATCTATCTCATTTTTCAATGATGTAGATGTTTGTTCAGTATATTTAGATGCTCTGTCATTGGGTACATAAATATTTAATATTGTTATGTCCTGCTTATGTACTGAACTTTTAAGCAATAAACAATGACCCTCCTTGTCCCTGATGGTGGATTTTACATTAAAGTCTATTTTATCTGAGATTTGTATTGCCACATCTGTTTTTCTTTGTGTGTTGTTGGCTTGTTACATATTTTTACATCCTTTGATTTTCAGCTTGTGTGCTTTTTGTAAGCAATATTAGATCGATCATATGTTTTGATCCTGGATGTCACTCTCTTCCTCTTTACTGGAGCATTCAGTCTGTTTACATTCAATGCAGTTACTGATGCCATGTGACATGTGCCATTGAGTCGGATACAACTCATGATATGTGTTTGTTTAGTGCTGTCATTTTGATGCATTTATTTTTGTGTTGTTTATGTTTTCTATTTAGCTCTTACTATTCTGTTCTGGGTCACTATTCTTTATGGATTGACTTTTCATCTTTTCCAGTGTTGATTTTGTGTTTGTTGAGGCTCCTGTATTGTGCTTCTTGTTTTCCCATGTTGCATTGTTATTTTGCTTTGTAGCTGCCCCATGATTCCTTTTATTATTGTAAATTTAAACCAGGCTTTAATTTCTGCATATCTTTTTAATTTCTTCTCCATCTGAAAGGGTTATAACAACTGTAATATATCTCTCTTTTTAATGTGATGATGTAATAGTTTTTGTGATATAATCACTGGTTCCCTTCTTTCATTGCTGTAGCTTTGATAGAGCTTTGTGACTTCTCTAACTGAGTAGGATTCTGGATGGTATGTCTTGCATCACCTCCTTAAGTATACATTTGATGTTTTTATTTTTCTAAGAAAAAAGTTTCTTTCAATATTTATGATAGTTTTGATTTAGTTTTTTACAGAGTCTCTAAGCATCTCCTTATTTGTGAATGCCTTCATTTCAGCTTCATATTTGAGAAACAATTTTGCAGGACATATAATACTTGGTTTAAAGTTTTTCTCTTTTAAGGCTTTGAAAGTCATCCCATTGCCTTCTTGCCAACATTGTTTCTGCTGAGAAGTTGGACAAAAGCCTACAGGGCTTCCCTCTAAATGTTAGTTTTGCTTTAAGCCTTGCTGCCTTGCTTTTTAGATCTCTTATTTATGTTTCATTTTGTTTAACTTGATTATAGTATGTCTTTGTATTTTTCTTTGGGGTTCTATGTTTGTGGTCTTCAGTGAAAGTCTTAGACATCTATGTTCTCTTCTTTCATAATTTCAGGGAAGTTATCTGTCAACAACTCTACGATGTGTTTTCAGCTATCCCTCTCTATTCAAGAACTCCAGTAATTCATAGATTATTCCCCTTAATAGAATCCAACTTGTTTCTTAGTACTTCATTTTTCCTATTTCTTTTCTCTGATGTCTCCTGATAAATGCCAATGTCAGTTGCTCTATATTTAAGCTCACTAACTCTGGCTTCCAACTCCTCAATTCTAATCTTTTGTCTTTAAATCAAATTGTCTAATTCTGTAATTTTATTATTGATGATCCATCAGTTCAAATAGCTTACTTAATTTTTCATTTTATTCTGCTGCATTTTGTTTAATCTCTAGTATGGCAGTATACATAATTCTTTTGTAATTGACATCTGGTAGTTTCATAAAGGCTTCTTCATCTGAGAAGTTTTTTGATTTTTTATTTTATGAATCTTCCTGAGCAGTGGTAGACCGTTTCTTTAAATGGTTAGCTATTGATTGTTAGTTCAATTCCACAAGGTGCTCCTTGAGTACTCTATGAGGAAGATCTACTCTGGCCTGTAGGGTCACCATGTGTCAGATCCAACGTGACAGCACTGGTTTATTGATTGTTGCTTTTGTGCCATCTTGAAGCTGTGTAGTTTCTCTGGTGTTACCTCAACAGGAGCTGAGGCATAGCTCTAAGAGGGGATGTGGTTACCAGCTGCCTCAGGGTACTCTAGTTACTGGCCTAAGGTGGATTCTCGGGGTGGCAGGCTTTGCCTCCTGGCTGGTGCCTTACTTACAGAGTTCTGGTGGGCTGTCAGAAAACACTATGATGTGGATCATTAAAGGGTGGAGGATGTGCTTCCAGGCCACTCAGTAGTCAGTCTCCATATGGTCATATTTTGTTACTTTACTCCTAAGTTAGGAGCTGTCCAGCAGCTGCCAAAATGAGTCAGGCCTCCAGATGTGACAGGCACTGCCTTTCAGTTGACAAAGAAATCACCTCATAGGCCATCCCCGGATGCTATGCCATGGTTCAAAGTACGGAGGGGTTGGGCCTTCCTGCCATTCTCTGCCAGGCCCCACTCATCACTGTAGGCCCCACTGTCTGAAGCACAGCCTTTCTGTTGGAAAAATACTTTCCAGACAGGGGCTGCTGCTCCATCTGACAATTAGTCCCAGTTAAGACCTCCAGATGGGCGACACTGCCTCCCAGGTGATCAAGACAGAGTCTCACCTATGCTGCCCTTCCTGTTGTGAAACAGCAGAATCTATGGTGCAGCTCAGAAGTAAGAGGGTGGAGGTGCAGTGTTGCCCTCAGTAAGCAGCCAGGCTCTCAAAATGTGGCTATCCCAAGTACAATCTCTCTGCTTTGCTATACACTATTTACTTAAGCACTACAATTTGGAGTATTTGATAGCTCATTCTCAGTCCCCACATCCTGGATAACAAAGAAGGTATCAATATTTGCAGTCCTCCCAAATGATGAGTCAGCAGAAGCAGGATCCAGTGTACCAGTGCCTCATGTTACAGAGAGGCAGTTTCCCATTTACTGGTGCCTAGTCCAATCTGACAACCCTGTACCAGATCCTAGGGCTTCCTGAATGTCCATGCTACCCTATTCAGTTTTCATTCCAGGCCTTAGTTCTTAGAAGGAATCAAGGAGATGTGTTTCTAGTCTGCCATCTTGTCCCTGCCACTGGAAGGTTAATATTTTTTATTCTACCCATTTTCACCCTTGAAACCAGTGCTCAAGCAATGTTCTGCAGCCAAATTGACCTGAAATTTAGTCTGAAGTCCAGAAAAGTCTAACCAGGCCATATATAAAAGGTCATATTGGCTCTTCAGTGTTCCATTCATCCTATTATACACTATTGCATTTCTCATTTCTCATCCTATCAAAACTTAGATCTATGTTTTTTACTTTCTTCTCTTCATTCTGGTATCTGTCTAGACTGATAGCTCTTAGGGAAAAATGACAAATAAACAAGCAATCCAATGAAAACAACTTATTTTTATTATAGGTGACATATTTCTGTGTGTTAAGCAGAACTGAAAATTTCCTGTCTTGTTAAGACTATCTAATTTTCTTCTGTTACTTTAGACACTATGATAACACTGCCATATACAATGTAGAAAATCACTGTCTTTTATCAAATTCAGAGCAAATTATTTCCCACATTATAAACCAAAGAACCAAACCCATTGTCATCAAGTTTATTCCAACTCATGGTGACCCTATTGGAAGAAACAAAACTGTTCCATAAAGTTTCTAAGGAGTACTTGGCAGATTCTAACTGTTGACATTTTGAAATTGAAGATGAGATGTGCTGTGGATTGAGCTGTTGCTTCCAAAATAAGTGTCAACTTGGCTCAGCCTTAATTTCCAGCACAGAGAAGTTGTCTTCCATATCATGATTTGATGTAATTGTCATCCAATTTGTGATATTATGTAAATTTTCTCCATTTTATGTGTTGTGTATTCTAAAAACTGTGAAGTAGGATCAAGGTGGGGTGTATTTTGGGTGGCACTCTTACAACCAGTAATACCTTTATGAAAGTCTTATTCTTATACAAGTCATACCTTTGCCTGGTTCACATCTTTTATCTTATAAGACAGAAAAGGAAAAAGAGGCAAACAGAGAGGAAAGACACCTTAGTACCAACAAAAAAGAAGAGTTTGGAGTGGGGGAAATCCTTTGTACCTATACTCCTTTATTAAGAACCTCTTAGATAAAGTGTGATGCCCAAGGAACACTGGACCCACAGATGTTGAAGGGAGGCCAGACTTTCCCCTAGAGGCAAAAGAGAGAGAAATCATTGCCCTAGAACTGGAGCCCTGAATTCTGGCCTCAGGCCTCCTCAACTGTGACAGAATAAATGTTTGTTAAGGCTATGCATTTGTGGTATTTCTGTCACAGCAGCATTAGATCGCTAAGATAAAATACAAGGACTGGTAATTAAGTTTGGGAACTCATCTTAGAAAAAGTGCTACATACCTCATTGCTGAATATCACTATGGCCACCTTTGAAGTAGACCGCTTGGGAAGCTATGCACTGATGCCAGTGCTTAGTCCACTCTTCAAAGCAGTTTTGAAACTCTTTTTCTGGAATGGCTATCAGAGCTTTTGTTGTGTTACCCTTAATGTCCTGAACATCATTAAAATGTCTTACTTTCAGTATTTCCTTTATCTTCAAGTAAAGAAAAAAGCCAGTGGGGCCAATTCAGTGAGCAGAGAGGGTGCTCCAATAAAGTGATCTGACAATTGCTTTGGACTAGACACTGACATTGGTGCACAGCTTCCCAAGGGGAGTACTTCAAAGGTGATCATAGTGATAGTCACTGATGAGGTGTGTAGCACTTCAATTAAGTTTGCAGACTTAATTGTCAGACCTCATACATCTTGTGTTAGTATCGTGGCATAGTTTAATTGATAATATAAATTTTAATGTAATAATAGTACATAAAATATTGACAGGTCTTACACTGATATTTAGAATTTAGATACTTTAGAGTTTATTATATATGTTAAATTTATTAGACAAGTGCAAGAATACATGAGTATATGAATTTCTTAATCACAGTAGCACTGACTCCCTGTTATACTTGGCACCTACTACCCACTCACTAATCATTATTAAAACCACTGAATAAAATGCTACACACAATAACATATGTGGGTGCATGTGGTCTCTTTGGAGTACTGGAATAGTTGAGTAAAACCTGGAACATATCCAAAAATCTGAGTCTCAGGAGTATAGATAAGTTTCCAAAGCTGAATATGAGTAGGGAAAACCAGGGTCAGGCTATGAAGGTCTGATTAGAAATGCTAGTAAAAATGAGAAAACTTCAGCTAACCTAAATTCAAGTCTGCCAAAAATTTTGAAAAGAAGCATAATAAATATAATCAGGAAAAAGATGTACAAGGCCTACTCACAGTTGTGTGGAAAATGCTCTGTTGTGAATTCATCATCTGTGGTTAAACAGGGCAATAGTGTCTTCGTTTTTTTATTTTTCTGTTTCTCTGTCTTCTTTTCTCAGTTAGACAGAACTTATTTTGTTCCATGAATTTTTGACATGTGTTCTACACTGAATCATGATCCCCACAGGTGTCAAATCAGAATATCCAGAACCTATCAATGTGTTACCTTATGTGGTAATACGGACTTTACAGATACAGAAAGGCTAGGATGATTATCATGGTTTATCTGGATGAACCCAGTGTACTCACGAATATTCTTAAAATAGAGGAGATGTGACTACAGAAATAGAGTGTGAGAAAGAAAATGGTAAGGTGAGAAGAGAAGCAAAGGCATAAATGAAACAGCTACAAGTCAAAGAAATTAGCCTCTACAAGAAGTAAGGAATGAATTCTCCCTGGAATATCCAGAAAGATCTAGCCCTGTGAACACCTAAACATTAGTCATTCAGGCTGATTTTAGCATATTTTACCCAACAATGCATGCTTTCTGTGTTTGCTTGCCACCTGCAGTCTTGCCCATTTGGTACTTTCATTAGTGCTGCTATACCAATGTCTTTTACTTATTGCTATAAAATAAATGAGCATAGTTCATTTATAAGAACTCCTCATGGGTGGAGGTCCAAGTTGGCAAAGAAACACAGAAGCCACTCATTACTTGTGTAAAACTACAGTAATAAGGTTTTACAAGTTAGGAATTACTATTGGTCTTAGGCTGTGATTTTTAGAGAAGGAAAACCAGTTAAGCATAAAGAGATTTATATCAAGGAAGCAGCTCAAACAGTTGTAGAAACTGTAATGTCCCAAGTCCAAGGATCAAGAGACAGGCTTCTCCCAACATGAAGCTGCAGAAGCTGGCAAACTCAAGATTGGCAAGTTGGAGAGCAAGGCTCCTGCTCACAGGCTGTGAATATCAAAGACTCTCAAGATGGCAGGCAAGACCAGAAGGTTCCCTTGAGTCAAGTAGTTGCAGGGGATGGCAAACCCAGTATTGGCAGGTAAGGGAGCAGGACTCTTGCTCTCAGGCTCTGAAGATCTACGTATCCCAAGATTGACAGGTAACCTGCTAACTCATGTCCCAAGAACCAGAGGAAAGACAAGAAGAGGTGGCTACTGAATCCTGAACAAGTCAAAAATCTCAGCAAGGTGAGCAGGAAGGAAGTAGGCAGCTGACAGCAAAGAGATGAAGGCTGAGTGGGTGGGTGAGCTACCAAAGGCCCATCCCTGCTGACAGCACCCAGCAGAGGCCATCGTGGGAGTGATCACACATAAAATTTCAACAGGGAAGTGATCACAACATTATACAAGCACCAAACACTGAGAATCAGCGCAGCCAAGGAGTTACACAATTTTAACCATCACACTACTTTATAGACAATGCTGAGTGCTTTGTACTGGACCATCAGAAGGGCAATGATGTCAGAATGTAAGTTCATGAGGGAAAGTGGGTTTAATTATTTTTTAAAGGTATATTTGTTTTTATTTAGAATGAGTTAACATGTGGGTACATGGGTTTTCTGTTCTTATCTTTCTCTCCAATGTATTCCCATATAATGATTTTAGTATTCACAGATAACCCGGGCTTGAATGAATTTTAACATGGGGCGCATAAAATGGTGACTTTCAAAAGCAATCATTTAATAAGTCTTATTCTTATGCAAAGAGCATTTTCATTAATTTTATTTCTTATTTTATTTTCCTTTTGAGGGGAGAGTGTCACCAGTGACTCATGGATATTTACTATAGTCAAAATATCATGTTCCTTTTTATGATTAAATCAGTTTCTACTACCTACCACTAAAAACATGGACAAATCCATTGTTGTGGAATGAGTTCTGATTCACAGCAATTGTTGTGGTTAAGGTCATGTGTCAGTTTGTTTGGGCATGATTCTCAGTGTTTTGTCAATTCTATGACATGGTGATCACTTCCATGATGAGATTTAATATAATATGATCATCTCCATGACAGAATTTGAGGTGAGTTGAAACAAATGTATCAGAATTTCTTTGAATGTGTGGCCAACATGGATTATAAGCAGATATTCTGGTCAAGTTTATGGCTTTTGCTGCCAATGGATCTTGCAGGTGCATCCAGTTCATCTAGTCTTTGGTTATTGGGACTGAAGTAGCAGCTTGACTGCAGACCTTGGGATTCACTGATCCTCACAGCCTGTGAGCAAGAGCCCTATTCAGTGACTTGCTGATTTGGGGTTAAACAGTCCCTGTGGCTATGTGAATCAGGAGAAGACTATGCTGACCCATGGACTTTGGCAGTTCTATCCTCTAAAAATATGTGAGCCATTGTCTTGATGTAAATCTCTATGTAAATACTTACATGTTTTACTGATTTTGCTTCTCCAGAGAACCCAATCTAAGACAGTGACCTTCTAGGATAGAGTAGAATTTCTCCACGGAGTTTCCAAGACAATAATATTTATGGAAACAGATTGTCATATCTTCTTCCCCAGGAAATGCTGGTACTTTTGAGTTGTCATCCTTTTGGTTACAGCTAAGCACTTCACACATTTGATCTTCCCTGTGGATGTAACTTCTCTTTTCACTGAAATAGATACACATGTTTCAATTCCTTGAATATGTTACTCTTTTCAGCTGTTTGTGTTTTTTTAAAATAAATTTATTAAACAGTTGTATCTACCCATGTAGCAATAACATATCCAGCATTTATTAAAATGTGAGTTGCCATGAGTCGGATCCCACTCGACAGCACTTGGCTTGGCATTTTTCACTGGAAGCTATAGCTTCTATCAGGGAGCCTTAGTATCTAATTTGGGTAAGTGTTTGGTTGCTAACAAAAGGTTGGTGGTTTGAAGCCCCCAGCCAAGTCGCAGGGGAAACGTGTTAATCTGCTCCCCTACATTTTATAGCCTTGGAAACACTATGGGGCAGTTTTATTCTGTCTTATACTGTCATTATGAGTGGAAATCCACTTGAAGGCAATGGACTTAGCTTTGATTACTTTCTATAATGGTCATAGACTGTAGCTTCAAATTTTACCCTAAATACATGTTTTTAGCAATAGAGACTCTTTTGGTGTTTATGTGCTCACTCTTCTAGCTAAAAAAAAAATTTTATAGTAAAAGCCACAGAGAATGTGTTTTTCCATTAGAATTCAGTTAAGATTGTATTGCAGAAAAATACTTTATTCTGATTCATGTTACTCATTTTATTTAAATTACAGTTGTTACAGTAGCTAACACATACTTTATTGGTTGTAGAGCAAACTTACCTAAACCTAACGCATGCAGCAAGGAAGAACAGTGGGCTTGAGAACTGTGGCTACGAGAAAGGCACAGAACCCCACTCAGCTTTCACTTGCAGTGCATACACTTAAGAAATGCTCTTACAGGAAGCCAGGCAAGGCTTCGAAAAAGACAGAAAAAGTATAGTCCTCTTGAAGTAGACACCAGGAGTGTATCCATTGGTTCATTCAGTTTCAAATTATATCAAACTTCTAAAATCCTCATAGTCTTTCAAGAATCACATGGAAATTTCCAGAATTCTCTTGAATTCTTATGCGACTTTAAACCAAAGTGGTATGCCACCATGTCTAATACTGAAAAAAAAAGGCACGTGATAGACTCTGTAAATCACCTTGGCTATGGTCCAAGTAGACTTCAATTTATTCCTGGCCTACTTTGATTTCTTACCAATTCTGGCCTTTCTTAATACCTGCTAATTCAAGTGGAAATTTCATTCACACCTTATTTTTGTGATTTTAACACTCAGAACTTTGGTTCACACTCAGTCCTTTAATGTTTTTTAGATAAGATGTGCAACTTTTCAATCACAGATTACATGATTACTATCATATTCAGATATTTTTCAGTCACATAAATATACGCTTACACGATACTTGTTCTAAAATAACAGAACCCATGCACTGGTAAAATAGGAAATGTGAACATGTACACCACCACATCTGTAACAGAAGTGCATACCTCTAATTTGCTTTAGGAACTACTGAATTATATATATATGTGTGTGTGTGTGTGTGTAAATTATATGTATTTGCATATAACATATTATATATAAATAGATATATTAATGTATATATTATATATATTTAAATCCTTAAAAGTAGTGGTCATTTAATTGGAAGCCTTAGTATTGCTTAGAAAAAGTAGATTATCATATTGATTATGAGACTTGCAGAAAAAGTATAGTTACTTTGTATCTTTCTCATTGATACTAAAAGGCAAAAAAAGGAAGCGAAGTGCCAAGTCCTATGGCTTAGAGTAAACTTGAGTCTATAATTGGAAAAGACCTGGTGACATTAGCTGTCAAGCTTTGCCTCTGACCTTCAGTATGTCCTAGAGTTTCAGAAAGTTTTCCTCCACTAAAAAATGAATGAAATTGAAGCAGTGAATTTCAAGGAGGAGCTTGGAGTCTCAAAGGATAGTTCAGTACACAGATTAGCATGACGAAGTTGAACAAAGGGGCAGCCACAAGCTTTCAATCTTTCTCCTGACCTTTTCCCTTCACTCAGTGGCATTTATACGAGCTTAGACTGTAAGAATTCCAGAGATGGCAGAAAGAAGATTTGGGCACAGTTTAAGCTGTTCTGATTCTTTTTTTCTCTAACAAATATGGCAAGTTATTACTATTTCTTTCTATTTTTCCCCTTTACCACTGACACAAACCAAAAAAAAAAAAAAAAAGGAGGGGGAGGGGAATAGGATAAAAAGATACATCCCAAGGTAAATATTGTTTGAGATAAAAATGTACTTTTTGATACTAAACTTCAAGGTAATTAAGATATTGTGAACTTAATCTTATGGGGGAAGTTCTACTCTAGCCTCTAGGGTTGTCATGAGTAGGATCTGACTCGACGGCACTGGGTTGAGTCTTATTTATCATCTTGGATGAAAATTCTTAAGGCAGTTTTTATAGAGAAAAATTTAGTAGATGATAGAATAAAAACAAAAGGGAAAATGACAATTATTACTCAGTAGTGATGTTTCCAGTAACTGTAAGAGAATTCCCTGTTCACATGTTTTGGCAATAAAATGAAGTGTTATGAAATAGTAGGAAATACAATGTATCCAGCACTAGTCTTACATGCTGATACTGTGTTGAACTCAGTAATAGTTAAATTTTTTAATTTAAAAAAAATCTGTGTTAAAGCAAAGTTAAAAGTATATAAAAATATACACAGCACATATTGTCCTAAGTTTCAGGATTTCACACTGGAGATAACAATGAGTAAATGTATACATGGAGACGCTGGTGAAATGGTGCTTAAGTGCTACATCTGCTAACCAAAAGGTGAGCAGTTCAAATCCACTAGGTGTTCCTTGGAAACTCTATGAGAACTCTTTCTGGAATTGCCATTGCACACGGTGGCGGGTAGCAAGTTTGCTAACTTAATTATGTAGTAGTCTGCGTGGGAGTTTTTAGCCGCTAACCACCTGACCTACTCACCTAATCTGGCCCCCAGTGACTTTCTTCTCTACTTGAAGATAAAGGAAATGTTTAAAGGAGGACATTTTGATGACACGCAGGACATAGAGGGTAATACAATGACAGCTCTGATGGCCATTGCAGAAAAAGGGCTCTAATACTGCTTTGAAGGCTAGAGTAGATGCTGGCATCAGCGCATAGCTTCCCAAGGGGAGTATTTCAAAGGTGACCATACTGATTTTCAGCAATGAGGTACATAGCATTTTTCTTAGGATGAGTTTGCAAACTTAATTGGCAGTTCTTATATATACACTGACACGTATAAAGATAGTAACCTGAATATATGCAACAAGGACAAAAGTCATTGTAGGAGATGCCTTTGATGCCCTCTTATATTCCTGTCTTGTATTTTTATTGTTAATATCTATATTTTTTTGCCTCATCTGAGTTCATCAGCAACTTCTACTGGCCATTTCTACCATACCTCTTACCTTTTTGTCTTAAGCTTTTCTTCCTTCCATTTCTCTATCCGAAGATTTTTTTCATCATCATGAAAACTTGTTTGGATGCAAGTAGGAGAGACTTACAATTTCTGGGGAGCTCTATCTGTTATTGGAATGATGAATATTAGAGACAAGAAAAACTTATTAAAATGCATTCTAATAGAGATATAACCAAAACATTCTAACTACTTTTCAGTCTGATTGTTTGGTAAATATAGATCAAAATCCTTAACTTATTTGCACTCCTGTAACAGAAATACTACACATGGGTGGCTTTAAAGAAGCAGAAATTTATTTTCTTACAGTTTGGGAAGCTAGAAATTTGAATTTACGGCATCAGTTGTAGGAGAAAATCTCTCTCTGTGTCTGTTTTAGGAGAAGATTGTTCTATCTTCCAGCATTCCTGGATTCCTTGGTAGTTGACACATGACATCTGTCTTTCCCTAGTTTGTGTTTGCTTGTCTCTGTTTCAACTCTACTCTCGTAAGTCTCAAGTGATTAGGTTTAGGACACACTGCACCTATATGGCCTAATTAACACAACAAAGAAAGACCATCTCCAAATGAGAGCATACAGGCACACGGGCTAGGATTCCAACACATATTTTAGAGGACATCATTCAAGCCAAAGAACCTCTTATGATAAATACCACTGCATTGTATCTTTTAAATGAAATAAACCACTTCTAAGTATATTACACATTTATTTTTACTTATATAGAATTGAACATAATTCCACAACAGCAAAATAATTAGATGTTTCACTCAATTCATTTTAATAGGATTTCCATTGTTCATACCTGCTAATTGTTACAAAGAAGGGACATAATCCTAGCAAATACGCTTATCACTGTTGTGATGAATATAGCCTCTCTTGAAAAACCTGTGCTTTGTTTAACTTTGAAATTACTTAGCTATCTTCAGTTATCTCTGTTCCCAATAAATTTTCTTGTTTCTTCTTTTCACAGAGGATAAAGCACTTTCTGAAGAGAAGATCTAACTGAGGTGATTAACACTACTTGTCTTAAAATAAATTTGTCTTTACTTCCTTTTAAATTAACCTGGAGTATTTATTATACCCATAATACAAGATCAGTTACAGCTCGTGAGAGTGAGACTGTACATTCAGGGTTGCCACAGCCCAGCTCATTTCAAGTAATTGTAAATGCCAAGCCAAGTGCCGTCGAGCAGGAATAGTAATACCCATTTTTTTTTTATTGGCTAATGCTGTAAGGTAGCATCTGTCAGCAGCATCCTCATATAAACTCACCATTGCTACAGCATCTGTTCAATCACACAGTGTTCTATTTCTGTGTCTCACACATTTAACTACAGAGGAACAGAGACACTATTTTAAATAAGTCACCAGTGTTTCTAATGACAACTCAAAGCATCATTGCCAGAAATGTATGTGACATGATGGGAATAAACTGACCCTAGACTTTATAGAATAGCTTTCAAAATGATTTTATCAATGCATTTAACTTGAATAACTAAATAATTGATGGAAAGATTTATGTTCCTTCACATATTCTCTATGTTTTCTAATGTGTTTACCTTAATTTTATTTTTTATGTTTTGTATTCTATCATTGAATAGTATGCAAATAGTTTTGAGACTTGGTAAGCTTAATATAGTTAATTTTCTGCATCAAGAACTTCCCTTGGGACACAGTGAGTTAGAATCAAAACATGAGTTCATCCATTCATCCAACCTTTCATTCATTCAATAAATGTTTACCTAGCACATTATGTGCCAGGTCATGGGGATAAAATAATCAACAAAGCAGTAATAAAAGTGCGTGCTTTCATGTAGCTTATCACTGTAGAGGAGTCCTAGGGGAACAGTGGTTAAAGTAGTATAGTAGATTGCTAACTGAAAGGTTAGCAGTTTAAATCTACCACTCAATGAGAGAAAGATTTGACAGTCACCTTCCATGAAGATTCACAGCCTTGCAAACTCTGTGAGGCAATTCTATCATCTTATGGGTTTCTTTGAGTTGGAATCGACTCATTAGCAGTGGATTTGATTTGGGGCTTTCAATTGCCTCCAGAAGGGGAGAATAAGAAAATAAAACTTCACATTATATCAGGTGATGATAAAAGCTTTGAAGATAATTCATGTGGGAAGTCAGAATCAACTTTATGGCAGTGGCATGGAACAAAAGTAACAGAAGAATGTGCTTTTTAAGCATAAGTGACCTGAGAACCAGTGTTTCAATAAGTATGTTTCCCATCAAGTTAATAATTGAAATAAAATATTTAATAAATATATAAATTACCTCATTTTCCTTTAAAATACAATGATTAGGAAACATACTGAATCATTGAAATAAATTAATACACTGCTGACAAGAACTAGAGGAGCCATTTCCAAGAAAGAGTAAAAAAAGGAAAGAATTTTCCAAACACATTTTTTCAGATTTCTCTGCAACCCATATGCAAAGTGCAAAAATACTTAAGAAAATCTCTAACTAGCCAGTTTGTAAGAGAGTTTTCTACTTCACTTCAAAACAAGCATATTTTGAGGCACACCCTATAGATAGCTTACATGATTTAATGGAGGAAATACTGCTTTTTCTTTGTTTAAAAAGTTAAGCATAAATTATTGCCATGATGTAAAATTATTCTTCCTTCAGATTTACAATCATTTGAGAACATTTTGGATGAAAAATGTCATGTCCGAATATAAAGGAGGATCATTCATTGTATGAAAGGTAACAGCATTTTGTGGCACATGGCATGTCGCTCAATGAAAGAAAAAACATAACAAAATCCTGTTAGTTGTTTATTTATTCAGTTGATTTGTATAGCATTCACTGCCAACTAAGGAGATAGGCCACAGACCAAGCAAGAGCGCTTGGTTGTTACTGCTGTCTACTGAAATGAAATATTTCTGTTACTTTACTTTTTCTGTTTTATTTAAACAAAGACCTCTTTAAAGTGTTGAAAAGAAACAATGTCAAGTTAAGGACTATGGTGAATTGCACTCAAGCCATGGTATTTTCAATTCATATGCATGTAAAAGATGCACAATGAATAAAGAGGACTGAGGAAGAATTGGTGCATTTGAATTATGCTCTTGGTGAAGAGTATTGAATATCTCATGGACTGCCAAAAGAATGAATGGATCTCTTTTGGAAAAAATACTTCCAGATTGCTCATTGGAAGGGAGGATGGTGAGACTTCGTCTCACATGCATTAGATACGTTATCAAGAGGGACTAGTCCCTGCAGAAAAATGTCATGCTTGGTAGAGTGTCAGTGAAAATGAGGAATACCCTCAATAAGATAGACCAACATAGTGGTCGAAGCAATGGACTCAATCATAATAATGATTATGAGAGTGATGCAAGGCCTCGGTGTGTTTCATTCTGTTGTACACAGAGTCACCGTGACAACTTGAGATCACCTAATAACACCAATATAAAATAGTACTTAATGTTTAGCATGCACACATATTACATTTTTGGAGGAGATTGTTATATTTAATAAAAACAGTAAATAATACTGCAGTAGGCCTTGCAGAATTTATTTTCTAAACAAATATGTACAATTCAGGAGTAAATTATTGGAGGGATTTGAGCAACTGTAATCTTTTACAATTATGTAAAGATATGGTCTTTTCTTTCAAAAAGTTTGCAACCTAGCTATACAAATATGTATTAAAATATTTGGGATACATTAAAGAGGAGATAATTGTGTATTATATTTATGACTGAATCTATATTTGACACTGTGTATACTGTAGTGACAATCATACAGTGTCAGTAGTCAAAAGACATGGATTCTTATTCTCTCATTGAAATTTCTTAATGGGGGAAAACTTGAGTTTCATTTTATATATCTGTAAATCATTAAATATGTATAAAAGACACATACATATGCAGAAAAAGAGAGAGAGAAAGACATACATACATAGAGACAGAAAGACTCCATGAGTATCTGGATCAAGTATCTAAATGTTTTAATTTTAATTGCCATTAACATAGCATTTTACAGGTTAGGATTTACCAATTCATTCAACTCTTCATTCAACAGATGTTTAACCAAAACAAAATCTCATTGCTTTGAAATTGATTCCAACTGTTAGTGACTCTATAGATAGAGTTTCTAAGGAGCACCTGGTGGATTTGAACTGCCAACCTTTTCATTAGCAGTCATAGTGCTTAACAACTATGCCATCAAGGTTTCCATTTAGAGATCCCCAATTATATGACAGGTATTGTTCTAGATGCTGAAATTATAGCTTATATAGACAAGACCTCTGTTCTGAGCAACGTAGATTCTACGGGAGGAAGCAGAGGAAAAACAAATACTCATCAAATATCTGGTGTTTGTAGGCACTAGAAAAGAGATGCAGGCTGGCACACTTAAAGTGGTCACAGAAATTCTTTCTATGAAAATGACATTGAATAAACTATCAGAATAAAATGAAGATACAAGTTATGAAAGTTCTTAGGGTGAGAAAGTATTAGGCAAATGGATAAATCCACACAGAAATGCTGAGGGCAAATTCATGTGGTGTGTTGGAAAAAGGCCAGGAATGGCCACAACAATCAGGAGAAGCATAGTAGAAGAGGGATTCAGGGTTTGTGAGGGAGGAGGGCTTAGTATACAAAGAGCCTAGGAATAATCAGAAAAGCCTTAGAGAGAATTCAGAACTTTACCCAGATCAGAAAGGAAAAATTTGATTAACGTGAGAAAGAGAGGAAAAGGTAGGGATGGAACTCCACGATGATAGAAAAATAATAAAGGAAGTGAGTAAACATAAGTTATGGAAATAAAGAGAGATTCAGTGTCATAAGGGTATAATAAGTATGATAAAGATACTGAGCCAAAGAATAATGTAGCAATGGTGAGCCATTAAAAGGCTGATTGGTATAAAAAATAATCTGATAACGGTTAGAAACATAGCAGCAAGTGATAAATGTCAAAAATAAGGTTGTCTTAATTAAACTGTGGATCAAATACACCTGCAAGATGATGTTTTAGTGAGTTAGATAACTGATTTAACAAACATACCATGAAATCTCGCTGACTTTACAGGTTATTTCTTGCATATAATCCAGTGGAAGCAGGTCATTCACAGATCCTGGGCTACTCCAAGTCTTCTGGGTCCTCACCACTCTCCCTGGTACTCACCATCCTTCCAGGTCATGATCTCACTTGTCTCTAAGTTCTTGAATCCTGTCCATTCAGTCCTTAGATGGGAAGATCATAGTCTGGGCATAAACGGTGCTCACTGGGCATGCCAGCAAGATGAACATATTAGTCACATTCAGTAAGCTAGACATGAGACCATACTTTACTGAGAGGGGTCCCAGAACTGTAGTTGTAGCTGTGTGACCAGGAAGTAAAAGAAAAAAGTACAGAGATGTACACATATTAGATATAAGCAGGCAGCATATATGAAATGTAGTGACAGAGAATGCCTAATTAGAAAGAACTAATTGTAGATATAAAATAAGAAGCACAGAATACATAATGCATAAGTTATCAATATTAAAGATGGTATCTTAATAGGATAACTTATTGCCACTGTAAAAATGTTTTGGTTGGACATTATGAGACAAAGTCTATACAACAAAATGTTTAAGTTTTCATTAAAATATGAACTTTCAAACAGAATTTATTTTTCACGTGGAATACATCAATGACATTTGGATAATAAGATTAATTTAAATCATTAATTTTCTCCTTGTTCCCTAATGTACAATGCTGCTTCACTATGTCCTCTTTTTTGAATGCAATATGTATATGCATCTGTGTGATTTTTATCTATTGGAAAATTTCTTTTCCTTTCCAATTATAAATAGAGTTAAAAGTGAAAAAGTTTTCCTCCTAATTTAAGGCAGAGATGTTCTGAAAATAAATTTGATATCTGGAAATATCTGGAAATATTTGGAAGCATCTGGATGTTCAAATGTAATCATGTTCTTTACAGATCGGGTAAAGTGCATATACAAAAAAGATAAATGCTGTTGGTACAGTGCTTAAGTGCTGTAACTGCTAAACAAAATGTCAACAGTTTGAATCCACCAGGCATCCCTTAAGAAATCTAGGGGGGCAGCTCTAAGATTACCAAAACCAAACTCATACCATCGAGCCGGGTATGACTCATAGCAACCCTAGAGGTCACTGTAGAGCCACCTCATAGAGTTTCCAAGAAGCACCTGGTGGATTTGACTTGCTGATGTTTTGATTAGCAGATGTAGCAATTAACCCAGTATGCTATCAAGATTACCTAGGACCTTACAGATTTAACCTATAGTGCCTTGTATCTATGAAAAATTGCTTAAATTACATATACACAAGATACAGGATACACAGAATTGTTAGGTTGTTGTTTGGTGCTTACCAGTCAGTTGTACTCACAGCAAAGCTGTGAGCAACACAGTGAAATTGCCCAGTCCTATGCCATTCCCCAAGTCACTGCCATGTTTGAGCCTATTTTTGCAACCACTGTGTCAATTCATCTTATTGAAGGTCCTTTTCTTTACTGCTGACTCCACTTCACTAAGCATGATGTCCTTCTCCAGAAACTGGTTCTCCTGTTAAGGTGTCTAAAGTATGTAAAATCAAAATTTAGTAGTCTGTCCTTTTAAGGAACATATTGTTTGTACTTGTTCCAAGACATATTCATACTTCAGGTAGTCAATGGTATATTTAATATTCTTCATGAATACCACAATTCAAATGCCTTAGTGCTTTTCTCAGTCTTTCTTATTCATCATCCAGCATTTGTACACATATGAGGCTATTGAAAATACCATGTCTTAGTCCTTAAGGTGGCTTCTTTGCTTTTCAGCACTTTAAAAACACCTTTGGAATGATTTGCCCAGTACAATTCATCCTTTAATATCTTGACTGCTACTTCCATGGACACTGGGTATGGAAATCAGTGCAATAAAATCCTTAACAACTTCCATCTTTTCTCTATTTATCACAATGTTGCTTATTGTTTTCTTTGTGTGGATGCATAACCTAGACTGAAGACTGTGATCTTTGATCTTCATCAGTAAGTGATTCAAGTCTTCTTCACTTTCAGCAAGCAAATGCCTACCTTTCACAACTAGTTGAATGAAATAACTTCATTTTATATCAGAAAAAAATACGAAAACCTCTGATTGGTCATAAAAGGACCAGGTACTGGTTGCAGCACAAATCATCAATTGCTCTTTTGTAAGTTCAAACTGAAATTGATGGAAGTTACAAGAAGTCCACAAGAGCTGCAACATGACCCGCAGTATATCTCACCTTAGTTTAGAGACCATCTCGAAAATAGATTTGATATGTTGGACACTAATGACAAAAGACCAGACTAACTGTGGAATCACATCAAAGTCGTTGCACATGAAGAAAGACAGAAGTCACTAAAAAAAAAAAAAAAAAAAAAAGGAAAAGAAAGAAAACACCAAATTAGATTGTAGAAGAAATTCTGAAACTTGCTGTTGGACATCAAGCAGCTGGAGCTGAAGGAAGAAATGAAGTAAAAGAACTGAATAGAAGATTTCCAAGAGAGTGGTGACAAAGTAACGTACTATAATGACGTGTGTAAAGAGCTGGAGATAGAAAATTAAAAGGGAAAAACGTGATTTGCATTCCTCACGCTGAAAGAACTGAACGAAAAGTTCAGGCCTCAAGTTGTAGTAGTGGACGATTCTACAGGGAATACATTGAACGCCACAGAAAGCATTAAAGTAAGACAGAAGGAATACCCAGAGTCACTATACTAAAAAGACTGGTCAAAGTTCAACCTTTCGAGAGGCAGCACATGATCAGGAGATGATGGTTCTTAAGGAAGAAGCTAAAGCTGTGTTAAAAGTATTGGTGAAAAACAAGGCTCCAGGAACCGACGGAGCATCAGCTGAGATATTTCCACAAATGGATGCAGTGATGTTATGTGCTCCCTTATCGATGTCAAGAAATTTGGAAGACAGCTACCTATCTACCTGAATGGAAGAGCTCTGTGTTAATACCTATGCCCATTTGGCTCAGATGCACAATCAACACTCGTGTGAACTGCAGTCAAGAAATGAAAAGACTCATTGCATTGGGCAAATTGTATGCAAAAGACCACTTTAATGTGCCAAAAAGCAAAGATGTCACCACTTTGAAGACAAAAGTGCATGTCATGAGTTTAATTGTGCCCCCCCCACGTCTGTAGCAATTTGTTACCATATTGTGTGATTGTCCTTCACTTTGTCATTTTCCTATGCTGTAAATCCTAACCTCTGCCTGTGGTTAATAGACTGCGTTATGTTAAAGAGTATTCGCGTGGGATTGGAACACCCTCCTAAAGTCACCTCCTTGCTCCAGTGTAAAGTGAGTTTCTCAGGAGTGCAGACACCACCCTTCCTGCAAGGGATAAAAGGAAAGGGAAGTAAGCAGAGAGTGAGATTCTTATACCATCGAGAAAGCAGAACCAGGGACAGAGCATGTTCTTTATACCTGACGTTCTATGCCAAGGGGCTTCCTGACCTAAGAAAGACTGATGGCAACAGAAGGACCTTCTTCAAGAGTCGACAAAACAGAAAGCCTTTCCTTCAAGCTGACACTCTAAATTTGGACATGTAACGTACTGGACTGTGTAAAAATAAACTTCTTTTTTTTGTTGTTAAGGCCATCCACTCCTGGTATTTCTGTTAGAGCAGTACAGGATGAATAAAACAGAGCACCTGACCCAAGCCACGGCATTTTCACTCAAATCATATGCATATTAAAGCTGAGAAATGGATGAGGAAGACAGAAGAATTGATGCCTTTTATTTGTGGTACTGCAAAAGGATGTTGAACATACCTCAAACTGCCAAGAGAATGAACAAATCTATGCTTAAGAAAGTGGAGAATCAGAGAAAAAGAGGGAGATCTTCAACAAGATGGAATGACACAGTGGCTGCAACAAAGGGTTCAAGAATTAAAACAATTGTAGGCATGGCTCATGACACAGCAGTGCTTTGTTTTGTTGTAAGTAGGGTCACTACAAGTCAGAACCGACTATACAGTACTTAACAACAACAATGAGCATTCTCTTGGAAACTGTGGTGACATTGTGGTTATGAGCTGTGTCTGCTAACCAAAAGATCATCAGTTGGAATCCATCACCTTCTCCCTGGAAATTCTGTGGAGCAGTGCTATAGTATTTCATTGTGATTTGGAATCAACCCGATGGCAACCAGTCTGATTGGCTGTTGTCCTCTTATATTCTCTCTCCTCTCTCAACTTTCTGTCATTCTCTCATATTTATTCTTCTCTGTCTCTGGCTTGCTTTCTTGGTCTTTCTCTGGCCCACAAATAAACTCTTTTATCTGGTAGTTAAAATCTAACTGATCGTGCTCCACCTAAACAGTGGCTTCTCTGTTGTTGTTTTTGGCATATTTCCTCTCCAAAAATTTAGGTGAGAAAAAGTATCTCAAGAAGACATCCAGATTAGCAATTAAGTTATCACAGTTCAAAATAGTTAAAAAAAAAACCTATCTTAACACAAGCATTTTAAAATGAGAGGTTATGTCCATCTATTAATTATATGTTGTTAGACCTACATATATATAACAATTTAATACTCTCCACCATAATTTGATATATGAACAGATATATCACTTTCTTTATTCTACCCACTTCAGAGAATTTTATTCAGTTGGCACTTGGCTTGGCTGTACAATATGTTTAAGAATCTTATTCCATTTTCTTTTTTTGTTGTCACCATTTCTATGCTCTTCAAGTGCACATTTTAATGACATTGGTTATAGTCATCTTGTTCGGTCATTACCAAAATTCTATATCATCTTTAACAGAACCTCAGTGTCCCCTAAACAGCATGTTCCCCTTTTCCCTTTTCTGTAACTTGTTATTAGCTCTCTACAACCAAAGTATTTATTTAAGTTTAAAATAATTTTCTGTATTTCTGATGAACATAAGATTCTAAAGGATAAAAAATGTTCTTCTAAATTAACATTTTCTTACTATTTGATTCATAAGATTGTTAGTTTCTTTTGTGGTTATCTTAATCTTTACCCCTACTTTTCTAAATGTAAGCCCATCTTTAATTTCTTCGTATTGTCTTGACTTCCTCTTTGTCTGAAAGATCTATGAGTATACTTTTTTATTCTTTCTTCTTGTTACAGTGTTGCCATCTTTCACATATTGACATCTATTTCCCTATTTTCTGTGTTCAGCTTTTGATATAGTTTGTGATTTCCCCACCTGGTTTGATACCTGGGTGCTCTGTCCTCCATTCTAGACTTGGGTTGGTATCTGATATTACTGATTTTCTAAACCAAGGCCTTTCTTTAATATTTCTTGTAATTTTGGTCTGGTTTTTGAAAACTCTCTAAGCTTTTGTTTATCTAGAAATGTCCTAATTTCACCATAATATTTGAGGGACAGTTTTGCTGAATATAAAATTCTTGTCTGGCAAATTTTTCGTACAAGGCTTTCTATTTGACATCCCATTGTCTTCTTGGTGGCATGTTACCTGCTGAGTAGTTCTAATTTAGTCGTATTGACTCTCCTTTGTAGAATTAATTTCCAATTATCCCTCACCACCTTAAAACTTCTGTCTGTATCTTTAGCTTTTTCAGGTTTGATTATAATGTCTCGGTGTCTTTCTTTGGCATCTACCTTACATAGAGTTTGATGAGTATCTTGGATCAGTATCTTCTCCTTTTTCACTGTATCAGGGAAGTTATCTGCCAGCAAATCAACAATACCCTCAATTCCCTCTGTATTTTCTGTTACCCTCTCTGTTCTGGTACTCCAGTCACTCTTAGATTATTTGTCTTGCTTTTTTCGTTTTTTAATTATTTGACTAATCTTTCCTCAAATACGTCGGTGTCAAGTGGGTTATCTTCACTAATTCTGGGTTCCATTGCCTTGATTCTGCTCTTTTGACTTTCTAGTAGAGTGGTCTAATTCTGTAATTTTATTATTAATCTTCTGTATCTCTGTATGTTGTTTCTCTAGGTTTTTTCACAGCCTGTTCAATTTGTCACTACATTCTGCCATGTTTTCTCTCATCTCTTCAAGACTTCTAAATACTAATTTTTTGTATTCTACCTCCAATAATTCCAGGAAATCTTCTTCAATTGGAAAATTCCTTGATTGTTTATTTTAGGAGCTTTCTGAGCCATCGTGGTCTTTTCTTTAAGTTTTTTGATATTGTCTACAAGTCAGTAAATTTTTGTATTTATTTGCTTTATGTTTGCTTACTATATACTGGAAACCCTGGTGGTGTGGTAGTTAAGTGCTACAGGTGCTAACCAAAAGGTCAGTAGTTCAAATCTACCAGGTGATCATTGGAAGCTTTATTGGGGCATTTATACTCTGTCCTATAGGATTGCTGTGAGTCAGAATCAACTCAGTGGCAACAAGTTTGGTTTTTTGGTTGTTTTACTATGTTCTAGCTTCTAGCTTTGTTTTATTTTGAAATGCCCAAATTGGCTGGTTGTGTTAGCTATGTCAATTATTGGTTCCTTTGAGGCTCTAACATCCTGTTGCTAGATGATTAGAGCTGTTGCTAGACAGCTGAACTCAGGTGACCTTTTATGTTTCTTGTAGTACTCAGTTCAGGTGCCCAGGTAGTTCTTCACCAAGCGTGTGGTGCAGGCTCTTCTCTACTGTCCTAGATGGGTAGGGGTGACTGTTGATTAGATGCAATATACTTGGCTTTTAACAATCAAATGTCATTTTTCACTGATTCAGGATGTATGAGTAGGCTCTCCTACTCCACCTCTCCCACTGATGAAGAGAATTTCTGAAAGTCAGTACGCTACTTACCAAACTCTGCTTACCTGAAGAGTGCAGTTTCCCTTCAGGTCAAGTCAGGACAGTCCTACGTACTGCTGGACCTACTCTTCCTTCCCTGATGCTCAGTCCTATTTCACAACTCTCCCTTTGATGTTCAGTATGTGGTATATAATCAACTCTCTCTCTCTCTCTCTCTCTCTGTGTGTGTGTTTGTCTTTGTTGATAGAGGTATGACAGGAAGTCTTTCACGGTAGCCTCACCTCCCTACTATTTTCATAATAAATACAATGAACAATTGATAAAAGAAGGTTATTTACCATGTATCACGGATGAATGTTATTTATTGTAAGACTAATACATCGTTTTGTACCCATAATGTCTCTTTAAAAAAAAAGCATAACAAAATTATGTTCATATAAATAAGTCAATAGAAATAGAGTTTTGTTACAAACTGTAACTCACTACTTGGCTGTTGACACAAAACTCTTTGAACCCCCTCTGAGTTTTATGCCAAAAAATATCCTTAATAATATGTCTTGTCATACCTCAGTCTGGTCCTCCTTCAATATTTTTGAAAGGTAAAAATTGGAAACAACCCTATAAACCATTTGTTGATTGCACTGGGTTATAATCATTAGTGTCATTCATTTATTCAATATGGTGACTCAGTGGTTAAGGGCTATTATTGCCAGTCAAAAGGTCAGCAGTTCATATCCACCAGATTCTCTTTGGAAATTCAATGTGGAAGCTCTGCTCTGACTTATTGGATTTCTATGAGTAGGAATTGACTTGATGGCAAAGGCTTTTGGAGTGTGTGTGTGTGCATGTGTGTGTACAGCTCTGGAGAATTTTGCATCTTGGATCAATGTACCATGCTTATTCTTAGAATGGATGAGAAGTCTAAAGTGGAGATAAATGTAATTAAAGAAGGAAAGGAACTGCTTGATTTAGGAACATTCTCTGTCATAGTAGATTTAGGACAAAATACAAAAGGAAACAGAGATTAGGATACTAATTTCCATACAATGAACTGTGCTAATGGGGCCTTGGAGGCACAGCAGTTAAGAGTTTGGCTGCTGACCAAAAGTTCAGCAGTTTGAATTCACCAGCTGCTCCTTGTAAGCCCTGCGGGGCAGTTCTACTCTGTTGTGTAGGGTCACTATAAGTCAGAATCAATTTGACAGCAAAAGATTTTTTTTTTTTTTTTTAATCTCTGTTAATGCCTTTTAAACTCAGTATGTATATCCCAGGTGGCTAACACTTTGTGTAATCAGGCTGCATGCAACACAGGAATACTTCATTGGAGAGTTAGAATATACAGACTGACTCACATTGGCTTCTTCATTAGTCCTTGTTTCAGTTAGCTACATGTCACAGATGACTTGCAAGAGTACACATCTTACACACTTGACTGTGTAAGAGTAGAAGGTCCATATCCTGAAGAAGTTGACAGTGGCACTGCTAATCTTAAATTTATCTCAGCATTTCCTGTGAATTTTTGAATGGACTTAGTATATATTTTAGAGTTTTAATTAATACAATATTCACAAAGTACACAATTGACTAACAAAGATAACTGCCAAGTGTACATGGATTAAGGAAAAAAAATGGGGATAATAATCCAAACATCTACAAACAACATAAAAGGTCAGAACTAATATTACTCAAGTTCAATCTTTCAGTAGACCATATTGCAAGAGAAAAATCACAATGATGTAAACTGGAATAATGAGATATACACAAAATATGTCTAAATCACTGTTTTAGGCAAGGTTCTTTAGAGAATCAACACAAGAAAGCATACAAGGGGTGACAATTAAGTCCATGAACTCAATTGTTCTAAGTACTACATACCTCATTGTTGAAAATCACTATGATCACTTTCAAAGTATCCCCCCCTGGAAAGCTATTCACCAACGCCAGAGTGTCATCTATCCTTCAAAGCAATTTTGGAAATCTTTTTCTGGAATAGTCATTTCTCACAGTGGCATGGTGGCAAGTTTGTGAGCTTAATTGTATAGTTGTCTGTGAGGGAATTTTTAGCCAGTAAACAAATAACTGTACTGGAGCACCCTCCCTACTCACCTGATTTGAACCCCCATGACTTTTTTTCTTTACCTAGAGAAAAAGAAAACATTGAAAGTAAGACATTTTGATGATATTCAGGACATCAAGGGTAATATGATGACAAGTCTGATGGCCATTTCAGAAAAAGAGTCCCCAAACTACTTTGAAGGATGGACTAGGCACTGGTGTGGGTGCATAGCTTCCCATCAGGAGTACTTCAAAGGTAACCATAGTGATATTCATCAATGAGGTATGTAGCACTTTTTCTAGGATAAGTTGGCAAATTTAATTGTCAGTCCTCATATAAATATATATACAGAGAGAGATTTATGTCAAGGAAATGGCTCACAAGTTTGCACAGCCTGGAACGTCCCAAGTTGGTTCATCAACATAGAGGCTTCTCCTGTATTAAGAGGCCACAGGCACTGGCAAATCCCAGGTTGGCAGGTCAGAGAGCAGGGCTCTTGCTCACAAGCTGTGAAGATCCATAAATCTCAAGATAGAAGGTAAGGTACTAGCCTAAGTCCCAATAACTGCTGGATAGGCATAAACAGAGGTCACGCTACTAGGAGCCAGCTAGAGGCAAAAGCCGAAATGTCTGCTTATATTCAGATGTGCGCTACATGCCCAAGAGACTCCGTTTCCATGGATCAACTACTCGTACCAGATCCTATCATGGGCATGATCACATATAAACACTGAGAATCAAGGCCCAGCCAGCTGACACACAATCTTAGTCATCACAATTATCCAAAAAAATTAATTTGAAATATTATTTTAGATAACTTATCATCACTAACTTTTCCATATTTTGAGAGGGTTTCCAATGAATGTAATATATTAGTCAATAATAATTTATAAATGAGTTAATGTGCTTGGTGATATTTATCCAAAAATGTTTCAGTGATACAATGTTATTGAAAAACTTGAAAATCACTGATCTAGGGAAAGCATTAGCATTAACTGTTCTATAGGATGATACAAACATCAGCTTAATATCTGCTTGTCTAGAAACCTTATCACCATTTCTCTGCTATGTTTAGCACTAAATGGGAAAAAAAAGAAGAAGCATGAGGGTCTGGGACAGATGATCAATTACCAGTGATGCTTATGACAACATGTTTATTCTGCCCTGCATGTATGAATAGTGCGGATGACATTAGGATTTTCCGGTAACTGACATATAAAGAATAAAAGAAAAAAAAAATTAAACAACAGAGTGTAAAGGTTGGAAACAATGGATGCAATTAAACTCAATTTTCTTTCAAGATGAGTCTTTTCAAGAGTGATATTTTTAGTCACTGTAAATTCCAGTGCAATTTACAAAATATTTGCATCCTGGACTGAAGAGATCTCTGTCTCAAGTTTGCATCCCTGTCTCAGAGGATTCTACATTAAAAAAAAAAAAAAAAGGTTTTGACCAGTTTCATTAGTTGGGCCAGCTATTTTTTTCAATTCCCTCACAGTTAGAAATTTTGCATTGAAGGTGTTTTTGGTCCTACAGAGCTTTGAAGGTGTACAATTTTGTGATAACATTATCATTAAATCATGTGCTTTGGGTCAACAAACATTGAATAATTAGTAATTTACCCTTCACTGCTTGACAAATTAGACACTTAATTCCTAAAAGACTTATGACATCAAATAGCACTGTATTGTAATATAACCCAAATGTATCTAAAATGTCTCCTTATTGAGTTCCTTATTTAAGATCTGAGAACTGCGCCCCGACAGGAAGAACACAAAGAAAGTGCTATACAACTCAAAACTCAATTCTCACAACTTAGAACACCTCATTATCTGAGAAAGAACTGGCATGAATAAATGAATTTGTCTGCGCTAATTAGTAAGTCTGTAGCTAAGGCAGATGTGAGCAAACTGGACTATGAGGTTTAGGCTGAGACTGATTTGAAAACAATGAAATATCCACTTCCAAAATAGCTCTAAGGAAGTATTAGAAAAAGTGTGAAAATGGCTCTTCATCAGACAGTGACTTTTTTTAAGTTACACTTGCTAACACATTTACAACAATTTTACAGTAATTCTGCATAAATGTAAATAGTAATTCTACAGGTTCACACATTTTCACTAGAAATTCTGTATATGTTTCTAAAATATATAGTGTTAACTAAAATTCAGCTTCTTTTTTCAGTTAAATAGTGAAACACTTCAGTTTATCATAACTAAAATAGATTTTCTGTTAGATTTTTAGTATTAGAGTCCTAATTAAAAGTTATACTCAGAATGGTATCTAATTTTTTTTCCTTCTTTTTTTTTTTTTTGTTCTAAAGAGAAGAACTTAATCCACACAAACCAACCAACCAACCAACAAAAACATACACTTCTAGGATGAAATCCTAATGAAAATTTAAGTCTTTATAACAACAGTAATTCAACTTAAGATAATGCTAAGAAAAAGGAAAACAGTTCTCTTCAAATTACCACATTCTCAATTTATAGCTATTCTAAGACAGGAAGCACAACAAGATCCAAAAAAATAATATTCAGCAACAACATAAGCAACAGTAGAATGCATGGATGTAGGTATTGGTTTAAAATGATTTTGCGTTGTCAAAGAATGAAAATCTGCACGTTTTCCAAATGCAAAGATATATGAAAAAGGCAGCATTTGATTTTCAACATTTTGCTAGTTATTATACTGTGAACTTATAGGTTGAAAATATCCCTAATAAAGGCAAGGAAAAATGAACTAGACACAATTCTAACGCAGAGTAGTTATCACAAAATCACAGTGTAATAATTTATGAAAAGTTCTCACCTCTGAATAATGAAGATCAATTCATAAATATGGCTCATATACACGAAAGTGTCATTCTAGACCTGGGAAATGAAAAAAAAATTCTAGTATATGTTTCTGTCATTACAGATTTAACATCCTAAGGGAAAGAGTGACTAGCACCACTAAGCCTCAAACAATATATTAAATGACACCTTAAAAGTAGTACAAAAATTAAACTCTAGAGAGATATTCATTCTTTAAAGTTATTGTCTATCAGCAAATACTTCAAGAAGACATAGTAGTTGAGAATCTGAAAAAATCCCTAGAGAAGAAGTTGAGGTTGTGGCATTTCACCTCATTGTTATCATATTGTTGAAATTTTCTTCATAATTTTAAATGCTGTTAGATGTTACAGAATATGTTCCAAAATAGCAGTTAAGTGAATAATTTCTTTCATAAGGATCAGCATAAAGCTGATTCCTACGAGTTAGAAGTTCAAGAAGTTCAAGTTCACTTTTCTAAGCTGCTGTACCACTCCATAATCTCTGGTATCTACTTCTCTGTCTCCCTCAGTACTCTCCCTCCCGTCACTGGGTTCCCTAATTCACTGCGACGAAGGGTGTCAGAAAACTAACAATCTGTATAAAGAAAATGCCTCATGTGGTTGCAGAGACTGGCAAGTTCCAAATTTGTGTGTCGGGCATAGGGTTCTGCAGACCCACATGGCTACAGGAGCTGAGGAAAACAAACCAGCGGCTGCAGAAGCTGGAGACTCAGGTCACTTGATTGGCTACTGGCTTAGGTCAGCTGCTAAGATGCACAATCCTAGAACAGGCCCATCAGAGAGTAGGATTCTGGGGAGGTCAACTGATCACAAGCCACACAAGAGATCTAGACACGGAGAGAAAGAGCCTTGCCAACACACACATTCAAGTATGTCTTAGATGTCTGCTTCTACAGATGGAGTCCATCTGATTCTTGTGTATTCCATCTGCAAGGCCCACACGTATAGTTGATATTTATGTTGCTGAAAAAAGATATTTGCAGTGTAGAATTTGTTGGTCTCACTAAATTCTATCACAGAATCTCCACCATCATTCCTGTCACTAGGGCCATGTTTTCCAACTACTCTTCCTTCTTTATTTTAAACTTTTGAATTCCAATCACCAGTAATTATCAATGCATCTTGATTGCATTTTTTATCAATGTCATACTGTAGACATTGGTAAAATCTTCATTTCCTTTATGCTTAGCCTTAATGGTTGGTATGTAAACTTGAATAATAGTATTATTAACCAGACTTCCTTGTAAGCCTGTGGATATTATCTCATCATTCAGCACTGTAGTTTCGGATAGAAATGTTATTTTGAAGATGAGTGCAATGACATTCCTCTTCAATTGTCTTTTTGGAATAGTAGACGATATGATGGTGCTATTCCAAATGAAAATAACAGTCCATTTCAGCTCACCTATGCCTACGATATGGGTCTTTATGCAGTCTGTTTATCTGCTGAAGATTTATAATTTTCTAGATTCACACTTTGTACATTCCATATTCTTATTAGTAATAGGTGTTTGCATATGTCTATTCTCATTTTGAGTCACAAAACTTAAATAAATGATGGCCTCCAAAATTTTCAACTTCTATACAGGTCAGTGGAAACCCTAGTTGTACAGTGGGAGGAGGCAGCTCTTCAGGCTCATTTCGAGGGCCTTCCAGCGTGAAGCACTGAATTTGCAGCATTAATACGAGACAGTGTTCCATCGCTACTCATGAAGTTTTCACTGGCTAATTTGTCCTTCTTCCTAGCCTGTCTTAGTCTGGAAACTCAGCTGAAACCTGTCCGCTCTGGATGCCTCTGCTGCTATCTGAACTACTGGTGGCATAACTCCCAGCACCGCAGCGTCATGAAAGTCCCCGCAGTAGGACAAACTGACCGACGGATCTGGGGTCGTTTTAAATAGCACCTAAATAAGTTTTTCAAATTTTCTTATCCTTCAGAGTTTATTGGAAGGACATTTGCTAAGAGAGACCTTCAACTACCCAACAACACAAATAATTTTTCTATCACTGAGCTTGAGTGTCTTACTTTTTAAATCTGGACTTGAAACTGTTCATTTATTTCCATAGTATTATATTTTGTCAACTGTATCATTTATTTTATGCTTTTTCTCACTTTTTGTTTTAGTTTGTGTTTACTTATTTCCTTCTGCAATTATTTTAAAAATAGGCACTAATTCCAAGTATTGTTTTTAACTTGTTTGTAAAAATTTAAGTTATATTAATACATAAATTAAGCTATCTACTGCTTCCCTATCATTTTTTTTCCAGTCCATACTGAATTTACCTTGAGATCATAAACTCTGTGTTTAGAGAAATACATTCATCTTTAAAGACTGTTTTAGACATGAACATTTTATTTTGGAGTTATAATGACAGCAGGTATTGGCTTTCATTTACATACTGTATATTCCTTAGAATTTAGTCCTATTATACATCTATCTCTCTTCTTATTTGTGAAATGCATGTAGTCATTACAGAGTTCATATTTTGTTAATCTGTGATTCAAAACAATTTTTGAGGAAAATATATTTGATTGTTGTTTTTTAAAACTAAACAGAGTTCGAAGTTTTTCCTTCAAACATAAAACAGTATCATGTTGGGCATAATGTTTTTGAACTGCAATCATTTTTCTATTTAATCTCTATTTACTTTGTTGCGCTGTCTTCTCATTTTTGTTACTGAATAGAAGAAAAAGAGCTGAAAAACAATGAAACCCCATGAACTCCTTAGAAAAAAGCCAGTATAGAAATTTAACAATAAAGTACACAATTACTGAAAAATCTTTAGAGAACTACAAGGTCTGGCAATTCAGTCTGAGAACTGATTGTTCTAAGTGCTATGTACCTCATTGCTGAATAGCACTACGGTCACCTTCAAAGTACTCCCTTTGGGAAGCTATGCACCCATGTCAGCATCTAGTGCACTCTGCAAAGCAATTTTGGAACTTTTTTTTGGCATGGCCGTAGCATGTGGTGGCACAGTGGCAAGTTCCTGAACTTAAATGTATAATTGTCTGTGAGGAAGTTTTTAGAGAGTGAACAAGTTAACTGTATTGGAACACCTTCCTGCTCACCTGATCTGGCCTCCAATGCCTTTTCTCTTTACCAGGAGATAAAGGAAATGTTGAATGGAAGACATCTGATGACATCCAGGACATCAAAAGTAATATGATGATAATCTGATAGCCATTCCAGAAAAAAAGAGTTCCAAAATTGCTTTGAAGGGTGGACTAGGTTCTGGTGTGGGTGTGTATCTTCCCAAAGGGAGCATTTCAAAGGTGACTGTAGTCACATTCAGCAACAAGTTATGTAGCCCTTTTTCTAGGATAGATGAATTCATGAACTTAATTGACAGTCTTCCTACATTTCCCAGTCCTAGGAGAATGGGTGGCAACAGTATTCTTTCTTCTATTGTCAAACTTGAAATATTATGATTGAAAGATTTAATAAACTTTTGTAAACACTTGACTATGTCTAGCTAAGAATAAAATGCCTGTAGAATCTTTCAATTCCATTTCTATGTATGCATCCCTAGAGAGTTCTTTCAAGTTATTTTAAAAAAGTCTTGATTACCTTGCCAACACCGGAAGAATGGGTTATTAAACTGAGCATTAATCTATATAACACTGTAAACTTATATAAAAATGTAAGGTAGGCATATTCATGGGTTATTAAACTGAGCATTAATCTATATAACACTGTAAACTTATATAAAAATGTAAGGTAGGCATATTCATTGACATATATTTTTAAAAAATTCTGACTCATAGCAACCCTATAGGACAGAGTAGTACTGCCTAATAGAGTTTCAAAGGAGCCTGTGGTGGATTGGAATGGCTGACCTCTTGGTTAGCAGCTGTAATTCTTAACCACTGTACAACTAGGGTTTCCACTAATATGTATAGAAGTTGAAAATATAATGTTTAGGTTAAAAAGCAAATTGAAGAATATTACATACAATATACTAGATATCTGTTAAATATTTTGCATCACTCAAAACTGTATAATTATTTTACTTTTATTTTTATCAATGTTTCATTTGCATATAACTAAAGACCTATATCGTTTTATAGTATTTCTTGTAAAATATTGATTCACTTACCCTACATATCCCATATTCAGAGTTAACCATTTTCAACCCTTTAACTGATTTTTCTTGGTATTCTGAAAAGCTTATTTTTCAAAATGTATTGTTGCCTAGACCTGTTCATATATCTTCACAAGCAGCTGTGGTATCTCAGCTCTTTACACTTCTGGTATAAATGATGTAAACTCTTGTGTTTTAAAATCAGGTTGATACTGTCCTTTACTAAGCAGCTCCTGAAGGGCTGCCCTAGCCAAAGAACAAGAGATTTTCAGTCTCTCAGAGACGACAGCTGGGCTGATAAGCACCCAGTTGGGAACTTCTTTCCAGAGTTTGCCATGTGTGGTTTTGTCAAACAAGACGAGGTTACAGAGCTCGTCCTGTAATTTGACTTTGGAACGCATCTTTGTGGCCTTGCCCCTGATTTGTTCACTGTGTCTTTCTTGGCTGTCTTTCTAGCATCTTTCTTCTTCTATTAATCCTTGAGTGCATTCCTAAACTTGCACAGTAGCTATAACTTATCACTTTTGTATGTAACTCTTTATGTCTAAATATCATCTTAATTTTCCAGGTTTATACATTACATACATAATAAAACTCTAAAATTACAAGTCTAACTTTAAATAGAACAAAAATACAACTAGATCAGTCGGTAACATCACAATAAACAGAGGAAAAATGGAAGTTGTCAAAAATTTCATTTTACTTGTATCTACAGGCAATGCCCATGGAAACAGCAGTGAAAGAGTCCAGCAACATATTACATTGTACAAATGTGTTGCAAGAGATCTCTTTAAAGGGTTAAAAAGATGGCACTTTGAGAACTAAGATGTATATCACTCAACCCATGGTGTTTTCCAATGCCTCACATGTATACATAAGTTGGACAGTCACAAAGGAGGACTGAGGAAGAATTAATGCCTTTGAATTATGATGTTAGTAAAGAAAATTGAATATGCCATGGACTATGAGAAGAAGGAACAAGTCTATCTTGAAAGAAATACAGTCACAGTGCTCCTTGGAAGTCAGGATGTGAGACGTCTCCTGCATACTGCATTATCAGAAGAGTCCAATCCATGGAGAAGAACACAATGCTTGGTCAATCAGAGACTCACTGAAAGAAATAAATTCTCACAGTGGCTGCAAGGATGGGCTCAAGCAGAGCAACTCCTGCAGCACCAGGAGTCTTTCCTTGTGTTACACAGAGTCACTATGATAACAATATGCGTTATCTAAAGAGCCTGGTTGCGCAGAAGCTAAGCACTCACGTGCCAATTGAAGGCTTGCAGTTGGAACTCATCAGATTATCTGGGAGAAAGTTGCAGCAGTCTGCGTCCCCAGAGAACAAGGAAAAAACAAAAACAAAATCGTTCTGCTTTCAAGTCAATTCCGACTCACAGAAATCCTGTAGGACAAAGTAGAACTGTTCCACAGAGTATCCAAGGAGTGACTGCTGGATTTAAACTGCCAGCCTTTTGGTTAACAGCCTGACCTCTTAACCACTAGGGCTCCTTCATAAAGATTACACTCTCACAAACTCTTTGGGGCAGTTCTACTTGGTCCTGTTTTAAGCTGGGAAATATTCTGGAAGGTAATGAGCTTGTTTTTTTTGTTGTTGTTGTTCTGTTTTGCTTTTTGGAAGTATTAACTATTGACTGTGCAAAAAAAGAATGATTTAGCACACTTTCATTTTCCCCTCAACAACCAGTCTTTTCTATCTTCTTACCAATCATATTTACTAACTTTACTAGATCAACATTCTCCTTGTAATTACTACTTATATGCTATTGACTACTGAGACACGAGTTACCCTATAATTGTTTTTTCTTTTCCTTAAAACATTGTCTTTCTCTGATGATAAACCACTTTAACAAGAAATCTTATAGAATTATGTGACTTGTGAAATTATGCATAAAATTTGATATAAAGACTAAAATAATTGCATTTTTTTCTTTATATATTTTCCTATGTTTCTACCATTAACAATAACTTCACATTCTTCAACAAGTATGTTAAATTCCTCTAAGGCATTCTATCAATTTTACCTTCATAAAGAATCTGTCTAAATGCTTTCTGACCTTTCCAATCAATGCCAATTGGCCTCCATGCCTGATTTACAGGTCTTACCTTGGAATCAATCCTTGACCATATTCTGAAAATTCTATTCTACATTCTCAATCCTGGAGACATGTTTTCTGAATCCATGTGCTATTATTTTTCAGTTTATATACTGGTTTTGATACAGTACATCACCCAGCAACTTCCTAGGAATTGTTGCATGGGAGATAATTGAAACAAACACATATTAATTCTCATGCATATTGACAGTTCATCTGGGTGTAAAATATAAAGGCCCCCCATCTGAAAACATTAAACACATTCTATCCAGTATTGTTATTGACACAATCAAATCAATTCTGATTGATACCTTGTTTAATTTTATGTTTTCTATTTCTCTAAAAGCTAATGGCACCTTCTTTTTTTCAACCTTGTTCTGACATGTCATCTAGAGATACTTTGGTCTGAGTCTACTTTTATCCATTTATCCACCTAAATAGCAGCTTTCAGTACACTAATACAAATCTTTTTTTTTAAGCAATTTTACTTGAATTAAGTAACTAATTTTTTAAAAAAAACTAATTGATTTTCCTTCTTGAAGTCTCTTTTCTCTCCTGGAATTATTACAGTTTCTCTATCTTGTCCTAAGAATTTTGATATTCACTCTGCTGGATCTTAGACATTTGCTTTCTTGCTTTATTTTTCTTTACTTTATAACCAAAACAACTTACTAGGCTTTTAATTTAGACCATACATATTTAATTTCTAACAGCTTTTGAGAGTGTGTGCATATGTGTTGTTCCATTCATACATCCTATTCCAATTCAAAGTGGACAAAGAAGGCTGGGAATTCTGGAGTTTAGTATACCAATGCCAGATGTGGTGGACACACTTCTAAGATGTCCCCTGTGATGAATTGAATTGTGTCTCCCCGAAATGTATCAGTTTGGCTGGGCCATGATTCCCAGTATTGTGTGGTTGTTTTCCATTTTTCAACTGTAATTTTATGTGAAAGATGTTGTCATGGTTTGACTTGTGTACCTCCAGAAATGTGTGTGCACTGATTCGACTTGGCTGGGAGTACGAATATGGTGCCATTCCTCCCATGTATTGTGAATCCTGCCTCTGTGATACTGATGATGGAGAATGGGCAATGGTTGTGTTAGTGAAGCCGGACTCAAGCTCTAGTAAGCTTGTGGGATATAAGAGAGAGAAGTGAGCAGAGGAAGTTGGGAAACTCACACCACCAAGAAAGCAGTACTGAGAGCAGAGCATGTCTTTCGGAACTGAGGTTCCGGTGCTGAGATGCTTTCCTTGGATTTGGACTCAGCCTACTGGACTGTGATAAATTCTCTTGCTGAATGGACTTAAATTTTTAAATCGATTTGTGGCTTACCGGATTGTGACAATCAAAATTTCTCTTCATGAAGCCTTCCACTCATGACATTTTCTGTTAGAGCAGTACCATGTGACCAAGACAGATGGCTAGGGTGAGACCTTACTAAGGTCACATCTGTGATCTAAAGTACAGGGAGTTTCCCTGGGATGTGGCATATAGGAAAGCAGACAGAGAGTTGGGGAACTCATGCTACCAAGAAAGCAGTGCCATCAGCAGAATGTGCCCTTTAAACCTAAAGTCTCTTTGTGGAGAAGCTGTTAGTCTGGGAGATCACTGACGCGAAGGCCAATAGGGAGAGAAAGCTTTCCCTTGGAATGATGTCCTGAGTTTAGAATTTTAGTCTACTTTACTGTGAGGAAATAAACTTCTCTTTGTTAAAGTCTTCTCCTTTGTGTTGTTTCTGTTATAGCAGCACCATATAACTAACACATCTCTCATGTTCCTGTTACTGTGTTTACACTTGTGTGTAATCTTCTCTTCTTGTGTGTGAACTGATCTGACAAACTGAATGGGCGAAAGTGATCCAATGTCACTTCTAAAGTTAGATTGTAAAAGATAATTTCTGCATTGTTTGCACACTCTCTCTTTTTTCGCTTGCTTACCTTAAGAAGATGTGATGTTGAAGAGGCAAAGGACTGAGCGTGGTCCCTGACCAAGTGTCCTAAAGTCCTAAATCTTCCTGTAAACAAAGTGAGCTTGGAGGTAGATCTTTCACTAGTTAATCCTTGAAGTAATTACAACTACATTCAGAAGCTTGATTTCAGCCTCTGAGAGACTAAAAACCAGAGACCTCACAAAGCTGTGCTAGAATCCTGATCTGCAGACTCTGTGAGATAATAGGTGTTATTGTTTCAAGCTGAAAACAATTGAGGTATTTGTTGCACAGCAATAGATATCTAACACAGCATGCAATCCTCCTATATTCAGGATGCTAGTGAATAAGAAATATGGAAGAATAATTGGTGCCCTTGAATTATGGTGTTGGTGAGGAATAGTGAATATACCATCAACTACCAAAAGAATGAACAAATCTGTCTTGGAAGAAGTGCAGCCAGAATGCTCTTTAGAAGGGAGAATGACTAGATCTAGTTTCATGTACTTTGGACATACTATCAAGTGGGACCAGTCCCTGAAGAAAGACAACATAATGGTCATAAAAAAAGAAGACCCTCAGGGAAAAGGAATGAAACAGTGACTGTGATCACAAGCTCAAACATAGCAATGATTATGAGGATGGTGAAGTTCTGGGCAGTGTTCTTTTCTGGTACTTAATGTTGTGCGAGTAGAAACTATCTCAGGAGCACCCAGCAACAACAATCTTATCCTCATTTTCCCTGCTATAAATCAGAACAGAGGATTTCTGTCTTATGTTTTCCAGAGAATAAAGCTCAGTTTTGAATGAGGAGAAACTAGCTAATTATATAGTCTACGGAACGGGAGCCAGCAATGTAATTCTTTGTAATACACACTTTCCATCCATAGTCTTGCTTTTATTCTTACTATTATTTCATTTTCAGAGATCCATAATGCCATAAGTTTCAAAATTTATGGTGGGGAGGAACTCTCAATAAATATTGGGATTTTTTAAACTTCTCAATTTAAAATTTTCTTGAGCCTCTTAAATCTTCTGTAGCTGTAAATTTTTTAGGAGTCCCTGGGTAAAGCAAGGAAACCCTGGTAGCATAGTGATTAAGTGCTGCGGCTGCTAAATCAAAAGGTGTGCAGTTCAAATCTACCAGGTACTCCTTGGAAACTCTATGGGGCAGTTCTTCTCTGTCCTCTAGGGTTGAGTTGGAATTGACACCACAGCAGTGGATTTTGGGTGGGTAGAGCAGATATGCACTCAGTTAACTAGAGATAAGTTTGGCAATTCAAAGCTGCTTAAGATTGCTTGAGAAAATAGACCTGGCAATCTGCTTCTGAAAAGTCACAGCATTGTGGAGTATTTCTATTTTGCACACATGAGGTCACCAAAAGTCAGAACCAACTTGAAAGCAACTAACAATATTTGTAATTTTAGCAAAGTTTCAGGAGTGAACTAAAATGAATTCATACAGTTGATCTACTATCTATATAATAAACAGATTTATGAATGTATCTTAAAATTTTATATTAAATGTTATAGTTATTTTCGTATGACAAAGTATACCAGAAGGCTTTTACATGTCATTATGCAATTTTCTCTTTTAATATTTTCAATTTAACATATAGTTTCAAATGTCTTACTAAAACATTTAGTCTGCATAGTTTTGGGGTTTCCATATCACTATTACATCATTGACTAGCTAGATTTAATCTGTTTAAATCCACCAGCCAATTTAAAGAGCATATACAAGGAGGACTTGAAGGAGAACTCCCAGATAACAAAGTAAATTAAGATGGTTGGTTTATACTTTGTCTTTTTTTTTTCCTGTACAGAAGTATTTTTTACTTTAATAGCCATGAAAAGTTTCCCACAGTGTTTGTGGAGAAATCATATCATAATCCTATCCCCACATGTCTAATGATGTTTGAAAAAAGCTGTTTCCATTTTTTTCAGACCAAATGCGTGACATTTCCAAAGATAAGAAATGCAGCTTAACTTGAATGAACCTGAAAGTTATCTTTGCAAATGTATTTGAACTCATTTTTTAAAATGTCAATTAGGGACCAAGTGATATAAGTCACTCATTTAAATATCAGAATACAAGAGTTAGGCCTCTAAAAAACATTATTTTTAAAGACTATCTTGAAAATGAAGAATATATCTTGCATGAATCAAGGAAGTAAAAATTTGTGTGGCCATTTAATTTTTCATTAAGATAATTGGTTATATATTAAAGGATAATTAAGTGTAAGAATAGAAATAAAGTATTATAGTATATCTACCCAAATATTCATTTGATTTTCTGAATTTTACCCTTTCAATTTCCTTTCCATTTATTAAATATTCTATTCAGATATTTCATATATATTTTCTCAAACATGTTGAATAATTTTGGATGTTCTAATTTCTTTTCCCCTACATTGAGTCAGTTCTGCTCGTGGCAATCTCATGTGTGCAGAGAGGAACTGCTCCACAGGGTTTGTCATGGATTGATTCGTGTTTCCAAAAACACATGGGTAAGAAATTTGACTGAGCCAGGATTCCTGGTACTGTGTGATGCTCCTCCATGCTCTCTGGATCCTTCCTCTGTGATGCTGATGAGGGTGGCTGGGCAGCAGCTGTGTTGGGAAGAGGGGGCAGGACTCACTGTGTAAGATTGTTTTGTGCCTTGAGGCAGTCTGCTGAGATGTAAAGGAAAGAAGCCAGCAGAGAGATTTGGGAATCTCGTACCACCAAGAAGCTGTTCCTGAATCTGAGCATATCCTTTGGAAAGGATGAGGGTCCCTGCTTCTCCGGAGTTTCCAGTCCAGGGGAAGACTGATGAGAAGGACCTTCTTCTAGATCCAGCAGAGGAAGCCTTCCGCTGGTGCTGACACTCTGAATTTGAACTTTTAGCCTACTGGACTGTGACAAAATAAAATTTCTCTTTTTAATGTCATCTACTTGTGGCATTTCTATTAAAGCAGCACTACGTGACTGTGTTACGGCTTTTCAAGACTGTGATTTTTAGGAAGCAGTTTGCCACTCCTTTGTACCAAGACAACTCTGAGTGGGTTTGAACCACTAGCCTTTTTATTAAGAGGAAAGTGTTTAACCATTCTACTCCATTCTACTCTGTCCTATACTGTTGTTATGTATCAGAATCTCAGATTCAGCTTGTTGGTACACATATTTTTTTAAAAAGGAATTTATTATACAATTTGCCTTGATGATAACGCCATTTTTGGTGGATAATTTGAGGATGTAACTGAGTCATAAGCACATATTACTAAAAATTAATCAGGAAAATGGACTTATTATGTTGTTAGTTGTTACTGAGTTACTTCCAACCCATAGCGACATCATATTTTGCAGAGCAGAACTGCTCCGTTATGTTTCCAAGGCTGAGATTTAGGCTATTCCTCTAAAGTGTGTCTGGGTGGGTTCAATCCACTTAGCCATTTCTACCACTCAGGGACTACTTGGATTTAACCATATGGCAGTTGCACACTTGGGCATTTGTCCCAGAAAAATGAAGCCTTATTTTCACACAGGAAATTGTATGCAAAAGTTCATAGCAATTTTCTGTGTAATAGCTCCAAACCGGGAACTACGCAAATGTCCTGAGTGAATGGTTAAACAAACTACCTTATATACATAGCATGAAATACTACTCAGCAATAAAAAGGAATTAAACTACTGAAATATCAACAACTTGGTTGAACCACAAAGCAATTATGCTAACTTAAAAGTCAGTTTTAAAGAATACATATTAAATCATTCCATTTATTTAACACTTGTGAAATAGTATATCAATATAAATGGAGAATTGATTAGTGGTTTCTAGGGTTTAGAGGCAAAAGTATTAAAATGGCTATAAAGGGGTAAGATGAGACAGTTTTGTGGAGATGATGTAGTTGAGTATCTCGATAGTCCTGGTAGTTGCATAATGTTATGTGTGTGACAAAATTTCATAGACATCCAATTATACACATCTGAATAAGCTGTATAAATTTTATCAATGTCAAATTCTTCACTTTAAATTTGTCTTATGAAAATGTCTTACAAGGGCTTCTTTGTACATTTCTTTGCAACTTCTTCTGAAGCTATAATTATTTAAAAACAGTTCCCCCCAAACCTAACCTACATTAATTTTGAGAGGCAAAACCTTAACAGAAAATGTGATATTACAAAAATTTGTGTTTTCCAACACCCTACTTTGTCGACTGCAGTTAAGGTGTTCTCTTTCCACTGGTTTGTCCTATAATAGTCAATGTACCCCTTCTTTTTCTATAGATAAATGTGTGTTTTAAGTGGTTCATTTTATTAATATATGAGCAAACAGAAGAGTTTGTATCACAGAAATAACAGAAACTGATGTTAGATTTCAAGTGACCTCAAGTATCATGACCTAATATATCACAGATAATTTCCCAAGAGAAATGCTTTTCATCAGATTCTTTTCTGGTCTCCATCTTTCTCCTTTTTTGAAGATACTTCTTTATCTTTCCCCCAGCAAGCATCTAAATCCTGTTTTCTCGACCATGAAAAGATTTCTAAAATCATTTTCTTCAGTAAACTCTTCTTTGCCCAGTGTCACCCACTGTGGCAATGATCACATATTTTCAACAATCATAACTCAAAAAATCCATAAAGATCTTTCCTAACACCCCCTGGCTCAAAATGGAACCAGTTTCAGAAATAACACTTTTCATTCATGTTTTCTTCATATAAGATTGATGAAATTTTATAAACAATGAAATTTTTATATACATATGACAAAGTATGACAATTAAGTCTACAAACAATTGATCTAAGTGCTACATACCTCATTGCCGAATATCACTAGTATCACCTATGTATTGATGCCAGCACCTAGTTCATCCTTCAAAGCAATTTTGGAACTCTTTCTGGAATGGTCATTGTGCATGATGGCATGGTGGCAAGTTTGTGAACTTAATTGTACAGTTGTCCGTGCCAGAGGTTTTGGCCAGTAAACAAGTAACTGTATTGGCACGCCCTCTCTTCTTACCTAATCTGGCTCTAAATCAGTTTTTTATTTACCTAAAGATAAAGGAAATATTCAAAGGAAGACACTTTGATGACATTCATATCATCAAGTGTAACACATGACAAGAGATCTGATGGCCATTCTAGAAAAGAGTTCCAAAATTGCTTTGAAGGGTGGACTAGACCTACCAACCATCGTGGGTAGCTTTCCAAGGGGAGTACTTCAAAGGTGACGATAGTGCTACTCACCTTTGAAGGTGACTGTTTGAAATGTACATCTATCTATTGCAAAGGAAGGAGGACATTGGCTATTCTAGGACAAACCAGTGTGGAAAGAGAACACCTTAATTGCAGCCAACAAACTAGGATGCTAGAAATGAGCTATACTACAGAAACTATGCACCTCAGAATTTTCAGAATACTTGGAAAATCTATGGATATCCATAGAAAACCTTTCAACCTAAAAGCAATTACTCCTGTTTCAAGAATAAGGGATAATTGAAATTATTTTGTTTTACTAATTTATGTTAACATAAGATTATTTATCAATATCTTTCCACTCCATCCTCTCCTTCTCTATCTTCTTTTCTTCAATTTTCCTTTAGTTGCTTTTGTTGTGTACAGGTATGAGAGCATATGGGCATATGCAAGGATACATACATTTGGTTTCAGATTATTTTAATACAAATTTTCACTTGTTTTACAAGTAATAAATGCTAATTGTAGAAAATATAAAGACAAAAAGTTGAAGCCAAGCCAAGTGCCGTCGAGTCAGATCCAATTTTGATTCCACTTTCAAACCTAAAAGAAATCAAATTTATGTTTTTATAATTTATTTTAGAATTATCCTTTTATGTACATAAGTATGCCCCCAGGGATTAAAGTGGCTTCATTATGTTCTATTATAAAGATATCCTATAACATATTTGAAATTTCTTATTGAACATTGGAGCTTCCAATTTTTATACATTAAAAATACATTAAACTTCTTGGCTACCTTAATTAATTGGCTTGAACTTTAAAATGCAACTGCTGGAATTAAAACTACCGACATTTTAAACAGTATTGTTGTGAAACTATCCTAGAAAGGATGTTCAAGATTAATTTCCTACAAGTAGAATGCGAGAGTACATGACGTTTTTATTGCTAAATTTAACTAGAGTTTGTTCCATCGACAATCAACCGTGGTCTCCAAAGCCTGGTGACATGTAAACTTCTTTATTCCACTGAGCAAATTTATCACTTCTCAGGCAGATCAAAGCCATCTGTTTTGTAAAAAAAGTGCTTGTATAGGTAGATTACCAATTCACCTCAGTATATTAATTAAGTTTAATAAAAAGCTCTCTCTAAATTATTTCTCACTCTTTATGCATCATCAAATGATTCTGGAATCCAGAAGACGGATAAGAATAGCGGAATTTTAAGTAAGGTGAGCCACTCACACGGTAGTGTCATCTGCATCTTGAGTTTTGTGCACTTTTTCCTACTCCTTCAACTGTGACAGCATTTTTATATCCATATTTACATGATATTAGTTGTCCAGGATGCTGGGGACAAACATCAACCAAAGAATTTCCTGGAAAGTTAATTTGGCTTGTCATAAACTATAGTCATCTTGGCCTAATCTATGTTGCAATGTTGACAATCCTGTCTAGTTTAAGAATGATTAAAGAATAAATTGTTGACAACAGAAATCTGTGGTTGGTTCTTGGGTTCACTGAAATTGTTGAGCACCTTGTTCCTTCTTTGTTAAAACTGTTTTACTCTGTTCTCAGTATTCTCAGGGGGAAAACAAGGCTATGATACGAACTCATTTGATATGCGAAGTTTCTGATGAGTAACATTGTAAAGTACTGTTAAAGGATGGAATAATTTATATATTGAACTCTTTTTTTCCTTATAAAATGCTATCGATTATTTATTAAATTAAACAAGCAACTGGCAACTGATTAAGTGAAACTTAATCTAACATTACCAGATAAAATGGAGATTACTAGCCAAGAGAGATTTTAGAATGTCAGAAAACAATCTTAAAAATACCATGAACAAATATTAAAATAAAATATAAATATTTGCTTTTAGGTTACTAAATTAAAGTGAAACACGTTACATAATGAATATATTGACATTATCTCAGTTGTACTTTCAAGAGCTATTGATCACCTAAACACATGTCCTTCAATATTTACTTTGGGGATTGAGATATTTGGAATTCATCTACAGTCAAAATTAACATTACCATGCATCTAACCTCCTTTATAAAACACAGACCTGAAAAGTTTACCTCTTTGTGTATAATACCCTATAAAAATTATTACATCTTATTTGGCTTAAAATTTATCTTTGCTTTCTTCCCCCCTCAAACTGTCCCAAAGAGAACGTAGCTAGGTATCAAAACACTGAACACAATTACACATTAAAAAGAGCTCAGGTCATAGAATAATTAAGGGAAAAATGATATATGAGTTAAGGAGTTTTGTTTCAATATTTTTGTAAACATTGTTGCTTATGGTGTCTACCATGTTTTATATGAGTTTTGTGTCATCTGTTTTTTTCTAATGTTATCTGTTCATAGACCTTAATCTTATTATTTTTTAATTGGTCCATTATGCTTATTGTATACAAACCACGTATATATGTCTTTTTCTCTAGGATGCTTAGTTTCTTGTTTTATCTTATTAAATTGCTTGGTCTGTATTATATTATTCGTCTAATTGATTTGGGGTTTAAATGAACTTGAAAATTAGACCACGAATGTAGAATTTTTCAGTAGACTTTTATTCTTTTTTACAAACTGGTCATTAAATTTATTCTTTACTTTCGTTGCATTATAATTTTCTCCATTTATTTCTAAAATACAGTTAGCACCAGTAATGGGTCAAAGTCTTCAAGGTTTACCAGTTATGAGATTACTCAGAACATCTAATCTCATTTCTTCACTGTTCTCATTATTAACCTGGGTGTAATAATCACACCAACATCATGAGTGAAGTGTCACCATTAAACAAAATTAAAAAAAACCATATAATACTTTTCACATTGAATGTCAAGTAAATTCCAGCAAGTCTTCCTATATTTTGTACTGGTTCTACTTTTAATGCAATAAGGACACATTAAAGCTTATTAATACAATGAATTTAATAATATTAAAACTTTGGTAAGATAGCAGACTTTCAAGGTATCTCATCAAGATGATCTGAATACTCTTTCTTCATAAAATCCTAGTACTAAAACCAGATCTAGTCAGAAAACTAGGGGAACAGCAGTCATATTGACCTTCTGATGTCTTAGCAGCCATTCCAAATAATTATAAATGAAACAGCACACCCAAACCACTACTGATATGCAAAGCAGTAAGCATGGAGGAAAAAACAAATTTAGTTTTCATGAAATTTCAAGGAGCAATGTAAGTACAGTAAAAAGTATTTACATGCCAAGAAATCACTACATAGCTAAATATAAACTCTTCTTTGAGTTTGAAACTCAAGGCAAACCTCTTTTGTTGCCTTCTCTTTAAGTTCTCATTAGAACAAAAAATAACTTTCATTTGGCTTCATTGCACAGCTATTCATTTTTTTTTAGGTATATAATAAATACTAAATTGACACATGAAGGAGGGCTACTACTCAGGGACAAAATGAAGGATTGTGCATTCAGTACTCTGAGTCACTTAAGGAGTTAGCAGTCACACAACTACCTATTACAGTGATTAGCATCCCAGATTTTCTTTAACATTCCTGGTCTAAATTGTCTTTTTCAAATATCTGTAACTAATTGACAACGAATCAGTTCCAACTTATAGTGATGCTACAGGAGACAGTAGCACTGTCCCACAGAGTTTCCAAGGAGTTCATGATGGATTGGAACTGCCAACCTTTTGTTTAGCAGTTGAACTCTTAACAACTTTATCACCAGAGCTCTAAGATATGTGCATGTGTACGTATGTATTTGTATATATGTACATGTATATGAAGAAGTTAAACGTGTGTGTGTGTGCATGAATGTGTTTTCTATTCAGAAATATTTTATTGTGTTAACTGACCTAAATCATAAATATCTGGAGAATGAGAAGAGTTAAGTCGGTTCTGGAAAAAGCAGGAGTCAAGTTTCAGCACCACTGGGTTGTCCTTGGAAGCCTGGAAGCTTTAGATAGGAACATTGTGGCTGTGTACACATTAAATATTTTCTGGAGGTAGAATTTCTGCAGAATGAAGAGTCATGAGCAAAAAATAGAGAGGTATGAGGCAATTAATAGGATCTACAAGTTTTAACGGGAATAATAATAAACTGTTTAAATCCTATGTAGTAGATAGTTTTAAATACTAAGTTAAAGAAAGTCATTTATTTTGTAGTCAAGAATAAATAACTACTGATTAGCAGGACAGTAAGACTGAAATGCATAGAACACAGGAGAGGGGATCTGGAACATCATTTTATCTGAAGTCTTCACTTAATCGATGAGGATACGGAGGCCTACAGAAGTAAAGCAAGTACCTTAAAGCCCCATTGAAGTGCCAGTATCTCAGCTTTATTACATATCACTAGGCTTTAATTAACTTAGTTGGTATTCTGTTTAGATATTTTTAAGTAACTCAATTATAAATGTAGGAGAAGGGGCTTGCATTTTTAATGGTCTTCAAATAGAAACATAAACTTTCCATCTTACTGTGAGGCTTTTTGCCAGGCTTAAAGACTGATTCACTGCCATCCCTCTAAATTTGCCTCATGCATTTGGAGCAGATTATAACAGAAAGAAGCTGTTTTCAGATTTCTGGTGACAAAACATTTAAAGAAAGAAAAAAACTCAGAGCTTCTACCTCTTTCCAAAATTTCATCACTGCTGCTTTATTCTTCATATTTATTGCAAATATTTAATGAAACAACCAATGTCATCAGTTAAGCGGTCTTTTATTGTGGAGACAAACATTCTGATGTCATTCTGGTGACTGTTCACCTCTTTTAAGGGAGAATGCAAGTTCAACCTTTACAATAGTTACCACGCACTAAAATTTACTAAGATAAGCTTATCTGTATAGGCACACTTTTTTGTAGATGCTTCTTTGGCAGCCTTTCCCCTTCCTCTCAATCTATAAAATTGTCCTTCGGATGTATTTCTTTGAAAGTATTAATGAAACAACTGAGAAAAAAATGCTAAAGCAGAAGACACGGTAGAAGCAAAGCACAGAAAGTTTATTGTTTTAAACTGTTTTTAGTTGTCCTTTCACAATGTGGAAGACTTTCAGTGATATAGATCACAAATAACACACTTAAATCTAAAAGAAAAAGAAACAGCAACAAAAACATTGAAATCATTTGACCTATGTTAATTAAACTGGAATTAAGTGCATGTACCTCCATATATTATTTTAAAAATCCTAGAACATTTCAATAAAATTAATAAAATCGTGGTACCTTACACTACCTATCACATTACAAACCTCCATAACTAGATTCTGTTTATTCCTTGAAATCTAAAACATAGCTAACGCCTCTGTATCTAGCTATTCTGCAACTGGATTCTGAAGAAAATGTTAAGTTATTATCCCAGCCACAAAACCACTGGAAGCATAAAAATGGTCATTAGCAGTGACCGATACGGGGTGTTTAAGAAACTAGTCGCCAACCAGCAGAGCCTGCGAAAGCACGGCGACGTGATGACAAGGTTGTTGGTGCCACAAGCCTGTGAGGAGGTGCAGGCAAAGTGCCAAACCAAAGGACCCGCTTCTTATAAGTGCTGCCGGCGGAGCCCAAGCTGTTTTTCCTTTCCGCCTCCCGGGATTCCCGGTCCTCGCAGGCGTCGTCAGGAGGATTCTTCGTCCTCATTATCCGGGGAGGAAGACGCGCCTTTCCGGGGAACGCTAGGCAACACTCACCACGGCAGCCTTCAGATTACTTCCCTCCGTGGGTGTGTGACTCCGTCTCAGCAACTCACACTTACAGTAGACTCTCACTGGCGAGGTGGCGAGCAGCAGAGGGCGGTGGAGCCAGGGAGGAGGGGAGGGGAGGAGGAGGAGGGTGGGAGGCGTGGATCGCGGAGGCCGAGGAGACGGCGGAGCTCCAAGCCCAGCGGGAGCGCGCCGTGGCGGCGCAGTTCCACCTCGCCGGCCTCGCAGCGCCTTCCTCCCAGCGCACGCACCGCCTCCCCCTCGACCCGCGAGGACGGCAGCAGCTCCCCGCCGCCGCCGCGCTCCGCGCTCCGCGCTCCCGCCGCCTCGCCGCCGCCAGGACCTCCCCTCGTCAGCACTCAGCCTGCAGCTCTCTCCGTCTGCCAGCCGCTTTGAACTCTTGGGATCTTTCTTTTTCCTCTCTGCTAGCCTCTCAGCTCTTTCGCCACGCCACATTTCTCAACTCCTTTCCCTTTATCCTAAGCCACCGTTCTCCTCGTGTCTCCTTTTTGAGTGGGGATTTCGGCTTTACTTCAGAGGACTTGTCTTCCTTACCCTCGTCCACTTCAGCCCTGAAGACTAGAGAGAAACCTTTTACCTTTTCCTGCCGGTGGCATTTTTTTTTTTTTTTTTTAAACTTCAGTGTTTTTAAAAAGTGTTCAGAAGCAAAGGCACAGGACGCAGGACCTTCTCGACACCCTGAGCCCTATTTAAGAACTGCACGAGCAACCATAACTAGCATTTTATTGAGGGGGGGCTCTTAACAGGAGCCCAAAGCAAACTTCAGCCGCCTCAGCGGAGGCTTAGTTCCCGCATTTGGTGGAACCGTGCGCCAGCAGGCGAAGGACCCACAAGGCACTAGCAGGAGCCCCGGTTTTCCCTCGCCCCCTCCCGGAGGCCGAAGCCGTGGACTGAGCCGCGCTGGACAGCGGCGGAGGAAGCACGAAAATGCGGGGCTCAGGGCCCCGGCGTGCGGGGCGCCGGCGGGCTCCGGGCGGCAGTGGCCGAGGAGACCACCCCAGCACCCCTGCGTCTCTGGCCGGCTGCTACTCCGCACCTCGCAGGGCCCCCCTCTGGACGTGCCTTCTCCTGTGCGCCGCGCTCCGGACTCTCCTGGCCAGCCCCAGCAATGAAGGTAGGGAGGTGGGGGTGGGGACCGCGGCGACCAGGGTCCGAGAGGCGAGGCGGGGCCTGGCAGTACGGGTCTCGATGCTCTGGACACTGCAGCCGACGACTTAATTTCTCTGCTTATCTCTAATTTACATTTGTGGCACGCTTTCGCTAGGATGTCTTTCGTTCGCTTTCTGCTCTCTCTCGTTGCATTGTTTGACATTAGATTCGGGAATGGTGGAGAAAGAACCTGTGTGTGGACAGACAGGTTGGAGGGCTGGAAGTTGAAAAGCAGGGGAGAGAGAGGTTACTGAGACTCGCACCGGGAGGTTGGGTGCGGCTGGGTCTCACTTGAAGCGCGTGAAGAAGTGACATTTCGGGCTCGAAAGAGTGAGAGCCGTTTGGAACACAGCGACCGGGATCGAGGGAACGGTGGGGTTTTTAGAAACCGTTATTTGAGGCTGGCGATGGGAGACGCTGGAGAGTGGCTAGATGCTTTTATTCTGGGGGAAAGTTCCTCCTGAGAGTTGTTATTTAGGGCATCACCAGCTGCTGTTCTGGGGTGGGTGGCATGAACATTTATTTCTCTTGGGAGGTAGATGGCGAAAAACAGAAGGCTGCCCATACTATTGGTTGCTCTTTTCTGTTGAGGGAGGCTCTTGATCACACCAAGGAGAGTGCCCTGAAGAAGGCGGGAAGGTGGGATGCGGAGGGTGAGGGAGAGAGCGTCACTGCTAGCAAGTTGCTGCTGGAACCCACGAAGGAATGTCTCTCGGGTTTCAGGGAGGAAAAAAGCTCTGCTCCGGATCCTAGAGTCCCCAGCCGGCCTCCCCACCCCCAATCCTGCGCTCCGGACCCGGAAGGCTGTCTCCGCCTTCCTCTGAGAGCGCGTGGCCCAAAGCCGGAGCGACACCTGTGCTGCGCTCTCTGCTCCCGGGGAGGGGCGCGGGGCTTCGGCCAGTGTAGCGCAAGGTCTGCAGCCCTGGGCCTCAAGGTTTCTAGCCTCACTCGCTCCTTTCTCACACAGGACTGCTTTCGGGTCTCAGCTCACGGGCGCATTCCTTTGGGGAGCGGAGGTCAACATCTTAGATTGGGATCAGTGCTGTGACTGAAGGGTCAGCTCCACCACCAAAGCGTTGAAAACCCTATGTTCTAAGCTGGAAGGATGGTTCAGTTTGGGGATCGGATGGGACGCGTGGTGGGGGAGAACCTAGCAAATTTCCTTCCATTTGTGGAGCAGGAGATGCTGGAATGAAAAGACGAAGCAGCCGCGGCGAGTCCGGCGTGTTCCCGTGACTGGCACGGGTTCAGTCTTGGCTGTAGGGGACGGAAAGCACTGAGTCGATTTCGGAGCTCTGCCAGCTCCCAAGAAACGGGTCAAAATCAAAACAGAAACCCTATAAATTTTATATTTTAAACTCTTAAGTTTATTTTGTGAATTCTGATTTAAGGAGGTTGCATATAAGTATGTGAACGTGTGTGTGTGTGTTGCGTATGTGTATTCCCTCATGCATACAAGAAGCTATTTGCATACTTCCCTTTCCAATAAAGTTGCGTGTTTTCTAAAGTCATAGTCCATATAGTAACATCCGTTGTTTGTTTCCATCTTTTAGTCACAACCATACTCGTTGCCATTAAGCTGCTTCCAACTAACGACGACCCTATAGGACAGAATAGAGCTGCCCCATAGGGTTTACAGGGAGAGCCTCTTGGATTTGAAATGCAGACTTTTTGCTTAGCAGCTGCAGCACTTAACCACTACACTACCAAAGTTTCCCTGCTAGTGCCAGGAGAATATAATAGGTTTGGGGGTCTTTTTATTAAAGGCTCTGTTTTACAGAAGGGAACAGATACACTGATTTAGATTTAGAGAAGTTTAACGGAGATAGTATCATTCGTCCTTGCATATTTCTTTTATATTTCAAGTCTGTTTCTCAAGGTGATGGAGCAGTGGGGAGGAGATGAAAGGGAATCGCTCTTCGTGAGTGGGTAGGAAGAAGTGAGGGCTCAGGGACTGTCGTGTGGAAGAGAAGCGAGGGCGGCGAGAGAGTGCGGGCGGGGGTGGGAGGGGTGCGGGGGAGGGGAAGCCAGAACACCGAGGAAGGAAGCAGAGGAAGAGCCCTGGTTTTCTAAGGTGTTAAGTGCAGAATACAATGGCAGGTAGTCTGTCTGGTATTACTAATTTAGCATCCTAATGTTGTCTCATCTAATCTCCAGCCAAACAGCAAAATTTAGGCTAAAGTGAAACGGGAATTTGGGGAGTTATCTAATCCAAAGTGAGCAAAGAATTACCTCTCAGTGTTCTGAAGTCAGCAAGAGAAAAAAAAAATGTGCTTGCTGTTTGGGGCATGTTTTGTAACATGACACTATTTTACGTAATGAACAATAAAATCATATGAATATCTATGACTTCGCAGTACTCATTTCATCTGTGTTGTACAGTTTTCCATCTTTCCGTGAGTATCATCCAGGACCTGTCTTACTGTTGCTTTGTAAAATTTTACATTATTTTTATTTCTCCATGCCAGTGTTGCTATAAACCAAACAACAAAAATATATTGATATATTTGTATTAAAATATAAAATAAAAATATCTTTGGTATATTGGTATATAAACAGCGGTTAATTTGTTTATTTAGGGAATGGGGTTAGAATTTTGAAATTTGTTAGTTTTAGGGAGTGCCTTTAGATTGTTAGGGCAACAGAGGTTTGATGTATCCATTGCATTCACTAATACTTGCTCTTCTGTAATGTGCTGTCTGCAACCCAGAGATTTATAGTGATTTCTTAGACCGTATACATATGCATGTGTATATCACATGTAGGTGTAATATGAATATTCTTGTTATGTGAGAAAAAGTCTTCCAAGGTAAATAGAAATAGGTTCGAGTTTATATACAAGAGTCGATATTCAGAGAATTTTTAAAATAGATTTTGATAGTTATAATAAGGAAAACTGAAGAGAAAAAAGACACGTGTATCAACCTTGCATTGATATAACTTAATGGTTAGAATGTTTTAGGTAACAACTAAGGGGAAACTTGGCTTGAATTCTAAGGAATTTACAAGAAGAGGAACATATGTATTTTTGTCTTATGTTAATAAAAAAGGACTTGCAGAAGAATCCTTTGAACTACATTGTAATATATAAAATTTGTAACATAATTCAGAGGCATATTTAACAAGAAATATGTTTCACATTGATAAGGCAGGGCAAATACTAGCAAGTGTATCAACAAGTGAAAATTTTAACTGATGTACTGAGTTACAAAATTGAGAGGTGGCCCTGAACTTACTCAGTAACTGCCACTTTTTTATTGTCGGGAGATATATTTGTAAACAAGCATTATTCCACAAGTGCTTTTTGCAGCAGGGATTCTTGGCCAATTACTGCTGAACAGCTCTGCGTTAAAAATGATTCACCGGCAGTGAATCAAGCTTAATTCATTGAGGCTACAGTCATTAATGTCCCAATAAAGTGCTTCTGACAGTTGTCAGCAATTTGTTTCTGAAAAGTCCAGTTCCTTGTCTCTGAATGTTTGTATATTTGAAAAAGTGTGATAAAAAATCTCTGGGAAAAAGAACATTAGGTAACAACAGCTGAACTATTATAAAACAATTATAAAGTTGTGTAAGTGTTTTTACAGGGAAGAAAAAAGGAAGAAAGTTTGTTTTAGGGTTTTCTTTCTTTCTTTTTTTTTGGTGTATAAAAGGGCCAGGTCCATAAAACAGATTTGGATGACATTTTACATTTGTAAAACTAAATGGCTGGGTTTTGTGGGCTTGTCATCCTGTTGTAATTCTTTTCCGTTTAGATAAAGCTGGAGGACCTCACAAAAAGGGACTGTAAAATCATTCCCTCACCAGGATGCTAGTAACAAGAAAAGAGCTATTACTCCTGTTGAAATTATAGATTGCTGGAACTCAAGTAGTCCGTGAAGAGTTTTGGTTTTTACTTTACAAGCCATCAAAAGTAGGGATAGGTTTCAAAATTTTAAGCTTTTTGTTTGGTTTTGTAGCCCTTGTTAGGAGTCATGGCGACAGGTAGGATGATTTAATTTCTTCATGTAAGACAAAGAAAAGAGTGGGAAATTCCTTACATTTACAGGGGAGATTTCTCCTTTGATTGAAATTATTCTCCCTGCAGTATCATCTAGAATCTCGTTGCTCTGGAGTTGCGAGCCTTTCTTCCTAGTCTGTTTTAGTCTGGAAGCTCCACCATAGGTGACCCCACTGGTATTTGATATCCCAGTGGTATAGCTTCTGTTGTCACAGCTACATGCAGCCCACTACGGTTGGCCAAGGGACATGAATGGTGGTTATTTTATTTCAGTTCACACAGAATATAATTGGTATGTGAAAAGTTCTTGTTTTATATTTAGAAATGTTATCTTTATATTAATATTACTACATAGAATGTGTTATTTTTAATCTTTACAGAAAATACCAGTGAGAGGTAATATAGCCATTTATAAACAAACACTATCAAACTGATTAAAATTAGATTTTAACTGTATAATGCTACTGGTGAGAAATGACTGTGCTTTACTTACTTCCAGTTCATTTTTTTCTTGTTTCATGCTGTCTCTTAAATCTCCTTTGTTTAGAGTTTTTTAAATGTATTTGCCTCATTGGCTAATTAATTTGTCTTTCCCTTGGAAGAAATCGTTCAACTTTTCACTTTACAAAATACAGTATCATATGTATGATTAAATTAAGTTACATTCCTTTTAGAAGGCAAATTCAATGTTCTTTTTTAAAAAAGAAAAAATGTATTGTTCATGTCTTGCCAAGCCAAAGCCAAGTGCCATTGAGTTGGATCTGACTCATGACTTAGAGAAGTAATTATTATACTAAATGTCAGGAATTCTTTATACATTGTTTTTTCAATGTAAATTAGAAAATACACTTAACTACAAAGGAATAGACTGCATTTAAATTAGCAAAAGTACCTAATTATTCATAGAATTATGGAGAATTTTTAAAATCTCAGAAGAGTTAGTTTTCATAAGGCATCAGAATTAACTGAAACTTGAATATTTAGCCCTGCTCATTGATTATAGAAGTTGATTGTATTTGCCATTTCTTTTCAGAAAGAATGAACTGTGATTGTACAAGCAATAAGTTGTTACCTTGGAGACTCAGAATGCTTCCTGCTGTTCTAGTATCTTTGATGACTATGTATTTATCTATAGTGCAAAAACAGCTCCTACTGATGTGTTCTGCTGGGTAAATACATATTTACATATTTAGTTATTTTAGAAGAACTTGTATAATCAATTTAATCAGTTAGATAGGCATTTCTTCAGAGAAGTTATCCTAGTCTGTTGTATATCTGTGCATAGAAAACAGACTACTCTATTGATATTAAAAAAAAAAAAAAACACTAAAATAAGTCTTACCCCAGTCTAATTGGTACACATTATGTACGAATGTAAAGAGAAATGGAAACAAAATGAGTTCTAAAGGTTTTGTAAATAGAGATTGAAATGCTCATGCACTCTGTAAATGTCTAATAACATATGTCTTTAAAATAATCAGTAAAATATTTTTATTCAGTGAGATTCAGGTAAATGAATATATATCTTCAGAGAATTTCTGATGCATTCATAACAATTTTGAAAGCACTACCAACTGGAAAACTCGAATATTTGACTCTTACCTACTGTGCAAATTGTGAATGAATTATTAATTTTATTTGACATATTTAAATATTTGGTTTAGAATATCCAAAACAATTCAGCTGAGTAATTATAGGTCATGCTTAGTTTTATATTTACTTTTTTTAATTGCTGATTTTCCAGACATTTCTATACTCAGAGTTACTGAAATAGATTTTAAAATATTTGAATAAGGTGGAAATTAATTCCAATGTAAAAAATTTTAAATCCAAATTTTAGACTGTAGGACTTTTTTGATAATGCATTTATTAACATATGCACGTTGTGCTTGCAATGAAGATTTTCCACCAAAATATTGGCATCGCTATTGACATAAATTATACCATGAAATAGCTATTTAAAATTAAGTTACAAATCGGCGGTACAAATGTTTTTGAAGATTAAATCTTCATTGGAATTTGCATCTGTGTCAAGACATTACCAATTTAACACATACAGGATTTATTTATTCCACTTACTTTGATCTCAGAAAATTAAAGTACAGCTCTAATTTAAAATCCATATCATAATAACAATAGAAAGTATCTAATTGCATGGTTTAAAATATAAGTCTAATAATGGATTTAAAGATAATAGATTTTTATCTTACCACATATCTTTCTTTGCCATCTTAAGCAAAGAAAAAATCTTACCACACATAATGTGATAATGTTAAGCAAAAATTAAATAAAGATAAAGAAATATAAAAACACAGGAATTCAGAATTAGATTTGTGTCTCATGTCATGGGTGATAATTTATGGTCTTGCTCTCTTTTTTTTTTTTCCCCCTGAAAGCTCAGATTTTTCACCTAGCATCTCTAATTACAATCCCAGGTGTTACAAAATCCTAAAAGAAAAGCATGATTTAGAAAGTGCTGCATTTACAGCTTTTAAAATACTCTGTGGTTCAGTATGTTGACCTTTATTAACTGTCATTTAATGTTAGTATTACCTTTAGAAATTATTTTTTGTTGCTAGCGATTGAATGAAAGGATAATAGGTCATTTCTTCTATGTTAAATTTGCCTGAAAACCCTCTAAAATGTGTGCTAGCTTTGCCTTTTGAATACGATTTACAATGTGTTCCAGTTAAAGAAAACTTTGTAGGTTCTGCTCCTAATGAAACTTTATTTTGCCACGTCTTTTCCTACAGAGTCCACAGCCTTTAGTTATTGCTCAGGTCATGTGTTGCTTTATTTATATTATGTAGATTATTTCCTAAATTGTAGGAGAAAATGGAAAACTTCATCAAAAGTAGTCTTACGTTACACATTTTTTTTCCCTCTGTAATTTTCAGTGATTCAGCATTCAAGACTTTAAATGCTGTCCATTGATTAAGTTGTGGGCAATAACTTGGCTAGGATGTCTGTGACAATGTGTGTGCCCATGGACAGGTGGGAAGCTTTGTGTAAAAGTTGTAGTGTGGCTGGATGAAAGGATATGGAATACTATTGGGAGTTATCACCACAAACTGGTTATCAAAAAGGCATTATGTCTTTTGGTGGTGTTTTTATTTCATGTAATAAATATTGTACCCACACACCACCACCCACCACCCACCTACCCACACATATACTAATTTTTAATCTCTATAATTCCGGTGATATGAATCCCAAGTTAAAGAGAAAAATAATACCGCTTTAATTCAGTTTGTTTTGTCTCATCAGTTTTTTTCCCCCCCGTTCTATTTCCTGGTAAGACCTATGGAACTGTTGATTCATATCACACACTTGTGGCTTTAGATACTCCACCAATTAAATAATAAAGCTTAAAAACTCTGATAATTCTGTTTTAGTTGCTGGATTACAGCCCAAGCCATCTTCTCCATCTACCACACGTGTCTTCAGCTCCAAATAAACTGAGCCTGTAACTTTCTTAAAGTAAATGATTCCACTATAAAATCAAAGACCCAAACTTGAGGATTGAAATATTTTGCATATGATTTAAGAAAAAAGTATTCCTACTCAGAAACATGTTTTGGGCTAAGTATTGGAAGATGTAGACGAAATACAATCTGTTCCCTTACTCTGTGATGGGGAACTTCTTCTGTTAATTTCGCACCTTGTTTTATTCTGTCACCTCCTTTTTTCCCATCTCTCTCTGTATGCATGTATGTGTATGTATATGTATATATGCCCAAGACAGCCTCCCCCAACATGTTTGTGTGTGTGTGTTTGTATGACAGCAACTCTGGTGGCGTAGTGACTAAGAACTATAGCTACTAAACAGAAGTCAGCAGTTCACAAATACCAGGCACTCCTTGTACACCCTGTGAGGCAGTCCCACTCTGTCCTTCAGGGTATTTAGAGTTAGAATTGACTTGATAGTATATATGTATATCAGACATTTCTTTTATACAAAATCAAAACAGGATCAGAACTTAAGAGCCCATGTTTGTAATTTGCTAAGTACCAAAATGCCAGAGAAAGTCCTAATTTCAAATCAGGTGTTGAAATTATAAATTCTTGCTTAAAGAAATCTTTGAAACCCAGTCCCAAAGGATAAATAGTAGATTACATCAAGTCAATCATACATTTTCCCTTAATTTATAAATCACAAGTGCAAGAGTTTAAGATGTTTCTGTCACTTTTGCTTGTCTCATAAGACTTGTCTAGCTCACTTACTTTGCAGTAGCTGCACCTTCCAATTCCGGAATGCTTGCTGATGTTTTCTCTCTGCTAATCCAAACTCATCAGGCAGATCTGGCTGGCACCAGTTCAGCCCAGCAGTCCGCAGCAGGAGCTCACTTGGTTAGATAAATTTTAGCTTTCATTGAAAGTCCTCAGCCTGTGGACTAACGTGAACAGTGAGACCTTTAGCCCAGTCTTGTGGAAGAAAGATGATAGTAGATACCTTCTCACTCAAAAATTTTAGTCTAGACAATATAACAACTTATTAACCTACCCCATATGTCCCCACCCTCGACACACAACCATCAGTTCTCAAGTTGGTTCAGACTCCGGGAGACTCCCTGTGTGTTACAGTACAACTGTGCTTGCTAAGATTTTCACAAGTCTCCTACAGGGGCTACAGCCAGACTTCTTAGGTAGAAAATTGTTAATAATTCCTGTGTCTGAAGGATTTCAAACATGTCTACATTCCATTATATTTGGTTTCTGTCAAAGAGAAATCAATTTTCTCAAAGAGAAGTAGGTCAAGTCAAAATTCAGGGTATCAGCTCTAGAGGAAGTATTCCTTTCTTGGCTCTGGAGGAAGGTCCTTATTGGCAAGCTCCCATAAACTGGAAGCTTCTGAGGTACAGGGGCCCTGGGTCCTTTCTGAAGGACACACTGTGCTCCTGGCACTGCTTCTTGATGGCATGAGGTCCCCAGCTCTCTGCTTACTTCCCTTTCTTGATATACCTGAAAATTGCTTCAAGTGTAGTCTTACACACTGAGTTCTGTCCCATAAACACAATTGCTGCCCTTCCTTCCCATTTAACATCATAGAGGCAAGGTTTACAGCATAGGAGAACTTCACACAAAGCCAGGAATCATCTTCTAGTGGAACTGCTACTCACATTTTAACACAGTCCATGACAGTGTCTCTGGAAGGGAGAAAGGAAAAAAGAATAAAACAACAACAAAGAAGTTCCTTAATTATACAGATTTGGAGTCTGTCTTTGGTTTAAGCTTATAAAACCAGATAGGGGAAGAATTAGACACTGATGTAATAGAAAATTAAAAACAACGACCAAAAAATCCTCTGGCTTTGGAATTTAAGAACAAGTAGTTTTTTTCTGGCTCTCCAAAACACAGTAAAACAGTGTTAAGATATGTGAATACTTGTTATGCATTTCATTTTAACCTTAGTTCATTTATCTGTAGTATGCTAGTAATGATGCTTACTATCTCATGCTATCGTTGGGGAAGTCAAAGTAAATGAAAAACAAATTTTAATTGATTGCGTACTACATAAATGTAAGTTGTAGACAAGCAAAGGAGATGTCCAGGGAAAGTTAGCTGATGAATGTCCCACATAATGCGTAGGTTAACACCTCACTTGCTGGGTAAGGATCAGGGCCTAAGAAAACACTAGGAACAGCAATTTGAAGGTTTAAGTAATATTAATGCAAGTGGCGGGAACTCCCTTAAGAAAAAAAAGGTAAAAGTAACTTCCATTTGAAAATTTAACAGAAGCATCACTTTGTGGGACACTTTGCAGTTGTCCCAGTAATATTGAGGCACTCCATGTCAGTGAGGGTCCTTTTGCTTAATATTTATGACAATTCAGCCTCTTACTGAGATTATAGTTCAGAATGTACCAGAATAGGAGGGGGACGTTGGAGATATGTACCCTGCTCAGCCACGTGCTTGCGGTATGGTCCCATACCACTCACTTCAGGTTGCACTTAGTCAAAATGGGAATGTGAATGAAAACTCACAGGGTTGTTGTGAAAGTACAGTGGTAATGTGTACGATGCCCAGTAGCATTCTGATAGCAGTCTGGATGCACACAATAAATGCTAGTCCCCATTTTATCCTCAGCAGAGTAAATACAGGGGTGTTTGGGATGCGACTTGGCAGTCACAGGTCATCATCTCCGCTGAATTGGATGATTAGGGGAAATCTGGACTGGAAAAACAATCTAACAAGAAGGCTGCATATGCAAATTTTCCACAGCTCTATCCAAGATAAAAACCAACCACATAACATTGTCCTAATTTTCTGCTGATTTTCCTCATTATTTAATATTGAACACTGGCATTTGATTAGGAAATAAAGGAAAACCACCAGTACAAGGTTCATGGTTGCAAATATTACATTTTGCCTCGGCTTTCCTGGGATAGGGGACAGATGTTTCGTATTAGCCACAGAGCACATCAGGGGCTATCTCCAAATATTGTAGCCCTATCATCCTGTTGTAGCGTGTGATCAGTTACTGCCTTTTTTCCCCTAACTTTAGGAAATTCAAAATTTACAATACTCATGGAAATGACCTGTGAGATGCTGCTGAAAATTGGAAAAAATGAAATCTCTGAAAGAGATCTGTGACGTTATAATTTGACACCTGTATTTTACTTTGGAAACACCAGTGGCATGGTGATTAAGTGCTATGGCTGCTAAGTAGAAGGTGGACAGTTCAAATCCACCAGGTGCTCCTTAGAAACTCAACAGGGCAGTTCTGCTCTGCCTCGAGGGTTGCTATGAGTCTAAAATGACTTCTTGGCAGTAGGTTTGTTTTGCTGTGAAATGCACAATTTTTCTGATCTGTTCCATTACATGTAGAAGTTAAAATAATTGGATATTTTTATTTTCAGAAAGTATTCAGTGAAAATTTGTGATAACTTACCTTTTCTGTATGTGAGCAGGTTGTTATTGTTAGGTGCTGTCATGTGGGTTCTGACTCAGAATGAGCCCATATAGAACAGAACAGAACACTCCCCAGTTGTTGCTAACTTTGAGCCCATGGTAGCAACAACTGTGTCAGTCCGACTTTTTGAGGGGCTTCTTCTTTTGGGCTCAGTTTGTTCCCTCATCCGGGGTCTGGTCCCTCCTGGTAACATACCCAAAGTATATAAGAAGAGGTTTCATTGTCTTTACTTCTGAGGAACTTTCTGGCTGTACTTCTCCCAGGACATATTTGTCCATTCTTCTCGAGGTCTGTGGTACATTCAATATTTTTCATGATCACCGTGATTCCGGGGTGTCAGCTCTTATTCCTTGTTAGTTGTCCAGCTTTCATATGCATGAAATACTGTTCTTGGCTTGGGTCTTGTGCGGATTAGTCCTCAATGTGTCATCTTTGCTTTTATATATGTGTTATGTATTGAATTGTGTTCCCTCAAAATCTATCAGTTTGGCTGGACCAGGATTTCTGATATTGTGTGAGTTTTCCAACATGTAAATACTGCCTGTATGATTTTAATGAGGGAGAATGGCAGGCAGTTGTATTAGTGAGGCCGGGCTGAATGCACAGCTTGTATGGTATCTTGAGGTAATCTCCTAGGAGATAAAAGGAAAGGGAAGCAGACAGAGTTAGGGACCTGATACCACCAGAAAAGAAGTGCTGGGATTAGAGTGCATCCTTAGACTTGGGGTCACCATGCCTGAGAAGCTTGATGACGAGGGCCTTCCTCCAGAGCCGACAGAGCAGCAGTAGCCCCGCAGAGGCAGGGAAGCATCAGTTGTGAACCACTAGCTGCAGAATCGAAAGACTAGCATGAGAGGGCACTGAACGAGAGAGATGAGTACCTGAATGCGGAGGCTTCCTGGTGGAGTGGGGTGCCTCCGGGCGTCTACTGGTGAAGCTAAGAGCCTTGCGACTTTGCCCCGGGAGGGCAGGTATGGATGAGAGGCCCAGGCCAAGGTGCCGCAGGAAACAGGCTGAAGAGACAAGGAACACAGGAGTTGAGCTGCCTTGGTCTCAGAAGATGTAACCATGACATCAGGGATTTCAAAGAGTGGAGCCATAGCTTCTGGGCTCCTAAGGGTAGAGTCCCCACTCAGCTGGACTAGGAAAATGGTGAGCCTAAAGCTGCTGAGCGAGCATAGCTGCCGTCCGGGTGGGCCTGAAAGGTGAAGCTGTAGCTAGGAGTTGGGGGCCTCCACTCTTAGTCTGCAGTGTATAGTCATCAATATCCAGAGTCTGGAGGGCAGGGCCATTGTGTAATATGTCTCAGAGAACAGAGGATTATTGTCAAAGCCTTGAGGGCTAATGTAAAGTGTTCTGACTTGCTTGGTGCCTGTTACCCTTCTGTCTCTCCAGTTTTTGCCATTTGTAGTGGAAATGTCCAACTTGTTTCTGTCCTGCCATTATACCTTTGGAAGAAGATAATTTGTATACTAGATTTCACAGATGAAGAGGAATTTTTGTATTTTGGACTTGGAGTTAAGAATTTTGCTATAATACAATGGGATGAATATGTTTTACCTGTTGCAAGGATGTAATTTCTGTGTGCCTAAGGGGAGAATGTCACGGATTGAATTCTATCCCCTTCAAAAATTTGTATCAGTTTGACTAGAGTCAGGTGCACATTAGTCCTCAATGTAACATCTCTGCTTTTATATAAGTGTCATGGATTGAATTGTGTTCCCCCAAAATGTGTATCAGTTTGGCTGGACTATGACTCCGGATATTGTGATTTTTTCCCCCATGCATTGTAAATACTGCCTCTATGACGTTAATGAGGGAGAATGGGAAACAGTTTTCTAGTGAAGCAAGACTCAGTCCAAAAGTTTGTATTGTGTCTTGAGATAATCTCTTGGGAGATAAATGGAAAGGGAAGCAAGCAGAAAGTTGAAGACTTTATGCCAGAAAAGAAGCACGAGGAGAAGAGTGTGTGCCTTAGATTCAGGTTCCCTGTGCCTTAGAAGCTCCCAGTCCCAGGGAAGATTGACAGGAGCCTACCTCCACACCAAGAGAGAAAGCGGTCCCTTGGAGCTGACACTCTGAATTTAGACTGTTAGCCTCCTTTTCTGTGAGAAAATAGATATGTCTTTGTTAAAGACGTCCACTTGTGGTATTTCTGTTACAGCAGCATTCCTTGACTAAGATGATGTATAGAGAGCTATCTTAAATAATTTTGTTACTTTTTTATGTTATTAATGTGCTTTGTACTTTACAAAACATATAGGCCTACATTATTCCAGAAGAGTCTTATTAAAAAAGGTTGTAGGATAGATTAGAGAAGATCATTATTATAAGTGTAGGAACTGAGACAAGAAAGTTTAACTTGCTAGGTACCAGAACTGGTCTTAAAATCTTAGGACTGCAATATCAGTGTTACATTTTAGGGTGCATTGGTCTATAAAGCCTGACTTCACCTTAAACCAGATAGAAAAACTCACTGTGCCTGCATTTTCTGATCTCTAAAATAGGGATATTTATACATTCTGAAGTTATGAAGATTAAGTGAGTTAACATCAATAAAGTGCTTTGAAAAATTTCCGGTCTATATTAAGCATTATGTAAGTGTTAAATACCACATGTGCTAAAACATAATGTGTCTTGGCACTCAAGACATTTAGCAATGTCTAACATTTTGCATTAGCCAGTGAGAACTATCTATTGTAAATGGAATTACCAGAAGAAAACCACTTGTATTCAGTTCAGTAGCTCAAGCAGCCCTTGTTTACTGCAGGGGGGAGAACTTTCAGTGGTACTTCATTGCCCTCAGGATAAAATCTAAACTCCTTGAGCCTGAGTATAAGGCACTCAAGTGATTTGCTTCTGGCCCACCCCTCCTAGCTTCCCCATCACTGCTGTATTCCAGTCTCTAGTAGTGAAGAACTGTGCGAACTGACTTAGTCAGTACCTTTGACTCTCTGTGCTCAGTCTCAAACCTCAGTTTTCTCCTGGATATTTTGATCTTTATATCTAGGTCTAAACAGAAAATGCTCCCTGTGTTTCCCTATATTGTCTGCACATTTGTATCCTGATTATAGCATATCATCACTGAGCTGTAACTGTGTTTTTACTTGTCTGCATCTTTCTAATATCCAATCGGGGTAGACATCCCAGTAGAAATAAAGTTTAACCAGACAACAAGTTGTCTTCTGACCTGAGAATTTCTTACGTACAAAAACGGTATGATTGTCAACCAGAAGAAATTAATTCTGAGAACTCTGGCAATAGAATGTCTTACATTGCATTTACCAAGTACACCAGCATAAAGAAACCTTTACTTTTTCATAATCTCATTGACAGTTATCACCGATATCGAATACTGCTTATGGAGTTTCTATTAAGTATATTAAAACCAACAAAAAAACCACTGCTGTTAAGTTCATTCCAACTCATAGCAACCCTACAGAATAGAGTAGAACAACATTTACTGAATGGCAGTTACTAAGTAATTTCTTTGCTTCTTTAAAGTCATTGCTTTTAACTGTTCGTAATGTTACCTCATTATTGTTTTATTGGTGGAACCAACATAGCTCTCTTCCTAAATCCAAAGAATCTTTGGCATTATAAACCCAAAACCAAACCCACTGTCACTGAGTCAATTCTAACTCATAGCTACCCTGCAGGACAGAATAGAACTGCCACACAGGGTTTCCAAGGAGTGCTTGGCCGATCTAAACTAACGACCTTTTGGCTAGCAGATGTAGCACTTAACCACCACCCAACCAGAGTTTACAAGTTTCTTCTAAATTGAGCAGTTGCCAGTTCCTGAAACCAACAAATTGGTCAGAAAAGTACTTTATTTTAGGTTTACTGGAAGTAGCTATGTGGAAAAAAAAAATGAGGTTAGGGAGATCCTAGAAGATAATTGGTACATATTCTGTGGTCACTAAGTCTGTGATTTAATCAACTACTACTGTTTTTTTTCTTACTTTCTTATGCTACATTTTTAAAATTCAAATGAATATCAGCCAACAAAAATAGACTTTTTTCTAATTTAAGCATGACATTTTTTTACCTCTAGAAGAACAGTTAACATAAGGCATCTATTTGATAATATTTTAAATTTCTTGGAACAGGGTGGATTTATTTTTTCATTTTTTCCAAATTTCCTATCATTCCTGTATGTAGCACATTATTTTTATAACTTGGTAGGAATTCGTTTTTCTGCATGGAAAAATAGCAAGAAAATAGGTACAGTCAGCAGTATGAGTAAAATAGCTTTTGAAGTTATATAGGATAGGAAATTTTAAATGTAATGATAAATGATCTGTAAAATTTTGTTCAGTTAGTGTCTTGTTGGCATACTCAATTCCCTATGGGAAATCCAAATGTGGATTCAACTGCTATTTTTTTCCTATATTTTTAGTTATAGATGTTTACTTGGATTCTTTTTAGACTTTGAGAGATAGGCAATATTGTTTCATGATTTCCTGTATCTTTTCTGGCATGGTGTTATGTCACTACTATCCCTAAAATATTTTTACTGATTCTAAAAATAATGCAGAACTTACCAGAGATACCAAAGGGTTGATATTAGATTCTACAAGTTATAAGAATCCACTTGATTTAATCTTGCTGTAGGTGGTGGGAATAATAATTGCACAAAGACTATTGCTGCATATATCCCTTAATTCTCAACATGGCCCTTTAAAGTAGATATTATTATTCCAGTTTTCCTGATGGGAAATGGAAATTGGGAAAGGTAAGGAAACCTTGCACTAGGTCATACAATTAAGATGACCACATAGGAATCAGCTATATTTCAAGTATGTATCAAAAGAAAAGCAGATCTACTGCTGTCAAGATGATTTCAGCTTGGCTCTATAGGACAGAGTAGATCTGTTCCATAGTTTCCAAGAAGCACCTGGAGGATTCAAACTGGCAACCTTTTGGTTAGCAGATGTAGCAGTTAACCACTACACCACCATGGTTTCTGAAAGCAGAAGTTTTCTTTGTGCCCACTATGAGTTCCTAAACCAAAGCAAACTGAAGTCACAGCCATCAAGTTGATTCTAGCTCATAGGACCCTGTAGATTAGAATAGAACTGCCCCATAGAGATTATAACCTTTTGGTTAGCACACATAGCACTCAGCTCTATACCACCAGCATACTTAAGTACTGGTGTGTGAGAAAAAGGTTGGGAATTTGAACACATCCCAGAGTTGAAGACAAGCTTTGTAATCTGCTTCTGAGAGTTCATAGTCTTGAATACTCTATGAAGGAGTTCAATGCTGACACATTTTGAATTACTATGAACTAGAATCAACTAGATGGCAACCAAAAAGAGTAACAAAGTCATCAACTGGAAGTCTCTGCCAGCCAAGTGCCGTCAAGTCGGATCTACCCTGGCCCCTCGGGTTGCCATGAGGAAGTCTCTAGGTGATGCAAATGATGAACACATTCAGCTTAGAGGATCCAGTCTAACCACAGGTACTTGAGAACAAAACCTTGGTAATTTGTTTTGAAAAATTAGCCATTGAAAACCCTGTAGAGCACAGCCGTACTCTGACACATGGGAAATCACCATGAGTAAGTGTCAACTTGATGGCAGCTGGCATGTTAGACTATACGTTTACCTAAAAATACTGGAAATCCTCATTGCACAGTGGTTAAGATTGACATTTCAGATCTGCCAGGCGACTCCTTGGAAACCCTTTGGAGCAGTTCTACTCTGTCCTATAGGGTAACCATGAGTCAGAATCAACTTGACAGCAATGGTTTTGGTTTGGGAGTTTAAAAATATTAAGTAATATGATTTATATTTTATTTATACAAATTTCAAGAAAAGAAATGCCTTTCTATTATAGGAACATCAATTACCAGGAGAATAACAAATATAAGCCCTATATAAAAAGACATGTAAAACTCATAACAGGAAAATTCCACTGGAAAAGGCAAAGCAGTTGAATAGAAAACTTAAATAGGAGCTTTGGTATTGTAGCTCTTGTTTCTTGATCGAAAACTAGTCAGTTCACTAAGAAAAGCATTTTTTCCCCTGACTCTCGGGTTTGAGAGACACTGGTCACAGTGCTACTGGCATTTGGGGTCTTGAATGATGCCGTGAACAATACTCTGAGCAATTTAAAAAATATGCAACACTGATGTTAATCTGATAGGTTTTTATAAGTTGTTTTGAAAGCCAAGGACATAATGAGAGCAGTGGCTTCTGAACTCTTTTATTTTTAATTAGAAGAAACTTTCATTAAAAAAAAAATCATTATGGAAGCTCAGCACATAAAGCAGCTAACAACAGAGCTGGTGGGTTTCCTTGTTGTGTTTTTGCCTCCTCCTTTCTTCACTTGCTTGTGCCTTTGGGAAATCCCTTCAGAACTCCAGGCTTATGTGCTGCGAGATCAATTTGAAAACAACTGTGCTGAAATATAAAGGGAATATTGTATAGAACAGCAGTGTGACATGATCCTGACCTGTAGTATTTTAAACATCTAGTGAAAACAGCAAGTTAGAATGCATGGTCGAATTTTCATTGAATCAGGTGTTCTAATCTTAAAGGTTCATTAGATCCAACTTTAGAACTTTTTTGAATATATTCTGTCCATTCCACTTGCATTCAGTAAATTAAAATTTGTTAAAGTGAGGCTATGGCTATCTGTGTTTTTAGAACCTGGTAATCTGTAGTTTTAGAATATCCATAGAAAATTCTAATTTGGAGTTCCTGGGTAGTATGAGTGGTTAAGAGGTTTGTCTGCTAACCTAAAGGTTGGAGGTTCAGGTCCATCCAGAGGTGCTCGACAATGCATCTACTCTGAAAAATCAATGATTGAAAACCCTATAGAGTTTTATTCTGACACACATGGAATCACTGTGATTTAGAGTTGACTTAGTAGCAGCTGGGACTGGTAGTATGCTGTGAAAGAATCCTTGCTTACAACGGAGCCACTCAAAGTGGGTTCCGTGGACACATATCAGTCTGTGCTAATAGCAACATGAATATCCTGAATTAAGTTTTTTTTTTTTTTTTTGGTTGTTGTTAGATTGTTAGATAACTTTGAGTCAGTTTCAACTTACAGTGACACTACTGACAACAGAATGAAACCCTGCCAGGTCCTGTGCCACCCACATAGTCATTGCTGTGTTTGAACCTATTGTTTTAGCCACTGTGTTGTCGATGGTCTTCCTCCTTTTGATGACCCTCTGCTATGGAGTTGCTATAAGTGAGAATCCACTTGACAGCATTTTTTTTTTCGCTTGCGGTGCTTTGCCAAGCAACATGTCCTTGTTCAGATACTGGTCATTCCTGATAATGTGTCTACAGTATGCGAGATGAAGGCTCATCAGCCTCACCTCCAAGTAGCACTTTGGCTGTATTATTCCAAGACCAGTGTTATTTTTTTGATGGTGATTGTTCATCTGTGAGACTCTTGTGTATTCAGTGCTGTTGGCCAACAGTATAATGCAAAGGCATCAGTTTTTCTTTGGTCTTCCTTATTCATCGTCCAGCTTTCACACGTGTGTGAAGTAACTGAAAATATCACGACTTGGGTCAGGTATACCTTAGTCTTCAAAGTGACGTCTTTGCTTTTCAACATTTTAAAGAGGTCTTTTGAAAATAGTTTTACCCAATGCAGTGTGCCATTTGATTTCTTGACTGCTGCCTTCATGGATATTGGTAGCGGATCCAGGTAAAATGAAATCCTTGACAGCTTGAATCTGTTTTCCATTGTCATGCTGTTGCTTTTTTGCCAGTCCTGAGTTTTTTGTTTTCTTTAGGCTGAGGTGTTAGCTTTCAGAGACTCTTAATTGCAGTTGACATTGCCACACAACTCAACATATGCAATAGATGTATTTACATCACTGATACAGATATAGCCCAATTCTGCTATAGTCTACTTCAGATAAAGTAAGCATAACAGTCACTCAGAGAAGGAAGTCTGTCTAATATTCAGAATCCTGTGTTGCATCTAGTATTACACATAAATTTATAGATTTTAGAAAGAGCCCATTGACTTACATTTTTCAAAAGCACTACAGGTAATGTTAATGCACGAAGTAGAAACTCTGCTTAAACAAACAAACAAGCACTTAGTTAACTATATTTCAAGTACTTAAAATATGATTAACACATTTATTAAGTGCTACAAAAATGTTTCCTCTCAGTAATCTCACAAAAGAAAGTGTTCTCAGCCTAAAGGTGATGTTGATTTTATCTTACAGCAGTATGGAACATAAAGAAATAAAGGATGTTAGAGAGTTGTAAAGACATGTGCCAACATGGGAAGAATTCTGGGATGATCTTATATTTAATCAATAATATAACCATTGATTTCAGAACTGATGCGTAGTATATATTTTAGCTAATATAGTTCCTTTACTTTTTCAAATAATATTAAAATTATTTTGAATGAATTTTTATGTATATTTCTAAGTGCCAAATATTGACTCAGATTATACCTTAAGAGAGTCTAGCTGTCAGCATCAAACAGTTGGAAAGTTGAGTATGAAATTGTAAACTTGAGTGCTCAGTACTTCTGGTTTTACTAACTGCTCTATCCCTAGGGCTTGGAACAGTTCTTAATACTTAAATAGATAATAAATATTTATTGAGTGAATGGACCCTTATTGCAGATGTTATATTCTGTAGAGCTTGAATAGAAGTGAAGGCAATGAATTAGATTTTTCCTTCATTAAGTATGTTTTATCTGACTCGACAGCACTTGGCTTTGGCATCTGTAGGAAGTAGAATTATACTGACCTGCAAGCAATAGAATAATTATTGAAGATGGCTTAAAAAATAGAAGTTTCCTTGTTTCTTCACCTTTGAGAAAGACATTTCTGTGTGATGTCTAGAGGTTAGGTTTCAGTGACTTAATCTTGTAAGTGCTGGAATCAGTCTGATGTTTTCTTTTTGGCCTTACAATTACAGGAAGGCTGGTGCATCTCCAACCATCACATCCAATTCAGGACAAGAGAAAAAGAGCCCCAAACCATATCAACTACATTATTATTATTATTTTTAACTAGGATGAAACCACAAGACTTTGTAGAAACTGTTGAGTGGATTTTGATTTACCTCTCATTGGCCACACATATGTAACAAGGTCACTGGGTTTAACAGAGCCTGACCCAATGGGAATGTGGTTATCAGTACTTGTAAACCAGTCATATTTCAAAGCCTAACCATCAGACCATTGCCACTGCAAATATAATGAAGATTTTGATACCAAGGAAAGAGAATGGATATGACTAATCAATAGGCAAAAAACTATGTTTGTAGAAATACCATAGATAAGTGTTTAGTGCTTTTATTTACTTTTTTCCAGATTTTGCTTTGTAACCACATGATTAAAGGAATAAATAGCTATTAAGCTTATATTTCAACTAAAAATATATTATAAGCACTAGGTTAATTAGGCAAAAGTGATTTGTCTCTGCTCAGTAATCATATACCCTGTTAAGATAAATTATGTTTTTTTAATAGTCTGAAAAAGACTTTCTTGTTATCACGAGTGCTGCTAGCTATTTCAAGATAACTAAGTAGAGATGTGTACTAAAATGCTTATGTTGGCCCACTTAAGTATACTGGGCATAATATTTCTTAGTAACTCTGTCTAGATCACTTTATTTTCCCTAGTTTTTGATGACCTAGCAGCGTCAAAAGATTTCTTGTAATGACTTTTTCTCCTCTTATTTCAGCTAATAATGTAAAAAATTATTATGCAAGGTTTACATGGAACTAAATTTTAATTAAGCTACAAGACTTATTTAGATTGTACCTAAATTGTCGGCAAAATTTTGGTCTGTCTCATATTGTAAAGAAGGCTCTTGGGTCACTCAGTTGTTTGCTCATTTTTGGTAAATGCAGTTACCTTAAAGTACAGACTGTGAGCATTGCAAGTTTCTGCCTGCCTTAGTGCATGCTTACAGCTAATCATCACTGTTTTACCCTGAAGGCTGAAAGGCTAATGATTGTATAGATTGTTCTTGCAGTTTGGTATGTTTCAATCAGACGTTAGTAGTAATTGTAGGCTTGGATAGGGATTCTTTCAGGGCAAAGAATCAGGATGGCAAGTGTATTCCATCTCATTCTAATAGTTTTTGAGTTTTTTTTGATGTTTCGAAGCTGTGGCGGTGTAGGGTTTAAGTGCTGTCTGCTAACCAAGAGGTCAGCGGTTCGGTTCTGCCGGGTGCTCCTTGGAAACTCTATCGAGCAGTTCCACTCTCTCTCCTGTAGGGTTGCCGTGAGGCGGAATTGACTAGATGGCCGTGAGTTTGGTTTTTTTTTTTTCACATTTAAGGGCAGTGTGTGTTTGGACAAGTGCATGTCCCTGCGTTAACTGGCTTGACTCGGTTAGCATGCCTACCGCATAAGGAAAAAGAAAACTAGAAATAAGAAAGGTTCACCATTACTTTATTGTTTACCCTTCTGTGTTCTGAAGTCGTATAACTTCATGCTAGCAATTTGATAATGAACACTGACTCCACCCCTAGAAATGTTTGCTGTATTTAATTAAATATGTCCATTATATACAATGCTATGAGAGTATTGTAGTATATGCTGGCTACTGTAGAATACTATTCAGAACTCACTAATTTAATAAACTAACATAGAAGTTTTAAGAGTTAAAAATGAATGAACCTTTGGATTCAGCAAGCTTAGTACTGGAGCAAGTGAAACACAGAAGCAAAGTAAGAACTTTGGTGTTAAATAGACTTAGCTTTAGGTTGAGGAGTGGCTAAGCATTCTGGCAAAAAAAAAAAAAAAATCACAGACTTGAATCCACCAACTTCTATGTGGCGAGAAAGAGGTGGCAGTCTGTTTCTGTAAAGATTACAGACTTGGAAACTCAGTGGGACAGTTCTACTCTGTTCTGTAGGATCTTGAGTCAGAGTCAACCAGACAATAATTGGTTTGGTTTGGCTTTTTGGATGTGCTTATTAGGCAATAGCTTTTCTCAACTTCAATTTCATGTCTTTAAAATCAAGAAATAAAATTTATATGAAAAGATAATTTTTAGGGTTAAGTCATGTATGCTAAGTACAGACACTATAATTTGAAAAATCACAATGCAACAGAAAATATTGAGGACTTTGGAGTAAAATGATTTCCAAAAGGTCATGTAGCAATAAAACTGCTATGCAGTGAACCATTCTCAACGTGAACTGTGAATAAGCACATTTTTCTCAGGTGTTGAGGACATAAAAAGTATTTTATTTTTAAAAGGCATAGTTTTACACCAAACAAACAAAAGCCATGGCTGTTGCCACTGACTCAATTCCAGCTTATAAGGACCCTATAGGACAGAGTAGAAATGCCTCTTAGGATTTCCAAGGAGCAGTCGGTGGATTTACACTGTTGATTTTTTGTTTGGTAGCCATAGCTCTGTATAGCTCTTAATCACTGCACTGTCAGCTGTAAATGTGGTGGTATGGAACTAAGAAGATGCTAAATGAAAGCATTTTTTAAGCCTATTCCATTATCTGTTACTGACTTTTCTTTTTAGAATAAAAACAATGTGCAAGATTTGACAAGTTTGATTATCATGCCTGACGAGGTAGCCACTGAAAAGCATATGGTATTGCTGTTTTCATGCCATGTGTACTGTGAACGTGGCAGACTGCTCATTACGCGTAATTTGGCTTTGCCAAAACACTTTGCGTGGACTAACCATTGGGTTCTAAGTGCATCCTTGACATCTTCTTGGGTTTAAAATTTTTAGTGTATTGACAATTCAAAATGTTATGTATGCATTTCTGTTTGATTTTTGCTTCCTTGATGGTATGCTTGATGATATGAGCATTCTACTGTTGAATTTTTAAAGAGTAATGACTAAAATTTCTTTTTTATAATGATGGAGAAAATACTTTGAAATAATGAACAAGAAGAAAATAAGAAGAAAGCATTTTTAAGCAAATAAAGACAATTTTTATTGTTCACAAGTCATAATATATTAAGATGGAATTGGACAACAAATATCTGTTTAAGTAATCACTTCATTGTAAAATAGTCTGGGAGTTCAAGCAATTCAGTTGATTATGTTGGAATTCTATAGGTAGAACCTGAAGGCAATAGGACGGGATGGAAAGAGAAGATTGGTATGAGAGGCCAGAATTTGCCTCAAACTGCCCTTTAGCAGTTGTGTTAGGATGTCTTCCTCTGCAAATAATAGCAGATCATTTCCCCATTGGATTAAAAACAAGAAAATTGATTTTTTCAACAAAGCAAGTCCTGGAAGAGGCAGCTTTCAACTTTAGACTGGTTAAAACAAAATCAAACCAAACCAGCTGCCATCAAGTTGATTCTGACTCATAGCAACCTTATAGGAGAGAACTGCTGTAGAGGCTTTCTAAGGAGCATCTGGTGGATTCCACCCACCTGGTTTTCAGTCAACAGCGTATCTCTTAACCATTGTGCCACCAGAGTTCCTTAGACTGTTTACTCACGGCCCATTTCCATGGAGTTGATTTTTGATTATAGCAAACCTGTATGATCGACTAGGACTGCCTCAAGGAGTTTTCAGTGCGTGCTTGTTAGATTTGAAGAGCTTACTTTTTGGCTAGCAACTGTAACTCTGAACCACGATATCACCAGGGTTTCTTTAGACTGGTTAGCAGTCTTATAATATCATTTGGAACTAGATCCTCCCCATGCCCTTACCCTACTGGTTTACTTCAGCTTTTCTCTCCAGCTGACTCCTTATTTTCTCTAGATAGCTGCATTAGCTCCAGGAAACATCCATACCAAGCAACTTTCAAGATTAGTTAGGAGCTTCGTTTTCTAGTGCTTTCTTCTAAATACCTCTCTTACCTTGCATATCCCTTTTCACAGCTCATTGCCATTGCCTTGGAGTCAATTCCAACTCATATTAACCCTATAGGACACAGTAGGACTGCCCTAAAGGGTTTACAAGAGGGGCTGGTGGATATCAAAAATTGCCCTTTTAATTAGCAGCCAAGCTCTTCATCCCTGGGCCACCAGGGCATCCACAGCTGGTTGGAGACAACTAAATCAAAGTGAGTACGGGACTGGAACTGAAAAAAGCTCTGTATTCTTTCTTTAAATATGGAAATGGAGAGAGGAAAAAATCCTGAAAGAAACTGGAGAATAAAATACAAATCAACACATAGCCGTCTTACGTTAGAGACTATGAGACAGGATTGCAAGACTTGAAATGGAGGAAAGAAATGATCCTGTTGGTGAAGGAAAAGAAATTGTTGCAGATCATACCTCTCTACAGGAAAACTATGGGAAATCAGGGTATTTTTCATGTAAAGAGTAATGGCAGAGCCTTGGCTTGGATAAGTTATGCTATGGGATGAAACAGAATAGGCAGTTTGTAAAGTTATGTATAAAATAGAGCTTGAATCAGTGGAACTTGGTTAACATGACAGTACAAGCTAAGAAAGACAAACTTTCTTGATTAAGCAGCTAGATCCACGGTATTTACTGAGATGGGGAACACAGAAAGTTTTTTTCGTGTTCTTTATGGCACATTGTGAATTTAGGATTACTGCATGTCATAGATGTATTGATAACAAACAGTTTTTCAAATCAATATGAATTTCGGGAAAGAGAAATGAACTATTTCATTTAGGGAAATCATTAACATGATAGGCAAAGACTTGGAAGTGCATAGCTCTTCTGTAAGGATCCTTAAATAAAGGTATGTGCTAATCCTATTTTTAAAACCGGTTAACCAGCCAGCCAACAAATGAACAAAATCTAAATATACTAGTCATTTTCCATCTATAATACAATCTGTAGCAAGTTAGGTTAGAAGTAGAGGATGTGAAAAAGAAAAATATTGACAACACATTCACTAATTGTTTAGAGAAGTTGGAAGATAATGTGGGGATTATATCTTAACATAGTTAAATTTGTTACAAAATACTTTGTGACTAATGGACAAGAAAACATTTACCCTAAGCTAGTAGATTTTGTCAGGTAGTGTTGAGGGCCCATTTGAGTCCACAGTAACTTTTAATTAGTGGAACCAATTTCTTTGTTTGCATGATGTTTCTCTAACAGTGTTCAGAAGTGCTGGTTCATGTACAAAGAAGGTATATTAATTCATGATTAGGATTTAGCTTATGATCTTTAGATGTCTAGGAAAGTAAGTGGCTGTAAATCAGGGAATTATGTCCAAGTTGGAACTTGGCTGCAGAAGACAACCATCATGGTCTGCCTTAAAGTCCTCAGGTATAACTTCATTTATTCCTCCTTTATTTATTTCCATTTTGGGGGCTCCAGAACTGTAAACTGCCACTGCCTGTAAGTTTGTTGAGATATTTAAATGAAAGAATGTATATAAATAGCCTAGTAGAACAGCTGATACACACATAAAAAGCATTCAGTAACCTTGTTTCCCCATATTATTTCTTCTTTCTCAAAAAACATTATGTACATGGATTGCTCAAAATTGAGAAAGAAACCTATATTTTGTCTCTGGTGTTGATCATTGATTTTTGCCTGTGAGTCAGGAAATGCTAGGAATTTGCATAATATTTTTACACCTATAACATAATTTTTACCGAATTTTCAAATTTAGCTTTCCAGTGGGAAACACATGCCCTCTTCGCCTGTATTCTTTATGTCAACTTTTCTTGTTTCCCAAGAAAACCAGTACCCTCTGCATCAGTTCTGACTAATGGTGACCCTGTAATCCACTGATGCTGAGTCAGTTCTCCCTCATGGTGACCCTATGGGACAGAGTAGAACTGCTCCATAGAGTTTCCACAGAATGCCTGGTGGATTTGAATTGCTAAACTTTTGGTTAGTGGGCTTAGCACTTAACCACTATACCACCAGGGTTTTCAGTGACCCTGTAGGGCCAGATAAGACTGCTCTGCAGAGTTTCCAAGGAACACCTGGTGGACTTTACTGCCAGCCTTTTGTTTACCAGCCACAGCACTTAACTACTACACCACCAGGGTTTCCTTGTTCTCTGCAGCAGTTGCCACTTGATAAACTACTGAGAAATCACATCTGTGCTGGATAGGACTATGGACAGAGGCTGGACAACGGTAGACTGGGATTTTTTTCCCCACAGATTAGTTAAGTGTGTGCTATAATTGAATCCAGTAGCATTTCTGTTACTGTTGAATGTAAATCAACAAGCACGCATTCATCCAAAGTCTACTGTATGCAATGGAACTTTGAATCAGTATATTTAGAGAGTCATAGAAAGTGCCTCTAACCCAGATTATTCTGTGTTCACACCATGAAGGAGGTTCAGTTACCATTATAACTGTGTTTGGATGTTAATGTGATGATTATGGGGAAAAAAAGAAGTGACAGTATAACAATATGGCTTCTGGGCTCTACTTTACCTTGTGTCCTTGAGTATTATATATTCTCTCAAGGCCTTCCCTGCTGACACCTGACAGTGGTGGGATCAGATGTCTTTGAGCTATCATTTGGCTTAACTAATTAAAATCAATGAATTTTTTTCTGCTGTTTTTGTGACTAATGATAGCAAGATATTTAGAAGAAAGCAGTGAAATCAAACTAATACGTAGCAAATTATGAATGTTTAAATGTTACATTATTGTAAAATGTATTTGCATTGTTAAATCAAATAAATCTGTTAATTGTTAGAACATGGGAGGCTGAGGATTTCAGTCTTATATATACTTATTTTACTCATTCTATCTTCCTGTGCCATTTAAATTAAAAAAAAAAAAAGCAATCCTTGGCTTTTTCTAATGGTAAACTGCAAAAACAAAAAAGCCAACACAATGCAGCTGAGTAAATTCCACTCAGAGCAGTCTTATCAAACTACTCCATAGTACTTCTAAGGCCATATATCTTTATGGAAGCATATTGGCACATCTCTGCAGATATGCTTGTTTTTTTAAACCACTGACCTTTAAATTAGCAGGCAGGTTCTTAACCACTGCACCACTAGGACTGGCTTTCCCCTGTTTCTCAACAAAGCATTAAAATTAGCTGTAAGTGTTTAAGTGCTTGACTGCTACCTGAGAGGTCAGCAGGGCAATCTGCTTCCATAAAGGTTGATTTGATTGATTGACACTGCCATTGAGTCAATTCCGAATCATAACAACCCTATGGACCCAGTAGAACTGCCCCATAGAGTTTCCAAAGAGTTCCTGGTGGATTTGAACTGCTAACCTTCTGGTTAACTGACGTTACACTTAACCATGACACCACCAGGGTTTTCTCCATAAAGATTACATCTTTGAACATCCCATAGGGTAGTTGTACTGTCTTATAGAGTTACTGTGGTGGCACAGTGGTTAAAAGCTACTACTGCTCATTTCAATCACCAGCCACTCCCTGGAAACCCTACAGTGCAGTTCTGCTCTGTCAGTAGGGTCCTGTGAGTCGACTGGATAGCAATACATTTTCTTGTTTGCTTGTTTTTTGTAGATTCACTCTGAGTTGACATGACTCGACAGCAATGGGTAACGATAAAATTAAAGTATACTCAGAACTTTTAAAATTAGTTTCTGTTATAATTTGCTTGGGAAGATAATTCAGTGACTTTTACTTATTAAACAAATTTGTATATTTGTGAGATTCAACCCCCACACCTGTATGTTAGCTTCAGGAATGTACAATACACTAAATACTCACTCTCTCATTTTTTTCTTCTTATTATGAATTAAGAACAATTTTACAGTCTATATCATGTTGCCATATAATACCCAGAACTTTCACTTCTGTTCTGTTCTAGCTCCCCCCCCGCCCCGCCATGTGACAGCATGCTTCCTTTTTGTTTCGAACTTCCTGTGACCATTTGATAAAGATCTGGCAGGACTCAGCTCTAGCAAAGTGTCCTTCAGACAACCACATGTACATTTTTTAAAGTTTGTTCCCCTCCCATATCACTCTGTGTTTTGTATGGTCTAGGTCTATCTTTGTCTGGGGAGCTAGCCCCGCTGCTGAACGCAGTTTGGGGTTAGAGAGGCCAGGGGCTGTTCGAGGGGACCATCAAGTGCAGTCTTTTGGTAGAGTTCTAGCTCTGCCCTCTACTCCTTCACCTGCTGTCTCCAGAGCTCCATTCCACTTACCCTATCCGGGCTGTCATTGGTGGTGGCTGGGTATCATCTAGTTCTTCTTGCCCCATGCTGAAGCAGGCTATGGCTCACATGGCCCCTTCCATCTGGTAGGCTCATATTTTCCTCCTGTACTTGATGTCCTCCACTTGTCCCAGGACAAGGTGAATTGGGACCATTTAGTGCTATATATATGTTAGCTTGCTATCTTTTAAGACATCAGTCACCACTCACCCAGTTGGTATGTGGAGTGGTATCTTGAGAGAGGGAGAGAGAAGAAAACCTTGGGTATGGCAATTAGTCTGCCCCTGAGAGTATGACCCCCAGGTCCCAAACCATATTTCTCCATTCTTCCAAAGAGGTGGTCCACCAAAGAGGTTAAGGGGACAGTTTGGTTTTGAAGTTAAGTAGTTGTGGGTACCCCACTTACAGTGTGTGCTGTCACATCATGTACCCATCGCTAATCCCAACCACTATCTAATTTATAAAAAATCCTTCTTCCTTTCTGCCCCCCCCCCCGTAGCCATCAAATGTTAATTTCTACAGTTCTTAAATGATGAGTTGCATCTTTATAATAATGGTCTCATACCGAATTTGTCCTTTTGTGTCTGGCTAATTTCACTCATCATAATTTTCCCTAGATGGTCCCATGTTGACAGATATTTCTGTAAACCATCACTGTTTCTTATCATTGCATAATGTTCCATTGTATGAATATACCACAGTTTGTTTAACCATTCATCTGTTGATGGGTGGCATCTACGTTGTTTCCAACTTTTGCTGTTGTGGAGAGAGCTGCAATAAACATTGGTGTGCAAGAATCTGTTTGAGTGGTATTCATTACTTCTTTGGATATGTTACAGGCAGTGAGATGGCTGCATCATATGGTATTTCTATTCCTATTTTTTTTAAGAAATTGCCAAATTGATTTCCATAGTGATTGAACCATTTTACAGTTCCACCAACAGGATAGAAGAGTTCTAGTGTCTCCACATCGTCTCCAGCATTAATCATTCTGTGTTTTGGGGATTATTGCCATCTTTGCTGGGGTAAGATGGTATCTCATTGTGGTTTTCATTTGCAATTCTCTTATGGCTACTGATCATGCACGTTTCCTTGTGTATCTGTTGACAACCTATGTGTCTTCTTTGGTGAAATACATGTTCATGTCATTTTTCAATTTTTTAATTGTTTTTTTTTTCTTGTTGAGGTTTTGCACTATTTTGTAGATTACAGAGATTAGGTGGCAGTCAGAAGCATGGTGGGAAAATGCTCGTTCTCTCTCTATAGGTAGTCTTTTTACTCTTTTGATAAAAGTTTAGAAGAGCATAACTGTTTAATTCTTAAGAGTTCCCAGTTATCTATTTTTGTTTCTGATCATTAAACGTTGCTGGTGGGTTTTGGTAGACTGCTGATGTCATGGGTTAGCACTTTCATCGTCTTCTCAATTTTTCCTTCCAAGAATTTTATTGTTTTAGATTTTATATTTAGGTTTTTGATCCATTTTGAATTAATTTTTGTGCATGGTGTGAGGTAAGGGTCTTGTTTCATTTTTTTTTTTTTTTTTTTTGCAGGCGCATATCCAATTATGCCAACACCATTTGTTGAACAGACTGTCTTTACCCCAATTCACTGTCTTTGGGCCTTTATCAAATATCAGCTGTTCATAAGTGGATGAAGTTATATTTGAATTTCTTATTCTGTTCTATTGATCTATGCATCTGTTTTTGTGCCAATAGCAGGCAATCTTGACTGCTGTCACAGTGTAGTGGGTTTTAAGCTCAGAAAGGGTGAGGTTTCCCACTTTGTTCTTGCTCTTTAATAATCCACTGACTCTTGTACAGTTATTTCTCATGGAGACTTTGTCTTCTAAATCACTGATTAGAGTACAATAAATATGCTAATTTTTGTTGTAATTATGCAATGGCTAAGAGAAAATGACCTTGAAGGCTGTCTCTTAGTTTAATAGTGTGATTTTATTTTAAAATATAAATAATAGCATTAAAAACATTTTCTATAAAATTTCTGATATCCAATTAATGTCTTCCAGAGTAACTCTGTGGTATCAAACATTTCCTGTAATTATATTCATTAGTGTCTTCTCCTAGACAAGTTTTAATTAAGTTGTACCATGAAGATCAATATTCATTGTGTATTTATTGCAGTTTACAAGCATATGTACTGTTCAGAACTATTTAATTACTGTAATTTTAGCAGAGAAGATAGTTTGTGACTGTGTTACTTTACTGCCCACATCTTCCTTTTTTAATAAATTCAGTAATGAAATTGGGAAATAAACTTCTGCAAATTCACATTTGTATAACTCCTCTGTGTAAACTTACATTTTGTGTGTAACAAGCTGCAATAGTGGGAGAAAGGAAAGGTTCATGACATCAGTTACATGGTGCTTTTTCATACATGGTATTGCAAATGTTGAGGAATTATTAGAACATAGAAAAAGAACAGTGACAATAGTTGTATTGGTTATGGGACACATAAGGGTATTGTGTAGTCAGTATATATTTTTATTTTCCTATATGAGAGTAAAATTATTTTTTTCTTTACATATGAATATTATATAGTTCCCAAGGAGTACCATCAAATGTGCTAACTTCTATTCAAGAAGGTCATGCACGATGCATCGTACAAACAATGTGAGACAGAGATTGTTCTAGCAACAACGTATATGCCAGGGATTCTCAGTGTTAGCGGTAGTGCCATTTTCACTCAGATGAGTTATATGTATGAGGCCACTTTCTGTACATTGCAGAATATTTGGCAGCATCCTTGGTGTCTGCATACTAGAAAGTTTTAGACATTACCAAATGCCCATACTGAGAACCACTGGTGTGCACTGATTCAGCCACATCTTTTCTGATCTGCCCATATGATTCATTCATAAAATAGCTATTCAACTGTTCTGAGTGCAGCATAGGTGTATAAACCCAAACCCAACCCACTGCCATCGAGTCAATTTCAATTCACAGCAATGCTCTAGGACAGTAGAACTGCTCCATAGAGTTTCCAAGGAGCTCCTGGCAGATTTGAACTGCTGAACTTTTGGGTAGCAGACATAGCACATAACCACTAATGCCACCAGGGTAGGTGCCTAGGCATGAGTCAAAGCTGAGTGTTCCCCTATAGGAACCACGGAATTCATGTATCAGTGTTTTATAGATAGAAATTGGATGCTAGAAATTCAGAAAAGGGCGATTCAGACAGGGCTTACTGGTGAAGGTAGTTCCTGAAATATGTCTTGAAGAACAAGTAATGAACTAGCATTTGGAAAAGAAAGAGCATTTGATTTGACTAAAACAGTGTGCATAAAGTGTACAAATGTAAAGGAACATCTTATATACAAGGTCTGACAGGTTCATAAACCCATCCTAGATGCTACATACTTTATTGGTGAATATCACTGCAGTCACTTTGAGTACTCCCCTTGGGAAGCTATGTGCTGATGCCAGTGCTTAGTCCACCTCTCAAAGCAGTTTTGGAGCTCTTTTTCTGAAATAGACATCGGAGCTGTCAATGTATTACCCTTGATGTCCTGAATATCATCAAAAGGTCTTCCTTTCAGTATTTCCTTTATCTTCAGGTAAAGAAAAAAAGTCACAGGGGCTAGATCAGGTGAGTAGGGAGGGTGTTCCAATACAGTTATTCGTTTACTGGCTAAAACTCACTTACAGACAACTGTCGTGAACTTACCATGTGGATACCGTGTGCAATGGCCATTCCAGAAAGAGTTCTAAAATTGCTTTGCAGGGTGAACAAGGCATTGGCATTGGTGCCTAGCTTCCCAAGGGGAGTACTTCAGAGGTAATTGTACTGATACTCAGCAATGAGGTGTGTAGCACTGAGAACAATTAAGTTCAAGAACGCAATTGTCATGCCTCGTATGTATGTGTGTATATATATATGTATGTGTATACATAAACACATACATATTATTTTTATGTTTTCTTCAAGATATCTAATCAAAGCCCACTGTACTCTGCATTTAGTGGATAAGATTATAATAATCTGTAAGATAACTTTCAAAAACACAGAATTTTAATTTTTTTCTCAATTTTCAATTCAGTAAAGGTCTATGTAAATATCTTCTCTGCATTGTGAATTTTATTAAGTCCTCTATTTTCAGTAGCAAAGCAATTTTAGATAGAAGTGCAAGTGATATATATACACATCCCTGTAAATCTGCTAATCCATTTATCTGAAGAAAACCCTGTTACTAAATCACCAGAAGTAAGAAAATATATATTCCTATTGTCATTTTCACTTCATCTTTTATATATTTTAATACTGAAAACTCTTGTTAAGTTGTATTGCTAGCCAAACCAGAATTGAAGGTCATCATTTTCTTTCACATGTACATATATTTCAAGCCATAAAAGATAAAAATAATAATTTAGGATTAAAGATAATTCAAGTGAGAATAACATTAAGATGATATCTGGAATTCTGTTGGGTATAATGAGTATTTCAAGATCCACATAATACTGAGAGGAGTGTTCAAAAGCCAGTCACACTCACTGCCATCAAGTTGATTCCAAGATAGAGTAGAACTGCACCATAGAGTTTCCAAGGAGTGCCTGGTGGATTCAAACTGCTGAACTTTGGGGTTAGCAGACATATCATTTAAACACTGCTACCAGGGTTTCTGAGATGTCTGTTAGGGCTGATATCCAGTAGGCTGTTTATGAAATACTAGAATTCCTGTGTACATCTGTTTCCCACTATAAGGTTAAGTTGAAATTGACAGCTGTTACAGTAGAGCTCCATTAGTTTGCTGATTTGTTCTAATTTAGTCTATACAGATATGCTGCTGCTTAATATCAAAGGTGAGTCAAATGAATCATTAAGATGAATAAACATAACAATTTAAGTTTTCTACTCCCTTGATATTTAGTCATGTCTAGACACAGCCCCAGTGTCCCAGAAAAACTAAAATGAGGACAAGGACATTTAAGTTTAATGCAGCCTTATTCCCATGGAAACCAGAAAAGCCAACAATAAAGAGACAAGAGTGTGGATCTAACTGAAAAATTAGATTTAGGGAAGTGACTGCCAGGATTTGCAAGGTCAATGGGTGTTGGAAGAGTTTTGACTTGTGTATTTTTTTTATTTTAAATAATAGTTTCTCACGTTATCATTTTCCTAAGGAAATTATAACTCATTTATTTTATGATTCCATAAACTAATATGGTAATAAGCTGAGAATAATACAAATATTACATATCTGTATATTTTATCAAAATCCCAGAATGTAAGAGAAATATAAACAAGTATATTGAAACATACATACATGTATTTAACAATATACATCTCCATTTATTTATAATGCTATCAGTTTTGAGATAGATGTATATATATGTATATGTTTATCTGTATAGTGGTTAAGTGTTGGGCAATATCCAAAAGGTTTGTAGTTCAAATTAACCAGCTACTTCTTGGATATATGGATATGGATATGGATATTCAGGATATTTTTAGTCTGTAAATTTTAAGTTGTTGATATATCTTAATGCTGCAGATTTATTATAGTTAACTTGGTTTACAAGATATGTGTGCTTGCATGTGTTGTAAATGTATCTCCTTAATGAGTTCTGTTGTGAAATACAATGATGGATAACATTTAAATGCTTGTAATTTATATAACATGTAGACAGTTTCATTGAAATCTGGTGTAGTGAAATATGGTACCCTGATTTTTATCTTATATTTTCCTATTAAAGTACTGTGGTAGCTCATCGAATGTTTTATCTTTAATACCCAGGCATACATCTGCAGATTTAATCATCCTTTTTGAATGGGTGGCACTTTGAGATACTGGCTCGAGTGTAATTTAAGGATATTTCATTACCTCTTACAGAGATAACCCGGTTGATTTCCTTTGGATCTACTTGCCATGCTCATTCAAAGCAGTTCAGTTGAGTACAGACGTTTGGCTCATACCTAATAGCTTAGAGAGAAAATCATCTTTGATCCAGATCTAAATCATTGAGTAGACAGCACCCTTTAAGCTAGTTTGATTTTCCTCAGGAAAGTGGATGAACCTGTTGAAATATAAACACTGAGTGTGTATCTTGTATCATGTGCACATACCTATGTATGTGCGCAGCCATGGCTTACTTTTGTGCCATAGTATTTAGACTTCTGCCTGGTGATTGTCAGGTGTCTTCAGATTTCCATCCATAATTGACACCTACTGTTGAAAAATGTAGCTGACAACTTTGTATTAAACACATTTTAAACTGTAGTTTCATCTAAGTAAAAGATTATCTGTGGAGAATGCAGGGGACCCTTAAATACAGCAAGTGATCTGAGAGCTGCTGTAATTTCCTTGGATCAGTTAAAGATGTGTAGACTTCTTTCTTAATTAAACTTGCAATTTGGATTACAGGTTTTGGTTAATACCACAGAAGAAAATGTTACAAAGTTGGAATAGTTTATTGCTGTTTAATGTGAATTATTTATTGTTTCATACCAGCTTTTCAGAATAAAATACAATACATTCAGCCACAATTTTATGACTGTAGCTTGGTCCTGAGACTTGAAAATGAAAACAAATAAAAAAGAAGAGTGAGAAAAGAAACTGTAGGCCTCTCTCTGAAGGCTTTTCTATTTTTTCCATTTATTTTTCTTTATATTTTTTCTTCAGATCTGACTCAGTGGCACTTGGCTTTGTATTAAATTTTTCCTCTACTACTGTTTGTCAAAAAAGCATTAACAGTAATGACTTGTTTGTATATTTTTGGCTGTAATTGTTCTACAAGTGCTTATTTAAAATCAGTTGTTCTTTAAATTATGACTCTAATTCAATATAATGATGCCTTATCGAGTTCCAGTCTTGTAAACAATATGCACCTTTAACAACACTATCAAAACAGCAGTTTTTTACTTATGTACATAATATGTAGTATGTATTACTCAGTTCTGTTTTTTTTTTTTCTGTTTTAGTGAACTTACTGGATTCACGTACTGTCATGGGGGATCTGGGATGGATTGCTTTTCCAAAAAATGGGGTAAGTCTTTATGACATATTTCCCTAAAACTAAGGCTACTTAAGTAGATGTTGTGCTGAATGTCACACATGGTTGAAAATACCCTGGACATGTTAAGAGATGAAGCAGGAGATTTAATAAAAAAAATCCTCTCCGTATTTGGTCATTTTCCACAGCCAGAGGGGAGCTTAAAAGTTTTTGGTAGAAAACTTTTTATTTCTGAGTAACTTTAATACTTTAACATTACACTAGCCCAAGCCCATGGCCAATGAGGCAATTCCAACTTACAGCAACCCTGTAGGACAGAGAAGAACTGCCAATATCTAGTTAAAACTTTGTGAACTCATCGTAGGACTGTGTTGTTACAATGACACATAATAATTTCAAACCTCCAATTTATGAAGAAAATATTTAAGCAGTTGAATGTTTAAAACATATAATGTAACATATATAAAATAAATCTTTGAAAATTGTACACATTAATAATATCCCATATGACTTTGAAGGATAATTTCACTTTTCTAATGGAATATTTTTAGCAAATATGGTCATGATAATAGACCTAAATAGACCCAAATAGACAAAAAAAAGTATCTGATTTATGAGAAAGCTAGTTATGTAAATCAGTATTTAAACCCCAAACCAAACCCACTGCCTTCAAGTTGATTGTTATTTATAGTTGCCCTATAGGATATAAGGTTTCCAAGGCTTTAATCTTTACAGAAGCAGGCTGTTGCATCTTTCTTCTCAGATTGGATGGTGGGTTTAAATTGGTGATCTTTCAGCTAGTAGTGTAGTACTTTAAATGCTATACCACCAGCAATCCTTAGAAAGGTTTTGTTATGGAAGTCAATCAAGTTACGACAATTATTCTAATTCACAATTATTTATATGTCAACATCCAACTTCATCATTCTTTATCCTCTTTCATCAATTTAGTATTGCATTAGGTTTGTAGAAATTGTGCTTGCATTTATGCATAGAATACTGTAAGTAGACTGTTAAGATATTAGAAAACAAAACTAAAAGAAGGAGTGCATCATCCACATATAACCAGTGCCAAAATAATATGTTTCTCTTTTGTCTTTCTTCCTCTCTTCTTTACCCTAATCTTTTATTTTAGTCCCCTTCTTCTACTGCCTACGTTGTTTTATTTGCTTAATCTATCCACCCATCACCTGTGTGCAGGAAGATGGCTAGGTGATATTTATCTGTGAGAGTCTATGCATACATTTTGCACAATGTTGTTTTCACATAGCAGAAATGGTTTATTGACTAAATATTTTGAAATGCACTTTCTGAGAAGAGGATTGGTATGTTGGTTTGAAATTAATTTTTATGTTTTTATTTTTTTATTATTGTGATTAAGTGAAAGTATACAATCCAAATCAACTTTTCATGCCCTCCTGTCCTCAGCTGTTCTGCTCTCCTTGCCTCATGACAGCACACTCCTCCTTCTCATTATATATTTGTTGTTTCCTCTTAACAAGCTCCTACCTCTTCCTCTTTACCCTCTTTTCTCCCATCTAGGAAGAGGCCAGTAGGACAGCTTCTTATAAATACATGGAACCATAAAGTACATCCACAACATGGTCACACTGTGTCTGCGAGTCTAATCCATTTTTGTCCAATGAATTGCCCTCAGTAATGTTTTCTAGACAAGGGCAGCAGCAAGTCTAGGGACTGTGTTCCCAGGGGGATTCCCTAGGCCATCAGACCATCAGTTGTAGTCTTTTAGTAGAGTTCTTGAGCTGCATCCCTCTCTTTCTCATCTTGCCACAGGGACTCAACATTGTGTTCCCCATCAAGGCTGTCTTTGGTGGTGGCTGGGCACCATCTGGTTCTTCTGGTCATATGTTGATACAGTCTCCGTTTACGTGGGTCCTTCTGTCTCCCAGGCTTTTTTTCCCCTGTGTCTTTGGTGTTCTCGCTGATCATCTGTTCCAGTTGAGCTAGGACCATTTGTTGGACCTAAGATGGTAGCCTGCTAGCTTTTAGGACCCTGGTATAGGGTGCAGAAGACTCTCTTAGCAATGGGCTGTTTATGCCAGTTGACCTCACTGTCCCTGAGAGCATGGTCCCCATACCGTGCCTCTGCTACTGTATCCTTGCAATATTGGGTTGAGGTTACAAGAGCTTTCAGTTTATGGTAGAATCCAGTTAAAGTGATGTACTTTCTGCTGTGTACTGTCCCTGCTTTCACCTAACCAAATTTCTATCAACTATTTAATCTATGATCAAACCTCTCCCCTCCTACCCATGCTTACAGCCATCAAAGAGTCTTTTCTTCTGTACCTAAGTCTATTTTTAAGTCCTTATAGTAGGGATCTCATATAATATTTGTCCTGCTGACTGATTTCACTTGGCATAATGTCTTCCAGTTGAACCCAGGTTATGAGATGTTTCCTGAAATCATCATTGTTTTTTATCATTGCATGGTATTCCATTAACAAATGATTTCAGCAAAATTGGATATCCATCTGCAAAATAGTGAAACAGGACCCATATCTGACACCTTGCACAAAAATTACCTCAAAATGGATCAAAGACCTGAATATCAAATCTAAAACAATAAAAAATCATGCAAGAAAAAATAGGGTAAATAATGGAAATTCAAATACACACCTTGGACAGACTTCAAAATCTGACAAAGCCCAATCAACAGAAAATAGATAAATGGGAACTACTAAGAATCAAATACTTTTGCTGCATCCAAAAGCTTCATCGAAACAGTTACAAGACCACCTACAGAATGGGAAGAAACTATTTGGCAACTGCATGTCGGACCAACATCTGATCTCCATAACCTGCAAGGTACTGCAAAATATCAACAAGAAACTGGTAAATAACCTGACTAAGCGATGGGCAAAGGAGATGGCAGACACTTCACTAGAGAGGACATCCAGGCAGCCGAAAGACACATGAGGAAATGCTCACAATCATTAGCTATCAGAGAAATAAAAATCTAAACCACAGTGGCATTAATTTTAAAAGCATAGGGACATATGTCCTTTTCCCTTTGAATTTAGGTTTTTGTTTTTCTCCTGCATTCACTCGGAAGTTATTCAGAAAGGCTTTGATGTCAAATGCATATGAGGGTGTGAGTATGGTGCAGTTGCTTTTGCAGTTTGAAACTTGTGGGAAAATTGCACATTTTTGTACATTAAAAGCAATAATTCTTAGATACCTAAATACATACACATGTAGACGCACCCTTGATTCCTTTATAGAAACACAGCCCTCTTTATAAGGAGGGGTCACTTTTGTGTTATTCTAACAACCACATTTCCATTGTATTTTAATTGTCTATATGGAGTTGATATTACATAGTTTTTTAATGAGTAATTAAAAAAAAATCCTGTAATCTTTTTCAATGAATTATGTTTTCCTCAGTTAGCTTATAAAACCATCACCCTTGAGTCAATGCAGACTCTCAGTGACCCTGTAGGACAAAGTAGAACTGCCTTATTGGGTTTACAAAGAGTGGCTTGTGGATCCCAACTGCTGACCTTTTAGTTAGCAGCTGTAGCTCTGAACCACTACACTTCCGAGGTTTCCTAATGTGGCTGGGTGATGTTAATATTGAAGTCAGAAAGGTTAATTTAGAGGAGCTTAGTGGCTACAACACTGGGCTGCAGCAAAACAACAATCATGAGGATAACACAGAACTTGTATATGTTTTCTTCTGTTGTTTATAGGGGCACTCTAAGTTAGAACCCACTGGATGGCACTAATAACAGTGAACATGAATTTGTGCAGGCATGATGAATGAGGGCAGAGTTTAGGGTTAGAATTTGTGTTATGTCACTCAAATGCAAAAGGAAGAATGACTTTTTGAAATTGCATTTTAAAGAAAATGAATATCCAAAGGCATGATAAATCTAACAAGAAATTTATATGTGTACTTAAAAAACTAGAAAAATACATGTTGCCTTCCAGTTGATCCCGACTCGTAACAATCCTATAGGACAGAATTGACCTGCCCCATAGACTTCCTAGGAGTGCCTGGTAGACTCAAACAGCCAAACTTTTAATTAGCAGCCATGACCCTTAACCACTAGGTAACCAGGACTTCCATATATATATTTGAAAAAAATATATATTATTGTATTGTTAACAGACATTGTGAATTCAGTTGTGTTCCCCAAAAACGTATGTTACAAGTCCTAACTCCTGTGTCTGTGAATGTAAACCTGTTTGGAAATAGTATTATTTTTTTAATATTAGGATTTTTTTTTCTGTTCTTACATTAACAAAGTCATACCTTAGAAGAATGGGTCCTAAACCTAATCCCTTCCAAATGTTGTCTCATCATGGGGAGTGCAGACAAAGAGAAAAACACATAAGAGGAGACCGTGTATGAGGATAGAGGAAGATGCACTTGTAAGTAGCAAAAGAAATTCAAAGATTGCTGTTGGTGATCAGAAAACGGGAGTGAGGCCCGTGGAAGGAACTGATATGGCGAAGACTCTGACACAGACTTTCTAAAATCCACGCACAAATCTCATAGCAATGTGTTTGCTCTAATTTTCTGTCAGTATTGTTTGACTGAATAACAGTATACCGATTAGATTTCTTCTAAAATTGTTTTTTAGATAGGGTTCTCTTCTCTCTTTTTTCTCTCTAATAGTCCCATATTCATAGCTTTGCTGAATCATCTGTACACATGTGTAAGATGGATTTTGCTTCCTTCTTAATTTCATTAGGGTTATTTTAGTCAATTTCTGCAATATCTATTATTGATTAACCTGTATAGTCTAATATAGGTTTATATAGTCTAAACAAGGATGTAATTATTGTTTCCTAGAATTTTTAGCAGATGTTTTCAAGGCTTGTTCCTATGAGAATAAAATTCATGGTTAATGTGTTTATTTAGAATAGATTATATTCTTGTATCTTAGAAATTCCCCTCTTACTTTTTTTTCTCTCCCCATATGTTGCTACAAATGATCACAAGGTCCACCTGCCTCCTTTGCCTTGGCAGAGCCTGCTCTCTGACCACTGAGTTCTCTGTCCTTCCTATAGTGCAAGGGGGCAGTCTCCGTATCCGTCTTGGCTTCTCTGAGTTTTAGCACACGTTCTGCTTTTTATTTTTGCAGTAATTCCTTCCTCCTCAAAGAAAGAGGATAAGCATGATTCAGAAATCTTCTCTTGTGCTGACTTTAGAGGCTGTTAGGATCATTCATAATTATTTATTCATTTGAAGTGTATTTCAGAGTATTGACTGCTTACTTAGTATTTGTACTGAAATGGAGACAGTAATTTTCTGTCTGCCTAAGAGAGAAAGAAAAAAGCTGTAGCTCTAGTCAGTGGGGACTTCAAAACAGTAGCTTTGCTTCTTTTATCATCACTTTGTAGTATTTTCTGATTTGAGACAGAAAGGCTGTATATTTGGTTTTGAAGTCAAAAATAACTATGATTCGGTCAAAATGGTCTGTGAATATATCATCAGGGTCATATGTGGGTTCACCTAAATCAAGAAAAATTTGAGCTGGCTGTTCTTCTCTAATATTAAGATTTTGGCAGAAGTAGTGAGGAGGTACAATGCATGATTCTCTTCCCTAAAAATGAAAGGCAAAGAATGAGCAGGAGTGTTTGAACACGACTTATTTTTTCTATTTTGGTTATGATCACAGAGGGTATTGCCAGATCCTTCTTTTGGCATTGCTTCATATTGAATGAGAAGCGTGATAGAGACAAGCACTGCGGTTCACACTGAGCACGGAGAGTAATAAAGATTAAAGCAGTGCTGAAGTGGGTAAAAAAGAACGCATTAGTGGATATACGAAAGCTCTTTATTTGGACAGGGATAGAAAATAATTCTAAAGGGAACGGATATTATACTATATAATGCAAATGCAAGTATAATGAAGAACCAAGCCTGATTTCAAGTAGTTTTGTGTTCATTATTTTTTTTAGAAAAACAAAAAGCATATCATTCCAACCCATAAGATAATTAAGATAAATAATTTAAGGAATTTGAGACAGTCATTAAGCATACACTGAAGTCTAGAAGAAGCAAAAGTTGGCATTTAGATTTCCCACATGGAAACTTAGCAATCGTCTTAGTTACCCAGTAATGCTGTAACAGAGTATCACAGGTAGGTGGCTTTAACAAACGAATTTATTGCTCAGAAAGGTCTTTGTCTCCTCAGCTTCTGCTTCCTGGTCCCTTAGGGACTTCCATATGTCAGGGTGTCTATTGTACTCTATATGGGGTCGCTATGGGTCAGAATTGACTCCACAGTGACTTTTTTTTTTAATACTAGGAGGTGTAGCATTTAAATGCTATGTCTGCTAGTCAAAAGGTTGGCAGTTCAGATCTGCCAGGCAGTCCTTGGAAACTTGATGGAGCAGCTCTACTCTGTCCTGTAGTGTTGCTGTGAGTCAGAATCTACTCAATGGCAGTGGGTTTTTTTTTTAACCCTTGTGGCATAGTGGTGAAGTGGCTGTGGCTGCTGATCAAAAGTCAGCAGTTCACATTCACGAGGCACTCCTTGGAAGCTCTGGGGGGCAATTCCACTCTGACCTATGGGGTCACTATGAGTCGGAGATGACACCTCACAACAGTATAGGTCACTTAGTTGTTTAATCTCAAGAGTTTGACTCAGAAACACACATTACACTAATCTTACCTTATTAACATAACAAAAATAATACATTTCCAAATGTTATTATAACCAGAAAGGATCCAAAACTAACAAACATGCAAACAAACAAACTTTTGCCATCAAATTGATTCTGATTCATAGTGACCCTATAGGACAGAGTAGAACTGCCCCCTAGAATTTCTAAGGTGTTTCCAAGGAGTGCCTGATGGATATGAACTGCAACCTTTGGGTTAGCTGCCGTAGTATTTTAACCACCGTACCACCAGGGTTTCCACTATGCCATGAACAAACAAAAAAGCCAAACTCACTGCCATTGATTCTGCCTCGTAGTGACCCTATACTTTAGAGGTCAGAAAGTATGATAGTTTCAGGAGATAAAATTCAATCTTTAACAGCAATTATAAAGAAAGTTCTTCAAAATGTCTAGCCCTTCTGCATTATAGATGAGTGTTGTAGTTAGTCTTTGATATATGCATATATTGATTGCATCAGCTATCCTCACCATGCATTCCTAAAAAGGAGGAATGTGACATATGTTTATTATTTATTCATTGTGTGTAATTCTCATATACTCAGTCAATATAAAGTAATGCAAGTATTTTCTTCCTTAAACCAAAGGACCAAATCCATTACTGTCTAATTTCTATAGCAACCCTATAGGACAGAGTACAAATGCCAAGAATTTCCAAGGAGCTGCTGGTAGATTTGAGTTGCAGAAGTTGTGGTTAGCAGCTGAGCTCTTAACCACTGTGTCACCATGGCTCCATTGTTCCCTGAAACCAAACTCACTGCTGTAGAGTCGATGCCAACTTATAGCAACCCTATAGGGCAGAGTAGAACTGCCCCATAGAGTTTCCGAGGAGTGCCAGGCAGATTTGAATGACCAGCCTCACAGTTAGCAGCCATAGCACTTAGCTACTATGGCACCAAAGTTTCCCTTTCTTCCTTAGAGGCTCCCAAAACACTTTACCCACGTGATGTGGAAGTTCATAAATGTGAACTGGAAACGACCTCTATTATGATATCCTCTTCTTAATTTCTTCTCTTTACCTTCACCGCTCTTAAAAGCTTCATCATTGAAACGATCAGTTTAAATACTACTGCCTCAGAGAAGTAGAGCTCTGATGAAGTATAGTCCTACCTGACAGAAGTCATGATGTGAGATTTTTTCCTCCATCTCAAACCTATTTTTTTTCTTCTCCAGTTTGCAGTGTGTACCTTTATTCATCTTGCCTAGCTATGTCCATATGCTCTTTAATTCTTCTGTTTTGTTTCTTTTTCTGATCTCTCCTGCATTTTTTTTTTTGTGTGTGTGTGTAACAAATTTGGAGCATAAAGGTGAGCAGAGATTTAGATGATATCTTAAAAATCATCTACAAGTAACTGTTAACCTTCTAGGATGTGAGGCATCAATGTACAAACTCACATCAAACAGCAATTTCCCCCTATAATTCCATCTTTCTCATATTGATCCCAATATCTTCTTTTCTCTTGTTTGTAAGGATATTTTTAGGTCTCTATATGTTTCTTTGCTGAATGATGTATAGTCCAGGTAAAACCTGGGCTTATAATCATTTTCCACGTGAAAAAAATGATCTGTTCTCTTTGCTATTTGCACCAGTTTCCGTATGTGAGTACAGTGATTTGGGGTTTGTTTATTCTCTTCTTCCGATTCATTAATGATGATGTTAAATAAAACTGGGCCTTACAGAGATCCCAGGAGCCAAATACCAGGTATCCTTCTGAGTGGTATGATTGCTGTTTATCATTTTTTTTAACCGTCCTTCAGCTGTTTTCAATTCATGTGATAGTGCTCCCATGCAAGTCAATTTGAATTAATTTTGCAAGCAAAATGCTTTATGGTTCTGAGTACGTAATCTCACTCTCCCACAGAGAAAAAAAATATATATACTGTAATCATCCAGCATTCCTGTTGATTATTTCCATTAAAGGCTGCAGGGGAAGAGAGAGTGCTCAAGGCTCCCCCAGCACTTGAATTTTTTTGTGGCTTTTGCTATTCTTTACCATACTTTCCATTTTTCTTTACTCTGTGCTGTTCAGTGCTTGTGCTAACATACAGAGTGAAAGTACAAACTACTCAGCCTGGAGTCAGGGTCCTCTCAAACGTAGCTGTTGCTGTCCTTTGTGATCTTACACTCCACTATTATTCCTCCCATGTGAACTGATTTCTCTATTTATAACTTCCCAAAGGACTCATAAATTTCTACCTCTGGTCGTTTTCCCTAGAGTACTTAAAATACTCTACCACCCACTCCCCCCACTACCCATTCAACCCATTTAATGCTAAGAATTTTGTCTAGGCCCAACTTAGTTATGCAGCATGAAATCTTTCATTGCATCCCCAAGAAGGGTAACTACCTCCTAGGTTAAATTGTAGCATTACCTATTTTTTGGGTGAATATTGCCACCTTTTCTAGTGTAGAGATCTTGTCTTTACCTCTAAAGTGTCATCGTGTTCCTTAAATACATATTTGTGGTTAATATATTGGTTACATATTTGGTATATTACTCTTTTGCAGTCGCTTTTTTTTTTTGAACGGAAAGGCTGCAAAGTTTTAGTTAAAAATGAATGGAGTTGTGAAAAGAGACAAACTAAAATTTGAATTTAGGAATTCTTATTTGGTGGCATCATGGTTAAACACTCAGCTGCTAAGTGAAAAGTCAGCGGTTCAAACCCACTAGTCGATCTCAGGGAGAAAGATGTGGCAGTCAGCTTTCATAGAGATTACCACCTCAGAAGCCCTGTGGGGGCAGTTCTGCTCAATTCTGTAAAGGTACTCTGAATCAGAATGGACTCAGTGGCAGCAGGTATATTCATTTTGTGTTATGCAAGACTGAGCCAGGAGCAGTTTTACCAAAGACTCTTAGATGCCAGACACTGCAGTTAAGTGATGAACAGGACTATGTCGTCTCCTAAGCTATTCAGATAGATAACTTGTGAATGATGTGCCTTAGAGTTGTGAAACATATACACAACTCTCACACCACCTTTCTTTTGAGCTCAATCAAAGTTCCTAACTTATATTAATGCCTACCATCTTAGAGGCAGTGTGATTAACATGGAGAGTTTGAAGTACGCTAATCTAGATTCAGCATCTGGCTCCAGCCCTAACTTCCTAATGTGTAGCCAGTGAGCTAATCTCTGTACAGCTCGGTTTCCTCATCTATATATTACCTACTACAGAAGGATCTTACAAGAATTACAGTGAGAAGCAATGCTTGACACAATGTTTAACACAATGCACTCAATGTGATGCTCCTAGTATCTTTAGTCCTGGTTTCTGTTTCCACTTCTTAGTCTTATTTTTCTCCTCCCCAAGATTTATATAATGACTAGGATGCATTTATAATGTCATTATATTTTGATGATTACTACACTTTCTTCCAGTATACCGGAACAACATTTTAAATAAAACTTAAAGATGGGAAATATATTCACTTGTCACATAAAGCCTCTAGATAATTTATTAATCAAGACTTAAGTGGTTTTACCAAAAGCCACCTTGACACTTTATTTAATAATACACTATAAAGTTTCCTGATACATTCCTTTTCAGTGATAGGGATAATATGGTTTTACACATCAAAAGAGGAATACACACTAATTGGAGCAAGCATAGAGAATAGTGAAGGAAGGAAATAATTATTGAAAGCAGATTGAAGAGGTATAATTTAATAGATTATGTGATGGCAGCATTATAGAAGTCTATGGAAACATCACTCTGAAGGCCATTTAATATTGTATCACTTTATCTGGACCCAGAACAGCAGTAAAAGGATGGACATATATGTGATAATAAGCTCGATCTTGAAAACGTTATGTATCAGTATGCTTATTTAATTGCTAGAGTAATCAAGAAATATTTCATTAAAAATGATTAATATAAAATGCTATTGATATGAGGGTGGTCATCAAGAAGTGTTAAAATTACATAGTTAAATTTTTAAGTTGTCAGCATAACTAAAGCTGATTTAATTGTATACTATACAGTTCATCAAATTTTAATTGGTTTCAAGTCACTTTAACTGACTTCAGGTAGATTAAGGGAAAGAAAAGGACATATTATTAAGTCACAGAACCAAAGGTAAATTAGGTTGTTAAAATAATGGAACCAAGATGTTGGACAAACTCCCATGAGCCAACTGCTGTTGCTGGTTAGTCATTTTCTTTATTTTTCTCTGACTACAGACAGGATCCTCTGGCTTCCCCACAATTCCAAATCTGATTTCCTCTGTTGAGATCACCTCAGAGTGACCAGGGATGTTCCAAATTCCACATGTAGAAAGATTCTGGTGGGCTCCATCACTGATACAAACAACGCTATTTGGTTTGGGAAGAAAAGTGAGTTAATTTCCTGGAGCTGTTATAGCAAAATGCCACAAAGTGTGTTGTTTCAAAGAAGAAAAATTACTTTTTCATTGTGCTGGAGGTCATAAATGTGGTTTGAGGGGATTCAGCAGGGCTCTGCTCTCTTATCTTGGTTACAGGAGAAGATCCTTCCTTGTGTCTTCCAGCTTTTGGCACTTTGGGTGTTTTCTCGGTGCTCTTTGACTTGTCTGTGGAGCTTCACATGCTATCTTGCACCTGTGTGTGACTAGCTTTTTATAAAACACTCAGAAGGGATTAGGATTAGGATTCACTCTATATCTATATGACTACCTAAAGTTTAACTGAAATATCTGCAAGAAAAAAATTGACTCCCTGAGACAAGGTCACGCTCACCAATCCAGGAGCTAGAACTTCAACCTACATTTATTGAGGGAAAAATGTCATTCATAATAGGAAAAAAAAACATGCAGTATAGTCATAGATATTGGTAGCTGTCTATGGAGGGAGGAGAAGACATTTCCAAAAAAATGTATTTGGCCTCTATCCCAGTTGATGTCTTCTCTGGTGAGCAAGCATTCCCTAAGATAAGCTAATTTTTCCATACAAAACTGGTTAACTTATACAAATAATTACTTGTGTGAAATATTTTATTCTCAAAATTTTCCAGGAAAATAGATTCTTATGTATTATGTCTCTAATATCTGATTTATATAATGTAGATGAATTATACCAAACATAACATTTTTGTTTGATTAGTCTTTTCATTTTGTTTAAAATCTTAGTCATATTTGTCCCAATGATCTTACATTTTGTGGTCTTCTTTGCGGTTGTTGATTCTGCATTTTGGTTATCATCATTTTTTTTCTCTAACACAGACACCTCTGCTCTCCCAATGTCACTTTGAGTGTGTAATATTCTTATGATCCTGTCTGCATTATCTAGTATGAGCAGGCATAATACTAATAATATCCTATTAGCTCATTTTTTCCTTAGAGCCTGAGAAAATCACCCTGGGATTGCTGACCTGGTTCTGTAAGTCTCTGTGCTGCATCCAAAGTCTAGTCGCTTTCTTTGGAGTCAGTTATTAAAAAAAAAAAAGAGAGAGAAACAAAAGAGAAAGGCAATCTGTACTATCTATATTACATTTCTTGTATGGAAGTTTACTACGTAATTTCCACATTTCCAAAATATTATTATGGGTGTTTAATAACATTGGTTATGAATCTATACTCACTTAGCAAATATATTCAAATTCAGCTATATCTCCTAACAGAGTACAGAAATGGTGTGCATATGTTTTCTAATGTCTAACTTAATGCTTCATGATTTCCACTCCACATTATATACTTCAGGATAGAACAGCTGCTAAGACTCTTGGAGAAGTTTCATTTTCAGCAGTTTTGCATTCTTGGGCATTCATGGAGTTTTAGTTGATTATAACATGCAAATGTTAATATGCCAATGAATCACAGTCCTGTGCTGTGATTACTAATTAATACAATAACACAGGATTATTCCGTTTGTGTCACAAAGCTTTCCACTCTGCACGATTAAAGGCATAACCACAAGTATAATCCTGAGAGATAGTTACTTCATTAACCAAGCCTCTTTGATTTATTGTTTGCTTTATTTTGATGCCAGATTGAATAATGAAATTTTTAAGATAATTAACTGTAGTGATAGTAGACTACATTTATCTCCCCTTATAATTCTGAAGTTCTTTTTGATTCTTAAAATTTACAGATTAAGATTATTATAATGAAAAGGGAGCATGTATAATTTCAGTGCTAATTTCAGGAAATTAATGTGGTTACAAAAGATGATACTTGAATGTCATTAATCTGGAAGGTCGAAGGTAGCTATCATGTCATCAGATGTTACTAGAGCTTTCTAGGAAGCCAATCATCAGTAATTTCATGGTAGAATTAGTCATTAGTGCACTGAAGTTCATATCTGACATCCAAGTGCATTATACTGTTCTTTGAAAAGTAGAAGTGAATATGGAAGTATGATATCATATAACCAGTCTATAAATATGGAAAGGAAAATTCTCTTATATCCACTTCGCAAATCTGTATATTTGGGATATACTTGTGAAAAGTGATAAATGAGCAATGAACCATAAAATTTTACAGTTTGGAGATTCTTTACGGTATTAGACAGTATAGCCAATATGCTCTGGAATATTATATGTCAAAGTTTTTTTTTTTTAAATTTTGCTTTGGTTTTTTAGCAACTTCAGACAAGGTAAAACTTTGAAAACCACTGGCTCCACAATAACAATAACAACAGTTTGAGTCCATACTGCATTAAATTTGTACTTTGTTCTAAGATGTTTAATTATCTCAATTTACTCACCTATTAAAAAAGCATTGATAATTTCAAAAATTCTTTGTAATGTCCAAATTTTATGATTTTATATTTTTAACTTTGATTTGAAGTCAGAAATGTTAATTAAATGTACAAAGTGTTAGAATTAGTGCATAATTAGAACTTGTATAAAGCTAATGAAGAAATCACTGCTTGTTTCTGGGTGGAGTGGTAAAGTCTGAGAATTGAAGTGCCAGACTGCTTAAGTTTGAGATTTAGATGCCAAGTTGCTAATCTCCACTTTTTGAATGGAGTAATAAAACATAGCTTGATTGCACACACAGTAGCTTATGGGTAACTGGGATATTTCTCTTGTTCAAACTGCACATCCTGTCAAGTGAGAAGGTGTCTACTAAACAAAATAAATTTTTAGGATAAAAATAAGGAGAACTAAAACTCCCAAAGTGATTCTCAGTATTTTCCAAAGTAAGGTTTTACTAAGATCATTTGAAACAGGAAATAATTGTGTTAGAAAAAAAGGGTTCTGTGCTCAAGTAAGTTTGGGAACTCTTAAGTTAAATTGACTTAAACAAGTTTACATATGACATTATACAAAAGCTTTACTATATTAATGAGTGTCTTAGTCACCTGTTACTACTCCAACAGAAAATACCATGAGTGGAAGGCTTCATAAGGAGACACTTTTACTGTAGCAGTCCAGTAAGCCACAAATCCATTTATGAGTTGCAGGTCCATTCAATAAGAGAAATTATCATAGTCCGGTAGACTAAGTCCAGATTCAAGGAGAGCATCTCAGCACAGGAATCTCAGGTACAAAGCACATGCTCTGCTCTCAGTGCTGCTCTCTTGATGGTATGAGGTTCCCAACTTGCTTTGCTCGCTTCTCTCCCTTATATCCCACAAGCTTACTGGAGCTTGAGTCCTGCCTCACCGACACAGCTGCTGCCCGTTCTCCATCATCAGTTATCACGGAGGCGGGGTTCACAACACGTGGGAGGAATGGCACTCTATTGGGACTCATAGCCAAGTGCAATCAACACACACATTTCTGAGGGAAACCAATTCAGTACACGACAGTGAGCATGCAAGTTCTCTCAGATTAGTTGATCAGGTAACATTTTATCAACTGTCTTTAACATCTTCAGGAAGAGTATACAGCAGAAAGAAATTTAGGGAATGTCTTATTTCAGACCAAGGTATTTTCCTTTTAAAGCCTATCTGAATGCAGAGGTAGAGAAAAGGAGCTTATTTTTAATTTTCTTTTACTTGCAGTGGCATGTGGAATAGTGCATAAGATTCAGTTTCCTATGGATTCTTTGAAATATTGTCTGAGGTACCACAATGTCTAACCAGTCAGCTTGTCACTGGAAGTCATAGCCTGTACGTGATGCATGTTAGCATGAGTATGTTAACATGGTGCATGTTAAATATGAGTATTCAGAGGTGCTGCAACCTGAAAATTACAGTTGGGAAGGATTTAAGACCTATCTTTTCCAAGGAGTCAATAAAAAAAAATTATTTTCATTTAGTTAATAAAATAACACATACTTTAGCCAATACTGTAGTTAAACAAGGAAACCCTGGGTAATATAAATGATTAAGTGCTAGATTACTAACCAAAATGTTGATGGTTCAGACCCACCCAGAGGCACCTCAAAAGTCCTAGCAATCTATTTCTGAAAGATCACAGCCTTGAGAAGCTTATGAAGTTCAATAATTAAACATCCGTATAATCTCTATTGCTTTATAGTAGAAATGGTGATTGGGTGGTGGTTAGAAGCTACAGCTGCTAACTAAAAGGTCAGCAGTTCAAATTCAGTATATGCTTCTTAGAAACCCTATGAGCAGTCTACTCTGTCCTACAGAGCTGCTATGAGTTAGAATTGATAATGAGTTTGGGGTACCTATATATGTGTATAACTTTGTGTGTATAAACATCTTGCAAAATGTGTACTTCTTTGTAAATTTAATTGCATAATGCTATAAGCTCCAGTCCTATAACTTGTTAAATTTTTGTTTGTATATAAAACTTACCTATGTATATATAAAACATCTATCTATAAAACTTACCTATCTAGTTATACAACTTATCTATGTATAAAACTTACTCTCTATAAAACTTATCTACCTATGTATAAAACTTATCTGTCATCTGTGATTGTTGTTATTAACTGCCATCAAATTAGTTCTGATTCACAGCAAACCTGTGTACAAGAGATTGAAACACTGCCCAGTCCTGTGCCATCCTCACAAACAGTGTTGTGCTTGAGTCCATTGTTGTAGCCAGTGGGTCATTGCATCTCGTTGAGGGTCTTCCTCTTTTTCACTGACCTTCTACTTTACCAAGCATGATGTCTTTCTCCAGGAATTGATCCCTCCTAATAACACGTGGAAAGTATGTGAGACCTAGTCTCACCTTCATGGCTTTGAAAAACTTTCTGGGTGTAGTTCTTTGTAGATGATTTGTTCAGTGTTTTGGCATTCCATAGTGTATTCAGTTTGCTAACACCATAACTTGAAGATGTCAGTTCTTCTTTGTTATTCATTGCACATTTTCACATGCATATGATGCAGTTGAGAACACCATGGCTTTTATGAGACATGCCTCAGTTCTTAAAGTGACACCTTTGCTTTTTAACACTTTAATGAAGTCCCTTGTAGTACATTTGCAGTGCATCAGTTGATTTTTTGACTGCTGCTTCCATAAGTGTTGATTGTGGATCTAAATAAAATGAAATCTTTGACAGCTTGAGTTTTTTTCTGCATTTGTCATGACATTGCTTACTAGTCCGATTATGAGGATTTTTATTTCTTTGTTGAGGTGTAATCCATACTCATGGCTGTGGTCTTGATCTCCATTGCTGGCTGCTTCAAATCCTCTTCACTGTTAGCAAGCAAAGTTGTGTCATCTTCATATTGAGACTTCCTCTGGTTCAGATATCTCATTTGTATCTTTTCCAAATTCTGGGATTATTTTTTCAGTTGATTGATTGAAGAAATGTGGGGAAAAGATACAACTCTGATGCAGACCTTTAATGACATTAAACCGTGTATTACCTCTACGTTGTTAATGAGGCAGGATTATAGGCAGCTGTGGCAATGAGGGGAAACCATGATGGTATAGCAGGTTAGGTGCTACATCAGGTAGCCAAAGGGTCAGCTGTTCAAATTCGCCAGGTGCTCCTGAAACACTCTATTGGGCAGTTACATTCTGACCTCTAGGGTCACTGTAAGTTTGACCTGACTCGATGACAGTGAGTTGGGTTATGTTAATGAGGCAGCACTCAGTCTACAAAATTTGATTATGTCATAAGTCAGTCTATTTTGTGATATAAAAGAGAGAAGCAAGAAGAGTAGCAAGGGGATCGCATACCACCAAGAAAATAGTGTGAGGAACAGAGTTTATCCTTTGGACCAAATGTTCACGACTGAGAAACTCCTAGTCTAGGGCAAGGTTGATGACAAGAACCTTTTATCAGAGCTGACACAGAGAGAAAGCCTTCCCCTAGAGCTTACACCCTGTATTTCAATCTAGCCAACTAGCCTAGATGAGAATAAACTTCTGTTTGTTAAAGATATCTGCTGTAATATTTCTGTCACAGCAGTGATAACCAAGACACATTCCAATCACCAGTAATTATCGATGCATCGTGATTGCATGTTGAATTAATTTCAGACTGTAGAAGTTAGTAAAAAACTTTAATTTCTTCATCTTTGGTCTTAGTGATGGGTGTGTAAATTTGAATAATAGTCATATTAACTGGTTTTCTTTGTCCCAGACCACAAAACCCTTTGCCTTTGAGTCACTTGTGACTTATAGGAAAGAGTAGAAGTTCCCCATAGACCCTGGTGGATTTGAACTGCCAACGTTTTGATTCACAGCAGTAACACTTAACTGCTAGCTTACCACATACCTAGCTTGTAGGTATGTGGATATTATTGTGTCTTGAAATGTTCTTTTTGACAATGAGTGAAACACCATTCCTCTTCAAATTGCCATTCCTGGAATAGTAGACCAAATGATTGTCCAATTTGCAATAGCCAGTACAATCCATTTCGGCTCATCAATACCTGGGATTTTGATGTTTATGTATTATATTTCATTTTTGACAATTTCCAGCATTCCTAGTTTTCATACTTTATACAATTTTAAGTTCCTGTTATCAATGAGTGTTTGGAGCTATTTCTTCCCATTTTAAGTTGTGCCACATCAGCAGATGAAAGTCCTGAAATTTTGGCTCCATCCATGTCAATAAGGTCAGCTCTACTTTGATGAGGCAGCTCTTTTCCCCAGATATATTTTGAATGTCTTTCAACCTCATCTTCTGACACTGTGTTGGAAAATATCCTGCTACTAGTCATGTGGTTTTCACTGACTGATTTTTTTTCCCCTCCCAAACCTAGTGTGAGCAAAAACCTGTCCGCTATGTGTGATCCTCCTTGATTTGAAAGACAGTGGTATAGTCCAACATCACAGCAACAAGCAAGTCCCCATAGTATGGCAAACTTTATGTACAGAAGTGTTTTATACATATATGAGGTCTGACAATTAAGTCTGTGAACTTAATTCTTCTAAATGCTGCATTCATCACTGCTGAGTCTCACTATGGTAACCTTTGAAATACTGTCCTTGGGAAGCTATGTACCAATGCCAGTGCCTAGTCTACCCTTCAAAGCAATTTTGGAACTGTTTTTGGAATGGCCACTGTGCACGGTGACAAGGTGATGAGTTTGCAAACTTAACTGTATAGTTGTCTTTGAGGGAGTTTTTAGCCAGTAAAGAAATAACTGTATTGGAATACCTTCCCTACTCACCTGATCTGGTCCCCAGTGACTTTTTTCTGTACCCAGGCATAAAGGAAATAGTGAAAGGAAGACATTTGGATGACAGTGAGGACATTAGGGGTAATACCATGATAACTCTGATGGCCATTCCATAAAAAAGAATTCCAAAATTGCTTTGAAGGATAGACTAGGTATTGGTGTCGTTGCATAGTTTCCCAGGGTGAGTACTTTGAAGGTCAAAGGTGACTGTAGTGATATTCAGCAATGAGATATGTAGCACTTTTTTAAGGATGTTTGCGAATGTTACTGTCAAACTGTGTGTATACACGAGACTGTCTGAGCATCTCCTGTCCAGAGGCAAGATGCAAGGGTGGAGGGGAATATGAGCCAAATGAATGGATATGGGAAGTCCCGAGTGGAAAGGAATATCACAGGGTGGGTAGAGCAGCTAGAGCTACAGAGCAATGTGTGTGTGCAAGGTGTATGACAAATGGGCTTGGGTTGTAAACTTTTCTTGAAATTTCAGTAAAATATTTTATAAAATTATAGTAGTCTTTTTGCTTACAGAAGAAAGTCTGAGTGGGATTCCAGTATCTTGAAGGAACATTGTACTGACTTGGTTTTAACTATACTTAAAAGAAGAATGTGTATATAGATTTTCACTTGAGGGAAGGGAAACACTTTTTTTTTTTTTTTAATTCCACTCAGTTTTTCTCTATGTATTTCAATGTCTGAAACATGGATCACATCATGTGAAGAAAAGTAGTTTTGTGCATTGCATTCAGCTTTCCAGAATACTAGGTAGAGGTAATCTCAAATAGTAACACTTTGGAATTCAAATATTTCATAAAAGTTTTTTTAAAAAAAAAGTAGAGCTAATGGTGATATGAATTGTCTTGTAAAAGGATGTGATGTGGGAAGCTGTGCCACTGGTATTTAGGTACCAGCAGGGTCACCCATGGTAGACAAGTTTCAGCTGAGCTTCCAGACTAAGACAGACTAGGAAGAAGGACCTGGTAGTCTACTTCTGAAAGGAATTAGCCAGGGAAAACTTATGAATAGCAGTCAAACATTGTCAGATATGGTGCCAGAAAGTGAGCCCCCCTCCCCCCCCCGTGTTAGAAGGCACTGGAAGACAACTGGGGAAGAACTGCCTCCTCAAAGTAGAGTCGACCTTAATGGCATGGATAGAGTAAGGCCTCTGGGATCTTTGTTTGCTGATGTGGAATGACTCAAAATGAGAAGAAACAGCTGTAAATATCCACTAATAATTGGGACATTGAATGTATAAAGTATGATGTAGAAAAACTGGAAATTGTCAAAAATGAAATGGAACACATAAACACAGACATCCTAGGCATTAGTGAGCTGAAACGGACCAGTGCGGGCCATTTTGAAACCGACAATCATGTAGTCTACTATGCTGGGAATCAAAACTTGCAGAAGAATGATGTTTCATTCACCATCAAAAAGAGCATTTCAAGATTTGCCCTGAAGTACAATGCTGTCAGTAATAGGATAATATCCATACACCAACAAGGAAGGCCAGTTAATACGACTGTTACTCAAATTTACGCACCAACCACTAAGGCCAAAGATAAAGAGGTTGAAGATTTTTACCAGCTTCTGCAGTCTGAAATTGATTGAACAGGCAATCAGGATGCATTGATAATTACTGGTGACTGGGATGCTAAAGTTGGAAACAAAGAACAAATATAGCCTTGGTAATAGAAACAATGCTGAAGATTGCATTATAGAATTTTGCAAGACAAATGACTTTTTCATTGCAAATAGCTTTTTTTAACCAACACAAACAGCAACTGTACACATATATCTCCCCAAATGGGATAAATAGGAACCAAGGTTACTATATCCGAGGAAAAAGATGACAGAGAAGCTCCATATCAGCAGTCAGAACAAGACCAGGTGTTGACTCTGGCTCAGATCATCAATTGCTCATATGCAAATTCAAACTGAAACTGAAGATAATTAGAACAAATCCACAGGAGCCAAAGTATAACCTTGAGTATATTCCCCCTGAGTTTAAAGACCATCCAACAGATTGGATGTGGTGATCACTAATTACTGAAGGCCAGATGAATTATGGTATGACATCAAAGACATCATCCATGAGGAGAGCAAGACGTCATTAAAAAGACAGGAAAGAAAGAAAGGACCAAGTTGGATATCCGAAAAGACTCTCGAACTTGCTCTTGAAAGTCGAGCAGCTAAAGCAAAAGGAAGGAATGGTGAAGTAAAAGACCTAAACAGAAGATTTCAAAGAGCAGCTTGAGAAGACAAAAGAAATATTATAACGGCATGTGCAAAGAGCTGGAAATGGAAAACCAGAAGGGAAGAAGACATCCTGCATTTCTCAAGCTGAAAGAACTGAAGAAAAAATTCAAACCTCAAGTTGCAACAGTGAAGGATTCTACAAGGAAACTGTTAAGTGACTCAGAGAGCATCAAAAGAAGATGGAAGGAATACACAGAGTCATTATACCAGAAAGAACTGGTCGATATTCAGCAATTTGGAGAAGTAGCATATGATCAGGAACCAATGGGACTGAAGGAAGAAGTCAAAGCTGCATGGAAGGCACTGGCAAAAAACAAGGCTCCAGGAATTGATGGAATATCAGTTGAGATATTTCGACAAACAGATGCAGTGCTGGAACTGCTCATCTATGCCAGGAAATTTGGAGGACAGCTACTTGGCCAACTGACTGGAAGAGATACATATTTATGCCTATTCCAAGGAAAGGTGGTCCAATCAAATGTGGAAATTACCGAAAAATGTTGTTGATATCACACACAAGTACAATTTTGCTGAAGATCATTCAAAAGCGACTATAACAGTATATTGACCAAGAATTGCTAGAAATTCAAGCTGGATTCAGAAAAGGGCATGGAACCAGGAATATTATCACTGATGTCAGATGGATGTTGGCTGAACACAAAGAACAGAATACTGACAAGGTGTTACTTGGGTTTCATGACTGTGCAAAAGCATTTGACTGTGCGGATAATACTAAACAATGGCTAACTTTGTGGAGAATGGGACTCTCAGAACACCTAATTCTGCTCTTGAGGGATATGTATATGGATCAAGAGGCAGTTGTGTGAACAGAACAAGGGGACACTGCATGGTTTAAAGTCACTAACGGTGTGGTGTGCGTCAGGATGTATCTTTTCACCAAACGTTTTTAATCTGAGAAGATGGATTATATGAAGAAGAATGAGGCATAAGGATTGGAGGATGACTCATTAATAACCCGTGTTACTTAGATGACACCACCTTACTTGCTGGAAATGAAGATTTGAGATACTTACTGATGACGATCGAGGGCCACAGCCTTCGTTATCAATTGCACCTCAACATCAGGAAAACAAAAGTCTTCACAAGTGGCCCTGTAAGCAGCATCATCATGAGTGGAGAAAAGATTGAGGTCATCTAGGATTTCATTTTACTTGGGTCCACAGTCGACGCCCACGGAAGCAGCAGTCAAGAAATCAAAACACGCATTGGGCTGGGAGGATCTGCTGCAAAGGATCTCTTTAAAGTATTCAAAAATAAAGATGTCACATTGAAGACTAAAATGTGCCTAACACAAGCCATGGTTCTTTTCAATCCCATCATATGCATGAGGAAGCTGGACAGTGAATAAAGAAGACAGAAGAAGAATTGATGCCTTTGTGTTGTCATGTTGGAGAAGAATGTTGAATGTACCATGGACCACCAAAAGAACAAACAGATCTGTTCTGGAAGAAGTACAACCAGATTGCTCCTTGGAATGAAAGATGGCAAGACTGCATCACATACTTTGGACATGTTGTCAGTAAAGATCAGTCCCTGGAGAACAATATCATGCTTGGTAGAGTGGAGGGTCAGTGAACAAGAGGAAGACCCTCGATGGATGGATTGACACAGTGGCTGCAACAATAGGCTTAAGCATAAAAACTATTGTGGATTTGGCACAAGCCTGGGCAGTGTATCTTTCTGTTGTTCATAGACTTGCTATGAGTCACAGGTGACTTGATGACATCTAACAACAACAACATAAAATCTGAGTTAGAACTGGAAAAATTACTTGGAATGTCAGAGGAAGTATTTAGATCAGATGTAGGAAAACATGTGTTGTAGAATGAAACGGAGATTTGATTCATAATGTTTCCTTAGTGCAGATGATTTTGATGAGTTTCTGATTTAAGATTTGTACAGAAGAATCAACTCAGCAAACATTTACTGAAAACTCAGGTGTTTTGAGGAAAGATCCAAACATGCATATGATACTGTTCATTTTCTCCAGGAACTTTTAGGTTAGTTTGAGAAATAAGAACAGTACAAATACCTAGGTTTCATTATAGTGCTGGAATCCACATTTGTTGGGCTACAGCTGTGAAGATGATTTTATAGAAATCTGTCTAAACACAGGATTGAGCCAAGAGAGGCAGCATATATGGCAAGAGGTCAAGAGGCAAGTTGCTAAAGCACTAATGCTAGATTCATACCCCACAAATGACTAACTTTTCCAATCTTTCTGAGTTTTGCTATGTAAATAATAATATCTTCCTAGTTGGACTGTGATGAGGATAGGGTGTTTGGATGTGTAGAAAGTGATGAGAAAAATTGTAGGCATATTTTAAGTTCTCAGTTCATTTTATTTTTTCAATTGTTCTATTCTCTAACTTGTTTAGCCAAGTGCCATTGCGTCGCGTCGGATCCAGCTCATGGTGAGTTCTGCTCTAATCTTTATGATCTGTTTTCTTTTGGTGCCTGAGGGGTTCCTTTGTTGTTGTCTCTCCACTTGTTCAAGCTGTTGGGTCAGTTCTTTGATTTAGTTTCTTTCTTCCTTCCAGATGTGTGCATTTATGGAGATAAACTGACCTCTGAGCACTGCTTTGGCTGTATCCCATAGGTTCTGGTAGGAAGTGTTTTTGTTCTCGTTGGAATCCATAAATTTCTTTTTCATCCTTGATTTCTTCTATAACTCATGATTTTTTGAGCAAGGTGCTCAAAATGAGTTCCACTTTTTATCTATGTTTTTTCTGTTATTGATTTCGACTTTAATGGCTTTATGATCTGCGAAGATGCTTTGCATTAGTTCAGTGGTATGGAATTTGTTGAGAATTGCTTTATGTCCTAACACATGGTCTATTCTGGAGATTGTTCCATGTGCACTGGAGAAGAAGGTGTAGTTGTCGGCTGATGAATAGAAAGTTCTGTATATGTCGATGAGGTCTAGTTGGTTAATTGTGGCAATAAGGTCTTCTGTGTCTTTATTGAGCCTTTTTCTGGACGATCTGTCCAATATTGAGAGTAGAGTGTTGAAGAAGTTCTCAATTCATTTTGTGTCTATTATTTTATTATGATTGAATGAAAATGTACGTTCCCATATAAATTTACATGTTTACCTATGTGCAGCTCCCATGTATTCCTGGGTCTTAGGATTTTATTGGTCTGGAATAGGCCACAAAATCTGTAATTTTTAAAACTTTCAAATGGACTTATGATTCTATTGGTGATGAAAGCAATGCTTGGAAACCTCTATTCTGGGCAGCCCACATCGAGCACAGGAAGAGACATAGGAAGTTTATGATATTATCAGTTAAAATGGTATATTGAAAGGATGCCAGTCTGAGTACTTTTAGAAAGAAATAAAAAAAAAGGAGAAAAACAAAATTTTATATATGTTGAACTGTTACATTAATGTTTTTTGGAAATGTGTACACTTTTATGTAATCATGACTGTATTAAGTGGAATGGGAATTCTGTGCACTTTTGTAATACTTTTGTTAAAAAACCTAGCCTTTGTTGATATATATATTAATGAAGACTCTGTCGGTATATCTCTTGCTGCATATTTAATTATATCAGCTTTAATTTTAGTTGAGAAAAAAACTTAGATTAAAGTAGTTTAAAGAGAAAAAAATATATACTCCCCCAGTCACTGAAACCCTGGTGGGGTAGTAGTTAATTGTGATGGCTGCTAACCAAAAGGTTGGCAGTTCAAATGTACTGGGTACTCCTTGGAAACTCCATGAAGAAGTTCTACTGTACTAGAGGGTTGCTATGAGTCACAGTCAACTTGATGGCAGTGGGTTTGTTTTTTTACCCCAGTCATTACTTCTTTTTCCTTTAGACATATGTTTTCAAAACCATGCAGTATAAATCAAATTCAGTCATCTAACTGGAGCCCTAGTGATGCAGTGGTTAAGGGCTCAGCTGCCAACCAAAAGGTCAGCAGTTTGAATCCACCATCTACTCCTTGGAAATTCTATGGAGCAGTTCTGCTGTGTCCTATAGGGTCCCTATGAGTCAGAATCAACTCGAAGGCAATGAGTTTTTAATACTGTTGTATAATTTTTATAGTTATATATATACATATATATATTAATAGTTACTAAACTAACTTTAATAAAATTTTATATTCTTCTGGAAACCCTGGTGGAGTAGTGGTTAAGTGTGACAGCTGCTGACCAAATGGTCATCCATTTAAATCCACCAAGTGCTCCCTGCAAACTACGTGGCAATTCTACTCTTTCCTAGAGGTTCATTATGAGTCAGAATTGACTCAATGGCATTGGCATCTGGATATTATTATAATCCTTATTATTTTATATTCTGTTCTTAAATAGAAAGACTCCATTTAAATGCCTGTCTTCTGAGAAAAAAAAAATAGCAATATCAAAAAAAAAAAAAAAACTTAATGACTGAGATTTATGGTTTGTATGTTGGGAAATATCTATATATGTCTGTATCAGTAGGTACAGCTATAATTTTATTTATATCATCTATATCTGTATCACCTTTCTAATACTGCTTATCAAAATCTGAAGAATCTTAATTTCTCAAATGTAACTTGTGGCATCTATTTAAGAAGGAGTTTTTCAGTTATGCGTAAGAAAATAAACTGCTTAAAAGAGTGTGAGTCCCTGGGAAGTGTATGCATGCACACTGCCAGAAAGCTGTCAGTGTGCTTGGTTTACTTTGTTAGGGGCCCTAAGTTTATCAACTTCTACAACCAGGACAAGAGTGTGTTTTGCTCATCTGTTTTCTCTGTTCAGTTATAGCTAGAATGCTACAATATGACTATTTGTTGGAATTACAAACATAATTATTTTTTAATGATTTTGGGATTGTACATTATATAAGAATAGGACAGATGAGAATATGAATATGAGAAAAAACAGAAGTCAGCACATTTGACATATTTGCTCTGTAAAAATTGTTACAGAAGTGAATTCTGTCAGTAATAAAATTTTGTAAATCCAAAGATACCTAAGCAAAGCTTGTCCAAAAAACATGTATGCCTTGATGTTCTGACAAGATTGTCAGCTCTAAAATACGGCTGTAAATTCTTATGAAAATCAGGAAATTAGTGCCTACTGACTTACAATCAAAACAATAATTTAATGATACATATTGGGAGCTATTAAGATGTTCTTTGGATTTTAGTATTATCCACTGTACACACACACACACATACATACATATATTTGCATTTTTGAGTAATTTCTAGTTTTCTTTCATTTTTATTCTTTAAAAAGAAGAGTTAAAATTAACTTCAATCACATAATTAAGGAGACTCAACTTCTTACTAGATATACATAGCACTGTATACATAGCACTAACATTTTTATTTAAGTGCAAACGCTGGTAGTGTAGTGGTTAAATGCTACAGCTGGTAATCAAAAGGTTAGCAGTTGAAATCCACCTGGTAGTCCTTTGAAACCTCGTTGGGCAATCCTGCTCTGATTTACAGGGTTGCCCTGAGTCAGAATTGACTCAGTGGTAATGGGTTTTGTTACTTAGTCTTTTGATGAACTTTCTTCATATGGGCCTAGGGGCTCTTTCCTAATAAGTGAATTCATAGCATGTGAACTGGACTCATTAGGTTCATGTTCTTCAGTTTGGGGGGATAAATGAAAAGGAATATGTGTCCTAACATTTGTATTTAGCTGGATTGATTAGATCTTATTTCCTGACCTGGTAAGAGTTTCAGATACTGTTACATAATTCTAATACCCTGTTTAAATGAGAAAACAGACACATCTGGTTTGAGCAAGTCACTGTATCACATAATATTAGTCATGCTTTTATTTATATAAATCATCAAATCTTTTAAATATTATGTTTTGAGTACATAATACAATTTTGATAATCTTTTGAGACCTTTCTGGGCTTGCCAGCTGTCACTTGTCAGTGATAATTAAGAAGAGAAATACAGAGACAAGTGAAATCCACAGTCATTCAAGAGCCTCCTTTGCCACCACACTCAATTCTTTTCGCTATGAATCCTTTGCCAGAGCTGCCAACCCGTAACAATATTTGACAGAATCTAGTTTAACCTATGCTTTCTTACCCTCCTACTCTTCTGGTTAAAGTTGTTATTGACTGAAGGCAGGAAAAATTAATGACCAGATGAAAAGGCTGGCAACATTTCTGTGTTGATACGCCAAGGGTTCTTGGACTAAATTATGTTTAGAACAGAGAGGAGGAAATGACTACCACTCAGTGTTTCTCTTCTCCTGCAGTAGATGCCAGCATATCATGGACTGATGTAGAGAGTAAAGCAGTTAGTTCTCGGCGTTTTTGTTCAGCCATTCCTTTGTTTGTCACTCCTTTTATTTTTGTATATATACGTTGATTAAATATGTATTAAATAAATGGGTCTCGAGAAATTATTTGATATATTGGGATTGTACATACAATTGAAAGTGTATTTCTATGAGACTGAAGTAGATTGAATTCATTCATTACCTATAGATGTATAAACTGAAAACATGATATCAATTACATAGTGGAGGAGACCTAATATAAGTTATTATCATTTGATATTCCAGGAAGTGGCTACTACCTAAAAAGCAATTAGCAGCTGATACCCTTACTTTCCCAAAATATGTTTGGTGGAATGTTTAGCAGAATTAATACATGTTAGGGATAAAAGAGTACTCTGTAAATACAAGTATGGAAAGTATTGCATTATATCTAGTTAGATAGGATAATTTACTGTGCAGCTCTTCCCAGCTATTAATACACAGATGAGCATAGAGCTCTCAAACCTTGAATTTCATATCTTGAAAAGAGAAACTCGGCAGAGCTCCACAGTTGTCTGAATAAACACCTCTCTTCTTTCTGTAAAATACATTGTAGGACTCTAGTTGCATAGAAAATACTTTGGAGGCAGTACTTTAATGTTTCATTCAAAGGTAAAGAAAATAAATATGAAATGCAGACAGAACTTTGTGAATAAAAAATATTGCTCTGCCTTTGTAAGAATACCAGAGACACACTTCACTTACTCCATTCGTTAGTTTCCCTAAGGGTACTGAACTGAACAGTGCCAATACCAAAACGACCTCTGATACCATTCTTTCCTGTAACTCCTTTCACTTCGGGAGGCATCGTAGGGTAATACTTTAAAACATGAACTTGGAAGTCAGATAAATCTGTCTTGTTGGTGTTGACATGAACTGTAGAACATTCCTTCTTGCCTGTCTTCTGTCGCTCTGGACTCTCCCTTTCCCTCTGTTGTTTTCTTGGCTGACAGTGGAGAAAAGATGGTTTACATTTCAGGAGAGGGGCATAATGCACCTCTGTGAATTCTTATATGGGAAATCTGAAAAACATCATTTTGCAGAGGGACAAAAGCAAACTGTCTCAAGCACAGTTGGTTGTTTATTATGGTTTTGGAAAGCCAGTTGCTATGCACCTGAGGACACTGGGGGATGTGTAGAGTTGCAGCAATCTGCGGAGAGTAGTATGATTTGGAAAAAAAAAAAAGTGGCCAAATCCTTAGGGAAGTTGACTTGGATTCAGTACTTTCCAGTGGCAACTGAGTGCTTTGTACTTTTAGGAGTAGGTCACCAGGCCTTTCGGCTGAGGCACTCTGGGTAGACTAGAACCTCCAACATTTTTTTTAGCATCTGGGGCTGTTAGCTGTTTGCACTGCCCAGAGTCTCCCCTCTGAGTAAAGAGGAGTTTTAAAAGATAAGAGGAGGATTCCAGATTTATTACGGAAGCACCTTAAGAAACTTTGTCTCACTAAAGACCAGGCTACATTTTTGGCTTGTTTTTAGTATTAATTTAGTAAGCTTGGCAAGAAGTTGAAGTACTTAATTGAGGTAACTGTAACATACAGTTTTAGAAATATCGCAGAAGTAGGCATCTCTGGTATCTTTCACCAAGTTTTCCACTAATTACGTTTTACAATGGTATTCTACAACACATCACAACTAGAATAGTGTCGTTGATATCATTCACTGATCTTGTTTAAATTGCACAAATTTTGGTTGTCTTTGCACATGTGTGTGTATGTGTGCATGCAAATGTATGTGTTTGTGAAGATCTATGCAGTTGTATCACCTGTGCTGGTGTACTTACATGGTGCAAGATCGAAAAAGTTCCAGTGCCAAAGATCTCTAATGTCACCCTTTTCTAGCAACACTCATATATCCTCTGTCCCCTATCTTCCCATCCCTGACTGTGACAACCATTAAGCTGTTCTATATATTTAAAATTTTATTCTCATTTCAAATAATTACATAAATGACATTGTGTAGTACTTAACGTTTATGGATTTTTCTTTTTTTTTTTAACTCAAAACAATTCCTTTCAGATTCATTCAAGTTGTTTTATGTATCTATAGTTCATTTCTTTTATTAGTGGGTCATATTCCATGGTATGTGTGTATCATACATAGTTTGCTCACCCGCATGTATGCTCATTTAGTTTTTGACTATTACAAGTAACACTGCTATGGACATTTTGCATATAGCTTTTTGTGTGGATGTAAGTTTTAATTTACCTGAGGGCAGATGTCCACAAGGGAAACTACTATGTTGTATGGTAAATGAACTGTTTCATTTGTAGGAAACTTCCTGACTATTTTTAGAGTAACTGTTACAGTTTTACATTCTCACCAGAAAAGTATGAATGATCTAGTTACTACACCTCCATACCACACTAAATTTGGCATGACAATATTTTGTATATTATAGTCGTTTCAGGGAGTCGTATAGTTTCATCTATTGTGCTTTAAACTGGAGCCTCTCCGATAACTGCTGATGTTCTGCATCTTTTCGTGTGCTTTTTTTGCTGTGTATCCTTTTCAATGAAATACCTATTTTCTATTTTATGATTGTATTTTTTCTATTTCAGTGTTGTTTTGAATCACTTTCAGTCTTTCCTTTGTGACTACCTTAATATTTACCCTCAGTTTTTCTAAATTTAAAACAGCTTTTTATTTCTTAGTGTAACCTGGACTTTTCTTTCCATAGGAGAGATCTATGACTACATTTTTTAGTCCTCCTTTTTGTCGTCATAGCGTCGTCTTTTACACAACATTTGTTTTCCTATGTTCAGTGTTTTAGCTTTATTGTTGTAATTTCTCTATCTAGGTTGAGGCCTGGTTGCTATGTTCTGTGTTGCAATCTTGAGTTGTTATATTCTAACCAAAGTTTGTAACCAAAGGACTCCCTTTAGTATTTCTTGTAAAATTTTGGTTTGGTTTTTACAGATTTCCTAAACTTCTGTTTATTTGGAAGTATCCTAATTTTACCACCATATTTGAGAGACAGTTTTCCTAGAAATATAATTCTTGGTTAGCAATTTTTTACTTTGAGGATTGTGTATGTCATCTCATTGCCTTCTTGCCTATGTTTTCTTCTGTATAGTATGAAATTGGTCTTAATGATGCAGGTTTGTAAGTTACTTTTCATTAATCCCTAGCTGCTGCTAAAATTCTCTCTTTATCTGTGGTTTCAGCAACTGTAGTTATAATGTGCCTTTGTGTCTTTCTTTTGGAGTCTACCTTGTGGGAGTTCAGTGAGCATCTTGGATAGATATCTTCTCATTTTTCATGATATAAGGGAAGTTTTCTCTCCATAAAAAATCTTCAACAGTTGTCTCTGTCTTTTCTGTTATTTCGCCTTGTTCTGGTACTCTAGTTATTCATAAATTATTCTTCTTGACATAGTGTCACACAGTTCTTGGTGTTTCTTCTTCTTCTTTTTTAAATTCTCTTATCCAATTTTTCCTCAAACATGTTGGTGTCAAATGCTTTATCTTCTGTCTCATTAATTCTGACTTCTGTTGCCTCAGTTCTGCTCCTTTAGCTTTCTGTTGAGTTCCTTAATTCTGAAATTTTGTTGTTAACCTTCTGAATTTCTGATTGCTGTTTCTCAATTGTTTCTTGAGACATGCCTAACTTGTCATTATGCTCTGTTGTGTTTTATCTGATATCCTTCCTGATCTTTTGAAGATTTCTGTATATTAGTCTTCTGTTTTATACATCTGGCAATTCTAGGAAGTTATCTTCATCTGATTTTTTTTTTTCATTCTTCATTTTGGAAGCTGTCTGAAGCTATTATGGCTTGCCCTTTATGCAATTTAGTATTGTTATCATTGAGCTATTAGTAAACAGTTGTATTTATTTATTTTATGTTTGCATATTGTGTTTCTGCTTCTTTTTTTTTTTTTTGAAATACGTGAATAGGCTGGTTGTATGAGCTAGCTTGATTATTTGTGCCTTTGAGGCTCTAACATCCTGTCACCAGGTGGTTAGAGTTGTTACTAGGCTTGTAAGCCCAGGAGTGTGTTGACTTCTCTTGTGTATGTTTAACTCAGGGATCCAGGTAGCCTGTCCCTACCTGTGTGGTACAGGCTGTTCCCTACACCTGTAGATGTACAGGGGTGCTTGGTGTAGGCACAGGGACAGATAGCCACCCCTGAGTGTAAGAAAAGCATTTCTCTGTGTCTTAAAGTTTTTAGGTAGATAGGTTTTGCAGCCAGATTATGGGTACCCTGTGTTGTTGGCTGTAAGCACTGGGAAGCACTACTTATTCTTGGATCCACGTTGCAGATGGCTGGGTGACACAGGTAGAGCCCCCAGTCCTCAGGCCCTTTCTGTAGCGAGGGGAGGGCCCTGCTTAATAGGCAAAGCAGTCAAATGTCAGGAACCTGACGGTAAATGTAGGGTACATGTAACTGGTACAGTAAATTTAGAGTTCAGGTAGCTACTCTATTGTACTATATTAGTGAAGGCCTATGCCTATGTAGTGGACCCTGGGTCTGTGCAGGGGTGAAACACATACAGAGTTCATGGACTTCTGGTGACTTTCTGTGAGTTCCCAGTTTAGGGGAAATTATTTTTATCCCCTATTTATTAGTTTGGTCCTTCTCCAAGCCTGGGAGAATGGCTCTGGGCACCTAAGGGTCCTACTTCTGGCCCAGTGGGTGCATCAGTCTCTGGGGCCAGCTCAGGCACAGTACTGAGGGGGAATGAGGAACAGGTAAAAGGGATATAGGTGTATCCTGAAGAAAAGTTTTAGATTTGTGCATGGTAAGTTAGATACAAACTATTTAACTTTTGATAATCGAATGCTGTTTTTTTTTTGCCATTTCTGGAGGCTTGAGTGAAGTCTGCTGCTTGGTCTCTCAGGCTGTGGAAAACTCTCTCCGCATGCCATAGCTTCGCCTGTGCACTTGAGCCTTCTGCCTTTGGGGGTGCCCATTTCTTCCAGGTCAGTTATAACCACTCCCCAGTACATTGTGACCATCTTTTTTTCCCTGTCACTCAGTCCAATTTTTCCACTTTGCCTTTGGTGATCAGAGTTCCTAGAATGTCATTTAAAATCAGTTTAAAGGTGTTTGTTGTAAGAGGGGTCACAGGAAGTGTTTGGCAACACTGCAGTCGTAACCCCTGCCTCCCACTTTCAGTTTTACGGTTAGTTTTGCTGTGTATAGAGTTGCTGGTGGAGCACTTTGAATGTCACCCCGATCGTTTCAGCCTGCATTGTTTGTGTTGAGAGTCAGCCGTTAACCATGTTGTTGCTCCTTTCAACCTGATCTGTTGTTATTCTGCTCCTGCTTTTGTGATTTCATTCTTTTAAAAATGGTTTTAGGCTTTAGCAGTTTGACTATGACACCCCTAAATGTGGATGTCTTTGCATATATAGTAATAGGATCTGCAAGCTTTTTGAGTACGTAAATCTATGTTTTTCATCAAATTTGGGAAAGGTTCAGTTATTTTTTTAAAATACTACAGTTTCCATTTTTCCTCTCTCTTTTTTGAGGTTCACATTAATGCATAAGCTGGTGCGGTTTATGCTGTTTCACAGGTCTCTGAGGATCTGTTTTTTATTTTTTTTTCCTCCCAGTTGTTCTTGTCTGTACTCTTTTACTTAAATAATTTTTTATTACTCTAATTTCATAAAGAAGCACTGGTGGTGTAATTGTTAAGAACTCAATGCTATCCTGAAGGCCAGCCGGTTCTGATCCACCAGCCTTTGAAAACCCTCTGGGACAGTTCTAATCTACTCTGTAAGGTTGCTAGGTGGTAAAATCAACTTGATGACAACAGGTTTTTTAGTTTCATGAATTTAGTGTGTTTTTTGTGTCCTTATACTTTTATCATCATGCGATTATATGAATATATTAAAACTATTGTATCACTTTATTTTTTAAAATTATAGCAAAATACTTTAATAATTTTCATTATTAATCATATATAAGGAACCATCATGCAACTGAGTTAATATTAATTCTTACATAGTGATCAGTAATATGAATACAACACAACTTATTCATTCTTTTATTGATGGTTATATAGGTATTTTCTAATGCTTGGCTATTACAGTGCAGGCAAGCTCGTCTTAGCAGCTGCATACCTAATCACGTATGGAAATTTACCTTCAAGAATTTTAAATTTCACTACTATTTCCAAACAGTTCTTGTAATTTTGCTACCAATATACACTCCAGAAATCTGCACACCAGGGTCCCTGTTTTCCTATAGCCTTTCTAACACTTCATTTTATATCTGCCTGGCCTTCTCCTATAAACACGCATTTCAGTGTACAAAGCATTAGCCGATATTCAGTGTAACCAGCTAAAAGTAGAATGGAGAAATATTATGTAAGAGTATGAGATGTCAAGGAGTTCACAGAACTGCCTTTGTTAAGGACTTTTAGTTCTATGTAGACTATTAGTTATATAGCATACAGAATAATAAATGGAAGTCAGGGAATATATACCTCCTGTTGCTATGGATATTTCCTTATCATTTCAATAGTAATTTGCTTACCTCTAAATTGATATGAAAATACATGATGATGTATAAGGTCCATTAGGCTAAAACAAAATACTGTGTTTCTTTACCATAACTTAGTCTTACCTAATTGCTCTCTGTCTTCGCTCTATTAATATTTCCTATTACCAGGATATATTGGTGAAAAAGATTGTATTGATAAACATATAAAAAGATGAATAGAAATCTGCTTTAATTATAATATCCACAGCAAATTTAATTTCACTTTTGCCATCTGTAGTTGCAAACTCAAAACAATAAAGCCTCAAAACCACTAAGGGACAATTTTGGGAGATAAAGAACAAATACAGAATGCAGATCCAAATAGGAAGAATAAAGGTAAATACTTATGTTCCCTACTATTTCAATGCTGCTGATAATGTAAAGGTTTTTAATGCTGTAGAGGATTTTCAGCAATATTAGAAACACCCATTTTCAGTACAAAAAATAAATAAAATTCAATAAAACATACAGATTAATACTTGATGAACCAAGAACCATGGCTGTGAATATCAGTATATCACTGTCTTCAGGTAGTCTAATAGATCAAAATTAAATTTGCATTAACTGAATGATCAAAAACATGTAAAAACAAACCCTGAATATTTTAAATTATTTTAGAACTATCACTAGTGTTTTTCAATGTTTACATTAAATATTTGGGCAGTAGTGTGTACTTTTATACTAGATTTTTGTATTTGTAGATACTGTGGCAGCATAGTGGTAAGTGCTAGACCTACTAAAAAAAAAAGGTTAGTGGTTCAGATATGCCAGGCACTCCTTGGAAACTCTGTGGAGCAGTTCTACTCTGTGCTGTAGGGTCACTATGAATCAGAATCAGCTTGACGACACTGGGTTCACTGGGTTTGCTTTTTAGTTTTTTGGTTTGTGGCTAGATGCTGGATTAATAAATACAAGAGAAGGAATTTGCAGTGGACCCAAGCGTTTTACTTCCATGTCAATCAGAGAAGTACCAGTCATGTGCAAGATAAAGCCACTCCCGATGAAAGCTCAGCTCCTGGCTGGAAATCACACTGATGGCTTTGATTTCCACAGAATCTCATTTAGTATGTCTGTGGCAAGTGGATGGAGTGGATTTTATATTATGGGAATACAGTCACTTAAACTTGAGTAATCTCAAAGCCTTAATATGGCTGTTTCCCAACGAAAAATGTGATGGAAATTTTTGTTGAATGGCCACTGATTAAAAGAACGTGATTAATATCATTTTTGGAATTGATTTATGAGTGCTATTGTCAAGACCTACAATGCAAGTGTAATATTATCTGTTGAAAAATAGGGACAGAATAAAGATCAGAGACCACGGGGAATATCATATTTTTCTGGTATATTTTATAGTTTGGCTAACTATCATAGGGTTTCTAATAGTTTGTCAAAGCTTTCTTTCTATTTTTTTTTTTGCCCTGAATAGGAAGAGTATAATTATATTTTCTGAAATGTTAAATGTATTAAATGTTAGTCTACCGTGTTTTTATTAAATTGATTCCTAAGTGAAACGGTTTTGCTATGTTGTTCATTTACTGGAACTTTCATACTGTTTTTGAAAAGATACGTCTTCTTGGACTTTATAGCTGTCACTAATAGGTATAACCCAAACCCATTGCTGTCGAGTTGATTCCATCTCATAATGACCCTATAGGACAGAGTAGAACTGCTGTTAGGGCTTACAAGTCTGTAAATCTTTACGGAGGCAGACTGCTCTATCTTTCTCCAGCAGAGCAGTTAGTGGCTACTAAGCAGTGCCCTTTAGTTAGCACCAAAGCTTTTAATACTGTGCCATCAGGATTTCTTAGTAATAGGTGTTGATATGTGTGTTTGTGTATGTGTATTTATTTAAATAGGATAGTCATTTTTAAAATGTAAATATCATCACCTTTAAATTTTAAATACTAGTGAGAGTATATAGATTTATTTAATACTGGGAAGATGGTCTTCAGCATTTCACAATGACTGTCATGAAGACATTCTCCATTTGTATGTGTGTGTGTCTACTCTGAAATGCTGAAACACAGAAGCAATATATGACTTCCTTAAATCCTAAAGTCTTCTCAGTAAATGTCTACTTCTTTTTAAGCAAGTATGTTTAAGCTCATAAACATCTCATTAGAATAATGAGAACTTGCTAATTACCTAAATTTTCATGAGAGTACATACAGTATTGTTTGTATTGCTGTAGTTCTACATGCTATCAGATGTTTGATTATCTCTTGATAAAAAGTGATAGAACATATATACAGTGAGGCTATTATGCCTTAAGTATGGAGACTTACCTTTATACAGTGACACAGTAATGGAATGAATTAGATCAGTGGTTTTTAAGCCTATTCAGTTTTAACTTTTTCTATTAAAATTATAACTTATAGTGAAAAATCACTAACAATTACCATGTTCCATGTTTAATGGGGCTGCTTTGTGATAGATAAAACACTGAGATAATTTCAGATTTTAATTCAAGTTTATTAATGTACTGATTTCAAATATACCTCCCTACTTATCTCAATTTTTTAAAATTTTTATGGAATGATATGTAAGTTTTCATTTGTGTTCCAAAACACATTTTTCAAGGAAGGGAAATAATGGTAACTAAGTAGTGTGCAGCTGTGATGTGCGTGTTTTCTTTTCTTTTTACATTCATAATACTATTATGCTAAAGAATATTTTTCTTTCTTTAATTGGTAAGCTTCTCTGTATTGCTGCCATTGAGTCAATTCCAACATATAGTGACTCTATAGAACAGAGTAGAACTGCCTCATCAGGTTTCTATGGAGTGGCTGATAAATTCAAATTGCAGACCTTTTGGTTAGCAGAACTGTTAACTACTTTGTATATGTGATGGCACACTTTGCAAAAGTGGTAGCATACTTTTAGTTTTTGTGACCTCAAATTCATTTCTTCTGTTTTTTTTTTTTTTTTTTTTGTAATGTCAGAAGAAGAAAAGGTCTATCTGAGTATTTTTTCCCTAGTGATTATTGACTGCATGATTGAAGAAAACACAGATTTTCTAGGATAAGCATATCTTTTTGCCATCTATCTTTACTGTTGTATGTAGATGTTCAATTGTCTATGGAGTTCTATGAAAATATTCATATAATCCTCCCACGTTTTAATCCTTGTCTTTCTGAAATCATTTCATTTGAATCATAAACTGCATTTAAGCCTATAAATATTAGTACTGTTCCACAGGCAATACAGTAATCAATTTCAGTTTCATTTCATACACAGAAAATTAATTGACCCATTTCTATCAGAGTTGCTTTGCCTTACTTATGAATTTTAAAGCCGTTTTAAAGAATTCAAATTCCTACGTGATGTCTTTTTTTCTTCCTCACAAACATGTTAGTGAAAAAATGTAACAAAATTGTTTAGTATAAATTAGTTTTGCTGGAAATTAATAATTTTTGTCATATTTATTTTAGGAAATAACTGTAGCTATTAAAGAGATTAATACTCTGAAACAGAAAGTGAATGTTGCGTGGTTTATTATTTAAGCCATTGTGTCCTTCAGGTTGCATATAAAAACAAAAAATTCTTCTGTTGTCCAATGGGTAGTGCTTAATTTTGCCTCAGAAGTTAGAAAACTTAATAAAGAAGAAGGGGAATTGTAATTCTACAACAAAGGCTCACATTTTTTCTTTTGAAAATAAAAATACTTTGTCCACTGGGTGATGAGAAAATTTTCTCTATTGTTGATTAAAGTGACCTCATGTGCCACTACATTTTATGTACTGTAATTTTAACCCTACAGAAGGAGAAAATATTGATTATAATCAGATAGTGCTTATTTTAGACATTGATTTGACACTAAACAGCATGTCAGTTGCTCTGTGCCTCAGTTTACTCATCTGCAAACTGATGCATTTGTGCTCGGAATGATCACATTATACCAACTGAGTGTAATGGGAAAATTGATCTTCTAAAGGTAGATCAGCTAATTGTATCTCTAAACTACTTTTCCTGGACTATATTATCTTTGAGGTTTTCACATATTTTAGAATTACCTTTGATTTGCATCAGTTTGTCTTTCAAAGCATTATGACCAAAGATAAATTTTGTTATTCTATTTGCTTCTCATTTGTTTGAGGCTTTGCTCACTTTGACAGGCAGGACAATTATGAATATAGGTTTGTATATTTGTATGAATGTATATTTGTATCTGATGTGCATCAGTCTTAATTCGTACAGTATTTCTTCCTAATGAGGAATGCTTTGTAGTTGACAACATATCAAAGGTGGCAACAGCAAAACAGAGAGAGAAAGAGAGAGAGAGAGAGAGAGAGAGAGAGAGAGGCAGAGAATTATTGGTAGGGTACTTCATCTTTCTGCCATGAATACTATTCCTAAATCACTATTTGAAGGTCTACTACCCCATTTCTTCAAGAGGGAATACTCTGGATTTAATGTATTAGGTAGCAATAGACTTCTGCCTTTACAACAGAAAGATACAGTTCAGCTGTACATCTAATGAGCAGGGAAAGCAGAATGAGTTTACACAGACAAAAATAAATGTTTTGCAAGGTTATAAGAATGTTAGTAATTGCTTATTGCACTGAGGGAAAATAGACAAGCAAGAAATTTATTTAGGTTCATCCTTAAGAGTATTTTACCTGACTATAATCATCATCATCATAATAATAAAGCTTCAAATAAAAAGTAAAGAATCTGATAATGAATTAGGATATTAGAGTAGATGCTAATAAAAATAAAATAAAAATTTCTGTATTGTATATTCTTTATTTTTTATATTGCCATTTACCTGTAAAAAGACAATAGCAAGACACTCCCATAATTTTGAATTCTGTGTATACACATTGTAAGATAGAAACTGGGAAGAGGTGCACACTGTTTAAAATGGGCAACGTGCCTGGCCCTCCAAATTTTAATGCAAGACACTTTCTGTCTTGGTGATGAAATGATACTGTTTTGAAAACAGTCGTAATTCGGTGACTTCGGAACAGGATATCCTCAGTAAAATAAGTAAAGCACAGTGAGGAAGCAAAACATGCCACATAAATATATTCACACTGAGAACCCTAATGAATAGCATAGAAAAGTATTTGGGATAAACTCTGAATGCCAGTATTCATTTCTCTTTGGGGTATTTTGGAAGACATTGTACAAAATGTTGTGAAGTTAGAAAGTAAATAATTATAACATTACCCTCTATTCCTAAAAAAAAAAAAAATCATGTGCTAAATAAGGTTTTACTAGGAAATGATACTTCAGTTTTGTCCGTATAATGCAGTTGATTTCTAGCCCGATGTTTTGATCACTCTGCTAGAGAAAATGATTAAGAGTACTCTACTATTGTTTGACTGAACTATGAGATAATGTATTGTGTCTTCTACAAGTATGCTGTATTGTCTGTTTTTAATTTGTACAGTGGTGAGAAAGGCTAGTAAGTAAAAAATAGTAAAAATTGAATATTTAAAAAATATATTACACTGATGATTAACTTACTTAAACTAAGCTCTAATTAGTAAAATTGGGCTCCAGTTAATCAATTTAAAAATAAGTCCACAAATTAACGTGAAAAGTAAATTTGTAATGATTATCTCAATCATTGGAATGAACGTATCTCTTGAAATAAATGCTTGTTATTGTTAGTTGCTATTGAGTGGGCTCTGACTCACAGTGGTTGTGTCTGACAGAATGGAACCTTGGACAGTCTCTTGCCATTTTGATGATAAGTGTCATGTTTTGAGTCAAAAACAAATGCTTAAGGTGTTTTAACACACCTACAGGAAACTACTGAGGATTAGTTTAACAAAAATACATGATTTTTATAAATTTTCACTTTTATTTGCATTGTAAAATTTAAATTTGCAGAACAGAATTTTTTCTTTTTTTTTTTTTTTTGCTTTTAATCTAAGACAAATTATATAATCATTTATTTACCAAGCAGACTTATTTCATATTTCAAATTAGTAGGGCCTCTAGACTGAGGAGTGACAGGTATATGCCCTGAATTAGTAAAGTACTTTACTATATTATATAGTAAATTGTATTATGTTATATATTTACTATGTTATAAAATACTTAAAGATTTCCTCCTCTGGTCCTACAGTATCAGACTGAGATATAGTGGAGATAAAGACATTCATGTCTCTACTCATCTGTGTGTCTGAGTACTAAGTAATACATATAAAGAAAGAATTTTGTGTGGTTGCATGATGTCAGAAAAAAATTAATTTAGACAGAGTGCAGTATCAGTCAGTGCAATTAATCAAAGAGTTGTACAGATTCAGGCAGAGACATGCTGACAAGAAGACACAGGTAGACACCGACAGAAGAAATGGTCAGATGGCCAGGATAGTCCTGTATTTCTTTATTTTTCCAGTGATCTGGTCTTCAGTTTCCTATTTCCAAAAGGAACAACTGGGACATCTCTTAAGGTCCCTTCTGATGCTTTCTGATGGATGTTAGATGCCTGAGAATTTGAATGCTTACTGAAAGTTAAGTGGCCAACATATACTGATTAGGTCTCAGTTTATACACGTAGGTATTATAAAAGCTGGGCATGAAACTGGGATGTCAGGTCAATGATCTTTTCTCCGTGATGTCAGTCAAGTTGTTTTTTTTTTTTCATAAGTGTGTGACTTCATTTCTTAGCCCTGTATTTTAACTTCAGTAAATTAATCTCCCTGTGGAAAGAAAATGAACAGAAATTTTTGCAACTATGAAAACAGAAACTGGAATGTGTAGTCGCTGATAATTTGAAAAGTCAAAATCAACTCAGTTTACATGATGTTTCCAAATGTGGATTTGGTAACTTAATACAATGACTAGTTTAGTCTGTGTTTTCTGAGTCAGAATTTTGGGTTCTGAAGACAAAGGAAAGAAGTAGATAGATAAGGAGACTGGAAAGGAGAGTAGTGCTAACAAGGTGGGAGACAGAAAGAATTTGGAGCAAGAAACCACACAGGGCAGTAGGAGTCAGACAGGGGGAAAATTGTTCTTAATGGCTTGGGTAGAAAGCATTGTTAACTCCGTAATCATTCAGTCAATCTCCTTGTTTCTCTCTCTGTATCTATATGTGTGTGTGTCTCTCTCTATATATGTACGTAATATATATGTGCATTTGTGTATACATATACAGAGATGTGTATATGTGTACATCACGCTGAACGTTAACATACAGATTTATGGAAATAAGTCTTTTTTCTTTTTATTTCTCTGATGAAAGTAACCATGGCTGATATTTGATGCCTGACTAGGCATGGATTTAACATGTTACAGACTTGAAGTTTTCAATTACTGCAGGAAAGAGGTGCAAGCCCAGGCGTCTGAGAGAGAACTAAAACCAATCCTAGGTGATGATGTAATTGATTCTCTAATCTTAAAGCAAAGGGATATTAATAAAGTATAATCAAACAACAAACATATACAAAAACATATAGGTTCAGGGAGGGTAGTCTTTGAGGAACTACCCGGACTAACGAACGGCCCTGCGTGTACCATTTGGCGTTCAGTGACTCACACTTGTGAAATACCTAGATACCATTTATAACAACTGGTAGATCCTTTCATTAAATCACAGACTTACAAGAATTATAAGGAAAAGAAAAAGTATTTTCTCTGTATGTCGTTAAAGAAATCACATTGGTATAACATTTGCAGAAGTGTCTAGTGATATGCCTAACACATTTTAGGGAAGTTTTTGATGAATGTTATGATTATTATTTTTTTAATCCTCTTTTTTCTTCTTTCCTCAAGATTTTTCTGAGGACAAGAAGATGTTCTCCTTCTATTAAAAGATGAGAAAACTTGAAAGAATTTAAAGCTTTATTTGAGATATTCATTCTCATCTAAAATAGCTGTAGTGTTTTTGTCCATTTTTTGGTATGTTTTCCTAAATGGAAGTAGAACTTTATGGGAGATGCTGTAATGCATTGTATATTTGATTCTCTGAATGGCTTATAGCCATAATTATTTAAATTAACACCGTTCTGCTGGTTCATTAGAAATAGAAAATGTGAGACTTCATTTATATTTTGGATACTTAAGAAAATAAAATTACACCACGATAGATTCTAACATCAAAGAAAATTATAGTTTTTCTCTTCTTAATTGAGAATATCAGAGAACCAAGATACTTCTGCATATGCTTTGAAATTATTACTTGAAGCAGTACCTATTAAGCTGTCTTGTCAAGTGCTGCTTGCCTTGCATTTTTAATAATGTTTGTGGTACCTTTGACTTTATACAGACAAAGACTGCAAACTGTTTGGCTTATAATCTTAGAAAATGCTATTAATCCAAACCCTTTAACTTGCTAGCAAGCACCTACAAGAATCTATATACAGAAATCAGTCTTCTGTTACACGATTTAACACCAAGGATTTGAAATCCATGTGTGTTTTACAGTGGAAGACTATGGAAAATATTCATTTTAATACAAATGTAGTAATATTTTGACTTTTTTTGTTTTAACGAGCATTTTGATGCTATTTTTTAATTTACTAAGTTAAAGATATTTAGTTACTAATTTTAAATTAGAGTAAATTGATAGTTTTCAGTTTTCATTTGGTTTATTGCTATGCTGATTTGCATAATATATTAATCATAACATTCAGATGCCATTTCTAATAAAGAAGTTGACACTTAAGTCTTTTTAGGAAAGAAATATAAATAGTTTAATCACAAATGCTAAACTAGAAAAGTGGTTTAGAAAATTAAAAGCTAAGTACAAATTTGCTTTTAGTTTTATTGCATTGATATGTTACCTATAACATGGTAGAAGTAATAAGTTACAGATTCACATGCAATTGACCAAATTTACTTACTGTTTTCCTTTTTTTTAATTGTATTTCCTTTTCCTTTCAGAAACTTATATACTCATATATTTAACTTTCCTTCAAATAGCATACAGTTCTTCTCTCCTTTTTAGCCTCACTCACCTTGAATTTTCTTTTATTTTTACAGCAAAATACTTGAGTCCTCCCCATCACATCATTCATATCTGTTTGCCTTTGAATTACTGTGAAGACATTGAAAGGGGAAGTTCATTTGTGTGTGTGTGAGAGAGAGATTCTGTCTACAGATTCTATTAATATATATCAAGGCTATAGAAGTTTATATGTCTGAATAATATTTCTCTGATTATTTCTTAATTTTTCCCTGGTTATTTTCTGTTTTTTTGAATTCGTATTTTTCTATTCTGTGCAGTGGGAAGAGATTGGTGAAGTTGATGAAAATTATGCTCCTATTCACACATACCAAGTATGCAAAGTTATGGAACAGAATCAGAATAACTGGCTTCTGACCAGTTGGATCTCCAACGAAGGTGCTTCCAGAATCTTCATTGAGCTCAAGTTTACTTTGCGGGACTGCAACAGCCTTCCTGGAGGACTGGGAACTTGTAAGGAAACCTTTAATATGTATTATTTTGAGTCAGATGATGAAAATGGGAGAAACATCAAGGAAAACCAGTACATCAAGATTGATACCATTGCGGCTGATGAGAGTTTTACAGAACTTGATCTTGGTGACCGTGTCATGAAACTGAACACAGAAGTCAGAGATGTAGGACCCTTAAGCAAGAAAGGATTTTATCTTGCATTTCAAGATGTAGGTGCTTGTATTGCTCTGGTTTCTGTTCGTGTGTACTATAAAAAATGCCCCTCTGTGACACGGCACTTGGCTGTCTTTCCCGACACAATCACTGGAGCTGATTCTTCACAACTGCTTGAAGTGTCAGGCTCCTGTGTCAACCACTCTGTGACAGATGACCCACCCAAAATGCACTGCAGTGCTGAAGGGGAATGGTTGGTGCCCATTGGGAAATGCATGTGCAAGGCAGGGTATGAAGAGAAAAATGGCACCTGTCAAGGTAAGTCTTTGCCAGCGGGCTGTCTGCTTCAGTTGGATCATGTTTATGTATTTTCTTTGATGATTATGAACAGATGACCTTCCACTTTACCAATTTATGGAGATTATTTCTCTTCAAGTTTGATTTTTCTCTTAGAATTTTAAAATTTATGGTGACAATGGAAGATTTAGTATGATATTTTATTGTATATGCGTAGTTAATACTCAGAGCATCTTACTTGCTGTGTGATATTTTTTGTGTATTTTGTTCTCAAAAGTTTTAGTTTTGAATAACACAAAGCAAGCCTTTCTTTGACTCTTCTTTGTATGACTGCTGAGGTTTTCTTTTCATGAAGTTCTTTTCTGCTCTTTACTTGCTTTGTAAAACTCTCATGCAAATCTTAAATGAGGATTGCTTATGCATGCTTTTAACTGGCTTTTAACAATTCTTCAGAAATAAGCTCAGCCCTCTGTGGTGTAGTGGTTAAGTGCTACAGCAGAGGTTGGCAGTTCAAATCTACCAGGTGCTGCTTGTAAACTCTATGGGGCAGTTCTGTTCTGTCCTGTGGGGTTACTGTGGGTTGGAGGTGACTCAGTGGCAGTGGGTCTAGCGTATAAACTCCACAGCAAAACATCTGTAAGCTGACAGGACATCATTTACTGTGCTGCTTACGTATGATTATTGTTCAGTGCTCAGTTCTTTAATTTTGCGTTTCAGTTTGAAACATGTGGTAAGTAGTGCCCTAGCAAAACAACTGTTTGGAGATAGAGCGAAGACAACAAGTTCTTTGCAAAGTAATTTTCATTTGGAGTTTTTTTTTTTTTTTTCCCTGCTTAAAGTTTTCAACTCAACTTGGATCATGCATTCCTCCCTCTGTCTATGAAAGTGGTCCCACTTTGTGGCGAGTTGCCCTTTTTCAACTTTGATATTTATTGATGGCTTTCTGGAACAGAATAGTACTTTATGTCAAATTGAAAAACAACTGATGGGGAAGAAAACATAATGTTTGCTTTAAAAAATAGATAGACCTGAATTTGTTTTCATTCTAATGTATGTGTACTAAATGGTAATGGGAGTTAACGTGTATTACCTGAGAAGGAAACCAACTGCTGAGAATTCTTAGTCCCATCAGGTAGCTTCAAGTGCTTTTTTTAAAAAATAAAATAAAATAAATTCACTTTATGCCGTGAATCACACTTGCTCAAGATTGTTGAGACTTGACTGTAGGTTGATGATAGATGTAGGGAAACAAAACTTGGGAAATTAGCTGTAAATCACAGTAGCTTTTCTTAATTATTTCTCTCCTGAAACACATTGCACAGTACTTAAATTTCCTTTTTCAGCATCAGGTCATATTTTTTACCTCTGTAATCTCATCCACAACTAATTCTATGGTTGTTACTCCATGGAATCTACAAGCCAGTGTACCTCGTAATATTAATATATGTCTGAGAGTTTTGTTAAATTGAAATTATGTTTTTGAAATGCTCTCAGGTTTGTCAGAGATGTGGATCATTGTTTGGGACTGAATTTAAAGGAAAATTCTAACATTATGATAACTGTTTTTTTTTCTTTTTCTCAACCATCCTCTTATTTTAAAATGAGGATGTATATATATAATCATAGAGTCAGATGCAGGAGGTATAATCTGTTGAATGCTTTTCACTCTTTTCCCTAAATATTTTTAAAATAAACTTTAATAATTTTTTCTAATATTTTGATTGCTAATATCACAAAGATTGCTGAATTTGCTGTTATGTTTGCATTGCTAGGCGTTAACTTTTGATTGCTGCTGGACTTGAAACATTCTGCTAGTTCTCGTCTTAAAAACTCGTAGAGGAATAGTGTTCTGATAGAATGCCTTTAGTGCAAGCACTTAACCTGGATCTTCTCTTTCTGTATTCTTGCTTTTAATAAATGAGTGTTAAAGACTCAATTGAGTGATCGTGGATGAACTGGAGAGGCTGTATTGTAGCAAAAGGGACTCAGTCTTCATCCATCCATTTCATTCCTATAGTAGGAAGAGCAGCTGCAGAGGTTGTGCAGGATGTGAACTATATAGCACCAGAGGGTGTCATACACAATGTAGTCAGTGTGGACAATGCCTCCTTATGTTCTGCAGTGTACAAATGGTATGTACTTTCTTTAGGAGGGGTTTCAAAATGTTTCTTTTATAAATACTTTGACAAATTGATTACCTCGTTCAGAATAAATAACTGGTTGAGGCATTCTTTGAGGAATTAGAGTATCACAGGTATTCCTGAGGCTTTTGTATCTATCTGTATATTGTCGTTATTAGTTTTTGCTGAGTCAGCCTAGACTTATTGAGACCTGTGTATAGCAGAACAAAATGTTGCGCAGTCCTGTGTCATCTTCATGACAGTTGCTAGACGTAAGTCAGTGTTATGCCAGTTGTGTTAATCCTTCTTATTGAAGATTTCCATGTTTTTCATTTACTTTCTACCTCTATACATAACATATTTATGTGTATATGCAACACATGTATGTTACATATATGTATGTCACATATACGCGTGTTACATATATGTAAAAGTAAACATTTGTGAATGTCTGTGAGATATAATGCCACCGTGACTCTAACCTTAATGTTTATCTCTAATCTTTTAAGTGGGGATCTAAATTTTGTGAGTCAGCACTGGCTCACTGAGTGTTGTTTCTGTTTTAATAATTCTTGATACCTAAGTGCTCAGCTGCTAATTTAAGGTTTTTGGTTTGAACTCACTTAGTAGCTCCATGAGAGAAAAAACTGGTGATTACTGCCACAAAGATTACGGTTAAGAATCTCTTATGGGGCTGTTCAGTGTCACACAGGATTGCTGTGAATCAGGAATTGACTCCATTGCCTCTACCAATAACAACATACTTCTTGACAGTCCAGAAATCACTCTTGACATCTTTATACTTACTATGTGATTCTAATCTATGGCAAAGTATCATCTATCTCTTCAAATCATCTGTTTCTCTCCATTTGCTGTTTCCTCCAATATATGAGCAAGCTTACTATAAGTGCATTTTCAAATATAATGAGCAACCGTACATATAGATTTGATATTTGTGCCATGTGAAGGTAACACGTACTCAAAAATGCAAATCTGGTTGTTTTCAACACACACTCACCCACTGTCTACACACAAACACACACACGCGCGCACACACACACACACACACATACACAGCACGCTTTAGTAACTTTCTTTAAGACAAATGCTTTACAAAAGCCTAAAACCATGCATGGTTTTGTCCCTTTTTTTCACCAGCCTCAAATTGTGCTTCCTGCTCTTGTCTTCCATCTAGCCACACTGGACACTGATTTCTTCTGTTTTTTCAAGGGCAGTCTGCTTTCTGTCAGTACCTACTCTTCTCGTAGAAACGCTGGCGGCGTAGTGATTAAGCCCTTTGAATTCACCATGTGACCCTTGGAAACTCTCCTTGTTCTCTGATCTAGTTCCCTCCCCATAGCACATTCTTCTACCCCGTTTTCCCCATAAAACATTCTTCTACTTTCCTGTTGCCTTGCTAACGCATACTAATCCTGTAGATTTTAAACCAACATCCCTTCCCCAGGGAAGCTTTCTTTGTACCTTCAAGACTACGTCAGGCCTTAGTTTTATATTCATATATAACATCACATAACCACTTAGAGTTACAACTTTATATCAAATTGTTGATTTATTATTTATTTAATGAGTTTCTCCACCATCATTGCAGTGTACTGTTGATGTTTCTTATCTTAATACACAAAACAAAAAATTAGGGAAGGTAAAGTGAATTTAAGAAAGAGGAAATAGAAATTGCAAAGGCGTAAAAGACTACTTAAAAAAAAAATACTGTCCCCCTCCCCGCCAAACTTTGTCTGTGGAAAATCTTCTTAGTCACACACTTGACAAATATTTCTCAGGGAAAATTTTCAAGTGTCAAGCGTTAAATTATATGTGACTGGCAGTTTATGTATTAAAGATTATAGAGGTCATTCTGGTGAATATTGTAGACCCTCAGAACATCACATACTGAAATGTATTTATAATATATCTTTCTTATATAGACATTTAATCTTCAGTCTTTGAAAGATCAAGCTATATTGGGATTTAATTAAGGATATAATTCTACAGAGAAGCTGGTGTTTGGGTAAATATGTTGTAATGATTATCATACATTAATATTTACCAAGTGTGTGCTGGGTAGTTGCTGTCAGATCATGCCCATATGGCCTGCTATGTGGGCAGGACATGACAGAGGTGACCCAACTGCTTTTAGAGAATGATCCTTCGGAGTTCAGGACATTCAGCAGTTCATTAACATATGGCCTCAACCCAGAATACAAGCAGAGATACAGGAGTCCTTATTTATTTAGCAATTCATGCTTTGCCTAAAACTTTAAGACAAATTTGCTACCTTTGTGATAATAATGTGGTTTTGATGAGGTAACAAAATACAATGGATTCCATTGCATTAACTTATAGTGTGTATTTATTTGTGTAAGGCTTACTTACGTGCGTGATTTTCCTGTAATAAATTGCCGTAAGTATACAAATTTATTTCTATGAAATGTTCTTGATTTTTTGGAAACAAATACTATATTAAATTCCATTTACTTGATTGTGGCCCTGTATTTGTTATTTATTGTTATTCTTGATGAAATTCATGCTGTTTTTGTTCTTAAGACCCATATGTGTTTTGTTTTTTCTTTTTAAATACAAAATTCATAGCAAAACTCCATTTTGGAAGTTGCTGCTTTTTATTGAAGTGAATGTGTTTGACAGAAGTAATTGAGTTCACATGAATCGAATGTTGCCTGCTGAGTTCTCTTGTGATTATGTTGCTTACTTACTAAGATGTAAGGCAAGGCCACTAATCTTCATCAGTTGCTAGTGGAATGAAGTAGTAATTTGAAATTACCCCTAGATAATTATAGTTTCACTTATATCAAATGGAGGAAAGAGATTTAGATTGTGGGTCACTGCCAAAACCAGTCAGAGTGGAGAAGGTATATAGTACATGCTAAAATACAGGGTAAGGGGGGTTACATGCTGAGGGCTATGGAGAAAAAGCACTTATTAATTGTCCAACTGGGAGATGACTGCACAGCAAGGAAAATGTAGTGAAAATACCTAGCTCAAGAAAGAGCCTTGATTCAGAAACTGTGGATACAGCAGGGAGTAGTATGTCGATCATTCATACTTGTGGTGCTTATTTATGACTAAAACAGCATTGGCTGGAAATGAAGAGTATTGGTTGCTCATGAAGTTATGAATTGGAGAGTCTAGTTAATTTTAATGAGCTATATTACAAAAAAAAATCAAAAAGGTTGAACTTCCTGGCTTTCTTTTGTATGCTACTTGATTTAGCAAAAGGATATTAACCTTGATTTCAAAAATTTAACAAAGAATGAAAATCACAAAGATTCAGGAGATTTATGGCCAACATATGGCTGTCTGTATGTGTGCATGTGTGTGCGTATACATGTGTGTGTTTGAGTGTGCCCTCACATCTGTGTTTTGGATTTGAGAAGAGCCAATTAGGCAGTTAGATAGTTAATTTATTTCATCCACTTGCAAGCATTACACATACAAATGGAAAAACTTGCATGTACGTTCTCTGTCTGATTTTTAAACTGATCATTGAATAGTTTAGATTTGGTCACTATGAGTCAAACATTGACAGTTCCTAAAAAGAACACTAATATTTTAGACTATGCTATTGTTTTCTTAATCAGTGTATCTCAACAATGGCACTATCTATATTTAGAGTAAAAAATATTTTATTGTGAACAAGGGAAGTCCCTTGTTCCTTATGGGATGTTTAGCAATATCCCTAGCCTCTACTTGCTGGATGCCAATAACAACCTTCTTAACTTCTCCCCCATTGTGATAGAAATGTCTCTAGATATTGCTAAATGTCATCACTTTGGGACAAGGGGGCAAAATCAATGCCAGTTATGAATCATTAATCTAAATAAGCTCCTTCTCCCCAAAATAAACGTCTGCCACTAAAACTAAGTACATTAACAGACTGATTATCTTTGTAAAAGTGATTTTTTTTTTAAATTCTGCAGTGCATCTTTTCAAATGTGAGTAACTACTTGAATTTTGGTGGAAAATATACCACCTGTGAGAGGCAGCATGTGCTAATGCTTTAAGGTTCCAAGCCAGAATACCTGGATTCCAATCCTAGCTCTGAAATTTATGAACTTTGTAATTCTGTAGTATAATGATAATAACTTCTTTGCAATTTTTACTTTTTATATAACCCCTGGAAGTTTTATTATGACACGAGCTCATTCCATGTTGTAACTGTGGATATGAACTTTAACATTAGTGGATTTGAACTCTATCATTATCATATGGAAAGAAAGTTAATGATTATATTATACAGCTAGGTGTCTCATACGTGTGCAACTTACCTCTTGATAATAAACACTTAAAATGAGACACACTGCATAGGCGTCTTTTATTATAAAGAGTTATTGTAAGAATATACGCAAATATTTTTGTACAAAAATTTTAAGAAATGTCTTACTATGACTGTATCTTAATTGATATGTCCAGAATTAAGGACAATTAAAAGTACTACTATTTATGTTAGGTGCTGTTGAGTTAGTTATACCTCATAGGAAACCTGCAGACACCAACAGAACAAGACCCTGCTTGGTTCTGTGCATGCACATTATTGTTGTCGTGCTTGATCCCATTGTTGGATTACGTGTGTCAATCCGTGTGATCCAAGGTCTTCCTCATTTTTGTTGACTGTCTTCTACACCAAGTGATGTCCTGTTCCAGTGACTGGTCCTTTTTGATAGTATGTCTAAAATATGTGAGATGAAATTTCACCATCCTTGCTACTAAGGAATACTCTTGTTCTACTTCTTCCAAGACAGAATTGCTGATTCTTCTGGCAGTTTATGATATACTCATTATTCTTCACCAACATTGTAATTCAAAGACTTGAGAGGTGCTAGTCTTCATTTTATTATTTGCTTCTTTAGATACTACATATCAGCAAGAAAAGCAAAGTAAAACAAAACAAAAGAACAGTTTCACTAAGTCTGATAAGAAATCATTACAACTCCCTTGGGAAAAGTTATGTGTACAGTGAAATTCAGTGTTGAAAAAGATCACTGAGTGTTATTTAGCAAAGATGTCAGTGCCAGGTCTCAAATTCTCAAAACTGAAAGTTTCAAAATTAAGGAAAATGACTAGAATCAAAGCAGCTAATACTTAGGTTAAATCATTAAATATATTGTAACATGTAACTAGAGGTGGAAGTTGTTAAGTACCATTGAGTCAGTTTTGGCTCATAGGACATTATGTACAACAGAATGAAACACTGTCTGTTCCTCTGCCATCCTCGCAATCATTGTCACACTGAAGTCCATTTCGCTGACTCTCTACCTTATGTGATGTTCTTCTCCAGGGACTGGACCTTGCTGATATGGTATCTAAAGTATATGAGATGCAGACTTTCCATACTTGCTTCTGAGGAGCATTCTGGTTGTATTTCTTGTAAGACAGGAGGTATAGTACTATGGTTAATATTGAGGAAGTACTGTTGTTAATATTTTGGAAACCATGGTGGTGTAGTGAGTTAAGTGCTACATCCACTGACTAAAAGGTTGGCAGTTCAAATTCGATGGGTGCTCCTTGCAAACTGTGGGGCAGTTCTACTCTGACCTATAGGGTCACTATGAGTCAGACTCAACTCAATGGCAGTTTTTTTTTTTTTTTTTTTTTTTTTAAATTGTTAATATTTAAAATTAAGGCTGTGTGACTTTTGGCAGCTAGTATAAATCTTGCACCTTGAACTCTCCCCAAGATACATCACTGATTTTGGTTTTTAAAAAATTATGTTATTCCCGTCAAGAGTTCACATAGGCTCATTTTCTTCATGCTCTCTCTGTGCACATGGACAGATCTTTTCCTCAGTGCACTGTTTTCTGAAGGGTGCAGCTAGCTCTTCACTATTCAGGCTCTGTGAAGAGGGCTTCACATGGCACTGAGCTAAGGCCTTTTCTTGTCCACATGGAATTAAAATCCAAATCTCATGGTGTCCCAAACCCTAACACGTCCAACCAAACCGGCAGAGAATGGGAGGATCAATTAGCACACCAGACTTCAGAGTACTTTGTTGTTTGTGCTGCCTGTGGATTGCTCTTACAGGCTTTTTGTGAACATACTCATTTTTTTTCATTTTATGTAAGTTTATTGTATTAAAGCTAAATATAACAACAGTTTCTGCTATATTCAGTTATTTCCTTGTGTTTGTAGATGGAGCATTTTTATGATTTTCTTAGGCTTTCATTTTGTCAGACCTAGAAACCTTATGTGAATTTGTGTATTTTAAACTTGAGTTCCCCAAGTCTGTAATGCATAAGTATAAAATTTCACACTGACGAATTATTGCAAACCTACAGGTAGCTAAAATCAGTAGAAAATATAAACATTTGTCTTTTCAGTCCTCTGCAAATGCAACATTCAAAGTTATTAGTCATGTCAAAAATGAAGAGCAATTGAGGTTTGTTTTCAAAGATACATCATCATTTATATTTTAATCAGCAATCAAACTAGTTTAATAAGATATAATATCTTTAAAAAATAGCTAGCCAAGCCAAGCCAAGTGCCGTCGAGTCGGATCCGAAAACCTGTCTGAAATATTTGAGTAATAAGATAACTTAACACCTAATAATTATTGCTATGTTAGCGTTGGGGAAACCTTGGCGGTGTAGTGGGTTAAGTGCTATGTCTACTAACCAAAAGGTTGGCAGTTAGGTCCTCTAAGTGCTCCTTGGAAAGTGTATGGGGCAATTCTACTCCAGCCTCTAGGTTTGCTATGAGTCGTACCCGATTCAACAGCAGTGTTTTTTTTTCTTTTTCTTAATGTTAGCATTGTACTGAACAGAGGGAAAAGCATAACTTGTCTTTTTTTTTATTCTGGAATAGTATTTAATGATTGGTTATTAGGAAATAAAAAATAATTTGTTGTAATGATAGTTGGAATAAATTGATTTATAAGTCTTAGCAAGGAAAAAAAGCTGTCTCCTTATAGTCTATACTTTCTGTAGTTACAATATCTCAAGCATCATACATGCATACACATGAATACACACAAAACCCCATGAAAAATAATAAGAAAAAGAAATATTGGCTTAAAGAAAGGAATTTGAAACAAACTTATTTGTGAAACTAAGCAACATAAAACTAGTAGGCAGACTATTTTGTTTAAAATAATTTTAGTCTAGCACGTTCTAAATGGTACCACAAAATTAAATTTCATTTCATCAGTCAACTCAGTAAACAACTATAATTAAATTGTGTCATCCTGTATAAAAGGAAGTAAAAGACATGAGTTTAGAGGTGTTACATTAATACTGTTTATTGCAATAGTAATTATATTTCTTTATAGTACTAAAAACAGATATACACAGATGGAAATTTTAACATATTCTATGAACCTTATGTTATGACAGAATAAATAAATTATCTTTTTTAGTACAGAACAGAAAATTTTTGATTTTGGGAGGACAGTAATAAATTCTGTAAATTTTTTAGTACACTGTATCATTGTTAAGTAATAGAAATTTAGCATGATTTACAGATTCAGTAATGGTCATTAAACTATAGGCATACCTCTTGTTACTGCATGACACTTTATTGCACTTTATAGACACTATGTTTTTAACAGATTGAACGTTTGTGGCAATCCTGTGTCAAATAAGTCTATCAGTACCCTTTTCCAACAGTATCAGCTCACTTCTTGTCTTTGTGTCATGGTTTCTTAATTCTCACTGTATTTCAAACTTTTTCGTTATTGTATCTGTTATGGTGATCAATGATCTTTGTTGTTACTATTGTAGTTGTATTGGGGCAATGTGAACCATGTACATATAAGACAGCCTACTTATATATAAATGTTGCAAGTGTTCTTTCTGTTTCATTGACCTGCTGTTCTCTTGAATTTGACCTCCTGAGAGGCCTGTTTGTTCCCTGAAACACACAATATTGAAATTAGGCTGATTAATAACCCTACAGTAGCTTTTAAGTATTCCAGTGAAAGAAAGAGTTGCAAGTTTCTCATGTTAAATTAAAAGTTAGAAATGAAGTTTAGTGAGGTAAGCATGCCAAAAGCCAAAAGCTGGGCTTCTTACATCAAACATACAGGTTGTGAGTGCAAAGGAAAGTTCTTTAAGGAAATTGGTAGTGCTACTCCATGTATGCACACAAGTGATAAGAAAGTGAAGCAGCCTTATCACTGATACGGACAAAGGTTTAATGGTCTGGATAGAAAATCAAACAACCACAGCATTCCATTAGAGCCAAAGCCTAATCCCTAACAAGTCCTTAACTGTCTTCAGTTCAATGAAGACAAAGAGAGGTGAGGAAGTTGCAGAAGAACCAATTTGAAGTTAGCAGAGGTAGATTCATGAGATTTAAGACAAGAAGTCATCTTAACATAAAAGTGCAAGGTGAAACAACAAATGCTGGTATAGACGCTGCAGCAAGTTATCCAGAAGATCTAGTTGAAATGACTGATGAAGGTGGCTACAGTCAACAACAGATTTTCAATACAGATGAAACAGACTTGTATTGGAAGAATATACCACCTAGGACTTTTATAGCTAGGAGGTGTGAATGCCTGCCTTCAAGTGTTCAAAGGATGGGCTGACTGTCTTGTTATGGGCTAATGAAGATGGTTTAAAAAGATTGCTTTCAAAATATTACTGTTCCGTGACAGTGCACCTGGTCACTGAAGAGGTGTGATGGAAATGTACAAGGAGATTAATGTTGTTTTCATGTTCGCTCAAGCACTATCCATTCTGTAGCCCATGAATCACAGAGCACTTTCAAGTCATGTTATTTAAGAATTATGAATTGTAAGGCTATAGCTGTCTTAGTGATCTTGCTGATGTATTTCAAAGTAAATTAAAAGTCTCTTTAGAAAGGATTCAGCATTCTAGATGTCATTAAGAACATTCATGATTCATGGGAAGAAGTCAAAATAACATTACCAAGAGCTTGAAAGAAGTTGATTTCAGTCCTCATGGGTAGCTGAGGGGTTCAAGACTTCAGTGGAAGAAGTAATTGCAGGTATGGAAATAGCAAGAAAACTAGAAGAGGAGCCTAAGGGGTGTGACTGAATTGCTGCAATCTCGTGCTAAAACTTTAAAGGATGAGGACTTGCTTCTTATGAATGAGCAAAGAAAGTCGTTTTTACAGCTGGAATCTGCTCCTGGTAAAGAGGCATTGAACACTGTTGAAATGACAACAAAAGATTTGGAATATCATATAAAATTAGTTAATAGAGGAGATTGAGGGTATGAGAGGATTAGCTCTGTTTTGTAAAGATATTTTTGAGAGCAAAATGCTATCAGTATCACTGAATGCTACAGAGAAATCTGTCATAAAGGAAGACTCCACTGATGTGAGAACTTTGTTTATTTTAATAAGTTGTCACAGCCACTCCAACCTTCAGCAACCAACACTCTGATTAGTCAGCAGCCATCAACATCAAGACAAGACCTGCCACCAGCAAAAAGTCTCAGGTGATAGATAGAATTCTTTCAGAACAATAACTTGCTGTATTTGTGGTACAAGGTTACACAGCAGTTTAGGTTTCCACTCCACAATATCTCTCTGAGTTGTCGGTGACACCGGTTGCATTATCTATGATCTGTCAACATTTTCATTATTGCCGTTGTGGTGGTTCCATTTCCATTAATCTAGTTTCCCTGCCCTCTTATGTTGTCACCTTTGCTTTAAGGTAATTATTGATTGTTTGGTCTCATACAGGATTTTTTTTTTTTTTTTAATTCTTATTTTTTTTATTGTTGTCTTTTTTTTAATTTAATATGACTGAGTGAAGATGTACATTCTCGTATAAATTTACATGCCTACCTATCTGCAGCTTCCACTGCTTTTCCTGTCTGGTGACAGCATACTATTCCTCTCTGCTCCATACATGTCTCATCCTCCCAACAGTCTCCTTTCCCCTCCTCTCTACCCACTCTCTTTCCTCCAGCCAGAAATCAGCAGGATGATATCCTATAGATGTATAGAGCCATAAAGTGCATCCAATATACAGACCAACGCCTGATCTCCATAATCTATAAGATACTACAAAATATCAATAAGAAGAAGATAAATCATCCTATTAAGCAATGGGCAAAGGGGATGGACAGACATTTCACTAAAGAGGAGATCCAAGCAGCCAAAAAACACATGCGGACGTGTTCATGATCTTTAGTTATTAAAGAAATTCAAATCAAGACGACAATGAGATACCATCTCACCCAAACAAGGCTGACCATGATCCAAAAAACACAAAACAACAATTGCTGGAGAGGCTATGGGGAAAGTGGAACCCTCCTACACTGCTGGTGGGGTTGCAAAATGGTCCAGCCTCTTTGGAAAACAATCTGGCGCTTCCTTAAAAAAATGGATATTGATATACCATTTGACCCAGTAATTCCACTACTTAGAATATATTCTACAGAATCAAGGCCTTTCACACCAATGGACACATGCACCAGAATGTTTATCGCAGGACGTTTTTTTAAAAAGAAAAAAAAATTGTACTCTAGGAAATGGTTTAAAAACAAGCTTTCTTTTCATTAAACAGTACACATACTGTTTTATGACACTGGTTAACAACCCCACAACATATCTGCACTTTCCGTTCTTGATCCTGGGTTTGCTATTACCAGCTTTTTGTCCCCTTCTGCCTCTGGTCCTTGCCCCTGGGCTGGCATGCCCTTTAATCTTACTTTTTTTATAGTCTGGTTCAATCTTTTGCTGAAAGGTGAACCTCAAGAGAGACTTTATTTTGAGATGAAAGGGTGTTTGGGGTGGGTCATACTCACAGGGTTTCTTCAGTCTCTGTCAAGGCAAAAAGTCTAACCTTTGTTGTTGAGTTAGAATTTTGGTCTGCGTTTTGCTCCAGGTGTGTCTAGGACCCTCTGATGTCATCCCTGTCACAGCAATCAGTGGTGGTGGCCAGGCGCTGTCTAGTTGTACAAATTCAGTCTGCTGGACACCACTGTAGATGTTTTTTATGAATCCTGTGGATGATTATAGTCTGTGTGTCTTTAGTTATATTCATTCTTCCTTGTTCCAGACAGGATAAGAACAGTGGAGTATCCTAGATGACCGTTCACAAGTTTCTGAGACCCCAGAGACTACTCACCAAGGTAGAATGTGGAAGATTTTGTTTATAAACTAATTTATGCCAATTGAGCTAAATGTTCCCTGAGACCATGGTCCCCACAACACTCAGCCCAGTAGTTTGTTCCCTCAGGGAGCTGAGATGTGTCTATGGAGCTTCCACGACACCAATAAAGTATTTTTTAATTAAGGTATTTATTTATTTTTTCCTTTTGGAAACCCTTACCCCATACTGGGTTAAGTTCTACATCTGCTGACCAAAAGGTCGGCAGTTCAAACCCCTGACATGCTTTTGGAAACTATGGGGAAGTTCTACTCTGACTTCTAGGGTCACTCTGAGTCTGACCAGACTCAGCAGCAGTGGGTGGGTATATTAGTTTTTTAGAATAATGCTGTTGCATACTTAACAGACTGCAGTGTAGTATAAACTTAATTTTGTATGTACTGGGAAACCAAAAATTTGTGTGACTTGCTTTATTGAGATACTTATTGTGGTGATCTGGAACCCAACATGCAGTATCTCTGAGATATGGCTGTAGTAGCAAAGTAGATGTCTGGGAATGAGAGGGGATTAATTTGCTCAGTCACACCCATTGTGTTTTTGGAGCTAGGGAAAGAATGTATTGACTTCAAGCTATTTTTTCTAGTATTGTACTTTTTAGAATACATAACGATACTTAATTTCATGAATTAGTTTGTACTTTGTAAACAGATATGAAACTCATTTGAATTATGGTCCCAGTAAAGACTATTGAATATACCATGGACTGCCAGAAGAATGAACAAGTCTGTTTTGGAAGAAGTATAGCCAGAATGTTTTTAGAAGTACGAATGGTAAGACTTCATCTGACATACTTTGGACATGTCATCAGGATGGAGAAAGACATCATGTTCGGTAAAGAAGGTCAACAGAAAAGAGGAAGACCTTCAGTTAGATGGTAGGCACCATGCCTTCAGTAACACAGCCAAGCATAACATTGTGAGGGTGGCACAGGACTAGGCAGTATTTGTACATAAAAACCCTATGAGGTGAAACACACTCAGTGGCACCTAACAACACCAACAATCGCATGTGGCACCAATGATTAGCTTAAATAAAAAGGACTGATTCTTGTTAGACCTGTATTTCTACCGGGGGAAACATTTTAAATGTTTTGTGCTGTATGGATTTATTTTGTGCAACTTTTTCGTGGGTTAACTTTCAGAAATCTACATAACTGCTTTTGAAGGCTATATAGAAAGCTAAAGCAGTACCAAATAACAAACAGCTCAATTTGTAAGCATCTATTTGTCTTATCTCTGTGTCTGTATGGAAACCCTGTGGCTTAGTGGTTAAATGCTATTGCTGCTAACCAAAAGCCCAGCAGTTCAAGTCCACCAGCTGCTTCTTGGAAAACTCTATGGGGCAGTTCTACTGTACCCTTATAGGGTCACTATGAATCAGAATCGACTTGGTGATAATGGGTATGTGTCTACATATTGTGTTTATGCCATTACTGAGAAAAGTAAGTATGCTTTTTATCAGTACTCTTTGATTTTCTGCCTTTAAATTTAACTGGCTTATATATTAGCACAGATAGATATCCCAGATATTATAAAGTAGCTCTGCCATAGTTCTTTCTAGAAAATACATCTTTGCTATAATATTGAAAATATGAATTCTGAGTTACCTATGATCTCATAAATGGCTTTCATTAGATGAAAATGCTTTTATATCTCTTATTATTTCCTGTCATGGATGTGGATCACATCTTCCGCTGTTCTTTTCTCTTTGGTGTGTAAATGCTTTGTCTGAGTTTAAGGCTGACCGGTAGGAATTTATCTATAAGAACCAAAATAATTTTGTTGATGTGCTTTCATCTTTTCTGAGGTTGAAGTTATCTTGCTCATTTGATTGCTGTTAAGGTGTAGTTGAAAAAATGAAAGAAAAAGAGCCACCGTTTTAGGGAAGTAACAATTAGAGCAAATGATAATTTGACTGATGGATAACTCCATTTCTTTGATGGGATTGTTAGCAGGAATCAGGCTTAGAGAATGAAAGCTCCCCAGCTCCTGCTGTGTGATTGTAAAAGAGAATAATAACATGGGACTCCATATGCTTAAGGACCTTTCCTCTGTGAATTCCAAGTGCTTTCCAAGGATTACATAAGGACATTTCTGGAATAAAGAAGGGGGTTATCCAAATTTTATTTTACATTTTATGGATTGGAAAGTAATAGGATGTGATTTCACCAAGTGAATTTCCAATGAGCTTGTGTTTTCCCTGCCCACACTAACTTGAGTTTTCAAGCTCACAGTTAGAAAGCAGCTTAATTACTTGCTCTTTTGAGTGATTTGCTAATATTCACTGAGTCCTTGATATTTTCCAATATTAAAAGCTTCTTTTGACGGCACTTGGCTTGGCTTTTTAGAACCTGACTGACCTGTATAATTTATTTATTTACAATTCTCTGTAGAAGGGGTTTTTTTTTTTTTTCTCCTTCTGTTTTCCCTCTCTTCTTTCAAGCATGATTTAATATGTCAACACTGGTTTGCTTAACTGTGTTTGATTGTCTTCCATACTTTACTTAGAACTAGGCAGTCGCCTTTCAAGCATGTTGCTGCCCAGATAAGTGAAATGTCACAACATTGAAGACTCCTTGTTTTGTGACAGCAATGGCTTTCTTTGGCAGAGCCAGCTGGTGGGGTAGTGAGGTAGGAGAAAGGTTGAGGGAATTTAAACTGTAATAATAGAGTGGGACTTAAGTCGGTTCAGTGCTTTCCGGGCCCACGCAGACAGGCGGTAGTAGAATAATGCACTTAAGCTTGGGGGGAAGGGGAAGAAAGGACTTTGCTCTTCATTCAGGTGAAAATGAATTTAAATCTAAACTAAGAATTTCTATTTTGATGGGGAGTACTGTGGACAAGAGCAAAACATCCATCAGCAGTTCCCCAAAAATAACATATGAAGATAATGCTTTATTTGTATAGTTTGATTTTTTTTTTCAACTTTATTGCCAAAAGTTGAGATGTATTGTTCTCAGTAGAGTTTGTTAGGAACTAATCCATAGAGATTTTTGTCCCATAGTCTCCCACAATGAGAGTATTGTTTTTGATTTCATAACCTGGGTTGGAATTTAAAGATTGGAGGCTCATGATGCTGAGTACTTGGCACAAAGAAAATCCTCAATACATGTGATTTAGCTTTGTATGTTAAGGTAATTTCAGTGAGAGATAATCCTAGCAAAATACAGACTCTTTTTTGGATGGGAGTTATTAACATTTATTAGTGTTACTACCTCCACCCTTACAGATTGACCCCTCTTGTAGAGCATGTGGGGCACCAGAGAGTGGGAACATGCTCTCGGTAGTCTACAGCAGGACAGCTACTGAGGACAGGGACTAGTCTGCCTGCTGAGGAGCTTTCTGAATGTGAGTTTATGTGTTTGCAAATGTGAACATTTTTTTCACAGTTTCAGAGGGGGATCAAAGAGCATTGTTGCAAATAGCCAACTGTAGATTACAGGAATGGAGAGTTCATTTAATAATAATAGTAATAAATCCCTCATCAGGGACTGAGGGAAGAAAAACATAAGAAGTCAGGAAGCTAGGAAATTGTGTGAAATAGAACTTTGGTCAAAGTCTTAACCAGTGACAATGTGGCAAATCAAAAGAAAGGACATTTCTGTGATCACACCTCTAGACAGCGTAATTGATTTTCACCTGAAGTTAGTAGAATTAAATTAAAACTGAAGATAAAAAAAACCTCATTCCTAGGAAGTCTAGAAGTGAACAAAGGGTATAACTTGGTTATCATTTAAAGCATTAAAAAGAAATAATATACCTGAAAGAATGAGTTCCAACAAGTAAGGTCTATGATCCTGAGCATCGAAACTGTAGGGGCATGTTAAGTGGAATGGTAAAGCGAGAAGAATGGTTGACAAGTATTCCAAGACTTATTGTCTGCCAAACCGGAAAAAACGAATGAACTGCCATCGATTCTAACTCATAGCAGTGCTGTAGAACAGTAGGACTACCCCATAGAATTTCCCAGGAGTACCTGGTGGATTCAAACTGCCAACCTTTTGGGTAGCAGTCAAAAGCTTAACAAATGCTGTACTAGGAAATTCTTGTTCTGTGCTAAACGAACAAATCCAGGGCTGCTGAGTCTATTCTGATGCATAGCGACCCCCTAGTACAGAGTGGGGCTGTGCCATAGTGTTTCTCAGGAGCATCTGTGGATTCAAACTGCCAGCCTTTTGGTTAGTAGGCTTAGCACTTACCCACTAACTATGCCAACAATTTTTTTTGTATTCTGTCTTTTAAGTGTAAGAGTTTCCTATGTAAACCATTTCTTGAAACAGATACTCAAATTTAGAGATTAACTTTACTAAGATCACACAAACTAAAGCTGGAAAGTAGAAAACCATCATTGCAGTTTTCCACTCTATTATGGGCCTTTCCTTAAAATGCAATTAAGATTCACATAATTATGTAACCTTGACTCAACTCACCTGTGTGCTTAGTGGATTATCTGCGTGAGCTGCACTGCAGGGCACATCAGTGACAAAGGTTCCCAGGAAGGAGCTGGGAGCTGCCAGAATCATCTTTAGAAGAGCTACTGTCGTTTTTTCAAAGCTCAAACAAGAAGCAAAGAGACAATTCACATTGGCTAGTGGAGGCAAAAAAAGAATGATTTGAGAGCAAGGTAGTCAAACAGATAAAGCACAACTGTGAGATGTGAATGAGGGAAAAAATGTCAGGATTCTCAGACTTTTATCATGGAGAGAGAAAAGGAGAGAGAGAGGGAGGGAGATACTGACTACTGAATCTAGGCTCGTGGTGGCCTTGTGGATGAGAGAACAGAATGTTACCCAGTCCTGCCTCGTCCTTACAGTCACAGCAATGTCTGAGTCCATCTCAGCAGCTATTATGTCAGTCCGTATCACCAGGAGTCTCCCTTGCCCTAATGGCCCTCTACTTCACTGAATATGATTTCCTTCTCCAGTGATTGATGTTTCCTGAAGACGTGTGTGCAGTATGCAAGTTGAAAAGTGTTCTGCTGTGATACATAAAAAGTTTCAGTTGACTATTATTTGGAAGTAGGTTGCTAAGCCTTTCTTCCTGGTATGTCGTAGTCTTGCAGTTCTGTTGAAACCTGTCCATCATGGATGTAACGCTGCTGGTTTTGAAACACTTGTAGCTTAACTTCTAGTAGTGTAGCAAGATGCAGGCTGCCCCAGGATGGGAAACTGGTAGAAAGGCAGTGGTCCTGCATAGTAGGGGCCCTATAAGTAGGCTGTACACATTGTCAGAAGAATAGGATTTATGACATTTTTCTGTGAAAACATTCAAATATGAAAAAAGAAAAAAATTATAATAAAATCAGTATACATGTTGTGATTGAGAGTGTACAGGTGTTAGTAGGTTAAGAACTCTCAATCCATTTCTGTTTGCTTTTTTATTATGATTGAATAAAAATGTACATTCCCATATAAATTTGCATGCTGACCCATATGCAACTTCCACTGCTCTCCGTATGTGGTGACAGCACACTCTTCCTCTCTGCTCCATACACGTCTTATCTTCCCAACAGTCTCCTATCTTCTCCTCTCTACCGATCCCCCTTCCTCCAGTATGAGGTCAACAGGACGACCTCCTATAAATGCCTAGAACCATAAAGTGCCCACACAATGTGGTCACTTTGCATCACCATGTCCAATCCATTGCTGTCTGAAAAGTTGACCTTCATTATGACTTATGCACAGGGGCAGTGTCAGGGCCAGGGACTGTGCTCCCAGGGGAACCCCAAAGTCCCTGGACCATTATTTGTTCTTTTCTTGGAGATTTCAGGGTGCAACCCTATTTATACTCATGTTACCAGTGAGACTCAACTTTGTGAGCTCCATCATAGCTATCACTGGTGGTGGCCGGGCACCATGGGTCTCTGTCTTCTGGATTCTCTTTTCCCTATGTCGTTATGGACCTTGGTGATCGTCTGTTCCTGCTAAGTTGGGACCATTTGCTGTACCCTCACATGGCAGCTTTTAAGACCCCAGATGCCACTCACCAATGTGGGGTGGAGAGAGTCCTTATTAGTAAAATGCTAGTTGTGCCAATTGGCCTCGATTTCCCCTGAGTGCACGGTTCCCAGCCCCTCGCCCCAGCTACTCTGTCCTTGCAATACTGTGTTAAGATGGGAGGAGTACACAAGTTGTGTTGAAGTCTCATTAATATCCATCTTCTTACTAATGTATGCTGTTACCAATTTCACCCAACCAAATTTCTAGAAACTATCTAACCTAAACCCTGCCACCTCGCCCTCCCACCCTCCCTACAACCCACCCATGCAGCCTTCAAAGAGTCTTTTCTTCTATGCATGAGTCTGCTTTTAAGTTCTTATCATAGGGTTCTCATACAATATTTGTCCCTCTGTTGCTGACTACTTTCACTCAACATAATGTCCTCCAGTTGAAACCAGGTTAAGAGATGTTTCCTGCTATCATCATTGTTCTTTATCATTGCGTAGTGTTCCATTGAGTATATATACCATAGTTTACCTATCCATTCTTCTGTTGTTGGGCATCTGGGTTGATTCCATCTTTTTGCTATTGTGGACTGTGCTGCAATGAACATTCGTGTGCAAGTATCAGTTGGTATAAATGGCCTTGATTCTGTAGGATATATTCCAAGCAGTGGAATTACTGGGTCAAATGGTATATCTATATCCATTATTTTAAGGTAGTGCCAGACTGCTTTCCAAAGAGGTTGCACCATTTTGCAATCCCACCAACAGTGTAGGAGAGTTCCAATCTCTCCACAGCCTCTCCAGCATTTAGTATTTTGCATTTTTTGGATGATGGCCAAAGTTGGTGGAGTGTGATAGTACCTCATTGTCATTTTGATTTGAATTTCTTTAATAGCTAATGATCGTGAGCATGTCCGCATGTGTTTTTTGGCTGCTTGGATCTCCTATTTAGGGAAGTATCTATTCATCTCCTTTGCCCATCGCTTAATTGGGTAATTTATCTTTTTCTTATTGATATTTTGTAGTACCTCATAGCTTATGGATATTAGGCGTCAGTCTGACGTAGAGTTGCCAAATGTTTTCTCCCATTCTGTAGGTGGCCTTTTAATTCTATTAATAAAGTCTTTGGATGAATAAAAGTGATTTATTCTTAGTAGTTCCCATTTATCTGTTTTCTGTTGTTGGTGGTTTGTTTGACAGATTTTGAAGTTTGCCTATGCTTTGTATAAAACCTTCTGTTGCTGTTGCTACTCTTTCTTGGATAACCTTTATCATTTAGGATTTGATATTTAGGTCTTTTATCCAGTTTGTGTTGGTTTTTGTATAAGGTGTAGGATCATTTCTGTTTTTTTTTTTTTTTTTTTTTTTTTTTCGTGTGTGTCCTGGTTATCATGAATTAATTTTGTCTGATTCATAGAATCAGAACAAGATAGCTTCCCCCCACCCCGCCACCACCCATCAGTGTTTTGGACGTTGCAGTCATGCAGTATCGTGTTACATAGTTTTGTTTGTTTTAGTTTCCATGTGGAGGTGGATAATGGAAGCAAGAAAAGTAAACCTGACTAAATAATATGAGTGAGGAGACCTCATCTGAAAGATGAATGGGAACATTCTGTGTCTCATGGACCCAATCTGACTTTTAGATTTTCATTTGCACAGTGAAGAGCATAAATGATTCTTCATCTTCCGTATCTGAAACTACACAGTTTGCAGGGATGTGACTTCTGTTGGGAGGGGACCACTATTGTGAGGCATTTTCCTGTCATTCTAGATGGGAGTGTTGAGAAGGAACAGAAAACAAGAAAATTAAATCCGAGGTAACAGCAAATAACAACAACAAAAATAAACGTGCACAAAGCATTGGTACAATTAAATTGTCAACTCTTTGTGGATTGATCTAAATTAAACAACCAGCCTTTTTTATGAAGGTAAATGTTTTGGGGTTATAATGGCCCAAACAGATGTATATCACATAAGAAAATAGAGACCTATGTAGATTAAATATATTTCAAAGACCCTTCAGTTAGTAGTTAGCTTAAAATAATTTTGTTAGGCTACAATTATGTTATCACTAAGAGATAGTATACACGTTATCCTTTTTTTTAAAATTTTTTTATTTAATATAACTGAGTGAAAATGTACATTCCCGTATAAATTTACATACCCACCTATATGCAGCTTCCACTGCTCTCCCTGCCCGGTGACAGCACACTATTCCTCTCTGCTCCATACATGTCTCATTCTCCCAACAGTCTCTTTTTTCCCTCCTCTCCACCCACTCTCCTTCCTCCAGCCAGAGGTCAGCAGGATGACATCCTATAGATGTATAGAACCACAAAGTGCATCCAATATATGGTCACTCAGCATCGCCAAGTCCAATCCATTCCTGTCTGAAGTGTGGACCTTCGTTACGATTTATGGTCAAGGGCAGCATCAGGGCAAGGGACCATGCTCCCAGGGGAACCCTGAAACCACTGGACCATCAATTGAGATCTTTTAGTGAGGATCTCAAGGTGCACCCCATTTTATTCTTGTGTTGCCAGTGAAACTCAACTTAGTGAGCTCCATCGTGGCTATCACTAGTGGTGGCCGGGCACCATCCAGTTCTTCCGGTCCCAAGTCGATGTAGGCACTTACTGCTGGGTCTCTTTGTCTTCTGGGTTGTCTTTCCCCCATGTCATTTTGGTCCACGGTGAGCATCCGTTCCTGCTGAGTTGGGACCATTTGCTGTGCCCTCGGATGGCAGCTTGGTAGCTTTTAAGACCCCAGATGCCACTCACCAACAGAGAGCCCTCTTAGCAAAACGCTAGTTGTGCCAACTGGCCTCGCTTACACCTAAGAGCATGGTCCCCCGCCCCCGCCCCAGCTACTCTATCCTTGCAATATGGGGTTAAGATGGAAGGAGTACTCATGTTATGTTTAAGTCCACTTAATATTGTTCTTGTTTCTAATGTGTGCTGTCACCGATTTCACCCAACCAGATACCTAGTAACTATCTAATCTAAACCCTCCCCCTACACATTATTCTTAATCCTCAGAATATATTAAAACTTTTTTAAATGAAAAAAACAAAATATAGCTTTTAGTGTTACATAAGGGGAAATATATATGAAATATATGAAAATATATGAAAGGTTAAGCACAGAGATGATTTTAGCACTGATATAACAAATATAATGACATACTGTGAAAAATAAAATTACAGACCAATATTTGAGGATAGTTATAGGAGTACAAAGAAAAAGAACTAATTCTTAGAGAGCGAGAGGGAGAAATATTTGGAGAATCACAACTGAATTCAAGAATGTCTAATTATAGAATTATAATGTATGATTTTTAATTGAAGAAAAATGTTAAATTGAGTGGAATTATATGAAATGGCTAATATGTGATCATTTTCAGGTATAGAAATGATAGTTTTAGATAACCCAAACTGACAGATATACAATAAAATATTCATTATTATGTTATTTTATTAAATTATTAGGAAAATATAACTGCAAACTCGCATGCCCTGAAAGTAGTTGCCTCTTCCCTCCTTTTTTCCCATTCTGCTTTTGTGTCTTCATCTTCTCCCCCCCTCCCCTTTTTATCTCTTTTTCTTCTCTCCTTGGGGTAGAAGCACTGCTTGTATCATTCCAGAAATTAGGATTTCACATTTATTGAATGTGCAATGAAAACAAACAAAAAAGCTGACTTTTTTCAGTTTGGGAATTATAAATGTTATTAATTTTACATAATAAGGCCAAAAAAGAAGTTAAATATGTGCCTGGTAACTGTAGAAAAAAATACATGTTTATATTTTTTGGTTATCTAATCAGTTTCTAATGCATGACTTAGTTTCAAATGCTTTTTGGAGCCAGTACATTTATAAGCAGGGGTTAAAATAAATAGTTTTATGTTTTCTGTGTAGAAATAACAGATAATTGACTAAATGCAGTTGTGGTCTCTAATAGTCCGCAGAGTCTCTGTTGTTTCCAATGAAGTCTTTCTTACTTTGGTTCTGAAGATGAAACAGTTTGTGCATTTTTGTTTGTAGCCTGACATTTCAGCGTTTCTACTGCTCACGTGAATCTGTCTTGCTTTAACCCAGGAAAGCGCTAACTGCTTTAACTCATAATGTGGTAACTAAAACATACTTGGCAGGCGTTTTTCCTCACTGAGGTGGTATTTGACCTTGAAAAACTCTGAGGCTCAACTCCCAGATAGAATTAAAATAACAAGTTCTTTTTCTTCTTTTCTCTAGTTGCTTCTTATTCCTTTTTAAAGTCATTTCACTCTTACAGTTTGAGTCTACCAGGTACTCCTTGGAAAATGTAGTTCTACTCTGTCCTGTAGTGTTGTTATGAGTTGGAATTGACTTCTGGACAATGGGCTTCACTCTTACATTGTTTTTATTACATCTGTCTGTATCCTGGAAACCCTAGTGGTATAGTGGTTACATACTACGGACGCTGACTGAAAGGTTGGCAATCGGAATTCACCAGCTGATTCTTGGAAACTCCACAGGGCAGTTCTGTCTGTCTGAAAGGGTCATTGAGTCAGAATCGACTTGATGGCAACAGGTTTTCTACCTATGTTCTATCTTAATTTTGTTGTTTTACTCTCCATTATAAATGTATTACATTCATTTAAATACTTATCAAGGAAACTTAAATAATTGAGAGTTGCTGTTAATGTTGTTATTTCTTTTTGCCTCTTTCTTCAAATGGAAGACATGTAATTCTGTTAGCTGAGAACCCAAGTTCAGGGGATAGTACTGTTGTGCTATAGAAGAACAGTGCCTGACTCATAAATATTTTTTAAAATAATATAGGGGTATCCCTGAACAATAAGTCCTTTTTCTAAAAATATTTAGATGTCTTTATCATCTAATTTTATCCTTAGGATCAAACCTCTGAGCTAGGCGGTATTTTACAGGAATCTCTACAGACACAATGAGGTTATGTAACAATTGTAACCATTAATAAGTAAGTGGAGATTGGATAAAACCTTAGGCCATTTGTTCTGGAATTTCTACTCTTAACTGTTATACAATAGTGGTAGTGTAGAGGCCAGTAAATTTTGTTTTATAAGCATTTGCTTAATTTTTTCTTTGACTTTCCTACCAAGGCATAACTAGTTAAAATGTTTAGAAAGCTATATTTGTAATAGTTATATGAAAGGTAAATAAATATTAAATGTAGCAATATCCTCATAGATAAACAACACTCTTGATTAAATATCTCAGGAATATTTATTCAATTTTTTTCTCTTAACAGGGCAGTATTTTAAATAGGAAAAATTGCCATTAAAATCATTTTTATGTAAGGAATGTATGAAAATAAACATAAGTTGTTATGAAGTAACAGCATAATTTTATTTGAAGACTTTTTGGCAACTGATAACAATAACATTCATATTAAACATAGTAGAAACCTATTATACAAGGTATTCAGTTTTGCTCACATCTACTTCTTATTTCCTTTGCTGCTTTGAAATAGGCGGTAGTGACAAGCTGCAGTGCATAGGGGTTTTTGGTCATAGTTGGTAACCTTTTTTCAGAAGGGGACAACCTGTATGATGCAGTGACACCAAATTGTCTAAAAAGACATTTACTTTATCCTTAAGTTTCACAAGTTATTTTTTTAAATATAGATTTACATTCTTTTAAAATACAACATTATCTTTCAAATAGCAGTTCAAACATTATAGTTAAAGCTGAAAGTTTACATTTTCATTTGAAGATAATTTCTCAGCAAACACTATGTTTTTCCAACAATAGTCACAAAAGAGAAGTTTTATATTCTGAATAAATTGATGGAAGTTTATATTTAAAACAGATATTCTGATTACAAGTCTTAGTTGTGGTGTCTTCATTTAATTCGCTTTGTTAACTTAAGAAGAAGGAAAATTCTGATTATGTGAGTAAAAGCTTTGAATGTAAACATTAAGTATTCTGAATCCAGTCACTTATCATGTGGTGATATTTATAGCTGACATTTCTTCGAAATTAGTATGTATGGTTAGTATGTCATATTTATTCATACTTAGCATATTACACATTTGATCTACCTCCTTAGAAAATTTAAAAAAAAATCTTATTTTATGTGAAAAAATTAACACCAAACATATCTTCTTAATTTAACAAAATAAAATTTTACATATTCTAATGTGTGATAACCACAAGCCATAGGGAAAAGTGCTGGACCAGATTCAAATTAGCCTTATTGTTCTATAATATCTTACTGGAGTACAAGGTTAATTAGTACCATAGGCAATATGCATTATTCATTACTGCAATCAGGCTTTTATTCTGCTGGGTCTTCATCGACTGCAAATTGTTGTTCTTCTTATAACAAAACCTTGATAAACTGTTGTCATATTTTAACTTTACTGAATTACATTGGTGACATATAGATTACCTTTGGTACTTTAAATGTGTTAAACATGGCGTTCTTCTAGAAAAACATGCAGTAATGCTGAAGACTAATGGTTTCTTCTAGATGAGGACATAAACATTAGATAGAAGAAATATAAATTGTTGTAACTTACCATAGTTTCTTTCAGTTATATTTAAATTTCTCTTTATGTGTCCTATAGTAAAAGATTCAATAATATGTTGATGGCAATGGTTTCTCATTAAATATTAGATATTCAGTGTTTTCCTACATATTTATAAAGTTATTAATTATTTTTCTCTTTCTTATTATAAACTACCTCAGAGACAGGACCTTGTATATCTAGTCCATTGCCATGTTAGTAGGTCACTATAAAATCATGACTGGCCTATTGCTTAGTTTTCATGAATTAAATGACTTTAAAGAACATGTATATATATATATTTGCCAAAAAAAGTCTGTTTACTGATAGTTTAACGGGAAGTTTTACTGTGGAGTTAAAAACAGAAAAAGAAGGTCTTCACTCAGCTGTGGTTCCTATTTTTCATTGTTCTGATACAGAGAGAGGGAAAGGAAGAATGAGGATAAGATAAAGCAAAATAGAAATAATTATTCATTAGGTAATTCAGAGTTGTTGAGTGAATGGATAGCTACTGTCCATTGTACAGCAGTGCAGACTGTTTGGTAAAGATAAGTAATTTTTTTTTTTTCCATTCAGTATTCTGAGGTCACCATTAAGATGACAGAGGAAGGGCACAGCTGCCAGGCAGTTGTAGGAGATATTAATATACAATCTTCTATACTTTCCTCAGACTGTGCAAGGTAGTTTCATAGATTTCTGTATTGCCTTCATTTATCTGGAGAGCAGTTATCAGAAAAGTTCAACTGCAGCAAAGTATTTCACCTTATTGCTTCTTGATAGTTTGTCCATAAACAAAATGCCTTTTTTTCCATAGAGTTAAGATTAGGAAAACTTTTTTGATTTGCTTTCCCCAATTACCATTCACACCTAATCTTCCAACAGTAATGACTCTGTCTTCTAGAGGAATAGAAAATATTTGGTGAATAAGGAATAATTGATTTTAGGTAATGAATTAGTTTTTCATCTAATTTAAGTATAAATTTAAAATGAAAAGATGTACACATATAGTTAAAAATATTTCCTTGCCTCCACCTAAGAATAGAATTGTAGCATTCAGAAAATTAGTTGTATGTTGTTTGTCTCAAAGCAGTGTACACACATTGTTGTTGCTTTCTTTCAGAACATGTTAAAGATTTCCTTTTATTTGCTTATTTTTATACTTTTCTCAGGACGTGTTTAACATACCCTAGACCCTGCATAGTTGAAGAAGACTGTTCCTACAGGCATTGTGCTATCTATAGCCAAAAAAAAAAAGTTATACAGAACACAGAAACATATATACAGGTTTCTAGAAATCAAAATATATATACTTTGTGCCTTTTTAGTTAAATTTTGCTAGTTTAAATGACAAAATTTCAAATGTCAGAAGAAATTACAAAGTAGTGCTAAAATTGTTGAACATTGATCTCATTACTTTAGTACGTTAACCATTTAGTTGTCAATGTAGAAGTCTTCCATTAAATTGATATTAAAAAAAAATGTTATGGTGTCAGTGAGTTAAATGTTTCCCACCTGTTTAATTGATTTAAGGAAGTAAAAACATATGGGTGTCTTTTCTAACATATCTGTGGCATTTATTTTTTGTAGTTAAGAAAAACAAGAATTATAAATGTTCTTTTATAGTTCATATATTTTAAAATGGATTACCTTTAATCTGCATTATCTGTGCAAGCCTGTGGAGTGAAATAGACTAGTGGAGTTTCAAAGAACACAGATTCTTTCAGAGACCCCAGATTGAATAATGAAGACAAAGATAGTATTTTAAATTCCCGTGTCTGCCAGGAACAGATGACCCAGGTGAATCACTTAACTCACTAACACCTTAGTCTTTCAGTTTTTGAAATGAGGGATAATGTTAGAATAAAACTTGTTGCTGTCAAGTTGATTCCAGCTCAAGAGTTAGCATAGTGATTTTCAAAGCTGGGCTTCCTGAACATTTGCTACTACCTCTAAATGTTTTTATTAGAATGTTCCCATTTATGTTTCAATTTCCATGACAATCTAAGGAAGTAACATAAGTATATACTAAAACTGAGGGCTAGCCAAGTAAAAAGTCTACCCTTGCATTTTCCAAAGTTAAATGACTGGAATCAAATATTTTTTATGTAATGCAGAACCAAGTTCAACCCAAAATATCATTATGCTCAATGCATGAGTGGAGGTTTCACAGACATTCAAAGATAAAATAGTTAAAATGGAATCACTGCTTTCTGTTGAACTAAAAAAAGGTCTCATTTTCAGATAGTGCAGTCAAAAAAGGCTATTTAATTTTAGCAAACCAGCTTATCATATTAATAAGTGCAGTTCATTTGCATTTTGTTGGTTTTGTTTGTATTCACTTTGTAAAATTAGTTTTATGTGTATATTAGCTGTAAGTTGATTTTTATTTTTAGATTTATAGTTGTATGCATATTAATACAATATTTTAAACAGATTTATATTGAAACTGTACAGATATGCTACTTTTCTTTTAAAAAAGTGGCTGAATTTTATTGAGATTCTGGAATTCTGTTCTAAAATTACCTGAGAGTCTTTTCGTGAAAGGATTTGATTATTATCAAGTCTAAGACTTGAGCTTATGCACATTTACTATCAACTCTAGATCTTTAATAGCATGGATCAAATTTTCTAATGGTAGAAACAATTTTTCTATCTTTATTTCATAATCAGTATTTGTACTTGTCAAAGTTAATTGACCTTTAAATGTGAGTCACTAGAGAATAATCTTTAACATTTGCACTTGTCCATGTCTGCATTGTTAGCCTAATTTAAGAGGTTCTGTTACTGTTGGTTTGAAATTACTACTCTGAAGAAACGCAGAATTTGTTTTACTTGTCTTAATTGGCCCATGATTCGCCAGAGATCAACTTTTTGAAAAATGGAAATGTTCAGCTTTGAATCACCCTGACTGGCAGTAGTAGAATTGATTTTGCAGAGTTTAAGACTAATATTCTGATGTGGGAAAAAACAAACACAGTGACAATAATCAGGAATTACATTCCAAATTTTATTAATAGAAAATGTTCACAAAATGTGAAACACAAATTTTATATGTGTAGCAAAACATCTCCAGTGTAATTTTACTACTTATTAATATCTATGCATCTCACATTGCAGCTACTCAAGGTAGCTTGAAATGCACATTTACAATATACATACTGTGAAAGTTGTTGCTTGCACTGGAGTTCACTCTGCCTCGTGATGACTCCTTATGTGCAGAGTAGCACTGCTCCTTAGGCAGCTGCTCCATAGGCACTTTTGGAAGCAGATTGCTGTGCCTGTCTTTGGAGGTGACTCTGGGTGGATTTGAACTGCCAATGTTTTGACTAGTAGTTTAGTGCCTAACCATTTCTACCATGTAGGAACTCTCACACTGTCTGTGTCTACATCTGTATACATATTGGCTTGCATCTGCATGTATCTACATGTATATCAATTTATATTGGTATTGATACAGATCTAGTCTCTACCTCTTTGCTTACACTGAATACACAAGACCTTGTTTTAGTCACCTGGTACTGCTCCAACAGAAAATGCCACGAGTGGCAACCTTCATGAAGAGACACTTTTATTGTCACAGTCCAGTAAGCCTCCAATCCGTTTACAAATTACAGTTCCATTCAACAAGAGAGGTTATCACAGTCCAGTGGACTGAGTCCAGATTCAAGGAGAGCAACTCAGTGCAGGAATTTCGGGTCCAAAGGATGTGCTCTGCTCGTGGTGCTGCTTTTTTGGTGGTGTGAGGTTCTCAGTTTCCTCTGCTTACTTCTGTCCCTTATGTCCCACAAATCTGTGACTTGAGTCTTGCCTCACCAACACACTGCAGCTCATTCTCCATCGTCAATGTCACAGACGCAGGATTCACAGTACATGGGAGGAATGGCACTCTATTGGGACTCCTAGCCAAATCAAATCAATACCTATGTTTTGGGGGGACACAGTTCAGTCCATGACATCTCTTCTTTTGGCTCCTTTAGGATCATATTACTAGAAACAAAATATATTCATTCATAACATAGCAACAGTCTTAAGTCCAAGTCCAAGTCCAAAATCCATAAATTTCTCCCCCCAAAATCAAACTTGTAACACATTCTTCCCATCACAGCAAAATCATAGAAGTCTTAAATCAGTTCCACGTCCAAATTCAAGAATTCCTCCCAACTGTGAAATCCAGAACATATGTTATCTTTCCAAAATACAATGGTAAAACAAGCAGACACGAATTACATTTTCATTACAAGTGGAGTAATTGTAGGGAAAGGTATAAGAGACGCCAAAGAAATGAAGAGAACACATTACTTTAGACTTCATGGCTTCAAAAACAACACTCCATACTTTGAGATGTTTTATAACTCTTCCTTTCAAACTACTGGTGTTGGCCTCACTCTCCAATTCTGAGTGGAGGCCCCTGGGCTTCAACTCCCTCTTCCAGGCCCACTTGGACAGCAACTCTGCCCCCTTGGCCTTAGGTGCACCCTAAGCCCAACTGAGTGGCAGTTGCATTCCCACTAACACAGAAAGCCCCCTGGCTCCACACTCTCATGGCCATACCTTCTGAGACTGAGGCAGCTCAGCCTCTCATTGGTTTCTGCTTCCTGTGGCCTCATGGTCTTGGCCTCAAGCTAACATCTGCCCTGCAGGGGCAAGTCTTCCAATGCTCCATAGCTCCACCAATTCAAGTCTCCACGTTTACCCCCCTCCATCAAATAGTCTCCTGTACACAGGTACTTAACTCTCTTGTTCAGTGGGTTAGTAAGCCTAGCTCGACCTATTCAAGTGCCTGCAGGCAGCCAACTCCACCAGGAGACCTCCTGTGCACAGGCATTCTGAATTCTCACTCGTGGGTTGGCTCCTGGTTCTGTTGCTGCCAGTTTGCTGCTGCTGCTGCTTTTCTCACTATGCTGCCTTCTCAGGTGCTAGCAGTTCTCTTGGGTTACTTCTTGCATCCATTCACAGTCTCAAAAACAACTTCGACATTTTAGGTATTTGTTAAAGCAGTACCCTACTCCTAGTACCAAATTCTGTTTTAGTCACCTGGTAGTACTCTGACAGAAAATACCATGAGGGGTGGTTTTCTGAAGAGACAGAAAGAGAAAGACTGAAGACACAGTCCAGAAAGCCACAAATCTGTTGACAAGTTACAAGTCCATTCAGTATGAGAAATCATTGTGTGGTAGGCCAAGAGTCCAAATTCAAGGAGAGCATCTCAGCACAGGAACCTCACACCACCAAGAGAGCAGCCCCGAGAGCAGAGCACATCCTTTGGACCTAAGGTTCCTGCGCTGAGCTGCTCTCCTTGAATTTGGACTCTTGACCTATCAAAGAGTGATGATTCCTCAAACTGAATGGACTTGTAACTTGTAAACGGATTTGTGGCTTACCAGACTATGTCAATAAAATTGCTCTTCAGGAAACCACTCACTCATGGTATTTTCTGTCAGAGAAGTACCAAGTGACTAAGATAAACTTTTTTTTTCATTCTATTTTGTCATAATTCAGTCATATTTATTAGGAACAATACTTGCAACATAACTAATCAGTTGAATTAGTAGAAATTTCACATTCTCACACCAGTCTACTTAGTCAGTTAATTTGTAGTTAAAGGAAAAAAAAATCTCATTGGAAGTGTTTTTTTCTTTTTTTCAAATAAAGTATAAAGAAGTTTTCTTTTAAAAGCTTAAGGGAATTTCTTCCTGGCTATATAGTTATGATTTATGTAGTGATTCCCTGTACACAGACCAAGAGACAGTACAAAAGAATGCTGTGTAGTTTAAAGTAGGAAAGGTGTGTGTTGGGTGTTGTATCCCTTCACCATACTTACTCAATCTGTATGCTGAGCAACTACTAGAGAAGTGGGACTGTATGAAGAAGAATGCAGCATCTTGGAGGAAAACTCATTAACAACCTATGATAAACACATGATTCAACCTTGACTGCTGAAAAGTAGATAATTTAAAGTGCTTACTGATGAAGATCAAAGACCACAGACTTCACTATGGATTATTACTCAGCATACAGAAAATGAAAATGCTCACAACTGAGCCAATAAACAACCTCATGATAAATGGAAAAAAAAATATTGAAGTTGTTAAAGATTTAATTTTATTTGGATACACAGTCAATATTCATAGAAACAGCAGTTTAGAAATTAAACAGCTTATTACATTGGGCAAATCTATTTAAAATGTTAAAAGCAATGATGTCACTTGAGAACTAAGGAGCTTCTGACTCAAGTCATGGTATGTTCAGTCACCTCATATACATGTGAAACATGGACAATAAATAAGGAAGGCAAAGAATAATTAATAGATTTGAATAATGTTACTGGCAAATAATTTTGAATGTACCATGGACTGATGGAAAAGCAAACAAACAAAATCTATTTTTGAAAAAGAACAGCTAGAATATTCCATAAAAGCAGGCATGACAAAACTTCATCTCATGTACTTGGGATGTGTTATTAGGAGGCTCTAGTCCTTGGAGAAGACTATCATACTTGGTAGAGAAATGATTTGATGGCACTTAACAACAACAGTGTAGCAGATTCTGTTGTAGACCAACCACATAAATATTTCCCACACTATGCTGCATTTTCTAGTTTAAAGTCTAATTGAAATTTAAATTACTGTAGTATTTGATTATTTTTAAAAGTAAACCTTTATAATTTTAATAACAAGCTTTAGCATTTTCCATCAATGTGGAGCTCTATATAAGAGAGGTACTACTACTAAAGGAAACATTAAACCGTTGGCTAATTCTAGTTTCACATTTTCTTTAGTTTGTTACTAACGTATTACCTGTGTGTTGATTCTGGATATTGTCTGTGTAGTTGTAGGTGGACCTGAAAGACATGTTTCCTATGGTTTCTTTCTGATAAAGTGACAAGGCTGCTTTTTAATATGAGGTAAGTGTATATATCTCAAAAAATATCTGGGGGTGGAGGTGAGCAATCTTAAGAAGACTTTTTTTTTTTTTTTTTTTTTTAATGAGAAACAAAATAAATAACATGGCAAGACTTAAAAGCCATAGTTTTGAAGAATGTGGTGATGGTGGATGGGTGGATATGTGAGTGGATAGGTAAACAACAACAAAAAACCCGCTTCATGGAGTTGAATCTGACTCATGGAAATCCTGTGATGGAGGAGAACTGCCGCACAGGGTTTCCTAGGCTGTCGTCTTTTCAGAAGCAACCAAATAGATCTTTCTCCCATTGTGTGGCTGAGGATTAGAAAACCGTACCTTTTGATTAGTAGCTGAGTGCTTAACCACTGTGCAACTGTGGGTCACTGATAGAAATATATGCAGAGGTAAACATTAAATATGTAGATGTAAAATCTGTTGCTGTTCAGTCACTTCCAATTTATAGTGACTCTTCAGGACAGAGTAGAACTGCCCATAGAGTTTCCATGGAATGGCTGGTGGATTTGAGTTGCTAACCTTTTGATTAGCAGCTGTAGCTCTTAATCACCACACCATCAGTCCTTTAAATATGTAGGTATAAGCCAAGCCAAGTGCCGTCGAGTCAGATAGGTATGTTGATACGTAGATAGAGACATCTATTCTCATTGTTAGTCTCAAGTCATAACAACCCTAGAGTACAACAGGATGAAACCATTTGTCCTGTGCCGTCCTCACATCACTGCTATATTTGAACCTATTTTTGCAGCCAGTATGTCAGTCTGTCTCATTGAGTGACTTCCTCTTTTTGACTGACCCTCATTTTACCAAACATGATATCCTTCTCCAGGGATTGATGTCTCTCTGCTAGCATATCTAAGCTATATGAGATGAAATCTTGTCATCCTTGCTTCTAAGGAGCATTCTGGCTTTACGTTTTCCAAGAAGAGTTTTGGTTCTTTTTGCAGTCCATGTTATACTCAATATTCTTCACCAATACCATAATTCGAAGGCATGAGGAATAAGTGGATAAGAAGTAACACGGACATTCTTTGAAATTCTTTATAACTAACTTCCACTTAGTTATTTGATAAACATTAATTGAAACCAACTAAGTGCTAGATAATATTTTACTAATTTGGGGAAAAGCAAAGATGAAAGAAGAATTAATGATCCCTGAGTTCCTGGAGATTGTTTCTACTCATATCTGTAACTTATCAGACAGGTATGACAGAAATGTAACAGACTTCTTTTAAAGGTACTTGAAAATTACTGCTAAATACACATTTTCCGTTTGACCTTCTTTGGTTTAACTGAGTTATAGAAATTCTGGCTAGATTTCTATTCATACTTTGGAGTCCAGGTAGTTATATTTCTTCATGCATTAATGTTTCTGTCTAAAAGTTAAACAGCTGTTGTAAGTAATTTAGCCTATTTGAAATTAAAGTATGAATAATGGCATATATGCAGTGTTTGCTTAAATCTTTATTATAGACAGAGGACTAATAGGCAAATTGAGCTTAAATTATAATTATGTAAATTAAGTGAAGTGGGATGGCTTTTTCTGCATTAGTCTCTAAACAACACATCAATTACTTATAAGCATCAATAAATGTCTGGTAACTTCATATATTATTGTTATACACAAATATATCAGAATCATTTGATACCATAAAAATGATGTAATCATTTCTGATACATAAATGCTTTTGAAGCACTGTGTGGTGGTTACAAAAATGAATATAACTAAAAATATTAAATAACATTTCTTGCAAATGCTGAGGTTGAGTAGATAAAAATGATCCTTCAAAAACAAAGATTCTTAATATAAATTTTGAAAAGCAATAATGTTTGGTTTTTATAAAATTTAGTCTTAAATGAAAAGATAAAAAAATAGTTTCGTGAAATTAAGCCCACATCAGTGTTTCAAAGTTAAAATAATATTAAATATGTATGTGTGTGTGTGTGTATATATATATACACACACATTTAAAGCTCTACTTTGAGAAATATTGCATAGCATATGCTTTATTCTTTTATTGAAAGTTAAAGCCATATTCAAACATTCTGTCAACAGCAGTGCTGGCAAGTTTTACGTGTGTGAGAAAAAGGAGGTTTCTTTGGCATTCCCAAGAAGTATAAAATATATGTCCTTTCTGTGTGGAGAAAGAATGTCATTCAAACTGATGGACATGGTGTAAGGAGACAAGGGACTGAGCATTTGCATCCAGTATGAAGTCAAGGTCTCACCTCCCAAAGGTCTGCTCCAAATGCTGCCTGTCCTAACTTCAGAAAATTTTCTTGTATGTCTAGGGAAAAAGAACTCCTAAGGGGGTCGATTTATGTAATAAGTGACAGTTCAAAGCAAGGAATAAAGAGAATATTACAAAGTTTGTGATGAATAGCAATAATTTTGGGTTCTTTATATTTTTATAATAAAATATATAATTTAGAGATTATTTAGAAATAGTATATCTCTTATTTGAAAACTTCAGTGATTGGCCTCTGTATTAAAACAATGGCTCTTGACGTAGATGGTATCATTATGTTTAAATACACATTTTGTTTGCTTTTGCTGTTTTACATTCTGTAGAGTACACCATTCTGTGTCTACTTGCTCCTTTAAGTGCCCAATACATCAGATACATTCAAGTCAGAGACAGATAATGTGCTTTTTACTGATTCATCCCTCCTAAAATGGCTAGGTTCTTATTTTCCTGATCTTACCCATTCCTGTGACTAAAAATATTTGATGCTACAATTTACAGCTTGCTGCTTTTTCGGGGGATGGTATTTATCCAAATTACATCCCTGAACTAGACTCTTCACTGTGTTTCTAGGAGTGAAAATATTGTTTAGGAAACCAGGTATTTCAAGTGTTGCAATTTCCTCAACTCTGATCTTGAACTGAATGAAGGTGAGATGCCAGAGAGACAAGTTGAAATTACATGTGGTTTACTGGAAAAGTCAATTGGCAATGAGAGTTTTAGAGCAACATTTAGCATTACTTGAGCATAACTAGAATGTTCCACCACTCTCTGAGAGCACAGTTTTAATGGTGACATCATATTTCACTATGTGTATATCCTGTCACCAAACAGTTGCCTTCTCATTGATTCTAACCTACATGTGTCACAGTAGAACTTTGCTCCATAGCTGATTTTTTGGCAATAGTTCACCGAGACTTTCTCCTGAGGCACCTGTGTTGTATGTAGACTTGAATCTTCACCCTTTGGGTTAGTGGCCAAGTAAGTTAACCCTTTATACTTTTAGTAATTTATTTGTCCAGCTTCCTATTATCAGACATTTAGATTACTTTGTCATCTTTGTGGAATAAAATTTCAGTAAATTCTATTTACATGAATATTTGTTCATATCTCTAATTATGTCCTTAATGTAGAATCTTAGTAATATGACAGTATATGTTCCAAAACTTTTGAAATATATTCAAATACTCTCATCAGAATTGTTGTCACAATTATTATTGCATGAATAAAAAATGAAATCAAAGCCACACTATTTTTTTCTAATTCCCCAACATACATTTGTCATATTTCAGATATATAAGCAAAGACAAACTCTTCATCAGAAACATGGATTTAGAAGAACAATTACTACACAAACTTTTCAACTAACACATGGCTCATTATACTATAAGAGGTGACAGAAATTGACAAGCATGTCTAATTATCAATAATCTTTCCTATTATTTTACATATTACTGGAATTATTCTTACTCAGACATTTTTGATATGATTAGAGCTTAAGTTTAATATTACTGAAATTATTCATGCACGGAAGCTTTTAGATGTGATTGGAGCTTCGGTTTAAATACCCAGCCTCAATTCTGTTTTTAAGCCCATGTTTACTTGTAGAAGATCTGCATTAGACAATGACTGATACATAAAAATATCAAGTAACTAAAATAAGTGTGATGCTATCTAGTTTTCCAGGTCTGAAATAACAAAATAACAGAAAAGGGTAAATTTAGAAGAAATTTACTTTCTCACAATTCTGGAGCCTAAAAGTCCAGATTCAGAGCATCAACTGGACTGTGCTCACTTTGTGTTGGACATAGGGTAAGATTCTTGTCTGTTTCAGCTTCTCATACACCCGGTTGTTTCCTGGAGTTCCTTGACTTGTAGATGGTTCCTCACAGGCTGCCATCCCTATGTGTAACCCTGGTTCCATGTCTGTTCTCCCTGTTATAAAACACCACTTCAGAATTACAACCAGAATACTCTTCAGAAGCCAGGATGGGGACTTCATCTCACATACTTTGGAATGTTATCAAGAAGAGCCCATCTCTGGAGGAGATCATCATGCATGGTAAAATAAGGGTCAGCAAAAAAAGAGGAGGAGTGTCAAGGAGAGAGATCGACACAACGGACACAACAGTAGGCTTAAGTATAACAAAGACCAGACGTGTTTTGTTGTGTTGTACACAGGATCGCTAGAAGTTGGAGCTGACACCAGCAACAGCAACAAGAAATTAAGGCTAGGACCCACCCTGTTTTGGTATGCTCTCATTCAGTTTAAGGGATAAAAGGAAAATTGTATTTCCAAACAAGGCGATGTTCACAGGTACAGGGCTTAGGATGCTTGAGATTTCAACATACCTTCATACCTTTTCAAGGGACACAGTTCAACCCGTATTGCTGTCATTAATAAATAATAAAATTCATATATATGTGAGTGTGGCCAATACACCATATATATATGTGTGTGTGTGTGTGGTGCATATATGGTGTATATGTATATATATGTATACACACACACACATATATATATGTATATACACACACTTGAAAACTAGTCATAGAATGGTTTGGAAAGAAAACTTTCTGAAGATGAAGGCAACCCTTTGCAATATTGCTGTGTACCTGGAAGTAAACAATGTCATTTAGGGTTGAGATTTAAAAAGGAACATGGAATAGGAGAAATCCATCATTTTTGGGAAAAAAAAAAGTTTCCAATGGGTGAAAATAAGCAAAAGCATACTTCTGTTGTGGGGGGAAAGATCACAAAGTTTACTAAAGCTAAACTAAGTTTTATTTGGCATGTATTCAAGAAGGTACAAGTAGGAAACGGACGAGTGTGCTACTCGAGCCAGGCCATGTCTTCTCGAGTCCGAGGGTTACAGAACAAACAAGAACAGGAAAACAGAAAAGCACCCTCCCGTAGCCCTATCTGTTAGAGTCTACAGAATTTTGCTGAATAGACTAGAATGGGAACATGGACAAGCATGATGCCACTGCCACGTCTGCCCAAGTCCAGGAAATATCAGAGAATAAGCAAAAATGGGAAAATGGACAAGTATGCTGACACAGCTGTGTCTGCCCGAGTCCAGAAAATACTGCAGAGCTGTCAGTGTACACAACTGAGCCAAACCATTGAAAGCTTCACCTTTTCACAGATTGGTTAGAAACTATTATCCTGCATTTTGAATCATCTTTCGTAACGATCATTAGTACAGTTTTCTGTAATAACAGCACAAAGGGTCTTCATTGGTCCAGCCAATTTTCTATTCACTAATTGCCACTAGAAAAAGATGTATGTGTTCTGTTTGATTGACTTATATGAAAAGTTTCCTAAACGATATTTTCCAGTAGTATCTTAGCTACTGTCTTTATGCCTCAGGGCCCAATTGATGTGTCTTTGTGAGTCCTTGTGATTCCAGCTCCAGCTGGGTCATATTCTCTATACCTAAGGACAGAGAATAGTGACTCCAGCATTGTTTCCTTAAAGACTTCATGGTACAGAATTTAGCTCCGGAGTTAATTTTATTTTGTATCCATCAACTTCTTCCTTGTTTAAGAATGTACAAATTTTATTTTCCTCAGAGCTCTATAAGAAGATCATGTTTGAATCACAAGAAAATGATTCATATTCTGTAGTTGTATTGACATTTGGAATTCACTAAATACTTCAGTAGGGTCATGGATTATTTCTAAAGATATCTTCAGCTGTAGGAGCAGAAGAACAATATTGAAATTAAGGTACTCTAGCTCTTTGTGCATCAGGCTTTGATTGCAGTATTTTTTTATTATTCAAAAAATACTTTAAAAAAGTTAGGAATGGTGTTGTCAAAAGCAGATATTACTTAAATTGTTTTGGAAAATTACATTTCTACCGCAGGTAGGAAAGATAATACAGTTTCAGAAGGTTGCTTTAATTTATTGATTGCCAAGCCAAGCCAAGTGCCCAGTGTAATTTGACTTTAGACAGAAATACTGGACCAATATCATGGAGCTGTCAAGAAACAACCAGAATTTAGATGACAAAAAAAAAAAAACTAAAAAAGTAAAGACAGATGCTATATCTGACCAAAAATATAAGAAGTAAAATATATTCTAATCTTCGAAATCAACTTATGTTAAAAAAAATGAATAAATTCTTGTGAATACCACAGTTATAAACTAGGAAACATACTTGAAAACATGGGTGAAAATGGCAGACTGTTATTTTTTAAAAGCAAACTTTCCTTTAAATCTTTTTAACTTACTTATTTTTAAAATCTTTATACCTTGATACTGTGAAGCATAAGAGACATCATAAAGATGGGAACTATTAACAGTTTCATTTGCTTTCTAAAACAATTCCATATGTTAAATCTCAAAAAGAAACATTAAAATAGTCCTGCTTTCATGTTTGTGATACTACCTTTGATCTGTTAGTTCTGTTTTGAATACATATTGAATTTGAGTATTTAGGAAATAAAGAGGGTATTGGTGGTTGGTTCGGTAGTAGAATTCTTATGTACAATGCAGGAGACCTGGACTCCATTCCTGGCCAGTAAACTACATGGTGATCACCGTTGTCTCTCTACCACTGGAGGCTTGAATGTTATAATGTAGAACCTATTTTAGCAGAGTTTCCAGACTAGGAATAAAGTCCTGGTGACTTACTTCTAACAGTCAGCCAGTGAAGCATTAATGCATCACAAGGGTACAATTTGAAATACTTTATGGGGCTGCTTCAAAACTATGCAGTTTCATGTCTTTGGGCTTGGGGTGGCTATGCATATGTATGTGGAGGGAAATGTGTACAACTTAATAGCTAGTAACAACAAGGGAATATAAATTTGTTGATAATGTCTTTTTACTTGTATGTGAGCCAAATGCATTTTACTTCTAAGGAATCAACGTCGCTTGAAGTTGATCATGCAGTGCGTTTTAATCACTAAGCTTTTATTCTTAAAGTATGCTTAAGGTATTCTCCCTGCTCCTGTTTTTACCATTGTACTGCTCTAATGGAAAGCTTAGTGGCATAGCAGTTAAGAACAGTGGCTACTAATGAATGGCATTTTGAATCTATCAGGTGTTTCTTGGAAACGGTTGTTAGGGGCCTTCGAGTTAGGCTCAACTCATAGTGAGCCTATGAACACTGCCCACTCTTGCACCATGTCCACTACTGTTTTTATGCATAAGCCCATTGTTACGGCCACTGTGTCAATCCATCTCATTAAAGGTCTCCCTCTTTCTCGCTGACCCTCTACTCTACCAAGCATGATGTCCTTCTCCAGGGACTGATCTTTCCTGACAACATGTCTGAAGTATGAAAGATGCAGTCTTGCTGTCTTTGCTTCTGAGGAGCACTCTGGCTGTACTTCTTCCAGAGCTGATCTGTTCTTTTGGCTGTCCATTGTACATTCAGCATTCTCCTCCAACACCACAATTCAAAGGAATCTATTCTTCTGTCTTCTTTGTTCATGGTCCAACTTTTGCCTGCATGTGATGCAATTGAAAATACTGTGGCTTGGGTCAGACGTATTTTTGTCTTCAAGGTGATGTTTTTGGAAACTATTGGCAGTTTTATCCTGTCTTACAGGATCTCTATGAATCAGAATTGACTCAATGGCAGCAGATTTATTTTACTACTTTAGTAAATATATTTCTCTCCTTTCTTACTGTACTACTTTCTTAAATGAATCAATATTCTTTTTTATTTTTGTCATCCTGCTGTCCTGCTTCAGTGGTTCTGGATGTGGTAACAGTCCACCTGGAACTTTTTTTTTTAATTTATTTTTATTTTTTTATTTATTGTGATTGAGGGAAAGGATACAATCTGATTTAAATTTGCATGCCCACCTAAGTGCAACTCCTGCTGCTCTCTTTGACTGGTAACAGCACATTCTTCCTTTCTGTTCTATACAAGTCATAACCTCTTAACAATCCCCTGTCCCCCCTGCTCCACCCTCTCCACTATCCTCTAGTAAGAGGCGAGTTGGGCGACATCCTATAAATACATAAAACCATAAAGTGCATGCAATATATGGTCACTCCATGTCACTGAGTCCAAACCATTCCAGTCTGAGAAGTTGACCTCAATAATGATTTATGATTAAGGGCAGACTCAGGTCTAGGGGCTATGCTCCAGGGAGCTCCTAGGCTTTTGGACCATCAATTGTGGTCTTTTAGTGGAGTTTTCAGGGTGTACCCATTCTCATTCTCGTATTGCCACTGGAACTCAATTTTGTGAGCCCCGTCACAGCTGTCACTGAAGGTGGCTGGGCGCCATCTGGTTCTTTTGGTCGCATGTTGATGTAGTCACTCATTCACAGGGGTCTTTCTGTCCTCTGGGTTCTTTCTCCTGTGTCATTTTTGTCCCTTTTGATCATCTGTTCTGGATGAGTTGGGTCCAACTGATGTACCTCAGATGGCAGCTTGCTAACTTTTAAGACCCCAGACACCACTGGGGTCTTAAATATGGGGTGGGTAGGACTCTCTTAGCAATAGGCTAGTTGTACCAATTTGCCTCAGTGTCTTCTGAAAGCATGGTTCCCAGACCCCCGACCCTGCTACTCTGTCCTCACCCATTGAGTTAAGATTGGAAGAGTTTTCAGGTTATGTTGAAGTCCACTTAAATTAATCTTCTTCCTAATGTGTGCTGTCACTGATTCACTCAACCAAATTTCTATCAACTACCTAATCTATAACCAGCCCTTTCTTTCCCTCCCTCTCTCCTCTACCTTGCAGCCTTCAAAGAGTCTTGTCTTCAGTGTGAGTCAGTTTTCAAGTCCTTGAAGTAGGGGTCTCACACCATATTTGTCATTGTGCTGCTGACTAATTTCACTCTACATGATGGATGGAAAGTTCTGTGTATGCCAATGAGGTCTAGTTGGTTAATTGTCACAATAAGGTCTTCTGTGCCTTTATTGAGCTTTTTTTTTTTAACAGTATAATGTATTTTATCTGAGATTAGTATTGCCACACCTGCTCGTCCTTGTACAGTGTTAGCTTGGTATATATTATCCCATCTTTTAATTTTCAGTTTGTTCGTATCTTTAAGTCTAAGGTAAGTTTCTTGTAAGCAGCCTATAAACGGGTCATGTCTGTCACTTGTCGTCTCTTTACTGGAGCATTCAGTCCATTTACCTTCAACGTATTTATTGATGGGTGTGTGTTTAGTGCTGTCATTTTGCTTCATTTTATTTTTGTGTTGACTCTCTGTTGCTCTTACCATTCTGTTTTGGGACATTCTCTCCTTTAGGGATTGGTTTTTCACCCTTTTCTGTATTGGTTTTGTGTTTGCTTTGTGTTTGCTGAGATTCCTGTATTGCAGTTTTTGTTTTGACATGTTTCTTTGTTGTGCTTTGCGGCTACCTCTATGATGCCCCTTAATAATGTATGTTTAAACCCGATCTTAACTTCTAAAAATCGTATAAACTTCCTCTCTATCTGGATGGCCTATAACTACTATAATATTTTCCTCTTTTTAATGTGATGGTATTGTAGTTTTCATGATAAGATCACTGTACCACTCCTTTTGGTATTATAGCGTTGGTTGGGGTTTTGTGCCTTCCCTAACTGAGTACATTTCTGGATGATGTGTCCTGTACTGTCTCCTAAAATATAGAGTTAATGGTTTTGTTCTTCTAAGCTAAGAGCTTCTTTCAGTATTTGGTTTGGTTTCAACAAAATCTCTGAGTTCATCTGCGAAGATCTTAATATCATTTTCATATTTGAAAAAGACAGCTTTGCAGGCTATGTAATTCTTGCTTGGAAGTTTTTCTGCTTCAGGTCTTTGAATGTGCCACCCCATGCCTCCATGCCAACATGATTTCTGCCAAGAAGTCAGACAAAAGCCTACAGGGCTTCCCTCTGAATGTCAGTTTTGCTTTGGGTCTCATTGCCTTTAAGAATTTCTGCTTATGTTTCATTTTGTTAAGCTTGATGTAATATGTCTTGGAGTATTTCTTTTGGTGTCTGTATTGCATGAATATGCATCATGTTATCTGAGTTCTCCTCTCTCATAATTTCTGGGATGTTTTCTGTCAGCAAGTCAGCAACAATCCTCTCTGTATCTTCAGGTGTCCCTTCCTGTTCAGAAACTCCAATTAATCGTAGATTGTTCCTCTTGATAGAGTCCCACATGTTTCTTCAATTCTCTTGTGTCTTTTCTCTGATTTCTCCTCAAAAATTCTAGTGTCAGTAGTTCTGTCTCACAAGTCAGAAAGTCTGTTTTCCATTTGTTCAATTGCATTCTCTTGGCTTTGAATTGAGTTTTCTGATTCTTTCATTTTGTTATTGACCTGTAGGATTTCAGAATACTGGAGTTCTATCAGTTTAAACAGCTTCCTTAATTTTTCATTTTGGTATGCTAAAATTTGTATAATGTCTGGGAGGGCTCTCTATATAATTCTTTTGTACTCAACCTCTGAAAGTTTGAGAAAGGCTTCTTCATCTGGGAAGTTCTTTGATTCTTTCTTGTTGGAGTTTTATGGAGCCATGATTGGATTTTTCCTTAAGTATTGGGCCAAGGTCTGTTGCTTTTTGGGCATCTAGGGGTTGTTTAGTTTCTCTGGTGTTTCCTTAATAGGAGCTGAAGTAGAAGTAGAAGTTGTGTACTCCAGCAAATGGGCCCAGTGGAATCTCTGTGATAGCAGGCACCACCTTCTAGCTGGCAAAGGCATGACCCTACTGCTGGAGTCACTGGGAGGCTGTCAACTGATCCTGCATTGTGGGTCAGTCAAGATTCGAAGAGATGCCATCAGGCTGCACCACAAAGATAAAAGCTATCTGACAGCTTCCATAAACAGTCAGGCTGTCAGGTGTGCAAGCCTCTCTTTCCAGGTGGTTGTGGAGGTACCTCTATATCTGTACCTAAATGCTGTGATCTAGTTCAAAGTACAGACAGGCTACTGCCCTGCTGTCATCAGGTGCCAGGCACTAGCTGAAGGGTAAACTGTGCTAAACACAGCTTTTCTTCTGGGGAAGCACTCCCTAGGCTGGCACTGCCTCCTAGCCTGGGAATTAGCTCCCACTGAGGCCTCCATTTGAGTAGATCCGCTTCGCAGTTGGACAAAACAGCATCCCACAGAGGCTTTCCGCCCCCTGGAAAATAGCTGACTCAATGGCAGAGGTTCAGAAAGAGGACTGGAGGGGCCATGGTGCTTGGAGTCTAGAGCCAGGCTCTGAAAGTGTGGCTGTTTCACCCGCTGGTCACATCAGCAGTGTGGTAGAGCTTTGTTGCCAGTTAATCTCAATCACTGCTACAGGCTAACAAAAAGGAAAAATGTTTAAGCTGGTAGTTACCTTGAGTCCGTGAAAGCTGGCCATTCAACAAAGTTTGAGGACAGCGAAAGAGAAGAAATTTCCCTTTCAGTGGCATGTGATCTGAAATAACAGCCCTATGCCATGTCCTAGGGCTCACTGGGTGTCCAGAAGGCTCCATTTAATTATCAATCCTGGCCTTAGTTTTTGGAATGAGTTAAGGATTCCACCATCTTGACTCTGCCTCTCTGAATAAATATTCTTGTAAATAATTTTTCCACATGCTAAATTTGGAGGATGATAAGAAAAATATGATAAATTAACTCAATGAAGAATTTTCTGTTTATAGGTTTTAAATGAAGAAACTATGATCACAGAGTGGAGGTAAAAATCATTCCAATATTTTAACATATACAGACAGTGAAATGGTGCCTAGGACATTTATGTTTTATTTTCAGAGATAGATTGTTACAGAACAGTGATAATTAGTATGTTTTCTGCCTGAGAAGGTGATGTCTGTTGTTTAGCTGATCATTATCCTAGAACAGTGCTTCTTTCTGTCCTAGAGCAAGGATACGGATGCTTGATAAGGGCTGCTGTAGACAAGCATTCAAATGTATATGAGGGTAGAATATAGAAAAATAGTTTAAAAACAACAGCAACAACACAGAAGGCACTTACCCTAAAACCCATGAGCTAACATAGCAGACACTGACCGTATGTCTGGATTCAGAATGTTGAATGTTACCTTTTGATTTAGTATGACTCCTTGATTTCATTAGTGCTGCCCTGAGATGGAATAAAGTAATCTAATAACATCTGATTTTAAAGCTTTCTGAGTCTTAATACTTTATGACTTGCCTAAGGCTCTGACCTTGATGTAGTTGAAATTAAGAATGTTCTTACGGTTTCACTCAGATCTTCTGTTGGACATTTTGGACTCTGGATATTTTCTTTAGTTAGAGAGGGTGTCTTCTACAGCAAGAAGATTTTGAAATTCTGTCAAATATTTAATTAAATTCTATTTCATTTTATCTCCAGGAAAGAAAGAAGAGAGTGAAGTAAACCAAAGACAGAGAATCATTGTGTTAGGGATCATAAAATTAATCTATTGTCTACTTCTAGATATTTAATTTTACCAGTATCAGGCTGTTTTGACTATTATGGCAGTGTAATAGGTTCTAAAGTTGAGTAATGAGAGGCCCCCCAGTATGTTCTTCTTCTTCAGTAGTGCTTTACTTATCCTGGGCTTCTTCCCTTTCCAAACAAAGTTGGTAATTTGGTTCTCCATCTCATTAAAAAAAATGTCACTGGAATTTATATTGGGATTGCATTATATAAATAGATTGCTTGGGGTAAAATAGACATTTTCACAACTTTAAGTCTTCCTATCCATGAGCAGGGTAGGTTTTCTCCATTTATGTAAGTCTCTCTTGGTTTCTTGTAGTAAAGTCTTGTAATTCTCTTTGTAAAGGTCTGTTATTTCTCTGGTTAGATTTATTCCTAGTTACTTTGTCATAGGGGCATAGTAAATGGAATAGATTTGGTGATTTCTTCATTAACAATCTCATTGTTGGTATAAAGGAATCCTACTGGTTTACTTATCTTGTATCCTGAGACTTTGCTGAACTCTTCTATTAGTTTCAGTAGTTTACTTAGGGATTCTTTAGGGTTCTCTGCATATACAATCATATCATCTGCAAATAGGGAGATTTTTACTTCTTTGCTGATGCAGATGCCCTAGATATTTAATTTTTGAGTTGAAATGGTAAATCTTCTACCCATAGTAAATATAAAACCTTCTTTTGTTTCAGGCATTTACTTGTGTAAAAAAAGGGAATGACTTATGGTAACATTTTGTTTATTTTTCGTGTGTGAACTGTCTTGTCATTTTTAAATATATGTTTTGAATAAAAGAATTTTGTGTTTAATCAGCAAAATTCACCCTGCTTTAATGGCTTTTAGGGGAAACCGTGCTGGCATAGTGGGTAAGTGCTATGACTGATAACCAAAAGGTTGACAGTTTGAATCCACTAGATGTTCCTTGAAAACTTTATGAGGCAGTTCTGCCCTGTTCTATAGGGTCACTGTGAGTCACAACTGACTCGACCACAGTGGGTTTGGTTTTGGGTTTTAAATCACCTGGTCCAAATTAAAATTGCTTTGTAAATTTTGATTGTGCCTTCTACAGCACTGAATTTTAAATCTGAAATGAAGAATTGCCTTAATAACTTGGAGGGGGTTATCTGTAAGCTTTATTTTAATAAAACACTGATTTATTTTTCCTTTTATGATGCTTAATTGTACTAACTAGTTCACAGAAGTACTTTTCCCTGTCTTACTTTATAGCATATTGATTTATAGTGTGTTGTATGCAAGCATTTTGATGTGATGCTCAGTAGAGTGGATTGGCACAATGAAAGGATTTCATAACAGTCCTTCAGCTAGTAGCTAAAATGCCATGCCCAAGCCAGGTTGAGATCACCAGATCATCAAGGCATTTTCTTTGAGGGCTATTTTTACTATCAAGGAGGTTTGAAATCCCCCTAGGCTAATTCTGAGGAGGGGCAGTAGCTGATACGCCTACTCTGCAACCTTGGTTCCTTTCCTCCTGCAAGAGCTTCACACTTGCTTGAGGCTTAATATGTTACTACTCACCTTGGGCCACCTTATGTTTCTACTGCTTAGGGTGTCTATGAGTTAGAATTGACTTGATGGCAGCAGGTTTGGTGTTTTTTTTTTGTTGTTGTTGCTGCTTTTTTTTATCTTCTACTTAAGACAGGGAAATAATTGTACCATTTACTGTTTATCTCAAACTGAGGGTTGTATCCTTTCATCACATCTATTCAGTCTGTATAAACCGAAACAAAAGCAAACCCACTGCCACTGAGTAGATTCTGACTCATAGCAACACTAGAGGACAGAATAGAAATGCTCCATAGAGTTTCCAAGGAGCACCTGACAGATTCAAACTTCCAACCCTTTTTGGTTAGCAGAGATAGCACTTAACCACTATGCCACCAGGGTTTCAAACACACCCACTGAAGTTGAGTCAGGTCCAACTCATAGCAAACATAGAGGTCAAAGTAGAACTGTTGCGTAGAGTTTCCAAGGAGTGCCCAGTAGATTTGAACTGTTGACCTTTGGTTAGCAGACGTAGCACTTAACCCATTATGTCACCAGGGTTTCCATTCAATCTATGTCCCAAGGAAATAATATGACAACCTAGACTATATGAGGAAGAATGTGGCATCAGAATTAGAGGAAGACTCATTAACAGCCTTCATTATGTAGATGATACACTTGCTGAGGGTAAAGAGGACTTGAAGCACTTGTAAAGATCAAAGACCACAACCTTCAATTTGGTTGCACCTTAATATAAAAGACAAACAAACAAAACAAAACAAAAACCACTGCCATCAAGTCATGATCGACTCATAGTGACCCTGTAGGTCAGAGTAAAACTGCTCCATAGAGTTTCCAAGGAGCACCTGGCAGATTTGAAGTGCCGATGTTTCAGTTAGCAGATGTGGTACACGTTAACATGAAGAAAGCAAAACTCCTCACAACTGGACCGCTAAGCAACATCATGACAAATGGAGAAAAGATTGAAGTTGTCAAGGATTTCATTTTACTGGGATCCATAATCAATACCCATGAAAGTAGTAGTCAGGAAATCAAATGACCCGTTGTGTTAGGCAAAGCTGCTGCAAAAGACTTCTTTGAAGTGTTTAACCACAAAGAGTCATATTTTAGACTAGGATGCATCTGATGCAAGTTATAGTATTTTTAATTACCTTATTTGAATGTGAAAAGTGCACTATGAATAAGAAAGACTGAAAAAAGAATTGAAACCTTTGCCCACTTCGGTGTGGGCAAAGAATATTGAAAATAGACTAGCAAAAGTATGAACAGATCTGTCTTGGAAGAAGTACAACCAAAATGCTCTTTAGAAAAGCAAGGATTGTGAAATTACATCTCACATAGTTTGAATGTATTATCAGGAGGGATCAGTCCCTGGAGAATGATGTCATGCTTAGAAAAGGAGAGCATCAAAGAAAAAGAGGAAGGCACTCAATTAGATGGATTGACACAGTGGTTGGAACAATGGGCTCAGTCATAGTGACTGTGAGGGTGACACAGGAACAGGCAGTGTTTCTGTTATACATCTAGTTGCTGTGAGTTGGACTGACTAGAGGGCACCTACCAACAAAATCTCAGACTTTCCATGAATTTGGATGCTTTGTCAGATCTAAGGACTGGATTTATCTTCCCCATTGACATGTATCTGGCAATTTACTAAACCTCTCTGTCTAACAGTTTCCTCATTTGTTGAAGGTAGGAGTGGGATGAAGGAGAGGGAATATTCCCACTCATGTTGCTTTCCTGAGAGCTAAACAAAATTTAAAAGAAAATTTAAACTAGTCTTAGAAAAATGTGCTTGGATAATACGTGAGTGAATGAACCAAAAGTAAATTGGTAGAAAATGACTTAATGTCAATTTTAAAAAGCATTATTTCTTCATCTGGTTTCTTAAATATTTTGTTTGTGGTTAAAAGCTTTTTGTATAAACTTATTTGAATATGATGAGCCTAGCCTAAACACGGGTGCAGTGTGGTTCAGTGGTGGAATTCTTGCCGTCTATCCTGGAGACACAGATTTGATTCCCTGTCAGTGTATGATGGCCACAACTCATCTGTCAGTGGAGAATTATGTATTTCTGTGGTGCTGAACAGATTTTAGGGGGAGCTTTCAGACTAAGACAAACTAGGAAGAATGCCTGGTGATCTACTTCTGAAGAGTCAGCCCATAAAAACCCTATGGATCACAGTGTATGGGGTCACCACAAATCTGTGGCGAACTCAGTGGTGGCTAATAATAAATAAACTGACTATATTTTTGTTCACTTGGTTGAATATTATGGTAAATGGTAAATTCAGTGTCTGTGAATCCATTTTCAAAATAAATATTTGTGATAGAAATTTTAACGTTTATATTTTAAATAGATAAGTATATTATTCTCTTTGAAAAGACTATTGTTTGTCAAATATATACTCTATCATGCTATGCACAGAAAGATTAAGAAAAATGTGTTGCTTTAAAGATCTACATCTTGGTAGATAAAATATTTTGTCACCATGTTAAAATCTATGCTAATTCTTAATAAGTAAAATAGTAGATTAAAACTAAGTACCACCAAAGAAGCACTTTTTTCTCCTAAAGGTAATGCAATATTGCTAAAATTGAGTAATTCATTAGAATGTTGTTGCTGTATGCTGTCAAGTTGATTCTTACAGTGACGCAGTAGGACAGAACACAGTTACCCTATAGGGTTTTGGAGGCTGAAATATTGATAGAAGCAGATACCAGGTCTTTTCTTATGTATACTACCTGCTTGGTTTGAAATGAAGACATTCAGTTAGCAGCCAGGTGCTTAGCCACTGACCACAAGTTTTCTCTTCATTAAAGACAGACTCATTATATTCCATTATTTATAGGAAACAATTATTTTTAAAAAAGTGCATGGTTTTTGGATATTATTCTTTGTGCCTTTCAAGATACATTCCAGAAACAATCTATTATCCTTTGAAAACTTTATGGTACTCATTTTAGATATTCCATTGAAATTTCCCTTAATGTCACCCCCCCCGCAATTTTAAAGAAAGAATATTTAGTATTAAGAAGAAAAGTAGATTTAATATTAATCAAATATAAAAGTACTTAATTTTCTGTTTCTCATGTGTTATATGACTGGTATGTAAAGTGAGATGTGGATCTAAACATATGATTGCTATTTTATGACAAATCATGAATAAATCTGACATCATTTCTTCTGTCTGCTATCCAGTGATTCTGATTTATAGTGACACAGTAGGACAGCACAATTACGCTATAGGGTTTTCTAGGCTGGAATCCTTATGAGAACAGACACCAGGTGTTTTCTTAACATGGCATGCCTGCTTGCTTTGAACTGAAGACATGTCAGTTAGCAGCTGAGTGCATATTACAAGAAATAATTTTTAATGATTAAAGGTAATTATCAGGAAAAATAATATCTTGGGAGATAAAATTGTGTTAAGTGTCTAAAAAGTGCTCTAAATGTAGTTCTCATATACATTATTCAAATAAAATAAGTATATTTTTATGGTTCACCTTCAGCAGTATCTGGTGAATGACATCGTAAATGGTGGTTTATTTCCCAATAAGATATTTACCTCAACGGAAAATCAGAAATTGTTTGAAAGACACACTTGCCACCTGGGATGCAAAGACACGTTTTCTCTAAAGCAGACAAAAAGATGTAAAGTCATGACTACAGAGTTTCCCTGTGGCAAAAGAGAGCCTTTTCATGACGTTAAGACATGCTTCTGACTAAAAATAGAAATACATTTTCAGTGTCTAGCACTGATGAACCCAAGTAGATCTCCATGGTTCCTGCACCAAGAATTAAAATATAAAAACTGGCCAATAATTTATCGTACCTATAGAAAAAGTCAGAGTGTAGGATCAGTTTATCAGTAGACAGAGTCTCTGACGATGGAAAGGTCAGAACAAAAGATAAGTGCAGATGTGACAGCACGCGCTAATATCACTGAAAGGAAGAATGTATCTGTAACCTCAGAGCAGACAGACGTCTGGGCTCCCCGCCACCTGCCACTGATCCATATTTTGAGCTTTAATACGGGGAAGCGGAACATGTTACTGTAGATCTTTGGTTATTTGGCAAAGTCAGATTCTGTATTTAGTGCTCTTTGCAGAATAGGCTTTCAGACATACATATTCAGATATTACCTGTAGCATTTCTGTGTGAATCATTGTAAGGAATGGTTCATTTCTCTTCCACTCTGTTTTCAGTTATGGAATAGCAAACATTAATAAAGATTTAGCCCTCACCAATTTGTACTTGAACTTTTACTTTTTCTACTAGTCATAGTCCTCCTCTGAAGGTGTCTGTTTTCCTTAACAGGTGAGTGCTTAGAGGGCTTAAACTCTGAATGTTATCGATAGCAACTTGAGTGTAGCAATGTATGATCTATTTATTTATTTATTTATTTTTTGGTTAAGGCATGGATGTCTGTGTGACGTGATATGCCTATCTGAAGAGAAGTATCAAAACTTAAAAAATAATGTCAGTGTTCAAGTCATCATTGCTATCTGATGGAAGAGACATGGGTACTAAGAAGTTCATTCTTTTTGGTAAATTACCATATTCTACCATTTGTGCCTTGAATAACAAAACATTTTAAGAATGAAAACTTGTTAAGAATCGAAAAAAATGTTTTCATATTAACTTTTGAAAGTTTTTTTGTTTATTGTTTGCTTTCGTAGCACTTTACAAAAACAAAAAAATGAACCCCATTGCCTTTGAGTCAATTCCAACTCATAGTGACCCTTCTTGGGTAGAGCAGACTTGCCTCAGAGGGTTTCCATGGAGAGGCTGATGCATTCAAATTGTCAATCATTTGACTAATAGCTGAACTCAACCATTGTGCCACCGGGGTTCCCTACAGAACATCAGAAATGCTGTTGCCCGGTTGAGCAGTGTTTAAAAGCTTGGCTGCTAACCAAAGAGTCAGCAGTTTGAATACAAAACACACTCCTTGGAAACCCTGTGGGGCAGTTTTACTGTGTCCTAGGGTCTCTATAAGTCAAAATAGACTCAACAGCAGTGAGTTTGGGTTTTAGGTTTGGGTTCTTGCCTGAATTCAAGGAATACACAAATAGAAGTGTGAACTGAGTGTTTCTGTTTGAGTGTGTGATTCTTTTATATTAAGTATATGGTGAGACTGTCCATGTAAGTATATATTCCTAAATTCTCATTAGCAAAAGTAAACCTGAAACTTCTTGACACAAAAAAAGCAGTTCTCTCTCTCTATCTGTCTGTGTCACACACACACACACACACACACACACACACACACACTCTCTCTCTCTCTCTCTCTCTCTCTCTCTCTCTCTCTGTCTCTCTTAAGAAAGCCAGTCTTCTGAAACAATATACATTTAAAGTAAGTAGTCTTTAGCAATGTTCTGGGCAGGAATACTTTATATTAGTATACTGTTATTTGCATTTCACTCCTGCTAAAGTCATGAGTGGTACAATGCAGATAATACCCAAACTTAACAGGAACAGAGATTGCTAATGGCAGATGTTTGTAGTCACCGCTGAGCTTTAGTGCCCGTACCCGCAGTGCTGCTCCTGTTAATTTAATTGGAGTAGAAATTTGCTGTCTCTCTGGATTTCCATTCTGTAAAAAAATAAAAATGAATGAATGAATGAATGAATAAAAGAAAAAAAGCATGGAAGTGGGATTTAAGAAAAAGCATGAAATTGATTTACTAAACACTTCACCATTGACATTGCAGCTTATTTCCTGAAAAGTTTATTATGTAAAAGTGTTTTAAATGAGTCTTAGTTTCTTAGAGTGAATTTTTTGAGGAAACTTGTGAGGTGGTATTTAATGCAGTACAATATGATACTAAGACTATTAGTATCTATACACATTTTCCATCAAGACTCATGTGTTTAATACACACTTCAATTTAATCCATTGTGATTTTATTACATTGTGACATGCACACTGAACATCTTTGTTGAATGAATGAAATTGCTAAACAGAAAGAGGGGACTCCGTTGTTTTCTGTTACACAGTCATGACAAAATAGAGGCAGAAAGCTCTTAATTACCATATTCCGTGTTGTAAACGTGGGGCCCACAGAGGTCTCTTTGTAACACAAAGGATAGTAGAATTATGAAAGACAAGTTTGAAAGGGTGTTTGGAAGGAAGTGGAAAATTCAAGGTTACAACTCAAGAATTCGCCAAGTGAAACACCGCAGCATTTCTAACACACCAAAATTAAGAAAAGATCATCAGGGAGGAAAATATGAGACAGAAAATGTCCTTCTAGTTATGTTTCTAGATTGAAATGGAAGATAAAAAAGGTTCACGGTATTTGTTGAAATGGTAAACTTACATTTTTTAATTTTGATAAATTATATTCTCATTGATTTTTACTTTAATATAAATCTGCCCCTTTAAGTTTTTATTGTTTGCATCTCACTGTCAAATATTTACTGTATACAAGTGCTAGCTATAGTGTAAATTCTCTAAGTTTTAAAGATTATCTTGCTCTTTTAAAAGTTGTCTTCATTAGCTGTTTTATTTCTTTTTCTTAACACGTGTAAGTTTTATAAATTTTCTGAAGACAGTATTATTCGAAGTATTAGTTATGAAACTAATGAATAGGATACTACGTTTTAAGAAATAAGGTTTAGCAAAAAAAAGAATTGAGGTAGCATACAGTCTGAGCAAGGTAAAATATCATACTATTACTGAGATAAGGACTGTAAGATGATTTTGTGTTAAAAAAATATTTTTTCGTAAGGGTAGCAAAATCCACATTAGGAATTCTTTATTAGTTTTTCCCAAAACACTTTGAGAGGTCTTTTCTAATTTTAAGTCTATGGGTCTCTTTGCAATAGTATATGTTTAAAAATTATGTTCTTTTGTGCAGGTTTAAAAAGAGGGCTGTGGAAGGGAAATTGGGATAAATATACTGGGTGCCAAAGTTAAATTTTTCTTTTTAGAAGATTGCATAAAGATACAAGACTTAACCTGCTAAAATTCTGTTAACTCTTACACATTTAGCAAACATTTCATCATTGACATTGCAACTTATTTCCTGAAAATATTTGTTAGGAAAGTGTGTTTCAGAAGAATCTAAATTTGTGGCAGTGAATTTTTAAGGTACTTTGTGAGATGTTGCTTAGTGCATTGCAACCAGATATGAAGAATGTTAAGTGGTGCCACTCCGGAATATCTATATACATCTACCAGTTCTCTGTCAAATACATGTAGTTAGTTATGTAGCGTTTGATAATAGATTCTGTATAATGAATGCCAGAAAATTATTTTTAAAAACTTAACTTTTATTTCTGAGTGCAACAGTATGGAACAGTGTCATAAACTCAATGAATGTATTTTTAAATCAGTGTCATTAGAGAATATGGTAAGCAGTAGAAAATACTAGAAGTGAGAAATAGGCAATTGATCAGTAACTCTGTCTTTATATCAGTAATTGTTTCTATAAATGTGTGTGTATGCCAGCCTAAATGTCTGTCTGCTTGTCATGCATCACATTTCTCCTCTCCTCAAGCCCCATTAGATAGTATTGTCCAACCCTTGTAAGACCAGCAACTTCCAATGATCTATAAAGTATTTCAGAAGGTGACCAACTCATCTAATGGGTGCTTTTGAGTAAGTTGTGAGATATGTCTACAGAGTGTAAAATTTATAGTAATAAATGACTTGCCAACGAGTCAACTGTGACTAGTGGCAACTCTGTGTGTTTCAGAGTAGAACTGGACTCTGCAGGGTTTTCAGTGGCTGATTTGTTAGTAGTAGATTTTTTATTCCCAGAGTCCTCTGGGTGTACTTGAAAGACCAACTTTGGTTAGCAGCCATGCATGTTAATACTTTATACCAACAACCCCTGAATTTGGCGACTAAGCTCAGTTGCCATTCATACTTGCTTTTCTGTAGATACGATAAAAACAAACATGTATACATGATGAGGTCTGAAGAAAACACAATGTACAGAAGCTAAACTTGGATTCAACACAAAGTCCCAAATCACCTGGAAATGAAGGAGAAGAGGAATGAGTAATGTTGATGACCTCTTGTTGTAATTTTCTTTTTTTTATTGAATGAAAAATGAAAGTGTACATGCACTGTCCTTACAATACTGGGTTAAGAGAGGAGGAGCACACAAGTTGTGTCAAAGTCCCATTAATATTGATCTTCTTAATAATGTGTATTGTCACCAATTTCACCCAACCAAATTTCTACAACTATCTAATCTAAACCCTCGCCCTTGCCCTCCCACCCTTCCACCCTCCCCACCCTAGTAGCCGTCAAAGAATTTTTTCTATTGTGTATGAGTATACTTTTAAGTTTTTATCATGGGGTCTCATGTAATAATTGTCCTTCTGTCACTGACTAGTTTCACTCAACATAATGTCCTCCAGTTGAGAGCAAATTGAGAGATGTTTCCTGCTGTCATTGTTGTTTTTTATCAATGTATAGTACTCCATTGAGTATATATACCAAAGTTTACCCATCGGTTCTTCTATTGTTGAGCATCTGAGTTGATTCCAACTTTGTGTTATCGTGGACTGTGCTGCAATGAACGTTTGTGTGCATATATCAGTTGGTGTGAATGGCCTTGATTTTGTAGGATATATTCCGAGCAGAGGAATTACTGGGTCAAATGGTATATCTATATCCATTATTTTAAGGTAACACCAAATTGCTTTCCATTCTGCAATCCCACCAACAGTGAAGGAGAGTTCTAGTCTCTTCACAGCCTCTCCAACATTTATTGTTTTGCGTTTTTTGGATCATAGCCAATCTTGTTGGGGTGAGATGGTATCTCATTATTGTTTTGATTTGAATTTCTTTAATAATTAATGATCGTGAACATGTCCACATGTGTTTTTTGGCTACCTAGATCTCCTCTTTAGAGAAGTGTCTGTTCATCTCCTTTGCCCATTGCTTAATTGGATGATTTGTCTTTTTCTTATTGATATTTTGTAGAATGTTATAGATTATGGAGATCAGGCATCGGTCTGACATAGAGTTGCCAAATATTTTTTCTCATGCTGTAGGTGGCCTTTTAATTCTTTTGATGAAGTCTTTGGATGAGCAGAAGTGTTCAACTCTTATTAATTCCCATTTATCTATTTTCTCTTCTGATAAATATATTTTATTTGTCAGATTTTGAAGTCTGTCTATATTGTGTATTAAAACGTCCATTGCCAGCCAAGTTCCATCAAGTCAGATCCAACTCATGGCAACCATTGTTGACCCTATTTTATCTTGGATGAACTTTATCCAATTTGAGTTGATTTTTGTAGAAGGTGTGAGATATGGGTCTTGTTTCATTTTTTTTTTTGCAGATGGGTATCCAATTTTACCAGCACCATTTGTTAAAGAGACTGTTCTTACCCCAGTTCAAAATCTTAGGACCTTTGTCAAATATCAGTTGTTCATAGAGGATGGTGGCAACTCTGGGGTCTCTACTTTGTTCCATTAGTCTATATGTCTCCTTTTGTACCAATATCATGCTGTTTTGACTACTGTGGCAGTGTAATAGGTTTTAAAGTCAGATAGTGAGAGGCCTCCCAGTATGTTCTTCTTTTTCAGTAGTGCTTTACTTATTTGGGGTTTCTTCCCTTTCCAAATAAAGCTGATAATTTGTTTCTCCATCTCATTAAAAAATGTCACTGGAATTTGTATTGGAATTGCATTATGTAAGTAGAGTGTAATTTTCAAATCTTCTGTGTAACTCTGGAAACCCTGGTTGTGTAGTGGTTAAGTGATACGGTTGCTAACCAAAAGGCCAGCAGGTCAGATCCACCAGATGCTCCTTGTAAACTCTATAGGGCAGTTCTACTCTGTCCTATAGGGTTGCTATGTGTCGGCATAGACTCGATTGTGCTGCGTTTGGTTTCGTTTATGTAACTCTAGCAGTCACCCACAACCTAAACAAGAACAGTAAGGTAAAGAGTTTATCTGACTCGACGGCACTTGGCTTGGCAAAGTACTTTTATTATAAACTCTCTCTTGATTTACAGAACATTTTTTAATACTTTTGTTAATTTGGGAGCTAAGTTTGGTTTCTGTGCTATATGCTACATTTCTAAGAGGAGTTTCCATTAATATGTAAGAAAAACAATTTTGAGTTATTTGCACAATTACATTGGAAAGTATGTACCTTAAGGTGAATTCTGGCCTGAAAGAAATGATTTTCTTTAAAAAATTAAAAAGCACAGGAAATAGAAAGTAAGATAAATAAAAATAGCAAGACAAAAGACATGGAAACCCTGGCAGCATGGTCTTTGGTTGTGTGCTACCAGTGCTAACCCAAAAGTTGACATTTGAATCTATTAGCACTTCTTGGAAACTACGGGGCCATTCTGCTGTGCCCTACAGGGTCACTGTGAGTTAGTATCTACTTGACAGCAAGGTTTACGTTTGGTTTGACAAAAGGCAGATTGAAATGTAAATGACCAGTTATTTCAGAATCTTGGTTTACTAGCTTTGGCTCTTTGTAAGTAGATAGATCATATGGAAATAAATGAATTCTGAAGGCATATTACTGATACCATTTAGGTACTACAACTTTGTAATAATATTTCTCATCACAAAAGATTTTTCAGTAAAACAGAAATGCGAAATTTAGCTTTACCTTTAATCATTTAAAAATGAACTGTGTTTTCATATGCTAATTTCTGAATATTTTCATTGAAAACTGCTTGCTTCATGAAGAACAGATTATTCCCTCTTGGTTTCTTTCTGCACATATTTTGGATTTTGCACTTATTCTTCAGTCTTCCTGAAAGTGTGAAATCTTGAGGAGTTGTCAGTAAGTCCTAAAATTTAGAAGTTTTTTATTGTCTGTGCATTTTAGTTCCTAAAGCCTTACCATAATGTAATTTCTAATTACCTGCTCTTTTGGAAAAAATAATAGGCTGTGCTCCATTGCTTTTGTTGCTTACTTTGAAGATTTTTAGACTTCTTCAATGGATGTCTAAATTCCCTCAAGTTTCAGGCAAAACTACAACTGGTTCTCCTTGAGCCTCGATTTCGTAGTAACATAAGGAAAAACAAAAATTTACGTACTTGGAGTTGTTTTCATAGGCAGTTCATGAAAATAATAAAAAAAAAAGGAACTTTGCAGCTGCATGTCCACAGAGTTCATTAGGTAATGAGGTCACAGAAAATACCCATAACAAAACATTCTTGATGTTTTGAAGGTAGTTTTTATTTTTTCACTATATTGGAATTCTCAAAAGGCAAATTTATCAAGCATATTTTGACCATACTATTAAGAATATCCGACTCGACGGCACTTGGCCTTGGCTATTAAGAATGTATTATTTGTTGTAGAAAAACTCAAAATCTTTCAGGACAGTAAAGATACCAATTATTTCAATACGAAACCCTGGTGGCATACACATAATAAAACATTCTTGATGTTCTGAAAGCAGTTTTTATTTTTCTACTGTACTACAATTCCCAAAAGGCAAATTTATCATGCGTATTTTTGCCGTACTATTAAGAATGTATCATGTTTTGAAGAAAAACACCATCTCTTCTGGTATGAATAGGAAACTTCCTGTATGTTTGGATTAAGGAATGCTGAAATATTTTTATGTAGCCAAATATTTCTGAATGCCGTCGTTCTCCTTTTTATAAAGGAACTAAAAATAACACTCTTAAAATGTAAATATTACAGAGTAAATCTATTTAGTTTTCATTAAATAACTGATTATAGTTTTGAAGAATGAAACTCAAGTCTTGTACAAGGGGCAACTGCCAAAAAAATTAGAATGGCAGGAGGTATAGGAGAATAAAGGAGATGAATTTAAACTATGTCTTCTTTACAGTGTATTTTTATGCTACTATAGAATTTTGTGAGTTAGAATCGACGACATAAATAAGTTTGGTTTTGGTTTGGTATATAATGTTTTAGCTAAAGAAATACTATTTTTTATATGCAGTATAAAACCCATACCCAAACCCACTGCCATCAAGTCCATTTTGACTCATAGTCACCCTATAGAACAGAATAGAACTACTCTATAGAGTTGCCAAGGAGTGCCTGGCAGACTCAAACTGCCAGACTTTTGTGTAGCAGACATACCACTTAATCACTGTACCACCAGAGTTTCCATTTAGAGTATATGTGTTAAAAACAATGCTATTGAGTTGCTTTTGACTCATAGCAACTCAGTGGTCAGAGTAAAATTGCCCCACAGAGTTTAAAGGGAGCACCTGGCAGATTTAAGCTGCCAGCCTTTTGATTAGCAGCCATAGCACTTGACCACGATGCCACCAGGGTGTCAGGTAAAGTGTATTGAAATAAGGGATATCTTTACTGTCCTGAAAGATTTTGAATTTTTCTACAAAACATGATATATTCTTAGTAGTGTGGCCAAAAAATGCATGATAAATTTGCCTTTTGAGAATTGCAATACAGTAGAAAAATAGAAACTACCTTCAAAACATCAAGAATGTTTTGTTTTGGGTATTTTCTGTAACCCCATTACCTAATGAACTCTGTGGACATACAGGTGCAAGGTTCCTTTATTTTTTTTTAATGAACTGCCTGTGAAAACAACCCCAAGAACATAATTTTTTAGTTTTCTTTATGTTGCTATGAAATCGAGGCTCATGGAGAACCAGTTGTAGTTTTGCCTGATACTTGAGGGAATTTAGGAATTCATTGGAGAAGTCCCAAAATCTTCAAAATATGCAACAAAAGCAATGGAGACAGCCTAAAAGGTTATAAGATAAACTTCAGTCACTTACCAAAAAAAAAAAAACAAACAAGCCCATTGCCACTGAGTCAATTCTGACTCGTGGCAGCTCTATAGAACAGAGTGGAACTACTTCATAGTTTCCAAGGAGCACCTCGCGGGTTTGAACTGCTGACCTTTTCGTTAGCAGGTGTAGCACTTAACTACTGTGCTACCAGTAGTGCCAGTAAATTTCCAAACACCAATCCAAAAGGGCACATTCTTCAAATGTAGGGGACTGTTTAGAACTCATTCATAATGTTTTCCTCTATTTGTAATTAAAGTAAAACCTCAAAATTAAAATAAATGAATGAGATTGTGGAACTCCAGGTATACTCAAATCAAAATTGAGCAGTGTACCTGGATTGGCTCTATTGCACAAAATTGCAATACCAAGTAAGCCTTAATCTTTTAGGAAATAATACCCAATTCCTTTCAGACCTGCTACAAAACTCCAAATAATCGGAAGAACCAAGAACTCTGTGGTATTCCATTAAAGATAACTGACTAGTCCTGATAACAAGAGTTAAATAGATTGTAACTATTGATTATTTTAGTTCTCATTATTGTCAAGCTGAATGGTCACCAGAAAGCCATATGGTTTTATAATAAGGTGAGAGTTCAGAAAATACTGCTCTGTTGACAGCACTGAAGAAATTCCTTCTAGGCACTTATATTTATCTTTGATTTTGTGGTATATTAATCTGGCTTAAAAATTATTTTATAGAAAGGTCACTCCATCTACGTTTTGTGATTCATTCCTTCCTGTGGTTTCCAAAAAATGTACCACAGATCAATAAATGTATTTGGCTTTATCTTTTAGTATAATGGAGGTGCATGGACTTGGTGATGAGTAGAGGCATTGGAACAGTTTAAATCAATAGAATGTGTCTTAATTCCTGAGACCTGGTGTTCCCGTTGCTGTCACTTTCTGCTTTTACTCAATCCATACATTCATTTACTTGTGAGAATTTAGAAAATGACCGTAAGATCAATGAGACACTGAACAAACCTAATTTTAGAAACACACCTGCAGCAAAGCTGCGCCATGCCTCAGCACGTAGCACTCAGTCTACCCCCTGCCTGTCAGTGATGGTAAGTGGATGGATCTGAACAGAAGAGCCATTAAAGCTGTGGATACTGCATGTGCCTGTGACTGTGGACTTGACTTGCAGCCGGCAGGTTGCCTAGCCAGGTATTTGGATCTCCAGCAATGCTACAGTCATGGATGTAGGCATCGGAGAAGTCTTTCCCTTCTTAGCGTGAAAAATTTAATCCTTCTCTTTAATAAGAGTAATTTTTTTGTGTGTGCTGAGAAACTGAACTACTATTTTTAATGTGTGTAGTTTTTGTTTCAACAGTGTCATCGTAGGTGCTCAGAAAATGTCTTTGTTATTCCAAGTATTAATGTCTTAAGGTAAAAACAGTTTAAATTCTCATATTTAACTGGTACCAATTAATGCCATGTGCCTACAAATGAAGTTGATTTAAAGTTACTTTTCTTCGGTAAGAGAGTTTTGTTCTAATCAAGAGTTAATGAATTAATGATTTTAAAGACTCTACATGGAGGAAAGGCTCCCCTTAGGTTATTGGAACAACTTACATGAGCTATTTAATAAAAATAAAAGTACTATACTTTTCTTAGAAAAATTTTTTCAAAGCAATGAGAACATCTCATACATGTTATTTAATTTATCCTCAGACTAACTTTAGTTACTTGAAAGGGAGTATTAGTCTGAGATAGTTATAGAAACATAAGCATTCAGGGTTAAAATAGGGCTTGCACAGCTTTTTTCTTTCTCCCTGCTTTCTAAGAAGTTGTTTTCCAATGACTGCAGCAGCTCCCTGCTTAAAACGCAGCTTTGAACTTGCAGGAGGGCACAGAAAACTGACAATGATTTGAAGTAAAAGGAAATGCCGTTGGTTTCCTATATCTCTCCCAGAGTGAGCTGTGTGAATGAAATATGAGGTTAAGGATGTTAATCACAACGGTGGTAAACACTCCCATGTAGTTATTTCACAATTCCTGTAATCAGATGAAATTTTTTACAATTTTCAGAATAAAATTATTTGAAAAGCTCTTCTGAAATACTACAAGAAGAGAACGATCTATCCTTATTTTTGTGAGAGACAATTAAGTTGTGATACCAAGCAATGACTATTTTTCCATATAGGAAACCCAGCTGTACAGAAATTATATTACTAAACTGTGCATAGAAAATAACCTATGGAAATGCAAAACAAACATCTGGATAAATGTCAATTTTCTATCAGTTATTCTTTATTTGAAAAGACTTAGCGTGATTGCAGAAATGACCAAGTGGTCCCCTTCTTAAAGGCTTTGGGGAATACCTGAGAGAGAAAATCAATTTGATCTAAAATAATGAGGTGTAGGTTCTAGGGTTCACTAAATTGTAATGCTTCACATTTCCCTGACTTGTCACAGCCATAAAAATTGACTGCCAACTTTTCTCTGTGAATGCTAGGTTATATTTGGACTTTACCCAGTCAGTCTGTGATGAAATTAGGTAATATGCTCATGAACCAGTGCTGGAACTCCTACGACTTTTATTTTGTGAATATTCAGCATCATCACGGAAAGCAGGCACCCTTGCCTGATCCAGACATTTCCCACTGTCAGAAATCAACTCCATAAAGGAATACTGCCAGCCATTGCAAATTCAGTTCATAATTGTTTTGCAGCTATAAGGTATGAATAAATCCAGTCTAGAAGTCACTGAAATTTCTGGCAGCATTTTTTTTATTTTTCCCTGTAAGGAATTCTAAGAACCACAGCACGACCACAGACCCACACCAATGATCACATAAGCACACATGCTCTTTCACACACTCACCGTACTAGGGACCATGCCTGGAGAGCTCTCTTGGCTCATATTTATTAAAAATGAATAGCCTGTGAAATCTCTGTGAAAACACTGTTTTGTGGAGAGACCACAGAGAAACCTCAGGATGGCTGAAGGGAGAAGGAATCCCAAGAACTCTTCCTGAAACAAGTGACTTCCTGCCCAAGAGGAGCTGACTAATTTGCAGAGTGTGCCTGTGGTTGGGGAGAGTCCACTGCTCATCGCTGGCATGACAGCTGTTGGAATTGACAATTTAAGTGCTTTTATGCCTACCCTTCACAGGCTTAATTGTAAATGCTTTCCACAGGGCTGAAAATGATCTCCACTTTTTGCGAGTTTTAGAAAGCTTTAAGAAGAAGTACTGGTGATGACAGATTTTAAATTTAAAAAGCTGTAAATACATAAATATGTAGGAGAATGGTGATGGAAATAAGACAAATGGAAAAATGCCTGGAATTTACAACCAAAAGCTTGGTGCTAAATCTTTACCTGGGAGAATTTTTACTTTTATGAAAGAGGAAAATTAAATTTTGTATCACATATCACATGTAAAGATAGTTATTGTACTCATGTAAAGACAATTATTGCCTTTTGTTTTTTAGACTTTTTAAATGGAAGTTAGCTTGGAGCAAGCCTTGGTGTCTTGAATGAAAAAAGTCTACAGGCAGACAACTTATATGTAAATTCCAGCAGTGAACACTCTATACTTTTTTCCTGTTCCTGTAAAATGGAAAATGAGTAATTTCTTAAAAACATAAAACATTTGAGAAAGATTTCAACATAGTTTATGAAGATATTTAATAAATACTATGTACAAACACATAATGAAGGTAAATGAAATAAAATGACCAACTGTATTTCATTCATTTTAGATTTCATTTTTATCAAGAAATTATAGGAAATTTAATTGATAGACAATGTAACTTGGTGCAGGTGTGATCTACTATCATAACTATGATTATAAGGAAATCCTGGTGGTGTAGTGGTTAAGGGTTACATCTGCTAACCAAAATGTCAACAATTCAAATCCACCAGACATTCCTTGGAAACTTTGTGGGACAGCTCCATTCTGACCTACAGGGTCACTATGAGTTGGAACAGACTCAGTGGCAGTGGTCTTCATTTGGTTTCCTATGGTTATGTACTACCTAAATGGGGGAAGACAGAAATGTATTTTTTTAAGTAGTCCATATAAAGAATTTCAACTTGGAACCCTTAGAGTTGTTTCAGTGATGAATCATCCATGTGGGGGCATTGCCATTTTTTATGTGGACATGGTCCCACACAGTTACGTCTCCTTCTTTATTTATACATCTCTGAATATGAAAGCAGTGCATATAAAGTTGCTGCATATATCTTTTTCTTCCTTGAAATATAATGTGTCTTCCTTCCACCTCTATGTAAAAACTTTTGTTTCTTACATATTTCCTTGTTTTTTTTTGACCTATATACACAAAGACATTTCTCTATTTCTCAGCACAGTCTCTTCAGTTAGTGAAGGTGAGATGGTCTTCATGAAATTGGATTTGTGATTATATTTATTTTTCCTTTGTCTTTCCTGCTATAGCTTCTTTGCCAATAACAATCCCTGGAACTTTATAAATATGTGCAAAAATTAATGAGCCAGCCAAGCCAAGTGCCGTCGAGTCAGATCCAATTCATAGTGACCCTAGGGAACACTTTATAAATATTTGCAGAATGTTGGTAATATTTATCAAGTAATTACTATCAGAGTTGATAAAGACAGGTGCTTTTCAGTTTCCAATGACATTATAGATCAGCTTTTCTTTTTCATAGTGCTCTCCAGTGTACATCTCCAAACATTTATAACTGAACTTGTGAAACTAGGTTGTGAGAGGAAACTCACTGACCCCAGTATGAAGTGTATGTTCTCCCACAACCACCATTGCCGTGTTCCTTCTTCAAAGATGCTTCCATTTTTCGACTCAACAGTCAAGCTCAGAGTATTCCATGCTAACTTTAGTGAGTTTAAATACCAGTTTTGTTTTTCTGGTATATTTCTAGGCTTTATCATACCTCATGAAATAAAGAACTAAAGAAAATGAGATCTACACTTGCCGAGGTAAAGGATAGACAGAATTTATATCAATGATTTCTTGATGGAGGAAGGAAAGGAAAATTCACTCCATATGCAATTGAATGTTTCCTTTTAGATCAGAAATGGTCTATTATTGCTGTTAGTTAGTAATTGTAGGTATATTGATGTCTTTTGCCATAAGACAGGGTAGTTGTCTGTAGATAAAATTAAGCCAAGTGCTGGAGCTGTGTTTTTGCTGAAGATTGCCTATACCCAGCAAGTACATTAGAACCAGCACTAATGTCAGTTAATATTACTGTGTTCATTTTTCAAACCTTTAAACTTCTCTGAATTCTATGAAATGATTCCACGTGACTGTGGGTCACCATGAACATGACACTGCTGGATAAATAATTTTTTACCAAGTACAAATATATTGTAAGGGATAGAAACATAACTTCTAATTCAGCATACCTCTTTGTGTTATACTGGTTACATGCTCATTTTCTCAAAGAAGAAAAATTACATTGGTCATGCTGTGGCTATTTCTAATCCTGACATGTACTGTTCTGAGTGTTCCCAGCATGTGGCTGGGCATCCACCAGTGAGAGGGTGAATTGACGTGGCTTAGCCCTGCCACTCACAGAACTACACCGTATTGACACCACAATAGCTCTAGCAGCATCTCTTGAGGCTGTTCTGTGTAATCCGACTGGTGGTGAAATAACGCATACCCACACTTGCCGTCAAATTGACTTTATGCTTTTTTAAAACTGGTATGTTCAGTTGAAAGATAGTTTTCTCAAGGAAAACTGGCTACTGCTATCTATTATGTGGGTCTTCCTGACATTATAAAATGTCATTAAGATTTGGTAGAGGCTGCACACATTTATGAGTATCAGAATATTGTTTTAGTTCCATTTAGAAAAATGTAGGTAGAATTGTGTTAAGGGTTATAATTTGAAACATAAAGTCATTAAAATTTGGAAAGCGGTTACATGTTTCCCAAAGGTCCCCCCCTCCACTTTAGAGTATTTTGTAATAACTTGTAAAAAAAAAATACATGAGAATTCTAAATAAGTACAGGTTGAAACATAACAAATTGAAGGTATTGCCTTCTGAGTGTTAGTCTAATATTTCTGTTTGCAGTATGAATGCAGCATTAGCTTAACCTCATATTTTGGGTATTAAAAATCATGCCAAATAATCAATTACTATCAGTTGTCAGAATATACTAGTGATCTGTTAGGTGCTTGATATAGTAGCCCACTTTTGAACAGTGTATCAGGGAAATGTAATATGTGAAATTCAAAATCAAGGACATCTAGTGTGCTTTGAGAAATCGAGTGACTGAGTTTCAAGCAGTTTTCTTGCTTTGAACTGATAGATCACGTGTTGCTTTGTTTTGTTTTTAAGTGTGTATTTAGTATCTGGGACCAAGAGTATATGTTTAACATACTATTTCTAAATTAGTGTTTTGTATTATGCTGTTGTGTCGAAATACAACCTTAAATTTTACCTTCCTAGTGCATTCTAAGCAGCCACAGCTCTTTCTTACTCATGTCGCTGCACTGAATGCCTAGTCTGAAAAACTTGAACACATATACCTTGTTTTATTTAATTGGCAATACACCTGAGTGAAAACTATTGGCCCATAGTATGTGTTCAACATTTGAGAATGCCACTGCAGGATATGGAGAAAAAGAGATACCTTTGTGTTAATGGATGTGAATTTATCTTGAAATGTGAACAAGCAAAGCATAGAACTTACCTATATTAAAAATATAACTTCTGTGAAACTAACAGTAACAATTTTTTTTTTTTTTTAAAATGGTGTGGGGAAAGTGATGATATTTTATACCTTGGAGTAAACTTTTTCTTATTTCTCAACCATCATCTTTGGGAGCAGAGACAGTTTTTATGGACTGAATACTGGGAGTCCAGGGACTTAGGATGTTGTCTTAGGCTGGGTTTTCTAGGGAAGCAAAACCAGTAACACGTGTATGCACAAGGAAAGATTTATATATATAAAGTACAAGGAAAGATAGATAAATAGGTAGGTAAATAGATGAGAGAGAGAGGGAGAGAGAGAGAGAGAGAGAGAGAGAGAGAAATGCAATTGCAGAAGTTGAATGTCCCAAGTCCTGGCACAAGCCTCATGTGGCCACAGGAGCTGGTGAACCCAAGGTCAGCCGGTCAGAAACTAGAGGTCTAGATCACCAGTTGTGTAGGTTGGCACATCCCAAACTGGCAGTAAGACGGAGCTGCAGAGGCTGGCGAACCCAAGATCGGCACGTCACAGAACAAGACACTCAAGCGCTGGCTGTAAGGGTTGATGAATCCAACAGCTGCTAGTTCAAGTCCAGCAACCTGATGCAGAAGAGAGCAGGAGCTGTTGGCTTCTTGAGCAGACTGGCGGTGCATGGTGGAAGGTGGAAAGAAGAGAGCTGAGGGATGGGAAGCCACCATAGGCCCTGCACTGCCAGTTAATACAGCAGCCAAATATGGAGTAGCCAAGTTGACATAATCTTGATGACCACAGATGTCTACTTTGAACTTCCCAAAACGTAAGTCAAACCTATTGCTGTTGTGTCAGTTCTGAGTTACGGCAACCCAGTGTGTGAAGAGTAGAACTGCACTTTGTAGGCTTGTCATGGCTGTGATCTCTTATAAGGACAACACCAGTCTTTTCTTCCAAGACACCCAACTAACCTTTTGAGCATTTAACCATTTACATCACCCAGGGAATCTCCGCAACTACATACACAGGCATAATAACAATTGGTGCATATGACTAATTCTTAGTTAATAACGACAGTGTTAAAAATAATTGCTACTTCATGTTGAACTTTTATAGCATACAAGAGAACTTTATGCTATATAGTGAACTTCGTATAGCATAAACAGAAAATTCAACATGGGAATATATTTAAGCACTGGGATACTGATCTCTTGCCCCCCAAATGGAAGAATAGTTTGTTAATAAAATATGTATGAACTAGGTGTTACCATTACTAGAGGAGCTTAAAAGAATAGAGCTTCAAGAGAAATAAAATCTATAGTGTAATTTTGGTTTAATTATGTATATCTTTCTTTTATCATTTTCCCCCTCTTTAATCATTTGATTTTAGACAAAGATTGTAGTTTTACTTGTATCTACTGGAGCACATAATGATGTTTAATAAAAATTAATTTTCAACACATTGGGTAAATAATTCGGTGAATGAAAGAGTTGAATTTTGCTGATGTTATATTTTTAAAATGACAACTGACCAAATAATAAAGTCACATGAAAACAATGCATAACATAGAAAACATATGATTGGTATATGTTAATATTAATATGTATACTTTCAGGTGAGGTTGTATGTCTCTGAGATTTGCAGAAGTTAAAACACAGAGTTACTTATTTTCAATATCCTTCTCTGCTGTCTTCAAAGGATATTGGAAATTAGGAGCTTGAGGATAAAAGAAAAGTAATTTTTATAATGAACAATGAAATTACTTTGTAAATAGTAGTTCTTCTTTTGTATCAAAGACATCTTCTGCTATGAGATACTCTTTGTGAAAGTGCAATAAAATTCACATCAATTTTTTTTTTTTTTAATTCTTGTACTTGCTTTGCAAAACTGCTCAGAAATGTACCTAACACATAAAATGGTATGAAACTTCACCAGAGTTTTCTATCGTTATGGAGCATCTGTCATATTTTACATTTGGGGAAACACAGATATTCAAATTTTTAGGCAGCTGGGAATCTCTTCATGTATAATTGATTTCAATATATTTGTCATATATCAGCACTTGCTATGCATGCTGCAATATGTATATAGCTACAGGGATTAATGGTGGTTTTCAAATTTTTTATATATGTATGTAGCATTTTATGCAACCTACTCTGATACACATTTCTTTGCACATAACATTTTAGAAATTTCATTATTTTTGGCAAATATTTGTCTAGGACCCTGGATTGATGGGAAACAAATCAAAAGCTCAATGTAACAAAAGAAAAACTAAGGATATCTAATTTTTTTTTTTTAATAATGAGATGATCAGCATTGTCAAATGTGGTATGATAATAATTCATAGAAATGTGATTTCTGATAAAAGAAAGTTTAGGAAAAAAGCAAACAAAGCAGACATAGAAAACAGCTTGAAGTAACCATCATTTTAAACAATGTATCCTTGAAGCTGCCACTTGTTACATATTAAAATCACGTGAACTTCAGTTGTTGAAAAGAACTTGAAAGACAAGATATCATGAATATCTGATCCATTTAGTAGTTCAAATTCTTATGATAACATATTCAATTGGCTTCTTCTTTCAGTAAATTCAATGTAAATGTAAGTAGTAGGAGACAGATTTCAAAATGCCGCCTTATCCCTAAATTTATCCCTCAGGTAGTAGACATACCACACAGAGAACACAAAGTCTAGAACACAAGATACCCATTTTGAAGCACTTGCCAAATATTACCATCTTTTTGTTGACCACACTTGTGAATGGATAAATGCTCCCCAAACAGGTAGTATCTGGAAGTTGTACGATGCAACAACTAAACATGTCACTGACTAGTAAAACAATTAATCCTAAATTAATATAGCCTGGAAACTGTTTCTTTTTTGATGTCATAGTAGTTATTTTTTAAAATATATATATGTATTTATTTTTTCTATTGTGGGAGTTAATGAGGTTACAAATAATTTTAGTTTGTTCTCTGCTATTGAATAGACTTAGAAATATAATTTGAAAAGAAAACAAAATATACAGAGAGGAAAACTTTTCAGCTTGATTGCTATTTTTAAAGAGTCTTAATATTGTGACCTGACACTGAGAAATTCTTCACCAATATTTTTGTCTCACAGTGTGAATTAGTCACTAATTGCCTTTGTGTGATGAGTTGAAATTGGTGCCCTCTTCCTCATCACTGCCTGAGATATCTCACCTCCCACTTCTTAAAGAGGTCAGGGCTCAGGCCTCTCTGTGAATCCTAAATGAGATTTGTCAGTCAAGCGTAGCAAAATCTAATCTTATCCAAAGAAAAAGAAGAAAACGGACCAGAAAATGATCTGATTTTCCGATTTCATGGCCAAGGTTACCCTGGGAGGTGATGAAAGTGGCATTTAAAGCCCGTAACTAAGGTGGAATACCAAACTCCGCAGTAATAACGGATAAATCGTGTGGAAAGATATCGCTTTAACAATTTTACAGTTGCTAAGTGTGAAAATTGTAATGTGGTCAAGCTCCGGGAATCCGTGGCGGTTGGTTCAAAGAATTGGAACAATGCGTAACTAGAAAACATTCTAGGCTCCTGTAACCCTTAAATGCTGATGAAGTCAGTGTCTGCTTTGACTGTTCACACATGAAGCCATAGAGCTGAACAGCTTCATTAGTGGTAGTGGTCTCTTTTTTATTCCTTCAATCTGGATAAAAATAGTATCACCAAGGAAACAGGTAGAAATGTTTTGAGGACTAAATAGTCACTCAACTTGTTTAAGATAAACATCATTAACAGTATTTTGTGTTGTAGTTTTACCAGTTTGTGAGAGGACAAGAAAATTACCAAAATATGTTTACAAGTACAGATTTGAATACTCTTTTATTTAAATTGCTAACACACAATTAATTAACTGTTCTCATGGTCCTGGTAATTTTACTAACATATAGCTCGTTAACTATTGACTTCGCATGGTCTGAATCATTTTATTAATCTATGAATGTCTACTTAGGTGTCTGAAATTAAAGTCAGACTTAATCAGCTTTACTTCTTATAAGCACTGCACAGCTTAACCAGTGTGAAAAAAGAGGAATGGCTAAGGTATTTAGTACTGACTATTGACATTGTTTGCCTAATGAAAATACTGTAAGATTTTCAAACTTATATTGGAATGCTGAATGTAAATATACTTGATACATTTTAGTAAAAATGTAAGTTCTATATGGGGCCTGACAAGTAAGTCTGCAAATTGTTGTAACTGCTCCATGCTTCATTGCTAAATATCACTACGGTCACCTTCAAAGTACTGCCCCTGGGAAGCTATGCACTGACGCCAGCGCCTAGTCCACCCTTCAAAGCAATTCTGGAACTCTTTCTGGAATGGCCATTATGCACAGTGGCATGATGGCAAGTTTGTAAACTTAATTGTGTTGCTGTCTGTAAGGAAGTTTTTTAGCCATAAACAAATACTTGGATTGAAATGTCTTCCCTGCTCACCTAATCTGGTCTCCAATGACTTTTCTTTACCCAAAGATACAGGAAATATTGAAGGGAAAATATTTTGATGCCATTCAAGACTTCAAGGGTAGTAGGATGATAGCTCTGATGTCCATTCCAGAAAAAGAGGTCCAAAACTGCTTTGACGGGTGCTCTAGTCCCTGACGTCGATGTGTAGCTTCCCAAAGGGAGTACTTCTAAAGTGACTGTAGTGATATTCAGCTATGAGGTATGTAGCACTTTTTCTAGGATGAGTTCCCAAACTTAACTGGCAGCATTCAGTATATGACCTACACACACACAGCAGTAGAGAAAAGGTGGTAATAATTTATTACAAATGAACAGCAAATTGTGAAGGAAGAGAACATGTTGCTTATGTTCCTTGATTAAGGAAAACCAGTTACTGTCTGTACAGAGCAAGCATTTGTCTGATTTTCCCAGAAATGTTTTAATTTGCACCTGTTACCCCAAGATAATTACAAGTGATCTAAAGAAGTTGTTAAAAGGAAACTGATTTGGGTAGTAAGTTGTGTATATATTCAATATGTGTATATGTGGAGTGCACACATATATAGCAGTTTTCACAGAATAAATATGTTTGTTAGTGTAACAAATCTTCAAATCCTGGCTTTTCTTATGGTTTATACTTGGAGCATTGATTCAGCAATGTTGCACTACGAAAAGTTTTAGTGGTTATACTTTTTAGAAAGAACTCAAAAATTACTGGTTATAAGTGTCATGAAGTTCACAGAATATCTCTTCAGATAGCTTTTTACTCAGTGCCTCAAAATATTTTGAAAAATCATTGAAATGTTAGCTCTTTTTAGTGTCTTGTCGTGTGGTCCTTGTTATTTTTGATTGTGTTGTATGCATTTTATTTGCAAAACTGTGATTATTTGACTTGTATGATGATCATGTTTTCCACCACAGAGAATATTTTCTTTGGACATAGGGCCTGTGTCGCTAATAATCTCGAGTCACCTCAAGCCAGTTTCAAGAACTGAGATACTCTGAGAGTGAACTAAGAGCCCTGGCAAAACAGGGATTAAAATGCTCAGCTGTTGAGGAAAAACAAGAAAAGTTGGCTGTTCAAACCCAGCAGCCTCTCTACAGGAGAAAGATGTGGCAATCTAGCTCCATCAAGTTTTACAGCCTTGGAAATTCTATGGCACAGTTCTGCTCGGTCCTATAGTGTCACTGTGAGTCCATGTTGACTCCCCAGCAGCAGGCCAGTAATATGAGCTGAATTCTGTACGAGATATTCATTTTGTTTTACCTCAACTGCCCCCATCCAGGGTGACTTTTCGGAGCAAATAGTGTTAATCTGGTACCTCCTAGCCCCTTCCTTGGCAGTCCGTGGAATGCAGTCTCTGTTCCTCGCCTTGTGTGACTAGCCACTTAAACTTTTTTATGTGGGAATCAACAAATGCTACTGGGAAAAATTGTTCCCAAATATGAAGTAGGCATTTTTAAATGTTTCTTGTTCTGCTTTTCTACTTGTCTTTCAAAGGGTCATTAGTGTGAAGGATCTGGTTCATCAAAACTGAGAGAAGTCCAGTGGTGTGTTTTAAAGGTTTTTCATTTACAAACTAACCAAATCAAACCCACTTGCTGTTGAGCCGCTTCTGACACATAGCAACCCTGCAGGTCAGAGTAGAACTGCCCCATAGAGTTTCCAAGGAGCACCTGGTGGATTTGAACTGCCAACCTTTTCATTAGCAGAAACAGCACTTCACCACTACGCCACCAGGGTTTCCTTGTTTACAAAAGATGTTTGAAATCATATAACGAAAGCATTTCATTTAATACAATAGGAATGTTTTTAAAAAAATGAATTCTGAACTTCTTTCAACCTTGGAATATGTCAGAGAACCCAGTCAATGTGCACTGACTGGCCTTTTTAAATGCAGTTTTCCTGTCGCATTGGTGTCCTTTTATTACCTACTTTTTTTTGTTTTCATCACCAAAGTGATAGTGGTAAAGTCATTTCTATTTCTTTCTTTTTTCCCCACTTGCCTCTGAATCTTCTTTATCTTTTCCATTTGATGTATAGGTAACTTCAGGTAGCAGACTGGCTGTGAAAAGTCAGATTTACCCCAGAAAGCTTCGGTCATTACCGTGTGTTTATGCTTATGTTTTTAAAGCACTACTCGCACCCCTCCTCACAAAAGCACAGATACAGACCTCTCTTCTCTCCTTTCTCTGCATTGATGCATCACACATCTGTGAACATCTGTTATCACAGTTTTGACAGTGGTAAACACTGTATTTAAGATGGTGGTGACACTTCCATTATAGAATTGTCGTTTTCCGTCACATGGGAACTTACGAATGATTATCCTGTTAGAGAAGAGGGTGAAAATTTCAGTGACTTTATTAAGCAGACAGGGCACTTGGCAAGTTGACTCAGAATTTTTTCAGTTGTTTTGAATTAGTAAAGACAAAGAACTATTATACTCAAAGATTATTATTTTTTTTTAATAATAATGCTAACATTGGTTTTTCAGAGTTACAATATAGGGACCTCAACATTCACAGACATTGTGATTTGTTCTTAATATCCCCATGAGATGTAGAAAGCCAGTGTTTTTCAAGAGATTTTTCTGTCTTAGCATTACAGCTTCAATTGCTACCTTTGAAAAAAAAAATAGAAAATTGACACTATAAATCAGTTTTAAGAATTGGTAGACAGTGACTAAAGTATCTGCCACAGCACAGTTGCTAAACCATCAGGGTATATTGAACCACAGAGAAATTTAAGTATTTGAAAACAATAATCATTATAAAAATAAATTTAGTACAGTGAGAAATTCATGGGAAGAACATGCAGTAAGCTATAATGTTTTATAAGCAATATAAGCAATATTCAGCACATCTCTCTTAAGCCACAGGCTGTGATAATCATTAGCAAAGATATTTTTGATGCTATATGTTATGCCCGGAAGAGAAAATTGTATTAATGGTAGGGCATATAATTGTTTTACTAGTGTCAGTATATACCTGTTGCTTGGTTTACGAGTACATTGTTTAAGTAATTCTACCATGAATGCCATTTATAATACATGGCAGTCAGAAGTTAGCATCCCTTTGTTGTTAACCCTTACTGAGTCTCCATGTATAAAAATCAGGAAATAAATAAACAAAAAACTCCAAACGAAATCTAATTAAATAAGATGTTCAGACACAAGGCCCAAATCCAGCTCAGCAAGCCCATTCGTTTACATGTTGTCTCTTCCTTAAAACACCTGATGTACAATTGAATATTTCAGACAGAGACCTCCAAAGCTGAAACAGTTTACTCAGTTGTCCTTATACACTCGAGCTTTTAAAACTCAAACAAACAAACACAACAACAAAATCACTGCTGTCTAGTTGATTGGAATTCATAACAACCGTATAGGACAGAGTAGAACTGCTCCCTAAGGTTTCCAAGGAGCACTTGGTGGATTTGGACTGGCAACCTTTTGGTTAGCAGCCATAGCTTTATCACTATGCCACCAGGGTTTTCACTTAGCTTTAAAGCCATTGCCGTGGGGTTGATTCCAGCTCATAGTCATGCTATAGGACAGAGTAGAACTGCCCTATAGACTTTCCAAGGAGGACCTGGTAGACTCAAGCTGTCAACCTTTTGATTAGTGGCTATAGTTTTTAACCACTATACCACCAGGTTGCCAGCTTTAGGATACCCTAAACCAACCCCCTGTTCTTGAGTTGGTATCTACTCATAGTGATACTATAGGATAGTGTAGAACTGCTCCATAATATTTCCAAGGAACAGCTGATGGGTTTGAATTGCCAGTCTTTTGGTGGACAGCTCAGCTCTTAACCACCATGCAGTTAGGGCCCTACTGTGGTAAAGAGCACAAATTTGAGGCTAAGAAAAAAATTGAGTGGTGTATTTTAAATAAAGACAAACATGTGAAAAGAGTATCACAGTTACTTAATGCTTCAGTAACATGAGTACCACAAGTGCATGGTTTTAAAGAACAAGAATGTTTCCTTGTAGTTCTAGAGGCTGGAAGTCCAAACTAGGGTCTTGGCTGTGCTGCTTACTATGTTGTGAGTAACCACAGGCATTTCTTAGTTCCTTGGAGCTTGTTAGCTTATAGACTGTTTTAACCTGGCATCTGTCTCCCTCCATGTGCTTTATCTCTGTATCCATTCTGGTTTTTTATAGCTCAGAAGGGATCAGATCCGGAGAACACCCTACTGGAGTTTGGCCTCATTAACATGACAAAGAAATTCTTATTTCCAAACAAGGTCATATTTATAGGTATAGGGGTCAGGATTTCAATACATATTTTAGAGTATATAATTCAGTCCATTACAGAGAGGGAGAGAAGAGAGAGAGAGGGAGGAAATTTTGAGAGAGAGAGAGAGACTAGCTGGCAGACAGAGGCAGGCATATATTTATTGTACTTGCACAGTGGTCTCAAGTTCAAATAATCTTCAGGATTGTCTTTCACTTCTCATAAAGTGTTTCTTTCCTTCCCATTAAAGGAAAGAGCAGTCTTCCCTGAATAATATTTGAAAAATTCTTTTTCATCAAAAAGTGAATGGTATATGAGTCCTCTCGGAGGGAGAAGGGATTTGGAATACTTATAGTATTGCTGGGCTGAGGTCTGGAAGGGCTGAGGATAGAGAAGGATAGGGAGAGAAAAGGCATCCAAGGGGGAAAAACTAGGTTAAGTAAGTCTGAATTTCTGTCTTTTAACGCTGCTGCCTAAGAGCCTAGTGAAACTGAACAGGTGTTAAATCAATTCCTGTAGTATTTTAATCCAACGGATGATTAGTGGAGTAAGGAGAATGTGCCATGTTAAATTCATATTTGCAGGAATGATATGAAATGTTTCTCTCTTTTACTATAAAGAAGAGGAAAAAATCTTGTTCTGATTTTTGCTGTAGTTCTTCAGACTGTCAATGTATAAATTATTCTTGAACACGGGAGCCCTGGTGGTGCAGTGATTTAAAAATTCTGCTGCTAACTAAAGGGCTGACAGTTTGAATCCAACTGCTGCTCTTTGGAAATCTTATGGGGGAAATCTTATGGGGCATTGTAAAGACACCCTTTGGGAACCAAATTCAGAGACAATAATAAGCAGTTTAAGAAGGAAAAATGATATATTACTGAACTATATGGCATTGCCAGTGACAAAGCTAGAATGGTGTCAGATCTCATTGTTTTTGTAAAGCATACATTAGAAGAGACAGGTTGGTTCTTTTGAAACAAAATAAGATATCTTGCTCATATTTCTTGCATTTGGGAAAACTCAGGCTTGAAGAATATATTCTTTGGTCTTTACAGTGAAATATATGGACACATTTTTTGTTGGCATTAGCCTGTTTATGAAAAGTATTATAAACTTTTGTACATTTCTGAAATTTTGTTTGAATGGGATTGATTTCATACACAGTACGATCTCTGTTACCATCTTTTTCCTTTGAGTATACTATCCTAGGAAAAGTATCACGGTATATGTACACGTCTGACAGTTACGTCCTTTAATTTAAGTGTTCTAAGTACTGCATACCTCATTGATGAATATTGCTATAGTCACCTTCGAATTACTCTGCTTGGGAACATATAAACTGATAGCAGCACCTAGTCCACCCTTCAAAGCAATTTTGGAACTCTGTCTGAATGTCCATTGCACACGGTGACACTGTGGTAAGTTCCAGAACTTAATTGTATAGTAGGTGGGGGAGTTTTTAGCCAGTAAACAGATAACTGTATTGGAATGCTCTCCCAGCTCAACTGATCTGGACCCTAATGACTTTTTCTCTTTCCCTGAAGATAGACAAAATATTGAAAGGAAGGCATTTTGGTGACATTCAGGATGTCAAAGGTAATACAGCAACAGCTGTGATAGGCATTCCAGAAAAAGAGTGCTGCAATTTCTTTGATATAGTTTTAACTATTATTATCTGTTCCTCATTTACTTTGAATTTTAGTCAAAGCTTTAAGAAAATCTTTCCATCATGGAACATTTGACCCATTCTTGAGTAGAAAGAATTGGTGGAAATATGTGAAATCATACATAATGACTACATTCTCATAGCTCTGTTGTTTTTAGGTGCTTTGGGGTCTCCTTGAAGTCTTAGTGACGGTGCACAACCGAATGCAACACCATCTGGCTCTGCACCATCCTCACAGTCTTGTCATGCTTGAGCCCGTTGTGGTTGCCACTGTATTAATCTGTCTCTTTGAAGGTCTCCCTCAGCATGATGTCCTTCTCCAGGGACTGATCCTTCCTGATAACGTGTTCGAAGTGTGTGAGATGTAGTCTTACTGTCCCTGCTGCCAAGGAGCATTTTGGTTGTGCTTCTTCCAAAACAAATTTGTTCATTCTTTTGGCAAACCATGCTATATTCAGTATTCTTTACCAACACATAATTTAAAAGCATCAATTCTCCTTCAGCTGTCCTTACTCAGTGTCCACTTCTTCTCACACACATGAGATGATCAAAAACACTGTGGCTTGAATCAGGGGACCCTAATCTTTAAGATGACATTATTGCTATAGTTATCATAGCCATAGTATTACTTATTCTCCAAAAAGAGGATAACAAAATTGTCATCTTTCTTTAGATATGCTAACATGTTACCCAACCTCTATACATGTAGTAGGAATAATAAAAAAGTGTGCCATGGTGAAGCCATGCATGTCCTTCATGCCACCTTTTTGGAAATATAAACCAGACTCTTCTAGCTCCATGTTTAAACAGTCTTATGGTTGCCCGTAATAGAATTTTCTGTCATTAATATATTAAATTAACCTTTTTTTGTAATTATGTATAATATAATAATTATAAATGTATGTTCAGCCTGTACTATCTCTTGGGATAAAGACGTCTATGAGATCTGAATTAGTAAGCTATTAAAGAGCAGAATTTGCCCCTCAATTGTCTGTTTTACAGTTGTGAAGAAAATAATGGCTTCATGCTTATGTGAGTGAGAAGGGATTTAGATTATGGATTCAAACCACTAGAATCCGATAAAGACGGAGAGTAAGTAATAGAGGACCTCAGGAGCAGGTTTTTGGGGAATCTTACTTTTCTCCAATAATCACAGTAGTTGCTAATATGGTTTGAGCACCTACTGCTTGATAGGCCACACTCTGTTTTATATACCTTATTATTTATTTTTAATTTTAGAAACCCTCTGAGATAGATTCTGTAATTATCTTTATTTTAGAAACATAGACTTAGAGGCAACGGGACCTTAAATCATTTGCTAAAAATTTCCCAATCCAGTCAGCCTGTCTTCAGTCTCTTTTTCCCTACTACATGGTCATGGATTCAATTGTGCCCCCTCCCCCAGCAAAAATATGTTAGTTTGACTAGGCCATCATCCCCAGTACTGTGTTATTGATTGTCTTTCTTTCTGTGATCTGATTTAGTTGTCCTGTGTGTTATAAAACCCCCCAAAAAACAAACCAACTGCTGTCGAGCTGTCAAGTCAATTCAAACTCATCATTTTTTTTTTTTTTTGGTATGTATTGTAAATCTTAACCTTTGCCTGTGGTAGATGAGGCAAGAGTACATTATGCTAAAAGCAATTAAGGTGGGATGCAAGACGCTTATTCAGGTAACAACCTTGACCCAACATAAGGAGCATTTCCTTGGGCTGTGGTCTGTACCACTTTTTCTCTTATAAAAGATCAAAGGACAAAGAAGTGAGCAGAGACAGAGCCCTCGTACCACCAAAAAGAAGATCTGGGGGGGGCGGAGCTTATTCTTTGGGCTGAGAAGCCCTGCACTGAGAAACTCCTAGATCTAGGGGAAGATGGATAACAAGGTCTTTCCCCAGAGCTGACACAGACAAGAAACATCCTTTGGAGCCGGTGCGCTGAATTTGGACAATGAATAATTTTTGTTTGTTAAAGCCATTCATTTGTGATATTTCTGATATAGCAACACTAGATAACTGAGATGTACATTATACCTGTAAACCTCCAGATAGTTTATATTTTAGTCTTAAGATTAAGCTAATGTAATTTAGCCTCTGTGTTAGATAGGGTTCAAGCTGCTCTCTGTAGCAAAGAAAAAAAGCACAGCAGTTGAAAGAGGAACGTTACGCTTCTCTCAGGACTCCTGGCTAGCCAAGTAGTTTTTAGTCTCAGATTAAATGTTACTCAATGTTTGCAAAGGAGCTTCTGCATTTCTCACAGTCCTGTCTGCAACAGACAGGGGACAAAACAAGTCCAGAGAAGTGGTTTCAGGTTTAAGGAGATATCCCAAAAGTTATATACATTATTTTGTCTCATAACTGATAGCACTGGCTTTAATATGGTCACGTGGCCACATCTGCCTGCGAGTAATGCTGAGTAATGTCTCTAGCTGGGTACCTGGAACTCAGGAAGCCCAGGTATTAAAAAGGAAGAAGGAGATATATCTATAGATCAGTTGGGTCTTCCTGCTATCAACACCAACTGCAGTTGTCAATTTGTTTATTTTTGTTTTTCTCATAAATTCTAGAGACAATATCCTGTTGATGAGAGAATAGGCGGTGGATTAGCTTTCCCATATCAGACAGCATTTGCTACACAGTAGAATAATCAGCTAGAGGATAGGGCTCATGGGTGTTGGAATCATTTGCAAATAATGTTTCCATATCCAAGATTTGGAGTAGGATTCAGAAGTGAAGGATTATCTATTATATAGGCATTTATAACCAAAACAATCTGTAAGCACAATCAGTCTTTTATTTATTAGCTAAGTCTTTACTAGTTGAGGAAATGCTGGTGGCATAGTGGTTAATTAAGTGCTACGTCTGCTAACCGAAAGGTCAGCAGTTCAAATCCACCAGATGCTCCTTGGAAACTAAAGAGCAGTTCTTCTCTGATCTACAAGGTCGCTGTGAATTGGTATCCACTTGCTGGCAGTGACTTTGGCTTTGGCTTACTAATTGAAATGACAGTTTTTGAGATAAGACAGATATTCTTGGTTAAAATGGCTAAACTTTTGCTCTGATGATGGTACTAACAAAGCTGCTTTTATTGGTTGTATTCAGAGCTTCCATTAAAAAATGTATATGTGTATATCATGTTGGGCTTATGTTTTCAAGTATATAATTAAGGCACCTGGCAATTATTTATATTTTCATAACCTAAACCTACTTTTCTGATTCACCTCTTTGTTCCACTAGTTTCCCTTCTGTTCAGTAACAGTAATTAGATCCCCCAAACAACTAAACCATTTCATTATCTTCTAGATTTATTACTTTGTTAAAATCAGAAAAGTTGTAAGCAAGAGCAATACTGTAATAAGTTATCACATTGTAGGTAAATGTGTGCTTGTGAGTGTGGGATTTAGTGTGACTTCCTTATTATTTTGTTATGCTAATATTCAGTCTCCAAATGTGTACTCTTCTAGATACTGAAAGGTAGATGAAAGATACCTTGAAACCTTGGCATTTTTCATTCCCAGTGAACACGTAGAACTAAAGCACATTTAGTAGTAGAAGATAATTAGAATGGTACTTTAGATTCCCTGGATATTTTATTTTATTTCTTAATTTCTCTGTTTCTTAAGACCTGAATTCTAGGTATAAACTCACTTACATTTAAAATAGTTAATAAAAGAAATAAATAAATAAACATGAAAAACATTAACCGACTAGATTCAGAATTCCTGATCCTGAACTTTCTACAAGTTTTACTTAAGCAGAATGAGGAACTGTCTCTTAATTATTGAGCCTGAATCACTTGGCCTTTATGTATACTAAAGATGTAGAAAAATCCTTGTTTACCAGGCTGCCACTAAGTAGTAAAAGGTTCCAAGCTGAAAGAAAAATTGAGATCAAGAAGAGACTACGTACCTGCACCTCTCGCACATGTGTTTATTACTAACATTACATTTGGTGATGCATCTTGTAAAACAGATGAGTGTTAACTAGCAGATCCTGCTAGAATTGCTTCAATAGAAAGGTGGAAATTAAGTTTGAAATTTTATACATCATAGATTTTCACAGAATGTCTCCTACTTAGCACATAGTTACATTGTAACTATGACACTTAATGATGAACATTAACTTTGTTCCTTACCTTTAAAATAATGATGTTCAGTTTAGAACTAAGGCCATGCTCAGTTGAGTTATAAGGAATCTATTGAAAAAATAAGTGGCCCATATCCCATTTACTTCTAAGTGAAAATGAATTTGGTTCTGTTCCTTCTTTTATTTCCACCACAGGGAAAATACAGATATTCAGTATCTCTCTCCTGTGAGAAATATGTTCTAATTTTTAGATCTCAGGGGCTTTATGGAAAATTTATCCCTTTAAGTCAAAGTGTGGCCCAATTACAGTATGAAAATGATTAATTCACCTACCGTTTGAGGGATGTAAAACTGGGTTATCAGCACCATACCATGGTTCTAAAGTACACACCAATTCTCTATGACATGTTATGTCAAGTACAGAATACTCAAAACCACATTTCATTAATTTTCATATTTTTCCCCCTTTGGGGCTTCAGGCATTGGTCTTACATCTTAAACTGAAATCTAAACATAATATATATATATATATATAGTAAATTCCTGCTTTTAAAATCTTGCTTTTGTAATCAAGAAATTTACATATTTAGTAGTATAGCTTTCCTTTTAATTCAGTATTAAAATGTGACGCTCTAGACAGATGACATTATTAAATTATTGAAAATTTATACACTTTGGGATTGTTATTTGTGGTTGATTAAAACTGTTTTATTAAAAAAAGTCTTTTCAAGAATTTATGTAGAATTCAACAAACTTTCAGAGGTTCAAGTAGAATTTTTGTTTCAAAAGTAGACTATAACTAACTGCTTAAATAGCTATTGAATTTACATTTTCACAGGCTATGAGAAAATTGTTTGTCTCACACAATTAATAAAACATAAATGGTTTTACTAGTACTAGTAGCCAAGTAAGAGTGGTATTTTTCTAATAAAGAATTGAAGGAAAAACAAAAAATGTCAAAGACTATTCGATTCAGTGATGTCTGCCATTCAGCAAAAATAGCAGGAGATTTTGGTACTTGTCATATATTAATGAAGCTGAATGAACTGAACAAAGTCTAATCACAGTGATAAAAGACATACCTTGTTTACTTAAAATGCAGTTAGGATCAGTCAGTTAGCTGTCTGTATATTTGTGGGACAGGTATAAGTCCACCCTTCTAAGTAATAGGAAGGATCTCATGTTACTCTGCAGAGTATAACATGCAAATAATTATTTATACATGAATACAGTGATCACGTATAAAGTATATTAAACCTGTGAAAGAGTTTGATATTTTATTTCTTTTATAAATAGTGCTACTTTTCTTTTTTTAATCTTAATAAAGCATATTTTTCTTGGAACCTCAGTTTACTTTTTTTTTTTTAATAAAAGACATTTTTCTTTAAAAAATTGTCTTGCCTGGCCACCGCCAGTGATAGCCATGATGGAGCTCACTAGGTTGCGTCTCACTGGCAACACAAGAATGAAAAAGGGTGCATCCTGGAGATCTCCACTAGAAGACCTCAATTGATGGTCCAGTGATTTCGGGGTTCCCCTGAGAGCATGGCCCTCGGCCCTGATGCTGCCCTTACCCATAAATTATAACAAAGGTCCACTCTTCGGACAGGAATGGATTGGACTTGGTAATGCAGAGTGACCATATATTGGTTGCACTTTATGTTTCTATACATCTATAGGATATCATCCTGCTGACCTCTGGCTGGAGGAAGGAGAGTGGGTGGAGAGGAGTGGAAAGGAGGCTGTTGGGAGGATGAGACATGTATGGAGCAGAGAGGAATAGTGTGCTGTCACCGGGCAGGGAGAGCAGTGGAAGCTGCATATAGGTGCATGTAAATTTATATGGGAATGTACATCTTCACTCAGTCATGTTAAATGAAAAAGAAAAGAAAATTGTCTCATGAAACCACATACAAAAAAATTAAAGTTACTACTAATTAGATTTTATTCCAAGGAATATCACCTGTAAAACTTAAATTTTTACTTCGTATTCATGAGGTTAACAGGTTGATAACTCTTATCTTAAAAGTCACCTTTCAGTTTTTTGAAAGACTTATGACAGCTTATGAAAATAGTGAATTAAGGTTTCTGTTTTGTCTTGTTAAAGGCCTTGAAAATTATGTTTTCTTGATACTTCTCTGAGGTATGTAGAAAAATGATTGTTCACTATAATTATATAAGTCATTTCTTGAAAGTCATCTGAGCACAAGAATAAGATTACAAGTGTGTCAATCTAAAAATATCTGTGTAATATTAAGACAACTTACTGTACAATATAGGTATTAAAGAAATATGTTCAACATTTCACATTTATTAATTACTGAACATATTGATAATTTGTTTTGCGTCTTTATATATTTTACTTATTGTGGGCATTTTCATATTTCTAATAATTTTGCATATTACTTGCTTTATTGTATTTATACCTGAAATGAAAAGTTAGCAATCAGTTCAGTTAAATTGATTTTTCTTATCCAAATAATGTCTGCTACCTCCTGGCTTTTTATCTGCATAAACTGATGTTGTTCGTATTTTTCCTTAATCATACCTACTTTTTTCCTTTTACTGGGTCTGCTATTTGCTCTCTTGTATTCAGTGTTAATTTTAGTAACATTAAATTGTTGTTAAATAACACCGTCAAGTTAATACTGAATGGTGATCCTCAGTATGCTTCTTTGTCATTTTACGTGACAATTTGAACAAGTGACACAGTAAATTAGTAAATTCATTAGTGAAAATTTATAATTTTAGTTTTGATGATCTAAGAAACTGGATGAATGTATATATATTATTAATGGGTGAAATCAACAAATGAAATCATCTGCTGTCTCAAGATTCAGAAACTGATTTACTATCAGACTGATTGAGCAGCATAAGCCCCCAGTCATCTACCTGTGGGACAACAGGAATGCTTCTATGTTACACGTGCCTTCCATACACTGCTTGCACCCTACTGAGTCTTCTGATTCAGCATTTTCTTTCATGTTTCTACTTCTTACAGAAAGATATTAGGGAACTTTAATGACAGTAAGGTCAAGTTACCCTGTATTACAGGGTCTCATTGGGAATTAAAAGGTATTAGTAGATTAGATGAAGATCCCCTGGTAAATGATAAGGAGTAGAATCCATTATTGAATTTTGGTTCACATTAGGAAATTCGAGTTCAACAGTGGGACTTACAAGAAGACTCATCTGTAGTATGTGGACTCTGTCCAATAGCTATGGCAAGCTATTTCCTGGTACTGGATTTCAGAAAATTTCAAAATGAATCGTAAGGCACATGATCACAGACTTTACCAGAGTATCCATTGCTGTTGAAAGAGAAACCAGAACTAAGGACTGATTTTGTATTTTATAATCATTAGAATCCATGCTGAGAATTTTTTCTTCTCTGGTCACTTTCCATCAAGCATAGTGTAGCCTCTTAGCCATGTTTTATTGTAATTGATGTGTTATATTACTCACCTAGAATAAAATTGGCTCAAAGATGTAAACATTATGTCCATAATTGAAAAACGCTGAATTCCATACCACTCAGTCTGATTCAATCAGTGTTATGTCTAAGAGTATTGTTTCAGATCCCTGGTAGATAATTATACAGGAGAGAAATAATAAATTGACACAAACCCATTGCCTTTGAGTCAATTCCCACTCGTAATGACCCTATGCGATGGAATAGGACTGCCCCATCTAGTTTCCAAGGAGCACCTAGTGAATTTGAACTGCTGACCTTTTGGTTAATAACAGTAGCTTTTATCCACTCTGCCACCTGGATTTAAGATAATAAATATGTATATGAGATATCAAAAAAATCCTTGACATAAAGTCAATCAAAACACATAGTAACCCAATAGGAGGGAGTAGTGCTTTCCTATAGGATTTCCAAGGCTATACATTGTTAAGGAAACACACTGCCACCCAGGTCTGTCCTTCAGAGTGGCTGGTGGATTTGAACCATCGCCTTCCGGGTTAGCAGTCAAGCCTTGCCACTATGGCACCAGAACTTCTCCACCATGGTAACAGAAGCACAAGACTCAAACAACAGACGGCACGCAGCAAATGTGCTACAGAAAGGCCTCTTTAAAGTATTCAAAAGCAAAAATGTCATTTTGAGGACTGAGGTGCACCTCACTCAAGCCATGGTATTTTCAGTCAGCTGTACAATGAATAAGGAATAACAAAGAATAATTAACGATGCTGTTAAATTGTGGCATTGAGGAAGAATAACTAAACCAAACCAAATCCATGGCCATTGAGTTCATTCTGACTCACAGTAACCCTATAGGTCAGAGTAGAACTGCCTCACAGAGTTTCCAAGTAGCTCTTGGGATATTTGAAGTGCTGACCTTTTGATTAGCAGATGTGGCACTTAACCACTGTGCCACCAGGAGTTCCCGGTGAAGAACAAACTAAAAACAAACCCACTGCCATCGAGCCAGTTCTGACTCATAGTGACCGCATAGATGGAGTAGAACTGCTCCATAGAGTTTCCTAGGAGCACCTGGCAGATTCAAACTCCTGACCTTTTGTCTAGCAGATGTCGCACTTAACTACTAAGTTACAAAGTGAACATAAAACGGACAGCCAGGAGAAAAAACAAATCTGTCTTCGAAGATGTACAGAGGGAATGCTCTTTAGCAGTGAAGGTGGCGAGGATTTGTTTAATATAATTTGAGAATGTTATCAGAAGACACCAATCACTGAAGGAGGACATCATGCTTGGTGGAGTGGGGGGTCAATGAAAAGAGGGGAAGACCCTCAACGGGTGGATTGACACAATGGCTGGAACTCTGTGCTCAAACATAACGACAGTTGTGGTGATGGCACAGGAGTGGGCAGTGTTTCTGTTGTTCGTTAGTTGCTGAGTGGGGAGCAGCTTGACAGCATTACCTAAAAATATGAAATATTCTCATTTATCCTTTTGATGGAAACCCAGTGGCATAGTGGTTAAGTGATACGTTTGCTAACTGAAAGGTCGGCAGTTCAAAGGCACCAGGAGCTCCTTGGAAACTCTGTGGGGCAGTTCTGCTCTGACCTGCAGAGTTGCTATGGTTGAGCATGGACAGTAGTGGCTTCTTCTTCTTAGTGTTATTCTTTTAATTACATCGTTACTTGCTTGATTAATGGATTATGTGAATAACCTGAGGTTATTAGGAGGGTTTTATAATTTTGAGTTACCATTTTGTTTCCTTTCAAAATTGCAAAGAATTTAAGAAAAATAAAACGATACCCTTTAAGTAATATGATATTGCTGCTTCAGTAAAATCAAGAAATCTCCTAAATGAACTTTTATTTATTTAACTTTTCCATTGCATTATTAATATACTTGTTGTTGTTAGGTGCCACTGAGTCATTTTGCTTTCCTCCTGACCCTGTGTCCATCAGAAGGAAACACTTCCCAGTCCTGCACCATTCTCCCACTCCTTGTTGTGTCTGAGCCCACTGCTGCAGCCACTGTGTTACTGCGTCTTGCTGAGAGTCGTCCTCCTTGTCACTGACCGTTTTTACTTATATAGATTGGTCTAGTTCAGCTGTATATTAAAAAAGCAACTCGATTTTTAACATTTGCTGAGATTCTAGCCACAAATTTTTCAAGGATAAAAGCATGGAAACTTTCCGATACATATGTATTTTCTTAGATGGTCATTTACATCAATATTTATTAGGTATTTAGAATAATTGAAATTGAGTAATTGAATTAATAAGAGTAATTGAAATTGAAATGGGAAGAGGTTGATGTTACCCGCACAAGAAGTATTACTGGAAAAAAAAATTGTGTGTGTGAAACAAGGTATTGAAGACTCAGAAAGTACTTTAGTTTTTTTTAAAAAATATTTTATATTTGGGGGGAAGGGTGGCAGCATGGTTAAACTACTGGCCTAAAGGAGGTGGTTGTGTAATTCGATGCTATCAAGTTGGCCTGGATTCACAGCAGCCCTATGTATAACAGAATGAAATACTGTCACGTCCATGACATCCTCACAAGCCCTCCTTTGTTTGAGCCCTTTGTTGAAACATCTCAAGTGGTATTTTCTCAACTCCCGGAGTCTTGTTTTTTGCCAGTGGTTTCAGTGCAGCCGTGGCCTTTTCCTTCAGTACCATCGGTTCTTGATCATGCTACCTCCTGAGATGAATGAACACTTACCTATTCTTTTTGGAACAGTGATTCTGTATTTCTCCTACTGTCCTTTGTTGTTTCCTGAGTCACTCAATATTTTCCCATAGAATCCTTCAAAATGATAGCTTGACTCTTGAATTTCTTTCTGCAGCTTGAGAAGGCAGCTTGAGAAATGCTGAGCATGTTCTTTCCTTTTGGTTTTCTAAATTCAGGTATTTGCACATTTCATTATAATCCTTTACATTGTCTTCTCAAGCTGCCTTTTGAGTTTTCCTGTTCACTTCTTTTATTTCATCATTTCTTCTGTTCAGTTGAGCTACTCTACTTTCATTTGCTTTACTTACTATACGTTCAAGAACAAGTTTCAGAGTTTCTTATGTCCATGGTGATCTTTCTGTTCTTCCCTGTCTTTTTAATGAACTTTTAGATTTTTCTTAATATATATCCTTGATATCATGTATCCTTGATATCATCCCACAACTCATCTAGTCTTCAGTCGTTAGTGCTCATTGCATCAAATTTATTCATGAAATGATGTCTAAGTTCAGGTGAGATATGCTCACTCATATTTTGGCTTTCATGGACTTGCTGTAATTTTCATCATTGAGGGTTTTGTATGATCGTGTTAGTTCCAGTTTCACATAAGCAAGCCCACATTTGTGATTCAAATTCTTTTCTTTACAGAGACTTAACTATGACATGTATTAAAAACCAGTTACATATGTTGTTTCTGTATATCATTGCCTATCCTGTGTATAGTTCAAATGATGATTATGATGAAAAATTAAGTGCATTCTCTCTTCCTCTCTAACTGATAATATGTATCACAATAGATTATGTGTGTATACATGCATGTACACATACGCACATGCATACACATGTATGTAAACATGCACATACCACACACGTATGTAAGCATTATACACCTGTGTGTTTACATGTGTGTAATTGTGTGTGTGTTTGTATATATGTATGTGTATATATGTGTATACATACATACATACATATAAGGAAACCCTGGTGGTGTAGTGGTTAAGTCTGTGGCTGATGTTGGCAATTCAAAGCCACAAGACATTCCTTGGAAACTCTATGGGCCAGTTCTCTTCTAAGCTATTGGGTCACTATGTGTTGGAATCAGCTTGATAGCAGATCTGTTTATATGTGCATATATATGTACATATGTTTATGAAGGATCCCTTCATGGCAAACAAATAGGAACTTGGCTATTAGCCAAAAGGTTGATGTTTGAACTTACCAGAGACACTTTGAGAGACAAGTCTAGAGATTGACTTCCAAAAAGTCACTGCCTTGAAAACTCTGTACAGAATATTTCTACTCTGCACACATGGGTTGCCATGAGTCAGAATCAAGTAGCAACAATACTATATATGTTTCTGAAATTCAAAGGAAATATTAATATTAGTAATCAGCAGGGTTATTATTTAATATACATCAGAAACTGGGAGAAACATGGTTTGATAAATCATTTCAACCACTGACAAAGTGCTTGGGAATTAGATTGTGGGTTTCTGCAAAAATGTATACATTCACTCATTCTTTACTGAACACTGATTGATCACCTGTTATGTTTTAATGTAATATAACAAAAAAGAAAAAAGTATATATATTTAAAAACCAGTTTTTGAAATTGTGACATTTTTAATTGAAAATAATTTTTAAAGACTCTAAAACTTCAGAAATATCTTTCATTTTACCTTAGTACTTCCCTAGAACTGTAACCTGCATGACTGTTTATCACTTCCATTGTAGGAAGGAGGCTAATTGTAATTGTGCAGTTGCTAAGACTGTCCTATAATTTGAAGTAGAGTCCTTCTTCGGTGTCTTGCTCTACAATATATTATTTCCAAGCATTAGTGCCAGGATGCTCTTTAAATCTGCTAAGGAACTAAGGAAGAAGTGATTTACGTGCTCGATTTAGTACTCTCCTCTTCTGTCCGCTTCAGGCCACTTTTCTAGGAAAGCAGAGTGTGAGCAGAATTAAAATTTAGATGCTGCCAAAGAGGGGGAAAAAAAGAAACAAAAGGAAATGAAAGCCATTTCTGTCCTGCATATTGTTGACAAGTGTGTTGTAAGTAAATCACTGTGTACCCTAAAGTATTTATTTCTCTCCTGGAAATTCTGAGTTGAAATTGAAAGGTGTATTTTAATGAATGAGTGCCTGTACAGATTGAATTCTCCTCAGATTTTTTTTTTTCCTGTTACGCAACTTGGGAAAGCAAAGACTTTTTTTTTTTTCTCCCACTGAGGATTAGAGGAGAATCAAGGAGGAACTGAGTTAATCAGACTTTTTATGAGTGTATAAAATATACATTAATATAAACATTTCAAACCAGAGCCACTGCTGTTGCATGGATGGCAATTCCTAGAGATCCTACAGGACAGGACAGAACTGCTTAATTGAGTTTCCAAGGAGTGCCTGGTGAATTAGACTCGTTAAATTAAGAAATAATGATATTTTTATTCTTGCATAAATTAGTACCAAAGTAAGGTATGTTGTGCTTCTATTTAATTTTGTATTGGGATCTCTAGTTGTTCAGTAGTGAAGACCTTAGCTGTTAATCAAAAGATTAGTGGTTCAAATTCACCAGCTACTGCATGGAAAAAAGATATGGTAGTTTCTTCTGTAAAGATAACAACATTAGAAACCCTATGTGACAGTTCTAGTAAGTCCGAGAGGGTCCCTGTGAGTCCAGAACTTGATGGTACACAACAACAATTTTGGATTTGTTAGGCAAAAATGGGAAGCTTCTGATTCTTTGTGCAGTTTTATCTAATAACACTTAGCATTTGATCAATATACTAAGCTGTGTTCCTTTTTTGTAATTCTATTTTTAAATACCTCTGTGTCATGGATTGACTTGTGTCCCCCCAAAAATATGTGAAGTCATGTGGCTGGGCCATGATTCCCAGTATCTTGTGACTGTCCTCCATTTTGTGGTTTTCCTTTGCTGTATGTTAAAGAATTAGGGTGGGATTGTAAATCCCTTCATAGGATTACCTCCCTGCTCCACTGTAAAGGGAGTTTCCCTGGAGTATGACTTGCCTCACCCTTAATCCTTTCATCCTACGAGAGATAAAAGAACAGAGAAGCAGCACTGGGAGAAAAGTGCATCCTTCCAACCTGAGGTTCCTGCGCCAAGATGCTCCCTGGACAGAGACTGATGCGATACCAGACTTTCCTCCAGAGCTGACAAGGGGAAAGCCTTCCCCTCGAGTGGACACCCTGAATATGGACTTGCAGCCTACCAGACTGTGTAAGAGTAAACCTTCCTTTATTAAAGCCATCCACTCTGTGGTATTTCTGTTAGAGCAGCCCTAGCTGACTAAAACACCCTGGAAAGCTTATTGTTTCTCATTATATAAGGACTGACTTAGGGAACATTTTTGTTTTTTGCCATTTCTTGGACTGATGACTTCCTTGCAGTCTAACCATACCTGAATCCCCCAACACTGTGATAAAGTAAAGAGCAGATTGCAGTAATTCTTCACTGTTTGTTTAACTAAAATATTTAAAAATAAGGATGCCAAGGACTTGACTTCCCAGCCCATTATAGTTTCTAGAAGAATTACTGCTCTCAGATTTTTATACCAAACCATAGGGGATTTTGCTTGAAATTATAGGTCAGAAAAGAAAATATAATAAACATATAAAATTTTGTTTCTGTTGTTTTTCTTTTTTGCAAAATAAAGTTAAAGCTCCACCTTTTATTCAGAGTTATTACCTGAAATTACACTTTTTTGTACTATGTGTTCTATATATGCTAACCAAAAGATTAGAGGTTATGGGTGTGTATGTGTACATATGTAGGTATATTGTCAATCCAGTGTATGATACTGTTTTTATAGCTTCACAAAATATACACAATTGACAAATATATATATATTTTATAACTGTTTTCCTACCAGTATTTCTTCATGATTGATCCTCATTGAGAAATGTAGACTTAAGTTATTTAATTTCACTGTAATGTCATATTATGCCAAAAAACTCTGCTGCTGTCAAGTCAATTCCAACTCATAGAGACCTTGTAGGACAGAGCAGAACTACTCCATAGAGTTTCCTAGGAGTGCCCATTGGATTTAAACTGCTGACAGTATGGTTAGCGGAGCTAGCACTTAACCACTACACCACCATGAGATTTCCTATTATGCTATAGATTCTTCCCAGTATTTTCATTATTGCAAATAATAAATAGCACAGTAAATGTCTTAATGTGTTGTTCTTGTACACATATCTGTGTGGTATGTTCTTGTGTCATTTTCTTTAAGAGACAGACGTAGATGTGAAATTTAACTAGTATTTTGGTCCATCTAGGGCTGCTATAAGCAAAAATCTCATGAGTGGATGGCCTTAACAAAGAGAAGTTTATTCTCTCAAAGTCTGATAAGCTGGAAGTTACAACTCAGGGCTCCAACTCCAGGGAAAAGCTTTCTCTCATTTAGACTCTCAAGAAGGGTCCTTGTCATCAGTCTTCTGGAAGTATATCAGTATAGGACCTAGGGTCCAAAGGAAGTGCTGTGCTCCTGGCACTGATTTCTTGGTGTATGAAGGCCTGTTCCCCTATTTCTGCTGGCTTCCCTGTCCTTTTATCTCTTGTAAGATAAAGGATGGTTCAGGTCACACTCTTGAGAAATCCCCTTTAATTGCATCAGAGATGTGACCTTAGTAAGTCTGTTACAATCCCACTGTAAGCCTCTTTAACTTAAAATCACAAGGTGGAGGACAACCACACAGTAATGGGAATCGTGGCCTAACCAAGTTGACCGATATGGCGGGCAGACTACAATTCAATCAAAATAGTGTTATATTTCTCTCTAAAGTGTGTTTTTCCTTTGCATATCTATTTTTTTGTCACACCCTCATAGACTGTTGTTAACATTAGTATTATAAAAAATTTCCACCATGATAGCTGCAGTGTTTTGTTATTGCCAAGTGCTACTGAGTCAACTCCAACTTACAGTGACCCTATATGAGGAGAACGTGCCCCATAAAGTTTTCTGGGCTGTAATCTCCATGGGAACCGATTGTCAGGTCTTTTCTCCCTTGGAGCAGCTGGTGGATTTAAACTACTAGCTTTTCCATTATCAGCCAAACATGTAACCATTATGCCATCAGAGCTCCTAAAAATTTAATGATAGCTAAAATTTACAATTCCCCAACCGTGGGAAAGAACAAGCATCTTTTAAAAATATAGTAGCAATACAGGTTTTCTCTACTCTCACATTCCTGTTTATATATTTAGCCATTTATCAACTGAGTTTATTGCCTTTTTTCATACTGAAGAGACTGAGTAGGAGGGAAAGGAAGAATATGAGGGAGATACTGCAGTCTTCTAAAAAAGGTGGAATGAGGCATTAGAATACTATCATTTGATGCAGTTGGTGTATTTGTGACACAGTCACTCAGTATGAAGAATGTGACTCTAAAGGCATTTGGGTGGCCTTAAATTGACATAGGAGATCAGGCTAATTTTTTTTTGTTGTTGTTGTTTCTAAACTGCTTTTAAGGTATTGTTCTTTATCCTACTTAACAATGAAAATTCAAACTAAAGGGAACATTTCTGTGTCATTAATTTGCCTTCTTTTATATTTTGTGCAGTATTCTAAAGTCATTATGAAAATCTCTGATAAAATATGGGGAATAAGATTATTTTGAGACCATTGTAACTCTGAAATTGCATTACAACTCAGTAAGTATGTTGGCTGAATGTTCTTGACCCTTCTGCCATTTAATTTCAGCCAGTTATGAAGAGAAATTAAGTCATGAACTACTGGACAGTGGATAGACAGTCTTGTTGTTCTTCGTGTCCCTAGCATTTAGCACTACTGTATAGGATGACCACACGTATGGTGTGCCTGACGTGATCCTGGTGTGTGTAAGACAATTGCTGTTCATTTCCTGTATATCTGTGTGATATTAATAGTGCCCCATTTCACTCTCAAAATCACCCCAATTCTAAACAATAATTTATATGATGCCCAACAAGGTTTGCTAAATGAAAAATAATAATATTTACAGAAGATTGAAGACTATGTGTCAGATATTGAGCTAAAGACATGATTGCTTTAATAAATCCAGGGAGATATAACACATTTTACAAGACAAAACTGAAGCCGAGAAAGAACAGTTTCCCCAAGTAACTGGCAAAGTAAGCTAAAGGTATTCTTGCTCATCTCTGTGTCCTCAGCGCCTAAGACAGCTCTCTATTACCAAATCTTTGTTTGGGTGCCTCAGAAATAGATAGAAGAACAGATTCTTGAAAATCCCATGGTACTCGTTGGAAGGAAAGAAATGAAGAAATTTGATAAGCGGTAACTTGGATTATTCTCTTACCTTTCCTAGATCGGGATATTCATGGTTTATTCATACCAGGGGCCTTCTTTTTGAGAAAATGATGAGTCTGTGTTTTTAGTAAAGTCATTGTGTTTTTGTTTCTTTATGGTTTTCATTTGAGAAAGTCTGTACTTTTAAATGTGAACACTTTAAGGTAGAAATCATGGCTCTTTAGAGTATAGTAAATAGCTTTTCAGTGTTTCCAGTGGGTGCAGTAGGTTACTGAAATGGGCCTCAGATGCGTTCCTTTATAGTTTAAGAGCAGGAGGAGACCTGAAACAAACAGATTTGATAACCACTATAGACAGGAGAAAAATACATATTGTATGAAAATAGCTCATCTTATAAAATGAGAAGCTACATGATAAAATTCAAATTTGTCTTTTTTTAATCATGTTATTATTATCACTTAGCCCTGGGATGAAATAATCAAAGACATGTGAACAGACAAATGAATGAATTCGTTAAATGATAAGAAATTGATTCTTTTTTATAACAATGGTCATAAAGGAAAATTCTAAAATAAATCTGAGCACTACCTGTCCAATACCACCCTACTAATATAGCAGTTCCAAAAGATATCTAGTTAATAGTCTTTTAGTATCTAGAAAATTCTGTGATCATAGACTTTAAAAATATCTTATACTTCTTTCCAATGTGGATACTCCTTAAGGCACAGGGTGCGTACTGTAGGACTGTGCATGGAACTTAGAAGTTGGCAGGAAAAAAAGTAACAGGTTAGCTCACAAAGATGTGTTTTGATGGTACATGCGGTTACAGAGTATAGAAATGATTATTTTGCTGAAGTATTAAAACAAAAAACAAGGCCACGGCTGTTGAGTTGATTCCAACTCATAGCAATCCTGTACGACAGAGTAGAACCACCCCATAGAGTTTTCAAGGAGCACCTGATGGATTTGAACTGCCGATTTTTTGGTTAACAGCTGTTGCACTTAACCACTATGCCACCAGGGTTTCCAATTCAAAGAAAAAAAGAACATTGCCGTCGAGTCTGATCTGATTTATGGTGACCCTAGAGGTCTGGGTAGAACTGCCCCCTCGAGCTTCCAAGGGGCGCCTGACAGATTTGAACTACTGACCTTTTGGTTAGCAGAGGTGGCAGTTAACCCACTGTGGCACCAGGGTTTCCAATTAGATAATTTTAACGAAAACAAAAAATCCAGGAGCCCGTTCTTTGATTTTCAGGAGCAACTGGTAGATTATTGTATTTACATATACACTCACCTTTCAGCTGCTCTACAGTCATCTTTTTGTCTTTTCCCCCTGTGGGAAAAATACTGGTGTGAATACTCTAAAAATGTATTTGTTGATATGGGAAATGATCAGAATTTTATTCAAAATTTAAACGTTGGAATCACACAGCTTAGAAACATCATGGAGTGTGCTATATGTACACCTGCATATATTTGGCATCCTTTATCCAGAGGTTTTTAAATATACCATTTGGCTAATTCAAGTAATGTTTAGTTGTCTCCATACAGATATATTGGAATATATACAACCAAGCTCCTATCTTTTAAGAATTTTTGGTTTACAGAGAGAAAAAATAGACACAGGTCCTTAATTACAGAAACTAAAAAGCAACACAATAAGGACTATACAAAGAATATGTGCTACACATATCATAGGAGCATGTTTCTTTAAACATAGAAATATACCAACAAAAGGAAACAAAACAAACTCACTGCTGTTGAGCTGATTCCAACTCATAGTGGACGTATAGGACAGAGTAGAACTGCTCCATAGAGTTTCCAAGGAGCTCCTGGCAGATTTGAACTGTCAACCTTTTGGTTAGCAGCCATAGCATTTAACCACTATGCCACCAGGGTTCTCATAGAAATATAGGGCAATACTTAAAAAATGCTACCTGGTAACAACTCGTAAGAATCATATCTTTGCCTCTGCAGTCAACACTGGTTAAATAAACACAGCACAGTATCTCTCTAGACTTTGGTGCTAGACTCTGTTCTCCTCTCAGTCACTTTAAAATACTGCACCTTAACTAAAAAAGTATTTTTCTGATGCCTTTTTTTGTCTAATAAGCAGTTAAATGGCATCTCAGAAGTAAAGTTGCATGATTTTTTAAAGTGTGTATTTAAATATCACTACTTTCAATTCAAAGTAAAAAAAAATGACAGTTTGTGATTGGGTAGGTTTTCTTGATTACTTATGTTCATAAAAATATAGTGAAAGAGAAACTATAGTAAAATAAAAAATATAGTGAAATTTTATAGCAATAGCATCATGAACCATAGTAAGATTTTTATATGTGCTTTAAACTTTACTTGGACACCCAATTGTTAATTGGTTAATTATTCTCTGGCATTTTATAATGTGATATTTAAATCTATGCTTTCTACAGAGTTTTCATGGTCTAGGCATAATAACTGTCTCTCTCATGATGTGAAAGCCGAACATCCACCATTTCTTTTGTGCTCTGTTCTAGGCTGGCTAAAAGACTGCTTTGAATTTGAAACCTTGCCTTTAGGCATCCTATGTATCCAAATCCCTTAGTCAGTAGGCATCTTTTTCTGAAAGGGAGCTAGAAGCAACTAAAAATTTAAGAGGAGTGTAAAAATTCCCCAAAGCTCTTTGGAATGCGCTTTTTATTATCTATGTAAAGCCTGTGTTTCTCATTGATAGCTCCTAGGATCTGATACCTGAACAATTTTATGAAACAAAGTATTGCAGAGCATCAAATTTGTCAACTGAGTTTAAAACAGCTTTTCTGTTTACATGTTTAGTCACAAAATATGCTTTTCATCATGCGGTAACACAGCTATCTTTCTACCAGAATCTGTTCTTTATCCAAGCTGACCCAATATATTGTGTTATATCGTTTACAAAGACTGACAACAAAAGAACTATAGGAAAACTAACCAGAGTCCCTCCATTACAACAGCAAATACAGCAAATAGGGATGAAATATCAGACCCAAGTGAAAAGGTTCTGCTAAGCTTTGTTGTTACATGTTGCTGATTGCTGCTTCAGAACCCAAATGCCATGTCAATGTGGCATTAATCCAGTAGAATTTAGATAGATAGACAGGCAGATAGATAGATACACGGTAAACCAACCACTTACACTGATCAATTTTGACTCATAGTGACCCTACAGGACAGAATAGAACTGCCCCATAAAGTTGCCAGGGAGCACCTGCCTGGTGGAGTCGAGCTGCTAACCAAATTTCAGCAGCTGTTTAACCTCCACATGACAGGATTTCCTGCATCTCATGTACTTTGAACACATTGTCAGGAAAGATCAATCCTTGGATGAGAACGTCTGGCTTGGTATAGTGGAGGGTCAGCAAAAAAAGAGGAAGACCCTTAACAAGATACAATGGCACAGTTGCTGGGATGATTGGCTTAAGCATAAAACCAACCATGGTATAGTTGAAAATCAGACAGGGTTTCATTCTGTTGTCTGTAAGGTTGCCTTGAGTTGGAATTGACTCGAGGGCACCTAACAACAATATATATGTATACAGTGTATGTGTTTACATGCACACAGGCTCTGATTTAATTGTTCTAAGTGCTACATACCTCATTGCTGAATATCAGTACAGTCACCTTTGAAGTGCTCCCCTTGAGAAGCTGTGTACTGTGGTCAGCCTGTAGTCCAACCCGTAGTGCAATTTTGGAACTCTTTCTGGAATGGCCATGGTACAGAGTGGTCTGGTGGCAAGTTCGTGAACTTCATTGTATAGTTATCTTTGAGGGATTTTTTAGCTAGTAAGCGAATAACTGTATCAGAACATCTCTATTCACTTGATCTGCCTCCTCCCCGCCCCATGCCTTTTTTGTTTACCCAGAGATAAATATTGAAAGGAAGACATTCAGGACATCAAAGATAATACAATGGCAGTCATTCCAAAAAAAGAGTTCCAAAATTGTTTTCAAGGATGCACTAGGCACTGGCATCAGTGCATAGCTTTCCAAGGGAAGTGCTTCAAAGTTGGTCATGGTGATATTCATCAGTAAAGTATGCAGCATTTTTTCTAGATGAGTTCACTAGCTTAATTGGCAGTCCTGTATAACCAAACACATTGCCATCAAGCCATTTCTGATGCACTGTGACTCCATAAGTCACATAAGGTTTCCAAGGAGTGACTGATGGATTTAGATGACTGACCATCTGATTAGCAGTGAAGCTCTTCAACCTCTGTGCCATCAGGGCTCCAGGAAAGACACAGGAGAATGGAAAAACATCCAAAATTACTTTATGCACTATTCCTTATTTTCTTGGGCTTCTTGCAATATGAAATAAGGTAATGTGATGCAGTGTGGCAGTTTGCTTCTGTAGAGACTTATAGCCCAGGCATACCTATCAGATCACTGAGTTGGAATCAACTTAATGACACTGAGTTTTTGGTTTATATAACCTAACCGTTAGTGAAGAAAACACAATACCCCAGATTTTTCTTAAACTAATATGTTTTTGAAATATGCATTGGTTCAATTTTTGTATTCATTGTGCTCTTGGAAGCTATGAACAGCAAAACCTGCAGATTTGCCTTCCACTTCCCCTGGAAGCAATCAAATTAAAATTCAGTAGATATGTACCAAAGGAGAAAGTGTATAGCTCTGATATCTTAGTTTTATGTATTAAATATAAGCAAATGTATGTTATCAATATGTTATTTTAACTATTTTAAGTTATACTGAAAGGTAAAAATAATTTGTAATAATTACCTTTTTATTCCATAAGTCACTGAGTGGATTTTAAAATGAAGAATCTGTTAAAAAAAAAAAAATAGAAATACACTTTAGATAAAGAACTAATTAGCTTAATAATTAATGTGCAGCATATTCAAAATTTCTTTTTTATAAACAGTCACTCATGGGCAACATAGATTGATGGTGAATTCAGAAGTTTAACTGATTACGGAAGAAACATAAGTTTTGAAGTGTATGATATATTCTACTGATCTAACTATAGAAAAATAATTTGTAATTTTTTAAATCTAAAATATTTACAATATCTCACCTTAAATGTCAGTTCAAGATTGTATTTGAAACCAAAGATACCTATTTTTTAGCTTTGTATGTTAGTTTTTTTAAGTGACATTTTTTGAGATTAAGGTGTTTTAACTACATCATCATTAAAACTCTTCCCTAACATGAATTCTGTTAGTCAGGAATTTGAAAGTTTCATAATGTTGTTCAAGAAGTAAGTAATATATAAAGAGACTTGTTTTCTTTCTTTTTTTTTTCCCACAGAAATTATTGGTGATTACAATTGAGAACCATTACCACCTATTTACTTTAATATTTATTATCAACTCAGTTAATTGACTAATCAAGGCTTCCAGTGCTTGGGAGGAAAAAAAAAAGGAAATTTAGAAAGTGTTCCAAAGGAGAAGAACACCATAAATGAAGGACCTTTCCATGTAGAGAGAACCTGAATGTCTGAAAGTATAAGGAAAGATTCATTAAGTGGTGAAAGAGACGAGACTGTTGATATTTGTCAGCAAGAATCCTCATTAGGTTGCACAGTGTGGGCTCAGATGCAGCAATGTAGGAGGACACTTTTTTGCTCTGACACTGGAGAAATAGGAGCAGAAAGAAATCTTACTGGAGAGACCAATAATGTAAGCTCTCACCCTAGATCCGTTAGGTTGTTATTTCCTGAAGGTGAAGTGTGTGGATTAAGGATGTGGTGAAACAGGGAACAAGAAAAAGCAAAGAATTGAAGACAACAAAAACAAACAATAAACTTCTCTAATCAGTCCCTTTTCTTGCTGAAAATGGCAAAAAATCACATAAATAAATAAAGAACTGGTGGCAAGAGAGGAAAATCTACTTAAATTTATGTTAGGCCAGGTCTGCATATTTCTGCGTTTTCCTACACCAGTGCTCTGTAGGAAGAGTTTCAAAGAGTGAAGAAGAGAGAGCATTAAATTGTATATATACGTGTATATGTATATATACATATACGTAATAAATGCACTGACTAACCCTTCAGTAACACCCGCGTGATGCTTTTCTTTTTGTCTCCGTATGCTTTTGTTTGTTTTCATCAGCTTCCTAAACTCCCTTGATACATTTCCACTTTCCGTAGTGTCTTTTATAGTAAGTGAATGGTTTGGAATAAAATGTGTAATGTGAGATCATCGTATTTGAATTTCATGTAAGTTATATTGAATCATTTTAACTGAAGTGAGTTGAATTAATAGAAAACTCAAGTGAAGGGTTAATGAAGGATAGATGACATATGTGTGACTATCATGCAAATAGATGGTGGTAGCACGATAAGAATATTTATATATCGATCCTGAGCTAAATATCTCTCTGCTGATTCTGTTACCCTAACCCAAATGCTATTTTTATTCATATATTTCTGTTATGGAAACAGAGCAGTCTCTGAACTGTAAATATTGGAAGAGCTGGATAATACCTTTCAATAGTTCTTCCTTGATCATGGAGCACAGATGAGGCTATAGGATATTAAAGAGTCACTTTGCAAGTCTTAAAACCAAGATGACTAATTTTGATGGTAAAGTAGGTTTGGAGAAGGGCCAAAATTGTTCATTATATTTAAGTGTAGAAAAGTATATTGCTAATGAGTATTAAAGCCATATAAAAAAGCATGAGAGGCTGTGGACTTTAAAGAAGCCAGATACAATTGTTGACATATTAACCAATTGCCACTGAGTGGATTCCAATTGAATGTGACCCTGTAGGACAGAGCAGAATTACCACATAGGGTTTCCAAGAGAAGACTGCTGGATTCAAACTGCTGATCTTTTGGCTAGAAGCCAAATGTTTAACCACTTGTACTGTTAGGTATATTTATCGAGTTCACTTAACAATTATCAGTCACCTAGAAGAAACAAACAGACTGGAAGAACAATATATCCTATAATATTTTCAAAGAACTGGGACACAACAAAACAGAGCTTTCTTGAAAGATGCAGAAAAAGTTAAAGGGCATGCCAAGGACAAACCCCACATTTCCCACCACAGGCTTTAATCAACTAGTGAAATTTTCTACTTTTTTTTTTCCTTTTGGTTTAAGTACCAAGGGTGTTTTGTTTGTTTGTGTGTTTGTTTTAGAGAGTGACAAGTACTTGTTAACTAAAAAGAGTTCTTAAATAGAACATGAAATTGTAAATGAAGATGTTTAGTTCTATGATGTTTTTCAGAATCACAGAGCTTTACAAATCAAGCTGTGATAGTTCTAAACCTGAGGAGCATAGACAGCAGCCTGAGCAGATGCTGCTGAACTTACTGCAGGCTAATACTTTAGAATACATTTTTGTCAGGCAATGGGAAATGGATTTGTCAGGGTAGGGATGATAGTTGGATTACACTAAGAGGAGGAAGGAAAAAGTTTACCTTTGCTTCCCTAGTGGGCAAACAGAAATACCACTGACTCTCAAATGATGAGGAGCAGAATAGCTTAGGTCTGTCATTTCTGTAGTGCTTTACTTCACAAACTCAGCTTTCTTTAGTTTTGGTAGAAACTTAGACAAAAGATGAGTATGTTTAAAATTGGAAGAAAATATATTTGGAACTAGGTTATGAAGCAAATCTTTAACATACAGGACATGCTTTTGCTTTTTTTCTCGTTGACCTGAAATATACTTTCTCTTTAGAAGCTTTGCCAGTCCACCTGTTTATATGGTGTGAAGTACACTTCCTGTCCCATTTTGCATATGGAATAAGGACATAATGATAGAACAGCTTGTGCCATTTGCTTCTCTTATAATGAGGGATTGTTGAGTTTTTTGTATACTACCAACTTGGCTTCATTTAGTGGTTGAAAGTTTTGGAAAACAAAATTAAAATAATGTATTTGAAACATACAGCCTCACAGAATGTGTATGTGTGTGTGCAAGGTACACCACGAGTATGTGAGCACAAATATATTCATTTACAAATACACCCAGTATAATATGATAAATCATAAAAGTAAATAAGTTGTGATTTGGGGCAATGTTTTGTTAATTAAAGCAATCATAATAATGATATTATTGTTTTCTTACAAACAGTAGTACCTGCCACTTTAGACAATACTGAAGGTAAAAAAGAAGAAAACAGGGAAAGCTATGTCGTATGGTAGATGCAAGATTAATTTTAAAAGCTCTATAAGGGAAACTCTGAGATAGTGTAGTGGGTAAGTGCTGTGGCTGCTAGCCAGAAGGTCAGCACTTTAAATCCACCAGGTACTTATTGGGAACTCCGTGAGGCAGCTGTGCCCTGGCTATGGGGTCGCTATGAGTCACAGTTGGCTAGACAGCAGTGGGGCACTGGGTTTTGTAGGGTTTCCAAGGAGCTGCTGGTAGAATCAGACTGCAAATCTTTGGTTGACAGCTGTAGCTCTTAACTGCCATGCTGCCGCGTTTTTAATTGTAAGTATGTATATCTAAAAAAAAGAGCCTCAAAAAACATGAAGAAAAGATAGACTAAATTATTGAGGCAATAGACAAAGCCACAGTCAAAGAAAAATACGACACACAGCTCTAAGTTATAAACAAACAAAAACAAAAAACAAACCCATTGCCATCAAGTCAATTCTGATTCATTATTGCCCCTAAATAAACAAGTAACAGAACCCAATGCCATTGAGTTAATTCTGAGTCATAGTGACCCTGACGGATAGAGTAGAGCTGTTTCAGAGGGTTTCCATGGAGTGCCTGGTGCATTAAAACTGGCAACTTTAACATTTAACCACTACACCACCGTGGTTTCCTAGTTATTATTAAGAAGATGTTAAATCAATAAGAATATTGAAGATTTGGACAACATAATCACCCTAATTGACTTTATAGAATATTCTCTTAACCACGTAGTAATTCACGGTCTCTACAAGTACAGACCAAAACAGACCACAACCTAGACTACCAAATGGTTTTAGTGAATTTAAAAGGATAGAAACCATATGGAACTTTTTCTGACCATATTTAAGTTTGAAGTCAGTAACATGACTTCCACTCAGCATTTTACTAGAGCTACAAGCCATTGTAAGAAAACAAGAAATGCAAGCAAAAAGCAAATAGATTTGAAGTGACGAAGGTAACTGTATTTGTAGGTGACATTTTAACAATCTGCACACTTGAATTTGCCAAGTTTGCAAGATATAAAGTTAATGTACTGAATTCAATTATATTTTTATATAATAGTTCAAAACTACTGGGAAATGAAGTTTAAAACATTCTATTTACATTATCACAACAAATTAAAATACTTAAATATAAACTTGACAAAAGACGTGTAAGACCTTGTCACTGAAAATTATGGAGCATTACTGAGACAAAATATAGGGAGAGATGGACCTTGTTTGTATATTGGAAGACTCAGTTACGTAAAATTGTTGGGTATCCTCAAATTGGATTTATTTCAATCTCAATCAGAATTCCAGCAGACTTTATGTTGAATCGAAAAGCCAGTTTGAAAATTCATGTGGATAAGCCAATAACCTAGAGAAGTCAAGAATTTTTTTTTTTAGTAAGAACAATGTGTATTACCATACTATAAGACTTTATTAAAAAAAAAAAACTACAGTCATTTATTTTGCTCACAAATAGGCAATTTTGGTGGAACACTGTGGATACTGATCACTTCTGATTCATGTGACGTAAGGTAACTCAAAAGCTAGCCATCAGAGTTCTCCGAAGCTTTATTCAAATGTCTCAGGGTTGATGCTGGCTATGGACTGAGGCCTCAGTTGGGGCTGTAAGTTAGATCACCTGTGCCTGATCTTTCTATGTGGCCATTTGGTTTTAGTGACTGGAATTTATGTCCCAAGAAGATTTGGGCAAAGTATATTTATGAACTTTGATGACTATTGTGGAAGTCGCATGTTGTCACTTTTCTGTAATTGCTGGGAAGGTGATGTCTTGATCATCTAGTGCAGCTATAACAGAAATATTGCAAGTAGATGACTTTAAAAAGAGAAATTTATTTGTCACAGTTCAGTAGGCTACAGATCAAATTCAGGGCATCAGCTCCAGGGAATGTCTTCCTCTTTGGGATCTGGAGGAAATTCCTTGACTACCTTTCCTCCATCTGGGGGCTTCTGAGGTTCAGGGACCCTGGATCTAAAGGCTGTGCTCTGCTCCAAATCACTGCTTCTGTCCTTAGGGCATGAGATCCCCAACTCTCTGCTTGCTACCTTTCTAAAGAGACGGCCTCAAAGCACAATACAATCTTAGACGTTGAGTCCTGCCCCAGCAGTGTCACTGCCACCTATCCTCTCTCACTAGTATCAAAGAGGCAGGATTTACAGCACATAGGAACATCACATAATACCAGGAATCATGGCCTAGCCAACTGGCTAGACACATTTTTGGGGGGACACAGTTCAGTCCATGACAGGTGAAGAGAACAAAATGGGACAGGATTTCCTTCTCTCTTAAATTCTGTATTTAATTGTGTAATTATACAAGTACTGCCAATTAAATTTGTTGTTACACTCATCCTGGAAAAAGTACTACATACTTCATTGCTGAATATCACTATGATCACCTTTGATTTACTCTCTTTGGGAAGCTATGCACCAATGCCAGTGCTCATCCACCCTTCAAAACAATTTTGGAACTCTTTTTCTAGAATGACTATCAGAGCTGTTGTTGTATTACCCTTGATGTCCTGAATGTCATCCAAATGTCTTCCTTTCAATATTTTCTTTATCTTCATGTAAAGAAAAAAAGTCATTGGGGCCATGTCGGGTGAGTAGGGAGGGTGTTCCAGTACAGTTATTTGTTTACTGACTAAAACCTCCCTCACAGAAAACTATACAGTTAAGTTTGCAAACTTGCCACCTTGTCACTGTGTGCAATGGCCATTCCAGAAAGAATTTCAAAATTGATTTGAAGGGTGGACTAGGCATTGGCATCTGTGCGTAGCTTTCCAAGGGGAGTATTTCAAAGGTCACTTCATGATACACACCAGTGAGGTATGTAGCACTTAGCACAACTGATCTGGCCTCCAGTGACTTTTTCTTTACATGAAGATAAAGGAAATTGAAAGGAAGACCTCTTGGTGACATTCAGGACATCAAGGGTAAGTACAGCTACAGCCCTGATAGTCATTCCAGAAAAAAGAATTCCAAAATGGCTTTGAAGGGTGGACCAGGCACTGGCATGGGTGCATCGCTTCTCGAGGGGAACACTTCGAAGGTGACCATAGGGATATTCAGCAATGAGGTATGCAGCACTTTTTCTACGATGAGCGTGTGAACTTAACTGTCAGATTTTTGTACCCAAAAATGCCTTAAAAATGGGGGTGTTCTTGAGTGTATTGAGAGCTTAGACTTCTCTTAAAGGTATTTCTTAAAACCCTGTGATTTATCCAGATTATCCCAAAGAAACAAACAAAAACATATTTCTCAGAATAGTGCTCTTGATTCAGTACCAATGAGAGAGATTTCCTGTTTTTCAGTATTTAATCTTAGTTTGAAATATAAAACGTGAGGTTTCTTTATATGAATATTTACATGATTTCATTAGCCTCTATTACCTGTAAATTTTATATTATTCAAATTGTATCATCTTAAAAAAATTCTTCAAAATTATAGTATTTTGCTGCAAAATTTATTAAAAAAAGTAATATCTCGTACATACCTCTGAAGTCCACAAAGTCCCAGATAGTCTGACTATAGAATAAATAAACTAATGGAAACTAATAGAAAAAATGCCTTATAAAATGTCTACTTGATGATATAGAAAAGATAAACTGTATAATTATAGTAGTCAGAAGTTTTAAATTATTAAATGAACATTTTGAGTTTGTGTATATAGCTTCAAAATGCATTTTCAGACATATTCGTAGTGAGATCATCTCAGTTAAGAGTAGATGGCATTAGTCAAGACTGAGCTATTTGAATGCTCAAAATAGTGGAAAAAATAAAGGCTAACAAACATGCACAGATATACACAAAATCTTTCAATGAAAATGGTCTTATGAAGTTTATATTGATGTTAAAAATGTTAAAAATGAGTTGTTATTATTCTGAGACAAGCTTAATAATACATTTGAAGAAACAGTATATTGAAATCAGGAACTGGAATTCTAGTCCTAACTTTCTATGTCACTTCAGGTAGATTATTTAATTTTGTTCTGTCTTCATGGTAAAATAGTTAAAAGCCATGACATATCTTTCCTTATTAAAATTTCAGTTATCTCTATGGATCCGACTCGATGGCACTTGGCTGGCTTGGCTATGAAGTCTTGTCTGATACTTTCATTTATGTATTAGTGTCATGGACTGAATTGTGTCCCCCCAAAACTGTGTGCAGCCTTGTGGCTGGGCCATGATTCCCAATATTTTATTATTGTCCTTCATTCTGTGATTTGCCTAGGTTGCATGTTAGAGGATTAGGGTGGGACTGTAAATCCCTTCATAAGATCACCTCTTACTCCAGTTTCCATGGAGGATAATTTGCACCACCCTTTATCTTACCATCCTACAAGAGATAAAGAGAAAAGTGAAACAAGCAGAGAATTGAGAACCTCACGCCATCAAGCAGTCAGCACTGGAAGATTGAGTGCATACTTCAGACCTGAGATTCTCGTAGCAAGATGCTCCCTGACCAGAGACTGAATAAACACAAGGACTTTCCTCCGGATCTGACAGAGGGAAAGCCTTCCTCTGGAGCAGACATCCTGAATTTGCACTTGTAGCCTGCTGGGCTGTGTAAGATTAAACCTTCCTTTGTTAAAGCCATCCACTCTGTGGTAATTCTGGTAGAGCACTGGCAGATGACTAAAGCAGTATTCTTCCTTCAATGGAAAAACAAGATGAGGGAAGGGGAGTCACTGGTGTTACTGCTGAGCATTACATGCGAGCCTGATTGTGCATGGATGGATTATGCAAGGTATGTGGCTTCATCTCTGAGGTCATTTCCAGTTATACAATTTTGTGATTGTGAGATACAGATCTGTTACAAAATGAAGTAAATGGACACTGAGCTAAAACTGGATGATCAATGACATATTAATTGTAATGATCATCATACCAGTTTTAAAGAACTATCGATTATTGAGTACTTATGAAGACTAAAGAGAAATTAACACATTTGAATTGTGGCTTTGGTGAAGAATATTGACTATGCAGTGGACTACCAGATGAATGCACTAGTCTGTACTTACTGGAAAAAGTGCAGCCAGGAAGCTCTTTACAAGTGTGGATGAATGGTGAGACTTTGTCTCAGTTACTTTGGACATATTGTCTGAAGGGACCTGTCCCTGTAGAAGAGCATAGTGCTTGGTAAAGTAGAGGGACAGAAAAAAAGAAGAAGTGATTGTTTGACACAGTAGCTACAACAATGAGCTACAACAATAGACATGGTTGTGGGAGTCATTCAGGTCTGGTCAGCATTTCTTGCTGTTGTAGATATAGGGCCACTGTCAGTCAGAACTGATTCAATGGCATCTAACAACAGTGTCTCCCAAGTACTGTGATGCATGTTATATGTGTTTTATCCCTAAATTAAACCATTGCTGATATTCCATGAGAGAGATACATTTTACTGATATGGAAATTTAGTTTACAAATTTAAAATGTCTTATTTAGAGTCATAGAAATATAATGTGAAATTACTGAGATTTGAACTCAAGTCAACATGACCTTGAAGTCAATGCTTCTATAGCCAAAAAAGGTGTAATTTGTGGCCACAGGTACACAAAGAGTTAGGGAGAGGTGCTGCAGAGAGCATGATGGTGAAGCAAGCATAGCGAATAAAGGCCCTGCTAACAGTACTCCCTGGGGGCACAAACACATAAGCAGTCTATTACTAACTGAAAAGATGGCAGTTTGAATCTTTCCAGAAGCACTTTGGAAGAAAGTCCTGGTGACTCCCCTCCAAAAAGTCACAACCTTAAAAACCTATACAGCACAGTTTTACTTTGAAACATGAGTGGGCACATTGAGTCAGAATCATCTCAGTGGGAAATTTTTTTTTAAAGTAATGTGTATCACCTATGATCACATGGGTGAACATTCCACAATGCTCAGCCCTTGTGAATGATTGATTAGGTAGAGAGGGTTTGTTGCCAAAGAACAAGGAAGGTATTACATAAAGACCTGTAAGGAGATCACAGAGCATTGGAGAGACAGCTTAGCTGAATTGTTAGACAGACCTATGCTTGACTCCCTTCACCTACTGCTTCATTTACTGTTTGTGAGCACTTGAGCAGGTAGTAATGACTTCATGTTACTATTATGTTATTAAATGATCTGAATCTTTCTGGAGACTTTTCACATAATTGACATTGGTGGACATACTGAATAAATGTCTGTTTGGTCACTGTTGATTCTGATAATGACAAACCAAACCAAAGCTGTTGCCATGGAGCTGATTCTGACTCATAGTGAACCTATAGGAGAGAGAACTTACCCATAGTATTTGCAAGGAAAGCTTTGTGGGTTTGAACTGACAACCTTTTCATTAGCAGCTGTGGCTCTTAACCACTCTGTTACTAGGGTTCCTTGATACTGATAATATTGGTGTATTGGTAACTGCTATTATTGTCATTATTTCAAGTGGCTTCAGAAGAGAAGTAGTGATAGAATGATAATTATAAAGTGACAGAGGACAAAGAATATAATTTAACACAGAGTCCAATTTGGGTAAATATTGTAATCTTCACATTTCCATGTTACAAAATAGGGAATCTGCTTTCTAATAATCCCTGAGATGAGCCATTGAGAGTGTTTCCCACCGCCTTGATTTTCTTTTTCTTCCTGCTCTGGCTTCTGAAAAAGAAAACAATAACAAAAAAGACACCCAGGACCTCTCTTCTCATTTTGCAATTGAGATTACCAGGTAGCCAGGGCATAAAAATAAATTCTGAGAATTATTAAAGAATTCTTTGGCACTGATCAAATTAAACTGAGTTGAAGAAATAATAATAGATGAGCTAAACTTAGATAAATAGAGTTTAGAGTTTGCAAGTGTGGAATTGCCTAGAAATAAGAATATTATTAAAAGGAAGTCTTCACCAAATTATTTTTGGCGTGTATTTCCCATACTGTGAAGAAAGAATTATGTCTCTAAATTTTGACGTCTGAGTTTGTTTAATTTGGAACCCAGTAGGACACTTGCACACTGAAAATCAGGCACAAATAGGTGACAGCTTTTGCCAAATGAACTGCATTAGCCAGTTGCTTTTGCTGATTCATAGGCATTCAATTTAAGAAGAGCATCATTTCACAGATATGGGCTGAACATGTTGCAAAATGGTTTCATTCATTTTAATTCAAAGTGTGCAGTTTGGGGAACACGGTCTGAGAACAACTCTGCTGTGTGTTCTATGCTTTCTGTGTTCATATCCATAACTATAAATATGCAGTGTCTAATACTCAAAACAGATTTTCTCTCAATCAGGACATTCATAAGTATTTCTTTCACTTTAAGGTAAATCATAGTTTTCAATCATGCGCTATAGTTAATCTACCTGTGCTTATTGATCAGTCTATTAACATTTTTGAACAACTCCACAGTCAATATTTTTATTACACTCAAATGTGGGCAGTAATTTTCTGACTTGACTAAAGGATAATTTTCAGATTGTATTAGTTGTTACTTGAGTTTTAAGGGTAAACTGTGGTCACTAATCCATATGTGTTACATATCATAGTTTATTCTTTATTTTGCAGTAGTACATAGGTAACTTGTACATTCTCCCTGTAATAAAGGCTATCTAGTCTTGTTACATGGGCAAGAGTGTATTATGAGCTAGTGCCAAGACCATGAGCTAGACCTTACTTGTCCCTTCAAAACAAGTATTCTGATGAATACTCTTGTCCATACATGGAAGCTGTATTGCCTTAACCATAAGATATCTATATTATAACTTATAACTAGGTTTATTTTATTACCGTACAGACGTGAGTTCATTTACCTAGTCTTGATTATCTGATTCTGGAAAGAATGGGTATTTCCAATAAAATAAACAGGCCATGAAACTTTTATATGAGTTATACAATGATCATGCTGCTTAGTCTTAGATACTTAAATAGTACATTCCTCTCAAGAAAATAAATGTGCCTGTTAGGCAAATAATGTTCACAAAAGCTCATGAATTAAACTATCAAATAATCAAACAAAACACTGAAAGTTTATAGAAAGTGATTTTATGATTTTTTTAAATAACTAGCTCAATTTTTTCATCTTGTTCTATATGAAACTAAAGTGAAAAAAGTATAGAATATCTTGATTTATTGAAATATTGATTTCATACAGAAAAATGGACTTCATATGAAGAAAACATGATTGAGGCTTTGAGTACCTTCTAATTCAGAGAGGATAACATTTATTTTATTATCAATAAGCAAACACTAAGTTCCTTATTGTGACTTTTAGTCTCACTTAATTTTCCAGAGTCGTTTCCTTTTCAGAACCATAACTTTTGGCTTCTTTATAAATTTACAAAATAATATCTTTAATTTTTTAAACGGGAAAATATATAATATTGGTATATTGCAGATGTCAGATTATCCTTGAAAATATTTGCAAAATATGTATGCTATCATGCTTCATTTTAGTGGCTTTAAAATTAATTATATAAAAGTTTATTTTCCCAGTCTTTTACAGTCCCAGCTCTCTCCTAGATTCTTTGGCTTTAGCACTGTCACTAGTTGGAGGTAAATGAAAAAAGATACCAGAATCTCTGCCATTTAAAACAAAGCAGCATTTATTTCATTTCATTTAACTTATTTTTGTGAATGTTTCTTTGAAGTATAGATTTACTGAGAACTGGATTCATCAGACATATTTTACAACTAATCCACATTTATGAAAATTTTATGTTCTGAGTTAACTGTCTAAAAGCACCCTTTGTCCATAAGACAAAAATGATGTAATGAAACAACTCTGCATAGTATCTGTTGATATCTAGATTAGCTGTTGCTCAGATAGCTTTTGTTTGTACATATGAAACGGTAAGGATGAAAGTTTGCAAGTAGAAAAAATACAGTCTTCAATTCAAACATAATTTATACTTATACGATTCAGAATCATAATGACCTTATAGTATGCAGTAGAATTGCCCCACAGAGTTTCCAAGGAGCACCTGGCAGATTTGAACTGCTGACCTTGTGGCTAGCAGACATAGCAATTTATCACTGTGCTACCACAAACACACACAAATGCATTATTATTTAGATACCATATATGAGGTAATTCAGGTTTATTTATTAGTAAGAACAACTCTGCACAGCATCTTAAATTATTTAAATTATAGAGTTATTTATTTAAATTAGTTTTTAAATTTAAATTTTAGAGTTATTTGTCATTTAAATTATAGAGTTATGAGAAATAATTCAGTACAATTATTAATTAAAAATGAAAGTATAATATTGTATATGATAATGTATTTCTATAGAACATTCTATAAACCAGTAATCTGGGGGCGGGACTCTACTTTACAAAATGCTATGGACTCTAGTATTTATAATAAATATTCATCTTAATACAGAGTCTTCATAGAAGCCTTTGAAGAGTCATTAAACTAGGAGTTTTAATTTATTTGACATTAACTCACCTAAACATAAAATAGCAATATTGTGATTTACTACTGTCCTCAGTTTAAGGGCCGAGTATGAGTCCATGCCAAACCCAAACAAACCTCATGGTTTTGTTACTAGCATCATGTCCAAGGTGCCAAAGTAGTGAGAAATGCTGCCATATCGCTATAGAAGGTCTTTCCATGAATACTGAATACTCAGGACTCTCGTACTTAGAAATGCAAAAATGAAATTTGTTTAGCTTAACTAATTTATCTTAGGAAGTCACTTTGTTTATCAAGGAATAACTGAGCAATAAATAATAATGTCATCGGCAGTTTGGTTGAGCATAAAAATACTTCGCAACAATTTTGGTAAATGTTTATAATTATTGACATTACTTCTTTAGTATTTTTCAAGATTTTAAGTATGCTTGGCAAGTATTTTTCTAACTCTGCTATTAGCTGTGAAGAGTATTAGTTCAGTTCTCTTCTTAGTGGGAAAGCAGAAAGTGATAGTTGTGATTTTTTTTAACTAAAGGATAATATTTGCTCTTCTGAACTTCACAGGAAGTGATAATATCTGAAGTTGAATGATGGAAAGAAAATCAGAACTCATCATTGACACATGATAAAATACTTTTTTAAAACATATAGATTTAGGAACATGCAAACTTGAAAAGAATGCAACCATTAACAATCCTGAAAGCTGCTCATCTTATTTATAAATAGAATTAATTATATATGATATATGTGTATGCAATCTGTTGCTGAAAGTCTCCAATTTGTGTGTAATATAGCAATGAAGAGACACAAGTAGACACTGAGTGCTATTTATAAATCATTGCTTTGAGTCTCTTCTTAAAAAATGAGCATATTAATATTAAATATGATTTAAGAATTAATGAATGTTTAAATATGTTCCAGATAACAGATAAGCAATGGACACACAAGACTGAGTTATATGAAGACAGTGAGTGAATGAATATTAATTATACTTTGATGGTGTGTCCACTATAGTTCATGGCACATAAACCTCTTTTGATAGATATTTAAAATGAATGAGAATGTAATAACTATTTAACTCTATTAGAAATTTCACATAATAAATATGGTTGGCTGTCAAAATTTGGTTAGCCTCAAAAAATAGGTTTGTAGACCTAATATATTTATCAATAGTATTCTTGTTCTTTTTTTATGTTATTACCTAATGTTAGCCTTCTCCAATTATTTGCTTGGAGGGTCAGCGAAAAAGAGGAAAACCCTTGATGAGATGGATTGACACAGTGACCGGAGGGTGCAACAACAGACTTAAGTATAAAAACAATTGTGGACATGGCACAAGACTGAGCAGTATTTTTGTCTGTTGTTCATGAAGTTGCTGTGAGTGGGAACTGACTGGACAGCACCTAAAAGCCACAATATTAGCCTTAGCCATATTGCTTTCAACCATTTTAATTATCCAGAAATTCTAGATTTTTAAATTGTATTTTCATCAATTTTTAGAGTTCCTACTTTAACATCTATTTAATTGCATCAGTGTTTTAACACAGCATTTATCTTTTATAGGAGCAGATATTTCAGATATGAGATTGTGTCATGATATTATACCAATATCTGGTTACATTTTGTATTTCGTCAGTATAAACATTGTCAGATAGATTATTATTAATTTATTTTTTTAGTGTCATACATCATATTCTGTTATGCTGTTTTTCTTTAAACAGTGTTCTTTTTAAATTTTGGCTAACTTACCTTGCGGACCACTCATTTCAAAACAGCTAATTAAAAACAAAAGTACAGAAGCTCAAGAAGATAAGCCAGATAACTGAGATATTCTAAAGAGTAAGCAATCATGCTCATAAAAAGATTTCACCAAAAGAGTAAAAAGACAATGTATAGAATGGGAGAAAAAAAAAAAAAAGATTGGTTAGTACAAATCAGACAACAAAAGTTTAAATTTCTAAAGTCTGCAAGAAAATCTAATACCTCTACAACAAAAAACACAAATAATCCAATTAAAAACTGAGCAAACAAAATGAACAGACACTTTACCGAAGAAGATATTCAAGCAGCCAAGACACATGAGGAAATGTTTGCTGCTAGTAGCCATTAGAGAAATGCAAATCAAAACTACAATGAGATAACATCTCACCCTGGCATGAATCAAAAAAAAAAAAAAAAAAAGAAAGTAACATGTTGGAGAGGCTGCAGGGAGACTGGAACACTTATTACTGCTTATGGGAATGCAAAATGATACAGCCAGCTTGGGAAGTAATATGTTGCTTCCTTAGAAACCTAAAAGTAGAAATACCATGTGATCCAGCAATGCAAATCCTAAGAATGTATCTTAAAGAAATAAAACCGGTCACCTGAAGAGACATATGCATACTGGTGTTCATTACAAAATTGTTCAGTGTAGCCAAAAAGATGGAAATGATCCATTAAACAGATGAATTAGAAAACCAAAGAAACAAAACTAGTACGTACACACAATGGAGTACTAACAACAATGAATGCCAACGACTCTGTGAAGCATCTCATAACGTGGAATAATCTGGAGAGCATTATAATGAATTAAATAAGACATTTACAAAAAGACAAATACTATCTGAGTCCACTAAAGTAAATACTTGTTAAAAAGCTTTTTCAGGAAGAGGATGGAATACTCCTAAATACACAGTAGATAGGTGGTAGCTGTGATGAAGGGTAGGAAAGTAGACAATACTGGGGAAGCCTGCACAGCTTGCACAAGGCGGGCCATGGAAGTTCCATTCACACATCTTAACTCCCTGAGAGACCAAATTGCTGGGCTAAGGGCCTGAGGACCATGGTCCTGGGGAACATCTAGCACAGTCGGTATAACCTGGTTTGTAAAGAAAATGGTCTACATTCTACTTTAAAAAGTAGCATCTGGGGTCAAAAAAGCCTATAATTGATGTTCTAAGATATTCCAGTAGTCTCACTGCTTCAGGAAAACTAGGTGGGGGGGGGGAACATAATCTAAAGATACAAAGGAAAGATTATTCTAAAGGACTTATTGACCGCATCTACCATGGCCTCCACCAGACTGAGTCCAGTACAACTAGATGGTGCTTAGTCACCACCATTGAGTAGTCAGACAGGGATCACAATAAGGGTCCCAGACAGAGTTGGAGAAAAATGGAGAACAAAATTCTGACTCAAAAGTAAAGACTAGACTTGCTGGCCTGACAGAGACTACAGAAACCCTGAGAATACAGCCAATGGAAACCCTTAATGCTCTTACTTCAGGTCAATAAAAATAAATGATCACCAGTTCTGGGTTGAACCCGTTATGCAGAGTCACCAGGGATCTTTCCAATAAAGTCACAGCACTGCTGTCAAATATAGGCCTTCAGTATCTGTGTGTATGTGCATTAATTGCATTCTGAAACATTGCTTTGATTGCTAGATCCATCTGCTTAAACCTAGTACCAACAGGTTAATTCAGTGTTTGGTTGAAGCCACTCCTCATTCATGCCTGCCCATGTATTTTCAGATTAAGCTACAGGAAAACCTTCCTGATACCCACAAGTGTGCTTTTTTTCTTAATCATTTTTAGTTCTATGTAAATAAGTATACTAAAATAATAGATTGCCTTTATTGAATGCTTACTCTATACCAACACCTCTAAACTTTTTACTTGACATAAATCATTTAAATATTATTTCAAATACATTTGAAAAATATTACCTTTTTTAAACATTTTATACATGAGGAAATTGAGAACTGAATAAGGTAGGTAAGTTGCTCATTTCACATAGATATTAAATTAGAATTTGAATCAGTGAAGTTTGGTTCTCCGGATTAGTATCTGCTTAGAGCCATTGTCCAGTAATCCCTGGAAAACTGATTACTTAATTTTCCCCAATGTACATTTTAGTGAACAGACTTAGATTCCTTTGTGGAATTCTGAGATAAATATTAACATAAATATTTGTCAATGAAGCATAGATAGTCCTTCCTCTAGGGAACATGATCTCTCTTTCATTCAAGAGATTTTAAGTCTGCAAATTGACTCACGTATGGAAATAACCAGAGGACCATAATTTTCTCCTTTGGTGATCCAAATTAGATTTTAGTTCATGACATAGACCTTGCCTACTTGTATAGGTCAAATTAGAATTTAGTTGACTAATCTATTTCACTTCTAGGGACATCAGAGTTAACTACTGATACTATAAGTCTCTATGAGACAATTATGATAATTTCTTTGATTTTGTAGTCTATTGTGGTAACCAAGCCCACCTTGTCTTTGGTAATTAAATGTCTCTTGTTGCATGACACCTTGGGATCCATTATTCTCGTTGCATTTAGAGATCCCAGTCGCTGGCAGAAGTTCTTATTGCAATGACTCATCTACTAAGAAGTACATTCAGAATTCTTCAAGGATGTTTGAATTGTCCTACAGTATATTAAGGTGGCTCTGGTGTTTCCGTTTTATTCATTCTAGCCCAAATTTGGTTCCCCCATCAAAATTCAAACAACATATAGCATTAGACAAACTGCTGCAAAAGACCTCTTTCTAGTTTTAAAAATCAAAAATGTTATTTTGATGATTAAGATGTACCTGAACCAGTTACCTCATGTGCATACAAAACTTGGACCATGACTAAGGAAGAATAGAGATGAAGAACAATTGATGCCTTGGGAAGGAATATTGAATAAAACATGAATTAAAGAATGGAGAAACCTGTTTTGCAAAAAATATAGTCATAATAATCTTTAGAGACTTTTCTCATTTGCTTTGGGCATATTATCAGGAGAGACCAGTCACTGGAGAAGGAAATCATGTTTATTAAAGTAGAAGGTCAGAGAAAAAGATCATGATCCTCAGCACGATGGATTGGCAAAATGACTGCGAGAATGGGCTTACGCATAACAGCAGTTTTGAGGATGGTACACAACTGGGCAGTGTTTTATTCTGTTGTGTGTAGTGTTGCTATAAGTTGAAAACAACTGGATGACACTTACCAACAATCAACTACATTTTCCTTCCATATTCCCACTCATATTTTCCAGATTTGTGTCTGCATGAATTTTTAAAATACTGCATTGTTTTGGCATATTGTGCTTCTTCATAGGCACACTTTGTATTCTCACCTTTTCAGGCCTATGTCTAACTGAATGTAACAAAGAGGGGTGATGGGAGATGTCTTGAGAAGAATCAGCCATGCCTTGAGAGGCAGCTAAATCAGGGACCTTGTATGGAGGTGGAAGGATGGCTTCTATTGCCATAAAAGATTCTGAAGAATTTCCAGGCTTGGTGCCCCCAACTTGATTAGGATCTGACCATATATCTTCATTCCAATTTTCAGAGTTTCATTACTTCCCAGTGAAAGTCCTCACTATCCTATGATTTTGGGAATTCAGTTTGCTTATGTAAATCAGCTACTCTTAGAATGAGAATCTAGGTTTAGTTTTCAGAAATCTCAGCTATACTACTACAGGACATAAGAGGTTTATTCAGGGGGAATAATTTCAGATGATTTATACAGCACTTGATTTGAAAATTTGAAGCCCTGAGGTAGCCCTTGTCTTTCCCTTTTAGCACAATTATCAGCAACCAATCTCATTATACTCATGAATTTGACAGAAATGTTATAATTACACAGATAAATAGTAATCTAGAACCTTGTCTTTCATGAGTGTTTGATTAGGACTATTCAGGGGTGATATTTTGTACAGCTCTGTTGTCACATCATGCCATGGACTAAGAGTACCCTCTTTATTACTGAAAATAGAGACATTCGTGCTACTAAAGCTCATCAGATAAACAAATTGCAGAAAACTCAGCACATATTTAAAAACAAAGAAACAAAACTCATTACTAAAATTCTGTTTCTCTAAAACTACTCATGGTACCAAAATCTGAGTCGGGATCCTCCAGTCAATAAGAAACATGTGACATTAGAAATGGACTAGTATTGATAGAGACAATGAGTGTGTTGGGAAGTCATATGTCAGAGGTTTTAAAGATGTCAAAAAGCAAAACTTTCAGATACTGTTGAGAGGAAACAAAGAGATTTAACAAATGTAAAGATGTTAGCCTGCACAGAGGGAAATAACTACAATGTGAAGTTGTTTCTCAGGGTTTTTATAGAATTGAGTTAGGAACTTCCCAGTAAGATTATTAGGGATTGACTGTCGGGACTTGCCTGGATATGACTAGGCATAGCCACACATTTTCTCAATCCTTCCCTGGACATGCTAGGACAAGTGTAAGTACAGCCTGAACTTGGCCGGACTTGTCTAAGCATGGTCACCTTTTCTGTTCTGCAAACTGTTTGAATTGGCACAGGTGTTACAGTTTTAAAGTAGAACCAGGAGTGTAATACAAAACGGAGTTGAACCTACTTCTAGGCCAATCATCCTAGATACACCGTGCACGTCTGAAGCTATCATTTGTTGCCCACTTTTCATCAAGAATTGTACTGAAAGCCTTTGATCACATTATCAACCACCATTTTGGGGAGAGTGCTTCTGCATGGACTTGGATTTCTATTTCCCAGTAGGACAGCGTTATTAAAATAGGTTGGACAGAAGAGCACTTTGTTTTGTTGCTGACTTTCAGAGGTTCTCATAGATGACTGTTCTGTCTCTGAAATGTGAGTTCTCATACTGTACATAATGATTTCCATGGGCATTAAGCTGTCTTTCAGTCTTAGCAGTAGAAATAATTTGAAGACAAAACTTGATAGTTTCAATAATAATTACAATTAAAATGAATATTACTAAACCAGAAAGTAAAATAGACTTGATCCATGATCCTACTCCTTTTGGTATCCAACTAAGTATATCCAACTGGGAATCAGAAATGGAGTCAGCTAAGTAAAGCAAAGGAGTCTTTTGGTGAGTCTTTTCAATGTCTTGTTCTACTTCCCCAGAAGTATTTATCCAGAGTAGCATAGGGTATTAGCAATGGCACATACACGTCTTTGTTGGGATAAGAAAAGTACTAAAATTTCACCAATACTACCTTACCTAAAGATTCTGAAGGGTTTCGTTGGGTTTGATATGCTATTAGTGATGGCGTTAGCCAGTTATTTCATTTTTGTTGCATATATTCTGAACAGCATGTTCCAAGTTAGCAACTCTATACCTAGGGAGACAAGCTCTTAGGAAAGAATAAACCAACCTGGGTTTTCCTGCAAAGTGTTATTACTCATCCGCTTTCGATCATCTCTCAGAGTTTCTCACCTTGGTATCCTCTTTTCAAGGAGTTTTAAATCATTAGACCTATGGAGGCTTTTATTATACAAGTACGGCCTTAATGAGACTCTTAAGAGATCCCAGCGTGCATTGCCTATATATACTCTGTTTGTTTGGAGCTAGGTAAAGCCCAAGTAGAAGGCTCAATATTGGTGTTTTTATGCAAACAGTTTGATCCTTCCCTTAAAAACATATATCCAGGTAGCACAAAAATCATTCCTGTTCCTATCTAATTAATTAGAGATGTGTATACTCCAATTTGTTTCATTAAGCCATTTTCTTCTTCTTTTTTTTTTAGTAAAGGAACTGTTACAAATAGATAGCCATCCTAATTCTGATCTTTCATTAAGGCAGAAACAAATTAGAGCTTCTTTATCATTAATATTGCAGAAGTTTATCCAGGTTGTATAGTATCAATTTGTGTTAATAAATGAAATAGGACACCCATCAGCATAGGTTGCATTCAAACAGAAGAAAGCCCAAACCAGACATGTGCAGGGGAGTCAGATAGGTGGACACCATAGTCTGATACGAATGACTCGCTAGGAATGGTGCTAGCACTACTAAGGGCACTGGATATGTGACTGCATTTAAAAATAAATAATGTTTGTCAGTCAGAACTAGTATGTTCAGCCTTCAGGATCTGATGACAAAACCAGTAGTTAGATTACTGGCATTTGATACCGACAGATAAATTAACAAAAGCATTGTCAAGGCAAGTATTACTGGAAATTACAAAAAGCAAGAAGAGAAGACTTAAGGAAAGCCTCATAGTGATGAAACACTAACCAAAACCAATACATTAAGAAATAGCAGAAAAGAATCGTTGTTACAGATAAGTACCCTCAGTAGTAGTCTTGGGACCCATCATGATGTATTTTCTCAGGAACTGGTCCATCCTGGTAACGTGCCCAAAGTACTTAAGATGACATTTTGCCATCCTTGCTTCAAGTGAGCTTACTTCCATTACAGATTTGCCATTCTTCCAGCAGTCCATATTCCTTGCAGACATCATAATTCAAAGGCATCAGTTTTTTTTTTTTTCAGTCTTTATTATTGTTTTGCCCATGAGGATTTTTGTTTATAAACCAAAAGAAAACCAAACCCACTGCTGTCAAGTCGATTGTGACTCCTCTTTTTTTTTGTGTGTGCCATTCATACAGTAGGCTGCAGTCTTCTTCACTTTCAGCCAACTGTCTTATTCATCCACATGGTACACTCAATATTCTTCTCCAACACCATAATTCAAAAGTGTCAGTTCTTCTTTGGTCTTCCTTAGTCATTACTGAGCTTTCACAGGCATGTGAGGTGATTCAAAATAACATGACTTGAGTCAGGCAAACCTTCTTCCTTACACTGACATCTTTGTGTTTTAATGCTTTAAAGAGGTCTCTTGCAACAGATTTGCGAAATGCACTGTGTCCTTTGTTTACTAGGCTACTGCTCCTATGTGTGCTGTTTGTAGTAGATCGAAGTAAAATGAAATGCTTTACAACTTTAGTATTTTCTATGTTTATCATAATGTTTATTGGTCTAATGTGAGAATTTTGTTTTCTTTGTGTTGAAGTGTGATTTGCACTGAATGAAGGTTGGCATCACACAGTGCTTCAAGTTATCTTCACTTTCAGCAAGCAAAGTTGTGTCATACGCCTATCACAAGTTGTTAATGAGTTTTCCTCACATCCTGATGTCACACTCTTTTTTATATAATCCAGATTCCTAGATTGTTTGTTAAAGGTACAGATTGAACAAATATTGTTATACGACTTAGACTCACACCTTTATGACTTTAAGCCAGCCAAGTGCCATTGAGTCGGATCCGAATCATGGTAAAAGGCAGTATTCCCTTATTCTATTCAAACGATTCCCTCTTGCTTTAAGTACAAGTACCTCATGAACACAACTCAGTGTTCTGGAATGCCCATTCTTAACAATGTTATCTGTAATTTGTTATGATCCTCACGGTGAAATGCCTTTGCAAGGTCAATAAAACACAGATAAATATCTTTCTGGTATTTTCTGCTTTCACCTGTGATCCATCTGACACTAGCAATGATAACTCTCATTCCGTGTCCTTTTCTGAAACCAGCTTGCATTTTTGGCAGTATCCAGTTGAGGTACTGCTGTAACTACTTTTGAACAGTCTTCAGCAAAATTTTATTTCTGTGTGATGTTAATGATATTGTTCAATAATTTCCTTATTTAATTGCATCACCTTTCTTTGGAATAGGCATAAATACGGATCTTTTCTGTATTGTTGGCCAGATAGATGTCTTCTGAATTTCTTGGCATGGATGAATGCTTTCCCATGTTTTCATTTTCCAGTGTTGAAAAATGTAAATTGGTGTTCTGTCATTTCCTAGAATGCTAGTTTTCACCAGTGCCTTCAAGGAAGCATAACTTTTTTCCTTCAGTATCATTTATTCTTTTTTTTTCTTTTTTATTTAACATGACTGAGTGAAAATGTACATTCCCATATAAATTTACATGCCCACCTATATGCAGCTTCCATTGCTCTCCCTGTCCGGTGACAGCACACTATTCCTCTCTGCTCCATACATGTCTCATCCTCCCAGAAGTCTCCTTTTCCCTCCTCTCCACCCACTTTCCTTCCTCCAGCCAGAGGTCAGCAGGATGATATCCTATAGATGTATAGAACCATAAAGTGCATCCAATATATGGTCATTCTGCATTGCCAAGTCCAATCCATTCCTGTCCAAAGAGTGGACCTTTGTTATAATTTATGGGTAATCATTTATTCTTAATCATGTGCTACCTCTGGAAATGTTTTAATGGTGGTCAGATATTTTATACAGTAACTCTAAGTTTCTTACACCTTTTGATGCTCTCTGTGTCATTCGGTATTTTGCCCATAGGACCTTTCAGTATTACAACTCCAGTTTTGAGTTTTTTCTTCAATTCTTTCAGCTTGAGAAATACCAGTGGTGTGCTCCCCTTTTGTTTGTCTGTCTCCACGTTTTTGCTGGTGTTGTTATACTGCTTGTCTTTTCAAGCTGCCTTTTGAAAACTCCACTTGCTTTACTTCATCATTTCTTCCTTTCCCTTCAGCTACTTCTCTGTTTAAGAACAATTTTCACAATGTCTTCTGACATCTAGTGTGGTCTTTTCTTTCCTGTTTTTAATGACTTTTTGCTGTCTTCATGTACAAAGTTACTTGATGTTGTTCCACAACTTATGTGGTCTTTGGTCACTCGTGTTCAGTGTGTAAAATATATTTTTGAGATGTTCTATAAATTGAGGTGAAATATACTGAAGGTCAACTTGGGTGCTGTTGGACTTGTTTTAATTTTCTCCAGCTACAGCTTGGACTAGCATTAACAGCTATTGATTTGTTCCACAGTGTGGCCCTAGATTTGTTGTGACTGATGTTACATTAATCTGTTCTGTTGTATCTTCCTAAAGATTTGGTCAATTTGATTCCTATTTATTCCATCTGGAGAGGTCCGTGAGTACATTTATGCTGTTTAAAAATATGATTTGCAATGAAGAAGGCCTTTGTCATATAAATTTCTATCATGCGATCACTGTGTAGTTTATCACTTAGCAGTATTCTCCAGCTACCAATTCTTCTTTTACAACTTTCATATTCCAATGATTAATAATTGTCAATCTTGATTGCTTGTTTGATCAATTTCAGACTCCACAAACTAGTAAAAATCTTAAGTTTCTTCATTTTTGGTGTTAGCGATTGGCAGAAGTTTGAGCAATTGATCTTCCTTGTAGGTAGATGGATGTTACGCTATCACTGACAGCACTGTACTGCAAGATAGAGCTTGGTTTTTTTTTTCTTTGACGATGAACATGACGTCCTTTTCTCTTCCATTTGTCATTCCTGGCACTGTAGACTATATGCTTATCTGATTGCAAGTAGCCAATACCATTTCGTTTTAGCTCACTAATGCTTAGGATATTGACACCTATGGGTTCCGTTACTGCTGTACGTCCACTCGAACTGGCTAACTTTCCTATCTTTGAAATCTCAGCAAAGACAGCTTCCTGAGGAACGTTTTTTGATATTGTCATCTAAATCAGATTTCTATGTTCCCTTTCATTTCTGCTCTGTTGTTTCTGTTTTCTAGCATAATATTTCTAGTTATTCTTACAAGATTCATAAAAACAACATGGTATCTATCTTATTTACCTCAGACTAATGAATGTTTCTGGCCCTCTCCAGTTATTGGTAACATTCTGCTCAATGACTATTGATACTTTGATACTATTGATACTAGTGATACTAGTGATACTTTGACTATGTTTTACATAGTTTTATATTGCTTTTGAAATTTTCATGGGGAACTGAATAGCAGTGACACATGAAAGGTTTAAATTAAAAGACACTCATTTCAAAAAATGAAGTTTTTTTTATGAATGATAAATGAATCCCAATGTGTGAATGCATGAGTTTAAACTTTATGTTTTTTGAAGACAGATAGTGTTTAAACTGAGAATGGCTTTTCCTAAGAGGGTAAAAGGGAGAGGGGGAAAAAAAAAGAAACAAAGAAAAATGAAGGAACTGGATAGCTTAGTTAAGTATGGTATTGGATACTGCAGCAATCCTATTATGTGAAAATAATGTTATAAATCTTTTCTTAATCATTTAGCTATACAAGAATGTCCCTAATACCATCAAAAAACTCTTTTTTAAAAAAAATCTTTCAAATGCCTTCACATTTTCTCTGAATTTATAAGCTCATTAAGCCTTTACTATCTCTATAATTAGATCTGAAAAAAGTACCTTCTCCTTTTTTTCCATTCCTGATTATTCACGGTGATGGAAGAAGGGCTTAGAATGTATTACTAAAACCACAGATCATGTATAGCAAGTGAAAATTAGCCCCAATTCATTATGTCTATAAAAAAATTCTGTGGAAATACAAGATCACAGTTGAGCTTTAGCAAATGTGCATTGGTAGTTGAATACATGTTCTTAAGTATATGTAGGGAATTTTGAATATAAAAAAATTTGAAAGCATTAATTAGCTTTAAATAATATAGTCTCTTAAAAGTAGTGAAATCATTAGTCTTGTTTCCTTCAATTGCTCCATTCTGGACAATTGGAATATTGAAGGTTGTTTTTATTACTCATTGAGAAGAAGAAAAATTTTGAAAGATTATAATTGGACCCTTTAAAAGGTAGGGAACGCATAGAATGAAAGCATTCACTTCATAAGCACTTCTTTACATATTTATCATTTTAGAAACATTAACAAAAATATCAGGACACATTTATGTGATTCTGAATAGCTCATTTATAATTTTCATGCCATGCCATTTATGCATTGCATGTCACTTTTGTATACCTAGTGTGTTCAGAGTCAGTGAAAGCATGTGACAGGAAAATTTAATAAGACACAATTTCTACCCTTTAGAGATCATTAAAAATTTCATGCTGTAAGTATTACTGATATTAAGAAGACTAATGTTGATGTAGTAATACTCTAAAAATAGCTCTCAAATGGAGTAAAATGCAAAATACATGCCTGCAGTCTTAATCTGGAAATCACTAGAACGTGGATGATTCACCAACGGGTTTATGCGTTCTCCCTAATCTGAAAGAATGCATGAAGCTTTCAGCACATACTAGTGACATTAAATTCGGTAAAAATCATACCATTTCATGGCCAGTAGGACATTTATACAGATACATACTCATATGTCTCACTTATTTATCTGTCTGAGATTTATTGGAAAACTACTTTCCTGTTGTAGTGCATGCTGCTGGAAAGCAAAAATGTGTGTAACTATTTGAAAGGGAGGAAATGATACTTTGCTGCAAAGTATTGTTTCTACAGGGTATTGTATGAGGTGATGCATCCTATAGGGTTATATGTCTCACATCAGACCTGCACCGCTGTCCCCAGAAACCTTAGTGTCCCAGAGTCCAGAGAGGCAAATGCATCCCACCAATCCTATTCCCAGAGTCCAGAGGGACACACTCAATTCAGACATAGTTATTCATTCATCATGTGTCTCATTAATGAAAAAACATTTTTCAACATGTTGAAAGGGGAACACAATTAGATATGAAAGATTATTTAAAGGAGAAAACAATTAGATATGAAAGGTTATTTAGCATCTATTGTATATTCTGCCATTTTAGGATTATATGGAATGATTTACTTTTCTTCAGCATAGTAATAGTATAGTAAATTAAGATTGTACTCAAAGCATTGCTTCAGTTGAAGTATATGTATTGCCATCATGTGCATATAATTTTTATAAACCCCTGTGGTGTAAAAATTATTAAGGTACATGCATTCCATAAAACCTTAAAATAAACGTGTTTGTTTAACATACCCTGGTATTTATGAGCCAGCAGCTTATGAAAACTTTTTGAAGTTGATGCAAGTGTGTGTGTTATGTATATTCTGTGTATGATAGTCAAAGTAACAGTATTATTCACAAAACCAACACAGCATCTCTTCCAGGGAAAAGCTTAGTCTCTTATTTCTCTTGACAGTGTGCAGACCTGGGTTCTTCAAAGCCTCACCTCACAGCCAGAGCTGCAGCAAATGTCCACCTCACAGTTACACCCATGAGGAAGCTTCAACCTCCTGTGTCTGTGAAAAGGATTATTTCAGGAGGGAATCTGATCCACCCACAATGGCATGCTCAAGTAAGGAAACTCATGAATATGTGGTGATGCTACCTTTCACCAGTTTGAAGAAATAGCATTATGGAGCCTGTTACATTATGTTGCCCTTTTTCACTAAAACAGGCATAATACTTAATCCTCCCAATACAGTTGTCATCAAATTTCAATCTCTTTGAGTAAGCATTGAAAAATGAATTTTTTCTCACTATTAGTAGAAATCACCTTCCCTAATTTCAAATCCAGCATCTGAGACTCAAATACAGAATACTTCCTTTGGTTTTGTGATTTGATTTATTTTCGTACTTACACTAGGCATATTTATGAAGTACAAAAAAATCCGTTTCTTTTTTCATATGTATAATTTCTTCTGAAGCCAGTATTCAAATCACATAAATATGTAGTCAATGGACCTTCTAAACTGCCCCACTGAGAAGCAGAGATCATTTATGAAAGAAAATCATTTACAAAAACACAGAAAACATTTCAAGAAACTGGAGATTTGAATGAAATATGAATTGTTTTTTTTTTTTCCTTAGTTTTTTAAGCAGTTGTCCTATTACTGGGTGTCTTTATTTACTATTAATAACATATTTGCTGGTCATATAATTAAAGTAGATAAATATAAAACATTTCTGCTTTAAATCCAGCATTAGTAGTGTGTAGATACACATCTATCAGTGCCTTTAATAGTTTTTATCTTTCTGGTGTTCCAGATGTTACTGGGGAACAAGTACATGTATGGAATTTTTTTTTTTTTTCCTTGATGACACTATTAGTGTTTTCAGCTGTCATGGTCTCTGTAGCAAAACAATCAAAATGAGGGAATAAAAGGGAAGAGAGCCCCTCTTCCTGCCATTCATCTCTTTCAATGCACATGACCTGCCTCGTTTTACTGATTGGGTCCAAATAATTTGTATTCTAAGGAGCAGTGGTGATACAAGGGTTAAGAGAGCTTTGCTGCCAACCAGAAGGTCAGCAGTTTGAACCCACACTGTGGCTACAGAGAGAGAAGACCTAGTGATCTTCTTCGTGAAGATCACAGCCTAGACAGTCATGTTGGGCGGTTCCGTTCTGTCTCAGAGAGTCACTGTGAGTCAAACTGGACTTCACAGCACATAGAAAAAACAACAATATATATTTTGAATATTATTGATGAAGGTTTTTAAGTTTTAGTGTTGCTCTTTGAATAAATTATATACATATAAATATTTGCTCATATTTAACACAGATATTTTCTAAAGAAATAATCACAAATTAAAAAAAAACAACTTCATAGTTGTTTGTATCAGTAGAATGTTTTCTGAACTCAACTCATCAAATCATTGATAGTAATCATCTGTAAATTATAAAATACCGTTCTTTTATATTGGTACTGATAATGTGGGCTAGATGATTTCACCATTCTTTTATATTGGTACTGATAATGTGGGCTAGATGATTTCAAATTACAAAAATTCCTCTTCAAATGAGTGCGTGACATTATTAGACGCTTTTGGTGAATGTACATTTGAATGGAAAATGTAGAGACTATGATTGATCGAGGTGTGTTTTTGAATAGAATTGGAGATTTAGAAAAAGTAAGATTTTCAGAGAAAAAGAATGCCTAAATAATGGAGGGTAGGAGAGACTTGACTAGACGATAGAATAATAAATTAAGAACAAGAAACCATGTCTTGAATTGTCTTTTAAATATCATTAATTTTCAGTTTCTTATTTTTGTAGTTCCCAGCATTATCTTTCTGAGATACCTGTGGGTCCCCTCTGTGAATTTGTGGGGTTTGGGAGTGGACTAAGAGCTATGTTTTGGTGGCAAGGTCTCCATCACTCTCCTTTAGCATCTGAGTTTACAGACAGAATTCACATTTACTTTTCTCTCTAGATGTGCAAATTTCTAGTAGTTTGTCTCAAAGAACACTAACTTATGAACACTTCTCAAATAGACTATCTGGACTCATTCATAAAGTCTTCCTAGTATGTAACCCATGACTGTTTGTGTCTGTTTTTATTTGTGCTGATAGTACCACAAATACAGCAGTTGACCCCTTGAACAAATAGCTTGATCGGTGATCTTCGAAATTTAGTTTATAGTTCCAACTCTAATTCTTGTAATTTTTTTTTTTTTTTATGTGAAGAAACAGAATTTTATAAACCAAAAGCAGAATAAAAACAAGAGCCTAAATTTCAGTGATTCTCTATGAAATAAGGGTACTTCTTTGGTTCATGTACCATAAAGTACACCAATCAGCGGGGCAATGAAGTTTTATTACTTTTTTTGTTCATTTGTTTTTTAAACCATATGTTAATCTGATCTCAGTTTTAGCTGTATTGTAGGAATTAACTTAAATTTTAGTTTCGTGTTGACTTCATGCTCCCACTCAAATGTTGAGGGTTGTAAGAATGATTAAAAAAAAAAAAAAAAAAACAAATGATGGATTTTTATAGATTCAGGAGGAAGATGCTTAGTATAAGTTTGCTTTAGTTGGAAAAAAAAAAGCCCAGAGGTTTAACATCTTTCTAATTTAGACAGATTTAGGGCATATTTAAACTTTTTCTAAGAAATTATGATTTTTGATGTTATTTCAAATTACATTTTCTCTACTATCCACTGTTAAGTAAGATAAAGTTTATAGTAAAAGGTAATAATGATAATTATATTCCCATCTTTAGTAATTATTGCTAGATAAAAATAACTCTCTTATGTTGAAGGAAGTTTAGTCTTAGAAACAAAGACATTCAATCATACATATAGTAAAAGTGGGTTTTTCTAAAAATAGTTAACTTTAAGTTATTTAAAAAACAACAGCAACCACAAAAACCACTGTTGTCATGTCAATTCACACTCATAGCAAAGTTACAGGAGAGAGTAGAACTGACCCACAGGGTTTGCAAGGGGCGGCTGATGGATTTGGACTGCCAGCCTTCTGGATAGCAACCAAGCTGTTAACCACTGTGCCCATGACATATTGTGCAACTAAATTGTTAAGTACTAGATAGCATTCTTACAACTTTCAGATTTGGGTCCTCAATGATCATGGCTTAGTACACTTTAGGTAAAATTTAATATTACTTTCTATATTTAGAACAAAGTTAGATTATTCTAAATAGTATAATGTATGCTTATAAATCATTCAGTTACCATCATACTCCATTTTATTTCCATTCAGGAATGATTTACTAATTGTCTCTAAGCAAATTTAAATGTGCTTCTTTTTCAGAACATGAGACCATATAGCATTAATAACTGACCAAAGTTTCAGTATCTGAAAACCTATTATAGAGTTAGACAACATGCAGTGAATTTTAACTCTTGGTAGTGTTTTGGTTATTGCTTTCAGAAATAGATACAATAATTTACCAGATAGAGTATTATTATTCTTTCCCTGAGAAAGCTTTTAAGCAATCATAAGTTTCAGTTTCATTCCTGAAACGCTAGTGACAGTATTCTCTTGTAATAAGATGATTCTGAATCTAAAATACATATTTTTATTTAATGACATCCATCTTCCATTAACATATATATTAAAAAATACCTAAGGAATACTTTATGGAGTTAGGAAAATTATACCGGTAATATTTTAAGATGGTATGATTTTATGAAATGTTTGAGCTTGGGAGGCTGAAATTTGTTCTGCTTTCTTTCAAGAACTAAACACTTTCCTTCTTCCTATTATAATACTTTTGAGGTTTATTTTTGCACACAAAAAATCATATTTTCAATTAAATAAAATCCACAACTCATATGATCATAATATTAAAGCAATATTAACAGAAAAATAAATGCAATTAAAGATTGCATTGTAAATCAACTACTTAAATCCTTGACACTTCAGAGAGTGTTTCAAATTCCTATTAAATAGCTATGCAATCTGTTTTTAGGTAAGTAAAGGGCATTTGGAAACCCTAGTGGTATTGTGGTTAAGTGCTATGGCTGCTAAGCAAAAGCTGAGCAGTTCAAATCCACCAGGTTGCTCCTTGAAACTCTATGGGACAGTACTACTGTGTCTATAGGGTCGCTGTAGGCCAGAATTGACTCAACAGCAGTGGGTTTGGTTTTCTTTGGTTTAAGGACATTTAATAGTTAAGTGTTACATCTGCTGACCAAAAGGGTAGTGGTTCGAAGTCACCAGGCACTCCTTGGAAATTCTGTGGGGCAGTTCTACCATGATCTGTAGAGTAGCTATATTTGGAATCGACGGGATGGCAGTGGCTTTGGCTTTCAGTTTTTTAAGCACATTTTCACTAGCTGCAGAATTTGTAATGAAGAGTCAGTACTTAAAAATCTTGTTTTTATTTACTTCCTGGGTTACAGGGGCTAATACTAGTGAGAAAGTGGTCAGTCGAGCCCCCAAGGAGATCCCCTTACCATTCTTTTAAACACGTAACTTTCATCTAACATTATTTGTACATGCATTTTTTTTATTTCATAGACGTATATACTGTAAAAAAAATTTACTTTTAATGAACTGATGTTTTAACAATTCCGTGATTAGTCATTTCTGTAGCACAGAAATCTGTGGTCTCTATAAAATTCAAATAAAATTTTTCAAAGTTTATTGCAAATTGATGGCTCTTATATTCTCTCTACATAAGGGATTGACTGCAAATATATATATATTTTTTCTTCAGACCAGGGAATGATGGGGTAAAAATCATTTAATTACATTATCTTAAAGTTTGTTTTTTTCACTTTACTTTGCAAACCAGGACCCCCCTCAGCTCCTCGGAATGCCATCTCAAATGTTAATGAAACTAGTGTCTTTCTGGAATGGATTCCTCCTGCTGACACTGGTGGAAGGAAAGATGTGTCATATTATATTGCATGCAAGAAGTGCAACTCCCATGCAGGTGTGTGTGAGGAGTGTGGCGGTCATGTCAGGTACCTCCCCCGACAAATCGGCCTGAAAAACACCTCTGTCATGATGGTGGACCTACTCGCTCACACAAACTATACCTTTGAGATTGAGGCAGTGAACGGAGTGTCCGACTTGAGCCCAGGATCCCGGCAGTATGTGTCTGTAAATGTAACCACAAATCAAGCAGGTAAGTGCTGTATCCAACCCAGTTAGATGCTTAGGACTATCTCTTTCAAGTCTCCCCAAAGCTGAGGGCCAAACTAAGAAGTTCCCGTGAGCCACAGGATCAGAACTTAAAGTCTAATACATCTTAGATTTTTATTTTTATTTTTAGTTTTGAACAAATACAATTAAAGGCTTTCTTATCAGGCATACGCATGAGAGAAAAAAAAAGATATATTTTAACTTATTTTTTATTAAAAAGATATTTATGGCTCAAATCTATTTGTAGCAAAATTTTCTATCTCATACACCTTCTCAAAATACAAGATTATAGCTCAAATTTACCCTTACTGTGTTGCTCTGTTTTCTTGGTTTATTTTTTTTAAAAAAACTCCATTAATTTAGGATGCAATTGGAGGATGAATTTTGTTTGTTCTACAGACTAAAGTATTATTTTTGTTACTATTTCTACTATTATAAAATAAAGAAAATAATTTTTCTTTGATAAGTCCATTTCTAAATTTAGAATAGCTATGAACCACTCTATAGCCACTTCAAAGCATGTTTATCTTTGATGTGCAGATCTTAGAATTATTGGGGAGTCAGTAACACATGGTGCAGTGGTTGAAAGTTTGGCTGTTAACCAAAAGGCTGGGAGTTCAAATCTATCAGCTACTCCTTGGAAAGCCTGTGGAGCAGCTCTACTTTGTCCTCAGGGTTGTTATAAGTTGGCATTGACTAGATGGCAGTGGGTTTGGGTTTAGTATTTTTTCTTTTAAGTGATCTGTGGATACTTGGTGGATAAGTAGTTAAGAACAATGGCTTTAGTAACCCAAAGGTTGACAGTTCATAGCCACAAGCCACTCCTTGGAAACCCCTATGCAAGACAGTTCTGCTCTGTGTGTAGGGTCGCTGTAAGTTGGAATCAACTCAACAGCAATGGATTTAGCATCTATATATCTTATATATCACTTAATGGCATGAAAACAGGCAATGTTTTGTTCTGCTGTACGTAGAGTTGCAATGAGTCGAAACTAGCTAGACAGCAACCTGAAACACTCAAACGCTGGCTGTTCACACCCACCCATAGACGCTGTGAAAGAAATGCCCTGTGATCTGCTTCTGTGAGTATTTCGTCTAGGAAACCCTGTGGAGCAGCTCTAGTTTGTAACACACAGGGTAGACAAGAGTCGAAATTGATTTGGTGGCAGTGTTCTCTGTATTTTTAAAGTGATAAATATAGTCCTGTGTGGAGCTACAAATCCCCTTATATTTTTCTTTCATATATTCACTGTTTTGTGAATCAACCTAAAAGACTTCCTCTGTAGTAAAATCAAAAACTAAAAAAAACAAAAATCACAAAAACTATGGCTGAATTAGGAATTGATCAAGGACTTTTCAAAGCCTATGAGCAATTTATAACTTTCTCTTTCTTCTCCTCCTACTGTTATCGCCCAAACAACAGCTATCAGGGAGGGGAAGATTAAAAGCAAAACCACTGAAAGTGCCCACTCACCCCCCAAAAACTTTCATTTACCTATATGCCCTGGCTGCAATCTCAGTCTAAAGCTTAAACTTACCACCTGATTGATACCTCATGTGGGCTTTAGTCAGTGAGCATATCTTTGTCACTAGTACTCATAGTGAAATAAGATATATTTGACTGAATTAAATCAGGAACATAATATGTGTGTGTGTATTTATATACATATATATATATCTAAAATTGTGTTTTATCACGAAAGTGTGTACATCAAAGAAATTGCCTTCAATGGAATTCCATTCCATTTTAGGCATTGTATAAACACTGTCATTATTTCCATTCTGGTGCTTCTGTTCCCATTAATCTAGCTTGCCTAACCCCATCACTGAGTTTTCTCCTCTAGATGACTTAAATATATATATACATCTACAAGCACAGTACTCACTAGTGATGTTATTTACTTTATGAACCAATCTGTTACTTAGCAGAAAGCAGACTTACAGAAATAGTTTAAATTCAGAATTTGAAGAGTATTCCAGGGTAGTAGTCTGAGGGATTCCTGTAGTCTCTACTAGTCCAGTATATCTGGCCTTTTCTTTTTTAACAATGTAAGTTTTGCTGTACAGTTTTCTCCCGTTCTGTCCAGGATCATGTACTTTGTCCTTGGTCAGAACGGTTGGTTGGTAGTGGCAGACAAACAAACTACTTCACTTAATGTTAATATGAATTTTGAGGTTGTAGAATGACTGCCTAGAGAAGTAAATAATGTTTATAACCAAGTCTCCACCAAAAGAATTAATTTGAACTATGTATGTGTCTACTGAAGCACATAGCTATCTTTTGAGAATAAGAAAATGCCTGCAGTTGAATACACAGTTTTTTTCCCCCCTATTAGTTTTTGTTTTATTGTTGTTTTCTGACTGACAGAGTAGAGGAAGTAACTCTGATTATGTAAAAGTACATGGCTTGTTCAACTAAGAATCATTCTAAAAGTTCTAGAATTTCTACTCATATCCACAAGTATTTATTTTTATTTCTTGAGACAAAACAATACACACATATATGATACTTTTCTCACTGAATTCTGTATATTTAGAAATGAATCTTTCCCCCAGTATAGACCCTGCTTTAGGCAATACAAACATATATAGATTTTATACCAGTGTCTAAATTTCACAAATGTTCAGTATATGTGACCTATCTTCCCAAATCATAAAAATACCAGCTTTAAATACGTTATTCCAGGCTTCTTGTGCAGCACCATTCAACTTCAGGTTGGTTCTATGTATGATTCTCCTGTTGACATACTGGGAATATGTTGAGTAATCACTATGATTTTGTTCCTTTGAAAGAAATTTTATAGCTTGCACAACCTTAACATTTTGAAAGATATTTCTTCAATGAATTAGATACAGGAAATAACTTTTTTTTTTTTAATTATATCCTCAGTAAATATTTGTTCTAGTTGTCTTTGACTTTCTGGCCTATTCAACTCCAAAGTGTGTTTCTTAAACTTCAAATACCTGGAGGCAAGAAAGATTAATTTCTATCCAACTGTAAAACCATAGTTATTAGGTAAAGCAAGCACTTATATTCAGTAAGACTTGTTGTTGGCTTTTAGATGCTACAAGTTGCCACAAACTGGAAAATCTTTGCAAACCGATCCCTCAAAAACTTCAAAATAGGAGTTTGGTGTTTTCCCTTGGGAATCTTAACATTACAACCAAAGTAAGTTTCAAATTTCAGTAAGAAAAAAAAAAAAAACTTAAGAAGCTCTTAAAAGATCTTAGATTTAATACTATTTTTGTTGAATTTTTATCATGTACCCTCATCACAGAAAATGCTCTGTAGTAATTGGTTTTCACTGTCTGGATATTTTTTTAAGCATAAAAATGAAGAAAGTCATGCACCACAGGTGGTTTGAATATGAAACTTCTTTACAGCAGATTTCAGCCTTGGTGTCAAGTTCCTGTAAGATTTGTTTTTTGTTTTTTTTTTTTTAAAAATGTGTTTCTTAATCACTTTCAAATTTGTAATTGCCCTTAGTAGTTTTTCTGGCATTTTATGATCAATATAACTGTTTTTTGGGATAATAACTCATGTATGATCTGTCTAAATTCAAAATTAGATATAGACAGTATCAGAAGAATAAAAAAAAAGTTATTTGTTCAAGATGAAAAATGTCGTGTTTAGCTTGAAACTGAGATTTGTTTGCTAGCCCTAGCTGATCAGTCTGTAACAGGAAATGATGATTTCCTGCTGAGGATACTGATTGAATGATTGATTTATGGATGAGTTGGATCCGACTCGACAGCACTTGGCCTGGCTTTGGCATGGATGTTTGTGCAGTATTTAAAACATTTTCCCAACCATGTTATCATTATGGAGTCTAAGATCTTGCTTTTGCAAAAAGCTATGTATATTCAAATGATACCTTTTGTACATAATGTATTAGTCAAGTCCAAGTGAAGAGTTTTAAGGAAAAACTAAATACTAGAACTTCCTGGTATTTGTAATCCTAAATTGTAGTTAATAGTATACAAGATGAAGAACAAATTTTAAAATAGCCTTGAGTGTTTTTATAGTCAAGAAAAATAAATATGTATGAAGAGTAAAAGAACAAAAAGGAAAAACAGAGGTACTGGAAAATACAGGAATGTTGGCTGTGGGGAGGGGCAAAGTAGAGAAAAAAGTGAATGTGTTCATCATGCAAAGAACCCTTAACAAAGTGTCAAGTTGAAAAAGAGAAACAGTAGTGAATATGCCCCCAAAACCCACTGCCCTCAAGTGAGGTCTGACTCATACTGACCATAGGGGTCAGATTAGAACTGTCCCATAGAGTTTCCAAGTTGCACCTGGCGGATCTGAACTGCTAACATTTTGGTTAGGAGATATAGACTTAACCCCCTATGCCACCAGGGTTTCCCAGGTGAATATGCAGATTGTATTTTATTAAACCGTTGAATTTGGAAAAGGAATAAAATTCCTTGAGTTCTTTGAATTCTCTAGTGAGTTTCTATGTCTGTCTTTGTTATACAATAGTCTGTCAGAATATAGATGTATTAGTTCTTTGCCTGCAATATATTTAGATATGTTCATATCAAATTTTTATTATTTTGTTGTATTCTTTCATAAGATGTAAAATACATCCATCTAGATAAGTAGGTAGGGTAGGTAGGTAGTCATCAGACATATATGAAAACTTAAAATTCCGTCGAAGGCAGCTTCTTTGAAAGTTTCATTTTCTGCTCAAAAAGTACTATTTTTGGTGGTGCTGTCTAGTCAGTGCTGCCTCATAGTTACCACAGGCACAACAGAGAGAAACACTGGGTTTGAGCACAGTGTTGATGCCACTATGTCAGTCACTTTCTGTGAGGGTCTTTCTCTTTTTTGCTGATGTATTTCTCCAGAGACTGATCCTTCCTAATAACGTGTCCAAAGTAGGTAAGATGAAATCTGTCCATTCTAGCTTCTAAGGAGCATCCTGGCTGTACGTCTTTGAAGATATGTTTGGTTGTTCTCCTGGGGGTCCATGGTATATTTAATGTTTCTTGCTAACATCGTCATTCAAATGTGTGAATTTGTCTTTAGTCTTCCTTTTACATTATCCAGCTTTGCCATACATACAAGATGATTGAAAAATATCATGGCCTGGGTGAGATGTACCTTAATACTGTGCATTTATTGCATTCTCCTGTAAACAGAATTTTTGAGTGTTTATTACAAAATATTTTTTAATTGTACTTTAAGTGAATATTTACAGAAGAAACCAGTTTCTCATTAAGCAGTTCATACACATACTGTTTTGTGATGTTGGCTGACAACCCTACAACAGGTCAACAAGCTTCTTTCTCAATCTTGCTTTCCATGTAACCTTCTAGTCCTTGCCTCTGGCCTGGTATGCTACTTTAGACACTATATTTTATGGAACTCTTCAATCTTCAGCAGAAAGGAGAACCTCAAGAGTGACTTCTTTACTGCATTCAAAGGGTGACCAAAGCACATACACAGAGGGTTTCTACAATCTGTCAGGCCAGGAAGTCTGATCTTTGCTTTTGAGTCAGAATTTTGTTCAGCATCTTTCTCCAGCTCTGTCTGGGACCCTCTGTTGTGCTGTCTGTCAGGCAGTCGGTGGTGGTCGCTGAGAATTATCTAATTGTACAGGATTCCGTGTGCTCCAGGACATTGTAGATATGCTCCGTTATCCTTTGGACTATTCTTTCCTTGTTTCTTTAATTTCCTTCTTTGCTTCCAAAGGAGTAAGACCAGTGGAGTATCCTAGATGGTCATTCTCAGGCTTTTAAGACCCCATGCAGTACTCATGAAAGTAGAATGCAGAGTATTTGCTTTATGAACTATGGTATGGCAATTGAGCTAGATGTACCCTGAGACCGTGGTCCTCACAGCTCTCAGCCCAGGATTCAGCCTTTTAGGAAGTTTGGATGTGTCTATGGATTTTACTTAACCTTGTCTTGTACAAGTTGTACTGGCTTCCCCAATAGCATGTACTTTTTTCCTTTCATCAAAATTACCATTTTCTATTGTCTACTTAGTACTTTTCCATCCTCACCACTTCCATTCCTGATAACCATCAAAGATTGTATATTTTGATGTTGAAACCTTTACATGAGTTTTTAAATAGTGGTCATGGACAATATTTGTCCTTTTGTGATTGTGTTATTTTGTTCAGCATAATGCCCTCCAGTTTCCTCCATGTTAGGAGATGACTGACACCCAGTTTTGCCAGCATCATTTGTTTTGTTTTTTTTTTTAAAAAAAAGAAATAGGTTTTCCCTGTTTGATGGCTTTGGCCCCTTGTCGAAGATCAGGTGACCATAGGTGGATGGAATTACGTCTGGGTTCTCTGTGTTCCATTGGTCAGTGTATTTGTCGTTGTACCAGTACTAGGCATCTTTCTTTCTAAGGTATGCCTCCTGTAAACAGCATATTGATGGATCTGGATTTTATATCCATTCTGTCATTTTCTTTTTGTTTGTTTCTTTGTGTGTGCATTTAGACCTAGGGTCACCATGAGTTGGATCTGACACGACGACACGTGGCTTGGCTAGCTTGCACCATTTACACTGATTGTAATAATTGATAATGTATGAGTTTATTTCTGTCATTTTGCAGTGCTTTTCTTTCTTTTTTTTTTTTTTTGGTTGTGCTCACATTATCTTTTTTTGTTTTTATTGAGATTTTATGTCTTCCTCCTTTATTTTTGATGAATAGGTTTGTTACCTTTCTTTGTGGTTATCTTGAAATTTGCCTGTGTCTTCCTAGATTTTAGCTAGTCTAGTATCACTTGGCAGCAGCTTGCCTTGCACTTTGTTAGAAAGTTCTGTACCTACACCATTTATCCCTCTTTAGAGGTTCTGACATTGTTGTCATTTACAGATGATACTCTCTGGTTACCAGTTGAGAGTTCATTTCCTAGGCTGGGTCTAGCTTAGTACAATCTTGCATCTTAGAGTCAAGCTTTGGGCTAATGTTTGTTTTCAGACTGAAGGACTTTTTTCAATAATTCTTGTAAATTTGGTTTGGTTTTTACATATTCCCTTAATTTCTATTTATCTAGAAATGTCCTTATTTTGCAATCATATTTGGATGTGAGTTTTGTAGGGTGTGTTATTCTTACAAGGTTTTATGTCTATTATCTCATTGTCTTCCTGCTTGGGTGGTTTCTGCCAAATAATTGGAGCTTAGTCTTATTGTTTCTCCTCTGTATTTGGCACTTGGCTGTATTTGACTTTTTGTTTTTCCTGAGCTGCTCTCAGAATTTTTTCTTTGTCTTTGGTTGTAGCTAGTGAGATTATCATATACGTTGATGATTTTCTTTGAGGGCCTATCATAGATGAAGTTTGTTGAGATTCTAGCGTGGTCACCCTTTAAATCTTTCGTGATACTAGGGAATTTCTCTGTTGACAGTTCATCAATGCTCTTCTCTGTGTTTTCTGTTTTCTCCCCTTGTCCTACAAATGTGATCACTCACAAATTTTTGCTTTTGATTGTATCCTACATAATATTGAGGGTCTCTTTAATTTTTCTTCATTCTTTTTTTTTCTAATTTTTCTGCAAGTTGCTTCCAAGTGTTTCTCTTTAATTTTGCTGATTCTGTCTTCAGTCTTTTCAAAACTTCTCCTCATCCCTTCAATGGCACTGTCCAGTTCTGAAGTCTCATTCATCATTTAGATTTCTAATTGTCATTTTTGTAGAATTTCTAGTTGTGAAATTATTTTGGCATTTTGTTCCTGTATTGTTTTCATGATTTTTTCCATGAGTTTGCCTTTTATGTAGATTTGTCTATTTTTTCCTCATTTTTGTCTGCCTTTTGCTTCAGTGCTTCTATAGCCCTGAATAGTAAAGATTTTAATTCTCTCTTGGGTAATTCTAGTGCCTTTTCTCCTATTGGAAATTCATCAGATATTTTAATTTGATTACCTACTGGAACCATCCTATCCTGTTTTTTATATATTTTGGTATCATCTTCTGTCTTCAGGCCATTCAGTATTCATTTCCTTTATTTACTGATTGTAGATGTGTTTGGTTTATCCTGCTCTTTAGTTTTATTTGCTTATGTCAGAGCCTCCTTTGTATGTACAGCAACAGAGGCTGTGGATTCTTTATTGTGTGCTTGTCTGTGATCACAATATTTTTCTCCTCATCCAATGGGCAGGGCTAGTCTCTCAGCTATGGTGCAGTAGGGCAAATCCTGCTGAAGGCTGGGATGGGTTGTTTGTCACATGTGCTGGGGCAACACAGCAGAACAGGAATTGGTGTGCGAGGTACATTCCAGCAGTCTGTGTCTGTGCCGCTCATTGGTGTGATGTTTATCACATGATAAATGTAGACAGGAAGGACCAAGGAGGTTGTTACATGTAGAAACGTGATATGTAGAGGACAGCGAAGAGAGGGATAGAGAAATAGGAGTCAAAACTAAACACACAGAAAAAAAAAGAGAATGTTAAGCAAGCATGCGGATGGAGTAGAGAGATGATAAACTAAGAAACTGAGGAAAAGATTTTAAAAAAATGAAAGAAAAAAGAACAGATAGTTAAAAATTTGGAAAAGAAGCCCCCACAACCCCCAAAGGGTCCTACCAGTGTTGCTCTAACGACCAGGGGAGTTTCTCCCAGGATGTGTGGTATAGCCTGGCTAGGATGGGTACAGAGGTTTCACAGTGTCATGTATTCAGGAGACAGGAAAAGAAGACAAGGATAGAAAGATGAGAAATAGAAAATGAAAAAAGTCAGGAAGCAAAAAAGAGTAAAATTAAGAAAGAAATGCCTTCAGGGATCCCACTGATGCTGATGCCCAGACTGGTGATGTGGGTACTAAGCTATGCAATACTGTCCAGCTAGGAGGGTCTCCCAAGCCATGCAAAGAAAGACAAAACAAACAGACAAAGCAAAACAAAAGGAAACAAAACAAAACAAAAACACTGAGGATTCCACCAGCATGGTGTCATGAGCTAGAGTGGTTTCCCAGGTGAGTGACACTTTATAGCCTTTCAAGAACAGGCAAAAATGGCACACCAAGTCAGCTGTTGGAGAGAAAGGAGAAGGAGGTGGTGAGAGGCACAGAAGAAACCAAAAGAAACAGAAAAGCAACACCAGGTACAGAAAGATGGCACTCTGGGAGCCAGCCAGTGAAGGGCAGGGTGAATCCAAGCAGCTATGGCTGTAGAAGTTTCCTCCAGGCCAAGAGAGGGCAGCCAGAAGAAAGAAGAGAAAGCTGAGGAGATGGAGGGAAGAATGAGGTCAGGAAAACCTGTATCAGTGGTTACTGGGTCATCTGTGTCCTGGTGGCAGCTCCTGAAGTGGTTTTCACATGCTTTCCATCTGCCAGTGTCTTATGCGGGTTAGGAGAAGCCAAGTGGCATGGACTTTGCACCGCCAGCCTGTCTGAGCCACTGCAGCTAGCTAGCCAGGGGACATGGAAGGCAGAGCAGCAGGGAGAAGTTGGGGAATGGCAAAGCATTTATTGCTGCTTCCCTGGTGTTTTATTTTCTGCTGGCATTTCCGTAAATGTGCTTTCCTGTGATCCCTGTCTACTGATCTCCAGCAGGAGTCCAAGATAGCAAATGCATACTAGGTTAGCTGACAGGGGACTTCTCGCATCTCTTCTCCCTCTGACTCTCTAGTGTCTGTCAGTTTCTTACTGTATCTGGTATTTGACTCAAATCTTTCTTCATTAGATACTTTGGGTTCCAGAAATGACATTTTTTTCTCTGTTTTAGATAGTCTTTCCAGTGTTTGCTGTGGAGGGACAACGCAGAGCTTCTGCCTACAGTACCGTGTTGACCAAAAAGTCTTTTTAGAATGTTTTGAATGTAGACATACTGTATCAAGAAACGTATTTAAGCCTATTTTAATAGCTAGCACATGTATATTTTACCCAAAAGAGGGGAATGAATTCATTCTAATAAGAAAATCAAAATTATTGAAAATTAAGTGTTTAGAAGTACACAGTGCTAATTCTTGACTGAAATAGAACAGATCTCACTTGGCTGGAGTTAGTCAAGATTCTTGGACTGTTCTTGAGGAGGCTGTCGTATCGTGACATAGATTGTCACATTGCAGCATTTGTCTTTTACCTTGGAGAGACTGTACTCATGTGTTCCACATTAACAGGAACATCACTAAGGAATCTGTTCCATCTGTTATTGGTGGTATTGACTGTTATGACTTGGTTCTTGCACTTTTAGATTGAAGCCATCACTTACTTAACAACATGATATCCACAGAATGGTGATATGATCAGTTTCTGAAGACTATATTAACTCAGTAGAGTGCAAAGTTTAAGAGCGTGCTGAAGCAAAAGTGTGAGAATATTCCATTGATTCTGTCAAGTAGCAGCAGATGTTTTCTGGTAGTCTTTGATTATTATTATTTTTTTTGATTTTTTAAAAAGACCATTGCCACTTACTAAGTAAATATAATACTAGGTACTAAGGTGTTTGTTGATTTTCAGTGACGAGACCACGATAGTTATATCTGAAATTAAATACAAGCCAAATAAAACCAAACTCCCTGTTATTTGTCAGGATTAATTTGTTGTTTACACAGACGAAGCAGGTATTATAAAACTGCACATGTTGGAATCCCTACTCTCTCACATTCCATATATATGTATGTATATATATATATATATACATACATATATATGTATGTATATATTTGTGCCACTAATCCCAGCAATCCCTCAAGGGTACAGTAAGGGTTGTGCTTTCTTTTTCAGTAGGAAAGAAGAGCTCAGAGGTCTTTCATTTGGATGTTAGTGAATTTTACACTTTTTTCTTCATGGCCCAGAGACAAATAGAGATTTCTTATAGCTGCAGAGTAAATCTTCAAAATACACTCAAGAGGTCTGGTAAAAACTCAAAGGAAGAAACTGAGGTATTACTGTGCCAATTACAATATGGGCTAAGGCCAAAATTGCATTCATCACATGACCCCATAGCCTCTGTCCAAACTGAGTTCTTTAGTGGTATTCTGGATCCACAGGGATTAATGTTAGCTCAGAGGCAGAATTCAATAATCTCTGCAAGAGATGGGCATTTAGCAACCCCAAGTGTATTGAGAAATGACTGCAGAAGCCTTTCAGAAAAGCTAAAAGGAAGAAATAAAGTATTAGCTTGTGGTGCTATTGCCTGGTTCTTCTTCAAGGTAATCGCTTTTCTTCATTTAAAGTGCTATGTGATAATTAAACTGACTCAGATCTGAGACATAGGGAAGGACCATGACTAATGACATCAAAACATTTAGATTTCTCTTCTCCATAGCTTGGTTATAAAGATCAAAGTTTTACGACTTTGTTCTCTGCATGTCAAATTTATATGTCTGTATACCTGCAACCTGTTAAGAGATCGCTACCCACGTTCTTTCCAGTGGTGATGTGCTGCTACTAGGCCTCTGCTGCTCTTGAAACCTAAAACAATAGGAAGTTATTTCACTGGCAGCGTCAACATCTGTATTTTCAATCTATAGATGGCAGAAATTATGGGGAATTTTTTAAAAAGCCAACACTGTGCTCATTGATGTTTTTCTGTTCTTTGAAGATACAGAATATATTTGTGACTCTGAACAAGTAGACTAAAATGAATCCATTTTAACATTCCTACTTCAGCAAATCATTGATTTCCTTCACATTAACAAGTGATTTCTTTCAGCTAGACTTTATTTAGCATTGGTCACCTTTTTGTCCAGAGTTTGTTCAACTAATTGAAAAGCATTTAGCACTTCTGCCAGCTGACTGGAGTAGCACCTTAAGTCCAGAATCTCTGATCATGCATACATGGCAGAGTGAATTAATTTTTTTCTTCATCTTATGTCATTTTCACACATATTTCTAATGTTTTTGCAAATTTTGATAGTGCAGTATTACAAGTCTCATACTCTGAAAGAGTGTAGTGACAAATAATGACAAGACAATTGGCACCTATCTTAGTTATCTCGGGCTGCTATAATAGAAATACCACATGTGGATGGCTTTAAAAAGATAAATTTTATTCTGTTATAGCCCAATAAGCTACAAGTCCAAATTTAGGGCTTCAGCTTCAGCAGAAGGCTCTCTCTGTTTGCTCTGGAGGAAGATCCCTGATTTCAATCTTATACTGGACTAGGAGCTTCTAATGTGCAGAGACCCCAGGTCCTTTCCAAAGGATGTGTTACGCTTCCAGCACTGCTTCCTGGTGGTATGAAGCCCCCAACTCTCTGCTTGCATCCCTTTCCTTTGTATCCCAAAAGATTGCTTCAAGGCATAATACAAACTTGCACATTGAGTCCTGCCCCACAAACAATTGCTGTCCATCCCCCCTTCTTAATATAGACGCAGGGTTTGTAACATGGAGGAACATCACATAATACTGGGAATAATGATCTAGCCAAATTGCTGCACACATTTTTGGGGAGACAGAATTCAATCCATGGCATTCTGCCCTCTGGAACCCCTAAAATCACATCCTGCAACATGCAAAACATATTCATATCATAGCAAAAGTCTTAGGTTCAAGTAAAAAATCCAGAAATTTCTCTTCAACTGTGAAATCTAGAAAGCAAGTTACCTGCTTTCAAAGTACAATGGCAGAACAGGCAAGTGCAAGTTAAATATTTCTATTACAAATGTGCAGGCAAAAAATGTGTAATAGATGCCACATTACCATAACATAATGCATTAGTTCTCAAGACTTTGAAAATAATCCTACTTTTTCTGAGAGATTTAATACTATGGTGCTACCCTCCAAATTCTAGGTTTTGACCATACTCTCCAGATTCAGAGTGGATTCCCCTTAGCCCTGTGATACAGCTTGTCCTTCCAGGCCCAGTGAGATGATAACTCTACTCCGTTGACTTTAGGTTAGATGCTTTCATAGTCCGTTTGAGTGGTAATTCCACTCTTAAAAATACCACGGGCCATGGCTACACGTTTTCACACCCCTGAGGTCATGGCTATATCTTCTGAGACTTAGGTAGCTCAGCTTTCATGTTCCTTGTCTCTTCATCTTTTGCTTCCTGTGGTTTCATGGCCCAGGCCTGATGCCCCCATCTGCCTTGCTGGGGCAAGTATTCCAAAGTTCTGTAACATCATCAATTGAAGCTTTCTGCACAGGCAAGCTCAGTTCTCTGTGTATGGAATCGCTCCAGTTCTGTCTCACACTGGTCTGGTTCTGCTGGTGGTGCTGCTGCTGGTGGTCCTCTGCTGCACACGTCTCACCATTTGCTCCTTCTTCAGTGTTAACAGTTCTCCTTGGCTCCTTCTGAGTCTTCTGTCCATTCACAGTTTCAAAAATGATTCCACATTTTAGGTATCCATCAGAGCAACACCCCGCTCTCTCTGTACCAAATTCTGTGTTAGTCATCTAGTGCTGTTACAACAGAAATGCCACAAGTGGAAGGCTTTAAAAAGAGAAAATTTATTTTGCCACAGTTTGGTAAGCTAAAGTCTGAAATCCAAGTGTAAGTTCCAGAGGAAGCCTGTCTCTTTTGGGTGTGGAGAAAGGGACTTGTTGCCAGTCTTCCCCTGGACGGGGAGCTACTGATGAACAGGGCCCATGAGTCTTTTTCACAGAATGTCCTCTGCTCCCAGCACTGCTTCGTGGTTTTATGAGGTCTCCAACTCTCTGCTTGCTTGTCTTTCTTTTATATCTCCCAAAATTACCTCAAAGCAAAATATAATCTTACACATTGAATTCTGCCCCACCAACACACAGAGGAAAGGTTTACACAATGGAAAAACATCACACAGTACTGGGAATAATGGCCTAGCCAAACTGTTCTGCACATTTTTGAGGGGACAAAATTCAGTCCATGACAGCTTCTGCAAGTTACTGGGATCTAAGTGAGATGGAGTAATAGGACTTGAGCAGGAAAATAATTGTTTACTCCCATGAATTAACCAGGAGCCCTCGTATCACAGTGGCCAGCCTTTTAGCTACTACCAGAAAGGTTTGTGGTAAAGAAACATATGGCAGTCTATGTCCATAAAGATTACAGTCTTGGAAATACTATATCATCGAGCAATCCCACTGCTTGGAGTATATCCTAGAGAAATAAGGGTGGTCACACACACATGTTTATTGCAGTACTGTCTACACTAGCAAAAAGGTAGAATCAACTTAGGTGCCCATCAACAGATGAATAAATAAGTGAGCTATGGTATCTTTGCACAATGGAACACTATCCAATGATAAACAACAACAGTGATTTTAGGAAATAGCTTATAACCTGGAATCATCTGGAAGACATTACACTGAGTGAAATCAGTCAGCCGCGAAAAAGACAAATATTGTATGAGATCGCTATTACAAGGACTTAAGAAAAGGTTTACGGGCAGAAGAAATCTTTCATGGCTACAAGGGTAAGGAGGGAGGGAAAGGGATATTCAGAGATTAGATAGTCAATAGGAATTTGGTTAGGTGAAGGGAGCGACAGCAGGTGCTAAAGGGAAGGTCAACACAACTAGACTGCACCATAAACTAAAAGATTTTCTAAATACAACCCAACATTTTAATAGACAGAGTAGCAGCAACAGGGGTCTGGGGACCATGGTCTCGGGGGACATCAATGTCAATTGGCATAACTAGTTTTTTTCCAAGAAAATGTTCTGCATCTCATATTGATGAGTGGTGCCAGGAACATTAATTGGTCCCAGTCCACCTGGAGCAGATGAAGACCAAGGTCATCAAAGACAGGAAGAAATATGAGTCCAGAAGACAGAAGAGTCCGTATGATTGGCAGACTACATCAGCATGAGAGCAGAAGAAATATATGGTGCCTAGTCACCACTGAAGACTGCCTGAGGGGTCACATAATGTAGAGTCCCTGATGCAGCAAGCGAAAACGGGGAGTACAGATCTAGAATGCTATTAAAATACCATACTTGATGGTCCAACATCCTGAAAGATCCCCTGAGACCATGGGATCTGGACTTGGTACTAGCCCAGAGCTGAAGCCAACTCTTCAGACAAAAATTAAATTGGACTGTAAGATACAGAGTGATACAGGTGGTATGTGTCCATCTTGGCTTAAATATATGTGTGTATATATAAAGCTGTCTGACTAGTTTCTAGAGATGAGAGGGAAGGCTGGAGAAGAAGAAACAAGTGTTGGCTGAATGAATACTGAAGTCCAAAGTGGAAAGGAGGAACCTGTTTTCATAGAGTGAAGAGAGCAGGTAGAATTACACAGAGGTGTCTTTTGACTTGGATTGTAAACTTCCACTTAATTACAATTACCAAAAAAATAACAAAACAAAACAAAACTTAGATTTTCATCAAATGTGGCAAGGGGCAAAGAAATATTTGCTAATAATACTAAACACTCATATTCAGAGTCAGAATAGAAGCTAATGTAGAATGCACTTGGGGCCAAACAGAATCCTGACTGGGCTACGATTATGATACTTCTCTTAAACATTGAACAAAAGGATCTGTCAGTTACCTAATGGAAAAAAATATTGAAGTTAATGCCAGAACTATGTTATATGTGATTTCAAGTGTGCTAGATTTTATATGTATGTATGTGTGTGTGTGTGTTTGTACTTTAGTTAACTATCAAGTGTATCATTTAACATTCAAAGAAGAAAAAAAGATTATAGCCTTGGAGAAATTTTGAAACAGTACTGTTCTCCCCTATACGGTCTCTGTTGAGTATGAAGTACCTTCAAATATCTTTGATTTGGTTTCCTTACAAGTTAACCATCTCAGGTAAGGTATGTACTTACTATTGCAGAAATGAAGAAGCATCTTTCTTAGTCAGATGTGGCTGAGTTGATCCTCTTACAAGGGAGTCTCAGTAAAACTTTAGAAGTTAAAAGCAATCTGAGTTAGATGATGTCTTCCCATGTATCCACATTCTGTTGCTCAGAATTTTATTACTGCCTCTCCAAAGTCCATGACCTCATTTAGTAATAAGGTAAGGCAGTGAATTTAGTTATCTTAGTAATTTTGGGATACTGTGGAATGAAACCTGGATTTTGACTATCTCATTCTTTGCACTGGAAGAATTATGATATACTGATGGCATTATTGTGATTCCTTGATCATCTCAATATGACATGAGCTGAAAATGTGATCACTTGGCTAGTTTTATTTCTTTAAATTTTTCAGTGAATTTATACATAGACAATATTTTTCATATTTCTTGCATTTCTGATACTTTTACAGTAACACTACTTTCAAGAAACATTATTTGTGGTGACTGAAGGTGATATACATACTACTTTTCCCAGGACTGTAAGGATATTAGCTAGCTAAAAAAAAAAAAAATATATATATTGAGAAGAATAGACACACATATTAGAGACTATATTTCTAGGTGGAGCACCCACAACTATACCAGCGGTCTAGTCTGAGGATGGACACATTTTCACTATGGCTGTCCAGCAATTAATGGCAGACACTTGATTGCAGTTACGGCTGCCGCTAGTGGGGCTGCTGTTCAGGATCTCAAATTGGAAGCTAGTGAAACATCACTAGTACTGCCATCAGAAAATCTTCATGTTTTATTGCCGTTTTCACTAGCAGCAAGTAATAATGACATCTTTGTGAAAAACTTCCTCAAGGTGTCAATTTGAATCCAGGTCTTGGGTGGCCACATAGAGTGTCAGTCAAGAGATAATATATTCCAATTAATTTGGCAGAGTTTACTGCATATTTGTTCAAGTATAAATAAAAAATTTCTTCCTTCCTCCTATGCATCTTTATATATATGTGTATATATATATATGTATGTATATGTGTATATAAAATGTATTTTTACCTTAACATGGCACATAACCATCTCTGGACCACATAAAGTCATCTTCCTACATGTATGTGTGTGTTTACCACACAGCAAGGGAAAAAAAAAAAACCTTCTTAAAACATCTTCAATGTGCCAATGTGAATCAAGATCTTTATTATATACTGAATATGTACATATTTATGTTATGTGCTAATTTTTTGTTTTTATTCCAAGTCCATTTTATATTTTCTTACATTCCTATGATGTTCTTGTGAAATATTATTTAATTTTAAGTATACATATTTTAATTTAATTAAAATATTATGTATTTCAGCTTGTCTTCTCATTTTTTCACCATAAACAATATATTTTAGAGGTTCATCTATGGTGCTGTTTTTCTGTCTAATATACCACTTAAAACTGTAGTAGAACCCAAATCTCATGGCATATATCCACTGTATTATATATATTGATTCTGCAATGGAGAACCACATTACCTGACTGTCTAAATTGTGGGCATTTATATACAATTTAGTGAAATAAATAGTGATTTTTATTCAGTATATAGAGGTTACTTTTTTCAAAAGAGAAAAAATAAAAACAATGAAATTTTAGGTCACATTTATTATTATTTTCCCATTTCCCAAAACAAAGCATCTAACTAATACAGTTTATGCCTTCCAAATGAAATGTATAAGGAGAAGAGTTAGTGTGTTCTTGCATCTGATACACAGTCAAACAACATAAAATGTTGCTTATTGGAAATAGAAACAGAAACTTCCTTTTATCCCTGAATCTGGTGGTCGGTCTCAAGTGACTGTTAAATAATCTTCACTTCCCATACCCACCCTCCAGTCAAACCCTGACCTATTGCTGTGAGAAATTAGAGATTATATCAGAGTACCACACCAACCATAGCTTTGGATTTTCTAATTCCCTTTTTTTAAGAGGTAGTTTTTGTTTTTTCCTTTAACACTTTCTAAGATACAAAGAACAAAACAATATTATGCAGTATCTAATTTACCTGTCCAACCATTTTTTGATGTATGTAATTTGTATCTTTGTATTACAGGTGGTAGACCAGAGATTTAATTCATAGTAGTCTGATTTAACAGCAGAAGAAAGTTGCAAATAACTGGAAAGTGCTTAAATAAGAGACCCTGGTGGTGTAGTGGTTAAGTGCTACGTCTGCTAACCAAAAGCTTGGCAATTTGAATCTGCCAGGCACTCCTTGGGAACTCTATGGGGCAGTTCTATTCTGTACTCTAGGGTCCCTATGAGCCAGAATTGACTCAACGGCAGTGGGGTTTGGTTTGGTTTTGTACTTAAATAATACGAGGATTGTATTTAATCCTACAAGTATTTCATTTTTAGGCACAATTTGATTAGAGTTCTGACTCCATTTTTCTGAGTTTCTCACCTTGAGCTTACTTTGAGTCTATTTTATCTCCAGCTGGACTTCTCCCAAGATAGCAAAATGGCTGCAACAATCCTAGATCTTACATCAGCATACTATATCAGTTAGAAAGAAAGAAAACTTCTCTTCCATCATCCGTCACATACAATCCTGAACTTCATTCCTAAGGTCCAGATTAAGAGAACTCAAACTGCTAACCCCATCACTGTGATGAGTTGAGTAGGTACCGTCTGGCTTATTTTCCACGGACATCTTCCATGGACCTAGATAGGAATGATTCCCAATAAAATGACATGATTGTCTCACCGTGAAGCCCTGGAGGCACAGTGGTTAAGTGCTTTTTAATTACACAGTAGAAAGGAGCTGAAATGAATTTGTGAATTAGAACTCAGCTTGTTCTAATGCCCAAATCTAGTGTTCTTCTATTTTTGTTCTGGGATATTCTTAAAAAAACAAACTTTTTTGGTTATAATTTTTTTTTTTTTTTTTTTTTTTGCGTGTGTATGTATTTAGTATATTTAGGAATCCTGTTGTTATTCTCATTCGAAGCTTATACAAAAGTTATTTTGTGACACTAGTTGCAATTCCCACAATGCACCAGCACTCACTCCTTGTCTCTTCCTACTTCGGTTTTCTTCCCCTTTGGCCTTTTTGTCTATTTGCTTTTGTAGAGATATTACCCATTTGATCTGGTATACTTGATTTGTTACCAAACCCTGGAAAGTGAGTTCTGTCCAGCACACTAAGACCTATGAATAATCTGGATACTGGCTTTGGAGAAAGAGAAAGCAATGTTATTGCAATGTGCAGAGCGAAGAGCCAGAAGGAAGTTACCTGACTACGCAAGCTGTGAGGAAGCAGGGCGTATGTGCAAGTTGAGTAGCAAGATGGCAGCCATACAGCATACTGGAGAGAGGGATAATTCTAGAAGATAGCTGGGAAACAGGACGTGACGTGGTTCTTTTCAGACCTCTTCTTTGGAATAGGGTACAAGTGATAACTTCTTATTCCATGTAGCTGTTGCTGCATCCTTTGTTGAGGTCACTTAGCAGTTATAGAATATGCACAAAATGAGTAAGCCAAATGCGATTTGGGCTAGCTGAGGGATCAGTGAACGTTTACTGGCATTTGTTGGGTCAGGTTACAGATTGTACTAAAAAGCACTTTCATCACATATATTGTTTGAGAACCTGTCCGATCTTTGGCCAAAAGTGCCGACTTCAGGAATGGCTTCAGTTCTGAGTTAGCAGAGTGTTTGGGGCCCACAGTCTCAAGGACTCCTCCAGTTTTCGTGAGGCCAAGATTGGTCTTTCCTTTGCAAATTTGAATTTGTTCCACACTTTCTTCCTGCTCTGTCTGGAACACTTCACCATGATCCCTGTCGGAATGGTTATTGGTAGTGGTGGGGCACTGTCCAATACCACTGGAATAGGGCCACTAGAGGCTGCAGTTCAAGTGGCCCATTAGTCTTCTGGACTAACATACTCTGTGTCCTTGGTTTTTCCCGTTCTCCCCTGTTTCAGAAGTGATGAAACCAATAGCTCTATCTTAGATGGCTGCTCAAAAGCTTTCAAAATCCCAGATGCTACTTAGCACAGCAGGGTGTAGAATGTTTTCTTTATGTGCTGTGTAATATCAGTTGACCCTGAGATCATTATCCCCAGAACTTCGCCTGAGCAACTCAGTCCTTCTAGTAAGCTTCTGTGGCTTTGCCCTGCTCAACTTGTACTGACTATTTCCCTAAATTAATTTTTACCAAAATTAACCCTTGTCTAGTTTGTGGTCAATGATTTTTCCACCCCACCTTTCCCCTCCCTTATGTCTATCAAAGACTGTTTTGTTTCTTTTCTGTGTAAACTTTCTCTTGGGTTTTATAACAATGATTTCATGTAACACTTGTCCTTTTGTGATGACTTATTTCACTCAGTATAATGCCATTCATATTCATCCATATTTTGAGTGTTTCATGATTCATCATTGCTATTTATCTTTGTGGGCTTTCAAAAGCTAGACAAAGAACAAGGAAGATAAAAGAATTGATGCCTTTGAAGTGTGGTGTTAGAGAAGAATATTGAATGTACCATGGACTGCCAAAAGAACAAAGAGATCTGTTTTGGAAGAAGCACAACTAGAGTTCTCCTTGGAAGCAAAAATGATAGGACTGAGGTTTACGTACCTTGGACATGTTGTCAGGAAGGATCAGTCCTTGGAGAAGGATGGCATGCTTGGTAGAGTACAGGGTCAGCAAAAAAGAGGAAGACCCTCGATGAAATGGATTGACACAGTAGCTGCAACGATGGCCTTAAGCATAAAAATGATTATGAACATGGTACAAGACTGGATGGTATTTTGTGCATAAAGTTGCTATGAGTCAGAACCAACTCGGCGGCATCTAACAAACATTTATCTTTGTGTAGTATTCAGTTTTATGTATGTACCATAGGTCGTTTTACCATTCATCAGTTGATGGGAACATAGGTTGTTTCTATCTTTTTGTTATTGTGAAAAATGTTGCAGTTAACATGGGTGTGTGTACTAGCTCATATTTCTATAGGATGTTTTCCTCCGAATGGGATTGCTGGATCATATGGTATCTCTATGTCTAGTTTTTTAACGGGGCTGCATTCTCCAGAGTGGTTACACTAATTTTTATTAATGTATAAGAGTACCATTCTCCCAGCAACTTCTCCAACATTTGTGTTTTTTTTTTTTTTTTTTGCACTCCTGCCATTAATGTCATGGTGGAATGTTACCTCATTACAGTTTTGATTTGCATTTCTCTGACTGGCTGATGACTGCAAGCATTTCCTCACATGTCTGTTAGCTGCCTGAATATTTTCTTTGGTAAAGTGTTCATGTCCTTTGCCCATTGTTTAATTGGATTATTTGACTTTCTGTAATTGAAGTACTTCATAGATTTTAGAGATTATATCCTTATTAGATATGTCATCGCCAAACTTTTTTTTTCTCAGAATCTGTAGTTTCTCTTTTCATTCTTTTGGTGAATTCTTTTGATAAGTACAGATTTATCTTCTGGTGTTTGTGTATTGTTGTTTGTTTTGTATTCTGTTTATGCTGTTATATTAGTCTTCAGAGTTTTCTCTACTTTTTCCCATAATCTTTACCTTTTTAGGTTTTATATTAACTTTTGATCAATATTGAATTAGTATTTATATATGCTACGAATTTTGGACCCTGTTTCCTTCTTTTAAAGATGAACATCTAGTTTTGCAGCACCGGTTGTTAAAAGGATTTTTTTCCCCATTTTGGTCCTTTGTCAAAGATCAACTGTCTTTAGATAGATGGGTTTAATCTGGGTTCTTGATTCTCTTCCATTTGTGTGTCACTGTACCTGTACCAAGATGTTTTGACTTAGGTTCTAAGATCAGGCAGTGGTGGCTTCCTACTTGTTGTTTTTCTTCAAAAACACTTTGCTTGTCTGGGTCCTCTTTCTTTCCCATATAAATCTGATAATTAGTTTTTTCCATCTCTTTAAAGAATAATGTTGCTATTTGAACTGCTATTCATTGTATCTGTAGATATGTTTCTGTAGAATTGACATTTTCACAATGTTGAGACTTCCTATTCATAAGCATGATATTTCTCCGTTTATGTGGATGTTTTGGTTTCCTGCAATAGTGTTTTGTAGTTTTAGTAGGTTTTTTTTACATCCCTTTTTAGATTCATTTCTAAGTACCTTATCTTTTTAGGGATATTATAAAAAGTATTGTTTTCTTAATTTCTTTTTCAAAGTTTACTTTATTGGTGTATAGGAATCCAGCTGATTTTTATAGGTTGATCTTGTATCCTGCTATTCTGCTGATTCTCTTAGTTCCAGTAGTTTTGTTTGCTGAATCTTTGGAGTTCTAGATGTGTAGGATCATGTCATCTGCAAATAGGCATGGTTTGATTTCTTCCTTTCCAACTTGGATGTTCCTGCCCCTTTTTCATCATGCCTTATTGTTCTAGTAATACTTCCCATATAGTATTAAGTAGGAGTATTGATATAGGTCATCCTTGTCTTAGTCTCATTCTCGGGAGAATGCCTTTATTGTCTCCATTAAGGATGGTGTTGGCCACCAGTGATAGCTGTGAGGGAGCTCACAAAGTTGAGTCTCACTGGAAATGCAACAATAAAGAGGGTGAACTCTGAGAGCTCCACTAAAAGACTGTAATTGATGGTCCACAGGCCTCGGAGTCCCCAGGGCCTCTGGCCCTAATAATGCCCCTGTCCATAAGTCATGATGGAGGTCAACTCTCAGACAGGAATGGATTGGACTTGGTGATACAGAGTGACCATATCATGTGTGCACTTTATGGTTCTGTGCATCTATAGGATGTTATCCTGTTGACCTCTTGCTGGAGGAAAGGGAGTGAGTGGAGAAGAGGGGTAGGACATTGTTGGGAGGATAAGACATGTATGGAGTAGAGAGGAGGAGTGTGCTGTCACCAGCCAGGGAGAGCAGTGGGAGGTACATATAGGTGGGCATGTAATTTATATGAGAATGTAAATTTTCATTCAGTCATCATCATCATCATAATAAAAGAAAGCCCTTAGACAAGAATGGTATTGGTTGTTGCTTTTTTATAAATGCCCTTTATTGTTGTGTGAATTTCTTTTCTATTCTTGTACTACTGATTCCCACCCCCCTTATCCCCCCCACCCAGAAATGGATTTTGGACTTTATCAAATACTTGGTCTCCATTGAGTGATCATATGATTCCTTTCTTTTCCTTATATAGCAGATTATGTTGATTGATTTTATTTGGGAAGTTTTCTGCCCACAAATCTTCAACAATTTTCTGTGTGTTTTCCATCTTCTGCCCCCTTCTGGATCTCTAATTACAGACACATTTGTGCTATTGATGATATCCCACATAATTGTTTTATTTTTTTCTTTTTTCTTCATTTTCTCAGCATTTCCTTAAACAGTTTGGCATCTTCAATGCCACTGAGTCTGTCTTCCATTGTTTCAGATTTGCCCCTAAAATTTTCTATTACATGGTCCATTTTGGAAATTGTGTCATTTATCTTTTGGATCCCTAGTTTCTGCTTTTTATGATTTCTAATTATTTAATCTGACATTTTGTTCTTGTGTTGTTTTGCTAAAATCGTCTGTTGCTTTGTCTGTGTTTCCTTCATTTTTGCTGTTTTCATAGTTTTTTTTACCATGTTTTCTGTGATTTGTCATATTTTTCCCTTTATATTATCTGTGTTTTTCTTAGTCTCTTTCATAATCTCTTGGAGAGTCCTAAATATTAGTCTTTTGAATTCTACATGAGGTAATTATACTGCCTTTTCTTTTATTAGAAGATCATATGATTTTTTTTTGTTTTGGTCACTCAAGGGATCCAAATAGTTCTTTTTTGTATGTTTTGATATTGTCTGCTGTCTCCGGGCCATTAAGGTATTATTTTCTTTATTTATTGATTATATGTCCTTTCGTTTTCTCCTGCCATTTTTTGTTGTGTTTTGATATGCCATTGTCCCCAAGTGAGGAGGTGTGCTTGCTTATCTGAGGGAACAATAGGGCTAAATGCCTTGTCCAGGTGGGGATGGTTGCAGAAGATAGAGCGAGCCCACATCACTGTATACTGGTTTGCTGAGGTGGCTGAGGGTAGACTAGGCAGACTCTGTCTTATTCCAGATGTTGTCCAGTGGTGTGGGAGCATTTACAGCCTTTTAATAGGTAGGCAGGGGTGTCAGGTGGGGAGTAGTATGGGCTCACTTCCTGTGATTTAGCAGCTGACTGATCAATGGTAGGGGAGGAATACTGTGGGCCCCATTCAATGGGACCTCTGAGCACTGGTTATGCTTTACCTATGGCAGTATGACGGGGACCAGCTGAAAGGGGGAGTGGCCTTCAGGGATGCCTAGACACAAGGAAGGAAGAAAAAAAGAGGAAGAGAAAAGATAGCTGCTGGTAAGGCAGAGTGCAACTGGTGGTATCAGGAATGGGGAGAGGTGGTATAGGGGTTAGGTAGGAAGTAGAAAGCAAAGAAAAAGAAGAAAAATGGTGGTCCAGGGGGAATGGTGGTGGGGGTGGTGTGCCGCCCAGATAACAGGAGGCTCGTGCTGCGGTACCACTCTGTGATCAGTAGCATGGTGGGGGCTGAAGTGAAGGAGCAGAGGGGTCGTATGGGGCTAGGTGGGATAGAGAAAGTAAAGGAAGGAGGGCAAAGACAGAAAAAAGAAGACATCAAAGATGGGGTCTGCAAATGTGCATGGGGGCGGGGCTAGCATCAGTAGGCAGGGAGGGGAGGTAGCTTCCGGGCTTGACTGTGAGGGAGAGAGAACAGAAGGCGAATCAACAGCAAGAAATGGCAGCACAGTTGGAGCTGGTGAGTGGAGCGGGATGGACCTGGGTCAGCAGCCTGCCGGGGGCTTTCTAGTGACACAGCAGAGGCTGACAGAAACGGGCAAATGTGGCATCTGGGACTAGTTTGGAGGAAGAAAGAGAACAGAAACAGGAAAAAAATAAGGAAATGAAAATAATGTTGACTGTCTGGTGCGGAGGGGTGGGTTAGATCCAGCATCTGGTAAGAAGGGAAGTAATATGCTGGACTACGTAGGAAAGAAAAAGAAAGGAAAGAAAAAAACTTGGCAACATGGTGGGGAATGGCTTGGGGCAGTGGCATACACAGCAAGGAGAGGTAGAGGTGATTTGTGGGGCTGATTGAAGAGAGAAAGAAAGAGAAAAAAGAGAAAACAAATGGTGAGACAGAAAGCCACAGGTGGTGTGGTGAACTGGCTGTCAGCTGCAGGCTGGGAAGCTGAATTATGTCGATATCCCATGGCTACTGCAACAAATCACTTGAATGTGCTAAACAATAAAATGTTATTGTCTTACAGTTATTTAACTCAGAAATCCGACAAGTATCTCACTGTGCTGAAATCAAGATGCTGGTAGGGCAGATCTCCTTTAAGGAAGTTCTAGGGTAGTGCAAGAGTCCCTGTGTGGCACAGCTTACACTTGATTACTAGTACAGAAAGGCTGCCATTCTGAACCCACCAAGTGGTACTGCAGAGGAAAATCTGGTGATTGCTGCCATAAAGATTATAGCCAAAGCAATCCTTTGGAGTAGTTCTGCTCTGTAACACTTGGTGTTTCCAGGAGTCAAAATCAACCAAATGGCAACAGGTTTGGATTTTGGTCAGGTGATGCAACAGTTAAGCCATAGCTATGAATCAAATCTTGGCTGTTTGAACCTATCCGGAGGCACCTTAGAAGAAAGTTTTGACAGTCTACTTCAGAAAGGTCACAGCCACTGAAAACCTATGGAACACAGTTCTTCTCAGAAACACATGGGATTGCCGTGAGTTGCAACCAACTTAGTGGCAACTGGCTTTTTTTTTTTTTTTTTTCTGTTAAGGGTAGAATCTGTTTCCTTGCCTTTTCCAGCTTCTCAAGAATGCCTGCTTCCTTGATTTGTGCTCCACCCCAATTCATTTCAAAAGTCAGCAGTAATGCCTCACATTCTTATACTGCTTTGCACTGACCTCATTATCTACTTCTCTTTCACACTTTTAATGACTCTATAATAATACTGGAAGCTCTGGTTGTGTAGTGGTTATGTGATACAACTGCTAAACAAAAGGTTTACAGTTCAGATCCACCTGCCTCTTTGGAAACTCTACGGAGCAGTTCTGCTCTGCTCTATAGGGTCACCATGAGTCGTCATCTCCTCAACGGTGGTGGGTTTGGTTTGGGTTTATTACACTGGAAACCCTGGTAGCATAGTGGTTAAATTCTGTGGCTGCTAACCCAGAGTTCAACAGTTCATATCCTGTATGTACTCCTTGCAAACTCTATGGAGCAGTTCTGCTCTGTCCTTTAGGGTTACTATGAGTCAGAATACACTGGGTGTAGTAGATTTGGTTTTGGGATTTGATGATTACAATAAGCCAGAGTAGATAATCCAAGATAATAACTTTATTTGCTGATTAGTAATGTTAGTTCCATTTTCAACTTTAATTGCCATTAATATAACACATTAGTAAGTTGTAAGGATTATCTATCACATAAACATCTTTATAGAGGCAACTAGTCTACCTACCACAGCGATTCTGCTCATCTTGCTGAACTTTCTTATAAGGTCTTTGAAGGTCATCAGACTGGGATCATCTAGAGTGACTTTTCTAGATTATTGGGTTTTTCTCTATATGGTCTTTCAGTCTACCGACTGGCCTGAACATGTCTGTTGGTGAAGTTATGGTTCTAAGATAAAGGGCACGTCATTACTTTAATTACTTTTTACTGGTCAAAGTTCATCAAAAGAACAGTCCAAACTTTAAAGGTGAGGTATCAGATTCCATCCTTGGTGGAAGAAGCTGCAACATCGTATTGCAACTGGCCTGGAGATTTGGAAGGGTAAAGAATTATAGTCATTATTGCAATCAGCCTACCACTATTGGTATCCTTCAGCATTCTTTTCTCATTCTGCAATCACTGTAACGACTGGTTTACTCCTTGAGTGTACCAACTCTCTTTTGCTTCCTGGCATGCATACACAGTCTGACAGTTACCTTCATGAACTTGCGACCATGTGCTTACATTGACAGCACTGACCAAGCATCTTGGTAAGATTTTATAACCTTGGTGTATCAGTGTCTCGCAGCTGTATTTATGTTGACGTATGGTGGTACGTGTTGCTGAGTGGTGTCCGTTATTGTTGTTGCATGTTTTCGTGTGCCATTGCAAGAATTTTGGAGCTTAAATTAGAGCAATGAGCAAACAGTAAATTTCTCGTTGAACTTGCCAAGAGTGGAAGTGAAGTCAGGGACATGTTAGTCCAAGTTTATGGGGATAGTGCCATAAAGAAAACAGCAGTGTACAAATGTATTAAATGTTTCTCTGAGGGGAGAGAGTGCATCACTGATGAAGAGAGGTCAGGGCAGCCAGTAACAAGCAGAACTGATGAAAACATTGCAAAAATTTGTACCAACTGGACAAACACTTAACCAAACTTCCTATTTGGAAGAGCTGAAGAGGCTGCATAAAAAAGTTAGGTGAAAAAGACTTGAACTTTTCACCAACAACTGATGGCTCTTACATCATGACAATGTACCAGCTCAAAGGGCACTGTCTATGAGAGAGGTTTTTAGCCAGCACACAAATAACTGTATTGGAACACCCTCCCTGCTCACCTGATCTGGCCCCCAAAGACTTTTTTTCTCTAATATAAAAGAAATATTGAAAAGAAGGCATTTTGAGGACATTCAGAATATCAAGGGTAATATGATGACAGCTCTGATGACCATTCTAAAGAAACAGTTCCAAAATTGCTTTGCGGGGTGGACTAGGTGCTGGTGTCAGTGCATAGCTTCCCAAGGAGAGCACTTTGAACGTGACCACAGTGATATTCAGCAGTGAGGTGTGTAGCACTTATTCCAAGATGAGTATGCAGACTTAGTTGTCAGACCTTGTATGTATTGTTCTCCCACAAGGTGGGCTAATAATTAAATTGTTTTGTACTTTATTTTGTTAAAGTGGTGCATGGTAAGTAAACAAAAAAAGTCAACTTTCCCTTTGCTTTATTCTTATCAAGTTATATTTAAAAAGAGGTGGCTATTAATGCTGATGAAGGACTGTGACCCTTTAGAGTCTTATTTCTTTTTCCCTGTTTCTCTTGTGGGAAGTCATGTTGACAGCTATAAGCTCTCACTTAAGAAAATTTTAGGAGGTGAGATAGTCCAGAGAGGTGATTAAGCTTTCCAGACTTGGCCGTGTCACTGGAAGTTTACACTCATCGCTCCACTGTCTAAAACCCTGTTCCCCTAAACATCCTCTGTCCCTCCCTTTTTTGCTAAAAAATCTTTTAAAATATGTTTTCTATAATATTTAAAATTGTGTATGTGTATGCAGGCTTGTACATGCACGTGCACACACATACGCACACACACACCTCTCCCTGGCCTTTGCTTTTACATCTTTGTTATTATTGTTGTTGTTGTTTTGTTTTCCAAAGTGCGTATTAGCCTCACAATATCATTTATTTGTGTATCTATCTTTGAGGATATGCACTCATTTAGAGAATACATGCTTATATATTTTGTTACTAGTGTAATATTAGATGCAAAGAAGTGTGCCTGAACTTAAAAGATATTGTTGCTGGTACCTTTATGTTGGTTCCAACTCATGCCGACCCTGTATACAACAAAGGGAAACCCTGCCCAGTCTTGCACCGTCCTTACAATCCCTGCTGTATTTGAGCCCATTATTGCAGTCTATTAGTCCGTCTCTTTGGAGATTGTCCCCTGTGTCACTGGCCCTCTGCGTCACCAAGCATGATGTCTGTCTCCAGTCCTGGCCTCTTGGTAAAGTGTACAAAGTAGGTAAGACAAATCTCAACACTTTCACTTCTTTTTTTTACGTGTACATGCAAATCAAGTTTAATAAAATTATTCAGTGATTTTTGCTAGCAGTACAAATTCTTTGACTGTGACCAATGGAGGTATTAGACTTGGGTTTGTCTTGGTTTGTTGTGGGTTTAGACAGTTGTTCTTTTCTAGATTCTGTAAGATTCTCTACAATAACCTATTATCCATAGAAGAGGAATTCTAAAATAAGATTGAAAAAATAAAATCCATAGATTCAAAATACTCTTCAGATATTAAGAAAATGCAAAGTATGTTAAAGACATCTATAATTATTTAGTCCTTCAGGTAGCAAGGCAGGCTATTTAATGCCTGTAGTTTCTTGATTTTACTGAGTGCTAATTATAGTTCAGAGACCAGTTTCCAAAACCTGTCAAAACCTTCAGTACCATTCCCACTATGATTCCAATGAAATTAAAGGATAGGGTCAGGAGAGCAGTTGATTTTGGTCTTTAAAAATCACAACAACTTTGTTCTTTAATAGGGTTTTTCTTCTGCAGTAGCTCAGACACTATTAGCATATTTACTGATTTCTAATTAGTACCTGCAGTGGGTTTGGTTTGGTTTGGTTTGGTTAGTTAGCATCTGCCCTACAGTAGATCTAAGTACTGGCTTATATAACTGTGTTACTGGACTGCAAATGATAGGAAGCCTTTGTGTTCAAGGCAAAACTTTCAGTGGACATTAAAGTAAAACTTCACAGGATCTGGTGACCCTTAGTTGTTTTCCAGTGAACTTGAAGTTGTAAGTAGAGTACTGATTCGAAATTTACTATGAAATGTCATGGTGCCTTTGTTTTTATGTCCTGCTCTTTGATCAAAGGCGTGACATGCATTAAAAGGTGGACTGTACAGGTGAAGGCTTATATAGCATTTTCTGAGTGGCTAATATTCTCTGCTCAATGTAAGTAAATGGAATCATTGACATAGGGGCACAGGTTTTCCCCCAAGGTTCTTTCAGACTTCTTGACCCTCTTGTTGGACTTCTTGTCAGTCCAGGCAAACAGTGTCTTTCTTATATTTCCTTGTAGCAGCTTCAGAAAGCAGTGGGAGTCAATGTGATCATCTTCCTTTCTCAGGAACATTCTCACTGTCCTTCTTCTCAGACATATTTGTTCTTTTGGCAGTCCAGAGTATATTCAGTATTCTTCATCAGGACTGTAAGTCAAACGCATCAATTCTTCATTGAATGAAAAGTTTATCTTCCTTATTCATTGTCAAGCTTTATCATGCATATGAGTCAATTGAAAATACAACGGTTGGGTCAGGGGCACCTTTGTCTTCAAAGTGACATCTTTGCTTTTTAACACTTTGAAAAGTTCTTTCATAGTAGATTTTCCAAAGGCAATGTTGTTTGATTTTGTTTTGACTGCTGCTTCCTTGAGTGTTGATTTTGGGTCTAAGTATGGTGAAATCCTTGAGAACATCAATGTTTTCTCCATTTATCATGCTGTTGCTTCTTGGTTCAGCTGCAAGATTTTTTTGTTGTTGTTTTTCATACTGAGTTGAAGGTGAGATATAATTCATGCTGAAGACTGAAGTCTTTGATCTTCATCAGTATGTGCTTGAAATCCTCTTCACTTTCACAATCAAGGTTATGTTACCTATACATCGTATGTTTGTTAATGAATTTCCTACAATCCTGATGTTGCATTGATTCTTCTTCATAGAATCCAGCATCTCAAATTATTTGCTCAGCATAAAAAAAAAACTTTGCAAATATATGTTCAAAGTATACAACCCTGACACAGGAAAAGTTTGACTCATAAAATACACTTAATAATTACTTTCTGAAAGAATAAGTGGTGAACATGTTAATGAGTAATATGTTGAAAGCTATACTTTTACAAATAGATATTTTTCTCAGAATATTCCAATCCATGTTGTGTTTTAACAAGCAAAACAGGCCTCTCTTACTAAGTCTTAGATCATTTAGTGATGTTATATTGAAAGATGTCATCACATTGCCTGGCAGCATGGGACCCAACTTGAATGATATCCCCATCATCCAATTTTTTCCACGTGTTTGCTTAGCTCCTACTTGATCTTCATTTCTCACCTAATACAATTTATGTCAGAGATCTGAGTTTCTAAGATAGGTGCCTCACCTCAGTGTCCTCAGATATTCATCTTTCTTACACAAACATGTTTAATTGCTTTCTTATTTCTCTCTCCTGCTATACTATAAACTCATGGAAGGTAGAAATTATGTATGTTTTATTAAGACTGAATCTGCAATGCCTAGTGTGGTTCTAAAATATAACAGAGGTTCAATAAATGTTTCTCAAAGAATAAATAAATGAAACAAAATCAGGAAATATGTAGTATGAATACAATTGAAATTATTTGTACATATTTTATTCCTAGAAAAGTGATTTATTTTTAAGTATTAAATTTTCCTGAAATTATCCCAGATTGTTCAGCTTTCAGTCTTGGCCATAGTTCCTACATTTTAAGTTGTCTTACCTAATTTTTTCTCAAAATGCCCAAAACTGTTTCCTGCTTCATCATGTATACATTTTTCCAATTTACAATTTAATTATTTTATAAGTCATTATTTCATAAGTCATTACATCAAAATCATTGTTAGATAAAATTATTTTAGCTTTTGGCATTTCAATTCTTTATAAGGTTATATAAATCATCTATTTCTGTTAGGTTAATTGGATGCCTTAAAATAAAAGTGCCTGCTTATCCTTTTTGTTGCTTTATCAGTACCTTGTGGGAGATTTCATATTTCATCTTGGCTTTGTTTTTTTTAATTTCTAGGCATGCCAGTCATTTTAAATTGGTTCTGCATAAAAAAATATTTTTATAGAAAAGTATGTATGGGAAATTTGATGAGTTTTGAAACTTAATTTATAATGAATAAAATTGAGTCTCAATCAATGTACATTTGCAGAACTACACTATATTTTTAAGAAGTTATTAAAGGAGTGCCTGGAGTTTCTTTCATGTTTGGGGATACTGTGCAACTATATTTTTTGTTCTTATTAGAATGGATAACAGGTAAACTTTATTAGCTTTTATGAAAATTGCATTTCATATGGATGTATTCTTGTTTGGTGTTTTTTTGGCATGTGTATGTAGGGGAAATTGATAGAATAACAAACAAATTACTTGTTTAACTAGAATTTGTGAAAAAAACAAATTCATACACAGCCTTTAAATCAATAGAAAACATTTTTATCTATTTGTTAAATCAGCTTTGATGTCTATGTTTAAGAAGATTGACTATAGCATTTTTAACTTTTTTTCACTTTTTCTAAATCATGGAATCTTTGTGCACATAGCATTGTAGTATTACATGTCAAAAATGTTCTTATCTCATAACAGAAATATATTTTGAAAGTAAATATTAAGAAAAAATTCTGTAAAGCTTTGTGTATGATTTACATTATGTAATATAATTGTTTTAAGAACCCCAGAAAACAGTGTCATCGAGTCAATTCTGACTCATAGTGACCCTATAGGATAGAGTAGAACTGCCCCATAGAGTTTCCAAGTTGCTCCTGGCAGATTTGAACTGCTGACCTCATGGTTAGCAGATGAAGCACTTAACCACTAACATATAAATACATGTGTGTGTGTGTATATATATATATATTTAAATGAAGACTATAAAAAATAAAGTAGTTGGTCAAGACTCTTCAGTCTTTATAAGTACCATTGCTGGAAGGAAGGTGTCTGGAATCCCACTCCATGCCCTTCTGACTTGACCTTGTTAACTTCTTTGAGATCCTTACCTTGTGGTCTGTATATAAATTACTAGATTTAGTAATTTGCCTTGACCAGGAGAAGAACCACTCAGCTAATGCTTGGAATTGTGAGATATGGTAACTTGAGGTTAGGTAACTTGCCTGAGCCAGAAAATTTATACAGTGTATTCTCATCTCATTCTGACTAGAAAAACTAATACAGATGTTTATTTCAGTTCACAAATGAAAGCACGTGTCAATTACTGAAGTGCCTTTTTCATTTATCTCAATCCAGAGGTCAGTTCTTGAGTTATCATTTCTTGCTCTCTGTCCTTTTATGGTTGCATGATTCACATTGTGAGCTTCTTATTATTTCAAAGATTCTTTATTAATGGCAGTAGTATTCCTAGTATTTTGTGGAATAATATTCAAATTTGTAGCTTATAACTTTTTAGGCAAAATGAATGACTCCATTGGTATCACAAGAATGATGAAATCCTTGCTTAATGTAAGGTTACAAGAGATTAATTTCATAAAGTTTCTTCTTGTAGATGTCATTATTAAATGCCCACGTCAAGTCATCTAGTCAAGTCATCTGTGCAGAATGGCCTTACAAATAGAAAGCAGCATAAAATATAGAGTGAACCAGTGGTCATCTCACTGGAGCACACATATTTTAAGTGGCAGAGAGAGGAGAGCCTCTTCTCTTAAAAGTGTTGGCAATACACTCAGTTTAGTTGCAAATATAAATTATGTACCTATATTAGCATTCACAAATATAACTTCTTTCTGTCAGTTAATAGACTGAATATTAGTTACGTTATCAACAATAAGATTCTAATCTCTGTGAACTCACTAACCTGGAAAAATACTAGAAGGAAAAACAGTTTCATATACATTATAGCTGTTAGCTATAATATTTTTTTAATAGTCTCAAGACCGTATTTACTAATAATACTTTTTTTAGAGGCCTGTAGAAAGAGTTTGATTCATCCTTTCTGTAAGCAGAGACAAGGGTTTTTGTTTAAGCTTCTAATTCCTTCAATAATAGCTATCATAAAATTTAAATACATAACCGAAGCCAAAGGTCTTTCCATTAAGGGACAGAATCTGCTTTCACAACTTATGAGTCAGGGCCGGTCTTGTGACTTGCTTTGATTAATAGAATGTGGTAGAAATGATGTGTGAACTCCGTAGTCAAGGCCTCAAAGGAAGGCGGATTCCCCTCCTACCTTCTTAGAATTCTCACGCCCATCTGATGAAGACTAGTATAGCCACCTTGAGGATGAAGGAATGCCTAGGGAGAGACTCTACCATCCCAGTCACGCTAGCCTCCTCAGCTGAAGTTTTGTACACATGAGTGTGGTTATCGAGGACAAGCCTAATGAGCAGCCGTTCTGCCTTGACCACTAGAAGAACAACTCAGCCAATGCTTGGAATTGTGAGAAATGGGAACCTGAGGTTAGCTAACTTGCTTAAGTCAGAAAATTTGTACAGTGTATCCTTTCATCCTATTCTGACTAGAAAAACCAATGCAGATATATTTATTTCAGTTCACAAATGAAAGTGAATTATCTTTTTCATTTATCTCAATCCAGAGGTCATTTCTTGGGTTACCATTTCTTACTCTCTGTCCTGTTGTGGTTGCATGATTTACATTGTACTCTAATAAAGCAGTGATATTTATAATGGATATGATAGTTACTGCTTCTGTGAGATGTCAAATAAACTCTAGGGATTATGCTTTCTCATATGCTAAGCAGTTTAATCAGATTGAAAGGAGGAAGGTAATGACTTTATGTATATTAACTGGCTTCAGCTTAGAACACAAAGAAAATTTTCATTTATTGCTAATCAAGTTTAGGAAAGTGGATAGGTGACATTTTGTAAATCAGCTAATATCAGAGTTTGTGTGTATGTGCACATGTACATTAGTTTTACACGTTTTTTTCCCTGCCATACTTGATATCCTTTGATAGAAGCAATTTGATTGACTAAAATAATTGTGTTTTATGCACCTTTCATGTGGATTGAAATTTTAATTAAAGATTTCTAAGATTCATTAATTAATTGACTTCCTTCAAGGTCTACCCTCATAAATTAAGCAGCATACGGGACTAGTTAAAATATGACAGTCTTGTTGTGACACACTAATCAACATTAACATTTCACCAATGATTCTAAAATGAAGTGCTTTTTTTTATTTGTCTTTAACAAATTGTAGAAGATAGAGTATTACATCATATTTAGAATCAAAGAGTATTTTATACTCTTCTTACCTGTTTCCCACTCCCATGAAGGAAAGGGAAATTGAAGTACCTACAGGGTGAGAAAGAGTTCAGAAACAGAACCCCTGAAATTTATGCCATGAGACCAACAAAGATGTTCCAGTAAAGGTTTGCCTCTCATATACTAGTATTGAAATGCCCTCTCTCTTCTTAGAAGTCTCCTTTCTCTCAAAGCCAGACTAGCAGATCACTGTTAAGGCATTCATTCTGATTGCCCCAACATTCAAGTGAATTTGCATAGCAGTCCTTCAAGCTCACAGTTCTCTTTTTAGCAAGTTCTTCCCTCATTCCAGCTTTCCTTTTGACAGTGTCTGCTATCCACTTACATAGCAAAAATAATAGATTGATGAAAGGCCCTGAAATTTGATCTCTACTTGAAGAGAAAGGAAAAAAACAAAAAACTTTGTCATTCCAGTTCGTAAAAATAAAGATGTCTAGCTAGTTAGAACACTTGTAAGAAGCCAGTCTGGGGTTCAGTTTTCATTTCCTATAATGGGTATAATATTGCTAGTCATCTCAGTAACTCTTCAGAATGTCACTTAACCCATCTTGTGTGTTTGGAAAGTTTGTGTGTAAATTCAGAAATGCAAGGAAGGTTCAGAAAATTGTTCATCAATAGTTTTTTTTTTTTTTTTGGCTTTTTATACATTGATGTGGACTTCTCTGTCACAATAAATTTGTCTGGATTACTTCTTTTATGAATGGTTTACTGTTTCTTATGAGGAGTTATTAGGGACAGATGCTTAATAATTGGTAGTGTTTATAATAGATATTCCAAGGGCTAGAGAGGAAAATCTTTTAAGAAGGAAAAAAGGCTGGCTTGGGATGCAGCTGTTCATGTGAAGCTAGAAACTTGATTTGTCAGTTTAAGGTAGAGAAATTTCTACAGATAAGAATTCAGTATTCTCAAAATGTGTTTCTGTAAGAGAGACAGAAACAAAGTCTTGTTGAGGTGAGAAAGAATAGGGTTTTTAATATAGGCAGCCCTTCAATATATATAGCCCGTAAAAACAGAAACCATGAGGGTGTATTGTTTAAGAGCTGAAGTTGGTAACCATAGCAATGCAGCTTCACCCAGTGCGTCTTGGAAACAATGTGAGGCAGTTCTACTGCTATGTAGTCAGAATCAACTCTAAGGCAACAAGTTTATTGTTTGTTGTTGTTAATGTAAAAGATCTCTTTCTGAAAGACTGTTTATAGTTCATTTCTTCCAAGTGACACAAGTTATGTGATTGCAGTTTCTAGTTCATTCCCATTATGTAATACTTGCAGCATGTATGCTTTGCAGTTTTAAAACCAAACAGTTGCTGTTTTATGTTGCTGATTTAAGTTCTCTTGAGCATCATTTTCCCAAACAGACTAGTTTCATCCATTTTGTAATTTGTTCAAGCAGATCAGCTCTTCTTTGACAAACTCCAGGTATAACACTGTATTTTTGAGCAGTTATACATAAGGATGCTATGAGGTGGAATCGACTTTACAGCATTGTTTGGCTTTATTATCTAGTAGATGCACTTTAATAATATATGCATTCTAAGTGCTGTTGAGGAAAACAAAAATCCTCACAACTGGGCCAGTAAGCAACATTGTCATAAATGGAGAAAAGATTGAGATTATCAAGGATTTCATATTACTTGGGTTCCTGATCAATACCCATGTAAGCAGCAGTCAAAAAATCAAAAGATACACTGTTCTGGAAAAATCCACTGCAAAGAACCCCTTTTAAGTATTGAAAAGTAATGATGTCACCTTGAAGAATCAAATGAGCCTCACCTAAGCCATGCTATTTTCAGTTTCATCATATGTATGCGAAACTGGGCAATGAACAAAGAAGACGGAAGAATCGATGCCTTTGAATTGTGGTGTTGGAGAATCATGTTGAATGTTGCCCCGACCCGCGGGGCGAATCAACGGAGGAACGAGGGGGAGCCTGTGAAAATGAAGGTGGGGCAAGAAAGACGCGAAGAAATGGAGGCAAGACAAGATTCTGATCAAGCCTCAAGGTTTTATTGTTACAGCGCGGTATATATAGCAGCGGGAATGGAGGGAGGGATCAAGTGACGTAGGGATCGGGTGACATTTGGAGTGAGGTAGCTGTCGGCTTGGGATTGGGTATGCATAAGACTAAGGCAGTGACATCAGGCAGGAAGTTTTCGTGCGCGCGGGGCTTTTGAATTTCGCGGGCGCGGGCTTTTTAAACTTGGCGCGCGCGGGCTTTTTAGGGACTTTCCAAGCTTCCTGTATGTTGGGGCCTGGGGGCTTACCCATGGCTCCCGACATCTCCTCCTGTTTTGTTTTATTTGATGGGAGGTGGGCTTTAACTGGGCGAGGGGGTATTGACCAAGGCTCCTCCGCGTGGAATTCATGGCTCTTGGTATCTTTTGAGGAGGAGAGGCCGAGCCATTTTGATGTTGAGATAGATACCAACCTCTATGCAAGCCAGGTGTGCCCCAGGGAAACGTAGAAGAGTTAATGTTAACTTTCCCTTGCAATGCTTTGCTTTGCACTCGCCCCAGTACCCATACCTCTCTTGCCGGGTTGGTAAGGAGGTAAGCATGCCTCTACTTTTCATGCTGTCCCCGTGGGGAAGAAGCTAGGGTACCCCATTTTCAGTGGCATAAGCTTCGTCAACTGCTAGGCAATGGTAATGGACTTGGATAGGTTTAGCCAATGCGGAATCTATTTGTTGTTTGATAAAGCTTGTAAGCCTTTTGAAAGCCCAAGGGCCAAAAGACAAAATTAACATTAACCCGAGAAGGGGACCGAGAATGGGGAGGAGATAGGGAAGGAACCCGTTTAGTCCAGTCCAAAATGGATCTTCTTGTAGTTTTCTTCGTCTGTTTTGCAGATCTTCCTGTAAACCTTTTATCTTGTTTCGGACAATCCCGGATTTATTGGCATAGAAGCAGCAATGTTCCTGTAAAACTAAACAGATGCCGCCTTTTTCTGCAGTAAGGAGGTCTAAGCCCCTTCGATTTTGTAAGACTACTTCAGCTAAGGAGTCAATTTGATCTTGTAAATCATTGATAGTACCGGAGAGGGTTTGAACATCATCTATTAATTGATGGGATAACTTATTGTACTTGTCTATGGCGATGCCCAGGCCGGCAGAGCCGGTGGCTGTAGCCCCAGCAACTCCCAGGCCCACAAGAAGGGGTATGAATTGGAGGGCTCGTTTTGATCGTCCGGCTATGAAATCAAGACTGGGGACAGGGACAGGGGTATCCCCTGATATGATAGAAATATCTGGGAGGAGGTTAGCTTGAACACAAAGTCCTGTCCAGTTTTGGGGCAAAGCCGTATAGGCTAAGTTATTTCCACATAGAAAAACCTGTCCAGGGGCTGGACAGAGGGGCTCTGTATGGTTGGTGGTATTGGTACAATCAGAGAAGGTTACAAATCCTACATCCAGATCGAAGCTATTATTCTGGAATGACCCTTGGTAGCAATGGGAAGAATTAAAGCCAACAGGCTGTGTTCGAAAAGGTGGACTGAGGCTGCAGTTACGGGATGGAAGTGTAAAGAAATTGCTTGGGGGAATAGCTGTTGGCATAGGAGACCCGATAGTCATGCATAGCCAGCAATCGTTAGCCAGGGAGGGGTTGGAGGAATTTAGGGCCTTATAGGTGGCTTCGATAATGTTATTGGTCTAAGTATCTAAATCAACAGTCCGGGGCTTTGGGAGAGCCAAAGGGTGGTAATTGAGAGAAGGATATTATTGGGCAATAAGTTGATTGATTTTTACTTGCACCGTGACTTCTCTAGCTCTGTCCGATGGTCCACCACCGTCTGATATGTGAATAGGTGCGTTTTGAGGCCAACACACCTGCTTACCAATTGATCCTGAACAAGAGGCTTGGCCATACTTAGTGCCACCTCCTGGTGACATGGCCCAGTCGCCCCCTGTGGAGCCCCGATATTCCTTTACTTGGACAGCAGTCAGATACACCTGGCCGTCTTTGTTACAGGATTGAGAAGTCAGGTAACAAGTGGAGTGCATTTGGGTGAGTATTTGACACTCGCTGGGACAAGGCCTTGGCTGGCCATTTACGGAGGGTATGATTTGAGGTTTGGTCATACATGTCCATTCTTGTTTGTACCCTCCTCCGTGTTGGGACACATAGGTTAAGTAAGCGGTCTTATCTGAACAGTCAACTGTCTTAGTGTAACTATTGGGTTGGTTTTTTTGTGTGCCTCCTCCGCAGTCGCAGGGGTTACCTAACAAGGTGTAGAGGAGTTGTTGTCTGTTTACAGGGCCTCCGAATCCTCCATGTGCCGGCGGAGTGAGGATCATTAACAGGATGACGAGCTTCATGATCTAAGAATAAGAAGAATCTTTCTCAGGGGTATCTTCCCTGGATGGGTGTTTATCATTAATGGGCTTAACGAGACGCTCGGGTAGCCACCGACGGGCCCCTTCTGGGGTATCATACACACAGGCGTGGCCTCTTTCCCAGATAAGAACCGGATCAGGACCATGCCATTTGTGGGTTATAGGATCTTTCCACATAACCTTGGCATATTGATTTTTAGTTTCTTGGTGCCAAAGGCGATCTGCTGCAGATTTTTCATTAATATCTAATTGTAGGAAATTAAGAATGAATAATGCATGATTTAGGAGGTTACGAGGAGAACCTTTAGTGGGGTAAACAGTGTTTGTTTTAAGTTTGGACATGGTGTTTTTAAGGGTCTGGTGAGCTCGTTCTATTATGCCTTGTCCCTGAGGATTATAGGGAATGCCAGTTATATGTTTAATTTGGAATTGACTACAGAAGTTTTTAAAGGTCTGAGATGTATAGCCTGGTCCATTATCTGTTTTGATTTGTTGGGGCTTCCTCATGATGGCAATACATTGGAGAACATGTGCTATAACATTTTTAGAGGCCTCACCACTGTGGAGGGTGGCACAGAGGAACCCACTATAGGTGTCAATGGTCACATGGGCATATTTGAGGTTACCAAACTCAGGAATATGGGTAACATCCATTTGCCAGATTTCATTGGGGAGCAGGCCCCTTGGGTTAACTCCCCAGGTGGGGGAGAGGCAGAAGAGTCACGCATGCGGGACAGTTTTTAACAATTTGCCTCGCCTGTTCTCTAGAGACCTTAAACATAAGGCGGAGTGTACGGGCATTGAGGTGGTGAAGAGCATGAGCCTGTTGGGCTTTGGTAATGGGCTCTAGGGTAGCTGAGAGGACCAAGTGTGTTCGTTCATCTGCAAGGTTATTATCTTCGGAGAGAGGTCCTGGGAGGTCAGTATGGGCTCACAAGTGTCCAATAAAAAAGGGGTGCTTTCTCTCTAGGATGAGTGCCTGGAGTTGTTGGAAGAGGGGCACAGCATTGGAAGATGGTTTGATATAGGGAACAGTTTCCAACACAGGGACCGAGAGGGCTATGTAAGCACTGTCGGTATAGAGATTAAAGGGGATATCATGTAGTATGGTGAAGACCTGTATGATAGCGAAAAGCTCTACAAGCTGGGCAGACTTGTAAGGAGACTGGACACTGTTTTCCTGTGAGTCTATGACCCATGCCGCAACACCAGAGGATGACCCGTCTGAAAAAACCACGGAGGCTCCTTTCAAGGGCTGAGCAGATGTTATTTTGGGGAAGATGAAGGGGTGCCTTTGGGCAAACTGGAGGAGTTTGTGTGAAGGGTAATGGTTATCTATAGTGCCCTGGTATGTAGTTAGGGTAATTGCCCAGTCATCATCATTTTGAGAGAGCCAGTCTACTTGTTCCTTGGTATATGGGACTATAAGGTGATTAGGATCCCGTCCAAAATGTAGGCGCCCTTTTTCTCTGCCCGTCTTTATAATTTTTGCTACCAGAGCAGGGTACGTGACAAGGACCTTGGATGGATTGGTCGGCAGGTGTATCCATAGGAGGGGTCCTTCTTGCCACAACACTCCTGTGGGCGTATGGGGTGTATGGCAGACTATTAGAGCAAAGGGTTTGTCATAAGCAAGGAAAGTGACTTGTTGTTGCACTGCCAGTTCGACTGTATGAAGGGCCTTTGACGCCTCTGGGGTGAGATGTCGGGGGGAGAGAGGGTTGGAGTCGCCTCGAAGAACATCAAATAATGGTTTTAATTCTCCTGTCGTGAGTTGGAGATAAGGTCTGAGCCAGTTTATGTCTCCCAGGAACCTTTGAAAATCATTAAGTGTGTGTAGATGAGAGGTTTTTAGGTTAAGTTTTTGAGTGGTGATTTGATTATTATTCAATTCGAAACCGAGGTAATAATAAGGGTCAGCAAGTTGTATTTTGTTTGGGGCAATTTGAAGTCCAAGGGAAGTTAGTTGGCAAGTTAGGTCCTGGCTGCACTTAAGTACCTCTAAGCTGGAGGCCCCCGCCAGTAAAATATCATCCATGTAATGAATGATATAAATGGAAGACCACCGACGCCTAAGAGGGTCTACAGCCTGAGCAACAAATTTTTGACACAGAGTGGGACTATTGGCCATGCCCTGAGGGAGAACTTTCCACTGATAGCGTTGCATTGGCCCTTTAAAATTGATAACAGGGAGGCTAAAAGCAAAGCGTTCCCTATCAAGTTGGTGAAGAGGAATGGTAAAGAAGCAATCTTTGAGATCAATAATGATCTTAAAATAGTTAGCTGGAATGGTGACGGGGGAGGGGAGTCCAGGTTGGAGAGCCCCCATTGTAAACATGGTTTTATTAATTTCTCTGAGGTCCTGAAGGAGTCGCCATGACCCATTTTTCTTTTTGATCACAAATATAGGAGTATTCCAAGGAGAGGTAGTTGGTTCTAAATGTCCAGCAGCCAGCTGGTCCTGCACTAACTCTGTGGCAGCTGCGAGTTTTTGTTCAGTCAAGGGCCATTGATCTACCCACACTGGAGACTCAGATTTCCACTTAATCTTATCAGCGTTGGGTGCAGGGGAGTCAATGACCACTAAGGAAAATTTTCACTTCCCAAGCCTGAACGATTATTTTTAGGCGTTACAGGAAGAGGCTGCTTTATACCTTGATTATTTTTTCCCAGCCCTTGTCCTGGTAGGAAACCTAGGTTGAGCATCTGTTGGGTAATTATCTCATTTGGGCTACACATGATGATTCCCAGTTGGGGTAAGACATCACGGCCCCATAAGTTAACAGGTAAACCTTGGACAATGTAGGGTTGAACTTGCCCTAGGTTACTTTCAGAGTCCTTCCAAGTGAGAATTTTTGAGCTTTGTTTGGGGTTGACAGACTGGCCAATGCCTTCAAGATGGGTTATTGAGGTCTCACAGGGCCAGTTGGAAGGCCAATACTTAGCGGAAATTACTGTGGCATCAGCCCCCGTGTCCATTATTCCTTCAAAAGCTTTGCCATCTAGCTGGAGAGTAAGTCTTGGTCTATCAGGTGTGACTGGTTGCATCCAATATGCATCTGAGGACCCGAAAGCGACGTCAGGCCGCCGGGGAACTAAATGCCTATGGGGTGTGGGTAATAAAGGGAGCAATAAGATTTGAGCTATTCTTTGACCTGCATGTATGGATACCGGCCCCGAGGGGGCAGAAGCCAAAAGAGATATCTGTCCTGCATAATCATTGTCAATGACTCCTGGGAGGATCTGAAGACCGGCCAAGGAGGAGCTGCCTCGCCCTATTATTAATCCAAACGTTTCCGGGGGTAATGGTCCTCGGACCTCCGTAGGAATGACCTGAATGCCCTGTTCACGGGTTAGTATTGTACTGGTGGCGGAACGGAGGTCCAATCCTGCACTTCCAGGGGTGGCGTGGCAGAGGGAGCTGAAACCTGTCTCTGTGTCTGTTTTTGGGGAACAAACCTGACTGCCCCTAGGTTCTGTTCCGAGGGTGGGGCCAGGGGCTGGCCCCGCTGGGAATTTCCCTGTTTTGGGGGGAGAGGCTGACCGTTGATGTCAGTTTTGGAATAACAATCTACAGCCCAATGCTTGCCTCTTTTGCATCGGGGGCACACTGAGGTGGGAGGCCCACGATGTTGTTTTCCCAGGGGGCATTCGCGTACAAAATGGCCAGGCTGCTTGCAATTAAAACAAGTTTTTTGTGATGAGCTGGGGTCCAAGCCCTTAAGTGCTGCTCCTATGGCAACACCAGTAGCATGGGAGGCTCTGATACCCGAACAAAGTTGGACATAATCGGAGAGATCTCCCCTGTGATGAGGTCGTAGGGCTTCTTGGCAAGAGGGGTTAGCATTTTCAAAGGCAAGGTGTTTGATAAAGGCACTGCCAGTCTCACCTTCTTCCACTAGCCTTTCGGCAGCATCGGTTAATCTGCTGACGAACTCACTATACGGCTCATCAGGTCCCTGGTGAATTTTAGCCAATGAGGTGGTGGCTGCGCCCTTGGGGGGGAGATGTCTCCAGGCTCTAAGGCTGGCGTTTTGTATTTGTGATAATAAACCAGGGGGAAAATTTGCCTGTTTTTCATTGGTGTCATATGGAGCCCGCCCCAAGAGTTTATCTCTTGTCCAGGTGCGGGAGGTCTTGCTTTCTCCATTACGTTGTGCCGTCTCTTGGCACTGTTCAGCAAACTTGGTACGCCAGAGAACAAAGTCTCCCCCTGATAAACAGGCCCGAACCAAGAAATGCCAATCATTAGGTGTAAGCCATTGGTCACTAAGGCTCTCAAGCAATGCTATACTGTAAGGAGCTGTTGGGCCCTAGTTATTGACAGCCGCTTTTAAGTCTTTAACATGTTTCACATTTAGGCGGCGATATTTCTGGGGGCTAAGGCTGTCAGGTTGGATATCATCTGCATCAGGATTCTCAGTTTCTTCCTCTTCTATTCTAGGGCTTTCTTGCTCTTCTTCACTTTCTATTTCAGTCTCTATCTGCCCGTGCTGGCTACGAGTTACCGGAAAGGTGAGGAGAGTCTTAGGACGGCCTGGGGCGCCTTTTAACACATTGCTCCAGGATCAAGTTTTAGGATTTTGGGCTAGGCTGAGTGAGTTAAGCTCTTGCTCAAGGACTTGGAGCTCCTTTTGGAGATCTAACTGTCTGTGTCTGCGAGCTACAAGTTTTTCTAGCATTGATATATCTTTATCAAGGGAGTTTTCAGTCGATCGGGGAGGACAGCTGGGTTCCAGGCCAAGGGGTGGGGCGGTCGGGTTAGGAGGGCCTGGAGGATAAGGAGGAGGCTTTTGGAAGGCAGGGGCCGTAAGGGTATAGGGGTAGGCATCCTCATTGTAATGGGCGGCATGTTCCTCAAGAGTGGTCTGATCTTCAGGGGACAGTGGGTCAGAATCGGGTTTATCGGTGAAGGATTTTAGGGACGGGTAAAGACCTTTGGGGGGATCAGTATGACTCCTTTGCGGAGATGTGTGTGTTCCGAAGGCCTGAGACTCTTCTGGAATGTTAAGAGAAACTGAGGGGCAGGCGGAAGGGAGACGGGACTGTTCTTTCATAACCTTTTCACCCATCTGGGTGAGATGTTGAACATCAGGAGCATTATGAAAACTCTGGAGGACATCATTTATCAAATTCCAATAAGAAAAACAAGTGACTGGGACCTTCTCGGGTCCAAAAGTTTTATAATAGTCATTCAAACAATCTCCAACCCGTTTCCAAATTTGCGGGCTAATGGTGCCCTCTTGCGGGAACCACGGACAAACGTCGGATAAGAACATAAAAAACTGAGCTAAGTCTTTCTTTTTTGCCTTAATTCTCCGCATCTTGAAAGAATCTTTGATTCCCGTAAGAAACAAGTCATGCGAACTTAATTCTTGCCCCATAATTTTAACCCACTCACCTCTCTCAGATCAAGCTCGCAGGGCGGCTACTCCCACGGTGATCAGGACGGGTCTGACTCACGAGCGAATTTTCCCGTGGAGACTCCGGTCGAGCCGGCTCACACCCGGTGCAGCAGCTCAGGACGCCTGGCCAGGACTTCCTTCTCCGTGGTGGGTTTCTTTCAGCAGCTCCGTACCTCGGGCCTCACGTTGAGGTGCCAGTTTTGCCCCGACCCGCGGGGCGAATCAACGGAGGAACGAGGGGGAGCCTGTGAAAATGAAGGTGGGGTAAGAAAGACACGAAGAAATGGAGGCAAGACAAGATTCTGATCAAGCCTCAAGGTTTTATTGTTACAGCGCGGTATATATAGCAGCGGGAATGGAGGGAGGGATCAAGTGACGTAGGGATCGGGTGACATTTGGAGTGAGGTAGCTGTCGGCTTGGGATTGGGTATGCATAAGACTAAGGCAGTGACATCAGGCAGTAAGTTTTCGTGCGCGCGGGGCTTTTGAATTTCGCGGGCGCGGGCTTTTTAAACTTGGCGCGCGCGGGCTTTTTAGGGACTTTCCAAGCTTCCTGTATGTTGGGGCCTGGGGGCTTACCCATGGCTCCCGACAGAATGTACCGTGGACTGCCAAAAGAGCAAACAGATCTGTTTTGGAAGAAATACAACCAGAGTGCTCCTTGGAAGCGAAGGTGGCAAGACTGCATCTTACATGCTTTGGACATGTTGTCAGGAAGGATCAGTCCCTGGAGAAGGACATCATGCTTGGTAGAGTGGAGGGTCAGTGAAAAAGAGGAAGACCCTTGATTGACACAGTGGCTACAACAATAGGCTTACACATAAAAATGATTGTGGACATGGTGAAAGACGAGGCAGTATTTTGTTCCATTGTTCATGGGGTTGCTATGAGTCAGAACTGACTCAACAGCACCTAACAGCAACAAGTGCTGTTGAACAAATGGAAGTATATGTAGCTTTAGATCAAAGTTACCGAGAACATTTTCATAATCCTTGGCCTTTAACTAAAATAAGTCTTTTTTTTTTTTTTCCTGTATTAACATTTGACTAAGGGGCATCTGACATTGATCTAAACGTCTAGACAGACACTGGAAACCTTCTCCATTTGATAACTTACTTTCTTCCTTATTTTCTGAGGGTCTGCTGCACAGTGCATAATAAGATCAGGCCTTCTCATATGGTGCACGATTTGTTCTACATCCTTCAGAAATTTTCTTACTGTTTAATATCCAATTATTTTATCACATATAAATGTATAATATTTTTCCTTTTAGCCATTAAATTTTAATGTCTTTCTTCTTTATAATTATAATGACATACTTTTTGCAATTACTTTTCTTTTGCAAAAAAATGAGCTTAATAATTTTCCTGAAGTATTTTATAACTCAGCAAATAGCTGGCAAATCTATGATTACTAGCAACCAAATGATTTATTTAAAGAATAGCTCACTACTGTCATTGCCATCTGTTGGTGGAGTTTGAGTTGATAAGCTTGTCCACTTCAAAATCTTGGTCACAGTTACATGGTCACAGTTAGTCTGAAAGAGGGAAAGCAATGATTTGATTGCCTAATAGTCAATTCAATCATGTTCTTCCCCATCTTTCTTTAGTTCTCATTTCTGCACACAGACACACACATCCCACATGCATATATGTGTGTAAATAAGCAAATAATATCTGTGTAAGTTTCAATTTGCCAAGTGCCAAGTGCTGTTGAGTCGGATCTGACTCATGATGACCCCAGTTTGGAATTTGCTAAATTCTCAAAAAAATGTGATTTGGGTGAAGTTGTACTTAGAATATTCAGTGATACAGTGTCTTATGTATTTGTTTAATTATAGAATCTAGAGTCTTTAGTATTTTACATATCTGATGGAAATAAGGGAAAAAAATAGTTTTTGTTGTTTAAGTATACCACACCCAGTAATTAAACTTAGATGTCATTAATTCAATAAATTTAGTAAAGTAGTTTTACTATTACTGGCTTTGTTTTTTAAAAAAAGTAATTCAGTGGTTTCAAGGACAGCTTCATTAATCTTAAGAGCTGATGTGATCCCAATACAAATTCCAGCAACATTTTTTAATGAGGTGGAGAAACAAATTATCAGCTTTATTTGGAAATGGAAGAAACACTGATTAAGTAAAGCAGTACTAAAAAAGAAGAGCATGCTGGGAGGCCTCTCACTACCTGACTTTAAAACCTATTACACTGCCACAGTAGTCAAAACAGCCTGGCATTGGTACAAAAAGAGACATACAGACCAATGGAACAAAATAGAGACCCCAGAGATGCCACCATCCTCTTATGAACAGCTGATATTTGACAAAGGTCCTAAGATTTTGAACTGGGGTAAGAACAGTCTCTTTAACAAATGATGCTGGCATAATTGGATATCCATCTGCAAAAAACTGGAACAAGACCCATATCTCACACCTTCTACAAAAATCAACTCAAATTGGATAAAAGAACTGAATATAAAAGCTAAAATGATAAAGCTCTTCCAAGATAAGATAGGATCAACAATGAACATTTTAACACGCAATATAGACAGACTTCAAAATCTGAAACAAAATACATTCATCAGAAGAGAAAACAGATAAATGGGAATTAATAAGAATCAAACACTTCTGCTCATCCAAAGACTTCATCAAAAGAATTAAAAGACCACCTACAGAATGAGAAAAAAGATTTGGCAACTCTATGTCAGACCGACGCCTGATCTCCATAATCTATAAGGTTCTACAAAATATCAATAAGGAAAAGACAAATCATCGAATTAAGCAATGGGCAAAGGAGATGGACAGACACTTCTCTAAATGGGAGATCCGGGAGGCCAAAAAGCACATGCGGACATGTTCACGATCATTAATTATTAAAGAAATTCAAATCAAAATGACACGGAGATACCACCTCATCCCACCAAGATTGGCCATGATCCAAAAAACGCAAAACAATAAATGTTGCAGAGGCTGTGAAGAGATTGGAACTCTCCTTCACTGTTGGTGGGATTGCAGAATGGTGCAACCTCTTTGGAAAGCAATTTGATGTTACCTTAAAATAACAGATATACCATTTGATCCAGTAACTCCTCTGCTCAGAATATATCCTACAAAATCAAGGCCCTTCACACCTACTGCTACATGCACACGAATGTTCATTGCAGCACAGTCCACAATAGCAAAAAGTTGGAATCAACCCAGATGCCCAACAACAGAAGAATGGATGGGTAAACTTTGGCATGTGTACTCAATGGAGTACTATGCACTGATAAAGAACAACGATGATAGCAGGAAACATCTCTCAATTTGGTCTCAACTGGAGGTCATTATGTTGAGTGAAACTAGTTAGTGACAGAAGGACAATTATTATATTAGACTCCTACGATAAAAACTTAGAAGCATAGTCATACATAATATGAAAGACTCTTTGACGGCTACAAGGGTGGGCAAGGTGGGAGGGCAGGAAGGCAAGGGGTGAAGGTTTAGATTAGATAGTTGTTAGAAATTTGGTAGGGTGAAGTTGGTGACAATACACGTTAGTAAGAAGATCAGTATTAACGAGACTTCAACACAACCTGTGTACTCCTCTCTTAACCCAGTATTGTAAGCACAGAGTATGTACACTTTCATTTTTTTTATTTAGTAAAAAAAAGTTGATGGAGAATGAAAAATCTTAATGTTAGTTAATTTTTCATATAATGTCGAGAAAAATATGCTTATCAGATTATTAAAAAAATTATGTTGTCAATAGAATAGTGATTCATGTAGTTTTTATGTTAATTTTGCATTACAATTTCCACACATAAGCTATTTAAGCCCTAATATCTGTTTCACTATTTTAATTGGGATTTTTAAATGGGTGTAATTTTTCATGTCTGCTGATAAATGAAATTTAGAGAGAAAAGTAGCTCACACTGTGAGTACCAGTGAAAATAAATAAATAAAATAAACTAACAATGGATTACAATATTGTAAAACTGCTTGCAAAAACTTGTAATAGTCACAGGGAACACAGTAAAACAGAAAATATTCATTTCTTATTATAGTTCAACAAATGATGCTCATTTATTACAGCACATGTTTTTCTTATCAGTTTTTCTGAGTTACTAAAACTGTTGTTTATATGAACAAAGGGTGGGAAAAGAAGTTCTTAGCAACTGTTACTCTGTGAAAATGTAAAATATTGGAAAGAAAAATAACGTTGACCAACTCAGCACAATTTTCTTTTTTGGCGAGAGAATAATTTTCTTCTTTCAAAAAACAAAAAGTTGTTAATGCCAAAATGTATTGACACTAAATAAAAGGCAGATAAGCTATTGCCAACTATGAATCTTCTGAACACTGTAATTTTATCATCATTTCTTCTCTGCTTCTTTCAGATTTAAAGACAATACATTTTAGTTTCTTTCAACTATTTTTTTTTCCTAATTTTGAGTTTCTCATTTCTCACAATGATGAAGTATTTATTTTTTGGTTTGCTTTATTTCTGCTTGAGCCCAAGCATGCTAATGTATTTTGTTTTAAATAATAGTTTTACCAAGAATTTACTTAGCATAGTTACCACTCTTTCTCTGCCTTTTGACTCTGTGTGTGTGTGTGTTACAGGCAGAACAGCCAGACTGATAGGTTGGTAGGTAGACAGATAGACAGATGCATAGATAGGTAAGTAGACAAATAGATAAACAGATAAACAGAAATATAAAGATATATATATATGTTTTTATGATAGCTGAGGGAAAATGTACATTCCCGTATAAATTTACATGCCCACCTATATGCAGCTCCCACTGCCCTCCCTGTCCGGTGACAGCACACTTCCTCTCTGCTCCATGCATGTCTCATCCTCCCAACAGTCTCCTTTCCCCTCCTCTCTACCCACTCCCCATCCTCCAGCCAGAGGTCAGCAGGATGATATCCTATAGATGCATAGAACCATAAATTGTATCCAATATATGGTCACTCTGCATTGCCAAGTCCAATCCATTCGTGTCCAAAGAGTGGACCTTTGTTATGATTTATGGGGCAAGGACAACATGAGGGCAAGGGGCCATGCTCCCAGAGGAACCCCGAAGCCACTGGACCATCAGTTGCAGTCTTTTTGTGGAGATCTCAGGGTGCACCCCTTTTTATTCTTGTGTTGCCAGTGAGACTCAGCTTAGTGAGCTCCATCATGGCTATCACTGGTAGTGGCCAGGCACCATCCGGTTCATCCGGTCCCAAGTCTCATGTGGGTCTTTCTATCTTCTGGGTTGTCTTTACTCCATGTCATTTTGGTCCTCGATGATCATCCGTTCCTGCTGAGTTGGGACCATTTGCTGTGCCCTCAGATGGCTGCTTTGCAGCTTTCAGACCCCAGATGCCACTCACCGATGTGGGATGCAGAGAGCCCTATAAAGATCTATTTTAATTAATGAAACACTATGGAAGTTTCTTCATATATCAGAAAAAAGAATGTGAATTATATGCTCAATTACTTTAAAGCTTGGCATGTTATTTTATTGGTAACATGATGATTAAAACTGTTATTTGAATTAAGATGTTAATTTCCATTAAATAAAAGATGATTCTGTAAAAGTTATCATATATTTGAAATTCTGGTGTTCCAAGTAGGAATCTGTGTAATATTAAAAATATTTTACCAGTAAAATAAACAAGTATAATGAACAGTATTTTGTTTAACAACTCAAAATCTACAAAAATTTTCAAGATTTTTTTTCTCTTTAAATATTCTCCTAATGATTCTATAATACTTCAGTGGATATAGTTCCTCCCATACCCAAATCTTACCCTTTTAGGTAAATGTATTTTAAGAAGTGAGATAATTCAGCTATCAAAATAATCTGTGTTTACTACAGTAGGAAACAATAATAATTAAAGGGAAGAAAGCAGTCTCCGTTGCTGAAGGTGAAATCCGTTGCCTTCAAATTGATTCTAACATATTGTGACCCTATAGAATAGATTTGAACTGTCATACACACTTTTCAAGGACTGACTGATGTATTTGAACTCTCCAACTTTTGGTTAGCAGCCATAGTTCCTAATCATTAAGTTTTCTTGAAGCAAATAGTTATGTGGATGTCCCATGTCTGAGTCTTTCTCCATGTTTGCATAGACTCCTTGGTGGTCACATTCATTTTTCACTAACTAGTAATGTAGCACATTTATTCAGAAACTTCTCATGGTTTCTTTTTAAATAAATGAACACCTGACCACAGTATTAGGCCCACTTGAGCTACTCTGGGAATCTTGCCAGGCCAATGTTATTGTATCAGAATAAAATCTAGTATTAGTAGCTACTGATGCTAGTTATGAAAATTTGCCATAATTTTAATCAACATTTGAAAAAACTGGTTTTGTCTTTTCTGAGATATATTTTTACTCAATTTTTATTTTTGATATTGTTATATGTTAGCTATTACTAGAGTTGATATAAAAACATACTTCTAGTTTTTGAATGGCATGTTTATGTGCCTTGTTTTATAAAGCTAACTTTTATATCACTTTGAACTGATGGACATGGCTAGCAAAAATGAAAATCTTTATATTTCTAGATACAGTTTTTGTATTTTAATTTTTTTTGTGTATTCCATAACATTTATTTACTTGCCCTCGTTTCAGTAATATATATATGCAACATGCATTTTATTGACAATAATGTCAAGTTAGACTTCGCAGTGTCTATAGTTGACCACTGTAGGTCTTGGATAAAATATTTCAATTAAGAAAGACTTGGTTCTGCTGGGAAGTAATAACTATAATTGCCCATATATTCAAAGCAATGCATAGATGTGGAAACATGAGACTTTTACATGTCATATATAACATTATGATGAGGTTGTATATATAAATTATCATTATCAAGGAGTACATTATGAAAATATTTTAACTTTGCAATATATAGCATGAATATTTGTATCATATTTTTTACTGCCTCTAAAAGGAACATATCGATCCATAGACTCTTTTTTATAGGGTACGTATATATACACACACATATGTATAGTTAGATTTTAAAGTGTATTTATAATGTTGTAGAATGCTCGTTTTTCAGAATTCTGTCCAAAGAAGTTTAAATTTTCTTTTTGGGAGGGGAAAGAAAAGGATGTCAATGAGTTGATACTTCGGAGCATAATGGGAGAGTAAAGATGGTTCTTCCTTTTTTTCTTCTTGTCTTATTTTTATTGTTTTTAAACTGCTGTTATCTTTTTTTGCCAGTCAATGTATGTGACTCAAAATCTCTTACAGAAAGAAGCCATTTCTCATAAAATAGTAAGTGGAGCCCCTGCTCTTTTAGCTAGGCTTTGACATGTCACCACAGACACTTCGGAGGAGCCTCCACAGTACTTTGCAAGTCTTTGAAGTGTCATTAGAAGGTCTGTGGTGAGGAATAAGTTTTCACTGTTCATGCTCCAGGCATTAGTCAAAATAGAAGACGTTTTCTCTCATGCAGGAATACCCTTTTGAGACTGTATAAGGTTATATATAAAGAGGCAGACAGTTACTCATGTTTCAATTTTAAGGCTGAGGACAGAGAAGGGAAAAGCAATTTAAGATTTTTATTGTTGAATTATTTGTCATGCTTATTCTAAGCTTGTTTAGGAGTTTTACACTCTGTTCTGAGATTAAAAAATTAACACATTCTTTAGGGATTAGATAAAGGAGTCAGTTACTTAATTCTGTCCAGACGAATGGCTGATTTGTTAGACTGCCGCTTTCAGTTTTAGATCAAACATAAGACTAGTGCATTAACTATTTTCAAATTTAGTGATTTGATATGATTAGTAATTAGATGCAGAAAATGTTATTTCTGATATGTTTACAGGGTCACGTTTCATTTTGCTTTGAATGTACAGATAACACAGATGACTGCTAGATTTTTTCATAGGCCTAAGTACTTGTTGCTGCCCACTGTGGTCCTGAGCTGCTTTGCTTATGTAATAAGGTAGGTAGGCTGAGGGCCATTGGACATTCAGAGTAGTATCAGTGCTCTGCTTTTATTTGAAATTGTAACAATTTTTTATGTAGAAACAATTCAGAAAAATGCAAGTGTACATAAAATGGTATCATGTAAGCAACAGGCTGAAACATATATAAACATTTGCCCTCATTAAATTCATTTGTTTTCCAAAAATGACATTAAAAATTTTATGCTTGAATCCTGACTCTCTTTGTTCTTCCCTCATATCTCACTCAGAAAAAAAATGATAATCTTCAAGTGTATTTACAGCACTTGCTTGTGTAGTTTTGTAGGTTCAACTACATATGTAGGTATTTATATGTACTACATATGTTTTTTAAATTTTTGATACAATTCAATTGTAATATCTTGCTTTTTTGTTGCTTTTAATGTTTATCTGTGTTGATGCCTATACATTAACTTTATTCAGTATAATTTTTGTATGAATAAACCACAGTATATTCATTTCCCTACTGAAGGAGAGTTTTACTTTGACATTATTTTATTATTATTAGAGTATCTTTGTATGTGCCTCCTTTTGCACATATTCTAGTGTTTCCATTAAATATCCTCTATGACAGCTACCTTCCATTAGCCCACCAAATTGTATAAATGTATAAATTTTCATAAATGTACAGTCATAGTCTCATTAATGTATGGTTTAATTATGTATTTAACATTTGGGATGTTTAATGTGTGTCATTTTATTTTTATTTGCATTTTCCTCATGTATAACATCTTAAAAACTACATAATTTTGGATACTTGGGTTTATTCTGTAACTTCTCTAGTCTTTTCTGTACCATTTTTAAAATATTGTAATATGCATTTTTATTGATTTACATTCCCTCTAAGTATCAATCAAACTTGTTGTCTTAGGGACCCTATAGGACAGAGCAGCACTTTCCCATGTTTTCCAAGGAGCAGCTGGTAGATTCAAATGTCCAACCTTTTGGTTGGCAGCCTGAGCTCTTGACCACTGTGCCACTTTTATTGGTTATAAACAGTATACAAATAAATACTTTATTAATCTCTGGTATGTTTTCCATTTTTTTACACATCACTTTATTTTAACATGTTTAAAATTACCGATATTTTCTACATGGTTGTATTTTTTATAACACTGTAAAGAAATCTGTTCCTAAAATACTCATATGAAGACACACTCATCTTAAATTCATATTGTAATTGTTCATAAATAGATCCTTAATTTATCTCTAATACATCCTCTTAACTATTAAATATTTGAGGTCAAGTTTTAATATAAATAGCTTACTTTCTCTGTGTCCTTTTTTAAATTGTTCCTTATGTATTTATGGATTTTTAATGACATCTCCATAATATTAAAAATACTAAAATATTGGATTTCCATGGCATTTCTTTTGTTCATTTATAATATTTACTAGATAATAATTGAGATAGATTTGTAATTGTTTAACTTTCACATGTTTCTGTAGTATTTGTTTTTAAAAAGGAGCAATGTGATTGTGTCTAGGCTTTGCTTTTTAAATAGTTATTTTTTGTTGTTTGTTTTTTCCTCCCCACTGTTGATCTATTTTCATTGCCTTCTAGAGAAGCCTGGATCCTGTACATTGTAATGTCTTGTCGATAGCCTTTTTTCTCTGGTTACTTTCAAGATTCTTCTTGTATCATTACTATTATTTTTCACAATTTTCATATGATGATGAATTGATGTTAGGTTAATTTTCAGTTATACTGCTTAAAACATATTATGCTTGTTGGATATGAGGATATATACTTTTCATTAATTTTGGAAAATTGTCGTTTTCTCTTGAAATCCTGTCTTCTAGCATTCCTTGTTCTCGTTGTTTGGAATTCCATCTAGTAAATACTTTTTTTCACCCCCTCATTGTAACTTCCCATGTATAATGTATTAGTACCTTATACATAAATACATTTAGTATGTATTTATATACGTAAATACATTTAGTACATTAGTACATAAATACATTTAGTATGTATTCTGATTTATTCAGATCTGTTTTCTGTCTTAGATTCAATTTATCTAATTTATATTTTAACCTCTTTTATGACTCTGTTTTAAATGATACATCATCAAAGATGAAAGGCTGTAATGAGAATGTATAGCTATTGATATTTACCTTGGTGATTTCAAGATATTTTTCCGTATATAGACATCCTCTAAAAATATCTCCATTTTCTTGAAAGATGATGTTATTGAATTACAGAATTTTTTTATCTGAGATTGGTAGAAATGGACTGAAAAGGCATTTTGCTGAGTTCAAAACTCCTAGTGAATGCTTGAGCAAATGCTAAGACTAGTTTATTTATTTATTTTTATCATGTTTTAAGTGAAAGTTTACAGTTCAAGTCAGTTTGTCGTACAAAACCTGACACACACATTATTATGTGACCTTTGTTGTTCTCTGCACACTGTGACAGCTCACTCTTTCTCTCCACCCTGTATTTCCCACATGCATTCAACCGGCTCCTTTCCCTCTCTCCTTTTTTTATCTCATCTCCAGGCAGGATCTGCCTCGTTAGGTAATCTTCTGCATGTACTTAAGCTAAGAAGCATACTCTTCACCAGTATCATTTTATCTTTTGTAGACCTGAATTGGTGTCCAAGAGTGAATTATCTTTGTCTGAAGAACTAGCTTTGGGAATGATTTCAGTTCCACGCTTACAGAGAATCCAGGATCATGTCTTCTGGGTATCCTCCAGTCTGTCAGACCATCAAGTCTGGTCTTTTTCCTAGAGTTCTAGTTCTGCACCCCACATTTCTCCCATTCCATCTGGGATTCTTTGCTGACTTTTCTGTCAGGGCAGTCCGTTGTGGTAGCCAGGCACCATCTAGCTCTTCTGGTCTCGTGATGATGTGGTAGCTGATTTATGTGGCCCTTTCTGTCTCTTGGGCTCCAGTTTTCCTCATGTCTTTTATATTCTTCATTCTCCTTTATTCCAGGTGTGTTAGGACCATTTGATGCTTCTTAGATTACTGCTTGCGAGCTTTTTAAGTTCCCAGAGGCCACTCATCAAAAATGGAAGGAACATTTTCTTAGTAAACTTTTTTATACCAAATGACCTAGGTGTCTCCTGAAACCAGCCCACTATCCCTGCTACTCTGCCCCTCGAAGTGTTTGGTTTTATTTAGGAAATCATTTACCTTTGGGGTTAGTCCAGTTGGCTGGTTTCTTTATTATTTGTTGTCCTCCCTTCACTTAAAATAATCCTTGTCTACTATCTAATTTGTGACTACCCCTCTCCACACTCGTGACTATCAAAGATTGTTTTCTTCTGTGTTTAAATGTTTTTTTTCAGTCCTTGTACTAGTGGTCTCACACAATATTTGTCCTTTTGTGACTGACTAATTTCACTCAGTACGATGCCTTACAGATACCTCCATGCTGTATGGTGTATCCCAAATTCATCATTGTTCTTTATCATCATGTAGTATGCCATTATGTGAATATAACATAATTTGTTTATCCATTCATCCACTGATTGACACCTAGGTTGATTTCATATTTTTGCTATTCTGAATAAGCCAAGCCAGCCAAATGCCATCGAGTGTAATAAATATTGTTGTACATGTATCTGTTCATGTGACTGCTGTTATGTCTCCAAGATATAGTCTAAGGAGTCAGATTGCTGGACTGTATGGTATTCCTATTTCTAACTTTCTGAGGAAGTGTCAAATCCATTTCCAAAGTGATTGTGCCATTTTACATTCCCACCAGCACTGTATAAATGTTTTAGTCTCTCCCCAGCCTCACTAACATTAATTATTTTGAGGTTTTTCTGGATTACTGCCACCTTGTTGAGGAGAGATGATATCTCATGGTAGTTTTGATTTGTATTTCTCTAATGTCTGATGATTGTGAGCATTTCCTTTTGTATCTGTTAGCTGCCTGAGTGTCTTCTGCTGTGAATTATCTGCTCATATCTTTTGCCCATTTTTTTAATAAACTGGGTTGTTTTTTTGTTGTTTAGGTTTTATAGTATCATATAGATTTTCAAGATTAAATGCTGATAATATTTGTCATATCCATTTTTTTTTCCCAGTCTATATCAACCTACTTTTTAGGTGAGGTCTTTGGATAAAAATAAATATTTGATTTGTGGGAGTTCTCTGTTATCTATTTTCTGTTCAGGTATAATCAGTATCTTTTAAACAGCAACTTCTCTTTCTGTTGAGATTTGTCAACATTTTTAAACTTGAAGCTTTTAGCTTTCTTTAGTTTGCAAGGTATATATTTTTGTTTTCATTATAATATATTTTTTTATATAATAACAGTACAATACCAAATATTTTTAGAATAATAAGCTATGGACCAATGTACTGAATGTCAATTAATAATTTTTCCTTGAATGTGGCCAGCATACTGTATCTTTGGTTTTATTGATGTAACTTCCATGGTGTTGATTGTGGACCCAATAAAATGGAATCTTTGAAAAACCTCAATCTTTTCTTTGTTTATCAGGATGCTACTTATTTGTTCCAGTTGTGAGTAGTTTTGTTTTCTCTATGTTGAGGTGTAATCCAAAGACAACTGAAGACAGTGATCTTTGATCTTCAGTGTTTCGTGGCCTATTCATTTTCAGTAAATGAGGCTATGTCATCTGCATAATGTAAGATGTTAATAGGTCTTCTTCCAATGTTTATGCCACATTCTTCTTCATATGGTCCAGCTTTGCACACTATTTACTTGGCATACTGACTGAATAGGTATGGCAAAAGGATAGAGCCCTAACCCACACCTTTCCTGACTTTAAAATATGTAGTGTTCTTTTGTTCTATTCAAACAACTGTGTCTTGGTCAGGATATTGGAGCACTGCCAGCGAAGTTCATGAATTCATCCTAGGAGAGGTACTACATACTTCGTTACTAAGTATGACTACAGTCATCTTTGGAATTCTTTTTCTGGAGTGGCCATCAGAGCTATATTACCCTTGATATGCTAAGTGTCATTAAAATTCCATCCTTGCAATATTTCCTTAATCTTCCAGTAAAAAAAAAAAAAGGCATTGGGTGCCAGATCACGTAAATAGGGAGGGTGTTCCAATACTGTTATTTGTTTCGTTTACTGGCTGAAAACTCCCTGAGACAGACAGCTGTACAATAAAGTTCACGAACTTGCCACCACTTTTGTATGATCTCCAGCAAAATTGTAATTATGAGTGATATTAATGATATTGTTAGATAATTTCTGCATGAAAGTCATACTGTGGCTCTCATGGACTTTTTTCTAATTTTCTTCAATTTCACCATAAACTTACATGTGACCAGTTGATGGTCTGTGCCACAGTCTGCACCTAGCCCTTTTCTGAATGATGATATTGAGCTTTTCCATCTTATTTCTCCACAGATGTAGTCGATTTGATGCTTGTGTCTTCCATCTGGTGAGATCCATGTGTATAGTCAATGATTGCCAGCCAAGTGCCATCGAGTTGGATCCGACTCATGGCGACTCTTATGCTGGTGAAAAAATATATTGGCCATGAAGAAGTCATTGTTCTTGCCACATTTTATCATGTGTTCTCTGGAATCTTTTCTATTGCTGTCACCATGGCCGTATTTTCCAATTTCTGATTTTGCTTCGTTTCCAACTTTTGCAGTCCAATCACCAGTAACTTTCAGTGTATCTTGATTGAATATATAATCAATTTCAGACTGCAGAGATTGGTAAAAAAAAAATCTTCAGTGTCTCCATCTTTGATCTTAATGATTGATCCATAAATTGAAAAATAGTCTTATTATAACTGTCCTTCTTTGTAGGTATATGGATATTTTCCTATCACTGACAGCCTTGTACTTTAGAATTCATCTTGAAATGTTGTTTGTAACAAAAAAAATAATACCATTCCTCTTCAAGTCATCATTTCCAACATGATTATCCAGTTCAGAATCGTCAATAACAGTCCATTTTAGCTCACTAATGCCTAAGATGACAATGTTCCTGTGTTTCACTTTTGATTATTTCCAGTTTTCCTAGATTCATACTTCATACACTCCACATTCTGATTATTAATGGGTATTTGCAGCTGTCTTTTTCTTGTTTAGAATATCTGCATATAGATGATATATAAAAATTATCTTTATAAAGAATTGTGAATTGCTTCCTCTTTTGATACACAAACAGTTAATGACTGCATCCTTAAAAATTGGAAGTTTCACACTGTAAAATTAAGTATAGTGTACTTTGAAAGTACCCATTGCCATCAAGTCAGGTCTGACTCATGGTGACCCTAAAAACTAGCTAAAATTAAATTTTGTTGAGAGGACTCGTAATTTTTTATCTGAATAATCATTTGCTACTTTGAATTTCCTTTAATAACCTGCCTTGAATATTGTTTATTCACCAGATTTTTCCCTTTATCTAAAAAACAAGTCATAGAAACTATAATTTATATATGAAGAACTTCCATCTCTTGTTTTGCAAGACAAGAATTAATTTAGAGAATATCATAATTTCCTGACAACATTTCAGTTTACATCCTGTCTAATCAATGTGTTTTCCCCAGTTCAAAGTGGTGACGTTAGCCATGTTTAGGAGTTTGTTTCATTAAAAATATCACACATGTGTTAATCAGAGGATTGACATGATCTGAGTTGTATTTTACAAAGATCACTTTGACAGTTCTGTGGATGATAGCTACATGACCACAGTAGGCGAAGAGCCACAGGTTCGGATATTATTGCGAGAGCCAAGAGAGATGGTGGTGATCCGTAAGACAGCGTTGGTTTGCCAATGAGGTGATATACTTAGATTGTTAAATTTTAGAATAAATCAGTATTTAACATGAATTAGAGGCTCCCCAAAACTGCAATGTGCCTAATTTGAGTTATCTTTTTGTACTGAGTTTCTAGTTGACTTAAAGGAAGCAATTGCCAGTCTTGTCTGGGAAGTTTTGTGCCCTTGTGAGTTCCAGGTAGTTAATTTGAATCACAACTAGTGATTTGAATCAAGATTAATATTTTCATGCTAGAGCATTAATCACCTGGGTAGTTTAAATAATGAATGTGTAAATATACTCTGGGTTAGGAGAAGGCCACGGAGCACATGCATGGGTCACCAAACCACTGTACAAAGGAAAAAAAATGTACTGATATTTTAGATAGTATAACTAGCTTTACAGCTTATGAGTTAAGGTTGGAGTATACAGACATTCTGTTTAATGTGATGAAGTGAAAATTGCTTCTAATAAAAAAGAAGAACCTCTACTTATATATTAATGTTCATTTTTATAGCTAATTCTCTTAGGAGTAGCTAAATTTGTGGTCTACAAAGCAGCAGTTCCTGATGTAGTTAACTTTCTTCATAATAAATTTTATGTAGAATGCTCACAGTTCTGTTGGCATCTTCCCTACCCTGAAAGCTCTATGATCAATTAAATTGTCTCATAAAACAGCCATTTTTGAAGACCTCTCACTATTCACTGTTTGCTTTAAACTATATTTCTATTTTTGACTATGGATGATTATTAAAACAAATAACACTGAGTTGTAAAATATTAAATATTTGAATCCATTTGATCCAGACTGTATAGCCTTATGTATCACATGCAATGAAGAAAATCTAAAGTTTTCTGAACAAGATGTATCTACATTAAATTAAAAATCTACATGCATTACTTAAGTAATAAGTATGAACAATAAACCCTATAGACCAATCCAAACCCACTTCCATCATGTCAGTTCTGATGTATAGCAGCCCTGCAGGACAGAGTGGAACTGCCTCATAGAGTACCTGGCAGATTCAAACTGCTGACCTTTTGGTTAGCAGCTATAGCATTTAACCACTGCACCACCAGGTTTTCCATAAACTCCACTTAAAATTAAGATTGATTTAAAATTCTCACAGACATTGAATAAAGATGTATCCCAGACATTGACTGGCATAATAAGAAATATTTATAAACAGAAACATAACCCTCCCAAAATGTAACTTATGGGAAGCAGAGAATAAATTATAAAATATGGCAACTTTGAAACCCATATGCAACTTTTCTAAAATCATTGCCATTTGCCCATTTTTTCTGTATTGGTTAAAAAAAAAGTGTTAAACTACTAACTGATATAAAAGCTGAAAATACAACCTTATTTTCATAGGTATCAGTGTACAGAATAAATGTGGAAAAGACGTAGAATAATAATCTTTTAAGAAAAATGCAGTAATCTCAAAAGCAACCAAGCAGAATTCATCAGAATTGAGAACCACTTTGTATGTTTTTCCCCCATAAAGAGTTATGATGTAACCACTGAGGCAATATAACAAAGCTATCAAGAAAAAAAGGCAAATATTAGTTGCTGTGGCATGAATTGCAAACAAAATCATGTTTCTCAAAATTAGAAATTGTGCTATTTGTACACTGACCATTTTAATCAAACACATAAGAACTAAAGGGACATAATGGAAACATTGCTGGACCTGTGGACAGTACCAACAATAAAACAAGCAAAAACTTGTAACAAAACACAATTACAAAGGCACATTGGCTTTGAATGCTTATCTGTAAAATTAAGTTTATAATTTTGCTATATAAACTTAATTTCTCTCATTTGAAAAAATAAGACGGTATGTGTCATAGCAAGAAAATAGATTATCTTTCAGCTTTGGTAAGTTGGCTTGTACAATAATCAAGAGCTCTGATGTCTTCATTTCTCATTGAGTTTGTATGAGAACATACATGTAAAAGTTCTGACAATATAATTATATTTCATTGAACACTGCTGCATATAGGCACTGCACTAGATTACATAAATATAATACTTGTAATAACCTAAAAATAGATATGATCTTGATTTTGTGGAGCTAAACATAGATGCAGAATGGGTAATCATTTTCTCTAAATATCTTAGTTAAAAAGTAAAGCTCAGGTGTACACTGTAATATGCAGCCTCATTACTTTTGAGATACTCAGACCCAGTGCTGTTGAGTCTGTTCCAACTCGTAGCAACCCCATAGCACTGAATAGAACTGCCCTGTTGACTTTCCAAGGAGTGCCTGTGGATTTGAAATGCCGAACTTTATGCTTAGCAGTTGTAGCACTTAACCACTATGCTACCAGGGTTTCCACTTTGGGGGTACATTTGTAAAATATTTTTTTATGACGAAGGTCAACCATATAAGGATATCAAGTAGTAGTCAATAAATAGATGCTAAGTTGTACAGAACAAACCGAAGATATACAGAAAGTCTGCATGCTTTATAAAATCAAAGAATATAAATATTTTTTTAGGATAAATATTTTAGTGTTGTCTCATGACTCAGAAGTTACCTCTGCAGTAAATCACTTTGCACTGCTGCAGGTGAGAGTCAGCAAACACACTCCTCCTTTGTCAGATAGCTTCCTGCTAGATTTCACGGATAGGAGACTATAGGAGATTGGAAGGAGGATGGAAAAAAGAAGGGAAACCTTCTCCTCTGTTTGCTTGCTTGTCTAAATATTGTCGGCTTAATGATACCTGTCTTCACAGCAGCAGTTGGGTCCAGCCTCCAACTTCTTTAGATGTTCCCAGAACCAGCTTCTTTACACTCCTGCAGGGGCACTCATCCAAGCTTCCTTGGTGCCAGCAACATCCACAGTTCTTTGTTCTGGTTTCTGCCGCTTCTCCTTGGTTTGACTGAGGTGTTTATAGCTCTTTCCTTCAGTTATTATCACTGGACTACCTCGCTGTTTTCTTTTTGCCTAATTCAGTATTCCAACACCAGTATAAACCACTCCCTGTATTAAATCTCCTCTGTTGAAGTGTCTAGTAAGCTATCCATTTTTCCTGACTGATCCCCAACAGATATAAAGATGAAAAAAAGTAATTCATATTGAGGAGGTTTATATACAGATATACTTATTTATTAATTTTTTTAGCTAATGAAAAGCAGACAAAACTATGAAGTATAACACCTCAGTCTCGACAAGTTGTAAATAAGTAGGGCAAACCCCTGGATACTACAGAATGACGTTCTCACCCACTATACCTGACATTTCAGATTTTTCTCTTCTAAAAAGCAGATCTCTGAGGTATCTGAGGTTTCTAGCACTGTTCTTTGAAAAGTACTGTTGGGGAATATAGTTTGTTCAAATAGGGACTTTAAAGAGTTTATAACTTCTGAAGTTCACTGAATGAATGATTATGATTTGCTGAACTCCGTGCAGATCTGAGACTTGAGAGTTGTCAATTCTGAGTGTTAGGTAGTGACCGTGTGACTACAGGCAGGTCCCTTACCCGCATCTCAGATTCTCATCACATCATAGACAGTTCTAGTGATGATTTTCCACACCACACAAAAGGCAACACAAGAGGACTACAAAAACTGGTTGTGTTAGCATATTTAATTCCCTTCTGCTTTCTTGCTCGTACATATTCAACTTATATGTAAGTAATTTATTTAATGCATTGTTTAAAACTATTAGTACTTGAATGTATGAGGATGTGTGTGGATTAGTTAAAAAGAGGCAGAAATATTTGAATGTACACAGAGAGAGAGAGAAAGAGTGCACATATAAAGATTTGGGGAGTCAGAGTAAAGGTAAAAAGCAAATCTCCAGTAAAATTGCATGGAGTGGGATGGCACTGGGTATTTTACTTAACCTGTTTGGCTTTATAATAAATGGGATAATAATAGTAGCCAAACAGTGTGGTTATTTAGCTACTAATATATTTAGCTACTAATATATATATAAAATGCCTAGCAAAGTATTGCCACAAAGTGTTTTATATATCTTAGAAAATAAAAAAAAAATATATATATATATATGTAAGTGTTAAAACAAACTTTAAAAAGTTCAATTGTGTTGGCTAACCAGTAAGTTTCCTAATGACTAGTCTGTTTAGCCTGGGTCATACTTTTAAATTGAGATAATTTTTCACTCTGACCAATTGATTTTGCAAACTTGTTAAGTGAGCATATTTGATTTCTATTGCCAGAATTTTCTATCAAACCATTTATTGCTTTAACAGCAGTCCTTCTCTACAGCTTTGATTTTTCATATATATATTAGGATAAAAGATCTCTAGGAGAACACAAGGAAAGCTATTGACTTTTTCCCCAGGCAAAACACATAAACACATACCTTTTATACCAAACAAACAAGAAAACAAAAACAAAAAAGACACACAATATTAAAACATTCATAAATCTCATCGAGCTTACCATCACTTCCAGGTATAAATAGAGAATAGATAAATTGATAATGAATGAAAGAATGAAAACTTTTATTATAAAAGTAATACCATATAGGAAATTTGAAAGAATTAATGGAACAACTTACTTTGGATTCAGGTCCTGAGTTCTTTTATTATGACTATGAATTTCATCATAATTTTAAAATTCAGTGGAATCAAGAACTAGGAAGTGGTTTACAAATAACATGATGCATCTTAAATTATCTACTTTTGTTTGTGAGGTTGAAGGCCTAGTGCTGCAGTGGTTAATGAGTTCTCCTGTCTTTCTTAAGAATGTGGTGCTATCATCCAAGGCAGGAGCTCATCAAGTGCAGTGTACGCTTGTCCTTTTATTGAATTAATTGTAGAGAAAATACAGGACAAAATTATATTTGGGATGGGTTAACTGCTGCATTTTTTATATGGTCTTCTGTTTAGTAAAGTGGAGCTACAATACTGAAAATGAACTAACTCAAAGCACATTTCTTAAGCCTCCCATATAGGTTAGCTTTGGTAGGTTAGACTATTCTTGCTGAATTAAAAAAAAAAAAAAATATTGCAATCTATGTTTTAGTTTGAATTTCACTAAGATTAAGTTAATAGCTAAATAATGGTCTCACTGATATATTTTTCATTTTTCCTGCTGCTGTTTTTGTGTGTGTCTGTGCATGGCCACATGCTTGTGTGTATGTGTGGTACCACCATCTAATTTAGTTAGTTTTTTCAGAAAGATAAAATCCAAGTTGCTCTGGTGCAACCAGTTCAGTTGGCCTTGAATTTTTCATTCTCATGTTAGTCTCATTCATTTTTTTTTTACTACACATGTAATTCACAGTCTTTCCATTTGAATTATTTTGCAGCTATTTCCTACTGTATAAAACACATTGTCAGTGGTGTTGCCTTGTTTAATTTTTTCCTTTGGCTTTGGTCTAGCATTTCTTTGATGGAGCAAAAATAATTTTCCAGAACATAGTAATGAAGACTTGATGGTTAAGTTAAAAACATACTTGGTCTTGTTAGTAAACTATCTAGGTAAAAAAATGGAACCTGAGGTTTATTAATAGGAGATAGAATATTACATTTATTACCATAGTTGTGGAAGAATTATGAATTAATAATCAGCAACATGGTATTTATTCATTTTCAGATTCAAACTATAGAAGAAAAGTGTTCAGATATTTCAGAGTATATTAAAATTGCATGCAAGTGTTATAAATTATAAGGAGTCATGGTGGGTCAATGGTTAAGTGTTTGGCCGCTAACCAAAAGGTCAGGGCTTTGAACTCACCTGCAGCTCTACTGAGAGAAAGACCTGGCAGTCTGCTCCTGTAAAGATTTCTCTCTAGGAAGCTCTACAGGACAGTTTCATTCTATTATGTAGGGTGACTATGAGTTGGTATCAACTCAAAGACACAAAATAAGACAGTAATTACACATTACAAATTATGATTCAGATTCCACAGATTCCACATCCAGATTAACTCTGAGGCAGCATCTCTACCATCCATCTATTGTATACATGGCTAATTATTGTTTATATTGTTATATACTATACATGTGTTCAAAAAAGACCATAAAATTGAAAGAAGAAAGTATTTAAATAAGCTTAATAGGGGCCCCTACCTATCCCCATAACCTCACTAACAAAATCATTTTTGACAAAGTAGTCCATTTACTTACAAATTTCTCCTTTATTTATATAAAGCACACACACATTCTTTGAGATACGAAATGTGTTGTTACATCTGCCAAAAATATTTCTCCAGTATTTCATTTTTCTTTCCTTAATATGTCAGACAAAATCTTTCAATTTAGTATTTATCTATGATCTACTTTGTTCTTTTTCACAGCTTGTATTGTATTTTATAAAATGGATATTACAGTAATTTGTTCTTCTAAGACATTCAGATTGTTCTTTTTTTCTCCCTCCCTCCTTTCCTTTCTTTCAGTATTTTATCTATTCTTTCCCTATTACTAATGACATTAGAGTCAGTATTGTTTTAAATATACATATACCTTGTGGTAAATCCCTACAACTATGTACATTTTAAGTTTAACTAAATGCCATCAGCTTACTTTTTCCAAAGCTTATAGTTTCACATATACAGTATTTTCTCATACGCTTAATGGTCAATGTTTTTATGTTATTTTTAATTCTTTAATTTGATCAATGATACCCTTTCATGTTTATTAGCCATTTGCATTTTTCTTCAATTCATTGATATTACTCTGTCAGTCATTTTATACTAGATTATTGAAATGTGCTGATTATATAAAGTGTAAATTGTAGTTTACATACAACTAAATAAATTGTGGTTATTTGTATTTAATTAGTTATTATTTACTATAGAGTGAATATACATATGTGTTGATAAGCATTATCAATTTCAAAGTTTTTATTTGTTTATTTATTTGCCTAGAATATAGTGAGTTTAGTTCTGATAATTCAGTGTAGAAAAAATTAGTTTTGAAGCAATAGGTCACAGCAAAATTACACTTGGCTGAGCAGTGATACTAGAAGCTGGACAGATGCTGACAACAGAGATGCCGCAGCCTTACTTCTACTAAGTGTGATACATCTCTCTCTCTCTCTCTCTCACACACACACACACACACACACACACACACACACACTCACACACACACTCTCTCTCTCTCTCTCTCTCTCTGTTTCTCTACCTGGTCCCTATAATCTTTTGCCCCAGATCACCTTCCCATGCTGGGACAGGCCACCAGGCCTTGGAGTCATTCAAAGTTATGGTAGAGACAAAACACTATTATCCTGTGCCATCCCTGTAATCCATTGCAGGTGGAACCACTGGAATCTGTGAGGTTTTTGCTAGCTGATTTTTAGATCACAAGATTGTTTTTCCTGGTATTAGTTTTACTGTGGAAGTTCCAGTGAAACCTGTGCAGCATGGTATCAGCATGCATACCTCCACTGACTGACAGATGGTGGTTACATGTAGGTGCATTTCTGGGGAATTCAACCCAGATCTCCACATGGAAGGCAAAAATTTGGTGCCAGAACCACCAGGGCCCCTTCATATATTTTATAAATAATGTATCTTCTGGACCAGGCTATCTCTGTCTATCATCAACCAAACATCAGAGATCCCTTCTCCTGGTAACATTTCTCTCTCCATGAAAGATTCCTTCTTGTTTAGCATATCCCCGAATTACTAGAGTTAGTGTAATTTGGTGAGATGTCTTTTGACATCCAGTAGTTTTAATAGAGAGGGAGCTGCAGATCTGGCCACAGGAAGAGCTGGACCTTAACATTTATGTGTCTTAGAATAATATTTGAGGTGTGCTTTGTGGTATCGCAGAAATTATTTGAGTTCTATTATTAAACTATAGATGACGTGAAAATAAATTGATATCTCTTTTGACAAGAACACGAAGCCCTTCCTGTGTTTTCATTTATTGTAAAGTTTTAGGATAAGTATAACAGAAGGTAAAAAGGGATAGAGTCGTAGGATTTTCCATAATCCTACTTTTTCACAATAATTATTACTAAACTCATTTAGACATAGAAAAGCTCATTTAGAGGCTGTTGAAATCTTTTAATAATTTGTATAAAATTTGAAAATTTATCCAGATTCAATATTCTCCACCTGCATCACCTCTTTTGTCACAGTGTTCCCTTAGAATATTACTCATGCATTTATTGAAGACATTATTTAAAGAAGTAACAGGTATGACAGAATACCCTTATTGGTGTTTAATATCTAAATTTTTTCAGTAATATTCATATTGACTATTCTTATTAATTGTTGATTATTTCTGAATACCTTGAAACGTGTCATTGGTAGCATCTTAGAAGTTAAAAATAACTTATTTTCATATAAAGATTTTAAAAAGGACTAAAATCTCCACTTTTTATTAAGTATACGTAAGTAAATATTTACTATAACATTCTTGAAGACTTATGTCGGACATCTCATGATATTATTCTGAAAGTATGATGTATTTTTCTGGTAATTAAGAGTAACCAGTGAAACCAATAGCATTTAAGGAGGTTGAGAAAAGATAAACTAAAATACAATGTTAATAAAACCATAGCTACAAGTAAGAGAAATTCTTATAATGTAAGAATAATTTCCATTTTATTTTAAAACCATTAAGTTCATTCATTTTACCCAGACACTTAAATGCAATCAGCCCCAAGTGTTTGGCTTTTCTTTTGGTAATGCAAATGTGAAATAAGATAGACTAAACATAAATATATTGTATATAAAATAAACTATACTACTGGAATTACTGAAATAAATTGCAGTCATTTTTTAAATAGACTGTGAATCATCAGTTTAAACTACTAAGAAGACAAGTTAAAATACTCTGTTATCTGCCTTTATGGTTAGTTAATCATTGATTCACATACATTTTCTTCTTCACTCAAATGCTTTTATGTCACTTAATGTCAGCATTTCATAATTCTGCTCAGATTTAGGGAGGAGTTTTCAGCCAACATTTGCAAGGTAAGCACGCTTAGACCTTTACAAGTTTTTTTAAAAGTGACTGAGCCTGATACTTGATTTCTTATAAGAAAAAATTTGTTAGATTGACAAAGAATGTGCACATTGTTCATAGAATTTTACCGCAAATGAAACCCACATCAACTAATCCAGTTTGTATAACAAATGTAAGCAGTACTGCTATGCTAAGTATTTAGAATTCATATACACATGTAACATATTTTTACAATATCAATATTCAAAAATTCCAGATTTTCTTACCTCTTCTGGGACATAACCCTTATATAAACTATCAGTGGCCTTTGAATCGGTTCTGACTCACAGAGACCCTATAGGACAGAGAACTGCTCCATAGGGTTTTGAAGTCTGTAATCTTTACAGAAGCAAATTGCCACATCTGGCTCCCACGGAGCAGTTGGTGGGTTTGAACTACCAACCCCTCAGTTAGCAGTTAAGTGCTTTAACCACTGCACTATCTGGGGTCCTATATACTAACTAGAGTATGTAATGTAATGATTAAATATATGAACTCTGAATCAAATTACCTGGGTTTGAGCAACACTTACTTGTTGTGGATCTCAGTCTCAGTATTCTGAAATGACAGAACCTCTATGTGTCAAGCTAAGGCGCTTGAACAAGAGTAGAAGACCAGAAGCTCATTTAGAGGCTCTTGAAAGGCCTTGATAGTAGTGCCACTGTAATTGAGGGAAAGAAAAATTAGGGAAAAAAGACTTATGGACAGGTGTTCATTATTTGTAACATATATGAAAAATGTGTAGTGAGATGGGTTGGATGATTTGAGTTTGAACAACTATTGATCTTAAGTTATTTGGAGAAAGAACAGGGCTTCTTTTTAAAATGGCTGACCCATGCTGCTTTAACAGTGGACAGCTTTTAAAAGAAAAATATTATTTGTCGCAGTCCCATAAGGTAAAAGACCAAATGCAAGGTATCCGCTCTAGGAGAAGACTTTCTCTGCTGGCCCTGGAGGAAGGTCCTTGTTACCAATCTCTCTTTGGACTGGAAGCTTCTAAGGCCCAGCGATTCCAGTCCTTTCCATGTACTCAGCTGCCAGCACTGGTTTCTTTATTGATGGCATGAGGTCCCTGTATCTCTCTGCTAGTTTCTTTCCTTTATACCTCAAGAGACTGCCACAAGGCACAAAACAGTCTTCCACAGTGAGTCCTGCCCTGCCAACACAACTGCCACCCATCCTCCCTTATTAACATTGAAGAGGCAGGATTTACAACATAGAGGAAAATCACACCATACCAGGAATCATGGTCCAGACACATTTGGGGGGCCACAGTTCAGTCCATGACTCAGAGTGAACACATTACCACCCACTGCACATTTCCCTCGCTTTGTGAAAAGTTATCATTTTATGTGAACCAGCTCCTGTTTGGTTTACCAATCATTTTTGCATACCAGACATCCCACACACTTTGAAGTATCTTCCCACTATACCACTTTCATGATATTCTCTTTTCAAAAAAATTACTTCTTATGATACAATCTAATTTTAGTCTGGCTTACAGATTCCTTGGTATCTTGGTCCTATCATAACAATTCAAATTTATTATCCAAACTCGTATAGTTTTCAGACTGTTGCTAATTCATACCCTAAGGCTTAGGAATATATCTTTGCTAATATTCCCTCCCTCTTATATTCTCTGCTAATTCATATCTTTGTTCAACTCGCAGCTGAAATCTTCTCTCTACCAGACCAATGTGATTTCATTTGTCTTTGATTTCTATAGATTTTATTGTTGTTAATTAATGACTTTACATTTATCATTGCTACCACCCAGACCAGGGACAACAGCAATGCCATCAAGAGCAATCACAAATATTTACTAAATGACTTTCATGTACAATTGTGTCTACTGAGACTTGGTTATATAAGACGGTAGAAGACTAGTCACTGCATTCAGGAGTTCATTTCTATCTGTAAGATTAGATTTACAACAAAAATAATAAGAACAACAATAACAGTACTGAAGTTATCTAACTGAAATCAATAATATATCATTAATCTGGTTTTGCCCTCTTTTTTAAGCTGCTGCCTTGTTTTGATCCATCACATATATCCTTTATAGTAGCAAACCAAACATCACTGAATATGATGTGACTTTTTTTTAATACCTTGACCTTCATATCTGCATTCCTTCAGTTCAAATGGTCTTGCCATCCTTTGGTAGAATTTCCATTTTAAGCTTTAGCCCAAATACTTCCTTATATAAATTCTTTGTAATAGCCCTCAACTCTGTGAAGTTATTTACTGTGTTCTTTGTGTTTTCATAGCTTCTGGCTATAATTTAGAGCATAAATGTGGAGTAGCATTCCAAATAAATTAGGAAAAAATGAAAAACTAAACATATACATTCTTGCATGCAGATAGGTAAACTTATATTTATGTTTTACTGTTATGTATATTTTAATGAGTATATCCAAGAAGTGAGTGGATTTGCTTAACTGATTAATCAATTTAACTGGTGTAGGATTTCAGAAAGAAAAAATTGCAAAGACAGGGACAAGTCTTTTGCAATAATCTAAATTTAATGTAACACTGTCAGGTAATGATATGACTTTTCTTGTGACTTCCTGAAAGTTAAATATCAATACCATTTCGAATGCAAATTTCAGGAAAGAATGGGTCTTATTGTTTACCGCAATTTTTTCAGCAATTAAAATAATGCCTAACACCTGTTAGTTTTTGTGTTAAGTATTTAGTTAAATGAATAATGATGCCAATATAAAAATATATGAAGTTTTTAATTTTAAAATAAGATTTCAATTCTGATAAAAAAGAGAGTATGAAGCCTTTGAGATTTCGTAAGATATATCAAATGAGGAAAAGAATAAATGACTATTAGTTAACTCTGTTTTAATATAAATATTTTGTATTTTTAATTATTTTAACGTTTTATATGGCCTCAAATCCCTATAACTTTGTCAGTTAGTGGATACAAATACACTGCTGGTTTTACAAATGAGCACTTAAGGCAATGTGATTATTACTGATTGTATTGTGTTTTTACAAATGTTATGCTAGATTACGTATTCAATATTCATAATGACAAAGAATACTTGGAATGCCTAGAAATGCTTTGTAATCAATGAAATTGGTAATTTTTCTTCTGTGTCAGAAATTTTGCCCTTTACCAATTAGTATGGATTTCAACGAAGTGCATTCTAGCTTGGTATGTCTAGTAATTCATGATCAGTTGTATTTTCATATCAAATAAAAATGAAATTTATATAACTTAATTATCTAAAATTTAATGCATATATTTTTTTAACTTATGATGTATTTCTTAATAAATTGACTTAATATTTGTTGGGGACACACTTAGGGCCCATATGCAAAGATTTCCCTGTACTTGAAGGAAGGACGAGCAGTGTTTACAAAAGGATATAGGTTATGATTGACAGGAACCCAGAGTCTCTATGAGAAAACTTATAAACTCATAACTTATAAACTTATAAACTCAGTATGATGGCTCTGTCTGCTTTGTTTTGCAAGAATACTGTTAGCAGAGATTCTAGAATGAGTGTGAGGAAAACAACTTTGTGAAACATGGGTATAGAGGAAGAGTAAAAAATAAATTGTAATATTAATGTCACTTAATTTTTCCTAGAAATTGTTTTTTTCCATCTTTTTAATCTTGCTTAGATATTCATGAAATACTCCACTTCTGGGATATACTTATAAAAATTAGCACATTCTTCATTAAGTACTGATAATGAATACTGTAAGAACAGAGTCCTTTCCTCCTCTACCATATAAGTGTAATGGAAATATACAAATCAAAAAAGTCTATTACGATTTACTTATGAGAAGATTAAAAGGAAAGAATACTCAATTGTGGGTGAAAACAACCCTAGGCTTTGTGTAAGTGATCGCAGAGTCGATAGACTTTCCAAGTTGCCAGAGGTGCAAGTTAGCTATGGATAGATAATGTTAATATTCAAATACTCAAGGTTAGTTATGGTTGTAATAACTTTTATATCATCTCATGCTGATTTGAACATCTACAACATGTGGCTTTTAGAATATGCATTGTGCAGCTGAATCAAAATGATTTTTTCTTGCAGAATTTATATATACTGAGGAATGAAGAACAGAAACAAGTGATTGCATCTCAAATTAGCCTCCTTTTAAAGTATTTGCAGTGCCTAAAAATTTCTTGATTCTTCCAGCACTTGGAATTGCCCATTAGTACTGTAATTATCTTATTTGGGAATTTATGTAACCATAAAGTATATGATCATTAGACCTTATAAAAAAGATGAGAGATGAGATCTAGATTTAACTTAGAAGTGCCTCATGAAATTGTGTGTAACTAGACATTAGACTGCAGTTAGTGCTTATTTGTACTGGTATTTTGGTAGATCATCAGAGTAGTTGATCCAAAATCATAGAAACATTTGTTCAAAGTACTAAATCTATGTGAAGAAAAATATTATTTCAATTCAAATTTTTTTGTGTAGTGGATTCTGAGTCATAAAGTTTTGTTTCATCAGAACAACTGTGTTTCAAAAGATAGATCTGATCATACTGACCTACTTACTGTAAATGTAGGTCAAATTAAATTGCTTTCATCATAAACAGCATAGTCTACTTTCCAAGGAACAACTTGATCATGTATATGATTATTTCATCATGAGCTGTTGTTATGTTGCTCACTGAGAGTATTACAGTGTTTCTGGCATTGCTGAGAAAAAGATTTTTATTCAGGGTAACAAGATGTTAAATGTTTAAGGTATAGAGGGTTGAAAATATCATATTTAAAATATTATACAATAAGTGATTTTTAGTAATGGAGATATTTAGTTGAACAGATGATCGATACTTTATTTCCTGATCCATTAAAGGTGGATTTTTTTTTTCCTTGAAATACTGCATTTCTCTGGGCAGCAAGAAATAGTAAAACCGTCAGGCATCTAAAGTAAATGTTTCATTTTTAAACCCTTAATCTTTTGAGGGTATCTCTAGAACTCGTTTACATGCACCAGTCTACTGAGTTACCCAGCATCCTTCTTTTGGCCATGCAAATCAGCATCAAGTCCTGTACTTGTCCAAATTCACAGTATCTTCTGTACTTAAAAAGTCTTTGAAGATGAAAAAGACTATATAAATGCTATTAGAACTATTTATTGTGCCTTCAGCATACTTCTTCATTCTGAGTGCTGAAATATTATCCTTGGTCAATATATGTGGCCTAATCAATGCAGCTGAGTCAACTCTGTGCTCTGAAACCTGTAACCGAGAATAAAAACCACTTACAGATTCCAGACACCTGTTATACAAATCTAAAATTCTTCTTGGTGACAGTAAGTTGAGGTTTAATGTGTGGTAATAAAGCCTTCATGAACTTGCCCAGAGTATATATAAAGTTTATGAACAAATGTTAGCCAAGATCTGGATTTTTAGCTGATTTTCTCTTTCTTTTATGTGGTTATTAAATGTAATACTGATAACTAATGTTACATTCTCTTGCCAACATATATTATAATTTTCATGTAGGGAAGCTGGTGGGAATATAGTAATTTGTATTTTTGGCTGTCTAATTTATTGTATATATTATTTTAATCACTATCTTAACAAATCAACTCGACGGCACTTGGCTTTGGCTAACAAATCTGTACTAGTGTATTTCTCATTTTCTGGAACAAGCTGAGAAAGATATATACATTCTTCCTGCATAGAGCATGTTATGGGTTCCATGCTTCATGGTCTTATAAAAAATAGTTAATACAGTTTAGTTGCAGTGTTAGAATTTATTAGTGAGATGGCCTATAACTTATGAAGCAGCAAACTTGATGTAGGGGAGAATTTTTGCTTATTCCATTGGAATTTGACAAGAATTGATGGAAGGTTGCAAGAATTTCTGTGGAATACAAGTGATGAATAGAGAAATGATTTGGAGGAGAAGCAAATAGAAAGATGCATGTCTTTAAAAATATTGAGGTTTCGGTGACAAGTGAGATTACATCCATTGCTGAGGAAAAAAATAAAAGAAGCTGCATGAATGAATATCAATAAGATATTAATGTACTATATGTAAATTGCCACAGTGTTTGTAAATGTATGCCTAAAATATCATTTCATAGGTGCATTTAGCAATTCAATAATAGAGATGTTTCTGTAAACATTGCCCCAATTTCATATTATGTTGCAAAGACACTACAAAGTAATAAACACAACAAATACGGTGGAAATAAGAATATATATCTATGTGGTAGCCTAAATTCTAGACCTCCCAAAGATGTCCGCATACTAACCAATGAGCTCCGTGACTATGTTTGTTACCTTGCATAATGAAAGGACGTTTGTGAATGTTACTAAATTAAGGAATTTAAGATTGGAAGATTATCCTTTGTCATTAAGATGGGCCTAGTGTAATCGTAAGGGTCCTTATAATAGGGAAGGAGTAGAGTTAAAGAAAAAGGAGATGTAGTAATGGAAGCAGACCTTACAGTGATATACTTTGAAGAACAAGGAGAATCCATGAGCCAAAAATTTGGCCTCTGAAAGATGGGAAAGGTAAAAAATGAATTTCCCCCAAAACCTTCAAAAGTAACTTATTCTGGAAACCCTCTTGATTTCATATTTCTGAGCTATGGAATTGTAAGAGATAAACATGTACTACTTTAAGGCATTAAATTTATGATAATTTAATATAGCAGCAATAGGAGACTCAAACTAACACTGTATGATACTGTGGCAAGGCAGTGTTGAAGTGTGTATGGGTGAAACAAAGCAAGAGGTTGAACAAAGGCCAAAGTAATCTTATCACAGTGAATTTTAAAGGAATAGTCAATATATTGATATGGGTGCAGGGGGTTGTTTTACTAAATTAAAAAACATAAACAAAAACATTGCCTTCAAGTCTATTCTGGCTTATAGCCAGAATAGGGCAGAGTAGAACTGCCTCGTTGAGTTTCCAGGGAACACCTGGTAGATTCGAACTACCAGTGTTTTGGTGGCACTTAAACACTGTGCCACCAGGATTTCCTTTACTGATAGAGTTGTAATAGTTAGACTGACCTTAGAATCTTCTACTCTGTGTGTGTGTATCTATGAGGATGGCCAATTAAGTTCTCAAACTCGTCCTAGAAAAAGTACTGTGTGACTCATTGCTGAATATCACCATGGTCACCTTTGGGAAGCTATGCACCAACACTGGTGTCTAGTCCACCTTTCAAAGCAATTTTGGAACACTTTCTGAAATGGCTCTTACAGTTTTTGTCACATTATCCTTGATGTCGTGAATGTCATCCAAATGCCTTCCTTTGAATGTTTCCTTTATCTTTGGGTAAAGAAAAATGACATGGGGGCCAAATCAGGTAAATAGGGAGAATACTCTAATACAATTATTTGTTTACTGGTGAAAACTCCCTTACCAAAAGCAATACAATTAAGTTTGCAAACTTGCCACCATACCGCCATGTGCAATGGCCATCCCGGAAAGAGTTCCAAAATTGCTTTGCAGGGTGGACTAGGCGCTGGTGTCAGAGCATAGCTTCCCAAGGGGAGTACTTTGAAGGTGACCACAGTTGTATTCAGCAGTGAGGTAGGTAGCACTGAGATTAAGTTTACAGACCTGACTGTCAGACCTTGTATTGTCAGGAGGGACCACTCCCTGGAGATAGACATCACGCTTGGTATGATAAAGGGCCAGTGAAATGGGGACAACATTCAATGATATACATTGAAACAATGGCTGCAACAATGGGCTCAAACATAACAATGGTCATGAGTATGGCACTGCACTATTCAGTGTTTCACTCTGTTCTGCATATGGTTTCTGTGAGTTGGAAGCAACTCAGTGACACTTAACAACAAGAAGAACATTTCTTTCCTTCCTATTCTTCCTATGGAAGAATGCTTAAGAATACAAACTCTGAAACAAGATTGCTTAAATTTGCAAATTCTTTGTGTGACCTTGTTATTTGACAAGTTATTTAGTTATTGCTAGCCTCAAAGGAAATAATAGTTGCTATTTCTTGGGCATGTTGAGAGATTGAATCGGTTAATGTATAGAGTGTGCTTGTAATATAAATTATCTGGCAAATAATGTTCAATACAAATAATATAAAAAAGTAAGGTAATTATTAGAGTGTTGGTAGCACCAGTGATAAAGCATTAGTGAGGCTGCTAACCAAAAGGCTGCCAGTCTGAATCCACCCACTGGCCCTTGAAAACCTTAGTGGGCAGTTCTACTCTGTCCAGCAGGGTCACTGCAGGTGGGAATGGTCTCAGCAGTAATTGCTGTAACACCTTCATCCACCTATTTGTGCATTTGTTGATTCTTGTATCTAACATTTGTTAAAAAATTTTCAAAGTGAAATTTGGACCCAGTTTTATCTGACTTGTAAGAACTAAAGTGTTGCCATATTCCCCCATATAAGTTGTAACATTGGACATTATACAGCCAAGGTTATGTGCTATATTTTTTTCTTCCTATTTTGATATGTAAATGCAAACTTTATATTGAACATTATTTGCCAGATGCTTTATATTCTAAGCACTGTCTATACTTAATCTCATTCAGTCTCACACCATCCCTAGGAAATAACAACAAAAATTCAGACCTTATGCCATTGGAACTTCTGATTGTTGCCTTTAGAAACATCTTTGTTTGACTGCTTTAAGGGGAAAATGGCAGTACATGGAACTTGAACACTGACTGAGATTTCACACAACCTGAGGAACACAGAGTTGGAGTCACTAAAATCAGTGCCATGGAAAGAGATGATGATTTAAATAACTGTTAACGTTAGTTCTTCAGAACAGAATGTTGTGACTTGACTTTCTTCTCAACTTTAAAACACTGACTTAATAACTGTAATCATTAATGTTTTATCTTCTCTGGTTACAGCCCATCATATTCCTGTAGTAGTTATAGTACTTGAAGATATTGTGATGGAAGCTTAATGAAAGCAGCTTGTATTCACTGTTCTGTCTCCCTAGTTATTCTGTTACAATAAAGTTTAATTTTTTGTTTCTACTGGCACAACTTCAGATTTTAATGTATCTTAGCATATGGCATCTGAGAGAATGTATCTAGGCATAGAAGATGTGATGGCCTTGATTTTAATGGCATGCTAGAAACTTCCCTGTTATTTAAAGAATCTAAAGGTAAATGATATCTTTAGTATAAGCTTATCAGTTTCCTATGTAACTCCAAGACCTGCCAGTTAAATTGGCAAATTCATCCTAGAAAAAGTGCTACATATCTCACTACTGAACATCGCTACAGTTGCCTCCAAAGTACTCCCATTGGGAAGCTATACACTGGCATCAGGACCTAGTCCACCCTTCCAAACAGTTTTAGAACTCTTCTGGAATGTCTATCAGAGCTGTCATCATATTACCCTTGATATCCTGAATGTCATCCAGATGTCTTCCTTTCAATATTTCCTTTATCTTCCAGTAAAGAAAAAAGTCACTGGGGGCCAGACCAGGTGAGTAGGGAGGGTGTTCCAATACAGTTACTTGTTTATTGGTTAAAAACTCCCTAACAGAGAGCTATACAATTAAGTTTGCAAACTTGCCACCTTGCCTCTGTGCACAGTGGCCATTCCAGAAAGTGTTCCAAAATTGCTTTGAAGGGTGAACTGGGTGTTGGTGTTGGTGCATAGTTTCCCAAGGGGAGTACTTTGAAGGTTACCATAATGATACTTAGCCATGAGGTATGTAGCACTTAGAAGATTAAGTTCACAGACTTGTCAGACCTCGTATATAAGGATGAGACCAATGAAAAGTGAGAAAAGCTATAATAGGCTATCTTTCCTTAAGATGTATTTATTATATTGATAAGTATACTAATTCAGAAAAGTTTAGGTTGCTGAAAATCTTGAAGTAATTAATAAAGATATTGAAACCTTTTTATTTATTTTGTAGTGTTTGTCACTGACATTGGCTGATTCTGTATTTAACAAGGCCTTAAGGAGAGATTATTTTTTCTTGTAAAAAATAACATGAATTATTGTACTGTATTTTTGACCTAATTACTGTTTATCCATTGTTAAAGCTAACAGTCGCACCCATAACTGAGGTTATATATTGAAAGTATATATGGGATTATGTTCTCTAAAATAATGTAACAAATATATATTATGTTGATTGAATTTTTCCAGATGGGCTCATTATTTGCTAGTTATAATCTTGTTTTTAAGAGTCTTGTAAAAATTGACAAAAGTCTGATGGTTTGGCTGGCTGTCTTTTATGAAATACGTATGATGGTTATTATGGCAAAATAATTGCGGACACTAAGGCTACTGTGGGCATTAAAGTATCTTCTAATAAATAAAAAACCATTGCCATAGAGCTGATTCTGAGCCTATAGAACAGGATAGAACTGCCTCATAGTGTTTCCAGGGAGCAGCAGATAGATTTGAACTGCCAGTCTTTTAGTTAGCATACCAGTACTTAAATACTTACCACCAGGGCTAGTGATAAATGGAGAAAAAAAAATTGTATGGTAATTTATTTAATATAGTATTAATATTGTTAGTCAGAAAGAAGTGTTGTGCCATTTTATATATCTTATTACATTTAATATTTGTTTTTCTTTTGTAATTTGCATGGTTGTTTTAAAGAGTAGTAGGCATAGTAACCAGTGGTACAGTTCTCTATTTTTAATTACAGTCTTCTTTTAAAATTGACATCATTTTGAATAGGACTTCAAACCATTATTTGAAGCTTAGGCTTAATACTATTAAGTCTGATCATGTCAATGTTTCTTTCTTTGAGATTAATTTACTCTATTTTCCTACTGAAAATGGTTAATTTTCAATATTATGTGATTTTCAAGTCTGATAAAACCAAATTACTAGTGGAACATTTCAGTTCATAGGTTCTTTTTATTTAAAGGATATCGTCTCTAAAACGACTGACGTTTAAAGCTGGTTTTTGTGGAGTAATCTTTCCAAAACTTCACTGAGATCATATATCAAGAGATGCAGTTGCTGGCTTTTAAGATTGCATGATTGTAGGTTTTGTCTGAATGAGCAGATTGAATTTTTATTTTAGAACGGAACCTCTAAAATATACTTTCTTTCTTTAGAAGAGTCCATGAGTAGCAGGTGTGTTGAGAATTCACTGTGGCTATTTTTCCTTGGTTCAGTGGTATCAAATGACAGCATTTTGTATATAGATAGATAGATAGATAAAAATAAATTTGTAATACATAGTATATTCACCACTGTGAGAAAATATAAAATGTCTGCCTTATTTTTCCTGTTTAACAATTTGAGATATTTGTAAGCTAGATCCACAACTGCAGTAGTCATTTATTTTGATGGAATTACTCATTTTCTTGCATGCAAATAATAGATATGTGTTCTAAAACAAGTATAGCAGAGTAGTCATTATGTATTTGACAAAGGATCAGCAAAAACAAGAAAAAATATCAATGACAGAGCAAGGCAAGTTCTGTTCTGTTATATATGAGGATAGCACGTAATAACTACAGCAATCACTAAGTAGTTTCAGTAAAACAGCAGTAACACATACGCATGTCTCTGTCTCTGTTTTATCCTTCTCTGTCTCTGTCTGTCCTTTTCTAGATGAATTTTAGGGGTATGGAGGTAGAGATACATAGTCAAAACTGTGAGACCTGTAACTTGATAACTTGTAACTTGTTTTTGGCTCTCAAGTTTTCTGACTTTGAGAAGGTGTGATCTTAACGCTTTTGTATTGCACCATTTAGTTCAAAATATTTGAGTTTTCCTTCTCTGACAGGTTTCTGCCTCACACAGGTTTTAGTTTTCCTAGTGTTCACTATAAATGAGGATGTATCTACACTCACATTAAACTACCAAATACACAATTACATATGCACAGACATGAATACATTTGTTCAAACCTTGGCTAGTTCTTAAAATATTATTTTCTGCAGATTATATTTCATAACAGCAGCAGCAATGTCATTAGCTATAACTGATATAGTGCCTGCTGTTTCAGTCACTGTTCTGAGTGCATATCTTAAATCATTTGTTCTAAAAGAAATCTGATTGTATTTTGGTATATTTAGGAGAGTTCAAACTCTGGGTGGGATTTCTGTGCCTAATGACAAAAGTAGAAATAATATAAACCATGGGGAAACTACTGTTTAATGGCTACTGCCAATGCAAAAGCAGAATCAAGCAAACATTTTAAAATAGCTTCAAACTAAAAACAGAAAAAAATAATTATAAGGTATTCCAGAATCAATTGAGCTCAAAAAGTAACTGTTTTATAAAATATAAACATCTTTCTTAGATAAATGGAAAAACCTCCCCTGCTCATGGATAGGAAGACTTAATGTTGTGAAAATGTCTATTTTACCCAAAGCAATCTATTTATATAATGCAATCCCAATACAAGTTCCAGCAACATTTTTTAATGAGATGGAGAAACAAATCACCAATTTTGTTTGGAAAGGGAAGAAGCCCCTGTTAAGCAAGGTACTACTGAAAAAGAAGAACACACTGGGAGGCCTCTCATTACCTGACTTTAGAACATATTACACTACCACAGTGGTCAAAACAGCCTGATACTGGTATAAGAACAGACAGATCGATCAGTGGAACAGAACTGAGACCCCAGAGATGACACCATCTGCCTATAAACAATTGATATTCGACAAAGGCCCTAAAACATTAAACTGGGGTAAAAACAGTCTCTTCAACAAATGGTACTGCCAAAATTGGATATCCATCTGCAAGAAACTGAAACAAGATCCATATCTTACACCTTATACAAAAACCAACTCCAACTGGATAAAAGACCTAAATATCAAACCTAAAACGATAAAGCTCATCCAAGAAAAGGTAGGAACAACAATGGAAGTTTTAATACACAATGTGGGCAGACTGCAAAATCTGTCAAACAAACCTCAATCAACAGAAGAGAAAATAGATAAATGGGAACTATTAAGAATCAGACACTTTTGCTCATCTGAAGACTTTATTAATAGAATTAAAAGAACACCTACAGAATGGGAAAAAATATTTGGCAACTCTATGTCAGACCGACGCCTGATCTCCATAATCTATAAGATACTACAAAATATCAACAAGAAGAAGACAAATCATCCAATTAAGTGATGGGCAAAGGAGATGGACAGACATTTCACTAAAAAAGAGATCCAGGCAGCCAAAAAACACATGCGGACATGTTCACAATCTTTAGTTATTAAAGAAATTCAAATCAAGATGACAGTGAGATACCATCTCACCCCAACAAGATCCAAAAAATGCAAAACAACAAATGCTGGAGAGGCTGTGGAGAAAGTGGAACCCTCCTACACTGTTGGTGGGATTGCAAAATGGTCCAACCTCTTTGGAAAGCAAAATGGTGCTTCCTTAAAAAAATGGATATTGATATACCATTTGACCCAGTAATTCCACTACTTGGAATATATCCTACAGAATCAAGGCCTTTCACACCAACGGACACGTGCAACAAAATGTTTATCGCAGCACAATCCATGATAGCAAAAATATGGAATCAACCCAGATGCCCAACAACAGAAGAATGGATAGGTAAACTATGGTATATATACTCAATGGAGCACTATGCAATGATAAAGAACAACGATGACTCCAGGAAACATCTCATGACCTGGTTTGAACTGGAAGACATTATGTTGAGTGAAAGCAGTCAGTGACAAAAGGACAAATATTGTATGAGACCTCTACGATAAGATCTCAAAAACAGACTTGTGCATAGAAGAAAAGACTCTTTGACAGCTGCAAGGGAGGGGAAGGAGTGAGGGAGGGGGGAAGGGTTTAGATTAGACAGTTGCTAGGTATCTGGTTGGGTGAAATCGGTGACAGCACACATTAGAAACAAGAACAATATTAAGTGGACTTAAACATAACATGAGTACTCCTTCCATCTTAACCCCATATTGCAAGGATAGAGTAGCTGGGGCGGGGGGCGGGGGGCAGGGGACCATGCTCTTAGGCGAAAGCGAGGCCAATTGGCACAACTAGCATTTTGCTAAGAGGGCTCTCTGCACCCCACGTTGGTGAGTGGTGTCTGGGGTCTTAAAAGCTGCCAAGCTGCCATCCGAGGGCACAGCAAATGGTCCCAACTCAGCAGGAACGGATGCTCACCGAGGACCAAAATGACATGGGGGAAAGACAACCCAGAAGACAAAGAGACCCACAAGAGTGGGTGCCTACATCAACTTGGGACTGGAAGAACCGGATGGTGCCTGGCCACCACCAGTGATAGCCATGATGGAGCTATAGAATAAAATGGAGTGCACCCTGAGATCCCCACTAAAAGACCTCAATTGATGGTTCAGTAGTTTCAGGGTTCCCCTGGGAGCATGGTCCCTCACCTTGATGCTGCCCTTGACCATAAATCATAATGAAGGTCCACGCTTCGGACAGGAATGTATTGGACTTGGCGATGCAGAGTGACCATATATTGGATGCACTTTATGGTTCTATACATCTATAGGATGTCATCCTGCTGACCTCTGGCTGGAGGAAGGAGAGTGGGTGAAGAGGAGGGAAAAAAGAGACTGTTGGGTGAATGAGACGTGTATGGAGCAGAGAGGAATAGTGTGCTGTCACTGGGCAGGGAGAGCAGTGGAAGCTGCATATAGGTGGGTATGTAAATTTATACAGGAATGTACATTCTCACTCAGTTATATTAAATTAAAAATTAAAAAAATAAAAAATATATATAAACATCTTTATTTACATGTGAAGTTCTTTCTTTTCCATTTTTTTGGCTTCCTGCTCTTTTTTATTGTGATTAAGTGAAAGTATGCAATCCAAATTAAATTTGCATGCCAGCATATCTGTAGCTCCTACTGTTCTCCTTACCCAGTGACGGCACACTCCTCCTTTTCATTCTAGATATATTGTATCCTCTTAAAGTCTCCTGTCCCCTCATCTCCACCCTTTCCTCTCCCTTCTAGGAAGAGGCCAGTAGGACAGCATCCTATAAATGCTTAGAACCGTAAAGTACACACACCATATGATCACATTGTGTCCCCGAGTTCAGCACATTCCTGCCTGAAGAGTTGGCTCAGTAATGTTTTCTGGTCAGGGACAGCAGGAAGTCTAGGGGTCATGCTCCCAAGTGAACCCAAAGCTTCCAGACCATCAGTTGTGGTCTTTTAGTGGAGTTCTTAGGGTACCTACCTCTTTTTCTCATTTTGCCTCCAGGACTGAACATTGTGAACCCCATCATAGATGTCTTCGGTGGTAGCTGGGCACCATCTGGTTCTTCTGGTCACGTGTTGATACAGTCACCTATTCACATGGGTCCTTCTGTTTCCTAGGCTCTTTTTTCTTTGTGTCTTTGTTGTTCTTGGTGATTATCTGTTCTGGCTGAATTAGTACCATTTGGTGTACTACAGATGACAGGTTGCTAGCTTTTAAGATCCCAGATGCCGTTCAACAATATGGGGTGCAGAAGATTCTCTTAGCAATAGTCTAGTTATGTCAATTGGCCTTGATGTCCCCTGAGAGCATAGTTCCCAGCCCCCACCCCTGCTACTCTATCCTTGTAATATTGGGTTAAGATTAGAAGGGTTTTCAGTTTATGTTGAAGTCCAGTTAAGTTTCTACTCTGTGCTGCCACTGCTTTCACCCAACCAGATTTCTACCAACTATATAATCTATGGCCAGCCTTGTCCCTCCCTCCCCAACCTTTCAGCATCAAAGAATTGTTTCTTTTGTACATGAGTCTTTTTAAGTCCTTATAGTAGGGGTTTCGTACAATATTTATCCTTTTACTGCTGACTGATTTCACTCGGCATAATGTCTTCCAATTGAAACCAGGTTATGAGATGCTTGCTAATGTTGTCGTTGTTCTTTATCATTGCATAGTGTTCCATAGAGTATGTGTACTATAGTTTGTTTATCCATTCATCTGTTATTGAGTATCTGGGTTTATTCCATCTTTTTTGCCGTTGTGGACTGTGCTGAAATAAACGTTCATGTGTGTGTATCTTCTCATCTGACTGCCTTTGATTCTGTAGCATATATTCCAAGCAGTGGTATTACTGGATCAAATAATATATTCATTTCCAGCTTTTTTTTTTGTTAAAAAATGTAGTTTATTGTGCTTCAAGGAAGTTTACAATACAAAACAATTTGCCATATAAAACCTGAAGCACACACTGCTACGCAAATGTAATTGCTCTCCTCACCACCTCACCCTGTGACAACACACTCCTCCTTTTCACCGTGTATTTCTTGTATCCATTCTATCAACTCCTATTCCCCTCCACCCTCTCTGCTTGCCTCTAGAGAGGAGCTGCTCAGACAACCTTGTGTACATGTGGACTGACAATTAAGTTGATGAACTCATCCTAGAAAAAGTGCTATATGCCTGATTACTGAATATCACCATGGTCACCTTTGAAGTACTCCCCTGGGAATCTGCACCAATGCCAATGCCCAGTCCACCCTTCAAAGCAGTCCTGGAACTCTGTTTTCTGGAATGGCCATCAGAGCTGTTATGTTACCCTTGATGTCCCTAATGTCATCAAAATGTTTTCCTTTCACATTTCCAGCTTTTTAAGGAAGCACCAGATTGCTTTCCAAAGAGGTGGTATCATTTTCCAGTCCCACCAGTAGTGTAGGAGAATTCCAGTCTCTCCATAGCCTTTCCAGCATTTGTTGTTTCATGTTTTCTGGATCAGGGCCAACCTCACTGGGATGAGATGGTATCTCATTGTAGTATTGATTTGGATTTCTCTAATAGCTAATGATCGTGAGTATTTTGTCATGTGTCTTTTGACTGCCTGTATGTCCTGTTTAGTGAAGTATCTGCCTGTCTCCTTTGCCCATTACTTAATCAGGTTATCTACCTTTTACTTGTTGATATTTTGCAGTACCTTGTAGATTATGGAGATCAGACATAAGTCTGACAAGTAGTGGTGCCTCTGTTTCACTCTTCCTACTTGTTCAAGTTGTAAGGTTAATTCTTTGGTTTTTCTTCTTTCTTCCTTCTGAATGCATGCATTTATAGACATAAACTGACCTGTGAGCACTGCTTTGACTGTATTCTATAAGTTCTGGGAGGATGTGTTTTCATTCTCATTTGAATCCATAATTTCTTTATTTCTTCGTTGATTTCTTCTATAACCTATAGCTTTTTGAACAAGGTTTTCAGGGTCCATGAGTTCAAATTTCTCTCTGTATTATTCTGCTATTGATTTCAACTTTTACAGCTTTATGATCCAAGAAGATGCTTTACAGTAATTCAATAGTTTGGATTTTGTTGAGACTTACTGTGTGTCCTAATACATGGTCTGTTCTGGAAAATGTTTCATGTGCTTTGGACAAAAAAGTGTAATTATCTGTTGATGGATAAAAAGTTCTGTATATGTCAAAGAGGCTAAGTTGGTTAATTGTTGCAATGATATCTTCTGTGTCTTTTCTGAGCTTTTTTCTAAAAGATCTTCCCATTACTGAAAGTGGAGTGTTACTGTGATCTATCTCATTTTTCAATGTAGTCAGTATTTGTTGGATAGATTTAGATGCTCTGGTATTGAGTGTGTAAATATTTAATATTGTTAAGTCCTGCTTGTATATTGAAACTTTCAGCAGTAATTAGTGGCCATCCTTGTCCACTGTGATGGATTTTACATTAAAACCTAGTTTATCTGAGATTACTATTGCTACACCTGCTCTTCTTTGTGTGTTGTTAGCTTGATGTGTATTATTCCATCCTTTAATTTTCAGTTCATATCTTTGAGTCTAAGTTGTGTTTCTTGTAAGCAACATATGGATAAGTTGTGTCTTTTGATCCATGACATCACTTATTGTCCCTTTATTGGAGTGTTCAATCTGTTTACATTCAGTGTATTTATTGATAGGTATGTGTTTAGTGTTGTCATTTTGATGTGTTTGTTTTTTGTGTTGTTGTTGCCTATGTTTTCCTTAATATTCTGTTCTGGTTCATTGTTCTTTATGGGTTGACTTTTCATCTTTTTCAGTGTTGGTTTTGTGTTTGTTGAGATTCCTGTACTACATTTCTCATTTTGACATGTTACATTGTTATGGTGCTTTGCAGCTACCCTTAAGATTCCTCTTAATATTCTAAGCTTAAACCCAGCTTAAACTTCTGGATATCTTTTTAACTTCCTCTCTGTCTGAAAGGACTATAATGACTGTAGAACATCCTTATTTTCATGTGATAGTGTCATAGTTTTCATGATGTGATCACTGGTTCCCTTCTTTTAATACTGTAGCTTTGGTTGAGTTTTGTGACTTGCCTAACAGTAGGATTCTGGATGCTGTGTCCTTCATTGCCTCCTTAAATAAACATGTAATGGTTTATTTTTCTTGGTAAAGAGCTTCTTTCAGTATTTCTTGTAGTTTTAATTTGGTTTCTACAAAGTCTCTAAACTTCAGTTTATCTGAGAATGTCTTAGTTTCATCTACATATTTGAGAGACAATTTTGCAGGATATATAATTCTTGGTTGGAAGTTTTCTCCTTCATAGCTCTGAATGTGTTATCTCATTGCCTCCGTGCCAAAATTGTTTCTGCCAAGAATTCAGACGAAAGCCTACGAGGCTTCCCTCTGAATGCTAGCTTTGCTTTGAGCCTCACTGCCTTAAAGAGAATCTGTTTATGTTTTGTTTTATTTAGCTTGATTATAATATGTCTTAGCGTCTACTTTTTTGTGGTGTTCGATACTCTTGTTGAAAGTCTATGTTTCTCTTTCATAATTTCAGGGCAGTTTTCATTCAACAACTCAACAACAAGACTCTGTGTTTTCAGGTATCCCTCCCTGTTTAGGAACTCTGATTAACTGTAGATTATTCCTCTTAATAGATGCCCACATTTTTCTTAATACTTCTCTATTTTTCTCATTTCTTTTCTCTGATTTCTCCTCATAAATGGTGTCATTTTTCTGGTTTCAGTTGCTCAGTCTTCAAGGGCACTAAATCTAGCTTCCATTTCCTTACTTCTCCTCTTTTGGTTTTGTATTGAATTGCCTAATTCTGTAATTTTGTTATGGATCTGCTGGATTTCAGATTATTGGTGTTCCATCAGTTCAAACAGTTTGCTTAATTTTTCATTTTGCTCTGCTGCATTTTATGTAATCTGTAGGAGGGCTTCATATATAATTCTTTTGTACTTGATCTCTGATAGTTTCACAAAGGCTGCTTCATCCAGGAAGTTTTTTGATTCTTTATTTGGGAGTTTTCCAGAGCCATAGTGGACTGTTTCTTTAAATGGCTGGCAAATATTTATTGCCTTCACACCATTTGGAGGCTGTTCAGTTTCTCTGGTGTTAGCTCAATAGGAGCTAAGTTGTAATTCTGAGAAGGGAATTGGTAGCCACCTGTCTCTGTGTTCTCTAGTGACTGGCCCCAGTGGACTCTCTGGGTGGCAGATGACACCCTCCTTATGGATTCAGTGGGGGGCTATCAGGCAACCCTTTGATGTGGGTCAAGGAAGGCTGGAAGAGATGCCACTAGGCTGCTCAGTGGATTTTCCTCTAGATGGTCTTATTTTCAAAAGCTAGGAGCTGTCCAGCAGCTGCCAGTCAGGCCATCAGGTGTGGCAGGTCCTGCCTCCAGCTAACAATGGAAACACCTCTTCAGCCATACCCTGATGCTATGACATAGTTCAAAGAAGGTAGGTATTCCAGCCTTAATGTTATCCTTAACGTGGCCCCACCTGTAAGGTAACACAGTCTTTCTGCTGGAAAAGCACATTCTGGTCTGGCACTGCTTTTAAGCTTGGGGATTAACCCCTGCTGAATCCTCCAGTTGGGCAACTCCACCTTACAGCTAACCAACATGGCTTCTCAGCTGAGTTCCACTTCCCACTGTGAAACAGCAGAATCTATGGAGCAGCTCAGAAAGGAGAGGGTGGAAGTGCGGTGGTGCCCTCAGTCAGCAGCTGGGCTCTCAGAATGTGGCTATCCCATGCACTGTCTCTCTGCTGCACTATATGGTGTTCACTTTAGCAGTGCAGTTCAGCATATTTGCTGGCTCATGTCCATCTTACACCTCCCGGATAACAAAAACGTGTCAGTGCGTGCCATCAACCCAAGCAGTGGGATAGCTTAGGAGCAGGGATCAGCAGGCACTGCCTTGTGTTAGAGAGAGGTAGTTTCCCATTTAGTGGTGTATAGTCCAATCTGACAATGGTATGCCATATCCTTGGACTCCCTGGATGTCCAGAATGCACCATTCAGTTATTGGTGCAGGCCTTAGTTCTCAGAAGGAATTACAGAGATGTGTGTCTAGTGTGCCATCTTGGCCTCTCCCCTGAATTTGTTTCTAGGGTCAGTTTATTGTATTTGAGTGAGTCATCTTTACTCAAAGCATAGATGGATGTTTTGAGGGGAACCAATTAGCCCCTTATTCCTGTCTCATATTTGTCTCCAAGCATATTACTGTATAAATAAAATAGGAGACCAATACTGTTTTATTTTTTCATTTTAAACTTTTGTATGTGCTTGCTTTAAAATAATATAAAGAACCAAAATTGATGAGATAGTTTAAAATCAGAATGTAGTTTAGATGATTATATTTTCTTGAACAAATATGAATGCTATAAAAATAATGGGCTAAAAAATTAAATTTAAAAAAGTGCTTTGTGCCACACCAAATAAACTGAAAGTTTAATTATAATGAGAATTCTTTAAAACACATAATTTGAAATATTTGCTCAAGGTGTGAGGCTATGCTGATAGTTTTATCACAGTGAATGACTTTGATATTTTACTGTTCTAAACTACTAAATATTGGTGACGTTCTTTTCTCTTATTTTATCATTATGTTATTTCTCATTCATTTATTTAAAACATTCTCACATAATTTCATCAAAATTGATTTCAAGTTAAGAATTTTTTTATAGCTTGCTGTACATTTAAATCTTTTATTCATGTCATACCCTCAAAGTATAGAAGAACCAAAGGCAAGAGTTCCAAGTCTATGGGAAGAGAAAACAGTCATTCATTTAATGATTTATTTCAGTCTACCCAAGCAATAAAGAAATATTAAGCCAAATAGGATCATTATTAAAACAATGAAAATATTAGGTTAGAGCTGACCTATAAAAAATAATTTCGAACAGATCTATTTTTCCCAAACTTAACAGATTTAATAGTATGCTTAAAAAAAAAAAAAAAAAAAAAAAAAAAAACACTTTTCTAGCTAATCTATATATTTTAGATAGTTTGGAGGAGCTTTGAACATATTTTTTGTTTCTGGTTGAGATATGGAGAAGTGTCATTAATTTGATTGGCTGCATAAGCAGGTTTACAGATACATTTGGAAAATGTTTCTATGTATATTAACTGTGCTAATTTAAATGCTATATTATCTTCATAGCATAGTGCTTCATAGCATCTTCATAGTGGTTAAGTGCTATGCTTGCATACCAAAAGATCAGCAGTCCAAATTCACCCAGTGCTCCTTGGAAACTCTATGGGGGGTACTACTCTGACCTGAGTCACAATTAACTTGAGCCAGGCCAAACTTGAAGGCAATGGCTTTTTTCTTGTTTTTTTTTTTTTTTTTTTTTTGGCTTTAAATCATCTTAGGAAAAAAGCTAATTAAATGGGTTGCATTTAAATTTCGCATTTTTTTTCATAGTACAATTTGTCTGGAATTTCTGTGTTGCATCTTTGTTAGTGGCCTACTAATCTACCATACAGTAGAATATAACAACTAAAAGAATTTGGCTTCCACTTTTGTGTTTACTCTTTGCTCTACAGTGTCTCTCAGTTGCCTGATACGCTTCAGCAGCATTGCTAAGGTTTTTATTTTTAACTCCCCATCGTATTCAGTCCAGAATTGAGTCAGTAACACCTATGTTGTGCAGTGCCAAGACCAACAGGCAAGTGTGTTAATGTGAAAATGTGTGAATGGTGTCAGGCTGAGTACCTAGAAACTACAGTGAGGGATTGCTAACCTGATGCTGTGTTAATCATAACAAATTTCCTTCTTAATTCCTGTGGTATCTGTCCCTTCATCGTAGATCTTTATTGCTTACAGTTATGTTTTGGTTCTCCTTAGACAAGGAACTTAAGATTTAATTATGAAAAAGACAGTAAAAGTTGTTGCTACCACAGAAGTTGTAGTTCTGTGATAAAAAGGGTACAAGGTAAGTAGAGATATAAACATATAATTTCACATAATGCTATTATGTAAAAAAAATTTTAAAAAATAGAGAAGGGTAGATTGGTGAGCTCTGGTGGCACAATGGTTAAGAGCTCAGTTGCTAACCAGTAGACCTGCTGTTCACATCCACCAACCAGTCCTTGGAAACCCTGTGGGTAGCTCTGTTCTGCCTGAGAGGATTGCTGTCACTTGGCATCAAGTTGCTGACAATGAGTTTGGTTTGCTTTTGTTTTTATTTTCTTTCTTTCTTTTTTTTTTTTTTTTTTTTTTTACCCAGCTTGGTAAGGGAAGGTCTTTCTGAAAATGTGTTGTTTTCCACAGACCTTTATAAACTAAAGAACAATTTATGTGACTATCGGGAGGAGGGTCATTCTAAGCAGAAAGAACTGCAAATGCAAGTGTCTTGAGGCAGGGCAGTCTCCGGATGTTCTAAGAACAAAAGGAAGGTCCTCCTGGCTAAAAGGGAACAAATGACACTAGAGGAGATGAGGTGAGACAATTAGGCAGAAGTTAAATCATGTGGATTTCAGGCCATGAGGCAACCAAATTACAATGTTAATACAATGGCTGTTCCTTAGAAAGAAATAAATAATTGACAGCATAGGAAATTTATAAGAAGCATTCCAGTTAAGAGTGAGACCATACTATCTTGGACAAGGGTGTGAGTAGAGGAATTATAGGAAGTTTTTATGTAAACACACATGCACACATACATTCAGCAGCATTTTGTATATAATGTATATTCAATAAGCTTGCCATGAAGAGCAAAATTTAAGACACTTTAGTATGTTTATGCTTGTGAACTTTATCACTTACAAGATAGTGAGCATACTCATCACTCAAATAAGTTTCCTCCTGTCCCTTAGTAATTCACCTAAAAAAGACTACATCATGTATGGTATAATATAGGACCCTAGAAAATTCAAAGAAATCAGTACTAACAGTGAAGTAGATCTTAAATTGATTCACCTTTTCCTTTAACAAAGTTTTTGCAGCATTTGGCATTGTGCGCAATTGTTAATAAGGATTCGGCAGTTGATAGTGAACACAATACAAGTTTTCCAATTTTATGGAGATTATAGTCTGGTTGGAATAAACCAAATTAAATATTAATGTACAAACAAACCAGCTTATCAGAAAGTTCAGGAAAATATCAAAGCTCATAACAGGAAATAATCTCCAAGTGGAAAAAGTTAAACATGGTAACAAAGATCAGATCACAGGCAATGACACTGAGCAAAAGACTGAAGATAGCAGCTCACAGAAGGTCAGTGCTGCTCCATCTAATGCAGCCACCAGTCTCAAGTTTACGAATTCATATAATTTTGTTAAAATATTAATTCCAGTGTGCTTTTCTTCCTATATATTTTAAATTTCCCTGATAAAATGACTCAACTAAAACACGTACTGAAAACACAGAATTATTGGCCCTGAGTGAGTCAGAGTTTTTTAAAGACTGCTATTATGTGTTCTTAGGAAACATCAGCCCAGTATTTATAAAATTACAGATTACTAGAGCACATAAGTGTGACTAATTATGCATAGCAAAGAGAAATGTTGGCTTTCACCTGACAAATAGTGATAGATATTGTAGGCAAATTTTGAGAGACAGAAATCAAAAAAGATGCATGTAAATAATGAATTTTAAAAAATCTTATGTGTAAATGAATCAATGCATGTGACTTGTGTGACAATACTTCTGTAGTACATAAAAGGAAATGCCTTTGAGGAAATTTTAATGCATTCATGGAGTGCCACAGATTAAAAGAATTTTAAAATTTGTGATATACTTTCTTGAAAGTATCAAGACACAAAATATAGATCAATGTGTCAATTGCATAAAGATACACTGACTCACTTTTTAAATACAAATAACAAATGCTTGATTCTATCTGTAACTTATTTCTGGCTTCAGAACAGCATTGGGTACAGAGTCTGATGAATGGTGATTTCTCGTTCTGCTTGGCTGTAATTAAGATTTGTGTTCTTTTCATATTCACTTCCTTTTAAAGAATAAGATAGACATGATCTTACACTAAGTGAACTCAGTTTGTCACTTAATTAACGTTTAAAAGTTCAGTGCATTTAGTCCATTTAAAAATTCCACAATGACCAAGGAAATTCACCTACAACTGTTTCTTAAGCAGAGATGCAAAATCCAGTAAACACAGAAAACAAAGCATCTCATCTGGTTAAATACTTGGCATTTTGATATTATCCATCATTTGTAATAGAGCTAAGTTTAGAGAAAAAGCCATCAATAGTTTGACTAATGATGGATGAATTAATGAAGGAATTATACAGAAGCATTGTAATATTAATAGAATTAGCTGGTAATATTAAAATATTCAATTTTCTTAATTTCTAAAATTATATAGTTATTTTATCATAAATATTTACTTTGTACTCATCCTTTGACACTGTATATACAGAATCATGTTTCAGTGTTACAAAAAGATGATGAGTTTGTTACTAATTCTACTTTGAATATAAAAATGCACATTCAGAGAGGTTCAGTAAGTTAGAGTTACACAGCTAAAAAGTGACTAGCTGTCTAAGGATTTGAAGTCAACTTTGTCTTATTTAAAGCTATCTATGCCTGATAATCCTTCCTATCTTTTGCAACTATGCATTATACTAATTTTTTTGGATTTTTTAGCTAATGGCAGGTTTTGTATATCGTTGCTTGTGCCATTGAGATGTTAGCGATTTCTGTCTTGTATCATTATGTAAACGTCAAATAGACATGGGTTAACAATTATGAAACCAGAACACGCTGGTTGGTTAGTGGTTAAGAACTATGGCTGCTAACCAAAATGTTAGCATTTCAAATCCACCAGGTACTCCTTGGAAACCCTACGGGACAGTTCTACTCTGTCCTATAGAGCTGCTGTGAATGGGAGTCAGTTTGACAGCATGTGTGTGTGTCTTTGTGTATTTGTACCTATGAGTTAAAATTGACTCAACCACAGTGCATTTCATTGTATGCATATGTGTGTGTGTGTGTATGTTCTGTTCTTCCGTCACCTGGGAGACCTAGAAATAAGAGAACCCTAGTAGCATGGACCACATCTAACACCCAGATCTCAATTTTTAACACCATTCTCCAATTAAAGGAGCTACGATTACTTAGCAAGGTGATTTTTTCAAAGACTGGGGCAAAAAACATGTAAAAAATGAGCATGTAATATTGGATTGTATAGTGTCATAAAGCTAGGAATTGCCCACTCAACACATTCTCTCACTCTCTCTCTCTCTCACACACACATGCACACACACACACAGAGTAATGGGTATATGTCAAGGAGATTTAGTATCTAGTTGAAAGGTCTTCCTTGGCCTTCTAAGACAATTTGAGCAACAAAATAAAATAATACTGGATTATAAGGCAAAGTACTTTTTTTAAAAAATCCACAAGTCCATGCTAATATAAATAAAGGATTAAGTGAATAAGTAAAGGTAGCAAATAGATTAAATCTGTCTTGCAGAATTCCAAATAATTTATGTAAATTTGGTTCTCCCTCAAAGAGGTGGGATATTACTTTCTACTTTTTTGGTGTGAGCAGCACAAAGTGACTTCCTTCCAAGGAGTATAATATGTAAAGTGTTGGGGAAGGAGGAATTGTACAGGAGAGGCACCTGAGAAGCACTACCCAAGGTAGGTAATCAGGATAGATTTCAACAGTGATAATTGATACTGATAGAATATTACCATTGATATAATATTTTGTTGATCTTCTTTCCCTAAACTCATAACGCTAGTCTAATGATGAGGAGAACATTGAGCAAATTCTTATTGACAGAAAGTCTACAACTTACCTGACCTGTACTTCTAAAAACTGTCAAGGTCATAAAAAACACAGAAGATCTGAGAAACTGTGACAGTTAATAGAAGCTTAAAGAGACATGCCAACTAACTGTAATGTGTCCTGGGTGACGTCTTACAACAGGAAGGGAATATTAGGTTAATAACTAAGGAATTCTGACTAAAGTATGAACTTTATCTATTAATAGTGTATAGATATTGGCTCATTAATTTTGACAGATGCACCACACTAGTGCAAGATGTTAAAAAGTGATATACCTCAGGTTTGCAGAATATTGGAACTCAGTGTACTTTTTTAAAAAATATATTTTGTCCTTTAAGTAAAAGTTTTCAGTCCAAGTCAATTTGCCATATGAAACCCTGTGTGCACCTCACTCTGCCAGTCTAGCTGCTCTCGCCTCTCTGTGAGAGTATGTTCCCCTTTCTGCCTTGTGCTTCCCAGATAGTTTCAACCCACTGCTGTCCCTCTCCACCTTCTTATCTCTCCTCTGGACAGGAACTGCTCAGACAGCCTCAAGGGTATATTTAAACCAAGAAGCACATACTTTACCAGTCCATTCTTTTTCAGAAGAGTTGGCTTCAGTATTGGTTTCAGTTCTGGGCTAACAAAGAGTCTGGGGCCATGTCCTCTGGAGACTTTCCAGTCTGTTGAACCATCAGGTCTGGAGTCACAGTATTTATTAGACTACTGGTTCCACACACCCGTTTTTCTCCTTCTGTGTCAGGGACTCTGTGTTGTGTATCTGGTCAGGGCAAACATTGATTGTGTGCAGCCACTGTTGTTCTTCTGACCTCTTGCTGATGTTGTCTTCAAATCATAGGGTGCCATTTGTCTCCTGGGCTCATGTTTTCCTCATGTCTTTGATGTCCTTTGTTTTCTTCTGTTTCAGGTGGATTGGAAGCAATTGATGGTACTTAGATGACTGTTTCTGAACTTTTTATTTTTTATTTTTATTTAACATGACTGAGTGAAAATGTATATTCACGTATAAATTCACATGCCCACCTATATGCAGCTTCCACTGCTCTCCCTGTCCAGTGACTGCACACTATTCCTCTCTGCTCCGTACATGTCTCATCGTACCAACAGCCTCTTTTCCCCTCCTCTCCGTCCACTCCCCTTCCTCCAGCCAGAGGTCAGCAAGATGATATCCTATAGATGTATAGAACCATAAAGTGCTTCCAATATATGGTCACTATGCATTGCCAAGTCCAATCCATTCCTGTCCCAAGAGTGGACCTTTGTTATAATTTATGGGAAAGGGCAGCATCAGGGCCAGGGGCCTTGCTCTCAGAGGAAACCCAAAACTGATGGACCATCAATTGAGGTCTTTTAATGGAGATCTCATGATGCACCCCTTTTTATTCTTGTGTTGCCAGTGAGACTCAACTTAGTGAGCTCCATCGTAGCTATCACTGATGGTGGCCGGGCACCATCCAGTTCTTCCAGTCCCAAGTCGATGTAGGCACCCACTCTTGTGGGTCTCTCTGTCTTCTCGGTTGTCTTTATCACATGTCACTTTGGTCCTTGGTGAGCATCCGTTCCTGGTGAGTTGGGACCATTTGCTGTGTCCTCGGATGGCAGCTTGGCAGCTTTTAAGACCTCAGACGCCACTCACCAATGTGGGGTGCAGAGAGCTCTCTTAGCAAAACGCTAGTTGTGCCAATTGGCCTAGAATTTGCCTAAGAGCATGGTCCCCTGCCCCCCACCCCAGCTACTCTGTCCTTGCAGTATTGAGTTAAGATGGAAGGAGTACTCAAGTTACGCTGAAGTCCACTTAATGATGTTCTTGTTTCTAATGTGTGCCATTACCGCTTTCTCCCAACTAGATTTCTAGTAACTATCTAAATAAGCCCCCCCCATCCACCTCCCTTCCTCCCCTCCCTTGCAGCTGTCAAAGAGTCTTTTCTTCTATACACAAGTCTGTTTTTGAGATCTTATCGTAGAGGTCTCATACAGTATTTGTCCCTTTGTCACTGACTACTTTCACTCAACATAATGTCTTCCAGTTCAAACCAGGTTAGGAGATGTTTCCTGGAATCATCGCTATTCTTTATCATTGCGTAGTGCTCCATTGAGTATATGTACCATAGTTTACCTATCCATTCTTCTATTGTTGGGCATCTGGGTTGATTCCATCTTTTTGCTATCGTGGACTGTGCTGTGGTAAACATTCTCGTGCATGTGTCCGTTGGTGTGAAAGGCCTTGATTCTGTAGGATATATTCCAGGTAGTGAAATTACTGGGTCAAATGGTATATCAATATCCATTTTTTTTAAGGAACCACCAGATTGCCTTCCAAAGAGGCTGGAACATTTTGCAGCCCCACCAACAGTGTAGGAGGGTTCCACTTTCTCCACAGCCTCTCCAGTACTTGTTGTTTTGTGTTTTCTGGATCATAGCCAATCTTGTTGAGGTGAGATGGTATCTCATTGTCGTCTTGATTTGAATTTCTTTAATAACTAAAGATCGTGAACATGTCCGCATGTATTTTTTGGCTGCCTCGATCTCGTCTTTAGTGAAGTATCTGTCCGTCTCCTTTGCCCATTGCTTAATTGGATGGTTTATCTTCTTATTGATATTTTGTAGTATCTTATAGATTGTGGAGATCAGGCCTCGGTCTGACACAGAGTTGCCAAATATTTTTTCCCATTCTGTGCGTGTTCTTATAATTCTATTAATAAAGTCTTTGGATGAGCAAAGTGTGTGATTCTTAATAGTTCCCATTTATCTATTTTCTCTTCTGTTGATTGAGGTTTGTTTGAAAGATTTTGGAGTCTGTCCTCATTGTGTATTAAAACTTCCATTGTTGTTCCTACCTTTTCTTGGATGAGTTTTATCGTTTTAGGTTTGATATTTAGGTCTTTTATCCAGTTGGAGTTGGTTTTTGTATAAGGTGTAAGATATGGATCTTGATTCAGTTTATTGCAGATGGATAACCAATTTTGCCAGCACCATTTGTTGAAGATACTGTTTTTTCCCCAGTTTAATGTCTTAGGGCCTTTGTCGAATATCAACTGTTCATAAGCAGATGGTGTCATCTCTGGGGTCTCCATTCTGTTCCATTGATCGATCTGTCTGTCCTTGTACCAGTACCAGGCTGTTTTAACCACTGTGGCTGTGTAGTATGTTCTAAGGTCGGGTAATGAGAGGCCTCCCAGTGTGTTCTTCTTCTTTAGTAGTACCTTACTTATCAGGGGCTTCTTCCCTTTCCAAACAAATTGGTGATTTGTTTCTCCATCACATTAAAAAATGATGCTGGAACTTGTATTGGGATTGCATTACATAAATAAATTACTTTGGGTAAAATAGACATTTTCACAATGTTAAGTCTTATTATCCATGAGCAGTGTAGGTTTTTTCATTTATCTAAGTCTCTCTTAGTTTCTTGTAGTAAGGGCTTGTAGTTCTCTTTGTAAAGGTCTGTTGTTTCTCTGGTTAGATTAATTCCTAGGTACTTTATCTTCTTAGGGGCTATTGTAAATGGTATTGATTTGATAATTTCCTCCTTAACAGTCTCGTTGTTGGTATAAAGGAATCCTACTGATTTACTTATGTTTATCCTGTATGCTGAGACTTTGCTGAAGTCTTCTATCAGTTTGAGTAGCTTACTTATAGATTCCTTGGGTTTCTCTGTATATACAATCATATCATCAGCGAACAGGGAGATTTTAACTTCCTCTTTGCCAACGCAGATGCCCTTTATTTCTTTGTCTTGTCTAACTTCTCTGGCTAGAACTTCTAGCTCAATGTTGAATAGGAGAGGTGACATTGGGCATCCTTGTATAGTTCCTGATCTCATGGGAAAGTCTTTTAGTCTCTCTCCATTCAGGATGATGTGGGAAATTGGCTTTGTATAAATGGCCCTTACTGTGTTGAGGAATTTGCTGTCTATGCCCATTTTGCTAAGAGTTTTTAGCATGAATGGGTGTTGGACTTTATCAAATGCCTTTTTGGCATCAATGGACAAAATCAGGTGATCCTTTTCTTTTGTGTTATTTATGTGGTTAATCACATTAATTGTTTTCCTGATGTTGAACCAGCCTTGCATCCCTGGTATGAATCCCACGTGGTCATGATGGATTATTTTCTTAATATGTTGTTATATTCTGTTGACAAGAATTTTGTTGAAGATCTTTGCATCTAGGTTAATGAGTGATATCAGTCTGTAGTTCTCTGTCTTTGTTGGATCTTTCCCTGGCTTGGGTATCAGGGTTATGCTGGCTTCATAGAATGAGTTTGGGAGTCCTCCATCCCTTTCCATACTGTGAAATAGTCTCAGTAGTATTGGGGATAACTCTTCTCTAAATGCTTGGTAGAATTCTGCTGTGAAGCCATTTGGGCCCGGACTGTTTTTGGTTGGCAGTGTTTTGATGACCTTTTCAAGCTCTTCCTGTGTGATGGGTTTATTAAGTTGTTCTGCTTCATGTTGTGGTAATTTGGGTAGGTATATGAGTCAAGGAATTGGTCCATTTCCCCTAGGTTTTCCAATTTGTTAGAGCACCGTCTTTCATAGTATTCTGTTATGATATTTTTGATTTCTGTTGCATCTGTGGTGACAACTCCCCTCTCATTTCTAATTTGGGTTATTTGTTTCCTTTCCTCCTTTTCTTTAGTAAGTTTAGCCAGTGGTTTATCAATTTTGTTGATCTTTTCGAAAAACCAGCTTTTGGTCTTTTCAATTTTTAAATTGTTTTTCTATTCTTTAATTCATTTAGCTCTGCTCTAATCTTTATGATCTCATTTCTTCTGGTGCCTGAGGGGTTCCTCTGTTGTTCTCTTTCTACTTGTTCAAGCTGTAGAGTTAGTTCCTTGATTTGGTTTCTTTCTTGCTTCCAGATGTGTGCATTTATGGAGATAAACAGACCTCTGAGCACTGCTTTGGCTGTATCCCATATGTTCTGCTAGGAAGTGTTTTCGTTCTCATTGGAATCCATGAATTTCTTTAATTCATCCTTGATTTCCTCTATAACCCATGTTTTTTTGAGAAAGATATTGTTCAGTTTCCAAGAGTTCCACTTTCTATCTATGTTTTTTCTGCTATTGATTTCAACTTTTATGGCTTTATGATCTGAGAAGATGCTTTGCAGTAATTCAATGGTATGGATTTTGTTGAGCATTGCATTATGGCCTATCATGTGGTCAATTCTAGAGAATGTTCCATGTGCACTGGAGAAGAAGGTGTAGTTGTCTGCTGATGGGTGGAAAGTTCTGTATATATCAATGAGGTTTAGTTGGTTAATTGTGTCAATGAGGTCTTCTGTATCTTTACTGAGCTTTTTCCTAGATGATCTGTCTATTAATGAGAGTGGAGTGTTAAAGTCTCCCACTATTATTGTGGAGTCATCTAACTCTCTTTTGAGCGTAATCAGTGTTTCTTCGACATATTTAGGTGCTCTGACATTAGGTGCATAAATATTTAATATAGTTAAGTCTTGCTTGTGTACTGAACCTTTCAGCAATAGTGTCCATCTTTGTCCATGATGGTGGATTTGACATTAAAATTGATTTTGTCTGAGATTAGAATTGCCACCCCTGCTCTTCTTTGTTCATTGTTAGCTTGATATATATTCTTCCATCCTTTAATTTTCAGTTTGTTCCTGTCTTTAGGTCTCAAGTGAGTTTCTTGTAGACAACATATGGATGGGTCGTGTCTTTTGATCTAAGATGACACTCGGTGTCTCTTTACTGGAGCACTCAGTCCATTCACATTCAATGTAGTTATTGATAGGTATGTGTTCACTGCTGCCATTGTGATATGTTTATTTTTATGTTGATGTTTTCTCTGTTGTTCTTGTTAGTCTGTTCTGAGACACTCTTTTTTGTGAGTTGATTTTTCACCTTTTTCAGAGCTGGTTTTATAGTTGTTGAGACTCGTGTGTTAGATTTCTTGAAATGGTATGATACATCTTTGTTGTGCTTTATAGCTGCCCCATGAACCCCCTTAATAAACTATTTATAAACCCAATTTTAATTACTACCAGTCTTGTCATCTTCCTCTCCATCTGGAAGGACTATAACTAGTGTAGTACATCCCTCTTTTTATTATGATGACACCATAGTTTTCATGATGATCACTAGATTGCTTCTTTCCATATCAAAGCTGTGATTTATTTTGGAGCCTTCCCTAAATTAGTAGAGTATTCAGTAGTGTGTCGTTCTAAAATATAAAGTTAGTGGTTTCGTTCTTCTAAGCCAAAGCCAAGAACTTCTTTCAGTATTTCTTGTAGTTTGGGTTTGGTTTTTACAAAGTCTCTGAGTTTCTGTTTATCTGGGAATGTCTTAATTTCATTTTCGTATTTGAAAGACAGTTTTGCAGGATATATAATTCTTGGTTGGAAGTTCTTCTCCTTCAAGACTTTGAATGTGTCGTGCTACTGTCTCCGTGCCAGCATGGTTTCTGCTGAGAAATCTGACGAGAGCCTACAGGGTTTCCCTCTGAATGTTAGCTTTGCCTTGAGTCTTGCTGCCTTTAAGTATTGCTGCTTATGTTTCATTTTGTTAAGCTTGATTATAATGTCTTGGAGTCTTTCTTTTGAGATCTATATTCGGTGGCGTACAATATGTATCTGAGATGTCTATATTCTCTTCCTTCATGATTTCTGGGAGGTTTTCTTTCAGCAGCTCAGCAACAATACTCTTTGTGTTCTCAGATGTCTCACCCTGTTCGAAGATTGTTCCTCTTAATAGAGTCCCACAGGCTTCTTAATGTTTCTTCATTTTTCTTGTTTCTTTTTTCTGATTTCTGCTTATAGATGCTGGTATCAGTAGCTCTGTCTTCCAACTCAGAAATTCTTTTTTCCATTTGTTCCATTCTGTTTTCTTGGCTTTGCATGAAAGTTTCTGTGTGTTTGATTTTCTTCTTGATCTGTTGGATTTCAGAGTACTGGTGTTCCATCAGATCGAACAACTTGCTTAACTTTTCATTTTGTTCTGCTGCATTTTGTATAAGGTCTAGAAGGGCTCTGTATATAATCAATTTGTATTCACTTCCTGATGCTTTCATAAAAGTTTATGCATCTGGAAAACTTCTTGGTTGCTTTGTTTGGGAGCCTTCTGAAGCCATGAGTGATTGCTTGTATGCTACAATTGTCTGTTGCTTTTTGGGTTCCATGTGAGTATATAGAGGCTAGAAGAGGTACTGTGAGGATGGATTGCTAATGTTTCTCTAGGCTGTCTTCAAATGTAAAGCAAAAGGTATCTGACCAGTTCACAAGTCAGTTAGATTTTCAGGTGTAGAGATCCCTCTTCTCATCTGACAGAGTAAGTGCCACTTTATCCAACCCCAGATGATAACAAACTAGTTCAGAATACAGCAATGCTACTGCCCTATTGGCCTCTGCTGACAGGGCCTCGCCTTAGCCAACAGTGCGTTGAGTACTAGTTTTGTGATAGAAAAGTGCTCTCCTGTGAGCAGGCTCTGGCTCACAAGCTAAGAATTATGTCCAGCTGCGGCCACCGTATCCAGGATGGTGTCCTCCACACAGGCAGCAGAAAGAGGGGCTAAAGGTGCCGAGAGATAGTGATTCCTCTGCTTCTGTTGCAGGGCCCCCAACATAGGCAGCATTGTGCAAAATCACTACTTTTCTGTCAGAGAAGCACTGTCCTGTTTGCAGGCGCTGGCTCGCAGGCTAAGAACAAGGTCCCGCTAAAATCTCGGTACCAACATGGCGTTCCGCACCCTGACCGCGGAGCTCCGCACAAACCCCACTGAGGCAGCTACAATACAAAAGGCTCAAAGTGTCTAGATTAACAGAGTCCCGAGCCTGGCTCTCAGAATATGGGAATTTCACCTGCCTATCCCCCAGCAGTGCATCTGAGTCCAGCCGCCAGGCAAGGCCCAGCTCCGCCCGCCAACCGAGACAGAGGAAAAAAAAGTCAAAATGGTGCTTTTACCTTCCGTCCATGAGAGCCGGGGCTAGCCAGGAGCGGGAGTCAGCGAGAGAGAGGAGGTTTCTTGCTGAGTGGTATGAAGTCCCAATTAACAGCTCTGTGCCATGTCCTGAGGCTGATTAGGTGATCAGAAGGCTCTGTTTGATTGTCAATTCAGGTCTTGTTTTCCAGAGGGACATAAGGAGACGTGGGCTTAGTCCGCCAGCTTGACTCCACCCCCTCTTTCTGAACTTTTAAGGCCCCAGATCCCACTTACGACAGTAGAATGCAGAACATTTTATTAATAAAAAAAACCAAAAAACTTAGTTATGCCAATTAACCAAGATGTTCCCTGAAACCATGATCCCAGACCCTTTCCCCCGGTATTCTGACCATCAAAATGTTGGATTGTATTTAGGAAACCTCTTACCATGTGGTATAGTCCAGTTGTGCTAACTTTCCTTCTACCGTGTGCTGTCACTGCCTTCACCTAACACAATTGCTATCTATCTGTGAGTACTCATCAACCTCCCTCCCCTCACATGTACCATCAAAGATTACTTTTTCTGGGCTTAAACCTTTTCTTAAGTCCTTGTAATAGTGGTCTCCTACATATTGTGGACTAATATACATATGTGTCTCATACTGTGGACAGTGCAGCAAGAAACACTGGTGTCTATGTATCTATTCATGTGACACTCATTATTTCTCTAGGATATATTCCAAGAAGTGGGACTGTGGGATGTGATATTTTTATTTCTAGCTTTTCAAGAAAGCTCCAAATCAATTTCCAAAGTGGTTGTACCATTTTACATTCCCAGCAGCAGTGTAGAAGGGTTCCAGTCTGTCCACACCCCCTCCAACTTCATTTTGTGGTTTTTGGATTAATGCCACTCTTGTTGTGGTGAGATGGTATCTCACTGCAGTTTTTATTTGGATTTCTCTAATGGCTAATGATCATTTTCTCAAATATCTGTTAGCTACCTGTATGTCTTTTTTCATGAAGTGCCTATTCATATCCTTTGCACATTTTTAATTGTATTATTAGTCCTTTTTTTGTTGAGGTTTTGCAGGACCTTGTAGATTATGGAGATTAAATGCTGATTGGACGTGTGATACCCTATTTTTTTTCCACCCCCTGCAGTCTAGGTATTCTTGTTACTCTTCGTGAAGTCATTGGATGAATATCAGTGTTTCAGTTGTGGGAGTTCCCAGTTAATCTATTTTCTCTTCTGGTTTTTGTCCATTGATAGTAATATTTTACAGTCTGTTTATGCTGTGTGTTAGGGCTCCCAGCATTGTCCCTAGTGTTTTTTTCTTCCACAGTCTTTATTGTTTTAGATTTTTGTATTTAGGTCTTTGATCCATTTTGAGTTAGTTTTAGTGCATGGTATGAAATACAGGTCTTGTTTCACTTTTTCTTTTTTGCAGATGGTTATCCAGTTATACAAATGCATTTGATAAAGAAACTATCTTTTCCCCAGTTTGTGGACTTTGGTCATTTGTCAAACATCAGATGCTGACAGGTGGATAATGTTATATCTGGATTCTCCGTTCTGTTCTATCAGTCTTTATCTATTTTTGTACCAGACCAGAACTAGGCTGTTTTAACTACTATGGCAGTGTAATAGATTCTAAAGTCAGGTAGTGTGAGCGCCTCACTTTGTTTTTCTTTATTTATCCATGGCTTCATCCCTTTCCATGTAAAGTTGGTGGTGTGTTTTCCTGTCTCATTACAAAATGCTATTGGAATTTGTGTCAGGATCATGTTTTATCTGTAGATCACTTTGGTAGAATAGGCATTTTCACAATGTTAATCCTTCCTATCTGTGAACAAGGTAGGTTTCTCCACTAACAAAGGTATCTTTTTGTTTTTTGCAGTAGAGTCTCATAATTTTCATTATATAGGTCTTTTACATCTCTGGTTATATTTATTCATAATTATTTTCTCTTCTTGGGAGCTTTGTAAGTAGTATAGATTTTGTGATTTCCTCTTTGATAGTATCTCTGTTGGTCAAAAAGAATCTAACAGATTTATTTGTTTATCTTATAATCTTGATGCTTTGCTGAATTCTTTAGTTAGTTCCAGTACTTTTTTGCGGGGGAGGGGGAGGATCTTTTAGGGGTTTCTCTGTATAAGATCGTAACATCTGCAAATAGAGATACTTCTACTTCTTCTTTACCAATTTAGTTACCCTTTATTTCTGGATTTTACCTGACTATTCTGGCTAGATCCTACAGCACAATGTTGAATAAAAGTGTTAACAATGGGCAGCCTTGTCTGGTTCCTATTCTCAAGGGGAATCCTTTCAGTTTCTCTCCATTTAGGATGATGCTGGCTGTTGGCTTTGCATAGATGTTCCTTATTATGTTGAGGAATTTCCCTTCTATTTGTGTTTACCTGAGAGTTTTTACGATGAATGTGTTATACTTTGTCAATTGCCTTTTCTTCATCAATGAATAAAATCAATCATCTTTTACTTATGCAATTGATTGTGTTAATTGGTTTTCTAATGTTGGACCATCCCTGGATTCCTAGTTTGGATCCTACTTGGTCATAGTGAATTATTTATTTGATATGTTATTGAATTTTGTTAGCTAGAATTTTGTTGAGGATTTTGGCATCTAAATTCATGAGAGATATGGGTCTGTAATTTTCCTTTTCTGTGCTATCTTTACATGGTGTGGGTTTCAGGGTTTTTCTGGCTTTATAGAATAAATTTGGGAGTACTCCATCCTTTCCTATACTCTGAAATACTACTAGTAATAGTGTTAACTCTTCAAGTTTGATGGGATTCTCCAATGAAGCCATCAGGAACAGGGCTTTTCTTCACTGGGAGTCTTTAAATTATGTTTTCAGTTTCTTCTTTTGTGATGCATTTATTTAGTTACTCTATTTCTGTTTGTATTAGTGTTGCTAAGTAATATGTTTCTAGAAATTCCTCCATTTCATCTGCATCTTCAGATTTATTAGAGTACAGTTTTTCATAGTATTCTGTTATGATTCTTTTAATTTCACTTTGGTTTGTTGTGATACCACCCTTCAAAACGATTTTGTAACTCTTTCTAAAATGGCCATTGAGTATGGTGGCATGGTGGCAAGTTTGTGAACTTAATTTTACAGTTGTCTCTGAGGGAGTTTTTATCCAATAAACAAATAACGGTATTGGAACACCCTTTCTAGTCAGCTGATCTTGCCCCCAGTGACTTTTTTCTTTACAGGTAGATAAAGGAAATATTGAAAGAAATGTGTATTTGGATGGCATTCAGAACATCAAGGGTAATACAATGACAGGTTTGATGGCCATTCTAGAAAAATAGTTTTAAAATTGCTTTGAAGGGTGGACTAGGAACAAGCATTGGTACATAGCTTCCCAAGGAGAGTACTTCACAGACGACCGTAGTGATATTCAGCAATGAAGTATGTAGCAGTTTTTCTAGGATGAGCTCACAAATTGTCAGACCTGTTCTCTTCTCATCTTTCATGGTATCAGGGAAGTTTTTTTCTCAACAAATCTTTGTCAATTAACTCTGTATTTTCTGTTATCCTCTTCTTTTTCGGTACTCCAGCCACCTGTAGATAATTCTCCTTGATAGAGTCCCACGTGATTCTTAGTGTTTCTTGATTTTTCTAATCTTTTATTTTCCTCAGGTGTTTTGATGTCTCTTGCTTTATCTTCAGTCTCACTAATTTGGCCTTTCATTGTCTTAATTCTGCTCCTTGACTTTCTCTTGTATTTTTTTAATTTTGTAATTTTATTATTTTCTGAATTTCTAATTCTTGCTGCTATATACTTTCTTGTAGCCTGTTCTTTCTTTTTATGCTCAGCTGCGTTTTGCCTCATCTCCTTCCTGATTTCTTGAAGAACTCTTAATATTTGTCTGTTGTATTCTACCTCTGGCAATGCCGGGAATTTGTCTTCCTCTGCAGAATTTGGCACTGCTTTGGAAATTTTCTGAAGTCAGAATGGTCTGCTCCTTTCAGTGATTTAAAATTAACTGTCATCTCCAAGCCTTCAGTAATTTGTCTTTATTTATTTTATGTTTGCCTAGTAGGTTTGGAAACAGTGGTGGCATAGTGGTTAAGTGCTTTGGCTTCCAACCACAGGGTCAGCAGTTTGAATCCACCAAGTGCTCTTTGGAAACTCTACGGAGTAGTTCTACTTTGTCCTACTGGATGGCTATGCATCAAAATTTACTTGTTTTTGTCTTTATTTTTTTTCTCCTGTGTTCTAGCTTCTTATTTTGTTTTGAAATGTTCAGGAAGGCTTTGTTGTAGATGATAGTTTGATTATGGTTGACTTTGATGCTCTAATGTTCTGTCACCACCTGTCATCAGGTGGTTAGAGTTGTTGCTTGACATGCAAGCTCAAGAGTTCATTTACGTTTCTGTCATGGGTTCACTTCAGGTGTTCAGGTAGTCGATCACTGAATGGGTGCTGCAGAATGTCCCCTACTGTCCTAGATGGGCAAAGATGATTGCTGTAGGTACAAGTATTTGGCTGCAATCACTATGAAAGGTAAGAAAGCTGTCTCTGAGTGTCTATGAGGATGGCATATTCCTTTGTGTCTGAATCTAGGTGAAGGAACAGTTTCTCCCCTGAATTTCAGGCTCAGGGAGTTAGCCATTATTTCTTTTTTTTTTCCTTTTCGTTTTGCTTTGTTTGTCAAATGATTTCCTCTCCGAGTCTTGGAAAATGTTGCAGGCAGCTTAAAGAGTTCTACATCTGGCTTAGTTAATGGAGTCATACTCCAGAGCCTGGTGCGGTGCAGAGAAGGGAGTGAGAAACCCTGGGAAAAGGGAAGGAGATTTATACCGAGAGAAAGATTTAGAACAGTGCATGGTAGGTTACTCCTAAAGACTTAACTTTTAACAATCTTATGCTGTTTTCCACTGGTTCTGGATGTACAGTTGGATTCTTCCGTCAGATTCTCCTGCTGGGGAGGACACCGTCCACCAGCATTCCCAGCTCATGCTGGCTGTAGCCATTTCCTGGCTTGTCAGGTCGGGTGATTTGTACTCTCCCTCCCCAGTTGTTAAGTCCAATTTCTCAATTTTACCTTTGATGTTCTGGGTTCCTAAGATGTCATATGTTATGAATTCCTTGGTTCTTTTAGGTCTTTGTTGTTAGAGGAGGAAGCATCTGACTGCTTCTGCATCTTTACCTCACTCTGCTATCTTCATAATAGTTCTATAAATGTAAAACTATGCCAATTTGCTGGCTTGGTATGCCAATTTAAAAATTTTATTAAGCAAATGTAAAGAAAATATAATGCATAACAAGAACTGTTACTAGACAAAAGCTTCAGTATCTTAATAAACTGAAGATCAAAGTTCAGCCTGAATCTAACAATAATAATGTGGAGTTATCCATAACCTAGTGCTCAGAATTTGCTAAGATTATTTTTTCACAATTTGATTTATTTTTTTTTTCTGTTTTTGTCTTATGATTTGATACGGTCCAAAAAATATTTTATGAGGTAGAAGTGTCCTAATCATTCCAGTTTTTGTAACAGCTCAACAAAAATGTGGGTAGAAAAAGACTGAAAAAGATATCATCGTGGGTGGCAAGTAAGATAGTTTGAACATGCCCCTTGATGCTGAGAAATCAAGTTATAGCTGTGTTAATGTGAGTAATACTTGTCAAATAATTTATTCGTCATCCTTATTTTCCAGGGAGCTGTCAGTGTCCCCATGGTCATCAGCTTTACTCAAGTGATACAGTGATAGTCTTGCCTCAGAGGAAATAATTACTGAATTCTTCTAACTCAGAAGTGGTCTTCTCCCCCAATTCTAATCCCAGTATTTTAAATAGTAATTTATAGCCTTTGAGGTACTCTGTTTGAAATAAAATAATACTTGTTAAACAAAAGAGACTTTGAAATCTATGTAGTTAATGTTCTCATTTTGATACATACAAGTAAATACTCAAATATACCACTTCAGACTGATTATGTCTGTATTGACATTTATATGATAGCTTCCCTTTGAAATGGTTCAAAATTTTTAAGTAGCTGATTAACTTTTAAAACAGAGCACCAATTTCCAACATTTTTATATATGAGTCGACAGTGACACAAACTTAGTTTTCAGTGGTACATGATAACATATATATTTCCCATGTATTCATTAACAGATATGTAGTATCTATATGGCCGTGTAACATTTTTTAGTTCTGGAATATAGCAGTGACCTAAACCATATCAGCTGATGCCTTGTCTGCAGTGTAGGCCATGGCATGATTCTTCCCTCACTGGAGAATCAAAGAGTATTTTGAATATAAGCTACAAAGTGAGTATTAAGAACTGTCAATTACAGCATCTATGGAAATAAACAAATTGCAATTTCAAAGCCACTTTTAGACTATTTTTGCTTTATAGTCACACTATATGTTTTACGATATTCCAAAAACTTTGTGGAACTAAACATGTAGAAAGGAACAAAGCAAGGCTGAAAATGTGAATATCAGCAAGTTCTGAATTCAAGTAATGAAAATACACATTATAACATCAAGACATTGTAATTCCATAATGAGTGTAGTATGTAGCACTGGTCAATAAACTTGCATTGCTCTCTTTTAAATTATAACAAATTCTATGTATTTGGATTTCATTGAAGAAAACACTTTACACTTGAGTTTCATTCTTTAATTTACTACTGTAACAACAGAATTTTTAAAAGGAAAGGTTTTGTGTCTATTAACTTGTAATTTTACTATTAAACATTTTTTTTCCATACGTATTTATTGAATATTTGGTTTCTATCCCAGGCACTACTCTAAATGCTACAGATTTAACAAGTAAATGTAATAAACAATATCCCTGTGTTCGTAAAACTTAACTCCTAGTTAGGAAAAACAAACAAATATATAATTAAGATATATAGCGTAGCAGATGATATCAGATGCAAAAGCTAAGTAGATAAATAAATCACTGAAGGGGTAAAGGGAATGGTAAGAGAAGAGAATAGAAGAGAAGAATGAGAGTTGGTTTCTAAAACAGTATTCAGGGAAGACGTCAGTGAGACACCCAAAGGAGTATGACAAGAAAGCCATGAAGAAATCTATGGGAAAAGCATCCGTGAAAGGAGGGAAGAGGAGTGTCTATAATGCCCTGAGAACAGAAAGCGTGGGGCAAAGCTGATGAAGACAGTGACAGGAGATGAGGTTAGAGAATATTGAGGGTGCCAGACAGTGTTGCCCTTTGTAAGGAATTTTGGATTTGAGTTTTTATTCTTCAGAGACAGACACTGGATAGGTAGGTAGATGATTTAGCTTATATTTTAAAAAGATTGGCAACTTCCTCTCCTCCTACTTTCACATTTCTGTGGGGCCTTACATATAGTTCTAAACATTATTTTTGGTTTCTCTTATTCAAAATATTTTTGATTATTTGGTTACATTGCTAAATAATGTATAAAAATAATTGAACATGACAAATTTCAGTCTATTATTTTGGCTGAAAAATACTAGAAATCAAAATACTTGGAAATTAGTTTTCTTAAGTCTCACCATAAGTCAGATCCAACTCCACAGCATTTGGCTCGGCTAAGTCTCACCACCTGTTACGATGAACGTACTACTCTAGTTCCTCACTCTGTAGTATATACACTACTCACTATGACTGATCATTCTGTTTTAGGAAAAAGAAAAGCAAAACACTTATTAGTCAACCATGGTTTATTGCACTCCATCATCTATGCCATGAAATTTAGAAGACAGCTACCTGGCCAACCAATTGAGAAATGCATATTTGTGACCATTACAAATAAAGGTGATACAATGGAATGCAAAAATTATCAAATAATATCATTAATGTCATATGCAAGTACAAACTGCTGAAGAGAATTCAAAACAATTGCAGCAGCATACCAAGAGGAAGCTACTAGAAATTCAAGCTGTATTCATAAGAGGGCATAGAACAAGAGGCATGATTGCTGATGTGAGGTAGATCTTGGCTTAAAGAAGAAAGTACCAAAAAGATACTTCCTTGTGTTTCATTGACTATGCAAAGGCAATCAACAGAGTGGATCATAACAAATTATGGATAACATTGTGAAGAATGAGAATTCCAGAATACCTAATTATGCTTACACAGATTCCGCATAGACCAAGAGTGAATGTTGAAACAGAAGTGAAAATACTGTATTGTTTAAAATTGAAAACGGTGTATGTCAGGATTGTATCCTTTCATCATACTTACTGTCTTAGTCATCTAGGGCTGTCATTAACAGAAACACCACAAGTGGATGGCCTTGAAAAGCGAAATTTTATTCTCAGTCCAAAAGGCTACAAGTCCAAATTTAGGGCATCAGCTTCAGTAGTGTCTGAAGGAAGGTCATTGTCATCAGTCTTCCCCTGGACTGGGAGCTCTGAACTTTCCAAAGGATGTGCTCTGCTCACGGCACTGCTTCTTGCTGATAATGAGGTTTCCCACTCTCTGCTTGCTTGCTTTTCTTATGTCCCTAGGAATTGCCTGAAGGCACAATACAGTCTTATACACTGAATCCTGCCCACCAACACAACCACCTCCCATCCTCCCTTATTAACATGTAAAAGTAGCATTTATAGCATATAGGAACATCACAAAATACAGGAAAGCAGGGCCTTGTCAAATTGCTACACACATTTTTTTTTAGGAACATTGTTCTATCCATGACCCTTTGTCAGTGTGTAACCTGCACTTTGTAAAGAACAGGGTATCTGGATTCCAGAAAGACTTGTTAACAATGTGCAAGATGCAGATAACACAGCCTTCCTTGCTGGAAGTGAAAAATCATTAAAGCATTTACTGATGAAAATCAGACTGCAGCCCTCAGTATGGATTATATATCAAAATAAAGAAAACAAAAATCCTCATATCCAGACAAATAAACAGCATTATAATAAAGAAAAGATTGAAATCATCAAAGATTCATTTTCCTTTGATCAATAGTCAATGTTCATGGAAGCAACAGCCACAAATCTGCTGCAAAAGACCTCTTTCAAGTTTTATAATAGAAAGATGTTACTTTGAGGACTAAGGTGGGACAGGCTCAAGCCATGATGTTTTCAATTGCTTCAAATGCATTGAAAAGCTGTACAATGAATAACAGAGACTGAAGAGGAATTAAGGCCTCTGAATTACAGAGATGGCAAAGAATACTGAATGTACCACGGACTACTGGAAGAATGGACAAAGGCGTCAACAAATCTATCTTGGAAAAAATACATCAGAGTGCTCCTTAGAAGCAAAAATGGTGAGACTTTGTCTAACGTGATTGGACATGTTATTAAGTGGGACCAATACTTAGACACGAACATGATGTCTGGTAACACAGAGGGTCAGCAAAAAAGTGAAAGACCCTCAACAAGATGAATTGACACTGTGACTGCAAATATGGACTCAGACATGGTGACAGTTTCGAGAATGGCATAGGACATAGCACAGCAGTATTTTGTTCTGTTGTACATAGGGACCGTATAAGTTGTGAATGACTCAAGGGCACCTAAAGAAAACAGCAAAGCATGTATCTAAGAGCACCAAAAGTGATTGTAACTTGAATTTAAATATTTGGTGGGGTTATACATGGGGGAGCAAGCTAAGGATTGCAAGACATTCCACACGTTTAATAACAGATTCTTTAAAGAAAATTCTCCATTATAATTAATATGTAAATTTATAGATACTTACATGACCTACAAGATTAGAACAACAGGAAATTATAAAAAATATCTTTAATATTGTGAAAAGGTGATAATGTTGACAATCTTACATCTTTAAATGTAGTGGGATATATTATACAAAGTCTATACATTTATAAATATAGATGACATATAGTGGCATCAAAAGTATCTTCAATGTGTAAAAATCTAAGATAACTTGTTTTTCCAAGCTTTATGAAAAAAAAAATGTGGACTTCACAGTCTGCTGTTGTTAGTTGCCATCCTGTCGGTTCCAACGTGTAATGACCCTAGGTACAATAGACCAAACCCTGTCCTAGCCCTGCACTGGCCTCGCATTCATTGTAAAGTTGCAGCCTGTTGTTACAGCCACTGTGTCGATCCACCTCACTGAACGTGTCTCTTTTTTTGCTGACCCTTCACATATCAAGCAGGATGTCCTTCTCCAGGAACTAGTCCCTCCTGATAACATGTCCAAGATGAAATCTCCTTTTCAATTGTCCAGCTTTTGCATGCATATGAGGTCTGAGAAATGAATCTGGAACTTAATTGTTCTAAATGCTACATAGATTTCACTGCTGGAAATCACTGCTGTCACCTTCAAAGTACTCCCCTTGGGAAGCTATGTCTACTCTTCAAAGCAATTTGGGGACTCTTTCTGGAATGGTCACTGCACACAGTGGCACAGTGGTGAGTTCACAAATTTAATTGTCTAATTGTCTGTGAAGGAGTTTGTAGCCGGTAAACAAGAACTGTATTGGAATTCCTTCCCTACTTGCCTGACCTGGCACCTGATGACTGTTTTCTTTATCTGAAGATAAAGGAGATATTGAAAGGAAGATATTTTGATGCCATTCAGGACTTCAAGGGTAATACAGTGATGGCTCTTATGAACATTCCAGAAAAAGAGTTCCAAAATTTCTCTGAAAACTGAACTAGGTACTGGCTTCAGTGCATAGCTTCCCAAGGGGAACACTTCAAAGGTAATCATAGTGATATTCAGCAATGAGGTAGGTAGCACGTTTTTCTAAGATGAGCTTGTGAACTTAACTGACAGTCCTCCTATGAGGCAGCTGAAAATACAGTAGCTTGGATCAGGCACACCTTAGTCCTCAAAGTAACCTTTTTGCTTTTATAGCACGTGAATAACATCTTTTGCAACAGATTGTCCAAAGCAAAACATTATTTGATTTCTTTACTGCAGTTTCCACTGACGTTGATTCAGTCTTTTATCTTTTTATCATGATGTTGCTTATTTGTCCAGTTGTGGTTTCAATTTTAAAATAATACTGCCTTATTCTGTTTGAATGAGTACCCCTTGGTCTTCTTACAGGCAATGTTTGAGTACAAATACCATATTTTTATGTGGTTGGCCACCAAAATGGAAGGACTGTGTTACTTGTGTAAAATTTCAGCAAGTGTTCTGGAATTCCCGTTCTTCCCAATGTTATCCACAATTTGTTAGGATACACATAGTCAGATGATTTTGTGTAGTTGTCTTAGTCATCTGAAAATGCCATGAGTGGATAGTTTTAACAAAAGTTTGTTCTCATGCAGCCTAGTAGGTTGAAAGTTTGAATTCAGCATGCTGGCTCAAGGGAATGTGCTCTCTCTGTGAGCTCTGGAGGAAGGTCCTTGTGTGGCATTAATCTTTCTTTTGTCTGAAACATCTTGGCACAGGAACCACAGATCCAAAGGATATACTTTGCTCTTGGTGCTGATTTCTTGATGGTACAAGCTCCCCAACTCTCTGCTTGCTTCCCTTTCCTTTTATCTCTTCTAGGATAGGAGGACAAAAAGTAGGTTAAGAGACACTGTAAGGAAATTCCATTTACATTGGAGCAGGGAAGTGACCTTAGGAAAGGTGTTACAGTTCCAACCAAATCTTCCTTAATGGAATCCAATCTATTAACCACAGTAAAGATGAGGATTTATAGCATAAGAAAATTACAGAATGGAGGACAATCACATAATTCTGGGAATAACAGCTCAGCCAACTTGGTACATACATTTTTAGGGGAACACAATTCAATCCATGACAGTCTATCCTCACCCCCCCCAATTACATCCTTGCAACATGTGTTATGTAATTCACCCTATCATATCATAGCAAAAGTCTTGAATGAACCACAAGTTCAAAATACAAAAAATTCTCTACATCCATAAAATTGGGAAGTTACCTGCTTCCAAACTACAGTGGCAGAACATATAGGAACAAGAGATACATTTCCATTACAAATAGGAGATGTTACAGGCTAAGAAGGCATAATAGGCAACAAGCAGATTAGCAGAACACATACATTAGCCCTCCAAACTCTGAAAATAATCTTCAGTTCTCTGAGACATTTTATATAATGGTTCTGCCCTCCAGACACTAGGTATTAGCTGTACTCTCCAGATTCTGAATGGAGGCCCCCTGGACCTGGTCTACAGCTCTGCCTTTCAGGCCCACTGGGACAGCAACTCTGCTTCCTCAGCCTTAGGTACACCATTTTCCAAGCCCAACTGAGTAGCATTTCCAACCATAGAGGCAAGAGAGGCCATGGCTCCACCATTTGAAACCTCTGAGGTCTTGGCTATACCTTTTGAGATTGAGGCAAATCAGCTTCTTGTGCTCCTGATCTCTTCAGCTTCTGCTTTCTATGACCTCTTGGCCCAGAGCCTCATGCCTGCATCTGTCCAAAACTATGTATTCCAAAGCTATGCTGCTTGTGGTCCAAAGCCATGCTGCCTCACCAATTTAAGTGCCCAGATGCACCCTATTCCACCAGCAAGCCTCTTGTGTATAGGCACTGAGCCCTCTTGCTCTGTGGGATGGCTTCTGTGCTGTCTTGCGCTGGTCTCCTTGTTCTGCTGCTGCCCATCTACTGCTGTCTCTCACCATCTGCACCTTCTCTGGTGTTAATAGTTCTCTTCAATTTCCATCTGAGTGTTCTATCCATTCACAATTTCAAAAGTGCTTCCACATTTTAGGTATCTGTTGGAACAGCAACCCACTCTCAGTACCAAATTGGTAAGACAGTGTGTGTCATGATTCTCAGCGCTTTGGCAGCTATGTAATGGTGTGGTCACCACCATTATAGAATGTGCCATTACTGGCAGTGGGGCCTCTTGATGCTCACCACCCCTTCCTCCTTCATCTCTCTGCCATCTGCCACCTACTTCCTGTTTGCTCGTCTGGCTAAGGTTTTGGCTTGTTGCAGATCCAGCAACTGCCACTCTCTTTTCTTCTATCCAGTTCTTGGAATTGAACTAGCAGTTTGGGGAGTTCATCAGTCTTCACAGCCTGCAAGTAATAGTCCCACTCCCTAATTGCCACTCCCTGCAGCTATATAAATCAGAAGAAACCTAACAGTCTTGCCTGCCATTTTGAATTTACCAACCTTCACAGCCTGCAAGCAAGAACTTCGCTCTCTGACCTGCTGACCTTAAGTTCACCAGCTGCACAAGGATGATATTCCAATCTAGGACTTGAGATGTTTCAGCATCTGCAATTGAATGATCTGTTTCCTTCATATAAATCTTTTGCTCTGTGTATTTATACATATTACTGGTTTTGCGTCCCTAGAGAACCCAGCATAACGCAATAGTTAACGAAACACAGGTCAAGGTTTGCTTGGCATTCTCTGTCTTCAGTAAAGGTTTATCTGACGTCAGTAATAACTCTGATTCCACATTCTCATCAGCATCCAGCTTGAATATCAGGCAATTTCCTGTTGATATGTAGCTGCAGCGGTTTTTGAATTGTCTTCGGCAAAATTTGCTTGCATGTGATATTAGTAATATTATTAATAATGTCCACATTCCATTAAATCACCTTTCTTTGGAGTGAGTGTGAATATAAATCTCTTCCAAAACTCTTGACATATATAATAGAACATTTCCAGTGTTTCATCCATTGTTGAAGGATTTCAGTGGTTATTCTGTTAGTTCCTGGAATGTTGTTTTTCACCAATACCTTCAGTGTACTTTAGGTTTATTCCTTCAGGACCATGATTCTTAGTCATATGCCTCTACCACTGAATGGTCAAGCTTTGACCAATTATTTTTGACACAGTTTAATTCTATATTCCTTCCATATTCTTTTGATGCTTCCATGTCATTCAAATTTTTTGCCCATTAAAAGCAAAACAAAAAGCACAACCCATTGCCATCAAATTGATTCAAACTCATAGTGACTCTATAGAAACCTTCAATATAGTCACCTGAGGCTTGATTTTTTTCTTAAGACCAGTCATCTTAGAAATGCAAGCATGTTCTTCCCTTTGTTTTTTTAACTCCAGGTTTTTGTGCATTTCATTATAAAACAACTTTATTTTTCAGCCCACCCTTTGGAAATCTGTTAAATTCTTTTACTTTATTATTTCTTATGTTTACTTTCGATATTCTTCATTCACAGATAAGTTTCAGAAAGTTTTCTGACATCCATTTTGGTCTTTTTTGCTTAATGACCTTTTGCTTTTTTCATGTATGGTGGATATACCTGATGCCATCCCACAACTTCGCAAAGGGCGAGATTGGGGTGTGACATTATCTGCAGATTCTGGTACAATGGTTTTGTTATGAGAACATGTTTGGGATTAATTAACTGGTAAGTATTTGTAAAATAGTCTGTAATACTTAAAATTTTCTACCAAATGGAAAAAATTAAATTGTTACTAGGTTAAAAAAAAATAATAGTTTTGGATTTTTATTATATGACATTCCAAAGATGCTAGGTTGTGTTTTATACATAACGAAATTGTTCCTAAAATGTTTAGGTGTATGAACAAGTATACAGTTGGAATTTCAAGGCTCTGTCAATCATATTATTCTTTCTTTCTACTGTTTTGCAGCCCCTTCTCCAGTTACCAATGTGAAAAAGGGAAAGATTGCAAAAAACAGCATATCTTTGTCTTGGCAAGAGCCAGATCGTCCCAATGGAATCATCTTGGAGTATGAAATCAAGTATTTCGAAAAGGTGAGATTTACAAAAAATTCTTCTTCCCTTCTTTAATAAATTTCAGAATCTGACATTACTCAGTTTGTGAAGAGTATGTTGTGATTTTATGTGTAAATAAAAATTGATTTTTGTAGTCGTGATTATGAATGTAAATGTGTACAGGGAATACTCTATTCATGTTGTTCTTCTGCCAAATAGTTTATGCTTCCTGGATACTGCCATGTAGTCTGATATTGGCTTAGCTACATTTTACAGCGTTAAAAGATGAAGTCATAGGACATTTTTTAAGTGCTACAAGCACTTAATCTGTTGACTTTTCAGAGTTACTTCAGTATGCTACAAGAAAAATGATATTTGACATTAGCTGTGCGTAACACCTATATGGTTAAGTAATTATAGGCAGATGAAATTATATGTATATATAAATACACACATGCGCACAATATATATATTATATATATACATATATATATAAATACACACACGCACACACCTCATGGTTTTTCTAAAACCAAAAGTATAGAACTATAGGCTCTATTTTAAAACCTGAGAATACGAAATCAGAAATGTGAGCCTCACATTACCCATTTTGTCTTGACTTCTTCATCTCCTTCGATTATGTTTGCTTATTTTGTCATAATGTTTGTTGGAGTCTAAATGAGGTCATCATCCATCTTCTTTTTTGAATCGACAATCAAGTATTGAGAAAAGACTATTACAGATAGAAGTTGGTAAAGATGGAACAGCTCATGTGACTCAGATATATAGTAGTATTCAAGATTCTTGTCCCTCTTACCCCTTTTCTACTGTGATTTTATGCAGCTTGTATCTCAAGGGTATACACTGCTTAGAACATCCTGGTATCATAGAGAATAGAAAGCTATATGAGCACCTAAGCCTGTTTCTAGGAGTTGAATGAGAAATCCTGACTCAGAATTTCTAATATAGACATATTTCAGGCAGGACAGAGCCATACTTGCTCAATTCCATTTCCCATAATAACAGTGACATCAGTCCTTCTCTTATGGAAAAGTGAAAGGGTGGCAAGGATGGCACACATTTACTTCCAGATACATAAGAAATTGCTCAATCTAAGGTACTTCGGGAGGGGGATAGGTAAGTGGTTACTCTCAAAACAATATAAAAATATAATAGAAAGTATGTATATCGTCTTAATGGAAATCACATAAGAATTCAAGGTTCTATACAAAGAGTATAGGTAAATACATTGAAATGTTGATGTTTCTTAGAATTATAGGATTTTTTTTTATTGCTTGCTTTTTTTTCTAACCCCGATTCAGCAATTCTATGTATAATGATATACAGTGGTGAACAAACCAGTAGTTCATATGTGTGTAGGGAATATTCTATGATCATATTCTTTTGCATTTTAAATGCATCTGTAGTGTTCAAACATTGATTTCGTAGTCGATTTTTTATTTTAAAATAATTGTCTCTAAGAATGACTTGTTGATAGCATTCAGTAAAACTATCTGATCTTTAGCATAAATTATGATACTTATACAATATTTACAAAATGTCAAAGTATTAATCGTGATTACATTTGAGACAAAGCTGTGTTGTAATATAGTTTATAGTGCTTATTGGTCAAAAGAAGGAGGTGTAATCAAAGAGAATCTAGTTGACTGTTATTCCTTCTGATCCTTGATTACCTGGGAGTAAACCCTGGTGGTGTCGTGGTTAAATGCAATGACTGCTTACCAGAAGGTCTGCATTTCAAATCCACCAGGCTCTCCTTGGACACTCTATGGAGCAGTTCTGCTCTGCTCTGTAGGGTCACTTTGAGTCAGAATCGACTTAATGACTCTGGAATAGGCTTATTTATTTATTTATTTTTGGTTTAGTAGTCCACATCTGCATTGCAAATTGTGAAGGTCAACATGAATCTGCTGACTCAAAGGCAGTGGGTGGGTTACAACTGAAGTATATGTTACATCCAGTAATCATTCATAAAATTAAGGACTACATTTCTCATTAAACTTTTTTTAAAGTCTTCCTTACTATATACTAATACTAATGTAGAGTTATGTAAATACCAAAAAAGAAAAAATTGCCTTTAAGTTGATACAGATTCATAGCGACCCTATAGGACAGAATAGAACTGCCCATAGCATTTCCAGGGAACAGCTGGTAGATTCAAACTGCCAGCCTTCTGGTTAGCAGCCAAGCTCCTAACCACTGCATTACCAGATATATATAATAAAGCTTGTGATTAATTAATTTTAAATATTATCATTTTCAAAATTTTAACTGTGATTGAATTGACTTTTAAAAAAAGAAAATGAGATGAAAAATGCCATTTTGAAACAACTAAATACCAACAGATATATGTTTGGGTGTATATATCTTAGATGAAATAATACTCAGCAACAGGAAAACTAAAATGGTGAACAAGTGTTTGAGTATTTTTCTTTCCCTTAATCAACTAGTTAGCTATATTGTTTTGTTTTTGCAGAAATCATCCTAGTTCACTGATTAAACATTGGGCATTTGGGGTACCACGTCCCAGCATATTTATGAATCTCTGTATGCACATAATATTCAATAGGAGAAGGGATTTATAGATTCTTTTTGTCTTGTTGAGCTTTTGTTTCCTTTAGAATAAAGACTTACTGAAAAATCGTAGAAGGAGTTTTCTGTTGATATTCCATCCGGTGAATGCTTTCTGTGTTGTAGTGTTGTTTTCTTTATACTCTGACCTTGTTTTTACTTATATTGATTTCAGTATATTTCATCTTATTTTTAGTACACAATGTTATGTTAATACATTTCCTGCATAAATCAAAGCTGAAAAATGATCTGAGAAAATATTTCTATGTGTATCTTCAATAAATGACTATTTAGTTGGCTCTGTATATGCTTTAAGAACAGCAAAACCTTTATGTATTTGGAGAAGTTATTCACTACTTTGCAGAAATTAACTGCTTTTTACAGTAAGAATATTAACTTGGTTATTAGTGAAAAGGAAAATTATTAAACAGACACATGCAATGCACATACTTTGAAAACTTATTAAACAGACACATACAATGTACATACTTTTTTTCTCTCTTTTTTTTAATTTTAAGGGAAAAGAAAAGATAAAGAGCATTTATACCATGTATTGAAGTGGGGATCTAAAGAGGCTCCTGGGGCTCATTTTAAACCTTCAAAATGACACTACCATTTTACTGGATGGCTTTTGGCCAAACACAGGTGGCAGAGCTTTCCAGGGCACATACATTTGCCAGCTGGCATTTCTGCCTGCAATTGCCCTGCTCTAATAGAGGTCACTGGGCCTCTCTAGTCCTGCCTGGTGATGGGCCCATTGCCATTTCTTAATTAAAGGCACAGGCAAATGGAAGCTGCCCTTTGGCAGGGTGTTTGCCAGCTGGCTACTTCTGCGGAGGCCCTCCTCTCTCTGCATGGGAACAGTGTTTGTTAAGCAGCTGGGGAATGTCACTGATTTGCTAAGCTAGGACTTGAAGGCAGCAAAAGCCACTTTCCTGAGCAAAGATTTGGCAACTGGGTATTTGTGTGTGTTGAAGATGTGTACATAGGGTTTATGAGAAGAAGAAAATTAAAACATGAAAATCATTTAAAGATGTGGAGAACAAAAAATACTGAAACATCTTTAAGTGACTTTATTGTCTTTGATACCTTTATATGTATGTTTAATTTCCTTTAGTTAACAAAATACTCAGCCAAATCAGAAAGACAATGCACAGTTTGATTAAGACCCTAAGTAATGATACACCAAGACATACACAAGATGAATAGATAAGTCAGACAAAATAATGTATAATTGTGTACATTTGTTGCATTATTTCAAGAAGCATCATTCTAGTTTTCAGATAACATTTTTCTCTTTTTTAGTGAAATTATCAGTTTCTATTTTTTTTAAGTATGTTAATTTTACCTTTAATACTAAGGAGTTAAAACCATGTAAACTTTCAAAAAATATGTGATTTTTACTTTTGAGTTAAGAATTTACCATTGTGCTGTAGAGTCAAGAGTTATCAAAGTTACTGAGAACATCATTAACTAAGTGTATGTATATGGATACACAACTACTTTTGAAATCTCAATTTTTCTTCTTGAAATAGGATGGTATTGTTTACCAAGAGAACTGTGAGAATATAGATAGGTAGATAGACATAGATATGTGTGCCACCTAACACAACCTCTAAAATATGGTAAGTTCTTAGTAACTCAAGTATGTTGAAGCATGTTACTAACAGTGATTCAAAAAAATAAACTTCTTATTCATGTTGTGAATCAATGTTAGAATTTTGTGTCAAACTTTATGATTTTAATTGTGACTAGATTTTCACTGACTTTTGAGTTGGGAGCAACTTGACCACAATGAGTTTAAATTACCTTTGCATCATTGAAAATAGTCTCAGCAAATATTTGAACCATTTTTTAGTGAAATTTAGTGATGCTACCTCACCAATCCAAAAAATAAAATCTATTGAGAAAAATTTTGCACATTGAGTCATAAATTTGAGCACACATAGAACAGTTAGCAACTGTAACAGTTTATAGGAAATATTTGCAAGTTTTAAAAATAAACATTTCAGAAATTTCTTTGTTGATGTTCTGTGAAACATGTAGTAAAAGATAAATATTTGGGAATAAAGAAAATGATGTAACCTAGGAAAGTGGTTTTTCTAGGTAAGATTCTATAAGATTTAGTTATCTACTTTGAATCCTTGGCAAAACTCTTAGAAAAATCTTCTAAATATTTTAAAGATTACACACTTTCAGATGCATGTTGAAATAAAGATCATTAAGTTGCCTAGAATGAATTAAAAACCCTGTTTAGATTAAAATTTTATGCCCTACCTCTTTAGAAAGATTTGGATATGCTTAATGCTGAGATAACTTCTTATTTTCAAACATATTAACAGAGAAGTGGTGGATTGGTTTAAAATAAGAGAATGTTTATAAGTTATACATTTTAGGTTGTATTTGTGCTGATTCAGAAAAAAAGGAAGTCTATTATGACATGTCAAATTAGAAAGACAAATATAAATAACTGTGATTATGATTAAAACATGCAGTACTTTTATGGTTTAATAAGTTTTTTTCACATGCATTAAAATTCTTCCACCCAAATTTTACAAATAAGGAGACAGGAAAAAGTAAAATGGAATCTTCCACATATTAACACATAATCTTAGTGCCCATGCTAAGGGCATATCATGCCATGCTGCAAGCATTGGTAAACTTAAGGGGAGAAGGAGTACAGCTTGCATTTGGTTTACACCTTCATAGCATTGTGAATAACCATCTAACCATATTCCAGTACTTATACCAATGCTGTTAGAATTTGTACCTTGATAAGTCATGTAGTCTTGTTTTAAATTTTACTCTCAATTCTAGGGAGGGAGGGGAACCTCCTTTCTATTTATGAAAATAAAGGAAATAAATATATAGAAAATGAAGTTTTATAGTTTTTTAATCAAATCCTTTTGAGTAAACACAATGTCTTGATAAAAAGAAAAAAAAAAAACTCTGAAAACCATTAACTATCCAGTCCTTTAACATCACAGAAAGTCAATATATTTGGAAAGATTTACAGAAGAAAATCAAGTTTAACCATGAATTTCATACAAAAACATAAAGGAAGAGAGCATTAAAACAGGAACTTTTGTGTATTTTAAATATGGTAGGTTTAAGACTTTATATTCAGTTTGATAACTTCAAAGAGATAATGAGAGGTTATGGATGGCTAAACTAGACTTTCATGCAAGACAGTGAGAAAAAGAAAATCTCCTATTTGTTTTAATTTCTGAAATTACATTTCCAGGGATTTTTTCACCCCATTTCATCTCCATATAGTACTTACTCAGGCAAAACAGACAGATGTGAAAGAAGAAATTGTTTCATGTGCCCTGTTTAAACTTAGTGAAATGTTAAAGGTGTCCAGTGAAATAAATTGCACTCTTTCATTCTCCGCAGCCCTGAAAATTATCAAAAATCTAGCTCATTAAAGAATTAAAGCATAAATTTTAGCTGGTAGTTTGCAAGACATTGTCATCTTTCACTGTGAACACCAGGGTGGATGTGCCCCAAAAATTGTTCATAAGAGAAACAAACACAAAATAAAAACACTGAAATATATTCTGTAAAATAATCTTCTATAAAATTGTATCTGAAAAATTTTCTAAATTCATTTTTGCCAAAGACAAGTGAGGTGGGTGGATGAATGTTTGCAGAACACTCACTAGAAATATATTTTAAGATTCTCTATTAGAAACTAATGACACGGTGTATATGGTTTTCTGTTTTTAAACATCAGATTGATTTCTGGTTCATTTTCTGCTCTATCATCTCTTATACTTTACTGTTTTGAGTAGTGTGTTAATTTCTTATTTTTTTCTTAAATTTACATATGCTTTCCAAGGACCAAGAGACCAGCTATACAATTATCAAATCTAAAGAGACAGCTATTACTGCTGAGGGCCTGAAACCAGCTTCGGTGTATGTCTTCCAAATTAGAGCTCGCACAGCAGCAGGCTATGGTCTCTTCAGTCGACGATTTGAGTTTGAAACCATCCCAGTGTGTAAGTCAATTTAATTACTGTCAACTCATGTCTCCGTAATGGTTACCAGAAAAGAGTCAGTGAATCGATCCTCTCCCAGGGCACTCTGTCAGTCTCCTCTCGTTCTCTTTCTCCCAGGCGAGACCCTTTGCCGCAGGAGGTATCCGTCATGGTATTACGGTAGGTTAACACATCTGTCCATGCTTCCTCAGGGCATTCAGCCTCCTGGGAGGTGAAACCTCGGGAGACCCTTAAAAAATATTTAAACCTTATTTGAAAGACTTTCTTTCCATTGCTGCCATACTTCATTGGATAACTGCCACTTAATTTTCACTTGTTTTATTGAATTATTCCAGTAGGCTTAGTCTTACTATGAAAATACCATAAGAGGTATCTTTAGTTTAGGGTTTGGCAAAAAAAGAAAAAAGAAAAAAGGATGTTTATAGGAAAAGATCTCTTACAGGGAGGGCACAGTTGGCAAACATAGCAGGCATGTGTTATTTGTGTAAAAATATGGTACAACCAAGATGGTACAACTACTATTCTGTTATGTGTGGGATTGCCATGAGTCAGAATCGACCATACCGCATGGATTCTGTTTTGGTTATTTCAGGCTAAGACAAAATAGAAAGACCTGGTGATCTGTGACAAAAAACTCAGCAAGTGAAAACATTGTGGATCACAGCCATGTGATCTTGTACATTTTGTCACCATGAGTGAGGGGCCTACTTGACAGCAACTGATAACATAGTCTAAGGAGTCAAAACAGATAATTAAAATAACAATTATTTTCAGAGCTCCTATAGTTTTTATGTTATGTATCACTTATGTGACAATTATTTGTATAGTCTTTTGTGAAATACCTTGAGTTATTTTATCAGGCAATTATTTACTTTGTATAAAAATTACATAAAATTCTCCCAACGAGGTTCCCCAAATACCAGACTATAAGAATTGTTGCATCTTAAATGTATTTGAATTTCTGCGTATTAAGTTTATAGGTGATTTTCATTTCCTGGCTGACTATTTGAGAACAAGTACTTCAATGAGTCACCCTTACTAATGAAATTTGTCTTATAGTTCAGGCTTGTAAGGAGAAAAATTATTTTAAAATCATTACTACATTTATACATTTATAGAGTAATCTACTTAGATGCCCAGTTTGTAAAGATACATGGAAGTATCACATTGAAACATTATATTATTGGATTTTAAAAAATATTTTGATAAGTCATATAAAATTTGTCATTTATTGATAAGATCCCTGTAAAGCCCATTGGCATCGAGTCAGTTTGCACTCAGAGTGGCCCTATAGGACACAGTGGAATTGCCCCATAGAGTTTCCAAAGAGAAGATGGTGGATTTAAACCCCTCTAACTTTTTGCCTTTTGGTTTAGTAGCTGAACACTTATCTACTGCAACACGTGGGCTCTGAGTTATAAGGCACAGGAGGCAAAATTTCAATAAAAAGTCTTTCCTTTTTCTTTAATGTACACTATCTCATCTGAGCTATATGTTAAAAATACGCTGCTAAAATCAAGCACAAATAGTAGTGAAAACAGGAATTGGAAAGACTCTTAAATTTGATCTTTTAGATGGGAAAATTTAGGATATGTTTAAGAAATGACATTATTTTTACAGAGATAAAATGTAGTTATATTAATAGGAAAGGAAACATTATTTTTTAAAAAAGAGTATTTTCATAAACAGTATCTGTTTAATGATAGCATCTTACTATGCTTCAAAATTTTCCTTCAAGTTCTCTCAGAATACATCTCAACTACTTGAGTAAAAATAGATCATCTATCGGTTGTTTCTTAGTAAACTCATAAGAAGATTGAAAACGTGAGTGACTAAGGTTCATATCTTTAAAGATTAGAAAATACAGAATATGTTAAAATTACTATCATGGTTCATATTTTTGACTTTTTTTCCTATTTAATAAGGAATTAATAACTGAAGAGATTGACATTATCCTATAAATCCATATTTGCAGTTTAGTTAATATAATTGTTGATATTATTGATGCTGGCAAGGCAGACAAAGAAATAAATAATGAAAAATCTTGATGACTGTTTCCTATTTGAAATAGCTTACAAATTAGCTGATGTGAAGTAATCAATAATTTAAACTCATCAAGAAACTTCAAAGTGGAGCATTTTAAAAAATTATTCTTTTCATGGCTTCTTAATTGCCTATTACACAGTAAGTCTGATTTCACTAGAAAATATATTAAGATATGGAAATATTAATAATGGGGATTTGACATTCTTTAGAAAATATTTTTATAAGTTATTAATTTTAATATTGTGTCATTAACAATTAAAAATTAGCAAGCAAAACAGTATCCATATTTATAAGGTACAGGAGGTGAAATTTTACATGTACAATAAGATAGACAGGGATGCACATTGTAGAACATTATTATATTATGTCTTGCCAATTATTAAAAATAAAGCATTTGACTCTACCAATCACCATAGTGTTTCTAAAACTTAACTCCCTAGTCAACCTGAAGTTGGTTTGTTCTTACCTTGTATTAATCATCATGTCTTTTTCTTTAAAGCTGAACTGTGAGAATTCCTAAACTTCCATTGATTTGAACGGTTAATTGCTTAAGCTTGAAAAATTTGTTAGAGTCAGGTTAGAAAGGCTTTTGAAAGCAAGACTGAGGATTTGGAATTTTCCATGACCTTTTTGATCTTACTAACTTTTGATCTTACCTTTTGATCTTACTAACTAAAGTGATATTTTTGGATATTTCATACAACTACCTAAGAGACAGGAAGAACACTTAGCCTGTCTTTTAGCCATTTTATTGTACAGAGACGACTGAATTAAATAGGTAAGAACTATGAGGAAAGAAGTGATGGGTAGGGGGAAAAAAATTAAAAAAAACATTTGACAACTACTAAGAAAATAGGGATTAAGGGGGGGAAAATAACAGCATTACTTAGAAGAAACTACAAAGAGGGAGAACCAGTCTTGGTTTGTTGGTTGGATTCATAATAGATTTTTCTGTTGATTTGCTTTTATTACTGTCCTTGGGGATAGAGTAATATAAGGGGCTAAATTTAGGTATGTTTGCTTATATGCTGTATGTAGGAAACAACTGGTGGTGTAGTGGTTAAGTGCTACATTTGCTAACCCAAAGGTCAGCAGTTCGTACCCTCCAGGTGCTCCTTGGAAACTCTATTAGGCAGCTCTACTCTGACCTGTAGGGTCACTATTAGTAGGAATTGACTCGATGGCAGTGGGTTTGGCTTTTGGTTTGGTTTATATGTAACTATAAAATCCAAATAAGGAGGATGACACCCTCATAAAAATAAATGCATTGTTGCTTCGAAGACAAATAAGAATTAGCAACATAAATTTTGAATTCTTCAGATGAGTTGTTTACTAGTGCTATGAGCAGAAAGATATCCCTCAGAGGGAGGGAAAAAGCAGTAGTGAGGGCATTCAAGAGCAAGAGGGGGAAATGGGAAGGATCAGGAACTTCCATGTACTAGGAAATACACATACAGTTTGGGAAAAGAATCTGGATCTGGTAGAAATGACAAAGTCATGCTACATAAAGAGACAAAGAGAAGACAGACTGTCCTTTGCCACAGAAACCAAGAGGAGAAGAGTAGCATGAATGAGAATACATTCAACATGAAAAGATCTTCATTATGGTACAGGGTGAGGGAAATGGAAAAATAATCATTGTATTTAGTACATATAATATCATTCGACTCGATGGCACTTGGCTTGGCTTGGCAATATCATTCATAGAACCTGGGGCAGAAAGAGTGAAGGCAAGTTTCAGAAATAGTTTAACCATGTTGGCACTCAGATGAAGTGGCCAGTTCCAGCCAACTCAGTCAAGATGAGAAAATGAAATAAAAGATAATAATGACCTATTAATAATAGTAGAACATAACTGCCTTGGAGTAGATTCTGAGTGACAGAAACCCTATAGGACAGGGTAGAACTTCCCCAGAGAATTTGCAGGGATCACCTGGTAGAGTCAGTCTGCTCACCTTTTGGTTCCCAGATGCAGACATAGCTCTTAACCATTACACCCCTAGGGTTTCCACTAGGCTTTACAAGGAACAAACGGCTCTCGTGGAAAACTTAGAAGAAGGAAGAAGGAGAAAAGAGAGAGCTTTAACAATGAAGTTAGGCATAGCAAAATTAAGTGATGTGGGAATATTTGACCATGAATTTCAGACTTGATCACTATATTTTATCCTTAAATTTATAGAAAAGTGAGAATAGATTAGTATATAGAGAAAATGGGAAAGACTCATTATGAGGAAGAGTTCATTAGGGAATTACTAAGAAAGAACTAAAGACTTCAGAGCATTATCAAAATTATACTCCTTTGTGACCCAGTTGTATTTTAATTTTAATTTTTTGTTGACACTATGTTTTTTTTTCTGTAATGGCAGACTCATTGAATCACTGAGTATGTCTGAATTGTAGTGGGTAACATGGTTTTTGTTTTATGCCTCTTTCACAGATTATACCCTTACAGTCCAAAAGTACATGTGTGTACTAAATAGTTTTTCAAAATCCATGTTCTTCCTACCAACAACTGAATGATTTAGCACCACATTTTACAATACCCTATAGAAACAGTAATTTGTGGTGCATACCTATTTTTTCAGTCTCACACAGTTATATAAGGCTTGGCCTGCCCACACCTTGTACTGTCCGTGGGACAGTAGCTTCTCAATGAAGTAAATGGTAGCTATGTACACCCTGGCCTTGAAAGGGTTAAATAGCATTGACCTCACATGGGCCAAATATGCATTGTTTTCTTTGAAATTGTCCCCATCTATGCACCACCAAAAAAGAAAAGTATCTGGAGGTAATGTTACTGATTAGGGCAAGATCTGGTAACGGTAAGGTATAAAAACATGGAAAGTGGAAAACATGGTTATTTTGATTAACTGACTGAAACGTTGAGGTCAATAGGATAAACTAGTGATACTGTAAAGCCATCAACATTATGTAATTAAACAATCAACATGCTGGATTTGTCGTTAACAGATTTTTATTAACCTTCACAAAATATATTTAATTCTATAGACTTGTTTTAATGAGGAGTTAGTTACTAACTCAAGGACAAAATTTCTTGCCTATTTTGATATATGTATCTAATTATATTCATAGTAGTTATAATTTTTGTGCAATTTTATCTTTATTATGGTAGCTGTCTTGTTACCATATACAATGTTTCATCTAAATCCCAAGTACTGTCTTAAAAAATGATTCAAGTGGATGTAATCACATCTCAGACTTCTTAAAGCTAAATGTATCCCTGGACATTTTTCTGAAGGTAGCTCTATTTATAAAGTATACTTGTTGATTATGTTATTATTTGAAATTTAATATTTTTTATATACAATATTCTCTAGAAAATACAGTGACTGTCTCAGACAGACTATAATTGCCCCATAGGGTTTCCAAAGAGTGGCTGAGAGATTTAAACTGCCAGCCTTCTGTTTAGCAGCCTGATCTCTTGACTACTGGACAGTGTTTTATATTTAATGGAAGTCAATGAGGTCTTAGCTGCAACATTTTAGATTTCAACCTATATCTACTGGAATGAGGGGGATGTTTTCTGAGTTAACTAGATTTTCTCCTCTAGCCAGCAGCATGGGGACTCTAAATGTCAAATCTGCTATCCTAGCCTCTTCTATTTAGAGTAAGGTATTTGAAGTAAACGATGAAATTACCTTTTGCCTTACAAGGCTAAATCCCTAGATGAATACTATGCAAACAATGTATTCATGTTTTTATGATGACAAGGAAGTGATCAGTGACTTAGTGAAATTCTTGAATTTTATTTGAGAGTAAATATTTTCTCCTAAAGACATCTGGTTTTTGAGAAAAGATCTTAGGAGGCCATCTCAGCCAAGTATGAGAGAATTTCTGAAACCATGAATTGATTATCAAGTACTAAGCAGCTCTTAGTTCGAATGCACATGGTCACTTGAACCACAAGCTCTGTTCCTGTGTCTCCCATCAGCAGTTGCGGCATCCAGCGATGAAAGCCAGATTCCTATAATTGCTGTGTCTGTGACAGTGGGAGTCATTTTGTTGGCAGTCATGATCGCCTTTCTCCTCAGTGGAAGGTAAGAGAGAAAACTGTGAGTCTGATCTTTTGCAAATGATCTCTTCCTTTTCTGAATCTGAACATTTAGCAATGACTATCCCAAAACAAACCAAGCAAGCAGTATGTCAGTGGATAACCTTAATGTATAAATGTGCTGCTATAGACTTACCTTGTCCTTAGTATTAATTTTTTAAGCACACAATTTCTATTTTACAGGTATTTTTTGGTTCACAGGGTAGTATTAATTTGTCACTGTTCAGTCTATCATTAATAGAATCATATCTTTCTCTGGTAGTTTTTGGGTTTTTTTAAACATCTGGAGTTTATTTTGCTTTCAGATGTATTTATGGCTCCCTGTTCAACTTTAGTTAATGTATAAGAAAACCTGTCTCTGCTAGATTTACAGGAATAGGGCTTATTATACGAATTGGCTAGCGTTTTATTGAACACACTGATGAGCACAAAGCAGACATTCTCTCAAACATGCATTTTGAAAAATTACTAGCGATTTTCATTAATGCTTTAATGTTCAGCTTCTGAATGAGTTTATCCTGAACATATCAATGAGGATATTTACCTATTGAAGTGAATTTTATATTAAGAGATAAAATAATACAGTTATTTACATATCTACATGTTTCTTCTTACATACAAATAGAAGAGGTGGAGTTTCAGTAAAAGCTTTTGGTAGAAGTCATTTTCTGACCCTGAGCAGAGCATCACCAACCTACAACAAACTTTGCAGTTCAACAGGTTTTCATTTTACTTGCAGGCCATTATTCGCACATACAGGCTGTAATGAGAGATGACCAGTTGGAAAGGCTTTGGTATTAGACCATTATAGAAAACTTGATAAAAATCTTCTTGGAAAGATTTAAGCCTGCACAAAAAATGTAAAAATGTACTGTAAGATTTGAAAGAATGTCAGGAAATCAATATTCATATTGATTTTGTTACTGATGTAGTCTTCTACTTCTGATTCTTCAGCACCCATTCAGCTCATAAATATACAGAATTAGGTACTTTTCAATATACTACATATTGTGTTCTGAAAAGATTTATAACTACACCCTTAAATTACTGTAGTAGCAGTTTATTTTCATAAAATATTGTTACTCTACTTGAACACCCCTTCTCTTTGTATCTGAAAATTCATTTCTGCTAGTCCTTATTCATGTAAGAATGTTCAGTGATCCTTTAAGAATACTGGTAATAACCTATGACTTATTATAATATTAAAATGGCAGTTATGCATTTGTGAAATTTCTCAATTTAGCCGGTTTATATTCTATAGAGGGAAATAATTCAAAGTCCCCCTTCTGGCTGTCTATGTTGTTCCACTGATCTTTACTCTCTGACATTACCTGAGCATCGTACTTGTTTAGATAAGCAAATGTCACTGGTCTTGTCATCAAAACTTAGCTTGGATCTTGACCAAATAAGAGAATTGTGGTGATTGAGTTATAACTACTAAGAAAAACATTATGTAGTAATTTATCTTTTGTAACCCCAAAAGGTGGATAACTATGATACATCTCTGGAGTTGCTTCATAACATTATTAATTTGCTTCCACCTAGATATAAATTAAGTTTTTCTTTTCTAGTAAGTCCAGTACACATTAATTATGTTTGGGGATATGAGACTCATAAGAAATTGTATACTTTGTCTCTATATTTTAAAAAAAGTAAATAAAAATGGAGAGAAGAGCTAAGCCTAGAAGCAAATGAATTTTCATGTTTTAGAGTTTAGTAAAAAGCATACGAGGAATATAAGAAGTACTTTCTGTAGACATAACACACAGTACTCACTCAACTGAAATATTATTGTGAATTTATTAACATTTGAATAAGCATTCCAGCTTACATATGCATATATGAACCCCTGTTCTCTAAAAATTTCCATCCTAAGTATATACATACATTTGAATTTTAAACAACTTAGAATGTTAATTGAAATTTCAATTAATCCATTAAGTGGTAAATGAAGGGTAGTAGTATAACTTCAGGAATCACATATGCTGTACATACAAACACATACACACAGAGAATTAATTCCCTATTGAAGTTCTTGTACAAAAGAGAACTAAATTTTAGTATAATTTCTCAGTCATAACAGAAGAGCATCTACACCTAAAGAAAAGGCTTAATTTCACACCTAACTACATCCACTGCCTTATAGATTTGTGAATGTATTGTTTTGTAACTGTTTGTTACTCTAAAAATAACACCTCTAAAATAGTGGATTGCTTATTCACATTAAAATATTTTGTAATGCAATGTAATATCTTAACTCAGTCTAGAATGCTTTAGTAATTTGCAGTTGAAATGTTAATACATTTCATTAAGAATTAATTTGTAATTTGTATATTTTAGCAGCAAGTTTTCATTATTTTGTTGAATTCCAAAAGGGATTTGATTTAGGATTAAAGATGTTCAGCCACTTTTTTTACTTTTTAGGGACAAGTCATTTGATGTTTTTATTATGTATATATTATGTTATGCTCTGTTCTTCTGTGCTGTACTATAATATATAAATATACTTATTTAAAAGCCAAGTAATGTGATCCTTGGAAGACTTTCCCTGCCACTCTGAAGGAAATTAACCTAGTAATGTTTATATGAACTAAAAGCTTCACTATCCTTGTAAATCTTGGAGTGTTCTCAGTTAACACAATAAACAACTGTCAGATAAAGAATGAGCTAAATAAAAAAAAGAAAACATGACAGTAAAACCTGACATAATGGTAAAAATTTACAGTTGAGTACTTGAAAACAACCTGTTGCAGGATTGTTCTAAGGAGAATATGTATAACGTTTTCCTCTCTTCTCTGTGACAAGTTATTAATGACAAACATGTAAAATAATGATAGACTAGCTTCTCACCTTGAACTTACTCTCTTTTATTCCTTTTATTCTCTTGATCATGATATTGTAAACCAGGTATTTACTCCTAGACAATATATATTTTAACTGTAAAAAATTAGATAGAGCAGAGGTGATATAGAAAGATTATTATTTTATATATTGCAAAAATAGCAATATTGAGTGTTTATAATATTCAAAATTTACATTTTTGTTAATAACCAAGAAAATATGATCACAGATAATAACACATGGAATACTCTGAAAGTAATCTTTTTTTTTTATCATGATTGAATGAAAATATACATTCCCATATAAATTTGTATGCTGACCTACATGCAGCTTCCACTGCTCTCTCTGCCTGGTGACAGCACACTCTTCCTCTCTGCTCCATACATGTCTTATCTTCCCAACAGTCTCCTATCTTCTCCTCTTTACCCATTCCCCTTCCTCCAGTATGAGGTCAACAGGACGACCTCATATAGGTGCCTAGAACCATAAAGTGCCCACACAATTTGGTCACTCTGCATCACCAACTCCAATCCATTGCTGTCCGAAAAGTTGACCTTCATTGTGATTTATGGACAGGGGCAGCATTAGGGCCAAGGGCCATGCTCCCAGGGGAACCCTGAAATCCCTGGACCATCAATTGTGGTCTGTTAGTGGAGATCTCAGGGTGCAAACCTATTTATCCTTGTGTAGCCAATGAGACTCAACTTTGTGAGCTCCATCATGGCTGTCACTGGTGGTGGCTGGGCACCATCTGGTTCTTCCAGTCACAAGTTGCTGTAGTGATCCACTCACATGGATCTCTCTGTCTTCTGGATTCTCTTTCCCCCATGTCGTTATGGACCTTGGTGATCATCTGTTTCTGCTAAGTTGGGACCATTTTGAAAGTAATCTTTTTAAAAGAAAAATCAATGATCTTTGCTCTAATAGAGGTAAAAGACATGAGATATTGAGCCATTCTAATGTTTTTTAGTTTAAACTGATTATGCAGAAATCTTTTGGAATCTTTGTGCCTACGTGGTACAAATTACCATGGATTAAATTGTATCCACCCAAATATGTGTCAGCTTAGCTAGGCCATGATTTTCTGTATTGTCTAGTTGTTCACCATTTTGTGATCTGTTGTGATTTTCCTATGTTTTCCTGTGATTGATAGGTTAGGTTAAGTTAAATAGGTTTAGGTGATGTTTGTTATATTAATTGGGCATAATTAGGGAGGGCTACAACACTTTTGTCCAGGTAATAGCCCAGACCTAAGGTAAGGGGAGTTTCCCTGGATTGTGGCTTGTGTCATTTTTTTTTTTTTATCTTACAAGAGATGAAAGAAGAGAGAAGTCAATAGAGAGAGAGGCCCTGTGACTATCACCAAGAAAGAAGAACCAGGAGCAGCACATGTCCTTTAGACCCAGGGTCCCGGCACTGGTAACCTTCTCGACCCAGGGGAACACTGGTGTCAAGTCACGTGTAAATCTCCAAGGAATGCTGGGCTCACAGGTGTTGAAAGGAGGCAGGGAAATTCTGACAGAGCTGAGACAGAAAGTCTTCATCTAGAGCTGATGCCAGAATTTGAACTTTTAGCCTCCTGAACTATGAGAGAATAAACTGCTTTCTGTGAAAATCATCCACTTGTGGTAGCCCTGTTATAGCATAAGTAGATAACTAAGACAGAAATTCAATAACGGGAGTGGGGCGTTGCTCTGACAGATACCTAAAATGAGGAAGTAATTTCGGAATTGGGTAACGTGTACAGGCTAGAAGAGTTTTAAGGTGCCTGGTAGTCAAAACCTAGATTGCCTTGGAGAGATTGTTGGTGGAATTATGGACCTCAAACGCAATTCTGGTAGGATCAGAAGGAAGAAAGGAGAGCTGTAAAACCAGAGGTAGCATGACCATGAGAAGCAGCAGCAGCAGCAGAGAAATAGCCACAGCAGAACCAGGAACCCAGCAGGAGGCTGTTCAGGTGGGAACCCACAGACTAAAAGAGGGTTTAGTACCTTCAGGCAGGAAGCTTCCAGATGGAGTGGAGTGCCTCCAGGCACTTATCGATAGACTCAAAGAGCTGTCTGACACTTGCCTGAGCAGGGCAGAGGCCAGGCCAGCCAAAGAAGCTCAATGGGGTGAAGAGACAGAAAGACCAAGGAACCAGGAAGCAGAAGCAGAAGAGACAAGGAGCAAGCAAAGCAAGCTATCTCAATCTTAAAGATTAAGGCCAAGACCTTTGGAATCTCAAAGAGTAGGGCCATGGCTTCTGGGGTTACAAAGAGTAGGGTCAGGCCTGTCTAGGTTTCAGAGAGTCAAATCTTCAGCACCTTGGTTCTGGAGTGAGGGGCTGCCGTTCGCAAGTACCGGGGGCGTGCGTCCAGATCCACTGCCCAAAGCTGAGAGTATAGACTGCCATGCCTACATGAGGCAGAAGACCAGGGCTCCTGGGGCCAACAGAAGGGCTTTTCCCGCATTTGGACTAGAGAATAGTGTTGTACAAAGCTGAGGGAGCAGAACTGTTTTCCAGTAGGCCTGGAAGGTACTGCTGAAGCCCAGGGCCACGTATTCTACCAGAATCAGAGAGTATAGTTAACACTCAGAGGTTAGGGAAGTTAGGGCCACTGGAGGTTAGGGTCACTGCACAGATGGTCTCAGAGAACAAGATTATGTTCAAGTCTTGAGAACTAATGCAAATTATGCTTTGTTTATACCTGCTTGGTGCCTGTCATTCCTTCATTGCCTCCAGCATCATCTGTTTGTTGTAATGGAAATGTCTACCTTGTACCTGTTCCACCAGGGTGCTTTGGAAGCAGAAAAGCAGTACTGTAGATTTCACAGGTTCACAGATGAAGAGAAATTTTGCCCCAGGATACCATTTGAACTTGGAGTTGATTTACAGGTTTGGGGATGATATGATACTTGTGGAAGTGTTTTACACGTGTCGAGGACGTGAATATGGGGCTGCCAAGTGATAGAATATCATGGATTGAGTTTTGTCCTCCCAAAGTATGTGTCACCTTGACTAAGCCATGAGTCTCAGTATTGCATGGTTGTGCTCCATTTTGTGATCTGATGTAATTGTCCCATGTGTCGTAAATCCTAAATTGTGCCTGTGTTTAATTAGGCAGGATTAGGTTGTGTTCCACAGAATTAGGTTATGTTTGTTATGTTGACAAGTCAAAAATCAGGTCGGATGCAATACCCTGACTCAGGTCATAGCCCTAACGTGATGTAAAGGGTATAGTCTGCATTACCTCTTATCTTACGAGAGATAAAATGAGAGAGAAACTAGCAGAAGAGGGGGACTCTTGACTCTGAATAAGAAAGAAGAGCCAGGAGTGGAGAGCATCTTTTGGACAAAGGGTGCCTGTACTGAGGACCTCCTAAACCCAGGGAAGGTTGCTGCCAGAGTACCTATAGATCTCTAAGGAATGCCAGACCAAAAGATGTTGAAAGGTGACAGGGTTCTTCCCTCAGACCTAACAGAAAGAGAAAGCCTTCCTCCAGAGCTTACGCCTTGAATTTGGACTTCTGGTCTCCTGAAGTGTGAGAGAATAAATTTCTCTTTACTAAAATCATTACTTGTGATATTTCTGTTATAGCAGCACTAGATAACAAAGACAATTAGGGATATAGAAAGATTAATACCATTTTGATAAGACTGCAAAGGTATCAGTATTGAGTGCCTGCAATATTCACAGATAATTTATGTTGTCTTAGGAACCTAGAAAATGTGGTCACAGGTTATTGATAACACACTGAGTACTATGAAATTAACCTTTTTCAAATTAAAAAGAAATCAATGCTTTTTATTCCAAAATAGACTGCAAGATGAAAACATACATCATATATTTAAACTTTATAAACTTTTTAGCATAGTTTAAACTGATAATGCAGAATCTTTTGGAATCTTCTTACTTACACAGTTTAAAATAATACTTATAGGTAAGTATCTGTTTCAAAAGTAAAAATCCTGTTAAAAACAGCAAAATATCATATACCATCTCAGAAGTTTCACCACTTTGATAATTTTCATGATCGTCTCTTTTAAAAATATTGAATATCCCCGTGGCATATTTTTAGCAGGATTCAGACTCCGTTTTTACTATTTTCTTTTCTGTTAATCTTTAATTGTCCTTCAGTGAAACTATAAAACAATTGAAATGTCCTCTGTGAACTATTGATTAATTATGGTAGGATAGGTATAAATTAAACCTCCTGATATGCATGACATATTATAATGGTTTTTAAATATTTCTCTTTTAATAGTAACAATGTTAATAACTTTTATTATATGCTAATTTATGTTTTTCTTATACAGACAGTAGTTTTTATGTACAAATTGTTGATGCAAGCTACCTTTTACTATGATTAAAATTTCTAACTTCTTCTAATTACATCTTTGAGAACGTCATTTACTATACCCTTTCTGCTGTTCTTCCTTTTATAGATGTGTTGATATTATCAAACTACCTTCTTTACTTGTGCTCCACTTGTCAAATATTTAAATTTCAAAATCTGAGAACTGTTTACTGAACAGTTTTAACTATAATATAAAGCTTAAATTAACAAAATTTAGTAGTCCAGGGAAAACTCTTCTTTCAGTGAACAGAAATTATGTTTTCCTTGAATCTTTCTAAGTATAGACCTCATTGGCTCAAAGAGTAATTGTTGATACTCTGCTTTGGACCCATTATTTATGATATGTTAATAAGTGTAATTAAATATTAAGAAAATTTCATAGCTTCACCTTTTACTTTATGTGCACCTAGGGGTAAAAGACCTCTTATGTAACACATATGCTTCCAAACATGCATATACATACTCTTGCTATATAAACACATACAAAAAAGCCAGACCTTTTGGCCAGTTTTGAAATTGGAAAGAAAAGAAAAAACCTGCAGCTCCTGAAGAGACAAAATGATTGCCTCATGCTGTTTCTCCTTAGATAGGATTTTAAGGCTATTCACCATGTTATTTTTATGATATGATGCTCCTGCAATGATAAATTTATTTTGAAAGGTGGTTTAATTACTTTTAAAAAAGTTAACCACTTTCTAGGCAATGGATCTCCCCTTGTTTCTTTTGGTAATGTTCAGATCTTGCGACTGGACCAAAAACTGTTGATTCCCATTTTCCTGTATTTCATTACATGTCTGAAACTTAATTCATTTAAAATGTTTCATGGTAAACTGAGGTGAAAATTTTTCAGAAGGCAGTGTATGGAGGCTCACAAACCTGTCAAAATTGGTACCTGAGAACATGCCAAACACTTGGAAAATTGTCATCACTTCTGGAGGCCTAAAATAACGGGTTTATGTAAAACATTGCTTTGAGTTTTCATTATGACTTGAAAATTTTAATACTAAAATATAACTTTTTAAGTGATTTACAGATCTTTTTAAAGTGTAACAGATTGTGAGTGATATGTTTTACCAAATCTTTCAGTCTCCAAACATTTACTGAATATATCAAGTAAAACAGGTTCTGGGAATATAAACTACAATGACCCTGTCATTTTCCAGAAGTATTTCCACCTTTATTGAGTAGCCTGATAAGTTAACAGCAATTTCATAAAGTAAAGTACACCAGGTAGGGAGAGAGAACAGTTTACAGTAAAACTCGAATCCTCTATTCATAGTAACATAAATAACTTTTTTATCTCAATTTTAATGGAAACAATAGATCCATTTGAGTTTCTACTGTGGGCAAGGCAGTGCTCTTATGTAAGCAAAACAAATGGCTTAAGGGTAGAAAATCTTGAACTTACAAACTTCTCTTCAAGGTTATTTGGAGCTGAATAAAATAATTATGTGAGCATTTTGAATGGCAATATTTAATTTAATTTAAATAGCTTTCAGACTTCTGCTTGTACCTGATACAAAACATTATGGTTTCTCAAGGACCACTTTTTAAAGGGATATCAAGTATTTAAAATCTTTGTATACGCCTCTGTGTATCATCTTAATAATAATATTGATTTAGATAATATTATAATACCTAACATGAACTACAGAGCATATGCTGTGAAACACTCTTTTATGTGTTTTACCTATATCTCATTTAATATTTATAACACCACCACATGTAGGTACTATTTCCATTCTCAATTTACAGCTGATAAAATTTATTTTTTCTGTTTTCATTAAACAAGGAACAAAATGGGCAAAGCCCACCTTTGTTGCTGAGTGGTAAGGATCAGCATGAATCTGGTTCACAAACTGTAGAGATGGATCCAGTGTTCACCTTCTCACTTCTCCATCCTCAGTAGCAGCCGCTCACACAGCACAGTCTACCCAACCCAACCCATACAGAGATGGATGAGAGCTCACAATCCGATCCATAAGCTGTAGGGAGGGATCCACTATTCGCCTTCCCACTTCTCCATCCACAATAGCAGTTACATATGCAGCACAGTCTACCCAACTGACACAGAGTTGAATCAGAGCTCACAAGTTAGACAGATGCCATCATTCAGACTAGCTGTTCAGACACTGTTGTTGAGTGCCACTGAGCCAATTCTTACTCCTAGTGACCCTATAATATGTGCCATAACTGTCTAATAGGATTTTTTAGACTGTAAGCTTTGCAGATCCCTTTTCTCGTGTGAGGCAGCAGACTTTTCAGTGAGTAGCCAAGTGCTTAACCACCACATCACCAGGCTTCTTTTCTCAGACCTTAGCCACCCCGAAAGGTCTCTGAATAGGCAAGTGGCTTACAATTGGCTGTTAACCTAAAGATTGGTGCTTTCCACCCAGAGGCTCACTGAAGAAAGCCTGACAAACTGCTTCCACAAAGACTACAGCCAAGAAAACCTATGGAGCAGTTCTATTCTATAACGCTAGGGTCATGAATCAGAATTGACTCCATGATATTTTTTCTTAAGCTGCTCAGAGATAGGTCAGAGCTCATATATTGGGAGGACACCTTCCTCCAGACTGCCGAATAGGCAGATTCCTGCCCCTGCTGGCTCTTACTGACCTTTTAGTTCATTAATTTGCTCGAAGGAGTCACAGAATTTCACAGAATGTACTCTACTTGCAGCATTCACGGCTATGGCTTTATTACATCCAAAATGAATATAAACAAAGAGACACATAAAGTAAGGTCTGGAAGGGGTCACAGCATGGAGCTACCACATCCCAAAGAGGGACGCACCATCCTGGCCCTTGCATAGTCACCTGTTTGGAAGCTCCTCTTAACTTTGGGGCTCAGGGTTTCATCCTTCTTTCATGCAGTCACAATTAATTACATCGTGTGTCCTGAGACTCAGTCAACCTGGGCCACCAGATTTACTTCTTGGTCTGGTCGGTCCCTGTTCATTAGCCTCAGGTGCAGTCTTCTATAGTTGATTGTTCTAAGGAGCACATTCCTTACAGTTGTTACTGCTTCTTTCATAGGTTTGTCTGTTATTTGGCTGTAAGGTGATCTTTGCATGTGACTTCCATTCCATATTACAAGGTTGAATTAGAGCTATAATCTTGGTTGTTCCTCTGGTATCTATCAGACCAGTAAGTGTAGCCTTTTTTATGAATTTGAATTTTGTTCTACATTTTCCTCCCACTCTAACTGAAGCTTTCTCTTGGGTTCCTGGTCTCCGGCTACTGGAGGCCTTGAGTCATGTGGGCCCTTGAATCTTTGGACTAATAGCTCCTTTGATTCTTGGTTTTCCTCACTCTCCCTTACTCCCAGTGGGAAGAGACTAATAGTTGTATGGCACCAGTTCTTGAACATTATATGAATGGTCAGCCTTAAAACTTTTACACTGACCCTTTGTGCCGCTTGAAGCTCCCTTGCTCCAGAACGCCTCATGACTACATCTTTATTTCTTGCAAGTTTTTCCCAAATCTTGGCCTTTCAATTGGGATTACTAAAATAGTAGTCCACAATTTCTTCCTCTGTACACCAGACCTCCCATGTTTTTATTTTTTCCTTCATCATTCTTGTTGCCATTTATGTACCACATAAATATTTATTCCACTTGTTTGTTTGAATTCCAGAAATGCTTTTTTCCTCTGGAAAAGTGTCTGGGACATCGAATGTTAAATTTGAATTTTAAAAACTGAAAAGTTACTTAATTTTTCCTAGTGTACCAGCTGGTTATTGAGGACCTGTCACTTGAAATTAGCTCTGACTTTAGCACTCTTGCTTTTCACTATAAAGTGTTCTCGTGAATTGATTGGAAGTATTTAACACTTTTCTTTTACTTGAAGTACATTCAATACATGATCATTAAACTGTATGATTCTGATGAAATACTGAACCCTTATATATAAAGTCACTGATTATCTACTGCTAAAAATCATGCTGTTGGCATTTTTAAAATACTCCAACCTAGTTAGTGATATGAATAAAATAACTCTTAGAAAAATCACTATCAATGGTACCTGATGCTAAAGTAAATAGCAAGTGCAATGAATTTTGATGGATTCTCTCTCTACCTTTCACTGGAAAATTGTGTTTGGTAAAGGGTATTTATGTTAAAATTACTCACATTGATGTCACCTACTCCATGATACTTTACAATTATATCAAAGCTGATTTATTTCTTGCCTAAGTTTCTGCAAACCTTCTTTTCCCACTGAGGTAGTTTTAGTTCATCACTTTATATATCTGTCCTCCCTTATAGATATGTGTGCATCTTGAACATACATAATTACAGTGCAGACTCTCAGTAAATGACTCTCTAAGTGAAGGAGTCAAACCAGGTGTTCAGATTCTTGAAAATATACGTCAGACTATGTCTCTACACTTATAAGTACATATTTTTGTCCTAGACTCCTTTGGTTGCAAATAACCAAAGCTACATTCCAAATGCCTTATTTAAAAGGGGATTTATAGCTAGTGTATACGAAAAGAGAATTTATAGCTATTCTGCAAGGTAACTATGAGTCAACAGTGACTCGATGGCAACTGTTTTGTTTTTTTTAATATATATCTGAAAAATTCCAAAGTGTGTGTGGGGGGGGGAGAAACCCTAATTATAAGTATTGATATATAAAATAATTTTCGCCATGCAATTTGAGATTCATTACTCAGGGATACTGTGGTACAAATAAGGTATTTAAAACCTAACACCATTGATCAAAATGAGATTATTTGGTTAGAGCTTTAACCCGCACACCCCCCCCAATCCATTGCTATTGAGTTGATTCTGACTCATAGTGACCCTGAATTTTGGGGTAGAACTGCCCCATAGAGTTTTCAAGGCCCACCTGGCCAATTTGAACTGCCGACCTTTTGGTTATCAGTTGTAGTACTTAGCCACTGCACCACCAGGGTTTCTGAGTAGAGCTTTAGAACTCTGATGTTGAGAGGTAGGTTGAAGGAGGAAGATGCAGCCAAAGGGGAATGAGAGAGAGTCATCCGTGAGGTGGCAGGAGGCCAGACAGTTGTAGGATCACAGCTATGACAATGGTCACTCTATTAAAAAACTATTGAAAACTTAACTAAGAAGAAGATAGAAAAGTTGCTACTGGATTCATCACTCTGCCTGAGTCTTCTCTGATACTTCCAGCAGTTGTCCAAGAAAGCAACATCTTTGGCCTAGTTTAGATTTTCTCCTGAATCCAAAGCTAATCATTAGGGCTAATGAAATGTAATGCACTGACCATCCAAATCTATAATTGGATGTCACGTGAGAACTCAAAATGAGGAGAAAGGATCTCACCCTCTACATTTGCTCACACCCTCTGTTTGCTAAGGACATTCTTTCTACCACTTTCTAATATTCAGATCTTTTCCATTTGCCAAAATCCATATTAAACATTCTTTCTAAAATAAAGCTTTCCCCAGCTCTCTTAGAGTAAGGCATTCTCTCCTTACTCTTCTTTCTCACAAACTATATCAATAATTTTCCTTCAATGTACTGCTTTAAGCCTCAAGTTACAATACATTCTAAACATCCTGTCTCTCTTGCCCTTCAGTAAATACTTTGAAGACAAAGACGTCTCTGCTTGTGGCTTTCCCAAATAATCTAATTGATTGCATAGCTCATAAATATTGAGTTAAACGTAAACTCTATATCAGTCTCCATTTGAAGTATTTTGTCTATCTTTTCCCTATCAATATCATCATGACTAATGTGAAAAATGCTGGTACCCCAGAAGATACTGTACCTCGGCTGTCTGTTAGTCCAAAACTGAAACCATTCCTGAAGCCAACTCTTCAAACAAAAATTAGACTAGACTCTAAGACATAAAATGATACTGGTGAAGGGTGTGCTTCTTGGCTTAAGTAGATACATGAGACTAAACGGGCAGTGCCTGTTTGAGGCATGATAAGAATGTCGAAGAAGACAGGAGCTGGTGGAATGGACATGGGAAGTACAGGATGGAGAGGAAGAGTGTGCTGTCACGTTGCAGGGAGAACAACTAGGCTCACATAACAGCATGTTATATGTTATATGAGAAATTAACTTGGTTGTAAACTTCCATTTAAAGAAAAATAAATTAGTAACTATGGCATAGGCATAATAGAAAACCTAAACCATGAATATAGTTCCTTCCACAAAACTAAAAAATTTGGTACGGTGGCAAAATAAATGCAATTATTTCAAGCAGTATTGCATGGAAATTGAAAAATATTCGCTAGCTTACAATATTATTGGCTTACTTCTGGACATTGTAATGCCAGTATAATTATGCACATGGTAACATCCAGTAGCAATAGATGCTATAAAAAATAATAATATGTACAGAGAGATCAATATATTTGTAATCCTTTCCTAATTCTCTTGAGGTTTGCGAACATCATGTATATGTTAGTAAATTTGGTATCTTTAACATAACTAGGGTTATATGATTCCAGAAATTGATTTTTATGGTGAGATAAAAGGGGTATAGGAAAATAATTTATCGAATACTGTTTTATTTTAAAATACAAATAAAAAATATTAAAAAAAAGAAGAAAAACCATGCCATCACTGGTTTAGAAAAGATCTCATTAAAATAAAATCTCTTTGTAGGAATTTTCAATAGAGATGACTTTATAAAACAGTAATAGAAATAGATGTGTATTGATTTAATATCTGGGAGTTGTTATCTTTTCTATTTTCTCATGATTACATGCTTATTTTCTTCAAAGACTGAATCAGAGAGAATTAGAGAGTAAATCATAATTTATTAATAATTGACAATTGGGGATCAGGACCAAGTAATTCCAAGGAAGAAGATTTGGAGCATAGTAACAACTAATTGCCCACTGTGGGAAGTGAATCATCTCAGGAAACTGAACCCAAGAGAGTTACTGGCTCAGCTGCCTAACATCATTGAATATCCCACCTGCAGATCAATTATGTCAACATCATGGCAACTTTTAGAAAGTTATATTTAGACAAACATTTAAAAGGATTCCATTTAGGATACCAGAAACAACAGGTTACTCTCACTGACAATTCAAGGAAGATGCAAATCATTTTAAGTAAAGAAACTAGAAACTCTTAGATTTTGTGAAGTATGAATCAGAGAGGAGGTCTTCAAAGCCAAACCTAAAGAGTGACACATGGTCTGTGACTGCAGCTCTATTTGCCAGAATTTCTGTTTCTGTAAAAACTTGTTTCCCATTACCACTGAAATAGGAAGTGGCTGGTTTTCCAGAAAATGCTGGGCTCCGGCGTTTCGCAGAGTCTGTAGTGACAAAGACACTCACAGAACTTGATACCTAGCTCCAAAGAGTGTATCAATAACACTGCCCTATGCCAAAGATTAAAAATAGCTGATGAACAAAAAATCAGTTACTCTCCCAAGCTACATTTAGGAATATGCTTACTATGGGATTGCTGGGAAATGAAGCAAATGAACAGAAGAATATTCCAAGTGATTTGACACATCACCTTGAAGCCACAGTAGATGAAGATCTATCTGCATTCTTTCTGAATGCTTGTATGAACGTGGAAAGGCATAAACATTTCCGAATGATTAGTCTTAAATGGTAGAATTCTTTATTATGTCATGTAGATGAACTGATTTAGATGTACCAGATATCTCTTAAAACTACACTACGATGCAGAGTATTCTGTTCCAACTGTTTCACTTACCAAAATCATCAAATAGATTGAGAGCTATTTCAAACACTGGTTTAATTCAGCTGGGGGCAAGGGGAGGGGGGCGGGGGCAGAGAGTGAGTAAGAAAATCTGCGCTATCAGGTAATTTTACTTGTACTTTTATTACAGACCCTCGCGGCATAATGGCTAAGTTCTACGTCTACTAATTGGAAGGTTGGCCGTTTGAATCCACCGGTCACTCCTTGGAAACTGTGGGCAGTTCTATTCTGTCCTTTCGGGTCGCTATGACACTTTGAGTCAGAATAGACTTTACGGTTTTTGTTTTTGTTTTTTTAAATTACACATAAGCTGTCAGTGGACATTGTGTGCTAATATATATGGTGGCTAAAGGTGCCAAAATTTTCATTCCTAGAAAACTTCAGGGCAGTGAATTCTGTGCTAAATGAACTCACTAAGTTCTCTTTTACTTACGTATTGTTATTGCTGGATTTGGATATTTTCTTTACCTGTCTCTTAGTCCTTGCTTCACTCTCTTTTCTAACTCCTTGATTTTGTAATCTCTCACACACAAAAAATAATATATTGCTTATGTATTAGATTTTTGGAATATGTTTGCTGTCAATAGTCTGTATACGTTTTTTCTTTTCTCTCGTGACTGTTGTCTTTGCAAATGACAACGGGAGTCACTTTTCATCATTATATTTGAGCTCCTATTTCAAATTATCGTTTGTTTTTTTGTAAGTCCTTTGGTGGTATGAACAGTTAATGCACTGAGCTGCTGACTGCCAGATTGGGCCTAAGAATTAAGGCCTGCGATTTTCTGCTGAAAAATCAGCCATGAAAATCCTATAGTCACAGCTCTGCTCTGACACGGGGGGTCACCATAAGTCAGAGCTAAAGTAAGGACAACTGAGTGTTAAAATTACTTTTTCCTTTTTTCTTTCTTTCTTTTTTTTGTTTAATGATTATTATCTTTGCATTTCTGTTTATATGATCTGCCCCTAGGTCCCTCATCACCACAATGGCCTACATTTGTTACATTCTCTTGGACCAAGGTAGACTGAGAGACGCGAGCAGGTTGCTAGAACTTTATTTAGTTATTTTGCCTCTTCTCACATCCCCATTTTTATGTTAGAAAGCCAACTACCTTCAAGTTGTCAAGCAGAGACCTCTTTGTGGTAGCAAGTGGGTGGGGTAGAAGCTTTTCCTTTTCTTAGGTTTTTCATAGGCTACTGTTGACCACCTTCACAGTGTGAATATTTCATGTCCTCCCAGACTCTATATTCTGTAAGATTAGCATTCTCGTGTACTTTATAACCATCTACTCCCATCTTCTAATGTTCCCATGATTCTGATATTGGTATTTCCTACACTGTTGGTATGCCTCTGACCTGATTTTGCCTAATTCATTTGATTTTGGTAAAGCAAAATTACTAACCATTTGTTAAAATTGATTTTATTCTTAGACAGTGGAGACTTTTTGCTAAAACTAAAACATTATACATGTTGAATTTTAATTGAACTGTCTAAATTTGATTGATATTTTTAATACTGTTTATCATTTCATAGAGAGAAACATCTGCACCAGCATCTGAAGAACCATTGTGCATGAGACTATCACATACTAAGAATACGCAATTGCAAAGAAGAGTGTTGAATTAATATGTAAGATACGAAATCAAGTCAAGTAGTTTCTATATGAAGATTAGTCATCCCTACATATATTAGAATCTTACTACAAATCCTACAGTAAGTCCTTAGTGAAACTTTTAAGGATGCCAGCATCAGATGCTACTATTCTTAGGATGTCGCTTTTCAGTATAATCATTAAACCAATAGAGATACTAAAAGTACAGAAATATTCTAGTATTATTTTTCTAAGAGAAAAATTATCAAGCAAAAAAGTCTATAGGTTCAAATTTCCTGAACAGAAATTGAAAACAAAAACAAAAACAAACTTTAGCTATACAAATGATTAATGTCTAAATAAAAGAGGGTTTAAAACAATGTTATTATCAGGGCTGAGCTATAAATACAATTTGTTTTTACTAGCAAAGTTAGCATTATTTTTTTGCAACTTTATCTACCCTCTATTTTCACCCTAGCATTCCAAAGATGAAACCTAAAATAACAGCACAAGGAAATTAGTCATGACAATCATATACTGTTATCAAAGGAACCACAGAAATAGTCCTGATTGATCTGTAAAGTGGGTAAAGGAGAAGGTTAGTGGAAAACATAACTTTAAAACAAACAAGCAAGCAAACAAAGAAAACACTGCTATTGAGTTAATTCCAACTCATAATGACCTTATAGGACAGAGTTAGAACTGCCCTATGTAGTCTCCAAGGAACACCTGGTGGATTTGAACTGCTGACCTTTTTGTTAGCAGCCATAGTACTTAACCACTATGTCACCAGAATTTCTGTAGTAATTTTAGGCTTCTAGAAATGGAAGCAATCGGTATTACTTAAAGGAATTTGCAACTTGCTCGTTGGAGATGAAATGTGTTGGAGAAGAAAACACAGGATTCACTGTTTTGCTTATGAGCACTGGTCTACTAGGCCAGATTCTGTTCTGGGAGGGCCATAGATAAGACAATGATTGATTGCGAAGTTGGTTCCATACATTTTTTCCCTTTTGTTGAGCTAGTCAACAGTCTTACGTCATACATATCACTGCAGAGTAATAAAAGTCTCTTAATAAGCTTAGGGCTTAATATTAAGATATAGTAATACAAACAAGAGAAGACATTGTGCAAAGTAAAGTCGCACACATAACTGTATTCTTTATATTGCCAAGCCAAGTACTGTCAAGTCAGAGGCGATCAGATAGATAACTTGTCTAAATCAGCAGCATCATATTGAATTCTATTGGTTTACAACAGGAAACTATATATATACATATATGTGTACGTATATATATATATATATATAAAATTTTAAACTTGGAGAGCAGATATTGATTACATATTTTAATTAAGAATTTTAAGTTATCAAACAACTTTAGAAAACTTTTTTTTACCCAAAATACAGAAACATCGAAGAAAAAAAAAGAAGAGGAAGACTGGGATGAAAGTAAAGTTTATTGGCTTAGTAGTTCTTAAAAGGAAATTATTTTTCTCATGTGCTTGTTTGCCAGATTTTGAGATCTGACACTTGTTTATGACTGCAGTCTGCCTAACTGTATAATGCGTACAACAGCATCGGATTGGGTTGGTGAAGAAATTTGGGTTTTCCTAAGATTTATAAACAAACACCATAGATGCCTGATAAACTTTAATATTTTGTTGGCTGTATTCTGAATTATTATGTGTAATAACCTTTGTGGTGTAGTGGTTAAGTGGTATGTCTGCTAAAAAAAAGTTATCACTTCCAGTCAACCGGGTGCTCCTTGGAAACTTGGAGCAGTTCTACTCTGTCATATAGGTTTGCTATGAGTTGGAATCAACTGGACAGCAGTTTATTTTTTACTTTAGATTTAATAATGGCTTATGCAATTTGGAGCTACAAATGACCCCAACAGTACAAAAAAGATCTGCTGTTAAACATTAAACCTGTAGTGATAAATGTTAAGAAAAAGCTCTTGGCTTAAATAGAGGCAAGGAAAAAAAAAAACTACAATTAGCAAAATCATTCTTCATTTGTTGATAATATAAATCAACATTGTAAACAGGTTTGCAAGAGAATCATTTGAAGTGTTTACAAGAGAACAAATTGTTTTTAAGCACCTCCAGGCACTTTACTTTTTTATTAACATACAGATCATTAATATGCTAATTACAAACCATTTTTTATTTATTAAGTAAATTCCCTTAAGAGTATTGTAAGGCACATCATTTAGTACAACAATTATTTATTGAATACCCATTGGATCAGTGGAAACCCTGGTAGTGTAGTGGGTTAAGTGCTACATCTGCTAACCAAAAGGTTGGCAGTTCAAATCCACCAGGAGCTCCTTGGAATCTCTAAGGGCAGTTCTGCTCTGACCTATAGAGTCACTATAGGTCGGAGGTGACTTGAAGGCAGTGGATTTTAGTGGATCAGTGGCCTCAACCTGAGGAAATTTGGAATTGTGTGCTTCCTAACTGGCAGGTACTTCACTAAATGTTTTTAAATCTACTATTTTCTTTAATATAAGGATCCCTGGTGGCACAGTGGTTTAACAGCTCAGCTACTACCCTAAATGTTGGTGGTCTGAATGCGAGAGAGATGTGGCTGTCTGCCTACCCAAAGATTTAGTCTCTGAAACCCTATGAGTCAATTATCTGTCCTATAGGGCCCTTATAAGTTGGAATCATCTTCAGCACTTTTCAATAGCTTTTGAAAAATAATGTGACTGGTTTGCCATAATAAAGATGTTCTGATATCATTTTTCTTATGTATAGCCTAGGCACAGTTACTTTTAAAAAGCTCCCTGGTTCATTTTAATCTGCTTCCAGAATTAGGACCCTTGTTTTTTGTATGAGTAGAAAACGGTTGATACATAAATCTCTTTTATTAACACATACAAAATATGTATTCTATAAACATCTGCTAGTAATGAGAATGATTGTTCTTACCCCTGCAGCAAAAATTTACAGAAGGTAATTAATATATAGTGAAATTTACTGTCAATTCCCATATCTTTCTGAATAATTAAGTTGTATTTAACGTGTTCATTAGCATTTGCTATTTGCATCGATGTCTTCACATTGCAGATTGTGGAAGAGTTTTATCCCTGGCCCACTGGAGTGATTAAATGTTCAGTGAATTCATCATTGAAGCATAAAACTCAACCCACTACCATCAAGTCAATTCTGAGTCATAGCAACATTATAGGGCAGAGTAGAACTGCTCCATGGAGTTTCCAAGGGCACCTGGCAAATTCCAACTGCCAACATTTTGGTTAGCAGCTCTAGCACCTAACCACCACAGCACGAGGGTAGCTTGGAAAATGAAGTATAAATATATGTCTTTTTTGTTTCTCTTTTCTGTAGTTTGATATTTCAGGTTCCAGTAGTTGTCCTCTGAGTACAAAAGATGAAAAGTATCTAATCCCAGCATTGAACTAGTTTTTGTTGTTTAAGTTGTTTTGTTTTTGTGACTTTGTCCTTAGACCAAGGGGTGGTTTCATATGGAAAGTTTATTTTGGAAAAGTATTGGATTTTGTTTCCATTTTAGAAATCTCTGAAATATGTACAATCTTATCTAAGATTTACTTTAGTTATTTACATATTCAGCCTCTATTTTAAACATGCTGAGTCATTGAATGTTTTCATTGGCTCCATCTCTTAAAATGTTTTAAAACAAAATTTAGTGGGTTAGATTTAAATAAAAGTGTTTTACACGAGTTAGATTTACTGTGAATGAATTTATTAGATTTTTTAAAACTTGTGTAAGCTGTGAATGAAAACAAAAAGGTTCCTAACAGAGTGACAGGGTTTCCTATGAGAACTTCGTACAGTTTTTCATTGTGGAGTGAGGGCTCAGTTGGGAGGGGAAAAGAGAGAAGGAGTGAAAACAGCTGGAACAGAGGAAAGAGTACTTCCAATACAGCTATGAGACAGTAGCTAGTACACATGTTGTACCTCCGTGACTTTTTATCAGTGTGCTCTATGGAAAACTATTTTCTGTGTCTGAGTCCCAGGATTCTCAGCTCTGACACTTTAGGTTTCCATATGTGAGAGTGTCAGGCTTGGAAATCAATTATGAAAGGCTGTGAGATTCACTGATGTCTCAATACTCTTCTGTCAGGGACGTATGCTCACATAGGACAAATTTTTGTGAAAGATCAGAGGGTTTTATATGAAGAAGCCAGTTATTGATGGTGAGGGACAAGAACCTGTGTAATTAGAAGGAAGAGAACCGGAAAGGAAGCTTTAACAAAAAATACTAAAGGTAGATATATCTTATCCCAATTTGGGGACCACCTGTTGTCCTTATGTTTTTTATTCATTTCCTAATTTTCAAAAAGATTTCTATGGTTTAGGCTAGCTTCCTCAGTAAATGATCTCTAAATTTTAGAGAAGCAAAGTGAATTAAGACACGGACATAAAAGTTATTTTGAGATATTTAAAGAAATGTAAATATAGGACTACTAGTGTTAACAATTTTCTGAACTTCATTTGATGGAAATACTTGCCACACATTCAAATTGTATTTAATATTTTTTATTAAAACTGATAGGTTGTAAGCAGTAATATATTGCAATAAGTATTTTAATTAGAAGTGAAAATCCTTTGTTTAATTATCCTAAAAGTAAAAGTTAAATAACCACATAATTATTGAATTCAGAGAAACCAAAATCCTCCTATAATGTTATTGAGTGTAATATACCAACTCAGGAGCTTTAGGGTATATATATGCCATTGTTGTCAAATTGAATCCACATTCATCTGCCTGTCACTGCAGCCAAAAAATTCAGGGACAGTGTGGGGTTCAATGAATAATTTATTTGCAGGTCTGAAGCAGCCTGGGGGACAGCAGCCAAAAGCTGTCCCACTTGGGTTATATTTCTAGTGAGTTTTATAGTCAGAATTCAAAGAGGAGGAAGTTTGTCACAGAACAGTAGCCAGGAGTCACAAAATTCCATTACATCATAAGGTTTCATTACATGTAACAAACGGTGTGAATTGTCCAAAGTTTGTCAAGGATAATCAAACAGAATAAACCCAAAAGTTTGTCACAGGCTGATCAATCAGATCAGACCCAAATGTGTGTCACAGGATAATCCAGTAAAGTAAAACATCCAGATATTTTTACCTCTCTCTGAGGTCTTAATCAACAATATAGCCTCAGAGAGAGGGGGACGAAGAGATGGGGGAAGAATGCAGACCTGTCAGTCAGCTTACTAAGGCAGAAAACAGAATGAGTTTAACAGCCTAAGTGACCTTTGTTAGGCCTGTATCACCATCATGTTAATTCTTTGTACACTCTTCAAATATTTTGTATTAAATGTTATAGAATGTTTATTTCCATTACTTCAGAGACTCCATAAACATATCTTTGTTCACTGCAAAATATTTTACTGACCACTTAGTTCTTTTAAACTCTATGCCTATTGTGAATCACAATAGTTTAATGCATATTATTTTCACCCACTCTTTTCCCTAATACTGTGTTATTATAACATAAATTGAAAACTTATAAAGTGCTGACTGTGATCTTAGGACATTGTGAAGAGCTTTACATGCTTTATGATGTTTCAGAGTCATATGATGGGATACAGTTTCCATGATTGCCTCATTTGACATCAGGGCATCATTTTCTCAAGTTACTAACAATGCACCAAAAATCCTTGTTGATGTTTAGTTGATTGAACAGTGGATAACTACTTCCAAGATTGTTCCTAATGTGATTGTATACTTCATATTTAACATGTTTTCATCACACAGTTGAGACAAAAATTGAGAAAATTGCATTACTCTTTGATAGGTTTGAACAATTTGTTTTTCTAAAGAATTGATGCCATTTTCAGTGCCATCTGCCAAATACAAGGGCACTACTTTGACTCTGCTTTGTCCTGCAGTGAGTGTGCTTTTTGCTTTTTTGAAAATTTAATTAATTAAATTAGGCAGTTTTTAGGTTTTTTTTTTGTTGTTTTAAGTCCAGTGAAAATATTTGCTATATTCAGATTTCCTGATTAGTTTTGTGAAATTGTTCCTCCTGCCTTTTCTCATTCATCTGCAGTATTAACGTCTTGGTGTTTTCCTTATCCACTTGTATGATCTCTTGTTTAAGAATTTAAGTCATCCATTTATCCCCGGCCTGCAGTCCTGCTTCTCTGATCTAGTATCTCCGAATTTCTTCCCTAGAGGTATAATCACCTTGCCTCCACAGGAGGGAGGTTATCTTCCTCACACTGACACACTTCATACATATATTGATCAACTCTGTGTAAGACCTGCATAAAGTACTTTCATTTGAATCCTCCTTGAGTCTGGACAGCGTCTATTATATTTTAATCTTTTGAAGGACAAATCGGAAGATCTTGTTAAAACAAATACCAACCAACAGTCTTTTATTGTCAGCCTGAAAGCCCTAGACTGTTTTAAACTTGGATACTAACGATTTTCGTGCAGTTACAGACTTCCAGGTGCTTAAAAACTGATGGGAATACAGATGTACCCTGTGTTGAAATACAGCTCACAGAAATTAGATACGCTGCTATTTCTAGCATGTTGTGGCTTCTATTTCTAAGTTGTCACCAAGCCTTGTAAGCAGTTTCAACCTATATGTTTCTGAGTATTTATTGATTAAGAGAAGAACACGTTTTTACACCACCTAGTATTGAGGTGTTACTGTGATAACAACCTCAGAGTTTACTTAAAAAGGGTTATTTCTGGGTCTGCTATTCTACTTCAGATATTCACAGAAAAGCTAATTCAATTTGTATTTCCTTTAATAACATGTACATGTTATGCTCTGAGCATTAAATCTTTAAAAAGCTATTTTTGTGAAAATATTTTAATTGCATTGTCCTTCTGTATTTATATGAACTATTTTGAATATAATTATCTATTTAATTATATTATAAATGGGAATATGTAGTGGGTTAATATTATATGGAACACAAACTATCAATTTTTATGTGATGAGAATTTATTCTATCATTTGCTTTATGACATCAGTAAGAGAAACATCTACCATATTTTTCCCCAAAATGTATAAAATAAAGTCAATTATTATCCCAATTTTATAGCTGTCAACTGAGACTCTAAGCATATTAACCAAATTACCCGGAGAGAACTTATTTAAATCATCCTGAAACAAGTACAAGGAAGTATCAGTAAAATGTCTAAAACAGCAACTTAGGAAAAAATTCATGTACAAGTATTTTATTTTACATGGTTTTTAATTTTTTGAATTAATTAAGACTTTAAAATTCTAATGTTAGGTGAGATAATTTAAATTTTCTTGAACTAGATTCATGGATTTGATGTTAAGGAGAACTGCTTGTGTACATGGCTGTACTAATTCCCAAGACAGAGTTTATTAGTTTTGAATACAGCTGAATGAGATGTTCTTATTATTTTTAGACTCATTAGCCAATTTTTGATATTACAACCACAAACTTAAAACACTAGACTTACTGCTTTTGAGTTGATTTCTGACTCACAGAGACTGTATAAGACAAGGCAGAACTGCCCTGCTCCATCGAATTTCCAAGGAGTGTAGGGTAGGTCTGAACTGCTGACCTTTGGAATAGCAGCCATGGCACTTAACTATTATTCTACCAGGGTTTCCTCTGATAGTATAGTGCTGAACAAGTATTAAATAAGTCCTATTAGTTAATGGTGAACCCCAGCCTAAACCCTGTCTTCTAGGCACAATTCTATACAGTTTTGTAAACTGTAACTACAGTTTCAGCTTGAAGGAATTGTATACTCTATTAGAGAATGTTTTTTCCGCCTCAATTAAAAAAAAAAAAAGTTGTTATCACTGCTCACTGCTGTCAGTTGCCTTTGAGTCGGCCCTAGAATTAGGGTGGCCTCATGTGCCCTGGAAACAGACGGTTGTGTATTGTAAGGTTTTAAGGAGATTTCCAGGATTTTCTTTTTCAATAAAGAAAATCAGTAAAATCCTTATTGGTTTGGAACAATGTTATTTTTGTTTTGTTTTGTTTTTAATAAGTACATATAAGCATGCTTTCTGTATGAGCAAATGTAGGCAATTTTATCATTATTACAGCAATGACAATGATAAACACTGTTTATAAAGCATCATTCACTGTGTTTAAAACTGTGGGGGAAAAAATCCAAGAATCATCCCTCATCTCAAGAAACTAACAGCCTAAAAAGGTTAAAGGGCAAATACTCTGTAAAAGACAAGATAATAAGTGTTTTAAACTTTGCAGCCCATACATCGTCTGCCCTGATAGCAAGAACTGTTCTGAACACCTCGTAACTTCACATAACCTGTAGAACTGCCTCATAGGGTTTCGAAGGCTGTCGTGTTTACTGGAGCAGCTCACCAGGTCTTTTCTCCCACAGAGTGACTGGTGCAGTCCTTTGATTTAGCAGCCAAGAGCTTAACCATTGTGATGCTGTGGTTCTTTAACAATATAGAAATGTTCCACTAACTGCATTTACCAAAGCTAATGGTAGGCTGCATTTGACCCGTATATGTAGTTTGTCAATCCCTAGTCAGTAGACTGAAGTGCTAAATAATTGCCGTGTTGTAATCAGCTGTCAGTTTGCATGTTTTCTATCAATAAGGTGAATTTTATTGAACTATAATATGTGGAAAATTTAAAAGAATCTCAAACATTGGAATATCCAGAAAAGTGCATGCCCCATATGTAGTTTGCCTTTTTATATGTATGGTAGTAGTTCTACAAATACATATTTGGGAATTACGTTTTAAAAATCTGAAAATGCAAATTTAAATTAGTAGCCTTTCCTAAGTGTTTAAAGACATCACATAAGCACAGTTTTCAACAGACTATGAGAAATAATATCACTTTCATAAGAAATCAGTGAATGAGCAAGACGTTATTCTCCCTCTTAGTTTCATTGTCTATGTGCAAAACACGTATTTAAAGAGCTATTTAGAATGTCTTCCAAATGTAAACTTTAAAGGGAATTTCTGAGGAAAAATATACTTAAATGGGCTTACATCTTTATTTGTATGTCTCTATTAATTGAATGGGTTGACTCAATATATATTTTTACTGAGTAATGATTTTGAATAAAGAAAAAATGAGTAATTGGTAAACTGTATCTAAAACCATGAAAATCTTATTAACTTGAAAGGCATTGTGGAAAACTCTTAATTGTATGCATTTAGTGAGTTTCACTTTTGGAAAGAGACATGGACACCTGACTAAATTCAGGGTCTTTATGCTGTATTGAGGGAGTGGGACCTCTTCCTTATCTTGGGCTCTCTTGTTTGCTTTGCAGTTGCTGCGAATGTGGCTGTGGGAGGGCTTCTTCCCTGTGCGCTGTTGCCCATCCAAGCCTAATATGGTTAGTGTTCCCCTCTGGCTTTCACTCCTCTGCAACGTCCCAACTATATGTATTACTGTCAGCATTCCTTTTCTTTTTTCATTTGTGTACATTTTAAGTTAGTACACTGCTTATGCATTGTTTTAAGAAAAGAGTGAAACTCGTTCCCAAAGCAAAATCACAACCAAATTCACAGTCAATTGTTTCAAATAAATTGTTCTATATAGCATGTTCATGCTTAATTCCAAAGTTGCTGGGGAGGTTCATGTTTTACCTAGGAAGCTGTAACGTTGTAGCATCTGTTCTACATTTAACATGCCACTGTTTTCTTGTTCCATTAAGTAAAACCATGTCATGCCTGGAAGTAGAGTGCTACTTGTATCAAGGGGAAATCATCTTTTTTGTCTCCCAGAACCATGGAATGACCATAACATGAATAGGATCGTCTGTTGTCATAATCATTTCTAACATATACATTGTTGAAGAACAAAACCAGAATGAATTTTAAATGTACTGCTTAATATTATTAATCTTGAATTATTTCAAATATTATTAGTGATGTTACAAAGTAAAAATTTGGGGGTTCGGAGTTAAATGGGATAGTCTTAATTGTTTACAAATCAAATACTAAATATATGCTTGGCTAATAGCTACTAAAATATAAAACTAGAGAAATTCATTACACATATTTAGAGGGGCTCATAAGTAATAGTTACCTACCTTTAGAAAACAAAATATTCTAGATAATTCAAGGATTTTAATCTCTCTGCACTGTATATTTGTTGTTTTTAGTCAGAATTTTCCAAGAAGAGATACTTTGAAATGTATTTCATATGTAGTTATTTCTCAAAGGACGTTAGCATTTTACTTGTATTCTTCTGTATAAATTATTTTGTTGATCCTCAAAAGTGTGTGTTTGAGTAAGCTTATTTGTTGTGTACCCGAGATAAATGGTAGAATGGAAAAGTTTTCATAGAACAAGGTAAAGTAAAAAAAAAAAAAAGATGAAATTCAGATATCTTTTTCTCAGTCTCTTGAAATTCCTGTATTTGGGAAAAGATTTAAATTCATTTGAAAGTTCAGATTTGTTCTAAATTATTGAACTTATTCAGATTTTTTTTTTCTTAATTATTATGGGCATCTGGTGAAAAACAAAATGAATTCTGAAATCTGCAAGGAATAAAATATAACTTTATCCAAAGGCTTTACACTGACTTTTTTTGCTGTAGTATAAAAACTTGGCTATTGAATTGATTATTCTGCTTCAGTCTGAAGTATATTTGTTATAAGAGATAAATTATCATTGAAGAATAATAGGCAGAATTTATATTTTAGAACAAAAGAAGATTGTCAGTCATGCCTACCTGGAATTTAATCTCAAGATACCTCAATGTGAATTATGAACAATTACTAGACCATGCCATAGAAATATTGGCCAAAACTAAATTTAGCTTCATTGAAAATGCCCAATTTATAAATATATATATGTACTTTTCCTATTGTGCTGATGACTTAAGTAGATTTACAAAATAAATAAAAGAAGGAAAGTAGAAAGTAAAAGTGTTTCTTCATTAAGAATATACCAGCAAACTGATGATATCAAAAACTTTTTCTTAAACATTTCTTCAAATAAAACTTGATTAGAAACTGTGGTGATGATGATTGCTGTTTCTGTGTTTGTGCACATATATTTTTGTTTTTGTTTGTGTTTGTGTGCCAAGAAAAAAAACATTGTTTAGCCAAGTTTGCAGTTAAATTCTCAGCAAAGTCAATGAGTACTTTTTTAGTTAGGTTCTCATGAATCCTGTTAAAACAAAGCAAAATAAAAACTTGAACTATTCTTGTATAAATGGGACAGCAAGATAGACAGTTTCCCAAAACAGTTACTGGTGAGAATGAAAGTTAAAAATGTCTTGTTATTATACGCTCTGAGCCTCTATTCTATAAATTCAAGTCACTGAAGGGTTTCAGATGTGGATAGAATTTGTTGAGATTAAAGCATGGAGGAGAAAACAACCTTAAACTGTGGATGTTAAAAACTGAGAAGAAACATTTCCTAGCAGTGTCAGTAACGTACTAAGAAAGCTAAACTCTGTTACTTGATTTTCTATGTATAGCCATACTAGTATTTTTCAATTACTATGTAAATAATTTTTAAGGAACACTCAATCACATCATTTGTGAACAGACAGATTTGCATTCACATAGCAGAGGTTTTCAGATATTTTGAAATCTTAATCCATTTTCATTTTGTGAAAACTCATTCGTAAATAAATGTGAGGTGGTTTTGACCTGCATACACTGCAAAGCATATTCTATAAACTGGGCTATAGTAAACACACTGTCCTCTGGAGGTTTCTCTAGATGGCTTGTGAAATCTAGGAGTCTGAAGAGCATGCTTTGAAGATGATCAATGTACATCCTGGGTACTGTTATTTACACATTTCAGCAGTTCTGCAAGGCTCTGTAGTTCCGAATTGGTACTCTGTTAGTCGTATAATCAGGAAGCCACGTTCCAGTATGTGACGTTCTGTTTACAACATGAAATTGTTAACTATGTGTTTCCATCTTCGATCTCAAAGTATTTTTCATCCTTCAAGCCACTTCCTTTGTTGTGACATTCACATTCATAAATACACTATTGACATGCTAAACATCCATCATACTTTCAATGAAATCAACCCCCAAAAACTATTTCTGTAGTATTTCTGAATGAAATTCAGATGCATGGCTATTAGCCACCCTGTCCCCAGGACTGCTCACATTTTTATCAGCAGTGTTTTGTATCAGTGGTCTTTGCATTGTTGATATCACCATCTGCCTTGAGACTGTAATCATTCCAGTACACACCACACACACATACACACATTCATATGTATTTATGTGCGTGTGTATATGTATATATAAATGTACATATATACCCATTCATTGCTTTTGAGTAGATTCTCGTATCTACCAAGTATACATATATATGCATGTGTGTATATATGTGTATGTACATAAATATGTATGTATACATATATGTGTATGTGTATATATGTGTGTGTATACATGCATGTCTATATACACACATACATATACATGTATGTCACAAGTAGCCAGGGTTGTATTAGTTATCTTTAATGTAAAAAACTAGATATTAATGTGTGTCACTTCCAAAATTTTATCCCTAGATATTCATTCGCCTTTATAGTGGATATTCATTTGCCTTTGTGCTGAGAGAAACCAGTATGTGTGTGTGTGCATGTGTATATGTGTGTGTATACATACATACCTACATATATACACATGCCTATGCCTTCTGAAATATCTCATTGTCCCAAAACAGTCGTTTATTCCACTCCGTAAATTCAAATATGTTTCAGAATAAGTTCTTCAGTCCTTAGTTTTCCTTGAGATCCAGTATTTCTATACCATTTATTGTTACTTTGCAGGCATTCGTGTAGAAATAGGAAAGGAGTTCAGTATTCTGAAAACAGACATGTGAATGCATTGTTTTATTTACATCATTTACCTAATGTTGTGGTCTAAAAAGAATCTGTCACTTTTTTTAGGTATGTTTTTTCACTTTGTTATGTTTTGTGTTTTAATCAGAGACATAAGAAATGAACTATCTTCCCTCATGATGTACAAATTAAAAACGAAGGGATCATAAATTAGTTTGAAACATTGTTAAGTATTATCTTAAATTTTTGTTGAAATGCTTTTCTTTCTCTATATTAACTTCAAGTTTCTTTAAATTTATGTGAGCAAATTTTTATTTTCACATACACTTTAAGAAGTTTGTTTCATTCTCTAACAAGATTTCTGTTGGGAAAGTAAGTGGAAGTATGATTTTACTTTATAAAGTCAAGAAAGCATGAAATCATAAAGAATAAAAACTATTCCTTTGTTACAATTCTAGAATTTAAAGTGCTTTTTCCTTCTGAAAGGTGAATGTGAGTTGCCTGGAATGTGTATGAAATATTAATTTCTAACTGATTGCATGCTGTGTAAACTGTAATTATGAACTGCTCCAAAAGGTTTATTTTAATGCCTATCAACCCTCAGACCATAGTATGTATGAGCTTACTCTGAGAAAACCAATGGTAACAAGCATGAAAGTGTTCAAAAATTAATATGAAAGTCACTAACTAGAATTAGAACAAAGTTTGTTGAAAATAAGGAGATTTAATCTTCATATTCCATACTTCATGAAATGTTGTTATATCAAAATGGTAAGTTAATGTTTAACTGAATGCTGAGATTTTTGTGAAATTTGTCTGAGATTTTGATATATTTGATTGTTCAGGCCTTCCGTTATACCTAATTCTGAAAACACTTGAAAGTTCACAAATTTGTGTGTACTACACTGCTTTGAATGGTGACATTTTAAGGATTTTTCTGTTGTCTTTTATAAAATGGAAATACAATTTGAGATGAAAGGAAAAAAATAACCAATACATTAGTTTCCCTCATTGGCCTTAGTCATTGAATAGTTGTCTCCTTGATAAAATGTGAGATGAAAGCCTAATATACTTTAAATTCAAATTCAGTAGGTGGATTTTTTCAAGATAAAAATCCATTTCCCTTGAGAAATATGTTTCATGATTATTAGTGAGTCATGACAGATCAATCAGGCATTTTCCCCAATGATTTAGGTGTATCAAAAGAAACTTAAAACCCCAATATTCTGATACTGTAAGTGAAGAAAACTTGGATAAGAAGCTCAAGATCTGCTAGTAAGAAAACCTACAAACTGAAAGTCCCGTTTTACCAATTATCCACTCACCTTATTGAAGAATGCGGTCCCACAAAATAAAACACAGTATGTGGTCAAATATTTGTTGGATATATGAGTATTAATAACCTAATATTCTAAACAGCTATTATTTTAACACAGAAAGTCCCACTTCTATACTTCATGAGGCTGTTAACTGACCTTTTATTAAAACTAGTCTTGTTCAGATGTGGGGAATCCTGACATGAATGAGACAAAATATTTCTGTAAATGCTGTAGTGTATTCAAGATTCCAGTTTATATATATATATATACATATGTATATATATATATATTTAAACACAGTGTTTTGCAATTGTTGAGGTCATCATGTCAGAACAAGAAGATATGCACATATAGAGAAATGTAATTTTCAAATATGCTAAAATAGTAAAGAATTTATTTTCTGTAGGAAAGTCATATAGGTTCTAATAAATTTTCTTAAAATGTGTTGTTCTTTGAATATTTTTACCATATACAGAAAAATAATTTCTTAATCAATCTGAAAAATAGAACACAGAAGTGACCATTTCTAAACTAGGCAATGCATATGTAACTTCTAAAAAGATTAAGTGCAAAACGTTTTGCTCCACTTCTGCATACCATGAGACCTTATTTAGAGTTAGGTGAAGAAGTATTCAATCTTCTTGCAACTGAAAGGAGTGGAACAGACTGGTTCCATGGAGGCTGATGTTAAACAAGGATTTACAATCTTCTGACTATTCCATTCCACTGTTTTTTTATCTTACTGACCTAAAGAGTACCATTAAGTAATTTCCTGACTCTGTGCATCACATACTATTCTAGAGGGCTTGACATTTGTACCCCAAATTTATTATCAAATCCTAAATCTACACCCAGGAACTGAATTATTTACTGGGAAATGTATACATATGCAAAGATTGCTGTTTATTATCTCATGCATTATGGAAATTTCAGTTAGTCAAATATAGATGTTAAATGTGAGATCAGCTTTTTAAGGCAAACAGTATTATCAGATATATTACTCAAATTATTAAGATAGTATGATAGAAAGTGAAATAATTTCTTCTAAATTATTCATAATGGCAATGCTATGTTTATATATTAAGCGTGTCTCTATATCCTACGGCACTTGGCTTGGCTTTGGCTCTATATCCTTTAATAAATAGTGGTAATTAATGAATGTAAATTATGTTTATATATCAGTGCAGCTTCTCATGCCCACTTCTGTTATTACAGAAGAAAACTAAATTATTTTCTAGAAGAAAATAAATATAAATTATTAGAATATTCTTCCAGATACAAATACAACAGATATTTTTATCATAATAATTTCAAAACTTACTAAAATTATGAAATGAAACAAAATGAAGAAACTTTCTATTCAGAGAAAATAAATAGATTACAGAAAATAAAAGGCATAATTTATTTACAGAACAACATATTCATTGACTGTCTGATTGGTTAAAATTATGCATCCGGAGCAGATACAGAGATGATATTGAATGGAGAGGTTCCCTGCAATGCTTTGCTAGCGAGGCAGAAGCACTGCTCCAGCACCCGTTTCTGCCAGCTATGCTTTTACTTTCTGTACCTTGTTGAAACTTGTTTTAATGATACTTTTGGGGGACTTCAGAACTTAATTTTGTATGTTAATGTGACATGCAACCATATATGTTACAGCACTCCTGAGGTGCCCGCAGTCAAAAATAACTTCTATTACTCTGCTGACTCTCACCCTAGGTGATAAAATGTTAACTGCCCCTCACCAAGGTATCCCCTAAATACTTTTTTAGATGAGATCCAAAGTTTTATTTCCATTTTCGTGTGATAGATTTGCATGTTATTTGCATTTCCATTAGGCTTATTTAAAGATAAACGCTATTTCAAGATACGGCTTTAAAATTTTAATTGTGTGTGTTTGTGTTTTAAAAGCGAGTGATTTGAAAGTGGAATGGATGTTTGTTTTCTAACGTAAACTGTAAAACTTGTGTATATTTTAGGTCTCTTTAGAGTTTCTGGAAACCCTGGTGGTGTAGTGGTTAAGTGCTATGCCTGCTAACCAAAAGGTCATCAGTTCAAATCCACCAGGTGCTCCTTGGAAACTATGGAGCAGTTCTATTCTGTTCTATAAGGTCTCTCTGAGTTGGAGTTGACTTGGCAGCACTGGGTTTGGTTTGATTTGGGTTTTAGAATTTCTAAACAGAGTTTTTTGTCAGTATGATAAAAAAAATATCTAGAAGATTTCATACATTTGCAGTTGGGACATTGGTAAAAATGTATCAATAAGTGCTTTCTGTAGAGGCATCAGCTTAATAAAGTTACATCTAGTAAAATTACAAGCAACATATAAAAAAAAACTTGAATCTCAGCATTTATTGACCAAATACAATGCAGTATAATTTCATATATTTTTTTCTCACTATTTGTTGACAGTAAGGGCCTCAAATATGTTAATGAATCCATTATGGCAAATACATCTCAGTGTAATGAATAAAACTTTAAAAACCACCACATCACCACTGGACTTTTCAGTTCACCCCAAAACAACATGTGTATAAAGTACATTATTTTAAGTTTGCACAAAAAATTAATAGCTGTAGTTTACTAATCAGTTGCCAGCTATGAACATGATAAAATAAAGACAATATCAGTTTTGTGAGAAAAAGAATAAAGGATTACATTAACTACTTTTTTATAATTATACCTAATGCATACTAGGAAATCATACTAGGAAATGACATAGAGTAAGTTTCGATTTTGTATCCAAATATAAAAATAGGGAAAAAAAATGAACTGGAATATGTAATCAAGGACAGATCCCCTTTAGTGTCGGTCTATTGGGCATAGCATTTACACCATGAGCACTGTTGTTTTCAATGAACGTTTTAAAAGAAAATATATTATTAGCTTCCCTTAATGGCTACATTTAACTACAGAAATGAATGGTTATTTTATTATAATAAACTCAATTTGGGGGTTGGAGCTTTATGAATAATCAAATCATTTCTTTAACATTTCATTAAAATAATTTAAATGTTTTCATTTTATTTAGTTGTTTTAATGTAAAATGGTTTATCATGTACCACATCCAACAAGATTCGTCAGTGTGTTCACTCCCCAACCACCCGTCATTGTATAGATACAATCAAAATGTCACTCATTCATTTATTCATTTATCAATGTGAGAAACAGTGTTAGGGCCTCGGACTAGGTCTCTGCAGGAATTTATAGACAAAAATCAATGTCTGCCATTCAAGAGAAATGATCAGTAGTGAAGAAGCCAAGACACACACTCAGATAATCATGAAGTGCTGTCAAAAGGGCATCATAGAACCAGAGTTGTGTAGAAAGCAATCTATTTCAGAGGAGAAAAAATTACATTAATTTAATAGATTCAGTGGGAAAAGAAATAATAGAGTAATTCATCTAGATTTTGATTATTAGAAATTGTTTGAAAGAAAATTGTATGTGAAACAACCAGTATGTGCAAAGATGAGTAGGCATGGAGAAATATCTTGGAGACTTGAAGATAAAGTTGAAAATTTTTTTTTTGCTCAACTCTAACTTAAGGGACCCTATAGTTTCATGTAGGTAAAAGCTAATAGTTGAAGATGATGCAGAAAATGTGAATTTGTAATGTGCATTTAAGAATCTTTATTACTTTATTGAATGTTTTTTAGCAGGCAGTGAACATGATAGAGTAGCTCTTTAGTTGTAAAAATTTGGCTACAGATGCATAGATCATAGTTTAGGGAAATAGTGGAATAATGTAGGAGCAAAAGGAAACCCTGGTGGTGTAGTGGTTAAGTACTATGCCTGCTAACCGAAAGGTCAGCAGTTCAAATCTGCCAGGCACTCCCTGGAAGCCCTGTGGGGCAGTCCTTCTCTGTCTTCTGGGGTTGCTAGTTGTCAGAATGAGCTTGACAGCAGTGGGCTTGTTTTTATGTTTGTTTGTTTCTGCTTTTGGTAATAGAGGTGAAAAATAACAAGGCTTTACTTGAGAAGGTAGTAAAGCTAATAAAAAGGAAGATATGGACCTAAAGACACTTGAGTTGTATAATTTTGGGTATTTGGTGACCGGTTTGTTGTAAAGGAGACAGAAAAATGTTCTGGTATTAGAGGACCTAGGCCATGGTAGAATTATTAACATGGTAGAGGGGAGAAAAGGGTAGAAAGGACTAAAGAGAAATATACTGATTTCTTTTTCGGATTCATTAACTTTGAAATACCAGTGGAGTTTCCCTAGGAAACAAATCTATGAGGTATAAAAGCATAGCCCTCAAAAGAAATCAAACCAGAGTGACAGAGTGTTAATTACTTGTAAGGAGATTAATGGAATTTCCAGGAGAAAGCTTTATTCAGAGATCCTATGGAAATGACTTTGTATAAATTTATTGAAGAGCAAAAAGAGTCAGAATAGGTGTAGTTAGGAATTTCACCCCATTTGGAATGAGTTAAACCTTAAACAGAGTCATGGAATTTAGAAGTTACAATGTCATCAGTGAACCTTAGAGAAATAGAGTGTTGCCAATAATAGTGCATGTAGCAAAGGCTTGTGATTTAGTGAGTAGTTAAGAAAGCAGGGAAAAACTAATGTGTGAGAGGAGAGCCAAAGAATTAAAAGAAGACTGGGTTGTGGTGAATTTGATAAAGATCTGAACAGAAAAGACTGAGTGGAACAAATACAGACTCCAAAATGACAGAGATTTCAATGAATTAACTAATCTAGAGTGTGGGAGGCTACTGAATCAGAGGCATGGTTTTTCTCACTTCGTCCTGAAAATGTGGCAGTTCAGTCAGATATAGGAAAAAGTAAATGGCAGGGCATATACAAATGGTTTGTGTACTGTAACACGGTGAAGAGAAGTTAAAAACGGTTTGGATGCCTTCAGACTTTGTGAAATCACAGGCAGGATTATTTGCAGATAGCGGGGCTTTCTGCCTTGGAGATAGAGGATTCATCCCAAAAGGAGCTTCAGTGTCATTTCATAGGACTAGAGTGAAAAGATGATTAGGGTTACAGTAGTTCCAATTGCACCCCATTCCGGGTTTAATGCAACTCACCACTTTGAGACATGGTTAATTGCAGCTTGCTCTGTTACAGGCGGTGTGGCTACAGCAAAGCAAAACAAGATCCTGAAGAGGAAAAGATGCATTTTCATAATGGGCACAGTAAGCAAATTGTAAAAAATACACTCAAAATTTTAAAAAAAGTGGGAGGGGAGTCAGAGGGTGGATTTATTGTCATTTTGGTTTCTTTTCAAGCTAGAAGATTTGCAGTAACTGACTGAAAATAAAGTATTTAAGATGTGTTTTGTTACATTCCTGTGAAGCAAACAAGCTATTACAAGTTGACCCTAGATTTACTCATTATTTTGAATGTGTAATTTCCTTATAATTATTAAGATAAAAACTTTTGCTTAATGTCAAAAAGTATCTCGTTTAAATCAGAATTTCAAGTTAATTCTAATTCTTGGTAATACAGTAAGTAGAGATCTCTCATTATGTAACACCATCATTTAAAATGAATAAAACTTTTCATTCTTTTCTCTCCTAGCATTGTACCAGAAAATTCTCTGAGCAGATCTTAATTCAGTAGCCTTGAGTTAAACATCTTGAAAGAAACTACACTTTTAACACATGCGGAAAATCATGCTTTCATTACTAGCTAAAACACAATAACCTGAATGAGTTCTCATTGTGATATTTTAATAGGTTTGTTTTTACATAAATAGTACTTGTTAAGAATTTCAGTGAAATGATTCCACTCATTCTGCCATGACTATAAAATATCAAAATCGTTTAAACTATTTTTCCTGCTTAGGTTTATTTTCCTGCTTTTAATTTAGTGAATATTATGCACACTCAGAAAACATTGTGAGAGTTATATTGGTAGCCTACCTTTAAATATGATAAGTCCTTGGACAGTGCAGACAGCTCATTCAGCTGCTAATCTAAAGGTTGGAGGTTCGAGTCTGCTCAGAGGTGCTTGGAATACAAGCCTGGTAATCTCCTTCTGAAAAATTAGCCATTGAAAACTCTGTGGAAAACAGTACATTTCTGACACACATGTGGTCACCATGAGTTGGAATTGACTTGAAAAGTAATAAATTGTTTTAAAAGTAATAAAAAGAGAATGTATGAGTCTTGCATTAAGTTATATAATAACAGAGGTAGAATGAGAAATAGATATGTTTTCTTTTGACTTCCGCTTAGGAATTGTTGTAACACGCTACCAGAAATGTTATATTCAGTGATTTTTCTAATGGCAACATTAGCAATCTGTGACTGTATTACTATATGAAATATTGTATAGCAAGTGAATAAATTAACCACTAGCCTTTCATTGTCCAGTTTGGTAAGGAAGATTGAATTGGCCACGTAGACTAATAAACTGAATGTTATCACTAAAGATGCATTTGCTCAGACATGTTCATTCATGGCCCTGTTTGGGTCATCAGCGTGTCTGGTGCATGCCAGCGTTCTAGGTTTCCAAAACTGAAAGACATTGGGGATTCAGCCATAGTAGCATTTTAATAAACTTTAAAATATCTCTCATCCATCATCCATTTTAATGCCTATTTATTTTTGCAGTTAAACTGCCAGGAATAAGAACCTATATTGATCCACATACCTATGAGGACCCCAATCAAGCTGTTCATGAATTTGCCAAGGAGATAGAAGCTTCATGTATCACTATTGAGAGAGTTATTGGAGCAGGTACAAAAACTCTACTTTAAACTTGTGTTTGTAAGGCAGCATGTAACATGGCAATCTCAGTGTCTTCATCTGATGTTTTTTTTTTTCAAATCTTTGGTGACTGGCTTTCAAAAATGATGCATAATTGAGCATAGTTTAGCATTGCGTTCTATTTAGCTCTTGCTTAATCATCAAATCTTCAAACTGACCATGCTATATGTATATTTCACTTTCACCATCAAGTACGGAGCACTGAAAATTTAGAATTGTTTTACCACAGTTCACAGCTGAGGTCAAACAAAGCAATGATCTCTCTTCTTATTTTTGTACTGTGAACAAGTAATATTTTCACTGTCTAATTAGTAACATGTTTTTCACTTTTTTTTTTTTTTTTTGCTTTTTACTGATAATTTTGTTGGTGATTTCACCAACCTAAAGTGCAGTATTAAATTGTTGTCTAGTGTTTCTAAATCCAAGGAGGTTGTACTATGTTTTGTTGTTGTTGTGAAGCACCATCAAGTTGGCTCCACTACATAGTGACTGTGTGTACAGTAGAATGACACACTGCCCAGTCCTGCCCACTCGTGGTTGTTCTTATGCTTACATCCGTTGTTGCATCCGCCGTGTCAGCGTATCTCACTGAAGAGTTCTGTGTTGCTGATCCTCTGCCTTACCAGACATGATGTCCTTTTCCCGGGACTCATCCTGTCAAATAACGTGTCAAGAGTACATGAGATGAACACATGCCATGCTTGCTTGACTGAACTGCTTCCAAGACAGAATTGTTCCTTTTACTGATATATACCATATTCTTTGCCAGCACTGTAATTCAGAGACATCAGTTCTCCTTCAGTCTTTCTTACTCACTGTCCAGCTGTCACATTCATATGAGGTGATTGAAAATATCATGGCTTGGACCAGGTACACCTTAGTCCTCAAAGTACCATCTTGGTTTTTAATTCTTCATAGGTCTTTTGAAGCAGATTTGCCCAAATAGGGTAACCCTGGTTGCACAGTGGTTAAATGCTACAGCTGCTAAGCAAAAGGTTGGTAGTTTGAATCCACCAGGTACTCACTGGAAACCCAATGAATGACGTAGTTCTACTGTGTCCTACAGGGTTGCTGTGAGTCAGAGTTGTCTTGATAGCAGTGCTTTGATTTATTTATTTACTTTCTTTCTTTTGCCCAAAGAAATACATTGGGTGATTTTTTGACTGCTACTTCCACGAGCATTGTTTATAGATCGTAGTAAAGTGAAATCCTTGAAAACTCTGGTCTTTTCTCTGTTTACCGTGATGTTGCTTAGCAGTCCAGTTGTAAAGATTTTTGTTTTCTTTATGTTAAGGTACAATTCTTGCTAAAGGCTGTCGTCTCTGATCTTCTTTACTAGGTGCTTTATGTCTTCTCCACTTTTAGCAAGCAGTGTTGTGTCATCTGCATGTCTCAGGTTGTTAATGAATGTTCTTCCAATCCTGATGCCATCCTCTTCTTATAGTCCAGTTTCTAGGATTGTTTGCTCAGTGAACAGAGTAAATATAGTCAAAGGATACAACCCTGATTCATACCTTCTCTGATTTTAAACCATATGGTGTACTCTTGTTTTGTTCAAATGACTGCATCTTAATCTAATTACAGGTTCTTCATGGGCACAATAAAAGTGTTTGGCAATTTACAATCTTTTCAATGTTACCCATAATTTGTTATGACCCACACAGTAGAATGCCTGTGCATAGTCAACAAAACACAGATAAACATCTTGCTGATATTACTGTCTGTTTTCAGCCGATATCCATCTGACATCTCCAGTAAAATTCCTCTTCCAAGTCCTCTTCTGAATCCAGCTTGAATTTCAGGCAGATTCCTGTCTAGGTAGCACTATAACCGTTTTTGAACTGTCTTCTTCAAAATTTTACTTTAGTGTGATATTTATGATGCCATTCAGTAGTTTCTGTGATCTGTTGAATTGCCTTTCTTTGTAATCAGCAAGAATATTGATCTAGTCAGTTAGCCAGGTGGCTGTTTCCAAATTTCTTGGCTTAGATGAATGAGTACTTCCAACAAAATGTCTGTGTGTTTAAACATTTCAGTTAATGTGCTGTCAGTTCCTGGAGCCTTGTTTTTCACCAGCGCCTTCAGTGCAGCTTTGACTTCTTCCCCCAGTACCAGTGTTTCTTCATCATATTCTACCTCCTGGAATAGTCAAAATTGACTCATGATTTTTAATACAATAAATCTGTATATACCTTCCATCTTCTTTTGCTGTCTCCTGCATTGCTTAATATTTTGCTTTGAGAATTCTTCAATATTTGTAACTGTAGGCTTGACAATTTCTTCAATTCTTTCAGCTTGAGAAATGCTTATTGTACTTCCTTTTTAGAACTCTAACGCCACGTCTTTGCACATTGCATTATAGTACTATGCTTTTTCTTCTTGAGCTGCCCTTTGAAATCTTCTGTTCAGTTCTTTCTCTTCTTCATTTCTTCCATTTGCTTTAGCTAATCTTGTTTCAAGAGCAAGTAGTAGAGTCATTTCTGACATCTATTTTGATCTTTTCTTTCTTTTCTGTCTTTTTAATGACCTTTTACTTTCTTAATGTATGATGCTATTGATGTCATCCTACAAGTCATCTTGTCTTTAGTAATTAGTGTTCAGTTCTTTAAATCTTTTCTTCAGATGTTCTCTAAATTCAAGTGGGAAATATTCAAGGTCATACTCTGGCTCTTGTGGATTCATTTTAATTTCTTTCTGCTTTAATTTGAACTTCAATAGAGCAGTCAGTGGTCTTCTCCACATCCTTGTTCTGACTAATGATGTGCTTCTCTGTGGCCTTCTCCCATAGACATAGTTCATTGGATCCCTTTGTATCTCATCTGATGCGGTCCATGTGTACAGTCATTGCTTTAATGGTGGTGAAAAGATATTTGCAATGAGTAAGTTGTTGGTCTTGCAAAATTCTGTCATATAATCTCTAGTGTAATTTTCACCAAGACTGTGTTTTTCAACTACTGATCCTTCTTCTTTGTTTCCAACATTTGCATTCCAATCAACAGTAAATATCTATGCATCTAGATTACTTGTTTCATCAATTTTGGACTGCATAAGTTGGTAAAAAAGAATGTTCACTTTCTTCATCTATGGCATTAGTGGTTGTGTAAATTCAGATAATTGCATTATCTGGTCCTTATAGGTATTAGGGTTTTATCCTATCACTGACAGCATTGTACTTCTAGATGTCTTAGCCTGAGTTAATGTCATCAGATCAAGGTGGGAGGGTTAATGATTTTACTGGGCAGAGTTGCTTAGCTGACAGAAATAGAGAGTTCTCTTCAGGTTGGATTAAAAAGACTCCTTCTGTTGACAGTGTCTTCAGTTTCCTGATTATCTACTCATGTATCCTCATCCCAAGTTTTAGGATCCTGTTTCTTTCCAATCAGTCCCCTCAATTTAACTTCATATACAAATCCTTGTTGAGAATTCCAATGGCTCTGTAATTTACCTCCTCACAGTAAATAAGACTCTGAGTTTGATTTTCAGCAATATCAGCTCTGTTCCTACAAGAAACAATGTTTTTCTTCAGAGCAGAAGTGGTAACTTTTAAGATTGTTTATGTGACACTTGAGCTGTGACTCTAAAGTCCTGAGCTCATCCCTTTCTATCATTGTTGTATCCAGTGAAAGTAGGAGCAATGAGCTTTTCTATACTTTCATTCTGAAGAAATTGTAGAAAAATATTAAACATGCAGTTGCCCAAAGGCTTCCTTCTCACTGATACTGGGCCAACTGGTAGTGACATTTTGCATATTAATATTGCCCTCCCACACCATGGATTAGCAGCACCATCCCTACTACTGGTGGGCAAAATCATTAATGCCTTTCAGACTGATTAGACTTGAGAACCAATTTGGAAAACTCATCCTTTTGCTTTTCTTTTTACCTCTGGAAACACTTTGGTACCAAATGTGCCTTACATTGGAAATATCTGTGTTAGATAAGTTTTTCAGACATGAGTTAAAATGATGTTAGCCATAATGTCAGTGTTAGTGAATGAGCAATGTGTATTAAATGGTGTGCCCATGATCAGAAACGCACATAAAAGAAGATTGTGTATTGATTGATTCATTAATGAAAATGTTGAGTCAAGGGGTTCACAACAATGTACCCTAGTATATTTCTCTAGGAGAAATGGATTCGGTGTTTGCTAATTTAGCATTTAAGGTAAGTTGAGGAAATGTATATTTAAATATATACATATATTTACACACCACACATATACATCTGTTTTAATTGTGTAAGACTTTTGATATTTGTGTGTGTATATGTATTCAACTCTCTTTCTTTCTCTCTACATATTTATCTGGCAAGCAAGCTAGCTAGATAGTTGGATATCCCAAACCCCCAAAACCCACTGCTGTTGAGTTGGGTCTGACTCATAGCCACCCTAGAGGTCAGGGAAGAACTGCACTATGGAGTTTCCCAGGAGCATCTGGCCGATTTGGACTACCAACCTTCTGGTTAGCAGACATATCACTTAACCCACTATGCCACCAGGGTTTTCTAGTTGGATATATGAACCTGAATACCAGAAGTGTTACATAATTAAAACATAGTTACTCTAACTGTAGGTCATCTCTTCTTAAATGTATTTTCTTTTAGTCCTGACATAAGCCTTTTTCCTTTTGTGTACTCATTATTTCTACTACTAGAGACAGTAGGAAGAAGTAATTATCAGTCAGTTTGTTTTAAATTTTCTGTACTGTTTGCATTAAGGTTTTTGTAGATGAAATGAATGATACTTGCTCCCAAAATGGTACATCCATCTATAGATTTCCCAATATATCATTTCTTTCTATTAACATTAATAATGACATTCAGATGGACATTTTTCACTGTACAAATGTAAACTCTAAGTGGTTATGACATTGAAATTCAGTGTTGACTCTTGTAACCAAAAATATATAAGCTGTTTCAAACCAAACCCAAGCTACTTAGAATCTTAATAATACAAAAATATATTCAAGTGCTATTATAATAAAATTGCATGTCAAATGAGCTTGTGTGTTTTTTGTTTTTGATTTTTTTTTCTTCCTATCAAAAGGTGAATTTGGTGAAGTTTGTAGTGGACGTTTGAAACTACCTGGAAAAAGAGAATTACCTGTGGCTATCAAAACCCTTAAAGTAGGCTATACTGAAAAGCAACGGAGAGATTTCCTCGGTGAAGCTAGTATCATGGGCCAGTTTGATCATCCTAATATCATCCATTTAGAAGGTGTTGTAACCAAGAGTAAGTACAAAGGCAAATACATGTGTGTATGTTTCTGTAATAATCACTACCTTGATTCTTTCAAGTAGTTTATCAGTAATTTTAATTTAAAGATGAAAGTAGCCATAACAGTGCTAATAATATTCTCCTAATAATAGTTACCCTATGTTTAGAAAGGAAACTCTGGTGGTGTAATGGTGTAGAGTTACAGATGCTAACCAAAGGTTTGGCAATTTGAATCTACCAGACATTCTTGGAAAACTGTAAGCCAGTTCTACTATGTCTTTACATTCACTATGAGTGAGAATCAACTCTGACACAATATCAGTGTTAATGAATGAGCAATGTGTATTAAATGGTGTGCCCATGATCAGAAACACACATAAAAAAGAGGATTGTGTATTGATTGATTCATTAATGAAAATGTTGAGTCAAGGGATTCACAACAATGTACCTTATTATATTTCTCTAGGAGAAATGGGTTCAGTATTTGCTAATTTAGCATTTAAGGTAAGTTGAGGAAATGTATATTTAAATATGTACATATATTTACACACCACACATATACATCTGTTTTAATTGTGTAAGACTTTTGATATTTGTGTGTGTATATGTATTCAACTCTCTTTCTTTCTCTCTACATATTTATCTGGCAAGCAAGCTAGCTAGATAGTTGTATATCCCAAACCCCCAAAACCCCAGAATAGTCCTTCTGTTCACATGTCTTCAGTTTCCTGATTATCTACTCATGTATCCTCATCCTAAGTTTCAGGATCCTGTTTCTTTCCAATCAGTACCCTCAATTTAACTTTGTATACAAATCCATATTGGGGATTCCAGTGGCTCTTTAATTTACCTCCTCACAGTAAATAAGACTCTGAGTTTGATTTTCAGCAATATCAGCTCTGTTCCTACAAGAAACAATGTTTTCCTTCAGAGCAGAATGATAGGATGTGTAAAAAATTAATCTCAAACCTAATCTTCAATGAAATTGATTTTTTTAAACCTTTGTATTAACGCATCTACTAAGAATTCATTGTGCAAAAGTATGTAACCAAATAAAAGGAGCAGAAAGTTATCGACTTTTCCCTGGGTATTTCATGTTTATTCTAATGAAATATTTACTTCCAAGCTATGACTGGGTCACTGAAATTTAGCATTTCATAGAATTCTATAGCCACAGGTGCCTGTCACCTTTTAAGCAGTTTTAAGTAGCCAGATATATTCCTTTATTCACCCAGGCTTTTTAATTGTTCCAGGATAAGTAATAGTCACAGAAGACTAAAAATTTCCTGAAGTTTATTATTTATTAAAGAATCTCTAGTGTGTAACAAGAACTACTTATCATTACATGTCTCTTTTAAATTTGTACTGTATGGCAAGCCTCTTGATATAAGCATTTCAAATCATTTTCACTCATCCTATGAAGTATTTATGTGGTGCACAACTGAAGTAACTTATTTCTTTCATTCCATTCTTTTTTTTTGTCTAGTCTCAGCTCTTCATTTGTCCATCAGACCATACATACCACTTATTAAAGTAATCCAAAGACCCTGAACTGAGTGTCAAGCATTTGTTTAACTTGCAGTTTCTGCTAGTCAGCCTTTAAATTATATCTTCCAAGTGTACCTACAGGCAGTGTGTACTAGGTAATTTCAGTTGATTTAATTCCTATTTAGACCATCTTGCTTTTAAACATTGAAAACAAAACAAAGCAAGAACAAATGAAGAAAGCTTTTTCTGTGATAAAGGACAAGAGAAACAAACAAAAAAAATGTACTCACTTGCTATGTACTAAATTCCCAAAGATGTTGGAAATTACACAAGATGTTCCAGGTGAGAGTAGCAAAACTCCTCACAAGTTTTAGAAAAAGACTACAGTAAAAAGTGTTATGTTGACTACTGGCTAAGTATTTGATTCAGCTTGTATTTCACTGGATTTTTTTTTTTTTTCATTCTGCAGCTCAAAGAAATGCACATCTCTATTAACAATACTCACAGGCGGATATAGCAAGGAATACAAATAACCTGCATTCACATGAGTTTCTGTAAAACTTAGATGTGTTTCTTCCTTCAGTTGAATTAATACCAATACATTGTCATAAGCTAATATTTGATAATTTCACGTCATCTCCTCCTTCACATGGCTGCCAAATTTAACATCCTCAAAGTAAACTCTGAATATGACTTCTCATTACCCACATGGTAAAGACAAAGTTCTTTAGGAAACTGATCTACTCTTTGTATTGAGTTAGTGTGTACTGTTTTCAGAGTGGTGTTGGGTTGTTAGCATTATCATAGAAGACAGTATCATATTCTGTAAAGAACCTGGATTGTGGATCCAACCATCTGAACCTAAGTTCTAGTTCTGCCATAAATGTCTGTGTGGTCTTGCACATGTTAATTAAACATTTAAAACCTCAATTTCCTTGTCAGTGGCATGGGGTAAGAGTAGCACCCACTTCATAAAATTGATGAGTAAACTTATATCAGGAGTACCAGAGAATAATTATATCACATGTATGTAGTTATTACCTTTCTATTTATTTATCCTCCTATATGCTGAACTCCTTCAGACTTATTTTATTCTTAGGACAGTTTAATACTCCTGCTTTTCTTTCTTCCCACCTTGCCTCTTTCTCTGAAACGAATACCCTGACATTCACTACCTTTTCACTTCCTTCAAAACCCTTCTCACATTACATCATCTTAGCAAAAGAATGGCTCATCTCTCCAGCTTAAATTATTATTTTCCTCTTTTGAACACTGTACCTGTGCTAGGGATTTTTTGTGTCAGACTGCAACTTTTTTTCAATTGTTCTAATTTTTTTTTTCAGTTCTTCTATTTAATATTGTCTCTTATTCATGTATGTTTTAGCTCCCTAGCTAGAAACATATGCTTCTCAAAGACATGGATCACATTCTGAATGTTTATGTAAGTCAACAGCATCTAAGAAATCCTGGTGGCAGAATCATTAAGCTTTTGGCTGTTAACCAAAAAGTTAGTGGTTCAAACCTGCCAGCAGCATCTTGGGAAAAAGATGTGGCAGTCTGCTTCAGTAAAGGTTGCAGTCTTGGAAACTGTGGAGAAATTCACTCTACAGAGTCTCTGTAAGTCAGAGTCAATTTAATGGCAGTGGGTTTATAGCATCTAAGAAGTCCCTGAGTTGCGCAAATAGTGAAGGACTGTACTGCTAACAGAAAGGTTAGAAATTTGAATCCATCACAAGATGTCTTGGTGGAAAACCCTGATAATTATGATTTCCAAGTCATAGCCTTGGAAACTCTGTGGAGCAACGTTCTGCTCTGTAACTCATGAGTGTCCATGAAAGAGAATCAACTGAAAACCAGCTGTTTCTTGTAGGTGCTGTTTCTCTGTAACATCTAAGTCCAATGCATCACTTTAAGTTTTGATGTCATCTGAAAAATTAGAAATAGAATTGTTATGCTGATTGAATTAAGGTAGGAGTGTATGTGTGTGTGTGTGTGTGTGCGTGTGTGTAGGAATAAAATTGCAGGTAACTGTAATAGTGAATAAGTATTAAACTACTGTATCAAATAGTAGGAAGCAACAATCAAACTGAAAAAAATATATAAACTAATATTCACCTGCTTTTATTGACCCTTGATTAATTACAAAACATGTTTTATGTGAATGATTTCTAAGAAAAACTAAGACAACTAAACTCATACGCAGACAATTCATATCCTCATATATCTATATACATAAAACTTCTATTTTTAGAAGCATGTGTCAGTCTAAAAGATGAATTTTATCTAATTTCTGTGAATTAGAGTCTATTCTCAAAAATTACTCTGAAATTGGGAAAACCAGTTTTATCCTTTTGGTCTCTTTTTCAAATGTTCTGTTTGATGATGATGCCCACATGTGGCTACACATATAAATAACCACCAAACCAAACCAAACCTACTGCCATTGAATCCATTCCAAGTGACAGCAGCCATACATATAGAGTGGAACTGCCCCATCGAGTTTCCACAGAGCACCTGGAGGATTTGAACTACTGACCTTCTTGTTAATAGCCATAGCACATGACCATTATACCACCAGCATCTCCACAAACTTGTAAGTAAAGCAAGATGTAAAGATTTAGAAAATATTCTTTTGTTTTTATTTTGGTTCTATGTAAATTTAACTGTAGTTTTCCTTTTTACGTGTAGTTCTTGATGTTCAACTTAGGAAGTCTTCAACTTGTTTATAATTTACTATGTAGCAACTCCTTTATTTGTGTCCTTAATTTCATGCTCTCTGATCTGATGCTAATTTATTCAGCAATTATTTTCATCCTGCAGCACACAGATAATGAGACATGAGTGCACCTAAATCTTGTGATTTTTCTGATTGAAGCTGAGGTAGGGAATCTGAAGTAGCTCTCCTGTGTGCGAGGCCATCACAAACCTCCCCGTTTCTTGTTTATCAATGCTTTATCTGCTGGAAACTTGGGCCCTCACTCAGATGTCTTCTGTGATTTGTTGTTAAACAGGATGTACCATAAACAGTGATATATTCTAGAAAGACTTCCTGACAGATGATTTTAAAAAAGTGATTCTTTTTACTTAATTGACTTATTTGCAATGCAAGACATTTTAGTATAATATATACAGTGCCAACTTTTACTATTTATAGAGAGTCTGTGTAAAAAATCAAAGGAAAAATATGAATTTACCATTATAATATATTTCAACTTTTCATGAAAATTGATTAGATAAATAATCTATATGGAGTCTTAATGGAGCACTGGAGCCACACTGGTTAAGAGCCCAACTGCTATCCAAAAGGTCAGCAGTTTGAATCCACCACCCACTCGTTGGAAACGTTACAGCGCGGTTATGTTCTCTCCTGTAGAGTTCTTATGAGTCAGAATTTATTTGACAGCAACAGGTTTTAATGGTTATGGAGTCTTAGCATTATGCATTCTTTCATTTATCTTGTTCATATGGAAATAAATTTTGTTCACCTTTACAATCTATACCTTTAAACACAATCAAGGTATAAAAATATTAGAGGAATCTTTCCCATTTTCTTTTTCTTTGAAAAGTATGGCATATTTGAAGAGAAGTGATTATTTTTAAATATCAGACAATGCTAATGTGTTATACACATTTTGTAATTATCTTGTAAGTACTTTATTTTTTTCTATATTTTTATATAGTTCATACCATTTTTAAAGACCATTATCATGTATTCGCTAGGGCGTTTTCTACAGACTTCAAACAAACCTTCCTAATCTTGGCAGTTACTCCCTTTATTCCACTCTGTATACTTTGCCTCCAGATTGATTTTATGAAATCATTATTTTTTTATCATGCTTCATCACCAAACAAAAAGATCATCAAGGCACATGTACTTTGATACTTAACCTTATAGAGTTTCACTGCATTTCCATATTCCATTATTTCTTTTCCAGAAAATGACCTCATTCTTTTATACCCCTTTAAGTCATAGTGTGTCTTCTCCATTTTTCCTTGTTCTACTTGACTTTGAGGTTTAATTCACATGTGACATCTCCATGAGATCTGTCATTTATCTTCATCTTTCCTTCTCAATATCTAGTTGTCAAAATAGAGTAGTCTACTTAGTAATGTTCAGTGGTTGAGCAAAATAGAACCTACCAGATCTTTATTAGAATACAGACTTTAAGAGGAAAAGAAGATGGTTTGGGTCAATTGTGTATTTCAGGTTTTTAGATCAGTACTATGCACTTATTACACTTAATATTATATGTTGAATGAAGGAAACTGTACCCTGAGGCAATCCCATGGCCATCTGAACTCCAGATGGAGTTACATTTACCTGCTTATACATTTTATTGTAATTTGTACCTACTTTACCACCCTAACTGCACAGTGTTCATATGTCCCAAAGTGTCTGCCACAGATCCAAACACATTAGGTAATTAAAGCCAATGTATGAATAAAATTGATTAAGTGAATAAATTACAATTATTTAAGGTTAGTAACTTGTCAAATTGATATGTCTAAAAATATTTATATTAACTTTACATATTTTTATAAAACTGTAATTTTTAAGAGAAGAATAAAACTTCATGGAAAGAAGTTGCCAAGAATCTTTTTGCAAACTGTTACAATTAATCATCAGTGCTATTTTAAGCATTTACTAAACTTAGTGCCTTTTATCTTATTTCGCCTTTGCCAAAGCCAAGTGCCATCGAGTTGGATCCGACTCATGGTCTTCACAAAAACCCAATGCTATAAGCACTAATATTTAGTACCATTTTACAGATGAGGAAAAATAATATTAAAGAAGTTAAGGTTCTAATCCAATACCATAAAACTATCAAGGGATGTCAAATTTTAAAACAGCTCTAATTCCAGAGCCCATACTCTAATAAAACAGTGTACATCATTATCTAAAATGTCATCATTCCATACACACTTAACAAGAATTGTTGATTTGCCCCTAAAGCACTCACTGGACATCTAACATAGGTTCATTCCTGTTAATCACTGGGGACAGAACAGAGATTAAAACTGACTTCATGCCTTTATGAATCTTACATTCTGGTGGAAGAGACAATAAATAAATAAATAAATACAGACATGTATATGTTAAGTGGATAAAATAAAGCTGTATTGACAGAATTCAACGATGATTCTCTTAAGAATTGGTGGTTTCTATTGTACTTAGGGAAAGGTTTCTTGGATCAGATAATACTTGAACAAAGTAAAGTGTGCACCTTGCAGATATCTGTAGGAAGAATTACAGGAATAGGTATAAACAAGCTCTGATGAAAATGGCCTGGCATGTTCAAGAAACAGTAAGAATGGACTGAATGGTAGAGTTAGCCAAGCGAGTCTTACCTTGTTAGGAATTCTTTGGTACTTTTAAACAGTAGCTCTCACTTTGAGCTGTGGCACCAAGGAATGAAGGGATTTGATTTACACATGAACAAGATCACTGAGGTTGCCGTGGTGAGAACAGACTATAAGGAGCAGTATGTAAGCAGGGAGGCAGGTGGAGGCTGCTGACGTCACTGACAAATCATTGTGGATTAGACCAGGGTGTCGAGCTTACAACATGGAGACTAAGGGGTAGAACATGAAGATATCTTGAAGGCAGGCACCGTAACTCTTCTGGGAAATTGGATGGGAAGTGTGAGAAACGTAGAGGAATCAACGATGATTCTAAATTGCTTATCGTCATTACTTAGAAGAAAGGAGCTGTCGTTAGTGGGTAAGAATTTGAGAAGAGCAAGACTGTGGTTGGTAATAAACAGTTTTTAGACCTGTTGAGTTTAACGTGACTGACCAAACCAAATTCGTTGACCTCTAGTAGACTCTGACTCACAGCCATCCTATAGGACAGATTAGAACTGCCCAATAGGATTTCCAAGGAGTGCCTGGTAGATTCAAACTGCCAACTTCTGGTTAGCAGCTATAGCTCTTAAGGACCACAGGTTTTCCTGAATAGCAGTATCCAGTTATATATGTTCGATTTACCTTTAGACTGGGAAGTGTGAATGAAACTGAAGTGTGAGTATGATTGCATTTCATGCCTTTCATTTTACAAATGAAAATCAAACTCTATATATCCATGATATATCATAATGGAGAGAAATAACTTGACAACTGAAATATAAACAAAAGTTATCTCATTAAGTACTATATCTTTGTTGGACATGTGCAGAGATTAATAAATGTATATCACTTGATTGTTACAAATTAACAGATGTTCTTAAAAGTACTCAAGTGTCAATCATCCAAAAAATATAGAACTATTAGAAATAGAGACCTTGTAGACTCATGCATTGTCTATTATTAAACTAAATGCTAATGCTATTTTAATATTATTAAGGTTTAGAAATAGATCATTGAATTGTTTTGTGTTTTCAAATATGTTGTATTTGAAATATATATTTACATGTATTTTATATCTACGAGTATGTTCTATTAAACAGCTATAATATATATCAATATATTTATGTATTGCAATATATTATGTGTAATAATGTAACCTGTTTATTATAAATAATATATACATGTATATAAATATAAAGATAAAAACAGTAAAAATAGATTAAAAGGTTTTTTGTGTGCATAAATAGAAATGAAATGAGATCCATGTGGGATAGCCAGAGATTTTGAGAGTTACTTAGTCTAGACTAGTAAATATTAAAAGTTAGCATATTAATTAGAGTCATATATATGAAGTTTTGTTATGAGTAAAAGTAACTCCGTGTGCCTCTTTCTATAATTTAATAAAACAAAGCTGTTAGATTGAATAGTTACTAGATTTTTTACCCTCGAAAGAAGTCTATAATTTCTGATTCCGCAGCTAGTTATTATCTATTTTACTAATGTTATAAAAAAATATTTTATTTTAATTTAAGAAACAAATGCTAATGAGAAAGCTTATAGCAATGCCATCAAGGTGAAACAAAACAGAATATTACGGAACATTTGAAATTTCCACATACAGACACGTTTATCATTCCCATATTTCTGTCTCAGGTAAAATATAGTCTTTCAATTGTATCATTCTTCCCAAAATAGAAAATTATGAAAGTTATAAATGATTTTTTCTAAAGTGTTAGGCAACCATTAAGGACCAAATAGAATTAAAATATATGAGCACCTTTCCAAGTTTTAGCTGACTTGTATTTTTGGTCCTTTGTTGTTGTTGTTTTGTTTTCTCTTTCAATAAGCACTTTGCATTTCTCCTGCAGGCACAGATCCTATTTTCTGCTTGACCACTAACTGTTAGTAATCACTTCACCATATTTGTGTTACCCTACATTTTCCTTAGGGGAAAGATAAAATTTCAAGCAGCAGCAAGTGTTAGTATACTAAGGGAAACAAACCGTTAGAATGGCATGTATTTACAGATAGGTGAATATAAACACAAACTTACTTTTGGCATTTACATGTCTTGAACACTGTTCCTAAAAGAAACCCAGTAACTTGTTTTCCAATTAACTATGATGCTTCTAAGGCAAAAGCTCCCTCACACCTCTAACGTGGTAGCATGTGCTTATTGAAGTACTGATGGTTTCAAATGGCATTTAGTATGAATGCAGATAAATAAGCCAATATTAAGATAAAACTCCTGTGACATGAGCTGGGCTAGTGTTTCTAAAAATTGAATCTGAATTTGGGAATATTCTAAACCACCTAAAATATCTAAAATGCAGAATCTACTTCAGTAAACCTAAGTGAAGGCTTATGTTTTTTTCCATTATAATATGTTCCCAGGTAATGTACATGTAGGGTCCACACTGCATAACAAAGGATATGTTAACATTCCCCAATGTTTGTTTTACTGTTTGTCCCTTGAGATATCTTTTGATCAAGTATTCTATGAACAAGAGTAATGCATTTTATCCTGTCTTGGAGATTCTAGGTATTTGTAACCCAAAAAATCACATAGTAAATAAACCAAATAAAATTCTGTAACATAATTTTTCTGAGACTATTTGGCTATGCAGTGCCTACGTATGTGTAATAATCAAAGATAATGTATAATCATGTATTAAGATAGAATGTTAATTGAGGCACCCTGAATTCCTAACAGACCTGCAATCCTTAGTTGAATAACTGAGTATGCCATGGCCATGATTACACATTTCATATACACAAAAAGGTAAATATTTGTGAAATTTTAAAGCTCTATTTTAACTTAAAAGAGATACGAAGTTATAAACATCATGGCGAGGAAAAAAGATGTACCAGAGTGATTAACAATAGTTTCTTTGTATACAATTCAATAGATCATTAAACTGTAACTCTATGATTATCAATAATAAGTGTTAATTTCACAAATAATGTGTTTCTAAAATTCTCCTTGGGTCATCAGAAAATAATATAAAGTAATATCGAAATCTAGTCTGCAATTAATAGCATGTTTTGACATTTTATGAGGTGTGTTTATATCTGTTGTTGACAATATGCTTTTAAAATTATCGACATATCATCTTTGTCTCTACTTCAAGTTGGGTAATCGAAATTTTTTTATGCCATTTTATTGAATTCACAAGGGGTAGGGTAAGCCATGTTAATTACTGCTCTGTCATTCTTATAGGCTCATATGAAGTGAGACAAAACATAAACCAAACTAAATGTAATTAACATTAAAATGACTCCAGCAAGAGAAAAAATGAAAAATAATCTAATGTATCCTGAAGTATTTTACTCCTGCCAACAAAAGATCATTCTGATTCATGAACATTCCTTTTAATTGCTTTTCCTTACTTTCTAGAATATGAGAGGTGTTTTAGCTTCTCTCTGTGACGTTTTAGTCTTTGACAGTGAGACCTACACTGTCATAAATAATCTGACTTTTAAAATTGGTGATTCAAGCTACAAAATCTTGCATCATGAAAAGAAGGTATTCATCTCTATAAAATATAATTGCTTTTTCTTGCCAAATATCTGCTATTTGGTGTTAATGTGTTTTTTTAATCAGTGCATTTTCTTTAGAGAATAAATGTGTTTCTTCTAAATTGTAGGGAATTTGGGGTTGAATGTAATATAAACTAACCCAAGAAAGAGCTGTTTTCATATGGGAATTCAAATCGATTTCTGCTCTGTATGCCCTGCAAAGACAGAAACATTTCACTCCAGTTGATTCTGACTCATTTACCCTATAGGACAGTGTAGAACTGTCCCATGGAGTTTTTAAGGATCACCTGGTAGAGTCCAAGTGCTGGCATTTGGATTAACCGTAGCTCTTAACCAATATGCCACCAGGATTAAAGAGGGACACATGCTCACCAGTGATCCACAAGTGTAAAGAGAGAGTCTGAAAAATAGATGAGGCAGAAAGTAGAAATTCTAGAAAAGAGAGAAGAGGAAAAACTGATGTTAGCAGAAACTGAGAGAGAGCCTTGAAAACAAAGGACTTGGCGTAAAGTAGATAATGATAGATAAAGATTAATCCTTTCTTTTATGCGTGCCTGTTCATGTACTTTGAATTGAAAGGTGCCAGATAAAGAAATTTGATGTGGATTTCTGCTGGCACTTAGGTCTTCCAATACTGTAAGGCAACTCCTTCCTACCATGTATTTCTGCAAGGTCACATCAAATCAGAGTAAAAGAGCAGCAGAAAAGATTGGGATAAGCCTGAAATCCTTATTACAAATGGCTGCTAGAAAACTTAAGCCTCTTTCTCATTCAGTCATGGCTGATAATCTGGCAAGTACATGCATTTTTGGCTGTACTAGATGGAAAATTATAGCAGTACTTTTACACCACGGTAAAGACTTGTTGCCGGAGTTGTCCATGTGCCCACTTTTATGCTCTTTCAGCGTCCTTCCTTGATACTTCTGACACCTTGAAATCCAACAAATGAAGGGCTGGGGTCTGGTACCTCCTGCATTCTGAGACCCGGCACTAGGGCTGCCATAATTTCTGACATGTGCTGTGTGCCATCAACAAAAGCTCAAATGCGTCCTGAGATGTGAAAATGAAAAGAGCCTAAAGCAAAATTTTGTCTTTTTCACAGTTTATCTGAAGTCCATTACAGTAAGTGTGACAATTTAATTATCGTGAAGTTTAGATGGGAAGCATTTCTCTCTGTAGTGGTTATGTAACAGAAGAAAAATATGATTTTTCTTTAAAAAGCCTTTTGTGCTGTTGGCGCCCTATACAGATACAACCCAAATCACTGTTTTTACCTTTTTTTTCATTTTTAATAACTGATGAATTGCATTCCCACTCACTTTTAAAATCAGTGTTCTCTATCTCTTTTTCTGTCACTTTCTCGTTTAAGAAAAAAAAAAATCCAGAGTTCCAGCTGTATTTGGAATTGATAGGCTCTTTCTTAACAAAATGCTTTGGGATATACTACTCCCTCTGCCTGAAATATCTGTCACCTCTCATTACTCCAGTGACCCCTCTGCTCTTCAAGGTTTAAATCGAACGGCATTTCCAATGCATAATGTCTGCATGGCCAATGCCTCGCCTAAAGAAGACGCCTAAAAATTTATGTCAAATGAATTATTTTGCGTAAAGTTTTTTCTAAGTTTTATAAAGTTTAAAGAGGGTGAGAGAAACGTGCCTGCCTTCGTAGTGTATTTGTCACATTCCACTAAAAGAGCATTACCTCTAAAGTGATTTAAAAGTAGAGAATTAAACAAATAATAAATTAGATGCTGGCTGTCTTAACTTATTTTTCTACACTGAATTTTAAGGTATCTTGGAATGAAGAAATCTTTTCTATTTCCAGTAATATATTTTTCATATGTAAGTAACTTTTCACCTTTATATTTGCATTCCTGGTACTGTTACATATAAATATTCAAGCTCTAATTCAGTGACCTGAATTAACCACTTCTCGTGTAAAATGCAGACACTTCAGAATACTACCATTAGCTTCATTATAATGCACTTGATGATGATATAGGTCTTGCTTTCCTTCAGGATATAAAAAGTTAATTAATAACAGTCTAGGAGTTATTTTGTTTTGACAAGTCTCCTTATCTGTTTCTCAAAATGATTTCCATTTTCTGTGTTATATTACTACTAAAGAGTAAAGAGTATTTTAAAATGCAGTAGCGTGATAGATATAACACCCATGCTTCAGGTATTTTCTGATAACAATATTTCTGATTTATTTTTTATTTGGTACCTCAGACCTACTAAGTACACAGTGCCATAATTTTATGGGGAATAATATTTAACTAACACCTAGTAAGGAATATAATTCACAGAAACAAAATTGATGAAATTTATAAAACCTAAACTTATAGCGGTGGAATCAGTCTCAACTCATCCTGTAAGGCAGGGTGGTACTGACCCCGGAGGGTTTCTACAGCTATAAATCTTTATGGCAGCAGATTAGCACATCTTTCTTTCGTAGAGTGGCTGGTGGGTTCCACCTGCCAGCTTTTTGGTTTGCAACTGAGCACTTTATCCACTGTACCACCAGGGCTCCTCTGAAACAATAATAATTAACTGTTACATAGCCAATTCTAAGTGATAGGCACTGATCTAGGTGTTAGGCAGAAATAAATGCTTTGGTGGAAACTCATAACAACCCCATTTTACATATGATAAAACTGAATTACAGAAATAATAGTTGACTTGCTGAGCACCAAGTGCTTGCTTGATGTGGGATTCTGAGTTAAGCAGTGTGGCTCCAAAGCTATCCCAGCTGACCTGTAGACTATAAAGTTTCAGATGCAAGGGAAATTAGAACAGTATTTTGAAGAGTGAAAAAAAAAGTTAATAGAGATTGTGTTAAAGAGGGAAAATGGAAGAAGTCTTTGGGAAAGGAATTATAGGAACATAGAAATACAGTTAGGAAAGTGAAACACATATATAAAGGATTACAAACAGACACCATTTAGGCTGGATAGGAGTTTAGAAAAATGAGAAAGGTGAATATGTTTGCAATGCCTTGCTGGGCATTACTTCACACATTATTTATTACCTCTTTTAAAATATAGTTCACCCTTAAACTCATTTTCTACATAAATTGATTCTTGTACTGGTGATTATGTGTTTATTTTTTTTTATATCCTAGCTGTCACCTGTCTCATTATTGTCATGATACCTTCTCACTGACCTCATCCATTACACTGAGAAAGGTATCATTACATAAAAAATTAACCTGCTGCTCAAAAAGGACTTCGTTTAATCAATAAAAATAATTTGGACACTAATAAAAAATTCCAAGTAAACTTCACGTACATAAGAGTGCAATATCAAAACATGGCAGTTTATCTCACTGTGTTTTCTTTTCAGGTAAACCAGTAATGATAGTGACTGAGTATATGGAGAATGGCTCTTTAGATACATTTTTAAAGGTAAGATTTGTGATTAATTTAATTACCCCAAGTGTTATTTATGTATGAACCTTCATGCTGAAGATAACACTGAGCCACTTTAAAGACAAAGTTTTAAATAGACTACAAATATCTGAAATCAGAATGGGTGTACTGCGATGATTCACTTTAATTTTTTTTTCTTTTTCATAAAACTTATACATGGAGTCAGCATGAGTCAGAATTGACGATGATATTTTGTTTGTTTTACACATTTACTTAAGTACGTGTTAATTTCAAAAGAAAGAGAAGGAGGGAGGATGAAAAATGAAACAGAAACAAAACATAAGGAATAGAGAGGGAAGGGAAAAGGACAGGAGAGAGGAGGAGAAAAAAAAGAAATGGGCTTATGAGCACTTAACCTCCTTAAAGTACACAATAACAGAGCAACGAAAAGTGCCCAAAGGACCCATGCAAATAATCAACATTAGTGAAGAGCTCAGTCGGGGTGTGTGTAGCCCTAAGTTTTCATACACCATCTGAAGGCCAGCCACTACTTACTTTCAGTATTTTTTTTTTAAACAAGAGTCTCCAGGTTTTAAATGATGACAGTTTATTTCTAAGTATGTCATGCTAAACAATGAATGTATTTGCAGACGTAGTTAGAGCTATTGACTGGCAGTGTGCAGTTTTCAGTGTACTCCGACCACCCACTCGCTGCTGTCATGTCAACTCCAGCTTGCAGTAGCCATGTGGCACAAAGAGAACTGCCCCAGAGAGTTTCCAAGGCTAGAACTCTTGAAGGAGGCAGACTGCCACATCTTCCTGCTGAACTGGCTGCTGAGTTCATGCCCCCAACCTTTCAATTAGCAGCGAGTGTACTGCACTCCTAGCAAACCCAATGCCATCGATTCTGACTCATAGTGACCCTACAGGACAGATTATTACTGTTCCATGTTTTCCAAGGAGTGCCTGGTGGATTTGAACTGCTGGCCAGGGCTCCTTGCTTTCAACATAGACCTAAATAAATAAATGAATAAGTGCCTAAGAGTCAACCCACGCTGGTGGTGACTCCACAGGAGAGAGTAGAGTTGCTTTGTAATGTTTTTGAGAAGTAGTCAGATTCAAACTACTGACTTTTGGTTAACAGCCAAGCTCTCAACCACTATGCAACCAGGGCTCCTTTAGTTTAAATCTAGGGGATATTATTACTGACAAGAAAAGTTGTTAAGACAGTGGCAATGAGGAAAATTATATAGACAGCCTGTGCAATGGGTTAATAATCTACACATAAAGCCAACTTTTCATTCAGTATCCAGCCTCCACTGTGTTCTCTTCCCAAATGTTCTATCCTATTTCCAAGTCATTGCATCTGCCAGTTCCTGTATTTCAAAACAACCATCCTGTGAGCCACGTTCTGTGTGACTGAAGGAAGTTCTTAGTCCTTCTGCAAGACGCACATTCTGAAGAAGTGGAAGCATTGCCCAGACAGCTCCTGTCATTGGCTGTGCAGAGACTCCCTGATTTTCTCTTGTCTCCTCTGGCCATTTCTTCTCTACCTCAATCATCCAACTATCTAGCGTCTTTCAGTTCACTTCAAAAAATGTGCAGGCACTGGGCTCACGATACAGGAGTTACAAAACAGTAATGAGCAGCATAATGAGATATTTGACAAGGCCATTCAGAGACTTCACTTTCTGTCATGAGGCAGAGCACTGATAAACTTCACTAAGTTAACTTTATTTTTCTGAGCTGTTTCCATTTGCCTTCAGACAAAAATTACACATGAATTCTGATGAAGTGACAGCGTTAATTTGGGAATCAAAGGAAGATCCTTTGATATTTTCCCCAAGTGGTTGGTGTTGCCAAGCCAAGTGCCGTCGAGTCGAAGTGGTTGGTGTTACTAGACTAATATTTCTACACTGTCTCTACAGAAAAACGATGGGCAGTTCACGGTAATTCAGCTTGTTGGCATGCTGAGAGGCATCGCTGCGGGAATGAGGTACCTTTCTGACATGGGCTACGTGCACAGAGACCTTGCTGCCAGAAACATCTTAATCAACAGTAACCTTGTGTGCAAAGTGTCTGACTTTGGACTTTCCAGGGTGCTGGAAGATGATCCTGAGGCGGCCTACACCACAAGGGTAAGATCTAACAGAATGCATTTCTGAATCACTAGACCGGAGGAATTTTATTTTTCAAGGATTTTTAGGAAAATACCAATAAGGACACACTTCTGATAAAATCAAGGAGAGAGGGAGAACGTCAAAAGTCCAAGTGGTTCTCCTTGTTGCAGTCTCGCATCCGTGTTGCCTGTCTGCAAAGCCAGTACTGAGACAGGAGGTGAGGTGATTAAATGAGGGCATTTATTCAGTGCTCACACACAAGAGGCAAGGGGGAGTCAGTTCCTCCAAAGCTTGCCTGCCTGTATAGGCTAAGCCTGGAGGTTATATAGGTTGATTAAGGGAGGGGATGCTGGGTAATATTTTTCTCGGTCCACACAAGTAATTCCATGTTTCAACAATATTTTTTTGTGGGGGTTTCCATGGTTCCAACAAGTTGGGGCTTGATAATCATCCAAACTACCTGGTGATTTTGGTTCAGTAGTCTTAGATAATAACAGAAAAGGTAAAAACAGAACAATTAATCAGTGTTTCTAATAGAAAAGAATAGCCCTGTGACTTATGACCAGTACAAGGTAAGCTCTTACGGACCAGGACTTAATGTTTACATGGTTGTGTTAACTGCTGTTTGTAGCAAGATGGAGTCAGGCTGGCCAAGGGCCTCCCTTTCATTATTTTTCCATAAACAAAGACATTAATAAAGTTTTAAATGTAAAAGACAAAAAAGTTTACTTCATAAACAGCAATTTGAATCCCACTTTTCTCTGATATCTGATTTGATGTATTTCTGTCCTGTAAAATGGGATCCAGTCTCTTTCCAAGAAAGTAGTCAAAACCTACATTCTCTCCTCTTTCTCTGTACTTCATATTTTGATATAGATGCACTGTTTTGTTGCCTAGATAAGTGTGGTTTTAAAAATTAAAAGGAAAAAAAAAATATTATCCCCTAAAAGGCAACAGGAAAAATAGCTTCTTTTGTAAGTTTTGAGAAAATCTATATATGAATTACCATTTAAAAAAAAAAAAAAAAAACTTGATAATTTTTTTCCCCATAGTCCAATTTTAGTCATTTGTAATTTGGTTGCATTAAAAAGGATATCTACCTCTTTGATAGAAGTCTAATCAACCAACCTGACCCTAAAAGAAGAGAAAAGCAAGTCTAAAACAGCAAACACCATGTCAGAGGAAAAGTGTGGCTGTGTTTCTGATAGCCGCTTTATGCTTCTCTTATCAACTGTTAAATTTCTTCGGGTTGTATTTGGCAACCTAAACTTATAATTCCTATATGAAAGGGGGCCGGGGAGCACCCAGGGAATTTGACTTCTTTTCTCTCTGTTAGAAAGTCATGAAAGCAGACCTTATTGATTTGCTTGACTGCCCGCTTTCCCCTACTTAGGGCTGCCATCCTGAGTACTGTAATTGAGATGTAGGTCCTGTATGTGCTCCAGTAGTCAAACAGAATTTAAAGTAGAAACCTTCAGGACAGCCAATTAGTAGTCAGTCTACAAGGCTTGTAGGCTGAGATATGTGAAAAGAGACTACATGCTGTCAAATACGTTCCCTGAAAAATGTCTCATCTCTTTCTAGATCTCTTCAATGAGGCAGCAGTATCCCTAGATATACTTGAAGTATGAAGGAATTTTTAAAATTCCTTTCATTATTATTATTATTATTATTTTATTTTAGGGAGGCAAGATTCCAATCAGGTGGACTGCCCCAGAAGCGATAGCTTTTCGAAAGTTTACATCTGCCAGTGATGTCTGGAGCTACGGAATAGTGATGTGGGAGGTTGTGTCTTATGGCGAGAGACCCTACTGGGAGATGACCAACCAAGACGTAAGTATGGAACTACTCCCAACTTTGGGACAAAATGCTTTGCTTTCTGAGTTGTGACATTTCTAATACTTTTCATTTCTGAAAATGACAGCTGCTTAAAAAAATAAAATGTTCTGCTTACCCTCTAATGTGTTTTGCTGTTGTTGAAGTATCCTTTATGTAGAAGCTCAAAATGACTTAGTACAAAGGAAAATAAGTGACTGTTATATAAAAACTCAGTCCTCTGCCAGGGAGTTCTAACTGTGCTGTAGTGATGTTTCACTCAATTTATGTCAGTATCATTTTCAAAAATGAAGAAAGAGCCATCAGAGAATGAATACTGACAGGTAATTTTTTTTTATGATTTTTATTTGATAAAGGGAACTAATGCTCTAAAGCAAAAGGATGAATGATATTGATTTAATAGTAGATGCTCTTAGAGAATGAAAAACATATTTCTTTAAATTTAAAAATGTAAAAAGTTATATTTTTTATTTAATTTAAGAAAAAAATGGGATATTTTACTCACAATGAGAACATATTTATGTTAGAATAATAGAATTCTAGAATTCAAGGAAACAAATAATGTTCTTTTGAAGTTCCTAGTGTTTATTATATGATGACTTAAACATGGTTTTCTAGTCTTTATTTTCGTAATTCTCCTTGTGACTATCCAACACAGCCCTTTTCATTTTGGATCACATTGAAATTTTATACACATATTTTTTTAAAATTGTAACTACAGCAATTATAAAAGCAGCTAACCGTTATTGAGCCCTCACTATGTGCCATATACTGTCTTATGATATTTACAGTCTAATATCTCATTACTTCTTTACAAAAATAATTTACTAAGTAGTATTAGCTCCTTAGAGTACTAAATTAAATCTGATTTATTTTTCCTCCTAGACAGAGACTGTATTTCTCTAGCCAGATATTTTTGAACCCACACCTCCATTCCAGTAATTAAGATTCTCAGATACAAAAATTTCATGTAATCAGATACAAAAATTTCATGTAAATCAAAATCAACTACATAAGCATGTCAAAGAGTTCCACATAATCGCTGAGCCATCCTGACCCTTGGGAAACATGAAGGGTGGGAAGTTTTCCTTCTCTTGCTCTGATGAAGAGCCTTGGTGGCAGAGTGCTTAGGAACTCAGCTGCTCTCCAAAACTCAGCCAGTTGAAATTCACCAGCCATTCTCTGTTGACCATGTGGGGCAGTTCTACTCTGTCCTGTAAGTTAGTTCAGAATCAGCTTGAGGGCAAGAGGTTTAGTTGTGGTTGTTTTGTGCCTAGTTTGCATCATGATTCTTCAGGACTGGTATAGATGCAGAGGTATAAAAAAAAGACCAAAATTGTTTCTATCATGTTGGCATGTTGCAAACCCTTGGCTGGTGATCACCCAAACTTCAGCTAGTGGTGAAGGCATGTGAGAGCTTGTCCAAAGCCCCTTGAGGAAGGCCTCCTCACATAAAGAGAGAGGCTGTACTCCACCTGCTTTCCCACTGTTTGTCTCTTGCTTTTAGTTTCCCACCTCAGCATCCATTACTGCACCATACAACTGCCTACTTCACTAGAGAAAAACACTTCCTTGCTGGATGCTAACCTCTTCTTGGATTACTATCTCAGGCTGCTTCATCAAATGAGAAGCCAGCACCAGATTCTGTTTTCAGGATCACACATCAGCTTTTCCAAGAGTCATTTCATAGCCTTCCACATAGCTTGCAACAGTAAATTGTTTTTGTAGGTACTATTTCTCAGCAAATATACAGCAAGACAATAAGATGTCAGTCAGAGGTATATTGAAGAGGAGACAAGAAAGATGCACTTGGCCCCACTGAAAAGTCCAAGGGAGTGCCAGACTAGGCACAGCATGACATTCTAAGGTGTCGCAAATGTGAGAAGAACCTAAGAGAGACAGCTGGGCAAGAGGAGGAAAGCTGTTCCTGCTGACATGTCACCACTGTCAGTGTCTATTCCTCTTGGAACAGAGGAGCTGTAATATGAACAGCAGGTGCTCAAATTGGGGGAATGGTGTGATGTAGAGCTTTCCCCTGGGCATCAGTTACCCTTGCTATGTGCCTCATCTCAATTTCTCCTTATTTTAGTCAACCAAACTTGATGTAATTGTTTTTTGTTCATTTGTGTATATCCGCTCATTTGACTAGGGGAGCAGTGCTGATTTGTATTTTTCTAAATTTGTTGGATCAAAATATCTATTGTCTTCAACTGTACAACGTTATGGGAGGAACTACAGCAAAAGTACCAATTAACTCTAGTTATATATACACCTCATCAGAGAAATGCATTATTATTCTTTTTTTTAAAGTAAACAAACAGAGACTTAGGCTAAATGATGTACTAGTAGGTCAGAAATTTGCAACTGGCTATCTGATTCCAAAATTTTTATCCTGAATTAACCACATACTCCCTCCAGTTGAACCAGTGTCTGCCTCTTTGCTTTTGTTTCTAATCAGTGATCTTAGATCAGATTTCTGATTGAGTATAGAATACTCAATTGTTTAGACAATGATTACTTCACTATCAATTCAGTCTAGATTAAGACCAGACCTATTTTTTTACTTTTACCATTTTTAGACGAATGCCAGAATGCTAACATGACCCACTGTTCACTATGTGGTCTGGCTTTGATCTTCACTTGCCTTATTTCAGTGTCTTTATTTCCTTTAAACTTTGTGAAAGTATTTTATTCTCTTCTGCCATCCGCTCTTCATAAACTGGTTCCTACCATGTATTTACTTGAATGTGTCTCTCGTATTTGCCAAGTTAACACCTACTCACACTTGAGGCAGTTAAAATCCTGAAACTGTCATTGATAAAACTATTAATCCTTGAGTCAGAAGCAACTCCATGAGACTGACGACAGTAACAACAGTTAACGTTTCTCCACCTTCCTAGCAATGATGCCTGTTGTCGTTGTATCTGTCAAAAATAAAACTTCAGGCACAGCAGGTGTATACAGTGCCAGGAGCGATTTCTGTGATCCGAAGTGAATGCTCCTAACTGCTTTGGATGATTCTGACTGGATTTGCTCAGGTTGCTGGAGTTTGGCTGAGCTATATACTAGTATACTTTTGTTCTGTTACATGTGTCTCTCATCTTCCCCTTGAAACTAGAAAGCTATCTCATTGTAGTGGCTGAAGGCCAAAAGAAAGACCAGTTGTACCTCAGTGTATAACAACTCTGGTAAAATCCCATTGGCCAAGCCTGTAGTGAGAAATTTGGGCCAGTAGCCTTCTCACAGTGGGTAGGCACTACAAAGTTATATTGGTGTAAAAGATGTGGGGTTAATCATTGATTTTAGTTAACATAATGATTTCCAATATTTCTATCTTTCTTTTGTTTATGTGATAGTAGTTATTTTGTCATTGTGACATCATCCAGTTACTCTGAAAGATGCTTTCTTTGTTGTTATTTGTTTGTATTATTATTTTTAATTGTTTTTCCTGATTTTAGTCACTTAAGAGTCGTAATACTTGTTTAGATGAGTTTATACATTCCATGTGGACAAACACAAAGGAGTGCTAATGTAATGTTTCCACCAACTTAAAAGAGTAAACATTAATATTTTGGCTTGGGCTAGATTTTCTAAACCTAAGTGAGGTTTAGAGAAAGCGATTGTATAGTTATGTATCTTTTTGAAATGTCTTCTTTTAATATAGTGTCCAATGCATGCTTTGTTGTTTCCTCAGTAATCACTAAATTTGATATGTTCTAATTTATAACCCAATTTGGGTTATAAAGGATCTAAGAAACCTGACAGATCTCCTATATTCAAAGAATGCAATCATTGAATATCTCTTTAGAAAACAAATTCTCAGAGAGCAGAGTAGAAATGATTTGACAGTTTCAAATGATATATCCCATAATCTCTGCATTTCAGATGATATCTGATTTTAAAAGCACTTTGATACCATGAAAATGTTACTTATTGAGACACACAAGATAATCTAAATCACTTAGAATAGACCTTCCTCTGTGTCAAGGGGACAGGACGCAGCAATAGGTTTGTTTTGATTTAGGATTGCCTCTGCCATCAGAGAGAAAAACCATGATAACACATAATAAAAATAAATTAGAATGACTATGATGATTTTAGATAAATGCCATATCATGAACTTTGATTCAAGCTTGGGCAGCCAAGATAATATCCTGTCATCAGTAGAAACCTATTTATTGACAGCAAACATTTCAAATGTTATTTTTCAGAACACAAAAATGAAAATGAAAAATAAAATAAAATATTTCACTTCATTTTTATATTTTTATTTAGGGACAATGTCCTTTTGTATGTATTGGGAAATATATGAATATATAGAAGTCTACAAAGTACACAGATATAAACTTTGAAAAACTCATTTAAGTCACACCGTTTTCAGAAATCTCATTTTAGAGCTTACCATTGTCCATTGTTTTCTTTTAGGCAATTTGTTCTAAAATTTTAATCCTATAGTTTTATTAGTATTTCTGATGGCCTAGGTCTTACCTTTAAGGCAACAAGAACATCTAGCTTTAACTGGATGTTAACCCTTTTTGCACTGGTTTTGCCCCTCATCTTTCTATTCTTAGTTTCAATTTCTTTCTTTTTTTTTTTTTAATTTATTGGGGTTGAGTGAAAGTGTACAATCCAGTTTAAATTTGCATGACTGCCTATGTGCAGCTCCCACTGCTGCTCCTTGCCTGGTGACAGCACACTCCTCCTTTCTGTTCTATACATGTCATATCCTCAACAATCTCCTGTCCCCTCTTCTCCACCCTCTCCACTCCCCTCCAGTAACAGGCGAGTAGGACGACATCCTATAGATGCATAGAACCATAAAGTGCACACATGATATGGTCACTCTGTCACCAAGTCCAATCTATTCCTATCTGAGGAGTTGACCTCAATAATGACTTATGGACAGGGACAGCATCAGGTCTAGGGGCCATGCTCCCAGAGGAACCCTGAGGGCCTTGGACCATCAGTTGTGATCTCTTAGTGGAGTTCTCACAGAGGACCCCTTTTTATTCTCATGTTGCCATTGAGACTCAACTTTGTGAGCCCCATCAAGGCTGTCACTGGTGGTGGCCAGGCACTATCTTGTTCTTCTGGTCATATGTTGATACAGTCCACCCATTCACGTGAGTCTTTCTGTCTTCTGGGTTCTCTTTCCCCCATGTCATTTTGGTCATCTGTTCCTGCTAAGCTGGGACCATTTGGTGTACCTCAGATGGCAGCTTGTTAGCTTTTAAGACTCCAGAGGCCACTCACCAATGTGAGGTGGAAAAGACTCTCTTAGCAATATGCTAGTTATGCCAGTTGACCTCGATGTCCCCTGAGAGCATGGTCCCCGTACTCCCACCCTGCTACTCTGTCCTTGCAGTATTGGGTTAAGATTGGAAGAATGTTCATGTTATATTGGAGTCCAGTTAAACTGATCTTTTTTCTAATGTGTGCTCTCACTGATTTCACCCAACTGAATTTCTGTCAACCATCTAGTCTCTAACCAGCCTTCTCCCTCCCTCCTTCCCTTCCCTTGAAGCTATGAAAGTGTCTTTTCTTCTGTACAAGAGTCTGTTTTTAAGTCCTTATCGTAGGGGTCTCATACAATATTTGTCCTTGTGCCACTGACTAATTTCACTCAACACAATGTCTTCCAATTGAAAGCAAGTTATGAGGTGCTTCCTAAAATCGTCCTTGTTCTTGATCGCTACATAGTGTTCTGTTGAGTGTGTATACCATAGTTTATTTATCCATTCATCTGTTGTTGGGCATCTGAATTGATTGCATTTTTTTGCTATTGTGGACTGGGCTACAAGAAACATTCATGTTCATGTATCTGTTCTTGTGTCTGCCCTTGCTTCTGTAGGATATATTCCAAGCAGTGGGATTACTGGGTCAAATGGTATATTTATTTCCAGCTTTTCAAGGAAGCGTTAGATTGCTTTCCAAAGGGGTTGTATCATTTTGCAATCCCACCAGCAGTGTAGGAAAGTTCCAATTTCTCCACAGTCTCTCCAGCATTTGTTGTTTTGTGTTTCTTGGATCATGGCCAACCTCTTTGAGGTGAGATGATGTCTCATCATAGCTTTGATTTGAATTTCTTTAGTAGCTAATAATTGTGAGCCATTCCGCTTGAGTCTTTTGGCTGCTTAAATATCCTCTTTAGAGAAGTGTCTGTCCATGTCCTTTGCCCATCACTTAATTGGATTATTTATTCTTTTCTTGTTGATATTTTGTAGTACCTTGTAGATTATAGAGATGAGACATTGGTCTGACATGTAGTTGCCAAATATTTTTTCCCGTTCTGTAGGTCATCTTTTAATTTGTTTAATAAGGTCTTAAGATGAGCAAAAGTGTTTGATTGTTAGTAGTTCCCATTTTCTCTCCTGTTGTTCATGCTTTGTTTGACAGATTTTGAAGCCTGTCTACGTTGTATATTAAAACTTCCATTGCTAATCCTGTGTATTTCTTGGATGATCTTTATTGTTTTGATTTGATATTTAGATCTTTTATCCAGTTTGAGTTGCTTTTTGTAAAAGGTGTGAGATATGCGTCTTGTGTCAATTTTTTGCAGATGGATATCCAGTTTTGCCAGCACCATTTGTTAAAGAGACCATTTTCACCCCAGTTTAAAATCTTAGGGCCTTTGTCAAATGTCAACTGTTCATAGGATGATGATGGTGTCTTTGGGGTCTCAGATATGTTTCATTGGTCTATATGTCTCTTTTTGTACCACTGCCAAGCTGTTTTGACAACTGTGGTAGTGTAATAGGTTCTAAAATCAGGTAGTGAGAAGCTTCCCAGTGTATTCTTCTTCAGTAGTGGTTTATTTATCTAGGGTTTCTTCCATTTCCAAACAAAGTTGGTGATTGGTTTCTCCATTGCATTAAGAAATGTGACTGGAATTTGTTTTGGGATTGCATTATATCACTAGATTGCTTTGGGTAAAATAGACATTTTCACAATGTTAAGTCTTCCTATTCATGAGTAGGGTAGGTTTCTCTATCAGTATAAGTCTCTTTTAGTTTCTTGTAGTTTGGTTTCAATTTCTGATGGAATGTAATGTCTTTTTTCTTTTTTTTAGACTTATATTTCTGTAATATTTTATAGCAAAACCACGAGTCAGAATATAATTAACTAAAATTAGATTATAAAAGCCATAGTTGTCATCTGAATAATGCAAATTTGTAATCATTTATAATAAGCAAATCATTCAGCATTTTAGCCTTAATCGTGTTGTAATTAGGTACTTTCAAGTCTATTTCAGATCATAGGGACACCATGTGATAGAGTACAACATCCACATAGTTTCCTGTACTCCTTAGGGGAGCAGACGCTCAGGCCTTTCCCCCATGAAGTCACTGAATGGGTTCAAACTACCAACATTTAGGTTAGCATCAGAACACTTAGCTGTTATGCTGCCAGGCTCCGATAGCCTTTGGTGTAATAATGTTTAAAATGGGTGTGTTGGATCCAGAAATATTGGCTTTCTATGGATGATGCTGGCTTTGATGTAAGCTACTATTATAGGAATTTGTACCCTCATCTTACCTATTTTGTGAAAAGTAATAATAATGAAATATCAGTACTTCAATGCAAAGTTTATGAAACTGTTTACTGAAAAAGCAAACTCACAAATAAAAAATATTTGTACTGAAAGCCAGGTAACTTTGGTACCATAACTCTTAGTCACCTTCAGCAACTGAAGAGGAAAAAGACTTGAATAGAGGAGTTCTATGATGTCTTTAATCTCTAGAACACTACTGATCTAAGAATGAGATACTAAGAAAAAGATAGACTAAAAATATCCTTAGTAACTACCAAAACAAGGAAAGGAATCTTATGAAAAAGGCTGGTATATCTGAAACTAATTCTGAGGATTTACAGTCATACTTGGGAGTGTGTTAAATTTTACTTATTTCTAAGAGATTATACCAAAAAGGAACAAAACAACACTTGTGAGTTGTCAAATATGTACCTATAATGCAGGTTTTTTGGTGCTGCAAATATCAGGCCAAACCTTTTGCCGTTGATTCCACCTCATAGTGACCCTATAGGACAAGTTAGAGCTACCCCATAGGGTTTACAAGGAGTGCCTGGTGGATTCAAACTGTCAGCCTTTTGGTTAGCAGCTCTAGCTCTTAACCACTATGCCAACAGTGTATGTAAGCAGGGTTTCAATCCTTCAGATAGATTTAATTGCACCAGAACAAGCAGCTAATACTACAATTGCCCCAGAAAACTTTCTGCCACTCAAATCCAGCCTACATGTTTGTATCTCTTGTGATTAAGAATGTACTGTCTTTTTAGAATAACTTGTTTAAATTCGAGGTACGATTTTTTGGTGGAGCAATTTAATCTGATCCAATGGGGTATTGTCCATACCTTACCCAAATTGTTTTCTTGAGAGTTAATTATTTTCATTTCCGGTGGTGTGATTCAGCACATTGATGGAGAGAGCACATATTTGCATACCAGAAGGACTCAAATTTAAATCCTGCTGCTGCCACATGTAGTTGTGGAAACACAGGTAATAATTCACCCTTCTGGAACTTCAAATGCTCCCTCTGTAAAATATGTATAACAATGCTTATTTTGCAAATCTGTAGTAAAGGTGAATTTATATAACATATGTAGCCTGCATCGCAGTGCCTATTATATCAAATATGAGCTAGTCTGGGACCTTGAAGCCACCTATGCCAAGAGAAAATCAAGTATACAAGAATATTATTAAGGAAAATGATTATAAGGAAAAACATTGAGGGACTCAGGTAAACTAGGAGAGATGATACTGGTCTGATTCTCATTACAAGAGAGGTGGAGCAAGGAAGTGCCATTGTAAGAGAGTATGTCAAGGCTGCCATTGCATTCTCAAGCTAATGTTGCTTGTCATAGTGTTCTCTTATTGTACAAATGTATCTTTATGATGTTTCTGTCATGCACAGCGATTAACTGGGAGCAACTTGTGGAAACCATGTTATTGGGACACAAATGCTGATGGATTTTACAACACAAAAGCTAGAGTGGTTTCAGTTATGGCCCCAGTAGGTAGAGATCTGAGAAACAAATCTTCATGACTGGTGTGGTCTTCTCTTTTGCCCAACAGATCTGCTTCACACAGATTCAGGAAGCTCCTCCTTCCAGCTTCTGTGTGCTTGTTTGTCTATGGAAAAACTCGGAGGAGGAAAGTTATGGGACAAACTAGACTTCTTGTAGATTCACTTGATTTCAAGACTCCTTCCGTTCTTAATCTCTCCCTCCACTACTCTCCTTTCTGAATTCTTCTCACCCTCACTTATTACCTTGGCAGACCATGTTGGCTTACTTGATGGTATTGTCCAATTCTTTATTCCTGGGAGTAAGCATTTTCAGGCCAAGGTTGTTACAGAGTAGTAACCAAAGGATGTCAAGTGGATCACTGTAGATTCCTCCCTGACCTCACTATGTAAATACAGTACAGACACAACCTGCTATTCAATATTACTCTTACTATCATGGAAGCTCCTCTTCTTTTCTGCAGATCCCTGAACACAAGTAGTCCAGAGCACTCTGGAGGCAGCTCTCTTACTAAGTTTGATGGGTCCTTTATTGTGTACCCCGGTAAGAGTCGTTGGAAATGCAGTACAATATTAAGGTCTCTGGCTTGTTACATGTAATGCCTCCTAAAGAATAGCACTGAGCGCTTTCAGAATGTTGCTCCTAATTGTTGCTTTATTGCCCTTTAGAAGGCATCTCCACAGTCTGTTGGGTCAGCTGCCTCTGGATTGTGCAGTAGTGTGCTGGAACTAGTTCACATCACCACATATAATTTCAGCTGATTTCTACCTGGTTGACATCATGTTGGAAGCTTGCATTTGGCATGCAGAGACTATTTATATCATGTAAATCAGAAAATGTTATAAAACTCTTTCCTCCTCCGTAACAGTCAATTTTAAATGTTTACCAGCACATCGGTGATTATCTGATAGCCTCACCCATTCTTTATTGGAAAGTGGTACCCTGGCTGAGTAGTATGCACTGTGGGATTCAGTCACTGTGGGTCAAGTATTCATTAAACCCCAGCTTACAGTTATGATCAAGACCCTATAGGAAAAAAGGCAGATTCATAACAGAATAGGTATATGTTTATCTGGAAGGCTGAATTATGAATACTTGCTTAATAGAAAAGGCCCAGTGTAGTCAGCTTGCCAGCGAGTGAACAATGTCATGCTGGTGTGGGGTCCTGAGGGGAACAGTGTTGAGTGTTAGGCTTTAAGTTTCAGATAGAGTGTCAATGTACTTTAAATTTTGTGGACTACTGATTTACATAGCATTCCATGAATATATGTGGTTTGCAAAAATATTACAGATGTTCCTCACTCAAATCGAATAAAAGAATCCCACACTGTATCTGTCGGTGTCCTCTAACACTGTAAATGTGCTTACCTGATGTTAATAGCCACAGCCATCCAGTACAACAGGCTCTAACAAATGCTCTCTCCTCTCCCTCTGTCTCTGTATTACAGATGTCTCTTAAATCTGCCATTTCTTGTTCTTTCCATTTATCATTGACTTTGTTCAGATTTCCTTTCTTTTATCAGAAAGAGACTAGTTTCTTTTAAATCCTTCAAATTGTCTTTGTAAACTTTCTATTCTGCTCATTATATTTATCTTCCACTTTTCTAATGTATTTGTAGAAAATATAATTAAGTTTAATTATTTAATAAAATATTCCCAATAAGGTTTTCAGAAATATGTTCTCTACAGCTGGCTTTGAGTATTACTAATGTTTAAATTATAATAACAATATAATTTGTATTATTATGTTCATTAGCATAAATAAGTCTGTTCTGGAATTATCTGTCCTTATAGCAGCAATGGTCTTACAAATGTTCTTGATAAAATAAACTCACCATTAGACTTATTCTTTATAAGTCTCTGGTTACATTTAAAGTCAATGTTTGTAATGCCAGTGCTACTCAATAGTCGTTCCAGATTCCTGACAGAAAGCGGTAGATGGTAATAAACAGCCAGAAATTGACATTACTAAATGATACATAAGATAGTTATGCTAAGTTAGCATTTGACTTATCCATCATTTACCATCCAAAAGTCTCATCTGAAATAATATTGTAGTCCCATTACTTTAAAAAAAAATGCAGTGCTGTACCTAATTTTTTTAATTAAAAAAGACATTAACTTTTCAGAGAAATCACTAAAAAATGTAATCTTTATTTGATTCCAGAATGCAAGTATAAATAAAACATGAACTGTGTATTTTTATGTCAGTTAATTTTACAAATCACTCCACACTAAGATTTTGAATCTAAAGTGGTTATCATTTATGTTATATGAAATACATGAGGAAAGCCTATCTATCAACATTGCTATAGTGTAGTCATTGTGATAGTACACACACACAACATGCATACGTACATAAAACAAAACTCTTTGCCTGCTATTCAATTTTGACTCGTAGAGACCCTATAGGACAGAGTAGAACTCCACTATAGTTTCCAAAGAGCACTTGATGGATTCAAACTGCTGCTCTTTTGGCCAGCAGCCATAGCTCTTAACCACTGTGCAACCAGGGCTCCTCTGAGTTGATTCTAATTTATAGTGACTGTATAGGACAGTGTAGAGCAGTGTCATGGTAAATCTTTACCGAAGCAGGCTGCTACATTTCTCCTGTTGTGCAGCTGGTGGATTGAAATTGCTAACCTTTTAATTGGAGTGGAATGCTTAAGTACTGCACTACCAGGGCTCATCATGTGTATATATATGTATAGATATGTGTAACTGCATATGTATGTGTTATGTATACATACATGTGTATGTGCACATGTGTGTGTTTGTGCTATATATATATATATGGAAACCATGGTGGCAGAGTGGTTTAGTGCTACAGCTGCTAACCAAAAGGTTACCAGTTCAAATCCACCAGGCACACCTTGGAAATCAAATAGGTCAGTTCTACTCTGTCCTGTAGAGTCACTGTGAATCAGAATTAACTGTATGGCAGTTTATGTTTTTGTTTTTAATATAAATACTGTTTTATTTTCCAGTAAATAAAATGACCGAGGATGTTAGAGGTAATAAAAAATGATGGTGATTATTTGTGTGCATGAGAATAGAGAGGATGAATATTGTACCATGGAAATATCTCAAGCTATTCTGTACTAAATTGGGATGGTTGGGTTCTGTTTTGCTCCACACAGGTAATTAAGGCAGTAGAGGAAGGTTACCGCCTGCCAAGCCCCATGGACTGTCCTGCTGCCCTCTACCAGTTAATGCTGGATTGCTGGCAGAAAGATCGAAATAGCAGACCCAAGTTTGAGGAAATAGTCAACATGCTAGACAAGCTGATACGTAACCCAAGTAGCTTGAAGACACTGGTTAATGCATCAAGCAGGTAAAAAGCCAGCCTGAGAGATTATCCTGAATATAACTAATCCAAATTAATGCCATAACTGTTTTTCAATAATGTAACTATTCTGTTTTTTTTAACCTGTTAATACAAATGACATTAATGTATGTGAATATAATTTTTTAATAGCATTACTGTCTTATAGTGAACAATTTATAGTACTGGCATATTTTAAACCAAGGATCTCTGACAGTAATTACTCTTTGATATCTTCTCAATTCATTTTGGTGTCTGTCACAGTTTATGAATGTTGTCAACCCCTTTAGGGACCTTTTGCTATCGTATAATTGATATTTAGTTAGTCATTTTGAATACAATTTGAGCTTGTGAAAACTTATATGAGAAAATGAGCATAATTTTAGTTTGCTGAGTGGGACATGAATGCATTTAAATAGTGTTGAATGTTCGTAAACTGTCCCTTTTCCATTTAATCTGAAAAACTACAGAAGTATGTTCTCAAAAACTGAATCCATCTTATTCATTATTTGCAAATTCATTGTATTTGAGACACTGTCTATATTTATCAGAAATAGTGTCATGAAGATAACTGATGAAATCCATGATAAATATGTTGTGATAATATTAGATAAGTTCCATGATTCTGACATATGTTTGTTTAGTAGACAAAAAGTCATTTTAATTACAAATGAGTAATGAAACATCAGATTCTGTTCAGACATCAGTAAATTTTTGTAGTACCAACTGGAGAATGCATCCTATCCACAATTATTCCTCATGTTATTTCCTAAATATCTGCTTGTAAATTATTTGTTGTTATGTGAAATGTGAAGTTATTCTCCCATCTACTTTTTTACTCATGTTGTGTAAGGCAAGTTGTTGCAAATGCATTTGAGGAAAGTCATAAAAACGAATTTCTGTGGTCTACTTTTTAATGTACATCATCTTCATTATCACTCTAGTCTGACAGAACTTGGAAATGTTGAAAGAAGTATAAATTTTTTATTGGCGATATAGAATAGAAGTAAACATACAGGATTTCATTTAAATAGATTTAGCTTTAAAGCTATGCCACTCACTACCCAGTAGTTCTAGATGTTAGGCAGTAGCTTATTGTCTGTCCCTTCATTCCTATGAAGTCACAAATATAGGTGATTTCAATAGCCTTGCAGATAATATGCCTGTATCTTCCAAGTGCTGAATAAGACATTCATCTTTGAGATGATTTTTCTATAATTTTTAGGATAAAGATGGTTTGCAATCATATATTCCAATCATTTCATTCTCTGCCTTGCCTTGGACTCTCCTTTCCATGGTTGCATTCTAGTCCTTTCTGTTATCCAAAAGTGCAATGCTCCCATAACCCCACCTCCAAGATATTACTGTCCATCTGCTACCTCCTATACTTCCAGCTGCAGTAGCTCATTCAGCCTACTGAAACTTACAGTCTGTTGATTTTGCTGTTTTTTCACAATGTGTCACTTGACCGCACCCCAACTCACTTTAGATTAAATTGTATGGTCGTTCATTGTCATCACCTCCCTTGAGTGTTTACTAAATTAGCTTGGGAGACTCACAACCCTGTGTGAATCCACTTCTTCAGCTACTCGTTTCTGTTTGCTTGCATCTCCACAAACAAACATGTAAAAAACCGCAAACCTTCTTACTGGCTTTAGCATAATAGCCTGCGTGCTGTTCCTAGAACATGCCTAGTACAATCTCACTTCAGTCCTTACAATTGCTATTTCCTAGGCCTATAAAAAACTTTTCCTCCTCTGTCATTCCTTTCAGTCGTTGACTCAAATGTCATCTTCTCAATGAGGCCGCTGTGTTTGTGAGTACAACTCTACTGCAGGCCTTCATAATTCTTCTCATTCTACTACATTGCGTTTATTTGTTCATTTGTCTCCCTCGCCATCTGATGTCCCCACACTAAGTTCAAACTTAAGCTCCATGAGAACGTTTTTGTCTTCTTTATAGTCATCGTATTCCAGGTGCAGTTCAAAACTGCCAGGCAATCCTTGGAAACTCTATGGGGCAGTTTTGTCCTGTAAGGTCACTGTGAGTCAGAATCAACTCAACAGCAGTGACTTTGGTGCTTTTTATTTGATATTCCAAGTACCTAGTATGCATATATGACATTAGGCTGATGAACTTTAGCTCATGCATTTGTAAAGTGAAAATACTTCATGCATGTAAAAATTAGTTGAAACAACTTGTACAAAGAACATTAACATTTTTCTAGTTTATAAATATAACTTTAACCTTGTTCATTTGATTAGTTCACTGCTGTTTCCAAAGTGGAGCTAGCTTTCTTATTCATGAACATTATAAAATTCTACATGTTTACTGTAAAAGCAAATGTGGAAGTAAAATATTAACAACATAATTGGAAAATTACTTGTATTTATCTCCCAGAAAAAGCTGTTAATAATAATTGTCATATATTCTAGATATTCTTCCTTGTATGTGTATGTAATTTTTTGTTTTGCTTTTATCAAATTATAGATTATAGTTTATACATGTACAATATTTTGTTGCCAGCCACATTCACTCAATATATCCTCTAAATATCTTTTAAAACCAGTACATGTAGATCATCATTCTGACTAGTGTCTAATTGCTGCAAGATACTCATTTATTCATTCTGCAAATATGTATTTGCCTACCATGTCGTGCTTTGGGCTAGGTGCTAAGTGTATCTGAGACACTGTTAGGGAGGAGAGCTGTTGAACAAAATAAAAACTTTAAAAAAAGTTTTCTTTGGCTTTGGGAAAGGGAGAAAGTAGTGGTCAGGATGAAAGGCTAGAGTAGTTTTGCAGGGGGGGCAAGGTGGTGCCTTGAACTAAAATGGAGAGAAGTGGACAGATGTGCAGTATATATGAAGTAAAATGGATAGTGTGCACGTTATTAGACTGGATAAGGAAATTGAGGATAAGGAAGTGGTGGGCCATTGCATCACAGGCTAAAATAAAGAGCATTGCAGTAGGAGCTGGAGTTGAAGAAGATGAGAAGTATGAGTTTGAACATGCTGCATAGTCCCATGAAAAAGGAAGAGAGTGGCATAAGTGTAGATATATGAGAGACATATCCAGATATCCTGTGCCATTAAGTCAATTCCAACTCATAATGACACTATAGGGCAGAGTATAACTGTTACATAGAGTTTCCAAGCCACTCCAGGCAGATTCGAACTGCTTACATTCTAGGTTAGCAGAGGTAGCACTTTGGTGCTGTAGTGGTGGTGTAGTGGTTAAATGCCATGTCTGCTAGCCAGAAGGTCAGCAGTTCAAATCCTCCGGGCACTCCTTGGCAACTCTATAGAGCAGTTCTACTCTGGTCTATATGGTCGTTATGATTCAGAATTGACTCAACGACAACAGTGGGTTTGTTTTATGAGAAATGTAGGCTAGAGATAAAAGTTTAAGAAATGTTGGTTTGTCAATAGTATGTGAAGTCATGAAAGGGAATATCATGACCTAAAGCAAAGAGGAGGTACAGGTTAGGCAGGGAAGATATGTGAGTAAGTCCCAGAGTCCTCCATATCTTCAAGTCTGGAGAAGAAGGAATGATAGATAAAGGGACTGTGGGGAAGCCAGGATACAGCGTCACAGGAGCTCCAAGACCGAGAACAGCAACGCGAAAAGAGGCTGAGGTAGAGTAACGTGTCAAGCAGGACATGACGGTTATGGCTGAAAGTTTCTTAGACGTCATTCAATCGTGTCTACAGATTTTGATAAATAAGGGTTATTACTCATGTCAACCAGAGGAATTTCATAAAACAGTGTTTGAAGAAACTAAATTAGAGTAGGTTGAAGTGTAAATGGAACATGAAAAAGTGAGGAGAACACGAGTCAAAAGAAAGGCCTTTGTGTCTTGCGTCTTGTAGCTGTGGTTACTCCCCCGGATGGACGTTTCAGTTGTTTTCCATGTTCATGTTCATTAACAAATAAAAAGGCACATGTAACTTTTGATTTTTGTTTCCTGAATATTTCTTTAGGATACACTTCTAGAAATTGTCATTGTCATCATCATCATCACTGATTAGACTATGAACTTAGTGTGCATAAGGAGCATCTTATGGTTTGATTATTGCTGTTCCTTTTTGTTCATTTTATGCCTTTGAATTCACATTTTTCTTTTCTTTTTTTATTTAATACGACTGAGTGAAAATGTACATTCCCGTATAAATTTACATGCCCACCTATATGCAGCTTCCACTGCTCTCCCTGCCCGGTGACAGCACACTCTTCCTCTCTGCTCCATACATGTCTCATCCTCCCAACAACCTCCTTTCCCCTCCTCTCCACCCGCTCTCCTTCCCCCAGCCAGAGGTCAGCAGGATGGTATCCTATAGATGTATAGAACCATAAAGTGCATCACTCTGCATCAGCAAGTCCAATCCATTCTAAGATCTACTTCTGCATGGTGAATTAACAAATATTCCCTCTGTAAAAGCATAAAATAAATCAGTAGCTCCTGAACATCCAGAGAACTTAGCTTAAATAATCAGGATTTCTTTTAGCAAAATCTAGATGCAACTGACTATACATGCATTATCTTATGCATCTATTTTAGTAGCATTTTTCTGAAATATTTTTGCAAATAATAGGTAGTAGTTGGAAGAAAATAAATTTGTCACATCAAAGTTCTAGCTCATAGTTTGTACCCAGTGCACTCAAGTCATATATACTTTGTTTTACAGAAAATTTGTGTATTAACCTTTTATAAGTTCTTATTAATATGAATTTTTAAAAAGTTTCTCAAAACATGATTTTTATATTCTCCTGAATTTTATTTTCTTTTGTGTTAGTATTTGCAGAATTCCCCTATAGATTCTTTGAGACCCTAAGATCCGTTAGTATAAGCTAATGTTATCATTGAATTTGTTATAAAAGATTTTAAAGTGTTACTTTTTGTTTTTATGTTTGATGTGTTTTAGAGTATCTAATTTATTGTCAGAACATGGGCCACTGGGATGCGGGGCATACAGATCAGTAGGTGAATGGCTAGAAGCAATCAAAATGGGCCGATACACAGAGATTTTCATGGAAAATGGATACAGTTCAATGGACGCTGTGGCTCAGGTGACCTTGGAGTGAGTAATTTTTCTGATAATTTTTACATAAATGTTGGGGCAAGAAAAATTGTTCAGAAACCATTTGGATGGGAGCAAGCGGGATGAATTAACCTATGTCTACATGCAGTAGCTTTCAGTGAAGCCTCATCTTTTTTCTTTTGAAGCCTGTATTGTTAACAACTGCATGATTAATGCTACTTGTTGCCAATAACTTTGCTTCAGACAAATAGCATTTGAGTATTTGAATAAATGGAGTAGCAGCACCTTGGCAAAATACTGCTATTTTGTGTTGTGGGAAGATGTTTTCATGACAAACTTTTTATACTAGTACCTATGTTATATGAATGTAAATATAAAACAAAACAAACTGTAGGCACAATTGGTGTGGCTAGTCCTGTGTAACTACAAAACATGTTACTAAAATTCGGCTATGACGACCCTCCAGGTGATAGCAACTTAAACAAAGCTCATGAGGGCAGGTATCTCATTTAATCTCTACATGGTGCACCCTATATCCGTGCAGTACAAGGGTATATTATATTAGATCCTGCCTCAGATTTGTTTTTAGTGCAATCTCAGTGAAACCAATTGTGCCCTTTTCTGTTTGCACGCTGAAGAGAAAATTTATCAAACTTTATTCAATAAAAATCACTAGAGTTAAGTATTAAATTCTTTAAGGTTGTCAGTTGTTTGTATTTTATTGTATATTCTGTATGTGTAATTATTTTAGCCTAATATTTGTTATTTGTAAGAATTAACTGTCTCCATGGTAGTCCTATCTAGACTATGTTAATGTTAATAATATTTTAACCTGTGAATGTAATAAACTACTTCAAATTAACAACAAATTCAAAGGTTAAAATATTGTTGTTAAGTATTGAAACGTGGTCAAATATTCTGAAGCACTAAGCCACAGACTCTATTCAGTTATTTCTCATGGTATACACACTGAGGGGTTTCTTTTTCCCAATGTCTACTGTTAGAGCATTCTTTGATGCAGTGAAGTCACTGATGACACATACAAAAGGGAACAGGGTACCACCATTTGTCACCAGTTAACATTACATTCTCGTCACTTTGCCTCCTTTACACTTGCCACTAAAAGCACCTAAAATCACCGCTCAGCTTGCTCGTTTTACTTACGGAATCCCGTTTTCACCCTCATTACCCCTTAATCACACCTATGCTTTGACTATTATTTCTTTGGACACAAAGAACTCCTTTGTGCTATCGTTAAAACCATAAGCTAAAAATCTTACTGATATTTTAAAACTATTTTTACATGATTGCTATTTAATTTTTCAGCAGAAATGGTCATTTTAATTTATTAAATTCATTTGTCATTTTATATTAAAATGATACTGTAGGTATTTCTTCTACCCAATGTCATATTACTTGTAATATATATAATAAAAGTATTTGCATTAAATGGTGTCTCTTTTTTTTATGAAAATAGCATGTATTCACATATGTATATTTGCTTCACCCTTCAGAGAATATTTTTAATCACAAATAATGGTTTTGCATTAACTGTGTGTGTTTCACTTTATTTATTTAGGGGGTCTCAAAATACTATGTTGTATATTTTAGCATTATGATTTCAGTTTTTCTTATTTCCTTTAATTTTTTACTTACTTTGTTTTCTCTTCCTCCTATTGCTAAATTACTTTCTCTTTAAAACTTCCTTTCAAGTCTTAATAGCTTCTTCTTGATGATTTTTTTTCCCCCATTTCATGCCAACACTATAGTAATTGTTTTTTTGTTGATTTTTATTAAGGTTGATCAATTTACTCTCTCTGTCTTTATTACTTTCATTAGCTTGTTGCCTCTTGGTGTATTGTCTACTTTCTTATATTTTGTTTTCAAATTCATTTGCTTTAATGGGAAGAGTTATATGAAATTGGTGGACTTAATGACATCTTCCTATTTGTCGAATATGTCATAGGGTTAGTCATCTGACCTTTAAATTGAGTCCGAGCTCCATGATCTATGGTCATTTATACATTCCTTACTAGGAACTGGGTCAGCAAAGCCTAGTTGCAGTGAAGCAGACATCATGGAGAGATTGGCATCTTTAAGTAGAGGTCTTGCTTATGGTATAGAAACTCTAGTGACTGAGTGGTTAAGTGTTACGACTGCTAACCAAAATGTGGGCAGTTCAAATATACCAGGGAAAGCAAACCAAAAACAGAAACAAAAACCTCCTTGCATTGACTCAATTGTGACTCATAGCGACCCTGTCCTGTAGGTTGCTAAGAGCTGGAGTCAACTCCACAGTAGCAGTTTTGTTTGGTTTTGTTTACGGTGGTTTTTTAATTGTATTTTTCTAACTGGTGAGAGTAAATTTATCAAAATATTATTAACTTACTCAAAAGTAGGAAGTAAACATTTCTTTGGCCAGGAATTTAAAAAGTAAACATCTTTTCATTCTACTTGCTCTGCATCAAAAAAATCAGTCATTGCTATGGACTAATGGTAAAGCAGACTTGAATATTAGCAAATGACAAAGACAAGCTGTTAAAATACTGTCATTGATTTTTCACATGTGGTGTTATCCAGTATCTAAACAGTGATTTTTATGGAGCTTATATAATACTATTAAAAAAATTAAATATTGCCAGAGTTAGTGCCAAGACCTATTAGAAACTGGGAACTGGAACAATATACTCAATGTAGTAAACAAATGCTTAGAAAAATATAAGAATAAGTTAAGGGAAATGATCAAACTGCATACTCATACATTGAAGAGTATTATAATTTGTACCATTAAATTTGTTTTCATAGGAGCCTAAAAGGAAGAATAAAATAATAAAAATTTTCAAAGCCACATAACTTGGTTTAAAATTTCTTTCCTGCAGATTGATTTTTATTTGTTTATGAGTTTTTGTCATCACGTGCATGTATGACTTTGCATGGAAAGTAAGTAGTCTTAGAAGCCTTAGAGTCAAGCATGTTTAATGGAAGTGACTTTCAACCTTTGACATTTATGTCTGCTCTTCTATGTGTTTTTTGCTATGTTATGTATAGCAGTTGTATTAAAACAACTACTGCTGCTGATCTGTATGATCATGAATGAGTGCAATGAGTTATTGTCCACAGGGGGTGTTGTGAACTTGAGATGAGTTGCAAACTGAGTCAAAATACAGGAATTCAGGCAAGATAGCTGCTGTTTTTTTTAAAACTTTTTGTCAGATCAGTAATTCCAACTTTTGATTATTCAGAAAACTGAGCAAAATCCTATCTATTTAAATATCCAATTTATTTAAGTATTACACTGATTTTGGTGTAAGTAGTGGAGATTTCTATCAGTATAATTTATTAAAATGGGTTTAAACTACTAACATGAAAGTTTTCCCAGTTCAGAACCAAATAGATGTCTTATTAATAAAGTCATTACACATAATTTATTGTATACCTAGAGTATGCAATGGATTATTTATTAGCCTCTATGTTCTACCAGGGACCTGGTGGCACAGTGGTTTAGAGCTTGGCTGCTAATCTAAAGGTCAGCAATTCAAATCTACCAGCCCCTCCCTGACAACCATATGAGCAGTTCTACTCCACCCAACAGGATTGCTGTGACTCAGAATTAATGGCAATGGATTTCTTTTTGGTATCTTCTAACATACTTATAACACATGGAGAAGTACCTAGTATCCTCTCTTTCTGTATAATTAAACTAAAACCCTAATCCTAGTGCTCATGATGTATTATCAATGGAAAATTGGGACAAAGCTGTGGTTAAATCTTCTATTTGTAAATGTAAACATATTCATCTGTACAGTAAAAAACAAAGCAAAACAAAAAAACTCACAGCCATCTAGTCAGTCAGACTTATAGAGACCCTAGAGGTCAGAGTAGAACTGCCCCATAGAGTTTCTAAGGAGCGCCTGGCAGATTTGAACTGCCTAAATTTTGGTTAGCAAACATAGCACTTAACCCACTATGCCACCAGGGTTTCTATCTGTACAGTAGGTACATAAAATAATTATCAAGATTCTTCTAGGTTAATAATGTTAAACTTGAAACTGCATTCCAAACCTGTGATACATCTGTGACAAACTTTGAATTTTACTGATGAATCAGTAGTCTCTCTTCTGCCTTCTCCTGTGCAACCAAAGTTGATGGAGCTAATTGCTAGTGATATGACTAAAAGGTGGACAAAGCAGAAAGAAGAATTAGCCAGGGAAGGAATCACTGCCAAATGGATACAATAAGTCCTAGATAACCAAGAACTGATTTAAATTTTAGGAACAATGGGGGCACAATCATTAAAGTGCTCAGCTGCCAGCCAAGAGGTCTTTAGTTCAGACTCACCAGCCATGTGAGAAAGAAGTGCCAATGTGCTTTTGTAAAGATTTACAGCCTTGGAAAGCCAATGGGGTAGTTCTACTCTGTCCTTTAGTGTCACTATGAGTCAAACAAACTCCACGACAGTGAGTTTGGTTTGAATGTCAACTAGACATTTATTTCTTTGTTTTTTTATTCTGCTGTATCAGTATTTTTCCATTGCTTGATATTATAAAATAATGCTTTTAAAAATACTGGAATATAATAACATACAATGGCAGTATTTATAAAATTTCTAAAACTATGCATCATTAACAAATATTCAGATTATATGTTGGGTATCAATACTACTCTCACTGTGTTTAGCTTCACAAGCCTGTTCTCAAGTAGAGTTTATTATTGGACTTGATCCTGGTTACTACTTAAGATTACACATAGTCAATAAAATCGGTATACTGTTTATAAAGTTAACACTCTTAAAATTTTGTCTAGCTATAAAGTTTCCTATATAGAAAAGTAAAATGAGTAAACCAGCATCTCACAGCATCTCTAAATACATTTTGAAGGGCTTTTCTCTAGGTGAGGCAGTAACTTCATCACTAACTAGTAAAATATTTTTTTTTTAAATTTCAAATTTTTCCCACATTGTTGCTACTCTCACTCATTTAATAGGTACTTTATGTAGTAAAGTGAGAGTTGATGGAAATTTCTACAAGTATGAATTTCCCTCTCCATGGGATAAATGAAGTTATAAAACATAACACTGCATTTTATACAGTCATTATTTCAAAAGCTGTCAAATTAATGTGACAATATTGAGAAATAGTATAATTTTAGTGTATTAAGTATATGTACCTTTATACAATGTGACTATTCAGTGAAAAAATGTGAGAGAAACAAGATTTTTGAAGCAAGTGAATATCATTCTTAAGAATAGAGTGTTATTATTAGACTCCGTCAAGGTGGTTCTTATTAATGGCAGTCCTGCGCAAAACAGAACAAAACACTGTCCGGTCCTGCCCCACATCCAAATCGTTCTTACACAGAGTAGTTTCTTTAAAATATCTTCAATATTTTTCTGATGATACTGAAAGGGAGAACTAAAATAATATCTGCACAGGATTTATAATAAAGGTGGATTAAATTTATTCCAATACTGGTAAAAGCATTAAAATATTTTCTTTCAAGGAGCTTTATCTTATGCCTGGAGAAGAAAGATACAGCAGTTCTGCTTCTATAAAGATTTAGAGCCCTGGAACCTTAGGAGGCAGTTCTGCCCTGTCCTGTAGGGCTGTTAGGAGCTGGAATTCACTTCACAGTGGTGGCTTTGATGCCTCTCATTGCAATTTCCATTGACTCTCACTTTACTACAACAGTTCCCACTGGATGAGTGACAGCAGTAACAGTCAGGGAGAAATTTGAGAAAAATATTTTACTAGTTAGTGATGAAGTTACTACCTCACACAGAGGAAAGCCTTTCAAAAAATATTGAGAAATGCTGTGAGATATGCTCATTTACTCATGCTACTTTTCATTCATATCTTAGAGAATTATTTTATCCTAAATTTCTGTTGTAATAAAAGCCTATGCTTACCTCGGGCTCTCACGTTAGGCCTCCTGTAGCCGTTAACCCCCTCTGCTATGGAGGACCACAATCCAGGCTTCAGGGCAGATAGTTTTGCCTGTTTTAAAACTTCCTATAATTGGAATAATATAGTACATAAAAATAAACAAGAAAATATATCGTTGGTTTACTGAGAAAATTAAAAAGAATTTAACTTAAACTCTGAAGGTATGAAACGTTCTGAAGAAGGGGTGGGTTTACCAGCCCATGGACATGAACTGTTGGCCTGTGTTTGTTGATCCAATACTGATTCCTCAAAACATTCCCTTTTTATTGTGGATATCATGAAAAAAATAAATTCCGAAAACATTGACTTGCAGTCTTTTTTGTGGTCAAGTCAGGTTCAGAAAATGGAGTTATACCTGTATCTAATGCAGTAGAAATAAAAAGAAGTCAAATCAGTGGGGTGACTTTACTTAGATAAAATAACTAAGTGTTGAAATATCAAACACCCCCAAATGCTTACACACACACACACACACACACACACACACTTTTCAAATGAAGGTTTTGATAACTTTATCTATACTGTTTATACTTTTTGCATAGCCAAGCCAAAGCCAAGTGCCGTATAGGAGAACCTATAAATTGTTGAATAAAATACAATGGTAGTTTGTAAAAGCCCATTTCTGATAATTGATAGAACAATTATGACTTATGAAATTTAATTACTTAACTTGTGTGAGTGTGACTGTGTATGTATATATGTGTATGTGTCAGTACTCCTGAGCTTTCATTCATTAGAATCACCTATTGGCTTATAAACTATATGTTTTAAACTTCATTTTGTTCCTAATTGAATTCTCTGTTAGAGATTGATTGCTTTCAGATTAAGGGATTTTAAAATTTAATTCCTTTTTTCCCCGGCAGAAATCCAAAGTGAGCACCCATAAGTATCTATATCTATACCACTTCCTAATAAATTACATTTGGAAACACAAGAATATTAAGTAGCCCATAATCTGAAACTGCCATGAAGTCGATCTTGATTTACTGTTGCCACAAAGAAGTATGTGCTTGGTTCCCTTTGTTAGATAGCACCTTTCTTTTATAATTTTGACTGTTTGAAGTCACATCTCTATAGTTCTCATTTTACAGACAGGTAGCGTTGTACATAGTTTGAAACTCTGTGTTCAATATCATGTCTCTGAGAGTAATGCGAAAATATTTGCATGGACTTGGATGTCACAGGTGCCTACATTGTACCCCAGGTTCAGGACCTTCAAAAATAGCCATGTTATCTAGCCAAGTTTCAATTCTCTAATGTTTGTTTCCTTGTTGATAAAGAACGATTAAAAAAAAAAAGAAAAGATTTTTTCATAGAGTCGTATTTGCTAGAATACAGGAAGAAGCTGTCTATACATGTCCGCTACTATTTTTAAATTTAGTACAGGTGTTCTCGACTAGGGGGATTTTACAACTGAGATAACATTTGGCAATGTCTGAAGCCTTAGTGGCACAGTGGTTATGAGCTCAGTCTGCTAACCAAAGGGTCATCAGTTCAAATCCACCAGTCACTTCTTGGAAACCACATGGGGTACTTGTCATATGAACTGGAAATCAGCTTGACAGCAGTGGGTTTGGATCTTTTGACACATTTTTCCTTGTCACAGAGGTTATTGCTGTGACACTGGAGTCTCGTGAGTAGAGGCCAGAGATGCTACTAACATCTCACAATGCATAGGGCAGCACCCCATAACAAAGAAAATGTAAACGGTACTGACACTGATGAACTCTAATTGAGTGGAAAAGATTTAAAGCCTCACTTTTTCCTATATTAGTCTGTAATTAGTATATTATAGTGTCTATTTCATGACTAACTACATTGATTCTGTTTAAAATAAGTTTTTATTACTAGGTTTTTTTTTTGGAGGGAGTGAAGTTATGCTCATACTTGTGTTCCATCCCTGTTGGTATTAATACCATTATGTTGTACTCTGTGCTACCTTGTTAACACAAACAGTCATTTACTTTGTGAAAGATTGATACTTCATACCTAGGCAAAAGTACCTTGGCAGAAAGACCTTGCAGTGTCCTTCTGAAAGATCATAGCAGTTCTACTCTGCGTATATGGGGGTTGTCATGATTTAGAATCAACTATGTTAAGTGTTAGACAGTAATTACTGACATGTTGTACTCTGGTGTCTTAATAGCTGTAATACTGTCTGAGAATCGTAATGTTTAGTATTCACATTATAAAAAGAAATGTGTAGTTTGTAAGTATCAGTTGCTTCTTTTTAGCTACTTGTCATTTCCTGGAATTCTCATAAAAAATCAAAGAAATGTAAAAGAAAAAAGAAATCTAAGAGATTATTTGAGTGAAGAAGCCTTTTCATTACTAATACACATGGAGGCTAGATCCCATTTTATTTAACTTGTATCTTCTGACAGTTAAATTATATTGTGAGTTACCCAGAACTGCTAAAATTTACCTATAGTGATTCTAGTGTCAATATTTCCAGTTCTGTGAGTCTGAGACCATCATCTGAATTAGATACATGTACTGAAGGAAAACAAAATTTTTACTTTTAAAAAGTTCAACAAACTAAATAAAGCTAAAATGACAAACATCTTTGGTGTTTAGATTTTTTCATTGTTAGTACTCATTCGTCCCTATAATTAATGCTTACAATTTGTTAAACATACTTGAATCATTGTATTTGCCAAATGTATGTTTTAGGATAGTGTTTCCTGAATGAACTGTGAAATAAATTTAAGTATTTCCTGAATGCGTTGTGAAATAACAAGGCCACAGACTCTGGCCTTGAATTTGATAATATTCTAAGTTAGTGTATAAATCTAAACATCTCTAATCTTATTTTGCATAATAAACTTTTTTTGTCAGTAAGTATCATGGTTAAAAAGCCCTTTTGAAAGTATGTAATCTTCAGAATTCTCTAAATGCCAGCAGAGCCTAGATGTTTAGTAAAGGAAAAATAATTGAAAGTGTTATTACCAAAATACACCTGTTATATAGAATGTTTGTATTGAACTAGTAATTGAAAGGATTTGGCCATCAACTGCTTAGATGCAAAATAAAAACAGCCAAGAAAAGGAGTAAATCAGTGTCAAATCACTCCTTCATGTAAATAAATACAGAGGGATTTAACATTACATTTTTTTTTAACTGCAAACACTTTCGAGCCGTAATTTTGGAGCTTTGAACTTTGCCTAACTGTGACTGAAATTCTATTACTTGTTTTCAAAATGTTTGCCCCTTTGTCAGTGTGAAATAATAAGGTATGCTACCAGCTGCATCAATACCTATATATCCAATGTGTGCTTTCTTCATGCAGGGATTTGAGGCGGCTTGGAGTGACTCTTGTCGGTCACCAGAAGAAGATCATGAACAGCCTTCAAGAAATGAAGGTGCAGCTGGTAAACGGAATGGTGCCGTTGTAACTCCACTTTAATGTCACTTCTTCAAGTGAAGAAGCCCTGGTGGTACAGTGGTTAAGCACTCAACTGCTAACCTAAAGGTCAGCAGTTCGAACCCACCAGTAGCTCCATGGAGGGAGATGTGGCGGTCTGCTTCCGTAATGATTTATAGCCTTGGAAACCCTACGGGGCGGCTTTACTCTGTGCCGTAGTGTTGCTATGGGTAGGAATGAACTCCACTGCAATAGGTTTGGTATGGATGATTCTTCAAGTGAAGGAACGACTCTGCACTTTGTAAACAAGCCCTGAGATTTATTTTAACAAATAAGGGGGAAAAAGGGAAAACTCAGTGATTTCTAAACTTTAGTAGAGCATTTGTTTGTCTCACCCACAGAATTTATAATCAGTGTTTTACTCAAATCTCTTTGTCTTCCTCTCAGTGTGTTCCTTTTTCACAAAGCAAATATAACCTGCATGGAAAAAGATCAGAAAACTAAACACTATCTTATATTAAAACAACAAATCCTTTCTGATACTTCCAGAAAAATTTTGTACCTGGAACATGTGTAACTATGCTATAGCACCTTTATAAGACTGACTTAAGGCAGCCCCTTTTAAATCTTCCAAGAGTCTACACAAAAGGAAACGTTTTCTAGCCTTTTGTGGGCTAACAAAAGCTGCAGTTTACTGAAGTTTACTTCAAGTCTTAATTGTCTACATAAGTGTATTGAGCAATATGGGTAGATTGTTTCTTAATAGATACATTCTTTTGTAATTTTAAAATGCTGTTACACAGCATTAAGTTATAGAAACTAGTGTATAAACATGTTGCTTGATATCAAGAACAAGTACAATACAGGGTGTATATTTATTTTTCTGTGTTATAAAATTTACTTTTAGTTTGCTCTTCCAGAGATGTTTAGGGTATAAATGTGTATATACTGTATAATTTGCTACATAACCAGAAACCAATTTTGGTTGAAATTTTGTGTGTATGCTTGCACATGTGTGCGTTACCATTCTGCTTGCATTTTTAATGATGTTTTAATTTTAGCAACATACAAGAACAAATGTTTCAGAGGAATTGGTAGGAAGACTAGGGAGGCAGCAAAGCAAAATTTAACACAAGCTTGTGTCTTTCTTCTCATGTGTCCAAAAGCTACTAAACCTCTTTATTCTCTAACAGAAAAATGTCTATGAGATTAAATCCCTTTGACTTTTTAAAAACACTTTTGTGATATCTGTGACAATGTAGTTTTTCTAGCCATTAATCTTGCACCCCTGTAAGAAATTTCACCTTTGTGAATCCCAGAAAATATCTTGTCAAGCAAAGTTGACACCAAAGGGCACATTTTCAGTGGGATAGAGGAGGATTTAACTGTGCAGACTCCTGTAAATGTTGTTACATTCAGGCACACAGCATTAAGCATCACCCCTCAGTGTTAATCCTTTGTAACCAGTTCCATTATGGCTCATCTCTAGAAATTGTGATACTAAAGTGGTAGTGGGATGATTTCAAATATATAATATATATATTCTTTTTTTCCTTCATCATTTTCTCTATTTCAAGTTTTGGTAAGTTTTATTTGTTGATAACTATTTATTTGGTAATTGCATCTTCTGTTTAGTTAAATGGCATTGAATTTCTTTTTATGAACACATTCCAAGTATTATTTAATTGGCCTTGTTAAAGAACAAAATGTATGTTTTATGTATGCTTTCTATATGCCACATCTAATGACAATGAATAATTGAGGAACAGAGTAAAAGTGTATTAAAAATTGTACAACAACTGAACTCCTTCATGACATAATTGAATCTTTTACAATGTCACACTTTATAGAAATCATGCAATGGCCTGTGATTTCCAGTCTATATATGTTAGGGGCACAATATTTAAATAAAATAGAGACAACTTATGATTATCGATGGCAATTGTATGTTGTCATAAACTGGCTTAGTGAAATCCATGGGAAATATACTTGCATTATAGTGACAGTGTTCTGCCTGATTCCTGCCCACCTGTTTTACTTGAATGTACAGCACCTACAAGAATAAATTTTCAGGAGATAACCTCTTTCCACCCTGCCTACCCGTTACTTAAGTGGTGAAATAACTCCTTATTAAACAAGGATAGAAAATTTTTTTTCAAATAATATGTTTAGTGTTCTGTCGTAGGACTATACTGCGCGTATATCCACACACACAAGTATCCTATATTAAGTCTAGTAAAATTCACAGAAAAAGTTGATGGAGATGGATTTACCATTGTCTGGCTATCACAGCAAGCAACCATCACTGTTACTAAAGGTTTTTTAACTCCATTTCAATAAGCTGAAGCCATTAACTAATTTCATTTTTAAAAAGTTGGAAATTGTGATGTACTTTATTAAATTTTAAACAAGTAACTGAATCTAAGTGACAGAAGTAACAATTGACAAACTTCAAAATAAGTAGCAACTGACGTTTTAAAAAGGAAACTATCTTACATTTTGGAGCTAGGATACCAGCCACATGTATAGCAAATATTTTTAGAAATTGTTTTCCCACTTGATGTGTTCAAAGATGATTAGATAGTTAGGGTGGAGTGTACTGTTTTAAAATAGCTAGCGTTAGAAGGTAGAACATAGATTTTCTTATTGTCCACAAAAGAAACCTTTCAATTAATATTTATATCCAATGCATTTGCTTCCTTTGTAATATTGATATTTATTTTGTAAGTAAATTGTGATGAAAGTTAAATATCCACATAGATTCATATATATCTCAATTTGGTTCAGACTTTCTAAAGAATGTCATGACAAGATGAGGGAATAAAGAGATATTCACCTAAGTTATACCAGAAAAGAGAAAGAGAGAGAGGGAAGAGTGCCTTTCTAAAATGTCTGTTACTACTGGATATATTACCAACTGGAAAGCACCAATTTCATCTATAAATGTGAGAAATGGAAAAAGGAGAGGAGGCAGTTCCAGAGAACTTTAGTGAGGCAGTAGCCCGGGAGAATGTTGGACTAATCTTGATTTCTCACCCTTTTGATTTATTTGGTCACCCACCAGACTATCAAAAATAAAATATAGACATGATAATTTTAGTATATAAAATAATTTTGTCAAAGAACATACAATATTTTCACAGTTGACAGCATTAATTTCTGGACATTCATCTTTCTCAATGACAGACTGAAAAATAGATACAAGCAAGAAGTAAATTTGAGCTTGCTTGCTGATACCTGTTGAAGTCACTAAATTTCTACTTTTATGAAGCATAATGACGGTCAGTTCTACCCTGGCCCCTAGGGTCACCATGAGTCACATCCAACTTGACAGCACTTGGCTGGCTTGGCTAATCTGATTCTAAATCTTGTCATTTGCTCTCATGTACTATAACATATTATCAGTTACTTTTCTTGGCCAATGAAATGTATTATTTGTAAAAATTCAATAATTTTGATTTTTCAACTTTTTAAACTTTTAATATGCCTGGTCATTTTCCTTGTATTTTAATGACCAAGTCAGTGTTCTGAATTCGTAAGATTACTGTAAAAATTCTATTCCAATATACTATACAAACTTAAATGTGACCAACAATAATAGTTTCAGAGTTGACTAACAAAGAATTTTTTAAACTCAGTTTGTATACTGGTCCCAGTTGCCTAGTGGTGAAACCTATCAGCTGCCCAACCAAAAGGTCAGCAGTTGAAACCCACAGTTCCTTCTATGGTAGAAAGATGTAGCAGTCTGCTTCTGTAAAGATTACAGCTTTGGAAACCCTGTGGGGGAAGTTCTAATCTACCAGAGTGGGTTACTATGAATTGAAATCAATTCAACAGCAAAGGGTTTGGGGGTAGGAACTTTAACCAGTACATAACTGTGAAGAGACAAATTCATTTCTCAAGTTTAAAATGAAAACTTAATGACAGTTGAGCCCTTCTGTCTTTGCATGTCTAATATTTAATCTCTTTTGAAAGTAGAGATTTAACACCATTCTTTCTCCCATTTAAAATGAGTTTTCAGAAGCACAAGCACAGATACTTACCTTGGGAAAATATTTTTGGCTGTCGTGGCTCATTGGATGGCAAATGCTATTTGAGTCTGGTGTTAGAAATGTACTAGCTGTATGGTGTTACATAGCAGAGTAAGCTCCTTTTCTCACTTTGTTCATTCTAAAAGTAAAAAGAAAGCAAAGTATGATAGTAAAGTGTCTTTGCTTATGTCCTGCCGGATGTTTAAACTCAAAGTAAATTGAAAGTAGATACAATAAAATGATGAGGAGAAGGATGAAAAAGAATACATGGAATAAAATGTTAGCTTTTTTTGAAATTAATAACAAAAATAAGTCAGTTTTTTTCTCTTTGCTCTGCAGCACAGATGGTTACATTGAATATTTTTCTCCATTATGCTGTTAATTATATAGTAATGTATCAAAAAAAAGAAATACATAAGAATTTTCTTACAATTTCTCATTTCTGGAAAAAAATCTTTTTTTTACATATAAGTGACTAAATGTTCTTGTTCCGAATGATCACATAATAGTGCCTAGGAGGGAGCAATTCTTAAAATAGAAAAAAAGTCAGGATATGTTGCTTATTCAAATTTTAATGAAAAAAAGTTGACAAAATTTACCATGTTTATTGGGCTATAATAACCATAGTTGTTTCAGTGGTTAGCTTATTTGTGTATCTTGAAACAGCTATGGTTTTAAAATTATTTTAAAATATGTAAATTAAATTCATAATACTCTGAGAATAATATTAAGACCCAGTCATTTGTTAATACATTTATCAAATTTCTTAGTGCCAGGTAGATCAGAAGTAGCTGCCTAGAGTCCTCATCTATCCTAGGGTTCAGGAAACGTCAAGTCCTTGCCTGAGAATTCATTCAAGGAAGGATTAGCATTTCTGCATTTTTTTTTCTGTTTTAAACTCTGTGCATTTGGTTGTTGTACATGTTTTTGTAGTGTAAGATATGAAATTTTATATTTTTTTCAGAAAATAAAAAAACCTTTGAATACAGTTAAATTTGATTGTCATGCTTGACCTTCTCAAAAAAATGGAAACATTTGCGCTTACAGCCTTTGTATGATTTCAGTTAGTTCCAGATTTAAAAACAAGTTTGTTTCCTATGCCCAATATTTCAAAGTTCGTCACCAACCATCTTTCTCAGACATATTTCTGAATCTTTCCATTAAATCAAATGTTTAGCTAGAAATTGTCACTGAGATTCTAGGATGTGAGTAGTCATATGTCAGAACCCAGCTAGAAGTTGATTGTTACAATGTAATACAATATTAGATGGGGGTGGGGGGCAGGAAAAGTACATCATCCGTGAAAAGAGACTTTCTACTAATCAGGATCAATTTAAAACTATCTCAGAGCCGTACATCTGCTTAAGGTATAGGGTTGAAGTGTTTCATCACCAGAGGAAGAACGCCATTAAGTACTAACTCTACTGCATCGTGATGTACCGAACCATTAGGGTCTCTTTTGTAAGGAATATGGCAATCTACTGTATTCAAGAAAATGAGTCATATTTGTAAATTCATAACCATCGACTTCACCAAGCCTTACAGAAATAATTCATAAGCCAAGAATTGCTTTGTCTATGCATGAAATCACTATTACAGGATATATTTAATATTTTTGTATATCTCCTCATGTAATGAAATCTTACTTCTTTGATACCAAGTAGGCCATTATTGTCCTTGCTTTTCTACAGAAATAAATATTATACTATAAAAGGAAGTTTCCTCCAATTCTATAGTTGCTCTTGACCATGTTGGAGAGATGGGATGGGGTGAAAAAAGCTAAAATTTAATGGAATTGTACTATTCTGTATGTGAATTTTCCACTCCACCTTGGAGATATATATTACTGTCACCATGTTAGCAATGAGAAAATTATGGTTCGAAGTTGTTAAGAAATTGCCCAAGACCTGATGGCATATGAATGACAAAGACAAGTTTACAACCAGGTTTATGTGAGACCAACTCCAATGTTGTTTAGTTACACTATCTGATTCCAGTAGATGTTTAATGATACTATTGTAATGACACATTGCTTAAGCCAATCTTCTAACTTGGTTGACACAGAAATTGAGGATAAGCAAGAAAACACAACTTGTACACTTTCACAAAGTGTCAGCCGTGGGTGGAAACTGGTCAGACTATGAGATCTCTAACATATCCAGGTTTTAGAATAAGTAAGACTTGGAGAGTCAAAACTGCTTTATCTGATTTGTCAATTTTTTCACTGAGTAACAGGAAAATATAATTTAGGTTTTCCGTTTTATGTCCACCCCCCGCCCCCATCTATGCCATAATTTTCTCAGCTGTAAGTTTAGGGAATTGCACTACAAATGTATTTACCATTTCAAGTTAAAATGTCTTAACATCACTTATAGAACATACTTGAAAATCCACATTTGATGGTCAAATCAGGCAGAACTTGATGTAAAACATTAAATCCAATTTTGCTTGAATTTAGCAGATGAAAAACAAAATTAGCTGAAATGATACAGCAGAAATACTAACTTATACATAAAAGTTTATTTATAGCAAGAGATAGCTTCCAAAGCATTCCTCTATTTTTTAAATGCTGAGATTTTATTATCTTTACGTTAAAGATGCTTGCTGATCCTAAGTTTCAGAATGTGGAAGTTAGACATCCCATGCAATTTATGGACTCATTTTCCAACAAAAATAAAAATTCCCTATTATTAAATAACAAAATTCAATATCTAATATCAACTCATAAATCAATTTCACAATAAGTGAATTAAATGTTTACGTACATGACAGTTTACTTTCAGGAAATATAATGCACCATGAGTAAGCAATTTTAATTAGTCTTGTTTATTCAAAAATATTTTTACTCAGTCATCTGACAAAAGATGCACTTTCTTTCAAATAAAATTGCATTTCTTACATTGCTACGTTAATAAAAATTCAACATCATAGCTTCCCTTATATTAGACTTTTAAAAAGTACATTCAAACTAAATTGTTAGTTCTCTGCTTCTCAAAATTACTTTTATTTTCTTCATTTGACTGATTTTTTTAACCTGGCTATAGAATTCTGAATTCTTCTTTGTTTTTCCTCCCCCATCATTGAGAGCATTGTTCATTGTTCATAGTATTCATCCGTTGTGTAAAAAAGTCTCATGACACCTTAATTCTTCTTTATATCTCAGTGACTTACTTTCCCTTTTCTGGGAGCTTTCAAAATTCTCGCCATTATGTGCCCTGTCTTTTTTTTTCCTCCACATCTTATTTTTCTGCAACAAACTCAGTCTAACAAGACTGCCTCAGAATTTTTTTTATTATTATTTCTTGTTATTTTCTCCATCCATTACTCTATTCTTTTTGTTTAAAACTCCTAACATCTCAGCTGATAACCAAAAGGTCAGCAGTTCAAATCTTACGGCAACTTCTGGAAAATCATATGGGGCAGTTCTACTCTGTTCTATACGGTCATTATGAATCACAATTGATTCAAAGGCAGTGGATGAGTTCTTTTAATATCTAAATGTTAGATCTTCTTGATATATACTCCACATCTTTATTGCTGACATATTGTTCTGTCTACCAGATCATTTTCTTGATGCTCTCTTCCACAGTATATATAAGGTTTTCAGTTGTGTCATTTTTTGTTACTGTACTTCCAAGATCAATTATAAATGGTAGACATTGACTATGAAACTTTCAACTCAAACACAGATATATTCTTTGAGTTTCATGAATGTACATATAACTGTGCTCTTGATTTAACCACTTAGATATTTCATAGGCACTTCAAACTCAGCATGGTCCAAAAATAAGTTTATGATCTTCATCCTTACCGCAGTCCTAAAACTGTCATGTTTCTTTATCCCACAGGAGCTACATATTATGTTTGATCTCTCTCATTGACCGCATAATCTGATTGTCAACTTCTTATCGTTTTCTATGTAGTTTAAAAGGTACACCTGTTACTTCTTCAAACTTACTAAATCAAATCAACATCACCTTTTGTCTGAACTACTAAGAGAGCCCTCTAGGAGTTCGTCCTCTATTTATCTGTTGTTCCCTTTAATACACATTTTACAGAGCTACCTACACCGTTAAAATCCCTGCAACATAACCAGTTACAGATAGTTGAAATTCTCTGTACGACTCATTCTTTATAGAGCTAGAAATATCCTTCCAGCCTGTCTCAAGTTGCTTCTGTGAAGCTGTTCTCTAGCTACCTTTAATTTGGCAAATATCACCTTGTTTCTAAACCTTTGACTATTCTGTTCCATATACCTAGAATATTTCTCCTCCAACTTTGCCTTCAAACATCCTTCATATCTGAAACAAAAATTTACCTTCTAGATATCATTATCAAGCCTGGAAACAAACAGAACTATCATATTCCATCTGGCTTATTTGAATGAAGTTTCATAAAGGTGCTATTTATAAAGGTGGGGGCAGGTTTAGGGAAGTCAACAAAAGGTGATGGAAAACAGTGGTACTGGAGGAAAGCAATTACTCTTTGTGTCCGTGAAGGGGAAATGGGAAGGAAAACTGTTCTAAAATCCATAGAGGACGAAAAGTATGAAAAGACAAATTTGACAGGAGTCATGGACTCTGGCAGATGGAGAAGGGGACAGATAATACACTGCAGCTTAACACAGAGGAAAGTGGTGGAATAAAGCCTTCAACTCCATATGCTTCTCACCCTCCAGTCACTATCTAATGTAATCAGTTCTCCAAACCCAACCAGAATCTAAAGCACAAGGTAGGGCTCTCATGCTGTCATTCCACCCTCACCTGGAAAAGATTATGGTGAGAAAGAGCAGTGATTGCAATGAAAGGGGTAATGTCTCTTCTATCTAAAACACTAGTTTTTTTCTTTTATTTATTCTGGTTAGCAGCATGTGTGTCTTTGAAGAATTTGACAAAATACTAGTTAAATGTTGTACTGGATAATTATTTGTTAATATAAATCTTTTACTAGGCTACAGGATTAATAATGACAGAAATCGTGTTTTATTGACTACTAAATACTTGGCACAGGGAACAATAATGGGCATAAAGCCAGTACTTAACAAGCTTATTATTCATAAATTTTTGTTATTCTTTAATGCCACAAAATTAAAAACTCAAGCCATCTAAACTCCAAGTATTTATCTCATAAATTTATTTTATAATATGAATTAAAAAAGAAAAAGATTGTACTTTTGGGGTTATTTTCATTTTGTTAAAAAAATAAGACTGTGCTATTGTTTCTGTAGCTCATATCAGCATTTGGAACATTTCCAAACATTGTGATAAAACATCTTTATCATTAGCACCATACTTTTCATCCACACTTTGTTTTAAAATTGAACAAACCCATAAATCAGTTTTTAAAAACCACTGTGTCAAAGAAATAAGGTTAATGATTTGAAAGGAAGTGAAGGGGTCTGTTGGCCAAGAGCACCAGTGTTACTTCTCTAGCAATGAGATGAGATCCCGATACCTCTGCAGCCAGGGTGAGCTACTGATGCTTTCAAGTTCATAGTATGGGGAGAATCTACTAGGTAGGAGCACATAATTATCTTTCTAGAAAAGAAAAGTTAAATATCAGCTCTGAAATAGCTTACCAATTCTGAAATCCATTTAAAAGGATCATGCTTTCGGAGGTATGTATCAAAGATTCTACCTCAGACATTGACTTCTAAAGGAGAGGCATGGGCTATCTGGCAAGAAATTGTGTCCTTGACTGTGTGCTTGTGGAACAGCTCATAATACCTGTTCCTTGCTGTATGTGCTGAATGTGTAAGACTAGTTCTGGATTTGATTTTTCATTTTTTTCTCTAGGTTTTCAGTTTGTACTTTGTTCTTGTTTTTATCAGACTTGTATCTAGGAAAAAGAAAATACAATAGAGTTTGTTAAATTAACAGGAAAGATAAAAAAAAAAAAAGAAAGAAAGAAAAGAAATACACTGGTATCTTCCTGAATCATTGAGTCCTTTGAATATGACTACAGGGTCTAAATGTCTTTTCTTTGAGGCACTGCCTCAAGAAGAAAATCATGTAACTATATACAACTGTGAGATTCTAACCTACTAATTCTAATATGGCCTATTTGTGAATGAGATTTCATAATAATCTATATTGAGTTAGCATTGTGCTATGCACCGAAACTTCTAAAGCTTATTGATTGGTCTAGCTGGACAAATCTTGGACTATCACTGCATTTATTTTATTTTATTTTTATTGAGTGGATAATGAGCTCTATTTTTTGGCTAGAATTACACTGTGGAAGTTTTAAAGACTCAGAAGACAATCTGAGACATTTGAAGAGTAACAACGCTTTATGTGGGTTTACAGTTGGTCTCTTCCATAATCTCCATTAGCCCTATTTAGGACCACCCAAGATAAACAAGTTTTATATACTGCCAAAAGAATGAACAAGTCAGTCTTGGAAGAGTTACAACCAGAATCTTCCTTAGAAGCAAAGATGGTAGATCTTTAGCTTGCTTACTTTGGACACTTCATCAGGAAAGGCCACTAGCTAGAAGATGACACCGTGCTTGGCAGAGGGTCAGTGAAAACAAGTGAATCCATCAAAGAGGTAGAATGACATATGCATAACAGAATGATAGACTCAAACACACCAGTTAGGAAAATGGCCCAGGACCCTGACTGGGCAAAGTTTCATTATGTTATACATAATATTGTCATGACTCAGAGCCAATTCAACCACAATTAACAACAGGATGCACAAGAAATACCAGTGAAAAATGTGTTTTGAGTACAAACATACCTTCATAGTAAACTTCTTACTACCGTTTATAATATAACCCAACTGTTACCAGTAAAACCCATTACCATCAGGTTGATTGAAACTCATAGTTACCCTATAGGACAGAGTACAGCTGCCACGTATGTTTCCAAGGAGTCCTTGGTGGATTTGAACTGCTGACCGTGTAGTTATCAGCCATACACTTGACTACCACACAACCAAGGTTTCCATAAGCCTTCTCAAAGAAGTATTCTAAGTTGACACTGTGAGTCCAAGTTTAGTGGGTATTGTAAAATCACACTTGGAAAAGAAATTCATTAACCCATGAAAGCCAGTTCTTGAAATATTTAACAAGAATAATAAGCAGACAAATATTAGGGTTCTTTGCATTCCAGAGCTACTGGTGGCATAGTTGTTAATTTTTAAGGCTGCTAAACAAAAGTCGGCAATTTGAATTCACCTGGCATTCCTTCAAAATTGAATTGGATAGTTCTACTCTGTCCTATGGGATTGCAATGAGCTGAGAATGACGCCAGGGCAAGGGATTTAGTCCTCTCCCCTCTACACACACCAGAAATTGTGACCGTGTTCCATCTGTGTTAATGATGCATAACCTACACAACATTATCTGCTGACCTTGCCATGAGAGTTTACATGTTTATACCATACAGATGGCCAAGCCAGCCAAGTGCATTTCATTATATCTTTGATACTAGAGTTGGCAACATATGCATGATAAAAACAATAAATTGATACATGTACAAATGGGGCAAGAATACCAAAAAAGAAGCTGGAACCTTTTTAAATAATAATGATAAAAGCATGTACAAAATAACCAAATCTTATTCCCACCACCACTGAGTTCCACCCCTATCTGTATGCAGGACCTTAAGTGAGTCAGTCTGTAATATTTCCCTACGTTCATTACTGTTTCTAATTTAGAAGTCAGTTTTGTATGTTACTTCTGATCAGATTCCCTCAGGGATTTTGTGTATTAGACAGTATAGTCACTATCTTCATTTTACAGATGATGTAACTGAAATTCAATGATGTTGACAACTAAAATCACCATTTGAGTCCTTTGAGTCCTTGAAATATTTAACAAGAATAATAAGCAATGTTTTTGAAAGTATCCAAGGTATATAAAAGTCTTTCTTTAATCAAACCATTAAGGTATCAATGCTAAAGAGCAGATTAATAAAAATAATATATTTGTTAAATGCCAACATTGTCCAAAATACTGTATAAAATACTGTTTTATAAACATTTTTAATAAATTCAATGACCTTTTGGTCAAGTGATTCATCTTATTTTTATTTAAATAGGTATAGAAATGGAAATACTGCAAAGCTGTGCAATTTTCCTAACATCATGTAATTCATAAATGTATTTCTTCTATCTTTCCAAGTTAACTCTTCAGCCTTGTGTCTCTCATTTCCATGTGAAGTTGTTCTATCTGCTTCACAATTTGTTTCATCAATTGTTTCTGCTCTTGAATGCTACTCTACATCTAAGTGAGAGAATATAACATCCTGATTTTCTGAAATCAGTGCATCTGTGTTCATAATTTGCTCTTGCACTTGCTGTGTGTACTTAGGCAAGACTTTTAACCTCTCTGCCCATGGGTATCTTGTTTATTAAATGAAGACATAACATGGCTGCTACAAAAATTTAAAATTACATACATGAAGAGCATTATGATAGTACCACCACAAAGTAATTCCCACATAAATATGAATTAATATTATTAATGTTATAAGAGACTTTTACCCAAACCTATATACTCAAAGTCTGCCCTAATTTTTCATTCTCTTCACTGTCAAAACTTGAGGTATGTAGTGTTCCTTATCACCTCCTCTCATTCAGTTTACTGCTGCTTTTCCTCATTTCATATTTATTTTAAATTACTGTCATTAAAAATATCAAGCATATATCAAAGTTAATAAAATTTTAATACATTCCCTGTTACCAAGAAGTCCACATCAATGAGTATCAACTAAATGCCAGTCCTGTTTTGTGAATAACACTATACAATATCCCCTCTTCCTGATTACTTAAAGGATAGTTACAGTTACCATATCATTTCATAAATAAATATTTCAGTATAATCTATAAAATAGATTATTGTAAAAGATAGTCATCATATTACCGTACAACCTAAAACTAATATTTTCCTTACTGTCTTGAAATATCCAATCACTATTCCCCCATTTTATCATGCTTTTAAGTTTTCTTGAATCAGTATCACCGTAAAGTGTTAATTTATAATAGAACATTTTCTCTCTTTTTCCCCCTCAATCTCTGTCATTGTAATATATTTTTTGAATAAATCCAAAATTTCTACAAGTTGTTTTTCTTCAAGAGTTTCTCAGATTTTGCTGGTTACCTTATTGTCTCGCGCTCTGTTTACTTTCTTCCTATAAATCAGCAGCTGTACTTTGAAGCTTGATTAGGTTCATGTTGGATTTTATGTTAGGTGTGCATCATAGCGAGCTTTGTGAACTTCTTTGAGGACGCAAATGCAGCATCTCTTTCTGTGATGTTAACAGACATTTACAATCATTTCCTAATCCATTACTTATTAAGACTTTCAAAGTGGCCATATTTTATCATTATAGATTCATTTAATAGTCATAGTGTTTTTTATAAAGACTGATTCCCTTTCAACTGTTTAGTTATTCTTACAGTTTGCAAGAAAAGCAAGAGTTGTTTCTTTTGTTTATTTGCTTTTTCTTTTTTTGTTAACTATCATTGGAAAGTGATGAAATGCTCCAAGTGTCCAGTTGGTGGCCTTTCAGCTTGAAATCATGTTATATTGACAGTCTTTCTTCATGTAATAGCCTCTTGTCCTAATTCTGAGTAATCTCTTTGTGACATTAAGGGGTTGCTTTTATTATGCCCACCCTAAATACTCTCTAGTGCTTGACATACAAGAACCCAATCTTTTCGGCTTTGCTTCTTTTCTAAGCATTCATTCTCAGTAACTTCTGCTCTGAGTTTTAAATGCTGATATTGCTAGAATAATATCTTTCATATTCTTCCTGCTTCATGCTACATGCTTTTGCAAGAAATCACATCAAGTCACAAGATAATGGCATCTAGATATGTATGTTTTTACTGAACATCTCTAATTGACTATAGTATACCAAATCAAACCTTTTGCCATTGAGTCAATCCTATTTGTAGTAACCCTATAGACAGAGTAAAATTGCTCCATGGAGTTTCCAAGGAGTGACTGATGAATTTGAACAGCCGACCTTCTGGTAAGAAGCTATAATGCTTAACCTCTGTACCACCAAGGTTTCTGACTCTAATGTAGCCATTAAAAAATTGGCATATTCAAAATTGACTTCAATATAACTTATAATTCCTTTCTACACTTTCCATGTAGCAAAATATGCTACCTTAAATACAGTTAGCAAGCGTAGATATCTGCAATATGTCTATTTTCATTTTCATTGTTACTCAACTCTACGTAAAATGTCATATCTAGAATTTCATTAAATTCCTGTCGAATATGTTTGTCTGATATGTTGCTGACAAACGTAGGAAGGTAATAAAAATATCAAAAGTATGAGACATAGCTTAGAAAATTAAACACCTAGAACCAAAGAGACACTCTTACTTAGTAAAAACTACATTATGTGTTTTATAATGAGAATTTAACATGAATCATATACCATTGAGCCATCAGTTATGCATGTTTAACAGCATATTTTTATCTAAAACTTTTCCAACTAATCTTACTTTTGAGCACAAATGTAAAAATTAGAAAGTATCTCATAGACTGACTGATTTTTTGTCCAAGTAAATAGATACATGTTGTCAAGAAAATGTCCTGAACTATGTTGGCAGATAAAATGCTTTGGATTATGCTGAAAACGATGATAAAAAATCAGTCACAGTAACTTCAGAGGATAAGTACTGAAGGGCTTCCAGTCAGATGTAAATATTAAATGGAATGCCCCCGAGTGATAGCAACACTAACCATATGGGGTGTGGAGGACAGACATCTGAGAGACAGTTATGTTTTCATCATCTTTCTATTCTCTGTAAATACATACAGTGCGATTATAACGAGTATTAGTATCAAGCAAGCCAAAGCCAAGTGCCGTCGAGTATCAAGCAAATATATCACAAATATGCAGCCTAAGTGTATTTTCAGGGTAAGTGGATTGCCTCCGTCCTTTGCTTTGGTAAAGCCGAGAATTGGGGGAGGAATTATGATCTAATTTCTTTTTCAGAGATTGTTGAGTATTTCCCATGTTTAATCATAAACTATCTCTTGATGGCCTCCCACAGCAGCACATGGTCCTGATTTTTTTTTTTAATATAGAAAAAATGTTCTGAAAAATAAGTGCCCTGATCTTTATGAGAAAAACGATTACAAGCTCAAAATTAAGTAGGTTTTGGAAGCACTTTATGTTTCACCCTTTTCTGAAGCTTCACAAAGCTTTCTAGAAATAAAAAGGCTTATTTTAGTTTAAAGATTCCACATATTTGACCATGGCCTTGTTTGAGCTAGTAGCAATGATTACTACTTCCATATGGTGACTTAATCATTGGAAGGTATCCATGTGAACACTTTTCAAGTTAATTATAAAAGTATTATATTTTCTCAAAAAATTGTACAGTGTTGATGTACTGATAAGTCATCTGCTCTGATTTGTATCTGTATTAACACAATTCATCAGAATAATAATGCATTTTTTCTCAGGCCAGACTTTCCTCGAGACCAATTGTAATCCAGCAGGATGGAGTTGGGTTGGCCCTAAAACACATAACACTAATTACTCAAAGTCACCATCTTCAAAACAGGTAGTGGATTTCAGAAATTTCTGGCACTTAGGATATAGGCATAAGAAAAGGAGATTACTCAATGAAATGTTTAAACTAAAACTGAACCACTACCTTTCTCTTACTGTTACTGTTCTTTTTTACATTCTTTGGATAAGAACCCTGTTCTCAGAAAGTTACAAGCTAACAAGGTGAGAAATTGCAAGTAAAGAAGTTAAGTACACTGCAGTATTAGAAGTATTTTGGTGGTTTAGGAGCAAGTAAAAAGGAATAGTCCATTTCTGATGGCTAAGAAAAGACCTCATGAAAGTCACTATGTGTTCTTCAGAGGAATGTCAATTATCAAAGGTAAAAAGCGTATAGCTGCCTAGTGCAATTTATTTTCTAGTAGAACTAGAAAATAAAATCTGAAAAGGATTGTGGCCAGCATGGAATAGTAGAGGTAAGAAAGAAAAAGAATTGATACTATAACTATTTATTTACTCAAAATAAGTTGTTAAGCAATGAAGACTCCTGCTTTCATGTATTTTATATTCTAGAGGTACACTTACTGATGTGTGGCTATTTAATTGTCAGTTAATTAAAATTTAACTTTTCAGTCTCACCGTCTACCTTCAAAGTGTTCAACAGCCACACATAGCTAGTGGCTACCCTACTGAAATTGCAGAAATACAGCATTCTTGTTGCAGGAAGTTCTTTTGGCAGTACTGGTCAAGAGAACTGACAATCATGTAGGTTGTTCTGTTAGTGTAGGGAATGGCTCAGAGTGAGCATGAAGAGAGCCAGTATGTCTGAGACCATTATTATAAAAACTCATGAAAATATTTACACACAGAAAGAGTGATGGAGAAAGAAAAACACTCTCTAGACAACAGAGAAGTGGTAACTTTGGTCTGCAGTACACAATACTGGAAAAGTCAGCACAACTCGACCAAGACAAAATCATAGAAGCTTCACAGACACATGTCAGTTTCCTGAGGGACTGTTACTAGGCTAAGGACTGGCGACCATGATCTCAGGGGACATCTGGGTCAATTGTTGTAGCATAATTTCTAAGGAAACTATTCTGCATTTTACTTCAGTGTCTGGCATCTGAGGTCTCAAAAGCTTGTGAGTGCCATCTTAGATACAACACTGGTCCCACCTCATCTGGAAAAAGAGAGAACCAAGAAAAACAAAGACAGAAGGGAAAGTTGAATCCAAAGGACTAACTGGCCACAGTTTACCACAGCCTCCACCAGCCTGAGTCCAGAACAACTAGATAGTGCCTGGCTGCTACCACCACTGATTGCTCTGACAACAATGACAATAGAGGGTCCCAGGAAGAGCTGGAGAAAACATAGAACAAAATTAAAACCCACAAAAACACGCTAGACTTACAGGTCTGACAGAGGCTGAAGAAACCTTGAAATGGCCCCCAAACCAAACTAAACTAGATGCCATAAAGTCAATTCAGACTCAAAGCAACGCTATAGAGTAGTACTGCTCCACAGAATTTCCAAGGAGCGTCTGTTGGATTTGAACTGCCAACCTTCTGGTTAGCAGCCGTAGAGCTTAGCTACTGTGCCGGTTGGAGTAGAACTTTGTTCCTTAGGGTTTCAAATAGCTGATTTTTCAGATGTAAATCATCAGGAATTTCTTCCGTGCTTCCTAGTACTGTCAAGCAGGCTGCTATGAGTTAGAATCAATTCGATGACAGCATGTATTTTTTCTTTTTTTAATGGGACTTTGCAAAACATCAGCTACACCAAGGTGGATGATTTTATGGCTGGATTCTCAATTCTGTTCTACGAGTCTATGTGTCTGTGGTTGTACAAATATCAGACTCTTCTGAATATCATAGCAGAGTAACAGGTTCTAAACTCCAGTAGTACGAGACCTCCTACTGTGTTTTTCTTCTACAATATGCTTTACTTATCTGGGGCTTTTTCCCTTTCCATATAAATTTGAAGATTTGTTTCTCTTACTCATTAAAAAAAATGCCATTGGAATTTGAGTTTGGAGTTCATTATATCTGTAGATCACTTTGAGTAGAATAGGGAGCACATTGTATCTATAGATCACTTTGGGTAGAACAGATGTTTTCACAATGTTCAGTCTTCCTATCCATGAACAAGGTAGTTTTCTCCACTTACATAGGTCTCTTTTCGTTTCTGGCAGTGATGTTGTTTTCTTCATGTAGGTCTTTCACGTCTCTGGTTAGACTTATTCCTGAGTATTTTACATTCTTGGGGGCTGCTGTAAATGGTACTGATTGATCATTTTCTCCTTCACATTCTCTCTTTTGGTGTAGAGGAACTCAACTGATTTTTGTATGTTTATCTTGTATCATGATTCTTTATTGAATTATTGTATTAGATCCAGTAGGTTTTTTTGTTTGTTTTTATGGCTTCTTTGGGGTTTTCTGTGTATAAGTTCACATCCTCTGTGAATAGAGATACTTTTACTAATTGTTTACCAATTCCATTGCCTTTCATTTCTTTTCCTAGCTTGATTACTCTAGCTAGAACCTCCAGTACAATGTTGAATAGAAGTGGTGACAAAGGACTTCCTTCTCTGGTTCCTCTTCTCAAGGAGAATGCTGTCAGATTCTGGCCATTTAGAATAATGTTGACAATTGGCCCAGCATAAAATAAAAAAAATAGAACAAAAACCCTATGCCGTCAAGTCAATTCTGATTCATAGTAACCCTACAAGACAGACTAGAAGTGACACAGAGTTTCCAAGGAGTACCAGGTAAATTCAAACTGCTGACCTTTTGATTAGCAGCCATGTTACTTAATCACTATGCTGCCACTGCTACCTTGGTTTTGCATAGATGCTCCTTATTTCCTTCTATTTGTATTTTACTGAGACGTTTCCCCATGAATGGGTGTTGGATTTTGTCAAATGCCTTTACTGTATCAACTGATAAAATCAAGTGGTTTTGTCTTTTATTTTTGTAGTTGATTACACTGATTATGTTTCTAATGCTGGACTATCCTTGCATCACTGATATGAATCCTACTTGGTCATGGTGATTTTTTTAAATATTGTTGAGTCCTATTGACCACAATTTTTCTGAGGATGTTTGCATCTAAGTTAATGACAGATATTGGAAGTTAATTTTCCTTTTTTTATGTTCTCTTTACCTGTCTTTGGTAGCAGGGTTATGCTACCTTCATAGAACGAGTTTGGGAGCATTGCATCATTTTCTACACTTTGAATTACTTTTTGTTCTAGTGGTGTTAAATCTTTTCTGAAAGTTTTGTGGAATCCTCCAGTGAAGCCATCAGGGCCAAAGCTTTTCTGATGTGGGAGTTCTAAAATTACCCTTTCAACCTCTTCTTTTGTTATGGATTATTTAGTTGTTCTAGCTCTGTTTCTGTTAGTGTAGGTACGTAGTGCGTTTCTAGAAATTTGTCCTTTTCCCCTAGGTTTTCAAGTTTGTGAAAGTACAATTTTTTGTAGTATTCTGATATGATTTTTTAAAATTTCAGTTGAGTCTCTTGTGACATAATCCATCTCATTTCTTATTCAGCTTATTTCCTCTTCTGTTGATCTAGGAATGTCCTAATTTTGCCATAATATTTGAGAGACAATTTTGCAGGATATGTAATTCTTGGCTGACAGTTTTGTTTTTGTTTTTATCGTTTTAGGTTTTGTATCTGTCATTCCATTTACTTCTTGCCTGCATGGCTTCTGGTAATTAGTCTGAGCTTAGTCTTATTAACTCTCCTTTTTAGATTATTTTTGTTTGTTTAATCCTAGCTACTTTTAAAAGCCTCTCCTTAATTTTTGTAAGTTTGATTATGTTGTTGTTAGGTGCACTGAACTGGTTCTAATGCATAGCCGCCCTATAGGTCAGAGCAGAACTGCCCCATAGAGTTTCCAGGGAGCACCTGGTGGATTTGAACTGCCAGCTCCTTGGTTAGCAGTCCTAGCACTTCACTAGTATGCCACCAGGGTTTCCAAGTTTATGTATAGTATGTCTTATTGTACTTCCTTTGGGATCTACCTTGTGTGGAGCTTGATGAGCATCGTGGATAGACATCTTGTCACTTTTCTTGATATCGGAGATTTCTGACAACAAATCTTCAACATTTCTCCCCGTATTTTTTGTTATCCTCCCTGTTCTGATACTCTAATCATGCATAAATTATTCCTTTTGATAGAGTCTCATGTAGCTTTTAGTGTTTTTTCAGTTTTAAAAATTCTTTTATCTAATCTTTCCTCAAATACGTTGGTGTCAGTAGCTTTGGCTTCAGTCTCCCTAATTCTGCATTTCTTTACCTCAATTCTGCTCCTGTCACTTTCTGTTGGGTTATCTAATTCTTTAATTTTATTGTTAATCTGCTGAATTTTACGTCATTGTTGCTCAGTAATTTCTTGCAGGCTGTTTAATTTGTCATTATGCTCGGCTGTACTTTGCCTGATCTCTTTCCTGATTTCTTGAAGAATTCTAAACATTAATCTTTTGTATTCTAGCTCTGATAATTCCAGAAGTTTTTCTCTGGAATTTTTTTAATTATTATTATTTTGGGAGCTTTCTGAAGGTATCATTGTGGTCTCCCTCTTTAACTGGCTTGATATTCAATACTGTTTCTGAGTCATCAGAATGTCATTGTAATTTATTTATGCTTGCTTACTATGTTTTAATTTTTTGGTTGTTATTTGGAAATGCCCAGAATGACTGGTCATGTGGCTAGTTTAATTATCATTGCCTTAGAGACTCCAATGTCCTGTCATGAGGTGGTTAGAGCTGTTTCTTGGCATAAGGTCCCAGGTGTCTGTCTATTTTCCTTGTGTGTATTCTACTCCAGTGCCCAGGTAGTCAGTCACCAGGTATGTGGTACCAGCTCTTTCCTAAAGTCCTAGCTGTACACTCATTCCGTAGGATCAATCATCAAGCCTTTCCCTCAAATATTCTTACCTCCAGTCTTCCAAGTTGGTTTCTAGTTCTGTGAACCATGTTCCAAGATATCTGCCACTACCCAGACTAAGTGCATCCTTAGCATCAGAACACTTCTCCATCTTTCATGGAGTGCAACCAACAATACTTGTTACAGCAATACTCAATGCTCCATGCTACGGTAACATCAATATATTAAGCTGAACAGTTTGTAAACCTGACTCCAATTTTTTATCTGTCATTATCTAGTCATAAGGACCACATCCTTGAATCTGTACATTTGAACAAAATGATACCAGGAATAAAGAAGGTAACATGAGAAATGGTGCCTCCATTTCGTCATACAGACTACTGTCTACTAAATCTGCTTAGGCTTGACTGATGGGTAGTTGCTATACCCATTATGAATGAGTAGAACAGATAAATCCAGAATCTCTGGTTAGGTATATAGTGACTCATCCGTCTCTATTACAATCACGTAACACATCATACCAATCAACTTTTAAAACTACTGCATGGTCCAGTGGTTGTCCTTTTGCCTGTACCTTGTTCAGGTGAGAACCTTATAAAATGTGGTTTTATAGTATATCATTTAACCACCAGAAAAAGTGGTCATGTTCATGTGATGATAAGAGACTGCAATCATTATGCAGATCAAGTACTTGAAAGAACTCACCACACTGCAGAAAGCACACTCATGTAAGGGTCTAAAAAGCTAAAATACTTTGTACAGAGTAGGAAAAAGAAAGTGAAGGCAAATACAAAGAGGCACTTCTCTACTCTGGATTGTGAAGTAGCAAGACACATGAGGAATCGGTCTCAGGAGAGTCAGGAGGGTCCTTCATACCAGTTGGACATATACTCAAGCCAGGCTGCTCACTAGTTACATCAGGAGTAAGTCTCCAATTTGCAATGATTTTTAGATGCCAATAAATATGCTCCAACTCACAGAGACTCTTTTGTTAACAGAATGAACTGCGGTCAGCTCCTTCACCATCCTCTTATTCCTTGGTACATTCAATGCAAATTACTGCAGCCATTCTTCCTAGCCATCTTGCTGAAAGCCTCTTTTTCACTAACCCTCTGTTTTAGCAAGCATTTCATCCTCTTCCTGGAATTGGTCCCTCCTAACAACATGTCCAAAGTAAGCAAGACAAAGTTTGCCCTTCCTCTTTTCTAAGGGACAATTTGGCTGTAAATCCTGCACCACAGATTTGGTCATTCTTCTGGAAGTCCATGATATTCAATATTCCTCACCAACTGTGCAGCTCAAATTGGTTAGTTCGTCAGTTTTTCTTTTTTATTGCTCTCCTTTCACATGCATATAAAGGAGCTGAGAAGGCTATTGCTTAGGTCAGGCACATCTTAGTAAAAAAAGTGACATCTTTGCTTTCTAGCACTTTAAAGAGATCCTTTACATATTTGTCCAATGCAAAAACTCCTTTGATTTCTGGACTGCTGCTTCCATGAGCATTGGTTGTTGATTCAATTAAAACAAAATCCTTGACAACTTCAATTTCCTTGGCATCTGTCACGATGTTCCTTGTTGGTATGGTTGTGAGAATTTTTTGTTTTCTTTATATTGAGATGTAATCCATACTAAAGTCCATGGTCTTTAATCTTCATCAATAAGTGCTACAAGTTCTCTTCATTTTTAGCAAGCAAGGTTGCGTTGTCTGCATAACACAGGTTGCTAATGAGTCTCTTTCTCTGTCATAGATTAATTAGTGTCCTCCGAAAGTATGTATCAGCTTTCTTAGACCATGATTCCCAGTATTGTGGGGTTGTCCTCCATTTTATGATTGATATAATTTTCCTATGTGTTGTAAACACTAATTGCTGCCATGGTTAATAAGACAAGATTGGCTTCTGTTAGGGATGATTAGAGTGCGATTGTAATGTTCTTATTAGGGTCAGGTTCCTAATCCCATGTATGAAGTTTCTCTGGGGGGTAGCCTGCACTGTCTTTTATCTTATAAGAGATAAAAGGAAAGAGAAAACAGCAGAGAGTGGAGATTTTGTACCACCAATAAAGCGATGCTGGGAGCAGCATGTATCGTACGGACCTGAGGCTCCTGTGCTGAGATACTTCTAGACCAACGGAAGACTGATGACAGGGACCTTCCTCAAGAGATGATGGGGAAAACTTCTGCTTGGAGCTGACACCCTGAATTTGGACTTCTCGTCAACTAGACACTGAGAGAATATGTGTTTTAACAGCATTAGATAACTAAGACATCCTCCATTCCTCAGGGCATATTCTCCTTCAGGAGTCTACCTTCTGGGATTGTTTGCTCAGAGTATAGACTGAATAAGTATAGTGAAAAGATACAACCTTTTACTAAATTTTCTGATTTTAAACTACAGTATCGCCTCTTTCAGTTTGAACAACTGCTTTTGATGTAGGTACAAATTCTACATGAGTGTAATTAAGTATTCTAAAATTCCCATTCTTTGTACTGTTACACATAACTTGTTAAAAATCAACGCAGTTGAACGTCTGCATGATCAGTAAAACACAGGTAAACATCTTCTGGTATTCTTTGCTTTCAACTAAGATTCGTCTGACATCAGTAACAGTATCCCACATTTCATATCCTCTTCTGAATCTGTCTTGAATATTTGGCAGTTCCATGGCAATGTATTGCTGTAGTTATTTTTTAAGTTCTCTTTAGGGAAATTTTGCTTATATGTGTTATACATTGTATGGTTTGATAATTTCTGCATTTCATTGGATCACATTTCTTTGGAATGGCTATAAAATATGGTTCTTTTCCAGTTGGTTGCCACGTAGCTGTCTTCCAATTTTTTGGGAAAACAACTGAGTGATTACAAATTGCATCTGTTTGTTGAAGCATCTCGACTAGTATTCTATAAGTGCCTGGTGCATTGTTTTTAACCAATGACTTCAATGAAGCCTGGAGGACTTCTTTCAGTACCTCTTGGCACAGCAACTGAGTATTCCTTCCGTCTTCCGTTACTTCCTGTGTTGTCCATTTTTTTTATCCATTTGTTATTGTTAGGTGCTTTTCAGCCAGTTCTGAGTCATAGCACCCCTATGTGTGGCATAACTAAACACTGCCCAGTCCTGCACCATCCCCCAAATCCCTGTTATGCTTGAATACATTGTTTCAGCCACTGTGTCACTGAGGGCCTTCCCCTTCTTCACTGACTCTCTACCAAGTATGATGTCCTTCTCCAGTGACAGAGACTGGTAACACGTCCCGATTACGTGAAATGAAGTCTCACCATCTTCATTTCTGATAAGCATTCTGACTCCACTTCTTCTAAGATAGATTTGTTCACTCTTTTGGCAGTCTATGGTATATTCAATATTTTTCACCAACATCATAATTCAAAGGCATCAATTCTTCTTTGATCTTCCTTAATCATTTTCCAACTTTCATATGCATATGAGATTATTGAAAACATCATGGCTTGGTTCATGTGAACCATATCCCTCAAAGTGACATCTTTGCTTTTTTAACAGTGTTAACAGGTTTTTTTTGCAGCAGTTTATTTAGCCCAATGCACTATATGATTTGATTTATTGACTACTGCTTACAGAGCCTTTGATTATAGATCCGGGTGAACTGAAATCCTTTACAACTACAATATTTTCTTTGTTGATCAGGATGCTGCTTACTGATCCAGTTGCAAGGAGGTTTTTTTTCTTTAGTTTGAGGTGTAAACTGTACTGAAGGTCGCGGTCTTTGATCTTCATCGGTGTTCCCAGTTCTTTTCACTTTCAGCAAGCAAAAGTTTGTCATCTGCATATCTCAGTTTATTTATGAGTCTTACTGCAATCCTGATGCAGTGTTCTTCATATAGTTCAGATTTTCAGATTATTTACTCAGTATACAGACTGAAGAAGTATAATGAAAGTATACTGAGCTGATGCACACTTTTCCTGAATTTGAAATATTCAGCACCCCTTTGTTCTATTAGATTGACTGTTTCATCGTCTAACTTCAGGTTCCTCATGAGCCCATTTAGGTGGTCTGGAATTCCCATTCCTGGCAGTATTATCCATCATTTGTTATGATTTACATAATTGAGTGCCTTTTGTTCATAGCATCCTTCATGCAGCAACTTGTGATGGTTAACATTGTGTGTTAACTTGGTTGGGCTACGTTTTTCAGTGGTTTGGCAGTTGTATGATGTGTAATCACTTCCATGTTGAAATTTCGTATAATGTGATCACTCCCTTAATGTGATCTGCTGTTGATAATCAATCAGTTGAAAGGTTGTTTCCTTGGGAATGTGGCCTGATTGGTGAGGCTCAAGTGCTTTTTCTCACTCTGGATCCTGTAGCTGGCTCCCATCCATTTGACCTCTAGTTCTTAAACCAGCAGACTTCAACTAGCAGCTTGCCTATGGTAATAGGTATGATATATCAGTCTTTGCAGCCTATGACTAATATCCATGTTCTCTGACTTGCTAATCTCAGGTTTGCTAGCCTCTATAGCTGTGTGAATCAGAAGAAGCTTTCAGCCTGACCCACAGGCTTTGGAGTTTCTAGTCCCTACAACCGCACAACGCATTTCTTTTCTATATATGTATGTATGTGTATACACACACACACTTTACTAGCTTTACTTCTCTAGAGAAGCTAGCCTGTGGCATTGCCATGAGGAGTGGTTCTAGAGAAACAGTACTCTAAGGACGAGTTTTCTAAACTGATTCTCAAGTCAGGTTAGTCTTACAGATGTTTATGACTCTGCTTTCAGTAGTAAAGACAGCACTGTTAATATGTGGCATTAGCTGGCAACATATATATGCAAAATGTCACCATACATAGATCAGGCACTGGTGAAAGTCAAGGCTCTGGGTGACTGCATGCATGAGTAACTTTCTACAATTTTATCACAATAAGTTGTATAAGAAAGCTAACTTGTTGGTCCTACTTTCCCTAGTAAAGCTGGTGAAACAAAGAAATAAGCTCAGGGCTTCAGAATCAAAGGTCAATTGCTGCATAAATGACCTCAAAGTTTGTCTTTGTACCTTGAAAAGCAGCCTTATTTCTTATGGTAATAGAGCTGATATTGCTGAAAAGTAAACTCTGAGTCTTGTGTAAGAGTGGCTGAATTACAATGACAATTCAGTTACCAACATTGAGAGGTTTCTGAAGTTAAAGTGAGGGCATTGATTGAGAAGAAATGGAATCCTGAAACTTAGCGTGGGGACATGTGGGCAGATTTTCAGGAAGATAGTGACACTGAGCCTTTCAATTCCATTGAACCACTCCTGCCAACAAAACCAGCCCTCTCACTCCCATCTAAAGAGATTACTCTATCTTTGTCTGTTAAACCACCCGCCACTGTAAACCTATTGGCCTCCCCACCACATCTAGTAAGGTTAACCCACCTGCTTCTAAAGAACTTTTGCTGAATAATTGCCTGAGGAACTGCCTGGGGCAGACACTTTAGGAGGCAAAGCAGAATATTGTCAAAACATGTCTCTGCCAATTTGGGCTTCTAGACCTATAACAGACTCAAGTGCCAGGAGCCCCAAGAGACGAAGTGCAGAGTATGACCCAGGAGGAGTTACACTACATTCCAAAAAGTGCTTGATTTTTCTAAGATGTACAGAAACTGGTGAGAGCAGTTTTAACAGTGTGGAATAATGGTGCCAGAAACATAAAGACGCATCGGTCTGAGTTTATTGATATGGGTCCACTAAGTACTGGCTCTTCTTTCACTGTTTCAGCTTGAGATGTTAAGAAAGCAGCTAATAGTTTATTTGGTTATATCACTGAAGAATGGATGACACAGTGGCCTACACTAAATTAACTTTAAGTATGAGACCTGCCCTGGTATATGGTAGAAGTAGGCAAATTTACCTATCCAAAGGCTAAGGGAAATTGGCATGCTAGGGTGGATTTATCAGGTTAGACCCACAGATCCACACATGGAGTACCCAAAGGACAAACCTTTTACCACAACTCTGAGTAACAAACTTGTGGAAGGAATCCAAGCATCCTTGAAGAGTTCTGTGATTGCCATTTTATACGAGTCAGATTTGACAGAGGGAAGTGCCCTAACTAAATTAAGCTTTCTAACTACCACTGGGCTGATTGGACTCTATGGTAACAAGAGCCAAGTGGTGGTACTCAATCAATAAAGACAAGGTAGATGAGGTTACCATAATGTATGTTATTGCTGTTGTGTGCCAGTGATTCATAGCAACTTTAAAGGATAGCATAGAACTGACCTATAGAATTTCCAAGGAGTACACAGTGGATTCAATCAAGGTTTGTGTATTACCCAATGTTTCCTATACATCATTAGCATAGCAGTATAAATTCATCTATGTTGTTCTGGATATTTGTGTCTGTGAACCACTAAAACATTTTTTACTAAGAAACAACATTTTTCAAAAACCCAGTCACAAAGTTGAAGATAAGGAAAGGTGTAGTAGCATATTCACTTTAGAAAAGAAAAAATAAGGAAAACTTACAGAATATAGAGTTCTTAAACAGCTTTGTTTTCCTGGCTTCCAGGTACTGGAGTAATCTTGTCTCTAACTCAGAAATCCTCCAATGCTTGACTCCAGTGAAATATGTCATCTTAGCCATCAGTGAATAGTTAAACTTAGAAGTACCTTTTAATAACTTGATAATTGGGGAGCTGGGTTTACAAAAGGCTGTGCAATATTTGTGTAATTTCTTTATATTTTTTTCCATCTAACATTAGCTTTTTACAGCTTTTCTTATCCCTCCCTTTTTCTTCTTTCCCCTGTGTATTATTGTAACATATCTCTCTCTTTCCTTCCTATTCTCTCTTTTCTTTTTATCACATATAAGAATGCTGTCATACTGTATAGTAATCAATATATAATATTGACTAGAAATCAATTCATCTAAGTAAATGATTTTTTTGTCTGTGCTTTTGCTAGTGTTGTAAGAAATAAGTAGCCATTGAAGTACACAGGTTTAAGTAATATTTTTAAAATTTGGAAGAAAACAAAAAGTGTTGTTCATGTTGCTATTCCTTAATGTAATGAAACCAACACATTTGGAAGATCAATAATTGTCGTACAAAGTTTGTGCAGTGTGCTGCATTTTTACCTGGAATTTTATGTTGTTACTTTTATTAATAGTTAAGAATCGTTGCTATTTTGAACATGATCAGTATTACAACGTGGTTAATATTTTATCAGAAAGTTATTGCCTTTTCTTTGAAAATGAAAAATTTTCATTTGAAAGCTATTGTCTTTGTAATATTAATTTGGAAAATATCCTATGCTGAAAGTGATTTTTAGTAACAAAAATATCCTCTGGCTTTTAAAGCCAGTGGAAAAGTACTTACATAAAGTTTGTGAAACTTTATTTTGCTAAACCAGAGATATTCTATTACAGATACATTACTTAACCTCATTTAAACTATCTTGAGAACATAAAATTTTTCTCCATTCCATGCTATTTTAAAAAAGATATAGAAGATTTTGGAAACAAATATTATTCATAGTAAGAGATAATTTCTAAATGACCTCTGTATTAAAAGAAAATTAAAAAAATGTGTTTTACTTTTTTTTAAGGTATAGAATTTTAACAAATTTTATATTACTATAATCTAGTATAGGCCTAAACTAAAAAGAAAATGGAGGTTTTTACAAATTACCTACATACACCTCATAACACAGAGGGATGATAATAATAAAATAAATGATGTAATACGGATTTGCATTAAAAATGTTTCTACCACAAAGGCCTTCCCTATGTAATTAGATTTCCAAAACAGACAGTTCTGATTTCTGCCTATTCTACAGGAAAGGAAGTGAGACATTTTGTGATAAATAACATGAAATGTAAATCAGGAAAATTAAATTTGAATGAGGAATAATGAACAGAAAAAAGGTAAAAAAAAAAACTAGCGTTAGAAAATTTGTCTGCATCACTCAATGAAAAGTTTAAATGTAGTTTAAAAGTTTATAGTTTAAATATATAAAGCTCACCTTTTGTGAATAAAATGTTAACTTATTTTGTATAAATTTGCATTTCTAAATGTAATTTTATGTAAGGTATAATTACATATATTTATCATTTAAAAATGAAGTATTAAAAATTAGCTTGAGGAAAGAGTATGTGAGGGTGATTCTGCAAGATAAATTTAAATATTGACATTACACTAACAACAACAACAACAAAACTTTCTGAGGGAACCATAGCGGCATAGTGGTTAAGCGCTGTATCTGCTAAGCAAAGATCAGCTGTTTGAGGTCACCAGGAGTTCCTTGGAAGTTCTATGGAGCAGTTCTACTCTGTCCTCTAGGGTCACTATGAGTTGGAATCAATTTGATGATAGTGGGTTTGTTTCGTGCTATTGTAAATTTTAGAGTTCTTAGCTAATGCTATTGTTGTTGTTACATGCTGTCGAGGCAGTTCTGACTCACGGCGACCCTATACACAGGGTGAAACACTGCCTAGTCTTCCACCACAGCCACAATTGTTTTTACGCTTAAGCCCATTATTGCAATCACTGTGTCAGTCCGCCTCATTGATGATCTACCTCCTTTTTGCTGACCTTTAACTTTACCAAACATGATGTCCTTCTCCAGGCACTAATCCCTGCTGACAATATGTCTAAAGTATGTGCGATGTAGTCTCGCCATCTTTGCTTCTAAGGCTTACCCTGGTTGTACTTCTTCCAGAACAGATCTGTTTGTTCTCTTGGCAGTCCATGGTACATTCAGTATTTTTCTCCTGTCTTCTTTATTTATTGTTCAGCTTTCGGATGCATATGACATGACTGAAAATATCATGGCTTGGGTCAGGCACACCTTGGTCTTCAAGGTGACATCTTTATTTTTCTATACTTTAAAGAGATGCTTTGCAGCAGATTTCCAGTTGCGTCATATGCATGTGCAGGCTGAACAATGAATGAGGGAGACCAAAGGATTGACTCTTTGGAATTAAGGTGTTAGAGAAAAATATCAACTGTGCTTTGGACTGGCAAAAGAATGAAAAAATCTATCTTGGAAAAAATATAACCAGAATGCTTCTAAAAGCAAGGGTGGTGTTATTTTGTCTCACATACTTTGTACTGTTATCACAAGTGATAAGTCCCTGGAAAATGATATCATGCTTGGTAGCGGGTCAGCGAAAAAGAGGTAGATCTTCGATGAAATAGACGGACAGACTGACTGCAACAATGGGCTGTAGCATAATAAGTGTTATGAAGATGCCACAGAACTAGGCAGTGTTTCATTTTGCTGTCCATAAGGTATATATGAGTAGGAACCAACTCAATGGCATTGAACAATAACAGTTAAGAGATACTTAAGCATCTTCATTAATTCACTATTAATGCACTAGAGAGTACTAATAGTAATAAGAAGACATGTTGGGGTAATTTTCATATTTCAGGATTTCTTTTTGAGCACTTAGATTGCACAGAAGTTGCCTTTATCAGTTAGTTTTGCAAGCATGTGAGAGGCTCAGAGGGATAAGTCATTTGCCTAGGTTTACACTGTGGTGAAATCAATATTGGAATCCAGTCAGTTTGCTTTCCAAATATATCCATTATTCATTCTTCTTATAGACTAACACCCTTCTTGCCCTTACATTACTCTTTGTTCAGTCCCAGCTTAACTTGTTTTCTTAAATGGAGACCCCCCCCGCCCATATAATATTATTTGAGCAGGTGTAAGAGTCACGTGGGTAACTCTATCTCTGGCACCCTTCCTTTATTTTCATTTTTCTTTTTGGTTTTCCCATTTCTCATGGAAACACATGAAATCAAGTACTTTATTCAGAGCCTTACCAGATACTATATGATGATCTCAAAATGATCACTCAGTTTGTCGTATTAATGGTAAAACAAGTTCCCCAAACAGCAAAGCCTAGATTATCACATTTATAATAATTATATACATGTCGAAGAAGTTAATATTGTCTTTATTTTTGTAACCTCTGTTATCATTGTTTTTAGGTACCGCTGAATCAGTTCCAAATCATAGTGCCCTGTACAACAGAAAGAAATACTACCTGGTCTTGCACCATTCCCCCAATTGTTATGTTTGTGCCCATTGTTGCAGCCACTGTTCTAGTCCATCTTGCTGAGTCATCCTCTCTATCACTGACCCTCTATTTTACCTACCATAATGTCCTTCTCCAGGGCTGATGTCTCTTAATAAGTTATCCGAAGTACGTAAGATGTAGTCTTGCCATCCTTGTTTCCAAGGAGCACTCTGGTTATACTTCTTCCAAGACAGATCTTTTTGGTCTTTGGGTTCTTTTGGTAGTGCATGGTACATTCAATATTCTTCTCTCATACCAATATTCAAAGGTGTCGGTTGCTGGCTGGCAGTTGTCCTTCTGTCTTCTTTATTCATTGTCCAGTTTTCTTTTGCATACGATGCTATTGAAAATACCCTCACTTGGGTCAGGCCTACTTTAGTTTTCAAAATGACATCTTTGCTTTTCAACATTTTAAAGTGGTATTTTGCAGCAGATTTGCCCAATGCAATGGGTCTTTTGATTTTTTACTGCTGCTTCTTTGAATGTTAATTGCGGATGGAAGCAAAATGAAATCCTTGACAACTTCATTATTTTTCCCACTTATCATGATGCTGCCTGTTGGTCCAGTTGTGAAGATTTTTGTTTTCATGATGTTGAAGTGTAATCCATATTGAGAGCTTTGGTCTTTATCAGTAACTGTTTCAAGTCCTCTTTACTTTCAACAAGCAAAGTTGCATCTTCTGCATAATGTAAGTTGTTCACGGGTCTTCCTTCAATCCTGATGCCCCATTCTTCTTCATATATTGAAGCCTTTAAGTATGATAAATTTGAACAAGAAGGACGTATTTTTCAAAACTTAAAAATTTATTCTGGTTCTATCTTGAATGGTTCAGATCTCAAGGTTGTTAAAAAGTTAACCTCATAATGACTAATTTCAGTAGACTCCAGGCATAGCCTGTGTTTGATAATCTTGATGAGCAAAATATTCTGTCCTAGTAACCACCTAGAGGAGGGTAAAAAAAAAAAAGAAGAAAATCTATACGAATATGTAGATGAGCAGCAAGCCTTTTCTGTGAGCTTCCATTTTTGCCTTCCCCTCAATCCCTAGGAACCCTGATGTTGCAGCAGTTGAGAGCTCCCCTGCTGATCCAGACTACTAGCCACTCCTTGGAAACCCTGCTGTGTCTTATTGTGTCACTGTCAATCAAAATCAACCTGATGGCAAAAGATTTGGTTTGTGATTGTTTCAGTCTCCTTAAGGCCATGGAAAACTTCAAAGCAGATAAGAATATCACATTAGAGGTGATCTTCAAGGTGTGACTTCCAGTGCATTTATGGTAAGAGTGTTGGGTCATGATTTAGGAAATTTGTCCATTTCGAGGTAATTTTGAAAGGAGAAAAGAATTGATCAGCCATTCCAGAAAAACATAACTGAATTTTATTTTTTAATAAAGATTGATTTCTTCTAGGTTGTTAATACTAAGTTTTATTCATAACTAATGAAAGTCACCAATTTATTTTATAATGAGCTGCTCAATTTATTCAATATTCTGAAGATCACCATAACCAAACTCTGAAATGGGAAACCCACATTTTTTCTCTGTTTCGGCTTTCTTCACTCATACATACCACTGGAGAAATGGGAGCAACTCATAAAATGTTTACTTTGGAGTAGTTCACCTACGAAGATTGCATAAGAGTACCAGTTTTATTTAGGCTTTCACATGACTCTGTATCATTTGTTTTCAAAGATAATTAACATATCTATATACTAATGGTTGAAAACACCAAAATTTTAGGCCACATTAGTATTAGTTATGTTTATTTTAACCTCATTTTACAAAGCTTTCTCTATTTGAAACAATAACTCTAATATCTATCAAATTGTTCTATGTCTTCCAATTTACTTTTAATTTGTCATATAAGGAGATAAAATGTGTCCCGTGTATTTACATGTAATTTGTCATATAATGAACGAATGCGTCCCCAACAGAGTAGGGTTGCTAAATGTGATAATTCAAATATAGCATTAATTTCTGCCTTCTAGCATTCAACTTCTAGTGTTATGATACAGATAAGTTGTAGTCTCCATTATATAGCAACAATATATCAGGGCATTCCTCTTTAAGAATTACCAGTAGACTGACTAATAATAAATCCAAAGTCCTTTTTCATCATCAGTTTATTATCGATTATCTAGAACTTTTGGCATTTTGAAATATTATTTCTCTTGAAATAGTTCATTTTATGCTGTTTGGTTTTTTTTCCTACCTCTTGTTCTTTCCTGATGTCTTTACAAGTTCATTCTCCTCTCTTCAGTGAAGAAATGCTGAAGCTTCCCAACACTTTATTGTAAATCAGTGCTCTCTAAGTGAGTTCTCCAGAGTAATGTGAGATTACCTAGGAACTTGTTTAAAATACAACCCCTGGGACCAGCCCTAGACATTTTAAATTAAAAAGAAAACAACAACCTCAAGTTAGAGACCAGAAATCTGAATTTTTAAAAACCCATCCAAATTGTTCTTGTGCACACTGAAGTCTGAGAACCACCCTCTCCGTCAGTCAACTTCTCCACTCACTCTACATTTTCACCTCAAATCTACTCACATCAAACCATTTAAAAATGTAAAACAGTCTTTATCTCATTGAATATACAGAAACAGAAAGGTGGCTAGCCAGATTTTGCTCAGAGGCCACAGTTTCCCAGTCCTGCTTTTAGATTTCTGCTGCTCAGATGTGGTCCATGAACTAACAGCATCGGTGTCATGACAAAGTTCCATAAAGATGCAGAATGGTCTGCACTCTGAAACTGCTGAAGCCAAGTTTACACTTTAACAAGTTTCATGGTGATTTGCTTGCACATTAAAATTTGAGGTGGAGCTCTACTTTCTGAAGTTTGAGAGTACATTTTTATTAGTGCAATTTTATCTTTCTCACTAGACTCTAATCCTTGGAGCTGGCTTACACACTACTGTATTTTAGAAGACTAGCTGAATTTCTGGCCCCTGTTTACTGAATGATATTAACAGCTCTGTAATCCTGAATCAGGGAAACTTTGGTGACGTAGTGGTTAAGAGCTATGGCTGCTAACCAAAAAGTCGGCAGTTGAAATTCACCAGACATTCATTGGAAACTATAGAGCAGTTCTAGTCTGTCCTGTAGGGTTGCTGTGAGTCCGAACTGACTTGACAGAAATGGATTTGGTTTGGTTTTTCAACCTTGAAACCTAGATGTCAGTGTGAAGGAAACAACAGTAAGCATCATAGTAAATACACTGGTTTGTATAAGGTCTGGGTAAAATAGGACATATGTATCTGTGATCTACTGTTGGGAAATACAGAAAATGGATACAGTTACTACAAATGTCAGATATTCATATCCTCTAAAAAAAAGTCATCTTCAGATCATAACAAATCATAAGGTATTAACCACAGTAAATTATTTTCATTTGTATCTCCATCCAAGCTCCTTCAAAATTCAATAGAAATATAGTTTTGTTGCACCTGAGTTTCTTGTGGGGTGACCATTACTTTTTGTCAATTCAGACCACTTTTACCAACTTTTCTGTGAAGATATTAAAAATCATGCTGTTATAATTTATTTTAATACAGTGGTTATTTTTACATATAAAATATATATTTGGCACAACAATTTATGTTTTCTTCCTGTAGTCTTCTTCGTGCTGTAAGATTTATTTTATTTTTTTTAATTTATATAATAATATAAAAACATGTTCTTCACTTTAAGATCATACAGTCTTGTGTAATAGTTGAAAAAAGAGTTCCAGAAAGAGATTTTCTGATTTCTGGGCAATTTCTAGATAGGTAATATGACCTGATATCATCACATTCTTTCAATAGTCAGGGTTTTTAGACAAACACATAATTAACACTTGAGTGATGTGATCAAGTTGCTTTTGTATTTTGACTATTATGTTATGATTCCCTATCATAGATAAATGTAAAACATAAAGAGACCTAATACTTTTTTTTTCTAATTTTTTTAGTCAGGATAGAGTAGCACACATTCTTCTAATTGCCATAATCTTTTTATCTAACAGATCTAGAAAGATAAAACTCAATCAAAGAGAATATTCTCTGGAACGTAACCCATAATAAAGTCTGTTTTTCAGTCTTTATGTTTTAAAAAAAGTCATAGAAGATGAGATACACAGGTCTACTTACTGGAAAGCAGTAACAAAATAATCATGGAAACCAGATTACAAAGGCTTTTAAAACTCTACTCATTTTTCTTCATCATTTTTTAATGTAACATTAAGGGATATATTTGGTTTTCACAATAGTGAATTACTGAAACTAATTTCCTTGACAACAGAAGCAAAGTAATTTTGTGTACAGCTACCGCATCAACCTACTACTACAGACAGATGGTGTCTTAACAATTGTAATGATTATCATTGGATGAAAAATAAGGAAATCTGAAGACGAATTGACTCCTTCAAACTGTGACGTTGCTGAAGAATGTTGACTATAGCATTAACTGCCAACAGAAGGAACTAATCTGTTTTGAAAGAAGAGCAAATAGAATGTTTCTTGGAAGCAAAGATGGTGAGACTGTGTCTCACATGTTGTCAGGAGGGATCAGTCTCTGAAGAAGAACATCATGCTCAGTGAAGCACATCAGAAAAGCCGAACCCATTGCCTTTGAGTTGATTCTGACTCATAGCAACCCTATAGGACAGAGTAAAACTGTCCTATAGAATTCCCAAAGAGCACCTGGTGAATTTGAACTGCTGACCTCCTGGTTAGCAGCCATAGCACTTAAGAACTACACCACCAAGATTCCTGGTAAAGTGAGGGTCAATGAAAAAGAGGAAGGCCCTCATTAAGATGGACTGACACTAGCTGCAACAGCGGGCTCAAGCCCAGCAACAATTGTGAGGATGGCTCGCACAGGACTGGTTAGTGTTTAGTTCTGTTATTGATGGAGTCGGTATGAGTCAGCACTAACTCAACAGCACCATTGCCTTCTCATCCTGCAGGTGTCTTTTGCTTATTTTGTATCTCTGAGATATAGTCAAGGATCACTGTAAAATGGTGCTATGAAAAAGGATTCCTTTCAGAAACTTCCCATAAAATGCAATAATAATATTGAAGTAAGGAAAGTGTATTCAAGCGAATGCAAAAATTGTTAAGGACTACTGGAAGTGGAAATCTAACAGATTACATTCTTGAAGGGAAAACAAATGAGATTTCATTCAATTTTGCTTAAGTTTATACAAAAGAGGAAGAAAGTAAATGAGCCCAAACACTAATATTTATTTACGGTGCTTTGGTTGCCAACACAAAGATTGGCAGTTCAAAACTACGAGGTGCTTCTTGGAAACTCTATAGGGCAGTTGTATTCTGTCCTATAGGGTTGCTGTGATTAGGGATCAACTTGATGGCAGTGGGTTTGTTTGACTTTAAGCTGTAGAAAACCTGTAGTAAGGAAAAAAGAGAAAAGAAAGCGTAAATGTGCCACAGGAACCCATCAAGGAATGGAGGACCGGAGCTAGTGAATGGGTGCCTCACCCTCCCTAAGCATAATCTTTCCAGTCACCCTCGTCTTTGCTTCCCTTTGAGATGTTTCAGCACCAGCCTGAGAAATTATTGGCATCATCATCTCATTCTGCATTAGTCTTGCTCGAGTGATGAAACAAGCACATGGCTTCTTGGACTTGTTCACTGTATGTATCTTAAAATATTTTATTCTTCAAAGCTTCGTAAAAATATGTGTTTGTACAGAATAAAAAGACTCAAATCTTGACTTTCGTTACCTTCAGCATTTTCTTTCCCTGATATATACTGAAAGGTCAGGAGATTCTCCCAAACAAATTTTGTAAGAAGCTAGTCATGTAAATATCACACATTTATGGAACCCTAAATATTAAAATGTGTACACTGGCTATAATCATAGTTTCCAAATTAACATACTAAAGTAATTACACATTTATGGAGCCTTATTTGAAGTGTCTTCAAATTTCTGTAAGACTGTCAGCAGCATGAATGTCTCCCACATCTTTTCTCACACTGTGGACTCTTGTTGGGCTGTCACAAAACCAAAAAGAAAGTGACCTAAGAGATTTGAATGTGAAGACACTTGGAGGTTTCTCCAAAGAACTGGTCTTATATGGTTTGAAATGGTACATGAAAGGAAACATATCAGATGTACATTGAAAAATATACAGCAAAGTAGCAATGTTTTAATGCAGAAAACATTTTTGTTCTTCAACAGTACACCTAATCAATCCCTGAGTGTTAATCAGGATTCTGATTTACTTGGATGTTTATTTTATTTGTTCTGTAATTGAGGATATCAAGAGATTCCAAGTGAAAAATGAAGTCTTTGGAAAAAATAAGCTTTCTCACTCACTGTAAGTGACCTTGAAAAACTTTTTTGGGGGGTTTGTCCAGTTTAAATTTTAATGTCTTATGTTTCAAATTCTGCATATGTAAAACGAAAAGTTAATGATGACTAAGGAACTTACCGTCATCTAACATCCTTTGGACGTATTGTCAGTAGGGACCAGTCCCTAGAGAGGAGTGTCATGATTGATAAAGTAAAATCGTCTAGAAAGAGGACGATCCTCAGTAAGATGGGCTGACAAAGCATCTGCACCAACAGGCTCAAGCATGGCAAAAACTGTGAGAATGCACAGGACAAGGCATTGTTTCTTTCTGCTGTATGCAGGGTCATTCTGAGTCAAATCCAGACTGGCATCATGACACCTACCAAAAACAACAATAAAGCTCTTATTATCTAGAAAATACGTGATTCTGTGATCTGCAAGTGATAAATAAAAACAGTGACCTTGATCTTTGTATTATTTACATTTCATTTTATCATACATATATGTGTGTGTGTATATATATATATGTATATGTAGGATAAACACATACTTACACATATGCCACTGGAGTTAGTGGTTAAAAGCTACAGCTGCTAACCAAAATGTCAGCAGTTGAGAACCCACCAGGTTCTCCTTGGAAACACTAGGAGGCAGTTCTACTCTGTCCTATAGGGCCTCTATGAATCAGAATTAATTTGATGACACTTTTCTTTTCCTAGAAATCATTATGTAAGAATATGTGTAAGGTTATCATAAACAATAAAATAAAATAATGAAAATCAGTTAGTGAAATTACAGCCTAGCCATAGATCTTTACTAATTTTAATAGAAACTTTCTTTGCTATACTTGAAACACAACTTTCTCCATAAAGCCAACTTTCTCCATAGTATGCCTTTATTTGACTAAACTAATATATGACATTTTATCTGTTTTGAATCTCTTCAAATTGTTTCCACAATTTTCTGTGATTTTTTTTTTCCCCTAATCTCTCTATTTCTTACTATGCTAATTGAGCTCTTTATGGCCTGGGATACATTCTAACACAAAAAGTTTTTGATCAATCTGGATGTACTTAGCCAGCCAAGTAAGCCAAGTGCCGTCGAGTCGCATCCTTCCATTTCTGTCTACCTTTCCCTCAACCACTGAATAAGTTTTTAAATATTGATCTCATGATGTCACTCATGTACAAATAAATCCCTAATCAAGGAAAAGACTTCAAGACACTTGCCATCTGGCTTAGTTCATCTTTCCTCTACTTCTGTTTTTTATTTATTTGTTTATTTATTTGACTATAGAATCACAGTGTTGTTAGCTGCTAACATGCATAGGAAAACTAAACAATACTGAGTCCTGAGCTGTCTCCACAATCAGTTGCCTGCTAGACTGTTGTGATCCCTAAGGTTTTCATTTGCTGATTTTCAAAAGCAGACAGCCAGGCCTGTCTTCCTAGTCTATCTTAGTCTGGAAACTCCACAGAAACCTGTTTAACATCATAGTGACACTGACTGATGGGCAATGGGTACATATGAACTACATTTTCTGGAAATCAAACCTGATCCCCAACATGGGAAGTAATAATGCTGTCAGAAAACTACCAATGCTCCATGACAACTCCTAATGTATGGAATAACATTTTGTGTGTTTTCACTACCCATCCTTTTCCCTTTGCCTCCCAGTATCATTGGTCTCATATCTAAGGCTGGGATAATAATCCATAAATCTTAACTGGGGACCTTCAGAGTAAACAGAGACAATTGTTTAACAATAACCTTATAGTCTAACTCCAAAATTTACAGATTTTCCTTTCATTTTTCCCTTTGATTAGGTTGAATGTGATATTTAGATTCCTCTCCAAGCATGATTCCTCCCAGTGCTCCAGGGCCCATGACTTTTTAGTTTCCCAAGGACTTTGCTTCACTACTATCCTCTGATTCATTAATTTCTTCTCTGCTGGATCCTAACATCGGCATTAGAAATGTAACACAGGTTACAAAGTTCTGCATCAAGTCTACCTTATGATTTTAAACTTCCTGTGTCTATTCTAAATTTCCTAAATACTTTTTATGTAAATAATACATGCCATGAATTTATTAACTGCAAAGGAAAAGGAAGAAACATGTAACATATTTCAAAATTGAAGAGAGGTACTCATCACAGAGAATGAATAATTATGTGACATGAAAAAAAGCTGACATAACATTGAAAAGCAAATGTTCACACATAATTTTCTGAATTTAAGAAAATAGATGCAGCATTTGATGGATAGTCTGAAAAAAATGAGATCATTGCAATTTGCCAAATTAACTTTCCCATCTATCTTGTTTTAAGAGTAACTTTACTTACAAATTCAAAAAATTTCATAGTAAAGCAAATTTCTTCACTTGCATAAAATTCTTATTTCAACTTGAAAATATGCGTGATTCGTTGAATACTTCAGCAAGAGTAACATAATCTTATACAGATCTTGGTAACTAAACATTTCAAGGTAAAATATGTACAAGGATAAAATGTTCTATCTTTACATTCAGAAAAGCTGAAGACAATTTAAAAGAAGTAAAATCATGATTTGCATATAAATACAAGATAATCATGTCAAAGATTTTACTTTTCTCAGTGACTTATAAGATCATCGCTAAGATGTTAAAACTGCTCTAAGAAATCCTGGAAAAGATACGAATCTTCTTCAGGGTCTCTTACACAAGTAGGTAGATAGATGATAGCTAAATAAATAAATAAAAGATAGCTAGATAAGTAAACTACATATGTATATACACATATATATACCCAAACCAAGCCCACTGCTATTGAGTCCATTCCAACTTGTAGTGACCCTATAGGACAGAGTCAGAACTGCCCCGTAGAGTTTCCAAGGAGCACCTGGTGGATTCAAACTGCCAACCTCACAGTTAACAAATGTGGCACTTAACCAATATGGCACCATGGTTTCCATATATATGTGTATATTAATTATTACTATCTATCTTCAGCATCTCTTAATTATGTGTGTTACATATATATGTATTTTTGTGTGCTTATGTATACCTCTATCTTCAGAATCCCTTAGAACAATTTAACATCTTAGTGATTCTCTTCTTCATTGTGTAAAATAAAATGTTTGACAAGATTATTTTGTATTTGTATTCACGCCATGATTTTATCTTTTACTTCGTTTTAATTTTCTTTAACACTTCTAGGTGTAAAGACAGACATCTTGTAGGCTCAGTATGAGCCGGAAGTCACTCTGTAGCAACTGTTTTTTTACATATATTCTGAAATATATATATATAGAGAGAGATCTATATATTCTGAAATATATATATTGATATATGTATTCTGAAATATATATTGATATGTATATTCTGAAATATATGTATTCCAGAATATATGTATTCTGAATTGCTGAAATAAATTGGCTAAGAATACAAAGCAGGCCATTATCCAAAAGTAAATAAAATGTAATGAATATAATGCTTGGAATTATGTCTTGTACCCTGGATGGTTTAGGATGCAGAGAATCAGTTCCATCTCCACCAGACACAATTAATTTGCATGTCTGTGAACTGGAAATATTTACATCACCATCAGTCTTCCACAAGCTGATTTCTATCTGTACAGTGTTCTAATAGATCAAAGACAATGAAATGCATGCACTTCTACAGAATCTGACAACCCCAAGTGTTAGCAACACCCAGTGTTCCATTGCAAAGAAACTGGTAACCATTTACCCATTTCACAGTCTTTCCAGTTTTTTTCCAGCTCCAGCAGCCCCCGAGGTTTACTCATAGAGGATAACAAGGACGTCAGAAATGTCTGGTTCTTCCCTGATTTTCACTTTCAGAAACAATTATCAAAACAAAGCTCCAAATGACCTATTCTAAATTTGACATAAAAAAGAAACAGACTACTAGGCTGGAACTTTCTTTTAAGATTTCAGTTTATATATATATGTATGCACTTGGCTTGGCTGGCATATATATGTATATATATGCAAATACATATATATGTTAACAGAGACATACATTACTCACTAATTTTACAATCAAATAATAATTCACAAAACTTGATTGTAGTGAATATTGTCAATGCTCTTAAAAGTCAAATAAACAGCAATATTATACTTCTTAGACCCGTATCAATTTTTTAGAGTATGTACTTGGCTTAGAGAAATCTATGATCATCATAGCCAGAACAGCCAGCAGCTGTTCAACCATTGTCAAGCAAAATCTGCTCCTCCTGCCCATTATCATCAAAACCTTAAGTGATGTTGCTGAGTATGGCTCAGCTGGTAGCTGCTCAGTCACCGACAAACAAAACCTAGGCCTCTTGCCCATTGTCTTCAAAGATCCTGAACTCTGAGTGTGGCTCAGCTCTAGCCTTAAACCAGTCAAACTCAGTTTACCAGCCTTGAAAGTGTCCCGAAGTAACCTAAGCCTGGCTAAGACCTAACTGATTATCAAGATCAGATGGTTTATCTGCTATTTTCTGTACTTGCTAAATGAAAAAAAAAAAGCAATTTGTCTTACGGTGCCTGTGTGATGCGATAACCTACAAGGACTGACAGTTAAATTTGTGAATTCATCCTAGAAAAAGGGCCATATACCTAATTGCTGAATACCACTAAGGTCACCTTCAAAGTACTCGCCATGGGAAGCCGTGCACCAATGCGGGGATCTAGTCCACCCTTCAAAGCACTATCTCTAGGATGAATTTCACGCACTTAATTGTCAAACCTCATCCAACAACAGCTCTGATGGACATTCCAGAGAAAGAGTTGCCAGACTGCTTTGAAGGGTGAACTGGGCACTGGCGTCGGTGCACGGCTTCCCAAGGGTGTACCTCGAAGGCAACCGCAGTGATACTCAGCAGTGAGGTAAGTAGTATTTTTCTAGAATGCATTCCGAAACTTAATTTCCAGACTTCGTATGTAGACCTTGATGTTTCTGTGTACTTCCTTGTGAAGGATGGTATCAAAGTTTTGGCTTCCCTTTGTTCAGGGACCTTGGCTTGAGGTCTAGGCCTCATTGCAGCTTGCCTGCAAGTTTACAGAAGATGCCCTGCCGGCCTCCTCACCTCATGTGTCTTTACTGAAAAGAAGCAGCACTGGACAGGTCTGGCTAACAATTTCTCTTATCGTTTCATTTATTTTAATACATCCAAAATTTTCTAGCCTCCCGCATCCGTCAGTTTTCATATCATGGTGACTTCCATGTTGCCGTGACACCTGGCAGTTATGCCAAAAGTGTTTTGAAAAGATTGATTTAACCCACAATTATGTTGGTGGTTGTTGGGAACAAAGATCTTGTTTTATATAAGGACCAGTCTTGTTTCAGTTCCTCTAAATTGTTTCCTGATCCGAACCCAGTGAGGTAAATATCAGATAGTTTTAGGTTAAAAAAAGGAAAGAAATATTTCGTATTTAGAAAAATTATTATTTTTAGTGGCCAACATTCAGTTCTAAAGCGAAAATTCTGTGTTGTTTTCCATGGATTTTCTTTTCGGGTCAAAAAGAAATCTTTAATTCCTTATTTTAGCAATGTGAACACTTTCAGTGGGCCGTTAACCTCCCTGAAGCCATTAGGCCCTTTGTGATGATTCACACAGCTGAAAAAGCCCAGACAGTTTGCTGTTGAAAAGGACCCTATCTGTGTCCCATTGTTTTTTTCCATCGGGATTATTAATACTATGAGAAAATTTCTCACAATGATATTCTGCTCCTTATTGCATTTTAATAAGCTGCTTATGCTAAGCAGGTGTCTGCAATTGTTGTGTTGTTAAGAGGGCTACACACATCTATCCTAGGGATAAACAGGTGAATTTGCCTTAGCTAAGTCATTTACATGTCTCTATAAAATATGTATGACTAAATTTACATATCAATGTAAATAGCAGTAGTTAGATGTTCCTTTTGACTCCTCTTGAGAGATAAAAGTAAAAAAGATACTAGGGATTTAGAAGATTATCCTCGAATTCTCATTAAAGCTGCACAATACAGGTGAGGAAGTAGAATAAATATAGATTTAAAAAGAATCTTCTAAACATTTTGAACTCTAAAATCACTCAAAATTCTCTGTAGAGTATACATTTAATGTGTTTGAATTGCAGGTCATCACTGGAAAATAATAGAGACAGAAATTATATAGGAAAACTTTTGAGAGTTAATGTAAAATTGGTAGCAGTGTTAGACGCTATTCGATAGGATTCAATCCTTGACTTGTTTTCTATTCATTACACGGAATTTTATTTTCCAGTTTCCTATCTGGGAAATCCTAAAAACTCTCATCATAACTGGATAGCAATTATTATAACATGTGGTTGAGCTTAACAGTTTCCCCTAAAAGCTGTTCCTCTTCCTGTTTCTGTTACTTTAATTAGTAGTAATAGTAGATCATTTGTGAAACAGACTTCCTAAAATGAAAATTCTCTATCTTGTGAAGCCCATTTAGTCCTGGGCAAGTGGTACAGTTATGGTGTTGACCGAATCCAACTCGACGGCACTTGGCTTCACCAAAGAATATTGAGTGTACCATGGACTGCCAAAGACCAAACAGATCTGTCCCGGAAGAAGGACAACTGTAGTGCTCCTTGGAAGCAAAGATTGTGTGACTGTGTCTCAAATACTTTGGACATATTGTCAGGAGGGATCAATCCCTGGAGAAGGACATTGTGCTCGCTAGAGTAGAGGGTCAGCAAAAAAGAGGAAGACCATTAACAAGATAAACTGACACAGTGGCTGAAACAATGGGCTTAAGCATAAAAACTTTGGTGGACGTGGTGCAAGACCGGGCGGGGTTTTGTTGTGTTGTGTACAGGGTTGCTATCAGTTGGAACTGATTCTAAGGCAGCAGCTAACAACAACACAAAATGGGACAGTTAAAAAACTTACAGATTACCTTAGATAGTTCACCTCTGCATCATTCTCACTGGCACTACCTTGGTTCAGTAACACACTGCTTCCCTAAACTCTTGCATTTGATCTCAAGTTACAGCTACCTAAAGTGTGGACCAGCAGCACGTATATAGCTTGAGACTGTGAGAAATACAGGGCCCCTTATCTTAAGAGCCAGAATCTATATCAGGAAGATTCCCTCCTGTGATCTTTATGCAAGGAAGGTTTGAGAAATGCTGTCTTAAGTGGCTGTATGCCTCCAGCCTTGCATCTCCTCAGCTCATCACTTATGAAAATCATCCTGAACTAGGTGGCACTCCAACATGATCACAGTGTTTTGTGATCTTGCTCAGTGAATATCTTTCAAAAGTTTTTGCCATCTCTGTAAAATAAAAGCCTAATTGGTGGCATCTAAGACTTACGATGACCTGAGCACAGCCGGTTACTGTCAGAATTGCATATGCATTTTGGACTCCAGACATTTTAAACACTTACCATTTTTCCAGCTTTTACTCCCTTTCTTGGCTCTGCACTCTTTACATGTTCCTTTGTCCTCAGTGCACATTCACTTCTGGTTCTTATTTCAATCTGATAAATCTTTCAAGTGGATCCAGTGTAAGTTCTTTCTGATTTCAAGCTATACTTACTGTAACATTTTACATACATTTCCACGAGATCTCTTTTAAAACTTCAACATCCAAGTACATGAACCTGTATATTTTTTCAAATATGATTCTTACCTGAGGCTTGAGAACATAGAGATAAGAAAGGCATTACATTCCTCTTTATATCTCTATGACTTAGACATTGTAGGCACTGAATGTAGGTGAAAAATGGAAGAAAAAGAATATATTAAAAATATTTTCCAGTGTTTCACATCCATATTTAGTTTGGGAATAGTGTGTGGCAACAATTAGAGTGTCATTATAATATATATCCCATTGATATCAAACCTAAATAAGATTTTGGAAGAGTAATTTCTATCTGCTTTTCCATTCTTAAGACTTAAAAATTGTAGGAAAAAATAGAGATGCGTTTGTGTTACATCATCTCACTATTATATGTATAAGAACTTGTAAAAAAATCTTGTTTTTTCTTAGTAACCAATGATTCTATATTATATCCGTTGAGTCAGTACTGAAGCTAAATGAAAAATGAAAGGCTTTGTTATTTACAATCAAGCATGATTCATCAGAAAAAACTTGTTTCTTTAACATGTGCATCTATTCAGTGAATGTTTTGGAAAAAGATTAATTGTATAAAATTGTTACTGTTGATTATGAAGTATACTGTATATAAGTATTATGGATTTTTAAAATGGCTATAATTAAAAATATGTAACATTACCATGGGGCATTTAATATTTTACATATTACCTATATAATCATTAGATCATATAGAGAGATTTTACAATATAATTTAACATACAATTGTATAGGTTAATTTTATATAGATTTTTTATTATTCAATAACATAGTAGCATAATATTTTTAACTGTGAGCTAAATGTCAGGTACATGCATTACTGCAATAGAGGGTTGACATTTAATACTATAATGTGACATTTTTATACTGACTTCACTTTCTTTACCACATTTACATCCTGTCAAGAGAAAAGACTAAGTAGTCCCTATGAAATAAGTTTCTAGGCAAAATTCCTAGTCCTAGCCCACTGCTAGTTTCTCCATTCTTCAGAATTTATGTATAGTTATCAAAAGGGTAACTTGGTGAATGTAAAAGTAGCTGATATCTTTTCAAAGAGTCTTTCAATCTTGTTGCTATATAATTCTATGATGATGTTAATATAGGTAATTTGCTTACATAAAAGGTAGGCTACATATGGGGGGTGGGAGAAGAACACTTGGTATTGCTGTTGTTAGGTGCTGTCGAGTTGGTTCTGACTCAGAGCAACCCTATGCACAACAGAATGACACTCTGCCTGGTCCGAGATCACCCTCACAGTTGTTTCTACGCTTCAGTCCATTGTTGCAGCTGCTGTGTCAATCTATCTCATTGAAGGTCTTCCTCTGTCTTGCTGCCCATCTACTTTATTAGGCGTGATTAGGATACACAAAATTAAAGCCATTTATTTCTACCATGTCTCTGAAATATTTATAAATTTTGGAACATCTAAATGAAAATCAGTTTTTCAAATGTCATGAAAATTACACAGTTGTAACTGAACTGTGGCACGATTATGGTTCAGCAGTTTGATCACTGCCTCTGCTGTGGGAGCCTTTGTTCAATTCCCAGCCAGCACACCTGAAGTGCAGCAACGGCCCATTTGTTAATGGAGACTTGTGTGAAGTATGATGCTGCAGAGGTTTCAGCAGAGCTTCCAGACTAACATAGACTAGAAAGAAAGTCCAAAGAACTATAACAAAAAAGCAAATTCATTGTGGTAGACTTCAAGTGACTCTCTGGGACACAGTAAAACTGTCCCACTAGTTTCAAAGGAGAGCCTAGTGGATTCAAACTGTTGAGCTTTCGGTTAGCAGTCATGGCACTTAACCACTACCCCAACATGACTTCCTCCAAGTGAACTATTTCCTTTAAACTAGCCAGTGAAAACCCTACAACTCACGAAGGTCACAACTTGAGCATGGGATTGCCATGAATCAAGGCAATGGAACAGCAGCCGGCAGCAACAACGGTTGAAGTGAGCCAATCTGCATTTGTACTGTTTCTTGACTCTAAGTTGGCTCTTCACCAGCATATTCATTGCACACCTAAAATAGCTCCTATTTTCTTGAACAGGCTTGCAAATGTCACATTGACTCCTTCTTTCTGATGAGTATTCATATATCATGAGTTATTGATTATACACATAAAATTATTGAGAACTTTATGAAAATTAAGTTTGTTAGCCTGAGGGTAATAATAAGATGAGCAAAGGAGAGTAGGTTGGATCTGAATTACACATATTGCATACAGTGAGAGTAACAGCAGAAGCTGAAAGTAGATAATAGACGATGAATTTTAGAACTGATAATCTATGCAAGTCTGCCCTCCACTTTCACTAATTCAACCTAAAAGAATGATGCTTGGGTGTATGATTTACTTATCTTTATAGACATAGTATTGAGCATGGTTCTAAATAATCAATTTGAAGATTGTTTTCCCTACATAAATTCTGAGGAGATGACAACAGTCATTTATTCAAATATTGCCTTTTCTCCATTACTTCTGTGTTTTCCTATCAGATTTCATATCAAATGAATCCCAGAATTTCTTAATCTATTTTCCATATCTCCAGCTTTTTAAACATTTTTTTAGTAGCATAATTTAAGTGGAGTACCTTTTTATGTATTTTTTCTCAAATGTGATAATCAGATTGTTCTTAATAACTTCCTCACTTGTACCTCAAGTATATCCAGTATGCATCCATAAAGGTAATTTTCTTCTAAGGTTGCAAGGCTTATTATTGTGGTTGCTGTCAAGAAGTTGCACGTCGGTAAAAAGTTGAATTGGCTAAAGTTGTATGATGTATTTACAACAATGACAAAATAAAACTTAAAAAGGGTAGTTACTGAGGCTGCTTGTGTACAACCAAGTACTTCGTGAGATTTGATCATTGATTGGGAGTTAGGGTCATGGTTTCATGGGACAGCCAGTTCACTAGCCTAATAACATGTTTAGAGCTTCTGTTCTACCTCTTAGTCTGATGTGTTTTGTCTATGGAGTTTGCAAGTGGCCACCAAGACACAGTCATTGGTTTCTGTTCACCTGGAGCATCAGAGGAAGAAAAAGAGTCAGGAATAGGGGGAGTATCTGAAATACATTGCTAATTGCGTCCATGAACAACTGTCTCCTCTGCCACGAGACCTGAAGAACTAGAGGGTGCCTGGTAACGATTACTGAACATTTTGGGCAAAGATTAGATAGAAGAATCCTATTCAAATGTAAGAAGATATGGAATAGAATGTCACCTTCTCAGGGACTCTAGAGTTTGTAGAGCCATGAAAAGTGGATAAATCCCTGAAACTACTGCCTTTTAATAATCTTTAACCACAAATCTAAAATATGCCAAATAATATTTTATTGAAACTAGTGAAAAAGGTCCACTTTGAGCATTATGCTTCTTTGAAAACTAACTATATAGGATCAAAGTGACAACAGATTAGATATGAACCTTAGAGGACGGTGAGTTTAGGTTAATGAGGGATGAACAACTGAAAAAAGGACAGTGAAAGCTGTTGCACAACTCAAAGAATGTTATCAGTGTCACTAAACTGCATGTGAAGAAACTGTTGAATTGGTGTGTGTTTTGCTCTGTGTAATCTCAACAAAACAACCAAATAAAATTTAGAAAAATATTGGCATTATTCACTGCTAAGGTCTAAAAGTAACCACTTATATTTGCTGTATTCTCTTCCTATTTATTTTGTTTAATTTTAATTGATCAACAGCACAGGATCCAAAGCCCAGTTTATATTGTTTTCCCTGACTGAACACAGCTCCATGATTGCTGTGCTACCTAGGGTTATAGAGAATAAGTATTCTAAGTCTCACAATCTTTGAACATGTTATCAGGAGCTATCAGTCCCTGGAGAAGGACATCATGCTTGGTAAAGTAGCCAGCCACATAAAAGGGAAAGACTCTCAACTAGATGCATTGACACAGTAACTACTGTGATGGACTTAAGCACAATGATAGGCAGGATGGTGCCAGACAAGACAGTGTTTTGTTTTGTTGTATGCAGGGTTACTATGTGTTGGAACTGACTCAATGGTGTCTTAACAACAATTACAATGTGTATAAAAAAGCATGTGGAAAAAAGTAATGGTAAATATAGAGAAAACTGAACATTGGGGAAAAAACCTGAAATTATTAACTTCTGTAAAAATAGAGTCATATCAGAAAAAAGAATGAACACACATTGCCGTGAAGTCTATTTCTACTCATAGCAACCCAGTTAGAGTAGAAGTGCCAGGGCTTCCAATGAGTGCCTGGTGAATTCCAGCTGCAGACCTTTTCCGATTCTTAAGCAGTATGCCACCAGGATTTCCATGTAAGAAAGGAAGTGTAATACACTGCATGGTTCTTCTGTGAACAAGTGACTGACCAAAATGAAATAAACCTTAACTACTGGGAGAAGGGGGAACTGGGATTGACGTAAGAGGCACCGAATCTGAAATGTCGTAGTAACTGTTAGAGTCTGCAATGGTATGAGCTATAATTTATATTTAGGAATATACGATAAATAGCACAAACGATATCTGGGAGAGTTAAACATAGTAGCTTATGAGAAGTAGAATATGCAAAGAAAAAGGCAGAGCATGACTTCTGGTTATTTTCAGTCTTTTTGTAGTATTTGTTTTTCAAAAAACCTTTGTGTATTGACTTCTTAAAAATAATTGATACAATTTTTTCAAAGTGAAAATTCAAAATTTATCTTAACACAGAAAGTATAAGTTTGTTGAAGAAAGGTTCCTCTGACTTGCAAAATTAGTTAACACAATTATTTTTCTGTGGAAAAGTAATGCTTTGCTAATTTCTTTTTCTGTCATTCTTTAAACCTTAATTCCCATAGTTGGCAATTTATGTGTTCAATTTTGCCATTTTTTTAAACATAAGGCAAGTTTGAAGATAATGTAATTTTAGGCCCCTAGAAAAACTTACAGAAGAGATGACATGGCTTCAAAGAATATTGCAGAGGACCCAGTCACTAAACTAGCTGTTTTATTTGATATGATCAGCTGTAATTATCTTTTCTTCCTATTTGATTGTCTTTTTAAAAACTGTATGAATTAAAAGATAAAGTACCCTCACTTGTTATATTAAGCCTTATTATATGACATTTAAGAACAGTTACCTGGGTAGCATACTAATCAATGAGTTGTGTTCAGAAGGAGAAAACAATATAAATTGGTCTTTAGATCCTAGTATAGATCCTATACTGTTGATTAACTAAAATTCAGTCAAACAAACCAAATACAAAGAGAATACAGCAAATATATTTGGTTGTGTTTCAGACCTTGGTGGTGAATAATGCCATGCTTTTTTTCCTAAATTTTATTTATTTGGTTTTTTTGTTGAGATTATACAGAGCAAAACACACACCAAATTCAATAATTTCTTCACATACAATTTGGTGACTCTGATTACATTCTTTGTGTTGTGCAATGATTTTCATTCTCCTTTTTTGAGCTGTTAATTACTCATTAACATAAATTCATTGCCCCCTGAGGTTCATATATAATCTCTCCAGTTACTGTTCTCATTCTAGCTGTACTTCTTCTAAGACAGATTCATTCCTTCTTTGGCAGACTACAGTGTATATGACATTCTTTGCCAACACTATAACTCAGTGGTGTCAATCTCTCTTCAGTCTTCCTTATTCATTTTTCAGCTTTCACCTGCATATGAGGCAGGTTAGTCTTCAAGGTTACATCTTTGGATTTCAACACTTTAATGAGGTCTTTGGCTGCAGATTTGCACAATGCAGTGCATTCTTTGGATTATTTGACTGCTTCCGTGGGTATTGATTACGGATTCAAGTAAAATGAAATCGTTGACAGCTTCAGCCTTTTCTCACTCATGGTATTGCTTATTGGTCCAGTTGTGAGGACTGTTTCTTCATGTGGAGGTATCATCCGTACTGAAGGCTGTGGCCTTCGACCTTCAGTAAGTGCTTCCAGTCTTCTTTACTTTTAGCAAGCAAGGTTGTTTCATCTACATATTGCAGATTGGTAATGACTTTTCTTTCAGTCCCGGTGCCACATTTTTCTTCACATAGTCCAGCTTCTCAGACTATTTGCTCAACATACATATTGAATAAGTGTGGTGAAATGATACAACCCTGACACACACCTTTTCTGACTCCAAACCACACAGTATCCTTGTTCTGTTCAAACAACTGCTTCTTGGTCTGTGTACAGGTTCCTCGAGAATATGATTAGCTATTCTAGAATTCCCATTATTCACAACATTGCCTATAATTTCTCATGACCCATACAGTCGAATGCCTTTGTGTAGTCGATAAAGCATAGGTAAACATGTTTCTGATATTCTCTGCTTTTAGACTGACTCCAGCTGATATCAGCAATGATATCCCTGGTTTCAAGTATTGCTGTGAATCCAGTTTGAATTTCTTGCCAATCTACTGCTGCATGCAGTTTGCATGATCTTCAGCAAAAATTTACTTGCATGTAGTGTTAATGATATTATTCAATAATTTTTGCAGTCAGTTGGATCACCTTTATAATAGGTAGCTGTCTTTCAAATTTCTTGGCGTCAAGAAGTGAGAACTGTCAGTGCTGCATTCATTTGTTAAAACATCCCAGTTGGTGTTCTGTCAGTTCCTGGAATACCGTTTTTTTGCTTATGCCTTTAATGCGGCTTGGACCACTTTCTTCGCTAGCGTGATTCTATGCTACTTCCTAAAATGTTGAAAGTCAACCAGTTCTTTTTGGTATAGTGACTCTGTGTATTTCTTTCATCTTCTTCTGGTGCTTCTTGCATCTGTATTTTCCCTATAGACTCTTTTAATATTGCAGCTTAAGACTTGAATATTTTTCTTTAGTCCTTTCATCTTGAGAAATGCTGGGTGTGTTCTACCCTTTTGGTTTTCTATCTCCAGCTCCTTGCACATGTTGTTATAATACTTTACTTTGTCTTCTCAAGGCACCTTTGATATCTTCAGTTCAATGCTTCTATCATTTCTTTCATTTGTCTTAGTTACTTGATGTTTAAGAATAAGTTTGAGTCTCTTCCAACATCCATTTTGTTCTTTTCTTTCTTTACTGTCTTTTTAATGATCTGTTGCCTTCTTCGTGTATGATGTCTCTGATGTCATTCTACAACTCATCAGATCTTCAGCTATTCATGTCCTTGAGATGCTGTCTAAATTCTTGTGAGGTATACTCAAGGTCATTCATTGTCTGTCATAGACTTATTCTAATTTTCTTCAGCTTCAATTTGAAAGTGCATATGAGCAATTGACAGACTGTCCCAAAGTTAGACCCTGGCTTTTTTCTCTCTGATGATACTTAACTTTTCAATCTGGTGAAGCTTATGTATATAGTTGCCATTTATATTGTTGAAAAAAGGTATTTGCTATGAAGAAGTCATTGGTCTCACAAAATTCTATCATGTGATCTCCAATCTCAACTCTATAACCAAGGCCATATTTTCCAATGGCTAAGTCTGCATCTTTGTTTTGAGCTTTTCACAGTCTTATCACCAGTAATTATTAGTGCATTCTGGTTGCTTGTTTGATTCAGTGTACATAATGTCTTATAGTCTGGTTGACTTTACTTAATATTTGTTGTGGATATTGCATAGGTTAATGCAGGATTGTAACAGTTTTTCATTGTGTTACAGCACCACACTTTTTTCAAAAAGTTCTCAAGTAATATTTTAACTGATGTTGCCATTTAATGCCATAAATAATAATGTGATAAGTATTTGCACACAACTTTACATTTTTTCAATTATTTTTCTTTGCATAAATCTCTAGAGGTGAACTTGCTAAGTCAAAGGCTATGTACAGTTATAATTCTTGTGCATATTGCCCTCTAGAAAGGTCAGACAAATTTCCACACTGGCAAATAGGATATGAGAGTGCTTATTTCCAAATGCCTACACCAATTAAAGTGGGCGAAAGTGCCAATATGGAGACATGACATCACTTTGTTTAATTTACATTTTTTATTAGTGATGATTGCAAATGTTTTTTTACATATGCAGTGTAGATTTATGAAAAAATCACTGTAGAGTTGATTCTAACTCATAGAGATCCTATAGGACAGAGCAAAACTACCCCCATAGAGTTCCTAAGGAGCACCTGTTAGATTCTAACTGGGTGCAGGGAATCCTGCAAACCTTTATATAGAAGAAAGTCTGGAAGGATATATAACAAACTATTAAAAGTAGTTACAGTTGAGTGGTGTGTTTGTGGTAAACAGTTCCCATAAAACTTATTTTTCTGTGTTCGCTTTTTGTTTTAAACTTGAGAATGTCTTGTTATTATCTGAAAACTTAATTTGTTTTTTTTAAACTATCGGAAATACATACACATGAAATATCTGAATATGACTAATTATAATGAGCTAAATAATTTGTCCACATTTGTTCTGGTTTTATTTAATAGACGAGAAAAAAGAAATTTTCCAAACACCCACTTAAAAAACTTACAATATTGGTTATTCGTATCACCTTAAAATTTTAAAGGTAATTCACTTTAGCTCTGAAAACCGGTTGCCATCTGACAACTAGTGACCCTATAGGACTGCATAGAACTGCCTCATGGGCTTTTCAAAGAGCACCTGGTAGATTTGAACTGCCAAGCTTTTGGTTAGCAGTTACAGCTCTTAAGTTACAGCTCTTACAGCTCTTACAGTTATAGCTCTTACAGTTGTAAGAAATGGTTTTCTTTTGTTTTTCAACAACATAATGTGTTATCTATAAATGTTAAATAAATCTTCAATTGTTAATTTTAAATTTGTTTACATACAGAAATAAATATATTGACAATATCATTAACCTGCATTGGGTCCAAAATTAATAAAAAATGAAATACGCTTTTTCTTTTTACAGCAGGAAGTAGTTCAAAATCCACTGGAAACTGAGATTCCTAAAGAATGCACTGAGTATTATGAGAGTTGTTCTTTAAATTAAATTCTATTAATGTTATTGATAAATATGAAATATAAACCTGCACAGCAATAATGAAGACAATACCAAAAAATGTCTTATGTTTTTCTAGATACAAAGTTTGGTAACAAAAATCCCAAATTCAAATATGTATTATACTTACTGAGCTCTAAGAATCTGTCATAACTGTTCACTAAGAAATCTTTCACTAAGATTTTCAAAGCATCTTCTGTGCCTTTTTGTAAAAGTGTTTTTAAAAAGTAGAATTTGGTGGAACAAAGGATAATATTTTTAAATTTGAGCAAGAGTAAGAAGTGGAAAACAATCATGAATTATGTTCTTCATTGTTATAGCAAAGTTTCTAGTCTTTCTAATTAGTAAATACATGGGCTCCTGAGTGTGCATTTTAAATAACACGTCGAATGCTGGAGGTCAGCTATTATTTACATAATCAGGGGTATTAAGATGGCAACACAAAATCAAATGTTAGTATTGAGAAGCAAACTGTTAATGAAAGTCTACTGGAACACAAGTTGTTATCTAAGTCCATTGAGCTGTTTTATTATTCATTCTGTACTGTTGTGAGGCAGTTCAAAACACAACCAAAAAAGAAAGTTATCAAGTGCTTGTCATGTATTTAAGTGTGTGTGTGTGTGTATGTATAAAGCCTGTTTATAATTACCTGTGTCTGGACATAATTGCCTTAGTCATCCAGTAATCCTGTAACAGAAATGCTACAGATAGATGGCTTTAGCAAAAAGAAATTTATTTTGTCACAGCCCAGTAGATTACAAGTCCAAATTTAGGGCATCTGCTGCAGGGGAAAGCCTTCTCTGTTGCCTCTGGAGGTGGGTTCTTATCATCAAACTTCCTCTAGACTGGAAGCTTCTGAGACACAGGGAGACTGGGTCCTTTTAACAGAATGCACTCTGTTCCTGGCACTGAAGTTCCAACTCTCTGCTTGCCTCTCTTTCCTTTGTATCCCGAGAGACTACCTCAAGACACAGTGCAATCTTACCCATTGAGTCCTTCTTAAGCTTCTGTTTCTCCTGTGGCATCTTAGCAGGGGCCTTATGCCTGTATCTACCTTGCAAGGGCAAGTGTTCCAAAGCTCTGTAGATCCAATGATAAATCCCCAGAGGCACCCTACTCTGCCAGAAAGCCTTCTGTGCACAGGCACTCAGTCCTTTTGCTCCTTGGATCAGCTCCAGTGCTGTCTCACTCTGATCTCCTGCTTCTGCTGCTGCTCATTGGCTGCTGCTTCTCACCACTCTTCTTTTCTTTGGTGTTAACAGTTCTGCTTGGTTCCTTTTGAGCCATCTATCCTTTTACAGTTTCAAAACTGCTTCTGCATTTTACGGATCTGTTACAGCAGCACCCTACTCTCTTGGTATGAAATTCTGTCTTTGTGCTCTAGTGCTGCTGTAACAGAAATACCACAAATGGATGGTTTTGGCAAAAAAGAAATTTTAATCTGTCATAGTCTAGTAGGCTACAATTCCAAATTCAAAGCATCAGCACCAGGGGAAGGCTTTCTCTGCTGGTTCTGGAGGAACATCTCTGTCATCAGTCCTCCCCTGGACTGGGAGCTTCTGAGGCACAGGGACCACAGGGTCATTTCACAAGGATGTACTCTGCTCTTAGTACTGCTTTGTTCCAGATGGCATGAGACCTTGACTCTTTGCTTACTTCCTTTTCCTTTATATCCCAAGAGATTGCCTCTAAGCACAATGGAAGCTTATCTGTTGAGTTCTGCCCCACCAACACAGCTGCTCACCATCTTCCTTCATTAACATCACAGAGGCAGAGTTTACAGCACATAGGAATGTCACACAAACCAGCAATCATGGCCTAGCCAGATAGCTGCACACAATTTTTGTGGGACACATTTCAATCCATGAAAATAATCCTTTTTTGAAGATGATCATAAAAATAATAAAAAATAACCTAGTTTTAATACACAGCTGAATTTACCTTGAATTTCACTGAGTATATATTCTTAAGCAGAGATTCTACTTTGATATTTTTTAGAAATTTACCCAGACGTGTTTATCATTTTTAACAATCAAAATAATTTATTACATCTGAGGTATTTCAATCTAAATGCAACACACATGTGCCAATCCATATTTGTACCTGTTATATTAATACAGGTTTTCCCTGTCGGGCAATCATTTAACTGCTTCATCAGGCATCTTAGAGCAGTTAAGTCCTAGAAATTAAAGTAAAATTATTCTTTATAAATTATTTTCATTATATTTTTAGTGGTAATTAGGGCTTTATGCCAACTTTTTTGAAATAAAAAGTGAAGATTCTATGTTTTACAGGAATTGGATTTTTGGATAGAGAAGGGAAGGTTGGCAAATGTTTGTTATAAATGGAGATTTGCAGTTGATGGCATTGAGAACCAGCATATGGATTAAAAGACCTTGCTCCTTTCAAAGTACAATTTATACTCTGTGAACTGAAACTCAAATCCTTTTTGCCTTTCAAAGATGTTATTAATTCATTTCATCTCTCTTTTGCACCATTAATTTATTTTACAATTGGATGGATCATTCTGCATAGAATATAAACATGCTGTAATGTCTTATTAAAAAAAAAATTCTTGATTCTCTGGTTTCCACCATATACCTCTTCCTTATAGAAAAACTCCTAAAAATTATAGTGTTCTTCACTGTTTCTTAATTGTTTTATCCTTTGTTCTTTTAAACTCATTCAATTTAGAATTCTACATTCCCTACTACGCCAAGTGCCGCTGAGTCAGATCCGACTATAGAAGAACATTATTAATATCACAAGTAAGAAAATTTTACTGAAGATAATTCTAAAAAGGTTTCAGAAGTGTAGCCGTAGGAAATTGACAGAAATTCAAGCAGGACTCAAAAGAGGATGTGGAATGAGGGCTACCACTGCTGATGTCAGGTGAATCTTGAATTCAAGCAGAGAATATCAAAAAGATATTTATTATTGTTGTTGTTAGGTGCCATAGAGTTGGCTGTGATTCACAGTGACTGTATGTATAAAAGAACAAAACACTAACAGGTCCTCTGCGATCCTCACAAAGGTTACTGTGCTTGAGTCCATTGTTACAGCCCCTGTGTTGGTCTATCTCACTGAGTGTGTTCCTTCTTTGATCTGTATTTTATTGACTGTGTAAATGTGTGTTTATACATATAACACATTTTGGGTAGCATTGCAAAGACTATGTATTCTGGAACAGTTAATTGTCCTCGTGCAAAACTTAGATATAAAGAGGCAGTTATTTGAACAGATCAAAGAGATACTGCATGGTTTAGAAGTAGGAAAGGTGTACATCTGGTTCGTATTCTTTTATCATACCTATTCAGTCTGTATGCTCACCAGATAATTTGAGAAGCTAGACTATATAAAGAGGAATACGGCAAAAGGATTAGAGGAAGACTTAGTAACCATCTGCACTATGCAGTTGATAACAGCCTGGCTTGCTGAAAGTGAAGATGAAACACTGAAGAAAATCAAAGATCAGAGCCTCCTGCAATGGATTATATATCAACACAAAGAAAACAAAAATCCTCACAACCGGACTGATAAGCAACACCATGATAAATAGCAGAAAGATGAAAATTGTCAAGGATTTTATTTTGCTTGGATCCACAATCAATGCCCACAGAAGCAGCAGTCAAGAAATCAAAGGACATATATTGCATTGGAGAAATTTGCTTCAAAAGAATTCTTTAGTGTGTTAAAAAGAAAATATAACATTTCAAGATTTAAGGTATACCTGACAGAAGCCATGATAATTTCAATTGCTTCATGTGCATGCAAAAACTGGACAATGAATAAGAAAGGGTGAGGAAGAAATGACAACTTTGAATTAGGGTGTTGGCTAAAAATATTGAATATACCGTGGACTGCCAGAAGAATGAACAAATCTGTCTTGGAAAAAGTACAGACAGAATGCTCCCTTAGAAACAAGATTATCAAGACTTCTTCTTATGTACTTTGAACATGTTATCAGTAGGGACCAGTCCTTGGAGTAGAAAATCATACTTGGTGAAGTAGAGGGTCAATGGAAAAGAGGACTACTTCAGTAAGATGCACTGATACAGTGGCTGCAACAGCAGGCTCAAACATGGCAATGACTGTGAAGAAGTCAGAGGATCATAGTATTTCCTTCTGCTATAACCATGAGTTGGAACTGACTAGATGGCACCTAACTAAAACAACACTGTATCAAAACATCTCTTGTTAACAACAATAACACCTCCACACTGTTGAGTCCAGAGTTCTAACTTCATTTCCCATCTTACAGACTGTTTTGAATTGTTCCTCTCCCAAAGCTTTTTGAAGTCCTAACCTCTGTACTTGTAAACATGAGCTTTTTGTAAATAGACATCTATTTTACTACTTGATAAGGTCCTTTTACAATACAGTGGGTCTTAACCTGATCACTTCTAAGTGGCATTTTTACAAAAAGAACAGAATAGGCACAGCCACGTACAGGGAATGATGTCATGTGATGATGAAGGCAGATGTATCTATAAGCAGTAAGGAAACACTAAGGATTGCAGAGACAGACCCGCAGAAGTAACCTACATGGTTGAGACCTTTGGTTGGATTTTTAGCCTCCATGACTGTGAGAAAACATTTTTTTTCTTTCAAATATCATATCTACTTTTTGGTATTTTGTTATGCCAGCCTAGAAAATTAAGACACTGACTTATCACATGGTTTAATTCTATTGATTATTGTTTTCTTGGAGATCTATATGTTATAGCGTCTGTAAAGACAACTCTGTAAGAATCTGCATGACGCCAGTTTTAGGCAGAGGTCCAGTTAGCCTTCTTCTCTAACTTCCTTACCAGTTCTAACACCAGTTAGTGGCTTCACCATATTCTTTCTCTACTAAAATGAAATCAAACCAAACCTATCACTGACAAATTGATTCCGACTCATAGCCACCCTGCAGGACAGAGTAGAACTGCCCCATGGCTTAGTGCCTGATGGGTTTAAACTTGTAAGCTTTTTGGTTAGCTGCTGAGGTCTTAGCCACTATGCCACCGGGATTGGAAAGCTCACAGAGGAAACTTGGAAACAACTGAAACATCTTTAATAACAGAAAAACAGATATACAGGAGGGATCCTTTCCAGGGATCTCAATATCTAAAACAAAATATGTATAACCTTCCCAAAAATGGTGTTCATTCTCATCCATTGGGAAGTCTCAAAGAGACAAGTCAATGATGTCATTTGGCGGGCCTTCCTATTGGTTGTTCCTCTTAGCTCATGTCAAAGATTCAGTGTTTATATTTTGAAGTCCTGGCGGCCCAGTGCTTAAGTGTTATGTCTGCTAACCAAAAGGTCAGCAGTTTGAATCCAACAGGTGCTTCTTGGAAACTCTATAGGGAAGTTCTATTCTGTTCTATATGGTTCCTATGAGTCAGCATTGACTCGACGGCAGTGGCTTTGAATTTGGACCACCCTTTGGGTCTGCTTGTTGTCTCCACTTTTTCTGACAATAATGCATCTTCTGGAAGGGTCATAGCTAAGGGATTCATGTTCAAAGGATGTGTTCCTCTCTTGGCTCTTGTACATCAAGAAACCTCACTTGAGAATCAGTTTGCCCCTTCTGAGGCTCCATGTTCTTGGGTTTTAATAGGATAGCCCATTTACTCCTTGTTAATCTTAAGGTGCACAACCTAACCAGTCCAGATATAGGTTAGATTGGTCAGGGTCACCAAACCAGTCCTGATAATGTCAACTATAAGATGAATCATAAACTGACCAATCACTTGCAAGTTGCTTATGCAAATATAACACCTATCAATCATTTCCCAGATTTCAGCCTATGACCAATCATTTTGAGAGAATTATAAACTGAGAGCCAGACATGCTAAATACAAAAACAAACAAAAAAACAATGCAACACAGTGCCCTAGTCATCATTCCTCAGACTTCTTGTTTTTTTTTTGCCTAGTGGTCACATTCAATCTCAGTGTATTAATTATTATCAGTATGCTGATGATTTGGGAATTTATGTATCTACCCTGGACCTTTAGTTCACTAATCAATATGTCCAAAACATAATTTATATCCCAAATCTGCTCCTCATGCATTCTTCCTTAATTAATCTCCATTCCTTTCTTATTGACATGCTAGGTCTCATTCTAGACCACTCTTTCTTTCATTTCTGGTATCTAGTCCATTGGTATTCTCTATTGACTGTATTTAAAATAAAATTAAAAAAAAAACCTTAGAATTCAGCGCTTCTTTTGTTTCTAGTGTTTTAATTATGATGAAGTGAAAATTTACAATCTAAGTCAATTTTCTATATAAAACCCCGATTACCCCCCTCTCTGCAATTCTATCTGCTCTCCTCACCGTGTGACAGCACCCTCTTCTTTTTCATGCTTCACTTCCAATATCTGCTGAGTCAACACTTGTCTCCTCCTCTTCTCTTTAAAAAGAAGTCAGTAGGACAGTCACATGTGTGTGTGTGTGTGTGTGTATATACAATCATAAAGTACACACACCACATGTGTCACTCAGAATCCCCAAGTGCAGTCCATTCTTTGTCTGAAGTGTTGACTTCAGTACTGGTTTCAGCTTTTGGCCAGCAGCAAGTCTAGGGGCCATGTTCTTATGGGACCCTCCAGGTTGTTGGACCATCAAGCCTGGTTTTTTAATAGTGTTCTTGATCTGCACACCTGTTTTTCTCATTTTACATCAGGGACTCTACATTGTGTCCACTGTCAGGGATGTCTTTGGTGGTGGCTGAGCACTGTCTAGATCTTCCGGTCTCATGCTAATGTAGTCTCTCAATAATATGGGTCCTTCTATCTCCTGAGCTTATTTTTCCTCATGTCTTTGATGTTCTCAATTGTCATCTGTTCCAGGTAGGTTGAGAGCAATTGATGTTCCACAAATGGCAGCTTGCTGGCTTTTAAGACCCAAGTTTTACTTACTAATATGTGGTACAAAAGATTCTCTTAGAGAAAAACTAGTTTTCTAACCAACCTTGACATGCCCTGAAAGCATGGTCCCCAGACCTTTGTTCCTTCTACTCTGTCCTTTGAAATTTTGGTCAACCACTTCTTATAACCTACATTATCCCTCTTCTTGAAAAAGCCTTCCCTTAATTAAATTTCTTCTAACTCATCATTTTCCAACTAGCCTTATTCTCCTGCAGTTTTGTTTTTATTTTATTTTTCCATCCAGATAGAATGGTCTTTTGAAATCATATTTTAGATCATGTCGTATCTCTGCTCAAGTGTTCTCTATCTTGACCCTTCTCACTGACAGTAGATTTAAAATTATTATGAGTCTAGATGAACTTGGTCCTATGCTTACTTTCTAAACTTAACTACATCCACTGTTCCTTTCATTTATCCTGCTCTAGTCCCATTGGCCATCATGAGTCTTCTTTGAACAACTCAGGCATGTCCTTGCCTCGGGGTTTTCACTTTTCTCCCTGAATGGTAGGTCTCCTTCCATCAACTCATATGGCATGTCCTTCATGATTTCCGATATGTCACTTTTATGGTGAGTCCCTCTCTGGCAGTTTTAGATAACAGAGAAGCTGGATCATGATTCTCAGTGTTTTGGCAGTTAGGTACATTACTTTTATAGTAAGTCTTTCCCTAACTATTTTAGCCTTTCTCTTCCTATCCCTGTTGAAATCTGTTATATGATCACCCTCATAGTGGAACCTGCTGAGTGGCACTGGCAAGGGCAGGGCCTGTGGTGGCTCACTGCTCACTGAGCTTTCCTTCTTTGCTGCCTTCTTCCTTCCTCCTTGCCTTGTCAAGGCTTTTGGCTTACTCTGGATTCTGCAGCTGCCTCTTGTTCATCTCGCTTCTGGTCCTTGGGTCTTGAGCTAGCATCTTACCTGCTGATCTTGAGATGTGTCAGTCTTTATAGCCTGTGAACAGGAGCCCTGGTCTCCAACTTGCTGATCTTGAGTTTGCCATACTGGTTTTACTTCTCTAGAGAAGTCAGACTAAGAAGCCACAGATTATCTTAGGCTGTAACATAAAAACCAAGAGCATTTAGCGGTGGAGTTGCTGTTGGAGTTATTTTGAAGTTGGTTATCTGGCATTTTCCATTTTTAGAGCAATGACTAAATGAACTACATAAATTACTAAGAAATGCATTCCAAGAACTTTAGACATTCAATTAACACATGATAAATCACGATAAATATGTACTTTAGCTGTTACAGTACTTTGAAAGCATTTTAAAGCTGAAAATTTATAATGAACCTGTAATGCCTACTTTCATATGGTTTAGGGAAGTTAGTTAAATTTTCTCAACCTCGGTTCCCTAATATGTATAACAAGATTGTAAAAATCTACTTCATGAACTTCTTGTGATAATGATTTCATACCTATAAAGTCCTTGGAATACTACCTAATTAATTATAAATGTATAATATGTGTTAGCAACTTTCTTTCATTACCCTAATCTGAAATTATTTTATTTGTTATCATTATTATTATTTTAAATTCATGTGATTGAGTGAAAGTGTACAATCTGGTTTAAATTTGCATGCCCACCTATCTGTAGCTTCTGCTGCTCTCCTAGGAGTGACAGCACACTCCTAGTTACTGTTCTATATGTGGCATGCCCTATTAACAATCTCCTGGTTCCTTTTCTGCACCTTCTCCACTCCTCTCTAGTAAAAGGCCAGTAGGACCACATCCTATAGATGCATAGAACCATAAAGTGCACACACAATATGGTCACTCTGTGTCGCTGAATCCTGTCAATTCCTGTCCAAGGAGTTGGCTTCAGTAATGATTTATGAACAGGGGCAGCATAGAATCTAGGGACCATGCTCCCAAGGGGAACCCCCAGGCCTGCGAACCATCAATTGCAGTCTCTTCAGACTCGACGGCACTTGGCTAGTGGAGTTCTCAGGGTGCCCCTCTTTTTATTCTCATATTCCACCAGGATTCAACTTTGTGAGCCCCATCACTGAATTTTTTTTTTTAATTATCTAAATTTGTTTTTAGCTTTTGAGCAATTGAAAATGAATTTTTAAGTGTTTTTGTCTAAATATGTCCCTTTTGAATGTGAGAAATAAAATCTATGAGTTCTAAATATATTTGTGTCTAGTATTCCATTACTGAAACTGCTTAATATATTGAGGTTAACTAAAATTTCAGCTTTTCAGAAAACCATAATTTTTGTAGATATAAAAAATGTAAAACACAGAAAACTAGCAATAAAATTCAACATATAGTTCGCAAGGAAATAATAAAAGGTCAAGCTTCTGAACAGATTATTCTTTTAATCTTGTGCAGGTGTCTATTGTACTTGGCTTTCAAAAATGCAAGTAAATCATTAGAAAGAGTGCTTTACTATGACTATTTAAGAAATCCCATCCCAGGAGATTAGGTTTCAAATTCACACTGTCTGATGAATGAAAGCTCTAAGACATGAAGAGGCCAGGCTTAGATGGAACCTGACAGTAAATACTATTCCTGTCAGTCAGACCTGAGAAGCTAGTGGTGCTGAAGCATTTTTAATGTAATTAAGCCTCATGCTTAGCATATGAGATGGACTTAATCAGCAATTTGATTCACATTATATGTCAAATGATCAAAAGATGAAACACTGTATATGAGTATCTCTTCTAACTCTGGAGATCATGGTTTATTTGGCTTAAAATAAAAAGCAGATAATTTACAAGGAATGAATGCCCTTTCTTCACCTCATATCTTTCAAGGTTCTCCTTGTTTTCAAACTAAATATCTCCACATATTCCAACACAAATGACTTCTGGCTGTGAAAACATTCCCATGGGGGTTAACAAACAAATTAACACTAGTTTGGGTAAAGGTTTGCTAATTAGCTGATCAAGGCTGTCAGGCCACGAGAGGAAGCAAACCACCATGATATTCTTAACACTTTATAGATTTCTTCACTCATCTTCATCCTCTCCTCCCAGTTAATTCTTTCTGATTAGTTGTGAGGACTTGAAATCAGTTGAGCTTTTGTAAGGAAACACAGCCGCAGTCTTTCTTTCCTAAATATATTTGTTGTCAGCAAGCCAAAAGTCCATTTAAAATCTTCTGTAAGCTTCATCTAAGAAGGACCAATGTTTGTCTGTAAAGGCTATTTGCATATAAATTATGCCTAGACTATAAGGAGGAGTGGAGGCTGAGAAATATCATTATTTGGAAAGAAAATAGAGGGCAATCTCTCATATAAAACCATTTTTAAAAGGTTTTTTTCGGGGGATGATTTGATGGTTTGTATTTCTTGTGGCAAGACAGGCTGTAAGTCCAGAGAGAAAAATTTGGCAATTTGCAGGACTCCCGGCAAATAGCTTGCATGACATTTAATTGGAGATCAACGCTCTGTGGGAGTGCATAAAAGGGGATCTGTGTTACACTACGGAGAGTAGAAATTCTTTGCTTACTATGTATAATAAAAAATATGCAAAACATTATGGTGCTTTCTATGTATATTGGAGACTTACATACTATTGAAAACAAAAACTATTATGTGTTACAAATATCCCATTCATTTACAATAAATACTTGCTTCAAAAGTATTCTTTTCATTATTGTACTGACTCTACATTATAACGTTATGGGTGGGATCAGAAAATTATTACTACAAATTTGACTGTAAATAGTGAGCAAGAGTTCACTTCCAAGATCATTTTTCAAAGAAACCATACACTTATTTTTCAAAAAAATATTGTTTAGATGAAAAATTATAACTGAAAAAAAAAATTCTCACATGCACTAGGAGCTCAACATTCCCAGAAATAGAATGACATAACCTCTACTGGAACACTATCTATAATGAACTTGAGTGATCCTTGCATCCTCCTGTCTTCATGCTACAATCTGTGAGAAGCTTACAACATGACTACAGCGTAAAGCAGCTGTTTAATGAGAGGACCAGTTGAGTAACTCATTCCCAATTAAAAGAAGAAAAAGAATGAAGAAAACTTCAGGGCATAAAGACACCTCACTAATGAGATAGCACCCTTTCTAAATTAAAAAACTTACCTAGCCTGAAGTCATTTAGAATGGTTCTTTGTTCATTTCTTTTTGTTTCATCTCCCTCTTCTCTCCAATCTTCTACCGAGTTGTACATAGTTAAATTCCAGTATGATGGCTATTTTTATTTTAATGTAATGCTGACACTTCATATGGGATATGTGGGATATAAAGCACTGTAAGTGATTAAACTACAAAGATTTAGATTTTGACTTAATATAAAAGAAACTTTTTGAAAGGAGTGATCTGCTGAGAATTTCTGTTTCCTGAGGGGCGAATTCTGCCAGTGAACATCCTCTATTCCACACCTGTAGCGTCACTGACTCCAAAAGAGACAACGTGTGGCTTTCTCATTTATTTTACTTTGTGAGAACTGGATATGGGGTTATCCAGTGTGAGCAGGAAAGTACAATTTTAGGACCATGAATGCACTCAGGGTGGATTAACGACAGAGAACACGATTTCCATAGTTTTAGAATTCTCTTCTAAGTAAGCATCAGTTCTTTTAACTGCATTATTAAATGTAGACTGTGTGCATTTCAAATCATATCTTCTTTCACTCAAGGAGACATTATTTTAAAAACATGTAAGTGCTGAAGCTGATGAAAATAGTTTACAAATTAGTGAGTTATAACCAACAGCATGTGTTGTTTCTAGCCCTACTGGACCTTCATGTTCATTCGGTATCATTTAAGTCTCTTAGAAGCACCTAGCTATCTGTGCAGGTTCTGCTTCATAGATGGCATCTGTGATGTATGTATAGCCTCAGCCAATCATTTTGGGGGAGTTACAAGACCATGGCTAGAAATGGCATATAAAACCAATTCACCGTATTGCAGCGCTGCATAATGATAACCTGTGTCATAAATTATAATCAGGGGTCCACATTCAGAGTGTCTAATATAGATAAACTAAAGGCTATTTCACACCTTTACCATGGAAAGGCCACTGCCCAAAGCCCCAAGGCCCTGCTCTGAGAACCTCCCAGCCCCAGAGGAAAGAGCAAATGTTGAAGACGACTGTTAGCTAACAGGGAGCCTACCCAGCTTGAAGAAGAAGGACTAACTATCTTCAGGCCGAAGGGTTGCAGCCAGGGCTAGAAGAGCTCTAACGCTGGCTGTGCAGGGCAGAGGCCTGAATGTGCCCTTGCGGGAGTTGCTTCAGAGAATTTTATGCAGAGGTCTTCCCTGCAGTAGGCATCTGGGCAGGAAGCTTGCCAATGGAACTGAAAGAGCTGTTAGGCCTGTACCTGCAGAGTGTTAGAGGTCTGAGTTTACCCTGTGTGAAAGTTGCCTGCCTCACTGCTGGGCAGAGGTAGCCCTGGCCACAATGAGGTGGCAAGAGATCCCTGCAGGCCTAGGTAGCATGGTGAAGCTGGCAGCAAAGGCTTAGAAAGAGCCAGAAGCAGAGGTTCAGGAGATCCTGTGCAGGGATCTTCCCTCTGGCAGCAGGACCACTGATAGTCAAAGGCAGAGCAGAGATCTTGGAAGCTCTGTAGTCTCCCCTCCCCAGCAGCACGGTAGTTGCTGGTAGCAATGGTGATATGACCATAACTTCTGATATAAACCACGGCCTGCCCAGCGACCTAAGAATGTATATATAATTTAGGTTACAGTGAGCATTTCCCTTTGTGAATCTGCTCTGTGGGTTATCATTAGCTTTCTGTAAATATTAATAATGGCTTTCACGTTGCTAACACTCTACGCGTCTCGTGTCTCTGTCTCTATCATAGATGAATGGTTGGCAATGGTGGATAGAGGTGTAGGTGCATTCCTTGCAGTCTAAAGGCTGCCTGAAAATGTAGGCACAGCCTGCCTGCCTGTGCAGTGCAAACAGACACATACACACAGAGGTAAACTGGACACCCCCAGAGACCTTATTGTCTCTTTAGTCAGAGGCACTAGGCTGCATCAAATCCATGAATTTTTGTTTTTCCAGTGAGAGTAAGACTGAGACAGAACAACTTCATTCGAATCAAGGTTCTGCCCCTTTCTAAAGACTGAGACTATACTGGACTGTCTGTTGGAGACTGTCTACTACTGCTGATCTCAGACTCCAGATACAGGGACCTCTACCAAGGACAAGACCTGGGCCAATTCATCCTCCTGAGACTAGCCTTTAAAGGTAAATGCCTGAAGGTTGACGATTTAGACCTTAACTGTTGGCATAGCTCTACCCTACGATGATTTTCCATGTCTAAATAAATGTCTTAGTGTATTATTACCTGTGTCCTATGCCATGAAGTACTTGAAAAAAATACATGCATTTAGGCACAACAAAGCTGAACATTTCTCTAGTTATTTTATATTTAAATCCCAACAAGACTGTTCCTTCTCACCTAAATGCAATGCAGCAATTGGATTTTGAGTACATACTGTGCATAAAGCACTAAGCTAGATACTCAAAATGATAAAAGGCAAGGAATATGTAAAGTCAAGATATTTCCTTCAGGCTAACCTATTTTACTTATTATAACATCCAAGGGTTTTAATGATCTTATTTGTTATTAGTTTTTTAAGTCTTTCCCCCTAACAAATTCTGTATTCTGCTCATTTAGGAAAAAAAAAAAAAGAGTTGACCTTGTTTAAATAGCCATCTTTTACTTTCCTCTCTTTTTTGGTTAACTGTCATTCATTCTGTACAATAACAGATACTCATGGTTTTTCTATTTTTTTCTCATGCAACCAACACTCCTATCCCCGTTTAGTGAGTTTGAGCCCTGCCAAAGTAAATAAGGAAAACCTAGTGGTGTAGTGGTTAAGTGCTACAGCTTAACCAAAAGGCCAGCAGTTCAAATCAGCCAGGAGTCTATGAGGCAATTCTAATCTGCACTATAGACTCCCTATGAGTCAGAATTGACCTGACGTCAAATGATCCAAGAAACTGTGCTATAGGAAGAAGAATGCGGCATCAGGATTGGAGGAAGACCCCATAACAACCTACATTATCAAGATGATACAACCTTGCTTGCTGGAAGTAAAGAGGATTTGAAACACTGATGAAGATCAAAGACCACAGCCTTCAGTATGAATCAGTGCTCAACATCAAGAAAACAAAAATCCTCACAACTGGACGAGTCAGCAACATCATAATACATGGAGAAAGGACTGAAGATGTCAAAGATTTTATTTTACTATGTTCCAAAATCAATGCTCATGGAAGGAGCAGTCAGGAAATAAGAAGACCCATTGCTGCAAAGAAACTCTTTAAAGTGTTGCAAAATAAAGAAGTCACCTTGAAGACTAGGTGGACCTTCTTGTAAAACCTGACAATAAATGAGGAAGACAAAAGAAGAATTTACACCTTTGAATTTTGGTATTGGAGAAGAACATTGAATATACCATAGACTGCCAAAAGAACAGATTTGTTCTGGAAGAAGTACAAGAGTGCTCCTTGGAAGTAAGGATAGTGAAACTACATCTTACACTCTTTGCACCTGTTATCAGGAAGGATTAATCCCTGGAGAAGGACATCATCTTGGCAAAGCAGAGGATTAGCAAAAGGAGGAAGACCCCTAACAAAATAGATTGATACAGTGGCTGCAATCACGGGCTTCAGCATAAAAACAGTTGTGGGCATGCCATAGGACTCAGGCAAGGTTTCATGGTGTTATGTGGGGGTCTCTGTGAGTCAGAACCAACTTGATGGCACCTAACAACAACAACAACCAGCTGGATATCCCAGTAGTTTGGTGTACATTATGTTCCATGCTGTTATATTTTGATGCCTTCATACATGCTGCTTTCTTGCACTAAAACATTCAAACCTTTTTGTTTCTCTCCTACCACTTCATTCGCTGCTCACCAAGTCTCCTCCACTCCCTCTTTCCCATTCTGTTGTTATCACTGTTAGGTGGTGTAGAGAGGATTCCAACTCATATCCACTCCATGTGACAGAAACCCCATAGAGTTTCTTAGGCTGGAGCAGGAAGCCAGGTCTTTTCTCCTGCAGCACCAGTGGTGGATTCCAGCTGCCAACCTTCTTGGTGCTATGATTAGTCACTGTACTACCAGAGCTCCTTTTCCCATTCTGTGCCTCTCTAGTTCATACTTACTTTGGGGGAATATATAAGCATTTGTGTTAATTTATCAACAGTGTGTATGTATGTTTTCATATATGCATCTGTACACATCTTATGTATAGCAAATACTACTCAGATGTTTAATTAAAAAAAGAACCATCATTCACTGATTCAAATTAATAAACATGAAACTATGCATTTTTCTTAAATATTTATGTACACCTTATGAAAATTATTCTTGTGTTTATAAAACAAATTTTAACAATTACTTTAAGTAGTCTTTTGATTAATACTTCTTTCTATACTTAGATGAATTTGCAAAATTTTAAACTGTATTAACATATTTAACATATTTGGTTTCTTATCAGGCACTCCAATAAATCTTCACTAGTACTTAAATAATACTTGAGAATCTAATAAATTGTACTTATAAATATTATTCTTACTAAGTTCATTTAAGTGTTCTTATAGTTTATTACCTGAGTAAAATTTGAACCTAAAATCATCATTACACAGTTTGTACTGGCATAAAATACTTTGTAGTGAACTGCTACTCAATTAAGCTAGATTCTTGTATTAAAAGTGCTGATAATAAATATGCATAAAATATTCCTTACTGTTAAAATACATTTTTTGTAATTGATTAATTTCATTATTTCTATAACACAGCCTAGATCTATTTCCGGATAAAACACCCACAACGAAACGTGTGTGTAGTCCTGTGGTAGGTAGAAAATGCCCACGCCTAATGTATGGGACCTGGAAATATGTCACTGGACATGGTAAAAGAGACTGCAAATGTGATCAAAGATACACATCTGGAGACATTCCTGGATTATGTGGGTGAGTCCAATCCAATCACATAAATCTTTTAAAAAAGAAAACCTTTTCCGGCCAGATGAGAGAAAGGTGCAACAGCAAAAGGACTGTCATAAAAGAGGAAACTCGGAAAGGATTTGGGGCACTATTGCTGACTTTAAAGATGGAAGAAGGGGGCTTCAATAAAGGCACGCGGTTGTCTTCTAGAAGCTCAAAACAGTTTCCAGGTGTCAGCAAGCAAGAAATCAAGAACCCGAGCCCTACAACAAAAAAACATCTGAATTCTTCTGAAAATCTAAATGAGTAAGGAACCAAATTCTCTCAAATCTTTAGAAAGAAATAACAACCTTGTCAACCTTTTCAGTTTTGCCTGATGAAGTCTCTGTAGGATTTGGGACCTACACAGCAATAAGGAACTACATTTTGTATTGGTTAACCTTCTAAATTTGGGATAATATCCTAGGTCAGCAATAAGACAACAAATAGACATTCCAAGCACATTCTGAAGACAATGTTTTGGTTCAAGGTGCGTCTTCACCAGTCAGTGAAATTTGAAGAAACAAATATCTGGTGCCATTTTCACACAACTCAAACTGTAACGCTGAGCCTTGTTACATTATTTCTACATATCATTTCAGGTTTAGAATCAGGTTTAGAAAAAGGGGGAGTTTTTTAATCTGAAGACAGATTCAAATTTTCAGTCTTCATAACACTCAAACCTGATGTTGTTATGCCTCTTAATTGAATTCAACTGATATATTTATTAGTCTGTAATAATGTTTACATGATAATTCTTGTCTGCTTCTAAATGATTGATATGATACTATATATCTCCAGAACTTCTAGTGGCATAATTTCTAAAAAATTTTAATAACAGTCCCTAAGCTTTCCTTTATTAATACTTCTAGACATATGTACATCAGTGCTAGGTGCTCCTTATAAATAAGTGCAGAGCAAGTACCCTGCTTTCCCTTTGGCCGTAATATTAATCACCTTGTGTGGAACTATTAAACATTTCTTTGTACCAGTACAATAACCTCATTGTAGTTGTTGTTATGTACTATTGAGTGTGTTCTGAGTAATAAAACTCACTGCAATCAAGTTGACTCTAACTCATAGTGACTCTATAGGATAGAGTAGAACTGCCCCATAGGGTTTCCAAGGAGAGCCTGGCAGATTTGAACTGCCAGCCTTCTGTTGAGCAGCCGTAGCACTTAATTATTGAGCTACCAGTGCCTCTGTTCTGAGTAACAGTGACACTATACACAACAGAACAAAACAGTGCCTAATCCTGTTTCATCTTCACAATCACTTTCATGGTTGAGCCTCTTGCTGCAGCCACTGTTTCAGTCCGTCTGTTTGAAGGTCTGCCTCCTCCTCACTGAAGCTCCACTTTACTAGGCATGACGTTTGTGTCCAGGGACTGCTCCCTTCTGATCACATATAGAAAGCAAGTGAGGTGAACTCTTGCTGGTCTCTCCTCTAAGGAACTTTCTTTCTGTAGTACTTCCAAGAGAGATCTGTTCCTGCTTCTGGTTGTTTTGATTGCTATTAGGTGCTGCCGAGTCTGTTCTGACTCATAGTAATTCTACGAACACAGACAAAGCACTGTCCAGTTTTGAGCCATGCCCACAATCAATTTTATGCTCCAGCCCATTGTTGCACCCACTGTGTCAATCATCTCCTTGAGTGTTTTCCTCTTTTTCATTTACCCTCTACTTTACCAACCATGATGTCTTTCTCCAGAGACTATCCCTCTAACAACATGTCCAAAGTATGTAAGATGCAGTCTTGCCTAACTTGCTTCCAAGGAGCACTCTGACTGTGCTTCTTCCAGAACAGATCTATTTGTTCCTTTGGCAGTCCACAGTATGTTCAGTATTCCTCTCCAACATCACAATTCAAAGAAGTCAATTCTTCTGCCTTCTTTATTCATTGTACAGCTTTTACATACCTATGGTATGAATGAAAATAACATGGCTTAGGTCAGATACACATTAGTCTTCAAGATGACATCTTTATTTTTCCACACTTTTAAAGAGGTCTTTTGTAGCACGTTTTCCCAGTGCAGTGTTTCTTCTCCTTTTGAGTCATTCCAGTCCAGCCAAGCTCAGCAAATGAATTTAGTCCATGTCATTAAGGTCAGCTCTACTTTGAGGAATCAACTCTTCCCTGGTACTCTTTGGAGTGCCCTCCTGCTCTCATACCCTCCCCACCCTTGTAGCCGTCAAAGAGTCTTTTCTGTTATGTATGAATCTGCTTTTAAGTTTTTATCATAGGGGTCTCATATAATAATTGTCCTTCTGTCACTGACTAGTTTCACTCAACATAATGTCCTCCAGTTGAGACCAAATTGAGAGATGTTTCCTGCTATCATCATTGTTCTTTATCAATGCATAGTACTCCACTGAGTACATATACCAAAGTTTACCCATCCATTCTTCTGTTGTTGGGCATCTGGGTTGATTCCATCTTTTTGCTATCATGGACTGTGCTGCAGTGAACATTCGTGTGCATGTATCAGTTGCTGTGTATGGCCTTGATTCTGTAGGATACAGTCGAAGCACAGGAATTACTGGGTCAAATGGTACATCTATATCCATTATTTTAAGGTAACGCCAAATTGCTTTTCAAAGAGGTTGCACCATTCTGCAATTCCACCAACAGTGTAGGAGAGTTCCAATCTCTCCACAGCCTCTCCAACATTTATTGTTTTGTGTTTTTTGGATCATGGCCAATCTTGTTGGGGTGAGATGGTATCTCATTGTCATTTTAATTTGAATTTCCTTAATAATTAATGATTGTGAGCATGTCTGCATGTGTTTTTTGGCTGCTTGGATCTCCTCTTCAGAGAATTGTCTGTCCATCTCCTTTGCCTATCACTTAATTGGATGATTTGTCTTTTTCTTATTGATATTTTGTAGTACCTTGTAGATTATGGAGATCAGGTGTCAGTCTGACATAGAGTTGCCAAATATTTTTTTCCCATTCTATAGGTGGTCTTTTAATTTTTTGATGAAGTCTTTGGATGAGCAGAAGTGTTTGATTCTTATTAATTCCCATTTATCTATTTTCTGATGAATGTGTTCTGTTTCAGATTTTGAAGTCTGTCTATATTGTGTATTAAAGCTTCCACTGTTGACCCTATTTTATCTTGGATGGGCTTTATTGTTTTAGCTTTTATATTTAGGTCTTTTATCCAATTTGAGTTGACTTTTGTATAAGGTGTGAGATATGAGTCTTGTTTCAATTTTTTGCAGATGGATAGCCAATTATGCCAGCACCATTTGTTAAAGAGACTGTTCTTACCCCAGTTTAAAATCTTAGGACCTTTGTCAAATATCAACTGCGTATAGGAGAGTGGTGGCATCTCTGAGGTCTCTACTTTGTTCCATTGGTCTATATGTCTCTTTTTGTACCAGTGCCAGGCTGTTTTGATCACTGTGGCAGTGTAATAGGTTTTAAAGTCAAGTAGTGAGAAGCCTCCCAGTATTTCTCCTTTTTCAGTAGTGCTTTACTTATCCAGGGCTTCTTCCCTTTCCAAATAAAGCTTATAATTAGTTTCTCCATCTCATTAAAGAATGTCGCTGGAATTTGTATTGGGATTTCATTATATAAGTAGATTGCTTTGGGCAAAATAGACATTTTCACAATATTGAGTTATCCATGAGCAAGGCAGATAACTCCACTTATGTAAGTCTCTCCTAGTCTCTTCTAGTAAGGTCTTGTAGTTTTCTCTGTAAAGATCTTTTATTTCTCTAGTTAGATTTATTCCTAGGTATTTTATCTTCTTGGAGGCTATAGTAAATGGAATTGATTTGGTGATTTCTTCTTTAATAATTTCACTGTTGGTATAAGGTTTCCTACTGATTTAGTTATGTTTATCTTGTGTCCCAATAGTTTGCTGAACTCTTCTATTAGCTCTAATAGTTTACTTATGGGTTTCTTTGGATTCTCTATATGAACAATCGTATCATCTGCAAAGAGGAAAATCTTTACTTTTTCATTGCTGATATGGATGTCTTTTAGTTCTTTGAGTTGTCTAATTGCTCTGGCTAGAACTTCTAGCACAATGTTGAATACAAATGGTGAGAGCGGGCATGCTTGTCTAGTTCCTGTTCTCAAAGGGAATTCTTTCAGTCTTTCACCATTCAGGATGATGAAAGCAGTTGGCTTTGCATAGATGCTACTGATTATATTGAGGAATTTCCTCTTTATTTCTATTTTTCTGTGAGTTTTAAGCATGAATGGATGTTGAATGTTGTCAAATGCCTTTTCTGCATCAATTGACAAAATCAGGTGATTTTTATCTTTTGTGTTATTAATGTGGTTGATTACATTAATTGTTTTTCTGATGTTGAACCAGCCTTGCATCTCTGGAATGAAACCAACTGTATCATAATGATTTTTTTTTTTTATATGCTGTTGAATTCTATTGGCTAGAATTTTGTTGAAGATTTTTTTGCATCTAGATTCATGAGTGATATTGGTCTGTAATTTTCTTTTTTTGTGGGATCTTTCCATGGTTTGGGTATCAGGGTTATGCTGGCTTCATAGAATCAATTTGGAAGTATTTCATCTCTTTCTATGGTGTGAAATAGCCTCATTAGTATTGGAGTGAATTCTTCTCTGCAAGTTTGGTAGAATTCTCCAGTAAAGCCGTTGGAGCCAAGACTTTTTTGGTTGGTAGATTTTTGAAGACTTTTTCAATCTCTTCTTTTGTGATAGATTTATTAAGTAGATCTATTTCTCCTTGTGATAGTCTTGGTCAGTCATATGAATCTAGAAATTTATCCATTTCCCATCAGTTTTCAAATCTGTTAGAGTATAGCTTTTCATAGTCTTCTGTTATGATATATTTTATTTCAGTTGGGTCTGTTGTAACATCTCCCAACTCATTTCTTAATTGGGTTATTTGTATCTTCTGTTGTTTTTCTTTTGTAAGTTCAGCCAATGGTTTATCAATTTTGTTGATCTTTTCGAAGAACCAGCTTTTGGTTTTGTTAATTTTTTCAATTGTTTTTCTATTCCTGTCTTTTAAATGACCCCTTGTTTTCTTCACGTCTAGTGTCCTTAAAGTCATTCCACATCTCCTCTGGTGTTTGGTCATTAGTGTTCAGTGCATCAAATCTATTTGTGTGATGACCTCTGAAGTCAGGTGGGATATAATTTAGGTCATACTTTGGCTCTGGTGGATTAATTCTAATTTTTTTCAACTTCAACTTGATTATGAGAATTGATAGTATGTTCCGTGATTGCCCACGGGCCTTCTTCTGACTGATACTACTGACAGTTTCCATTGTCTCCTTCCACAGGTGTAGGGGATTTATATCTTAGGTGGGATTCTTTAACTAAAACCATTAACACATATAAATTGTACAGAAAATATTTATATAAAGGAAATAGGCTGTGAGGTTTTTGCTGAAGTTGCAGAGGCTAGTAAACCCAGGATTGGCAGGTCAGGGAACAGGACTCTAACTCGCAGGCTATGAGGGTTAATGAATCTCAAGAGCTGCTAGTTCAAGTCTCAAGAATCAGATATAGAAAGAAAAGAGAGAGGGAGCTGCTAGCAACATGAGCAGACAAGAAGTAGTCAGCAGAAAGCCAGCAGATGAAGGCTGAGGCTGGGTGGTGAGCCACTATAGGCCCACCCCTACCACTTTATACAGCTGTCAAAACATTGGTCCAGCCAAGTTGACACACAATCCTAACAATCACAGTTCGATTCCTCATATTCTGTCTGGTGAGGTCCACAAGTGTAGTCACCATTTATGTTGCTGTAAAACAGTATTTGCATTGAAGAATTCATTCATCTTGCAAAATTTTATCACATAATCTCTTCCATTGTTTATATCACCAAAGCCTTATTTTATTTTTGTTTGTTCCCAACTTTTACATTCCAATTCCCAATAATTGTCAATGCATTTTGATGGCATATATGGTCAATATCAGACTGTAAAAGTTGGTAGAAATCTTCAGTTTCTTCATTCTTAGCCAGAGTGGTTGGTGTGTGTACATTTGAATAACAATCTTATTAACTGGTCATCCTGGTAGGTGTTTTAATATTATCCTATCACTGTCAGTGTTCTGCTTCACAGTGAATCTTGAAATGTTCTTTTTGACAGTGAATGCAATACTGTTTAATTTGCAGCTCCTGGCATAGTAGACCACATGACTCTCAGATTCAAAATGGTCACTACTGTCCATTTCAATTTACTCATGCCTATGATATTGATATTTATGCATTACATTTCATTTTTTAAGTTTCAATTCTCCTAGATTTATACTTTGTAAATTCTATGTGCTAATTATTAATGAATCTTTGCAGCTCTTTCTTCTCATTTTGAGTCATGCCACATCAGCAAATGAAGGTCCTCAAAAGTTGACTCTATCTATGCCATTGTGTTAACTCTTCTTTGAGGAGGCAGCTCTTCTCCAGTTGTATCTTTAGTACCTTCCAACCCGAGAAGCTCATCTTCTGTCATTTTATCAGCCAATGTTCAGCTGCTATTCACAAAGTTTTCACTGGCTAATTATTTTCAGAAGTAGGTCTTTCTTTATAGTCTATTTTAGTCTGGAAGTTCAATTGAAATGATTCTACCATGAGTCACTGTGCTAGTATTTCAATACTGATTTCGTAGCTTCCAACATCACAGTAAAATGCAAGCCACCACAGTATGATGCTGCAGATGTTCTGTTGTACACAGGACCATTATAAGTTGGAATGGTCTCATTGGCAGCTGACAACAACAACAAGGTGGGCCATCATCTGTTGCAGATCTGATGAGCCTTCTGCTGATGCTGTTAGATCCTAGACTACATCACTGAGAAAAAGAATAAACACAGTACCTGGTTACTCTAATAATTCCCCCCAAATTGATGAACTCCTCTGTCAAATTTTTCATTTCCAATACTTTGCTTTCAACTGATGTCACATTTTATCCAGAATAGTCTTTATTTTGGAATTATTGGAGAAATCAATTATTAAATTTTTTCATTCTTCTCAATAGTGTATGTTTCTGATTTTACAAGCTCCAAAATGAAGCAGTATTTCTTACTATGGTTAATCTGAAACTGTAACAACATTTTCAGTTATCCTCAAAATTTTTAAAATCAGATGTAATTATTGATAATGTGAAACATATTTAAAAATATAAGACTAAAATGGATTCTATGTTCTAGGTCATTATTTTGCCTTTGTGCATAACCTGTCTCATATTTACACATGAAAATTTAGTCTGTATCTTGTTTACACTTTAAAATACAATCTAGGCATTCACTGTTCTCTCAACTTACACATGACATCACAGGGCATCTTTCTGAAATTTGTACTAATGGAGCCATAGCTTTTGTTAGTCTAGTTGAAAATAAAGTAAATTAACCCAACCCACTGCTATCAAGTGGAATCCAACTCATAATGAACCTACAGGACACAGTAGAACTGTTCCATAGAGTTTTCAAGGAGTGCCTGGTTGATTCAAACTGCTGACCTTTTGGTTGGAAGACATAGCACTTAAACACTATGGCACCAGGGTTTCCAAGTAAATTAAACCAGTATGAAATAACATTTTGCTGTTTAGGTATAAGCCATTTTATATAGCGTTGAACATCAATTTTGTATGCTTTTAAAAGACTAACACCTAGTTACATTCATATTTGCAAGCATTCTAGACACTGTGGCTTGTACTCTAGAATTCAAATCTTGACCTTATACTTATTGGTCATTGAATCTTTAGCAAATCACTTAACTTCTCTTTGCCTTTATTTACTCATCGGTAAAAGGAGCATAATCATAGTTTCTATGTCATAAAGACTGTAGGAAAGATTAAATGACATATATATCAAAGTCTCAAAATAGGCCAATAAATATAATAATTATGCATGATAATGATGTTTATAGTGATTATACATACTTGATGGAGCATCATAAGCTCTAAAACATCGTTTTAGGCAGTTGAATAATGTGGCTGAATAAAATACTAAGGCTAAATCCCAGAATATAAAATAGTTAAGATGGTGCATGTTCCCATTTGTGCCAGAGGTGCTGGCAGAGTCAACCTCACTTCCCAATCTCCAGCAGCACCTATGGTATCCAGAATAAATCAAGTATTGACAATTCTTAATACAGGTATTAGTATGCTATTTAAACAGGTCCTTCATATTTTGAGAATATCTCAAGAGCTGTAGACACGTGGCATCAAATGAACATGGTTTAGGACAGTAGAATAATTTAATGTTTTTATTGCATTTAAGGTATCAACACATACATTTTTGATATCATTTTATCTGAACTTAATCTTTTGAGACCCACCATCCTATTTTTGGCATATGTAAAGGTACTGGTGACCTTATGATCATGCCAGCATTGCTCTTGGCTCTTCAATTTCTGCAGATTCCAAGTTTACAAACTCTAAAAAGTAACAACGAAAATGACATTTCAGCAAGCTGACCCATTTCTTCTAAATAGACCACAGGAGTCAACTATAGGTTTATCAGCAGAAATAATTTCCTGAATTATGCCTGTTGAGCCTTGGATTGACATTTCTTTTTTGCTGGAAAAAAACTAAAATCAGGCAACAGGATTGTGTAGCTAAAGAGAAAAAACAAAATATTTTCAGCAGTATAAATGATTATCCTCCCGCCCCCATAGATATTACACACACAAAAAGGAAAGCAATAACTTATATTCTCTCCGACAGAAGGATAAATGAATGTGATAGATCATTTATAAAATAAGTTTTATAAATAAATGTGATAGATTGTTTTAATGCCAAATATGTGGCATTGCATCAGTGTGTCAAAAGTAAATAAAAACACAATGATTGACATCTAATCATTAAGAAAAAAGTGAATTGTGACTGTATGATTTTCAACACTTGTGAACACACACATACACACACACAAACATAGTAAGTGTTCTTTTCAAAGAGGTCTACATAAATTAGAAGATAAAGTGCATTAGTAACTACAGGAAGATAGATCCTCAGGCAGTTTCTTGTTTTTTCTTCCAATAAAGGGTATATTTACCAAAAGTAAATTGAAACTCTATTGATTTTTTGAAGTGCAATGCATTTCAAGGTTGACATTTAAACATACATCCAAGGTTTAATAATGTTCTTAAACCAAATGTTGTTCTTTCACAGAGACAAAGCACTGCATTATTGGAATAAAGAGACCTCCTGTGAGAGAATGGAGTTAGTGAAAAAGTTCATAGAAGTGGGTTTGAAGGAAAGATATAGTGCAATTCAAAATTTTCATATATTTAATTGTTTACTTTTATTTTTGTCTTTTTTATAGAAAATGTCACACGTCGTTAACTTCCTTTGGAACATTCAGAAGTTTGCTTAAGTATTCTAGTATCAATAAAACCTTACAACAAAATATTGACATATTATTTCAGTATGAAGGGTGACAAAATGACATTTTAGGTTTATTCTGCTCAGTGGTCTAAGCCTTTGACTGAAGCTGAGAGAGGATTCAAATCCTGAGGCAACTGTTAGCTCTACAGTGCACGTTATTTTGCTTCAAACAACTGTTTGCTTGCTTGCTTATTTAATTTGCTAGTGACCAAAATACTTGGCCTTGGCTTGGCAGTGACCAAAATGAAGGAGACAAATTAAAAAATATGTATGAAGACATACAGAATGGGGCAACCTAGAAAGAAAAATAATACAATGTTCTATTTAATAACTTAGAATTTATAAATATAATAATATATATGATACAGAAAAATTCATATGTACATATATGATACATATGCTGCTGTTAGTTTTCATTCAGTCACCTCCAGCTCAAGGCAACCTCATGTGTGCAGAGAACTACTCCACAGGAAAGACAGAGCTGTGACTTTTCAGAAGCTGATTACTAGGCCTGTCTTCTGAGGTATTTCTGTACAGGCTCAAACCACCAACCTTTTGACGTTCCTCAAGCATTTAACTGTTTACTGACACAACTTCCAGAGTGGCACAAATTATTAATCACCCCACTGCTATCCAAAAGGTTGGCAGCTCAAATAAAGAGTGTTCCAATAAGGAGTCCTTTCTTTGAACTTGAATAAAACAGCTTGAGTAAATCATACAGTTTTAAATGTTTTATTATTTTGAAGTACATTTGATAGCATTGTGTATAGAAAATAACTTCAGATAACTGACTGCTGTGGCACTTTCCAAATGAGACCCAAAATAATCAGTTATCATAGTCTGATATCTTTCGCCAGTGACAGTCACAGCCTCTCCTCCTTCAGCTTGCAAAAAATAAGAGCCAGGGATTCCTCTGGAACAAACAGTAATTTTGAGCGGTGAACTGAACATTCTTGACTCTCCATTGGATTCTCATTGTGTTAAATGTGACAGTTTTATTTGTTAACAAAACCATTCATCCAAAAATGGTTTGTGTACTTTGTGATTCTGTGAAAGTACACAATCCAGTTATCTTCACTGAAGATAACTTTTTGGCCAATAGCAGGGTCACCTTCCAATTGCTCCAGAGCCCAGTCAGCAGATGTACGGTGCAATTTATGGTCGTTGGACTTCAGTTCTTGAGTTCAAACAATTTTGTAAGGCTAAAGCTTCAAGTCCAGATGAAAACTTTGCCAAACTGTGGTTGACAAAAGGCCCTGTTCTTACACTCAGCAAGAAATTGATTTAAGTGTATTTTCACATACACTCTGATGAATGGTGGCAACATATCCATTGAAATGTGCAGTTTGTTGATGCACAAGTATTGTCTGATTGGCAACAGACCCAGTTGTCTCAAATTTTTTGATTAAACATCAAATTGGTCGCTCAGTGGGATGATTTATATGCATCGTAAATTTTGTGTAGTTGATGGAATGCTTGGTGAATGGAACACCTATTTTGACAATAAACTTCAATACTTTCTACACATTGTGGAATCACGTAGCTTTTCATGGCTATTTGTCAAGACTAATCAAAAAAATGTGATAAATATGGCCACTATAGCTTCACCGATATGACCACTGTGAGGTGTCAAAAAAAGAATTTTTTTAATTGTGATTCTGTGAAAGTACACAATCCAGATTAACTTTGCATGCCAGCCTATCTGCAGCTCCACCTGCTCTCTTCATCCAGTGACAGCATAATCCTCCTTTTCACTCTGTATTTCTAGTGTCCTCTTAATGAGCACCTGTCCCTTCCTCTCCATCCTCTTCTCTCCCATCTAGAAAGAAACCAGTAGGACAGCCTCCTGTAAATGTATAGAACTATAAAGTATACACACCATATGGTTGCACTGTGTCCCCAAGTTCTGTTCATTCTTGTCTGAAGAGTTGACCTCAGTACTCGCTTCTGTCAGGGCCAGCAGCATGTCTCTGCTCTGTGTTCCCAGAAGACCCTCCAGGCTATTGGACCATCAGTTGTAGTTGTTTAGTACAGCTCTTGAACTGCACCCCTCTTTTTATCATGTTGCCTCAGGGAGTCTACATTGTGTCCCCCATTGCGGCTATCATCGGTGGTGGCCAGGCACCATCTAGTTCTTGATTCAATGTTGATACAGTTTCCTATACATATGAGTCCTTTCGTCTTCTGGGCTCTTTTTCCCTCATGTTTGTTGCTCCTGGTCATCGTCTGTTCCAGATGAATTGGGATAGTTTGGTGTACCTCAGATAAGAGCTTGCTAGATTTTAAGACCCCAGATGCCACTGACCAATATAGGGTGCAGAAGACTCTCTTAGCAATAAGCTAGTTATGCCAATTGGCCTTGATGTTCCCAGAAAACATCATCTCCAGACCCCTGTCCCTGCTACTCTATCCTTTGAAATATTGGATTGAGTTTGGAAAACATTTCAGTTTATGATGTAGTCAAGTTATGTTGATCTGCTTTCTACTGCGTGCTGTCACTGCTTTCACCTAACCAAATTCCTATCTGCTCTCTAATCTATGACTGACCCTCTCCCTCCCTCCCCACTCTTGTAACTACTAAAGAGTCTTTTTTTCTGAACGTAAGTCTATTTTTAAGTCCTTATAGTAGTGAACGTCTCATATAATACTTGTCCTTTTGCCAATGATTGATTTCACTCAGTGTATCTTCTAGTTGAAACCAGGTTATGATATACTTCCTAAAATCATCATTGTACTTTATCAGTGCATAGTGTTCCATTGAGTATATGTACCATAGCTTATCTATTCATCTGTTGATGGGACCAAGGTAGATTCCATCTTTTTGCTATTGTTAACAGGGCTGCAATAAACATTTGTATACAATTGTCTGTTTGTGTGACTGCCTTTATTTCTGTAGGATATATTCTGAGCAATGGGACTGCTGAACTGTATGGTATTTCTAATTTAGCTTTTTAAGGAACCAACAACTTGCTTCCAAAGAAGCTGGACCATTTTGCATTCCTACCAGCAGTATAGGAGAGTTCCAGACTCTCTGCAGCTTCTCCAGCATCTGTTGTTTTGTGTTTTTTTAGATTATTTCCAATCTTGTTGGGGTGAGAGGATATCTCATTGTAGTTTTGATTAGGATTTCCCTAATAGCTAATGATTGTGGGCATTTTGGCTGTGCCTTTTGGCTGCTGCGTGTCTTCTTTGGTGACGTATCTGTCCATCTCCTTTGCCTGTTGCTTAACTGGGCCATTTACCTTTTTCTTGTTGACATTTTGCAGTACCATGTGGATTACGGAAATCAGATGTTGATCCTACATGTAGTTGCCAAATATTTTTTCCCATTCTGTAAGCAGTGTTTTAATTCTTTTGATAAAGTATCTGGATGAGCATAAGTGTTTGATTCTTAGTAGTTCGCATTTATCGTTTTCTCTTCTGTTGTTCAGGACATTATTGTTGGAAGACCCCTTACATTCAGAGGCTCCTTGGAATACAGGCCTAGTCAACTGCTTCTGGAAGAGCAGAGCCTAGAAAATCCTATGCAGTAGTTCTACTCTGTACACATGGGTTCATCGTGAGTTGGAATGGATTGAATGGTGATTAACAACAACAAGATAACAAAAACTATACATTAAATAACAAATACATTTACTGGTGAGTCATTTCCTAAGTGATGGAGAAGATATAAGTACTTAAATATTTATTCAGTTCCATTTTAGTAAAGAAAAATTCTATGTACTAGATAGGTGGTGGTGGCCCTGGAGGTGCAGTGATTGAGCAGAAGGCTGATAATCAAAAGAGTGGTGGTTGGGACCCACTGGTCTCTTCACTGGAGAAAGATGTGGCAGTCTACTTCCTTAAACAGACACAGTCTGGAAACTCTACAGGGTAGTTGTGCTATGCCCTGCAGAATAGCCATGAGTCAACTTGACCACACGTTGTTTGGTTTTGATTTTGGATATTTGGTCATGAGAAAGGTATAATACTCCTGTTCCTGTTAAACTTACATTCCAACAGGGAGAGATAAAGAGTGGGGTAGGGATAAGTGTACTCTAATTTAAAGGACCTAAGATTGGAATAAGCCTTGTTTAAACATCTATGTATGGTGAAAGAGAAGCTGAGTGATCTTAAACAAGCTATTTAATCTTTTAAAATCACATGTTTTATCTTCAGAATTAGAAAAATCCTACTGATTTAGGAAAAATTTTAGCCAATTTTAGGGAAGACTTCCTTTTATTTGTTAAGGCTCAAATTAATTAACGGGTATCTTTTGTCAATAGGAACTTAAAGAAACATAAGAAAACTAAGACATCTGTCAAAAGGAAAATTTCCATTAAGTTTTCTTTTCCCCTTACCAAAGATAGCATGGGATAAAATATATAACAACTAACACTTGTCTCCTTGCCTTGTGATAATGATGTCTTATTTCCTTAATAGTTTCAGTTACTAGGCCTAGATTCCAGGCAACATATTTGAGGACGGTTAGACAAAGAGGTTGTGTTTCCGTGGACACGATCTGGACACCATTTCTCACTCTTGTAATAGCTACCTCCTTCGTTTAAGCCTAAGATGATTGACTGTGATGACATCTAATTACAACTTTTTCACTCTCATTTGCATCACTAAGGGGCTGGCTTCTCTATTCACCACCAGACTTTTTCTAACTTGCAAGCATGAAAGAATTTCTCATGGCATAATGTGAGAGAAAAGACAAAGGGACATTGTGTGCTTTCAGGCTATTTCCTTGTTATATCTGACTTAAACTGCCTCATAGGACTGGAATGGTTTAAGTCTGGCTCTATCAGGCTTTTCATGTGACATTTTACCGTTCCAAGTGTTTATAGTTGACAATGCATTGCCACATTCAAAATGCCCCAGATCCCCCAGACCGCTTGAGAAAGGGTTAATAATCACTAGCTAGCTCTACATACACACATAGACACAGATACACATTCATATGTATACTTGTATACACATACATGATACACATGTACATAAAGATATATCACAACTTTGAAATGTATATTAATGAGAAAACAGTATATGAAAAGAACTTAGCAATCAACGTTACTATTACACGTTTGGAAACCATGGTGGTGTAGTGGTTAAATGCTACCGCTGCTAACCAGAAAGTCAGCATTTCGGATCTGCCAGGCGCTCCTTGGCAACTCTATGGGACAGTTCTGCTATATCCTGTAAGGCCTCTATGAGTCAGAATCGACTCAGAGGCAATGGGTTTGATTTTTGGTATTGCACATTTATTATTGTTCTTTAATTTGAAGTAAATTGATGTATGTGCATCAGTGTGTGTATGGGTGAGTGGGTGGGCATGTAGGTTCATTTTCTAGTCTTTTGGGCTTATTAGAGTACCAAATATTATAATAACTATAAAAGGGTTTTATAAACTGTAAAAGTCAATGTACATATAAGATAGCATAATAGTTATACCTAATACATTTTGCTATAAAATTGTTATAAAAAGTCATAATTATGTTCAGTGTGCCTTTTGGTTATCCTTAGCAGAGAAGAGTTTATGATAGAAAAGACAATGTTAAGACTAGCTTAATTTTTCTATCACCTTTCTCTGCATTTTCCTAATTTAAGGGAACATACACTGATTATTCTTTTTCATTCTTTTTAATTTTCACAAGAAAATTGCTTTCCTTTGAATGTTGAAAATAAAACATTAATACGATACTGCCTTCTATTCAGGTCACATAAAAGTTAACTAGCTACTGTCTGAGTTGACTCTGAATAAAGGTGACCCTCTATGTCTCAATAGAATTGTACTTCATGAGGTTTTCAATGGTTGCAGTCTTTTGGAAGTAGATCCCCAGAACTTTCTCTCGAGGCACCACTGAGTAGATTCGAACCATCAAGCTTTCAGCTAGTAGCGGAACACTTAACAACTTTGCTCCCCTCAGAAATTCCCTTTAAGCTACAATCATCCTCATAATCTCTTAGGCTCCTGGTTCACTTCTTGTTTTTTGCTTTTATACTTTCCTCTTATGACACATTTCTATTATCTTTAAACACTTTCAGATATCATTTCACCCAAATTGCCATGTTAGAACAAAATTCTGAATCCACTAATTTAAGTGGCACTCACTAAACTGAAAAAGAAATGATACCTATGTCCTGATGAGGCTTAATATTTAAATTTTTATTATTTTAAAAATAGTGAAACTTATCCGATAATGCCAATTGTTATATTTCTGATACAGTCAGTCTACTTTTCCTGAGTTTATGGTAGATATGTGGTATAGTGCTTTTAAATAGTTGATGCCATTGGGAAAATACCAGGAAAGCTGGCAAGTCAGCAGGGACAATAGTATCCTTTATTCATTATCATTCATTACCTTTGGAAATTATGCAAATAAACATTCATGGTACTTTTCCATTTTAACACATAGAAGATATTTTATACACTAGGAGCAGGCAGTAAATGTGGAATCAATTACTTCTTGCTTAGGGACAACTTTGGAGGGAGGAGAAAAAGAACAGCACTGAAATTTGTATTACCATTTTATATTAAAATGGATTGAAATACTTTCTCTTCAGTACACATTACTTTGAAAAATATGTTAAATTTTCAATGATGTGACTAAGAGAGGGGAAAAACAGATGAAAAGTACTGGAAAGGATGTAGGGAGACTGGAATGCTTATCCATTACTGATGGGACTATAAAATGGTACAACCACTATGAAATATGGTATGACACTTTCTCAAAAAACTATAAATAGAATTACTTTATCATCAAGCAATCTCACTTTTATATAGATATTCTAGAGACCTAACAGAAGTGACACAAAGAAATACATTCACACTTATGTTCATTGTGGCATACACAGTAGCAAAAATAAAATAAAATAACAAAAACCAAAACCAAAACAAAATAACAAAATGGAAGCAGCCTAAATGTCCTTCAACAGAAGAATGGATAAGCAAAATGTGGTACATATGTGTGATGGAATACTCTGCAACTGTCTTAGACATCTGGTAGTGCTCTAACAGAAACGCCACAAGTGGATTGTTTTAACAAAGGAAATTTTATTCAAACACAGTCCAGTAGGCTAGAAGTCCAAACTCGGGGTTTGGGGTCTAGGGTAATGCTTTCTCTGTTAGTTCTGGAGGAAGGCCCTTGTGTTTCATCAGTCTTTCTTTGGTCTGAGAGCATCTTGATGCAGGAACATCTGGTCTGAAGGTCCCCCTTGCTCTCCGTGCTGCTTTCTGGTGCTGTGAGGTCTCCAACTCTCTGCTTGCTTCCTTTTCTTTTTGTCTCTTGTAAGATAAAAGGTGGTGGAAACCACACTTTAGGGAAACACCATTTCTATCAGAGCAAGAAGGTGACTTCAGTTTGGGTTTGACAGTCCCATCCTAATCCTCTTTGACATAACCTGGTATATTAACCCCAGGCAGAGATTAGGATTTACAGCATAGGAGAATCATGAAATGGAGGGCAATCACCCAATACTTGGAATTATGGCCCAGCCAAATTGCTACAGATTTGGGGGTACACAATTCTACCTATGACATTACACATTTTGGTCCCCCCCAAATCATATTCTGTCAACATGCAAAATATATTTACCCTGTCATAGCATAGCAAAAATCTTAAATCAACTACAAGTCCAAAATAAAAAAATTCCTCTACATTTGTGAAATCTGGAACACAAGTTATCTGTTTCCAAAATACAATGGTAGAACAGGCAGGCACAACCTATACATTTCCATAACAAATGGGACAAGTTTCAGGGTAAGAAGTCATAACAGGCACCAAGCAAATCAGCAGAACCCATTGCATTAGCCCTGAAAGCTTAGAAAATAATCCTCGACTCTCTGAGACACGCTATGCAATAGCCCTGTCCGTAAGTATGGGTCATACTCTCCAGATTCTGAGTGGTGGCTCCTTGGCCCCGGGTTACAGCTCTGCCTTCCCAGGCACCCTGGGAAAGCAACTCTACTCCCTTGGCTTTAGATACACAGTTTTCTAAGCCCAACTGAGTGGGAAATCCACCTTTGGAAATACCAGAGGCCATGGCTCCACCCTTTGAAACCCTTAAAGTCATGGCCATTCTTTTGAGACTAAGACAACTCAGTTTCTTGTGCTTCTGGTCTCTTCAGCTTCTGCTTTCTAGGGCCTTTTGGCCTTGGCCTCACACCCAAATCTGCTCTGCTGGGGCACCAGTTCCAAAGCTCTGCTGCTCCACCAGTAAGTATCTGGAGGCACCTCACTACAATAGGAATCATCTTACACAGAGGCACTCAACTCTGTAACTCCTGTGTGTCAACAAGCCTAGCTCCACCAATAAATGCCTAGATGCTCCCAACTCCAACAGAAAGCCTCATGCACACAGGTCTTCAGCTCTCTTGCTCCATGGATTGACTCCAGAGCTGTTTCATGCTGGTCTCCTTTTCCCGAGTTGCCAGTTTGATGTTGCTTTTTTTCACTGTTTGCGCTTTCCTTGGTGTTAACAGTTTTCCTCAGTTCTTTCTGTGTTTTGTGTCCATTCACAGTTTCAAAACTGCTTCCACATATTAGGTATTTGTTAGAGCAATACCTCACTCTCCATAGAAAGCAGCACAAAGAGCAGAGCACATCCTTCACACCTAAGGTTCCTGTGCTGAGATGCTCTCGGATGAAAGAAAAACGGATTCTATGCAAGTACCTTTGTACAGAACAGACAGAGAAGGAGGTTGTGTTTTGTTGGAGCCAGCACTCTGAGTTCAGACTTCCAGTTTACTGGTCTGTGTAAAAATAAACTCTTATTTGTTAAAGAAATCTACTTGTAATACTTCTGTTAGAGCAGTACCAGATGACTAAGAGAGAACAATGATGAAAGATAGAATGGATGCATGTGGAAGACATAATGCTAAGTGAAATAAGTCAGTCAATAAGGACAGATACTGCATGATCTCAGTTGTATAAGAAGACAAGAATATATACATACATATATACACAAAGGCCAATATTCATTGGTGGTCACCAGGGAAGGATGGGAGGGGCAGAAAGAATCACTCTATAGATTGCACATACTTTTCATTTCTGATGGTAGATGAAGTAGCACAAAATGTGGATACAGTGAGCCCAGCTTGAGCAAATTAAACAATGTCGCAAAGACTCACAAAAAAGAAAAATATATTTGTGCTAAATAATATGACATGTATAACTTGGAAGAGCACTGGTAGCACAGTAGGTTAAGTTTGTGTGAAATAATATGACATATAGAATTTGAAGAAACGTTGCTGGTGTGGTTCCTAAGTGTTTGGCTGCTAACCAAAAAGTTAATGGTTTGAACCAACCAGCTATGTGGAGGGAGAAAGATATGATAGTCTGCTCCTATAAAGATGTAGAGCTTTGAAAATGTTATGGGACAGTTTTATTCTGTTTTATAGATAGACTATGAGTTGGAATCAACTTGATAGCAGTGTTTTGTTTTTTCTATTCTCTGTCAGTTTTTGTCCTTTAAGAGAAAGTTTACAGTTTAAGTCAGTTTCTCATACAAAGCTTTGCATCCATCACTGTGTGACCCTACTTGTTTTCCCTGCAGTGTGGCAACACCCTCCTCCTCTTTACTGTGTATTTTCTGTGTGAATTTGATTACTTGTCCACTTCAACCATCTCATCTCATCTCTAGATAGGAGGTGTCGTTTTCTGTTTTATATAACTTGGTAACAATGAGAGCTGGCTTGGGCTCATACATGTAGGAGTCTCGGAATACACATACATCATTAGGTACAGGTGAGTACATAGGCATACACAGAACTATCTACTTACATGAGTACATACAGATGTTTATGTGTGCGTATGTATTCATAAAGACACAGTTACAGATGTTTGTCAGATGAAACACCTTGTGACAATGGTTTTCTGGATTCGAAGACTTAGGTCCTTAGTCTCACTCAACAACTCAGTCAATTCACGTCATAAAGTTCATGTTCTCCTTCCTAATGAAGTGAGTCACACCTGGGATGTTAAAAGTTATGAGAAATCATCTAAAATATGATTACTGATTTCAACTCATCCAATGCAAAAAATAAAGAAGGAAAATAATTTCTCAAAGAAGAAACTAGTTTATGGGGTTGATAGCCATATGTGAGCCATGGATTTATCTACCCTGAGACCAGAAGAACTAGACAGTGCCCACCTACCACCACTGACCCTTCTGATCTTGACCACATAGATTGATCCTTGTTTTAGTCAGCTAGTGCTACTCTAACAGAAACACCTCAGAGTAGATGGCTTTGAAAAAGCAAGGTTTATTCTTACACAGTCCAGTAGACTACAGGTCCAAATTCAGGATATCTGCTCCAGGGGAAGGCTTTCTCCCCTGTTGGTTCTGGATGAAAGTTCGGTATTGCATCAGTCTGTCTAGGGAGAATCAGGAGCAGGAATCTCACGTCTGAAGGATGCACTCTTTTCCTGGTGCTACTTTCTTGATGGTATGAGGTTCCCAATTCTCTGCTTGTTTCCCTTTCCTTTTATTTCTTGTAGGATGAAAGGATTTAGGGTGGGACAAGCCGTACTCTAGGGAAACTCCCTTTACAGTGGAGCAGGGAGGTGCTCTTATAAAGGAATTTACAGTCCCACCCTAATCCTTTAACATATAGCATAAGACAATCAAAAAATGGAAGAAAATCATAAAATATTGGGAATCATGGCACAGCTACGTGGCTATGCATATTTGGGGGGGACACAGTTCAATCCATGACAATCCTAATATAATGGGAGAAAAAAAAATGAAACGATTCAACTTCTTTTAAATATTTATTCTTACTGGACTTATAGAGACTAGAAGCCTCTCTGAGATGACAGTCCTGAGAGTCTCCTTAAAGGTTGAAGAGAAACTATCTTACTAAGTCATCCTTTAGCAAAATAACAGATATGAGGACTGCCAATTAAGTTCACAAACTCATCCTACAAAAAGTACTACATATCTCATTGCTGAAATTCCTTAAGGCCACCTTTGAAGTAGCCCCCTTGGGAAGCTCTGCACCCACACCAGTGCCAAGTCCACCCTTCAAAGCAATTTTGGAACTCTTTTTCTGGAATAGCCATCAGAACTGTTGTCGTATTACCCTTGATGTCCTGGATGTGATCAACATGTCTTCCTTTCAATATTTCCTTTCTCTTAAGGCAAAGACAAAAGTCAGTGGGGCCAGAACAGATGAGTAGGTAGGGTGTTCCAATACGGTTATTCCTTTACTGGCTAAAAATTCTCTCACAGGTGACTACACAGTTAAGTTCACAAACTTGTCACCATGCCACCATATGCAAAGGCTACTCCAGAAAGAGTTCCAAAATTGCTTTGAAGGGTTGACTATATGTTGGCATTGGTACACAGCTTCCCAAGGGAAGTACTTGAAAGGTGGCCATAGTTACATTCTGCAGTGAGGCATGTAGTACTTAGAACAATGAAGTTCATGGACTTAATTGTTGGACCTCATAGGCACATATAACAAAGGATATCATCCATGAGTATGGTGCTTCACTAAATCATTATGAGACCAAAATATCAACAATGACGCTAAAGCAATGATGAAAAGATGAGCAGACCAGCAAATCCAGAATATGGAAAACAAAAAATGAGAATACAATTAAAGAGAATGCTGATACATTGTAAAAGTTATAACTAATGTTGCTGAACAGATTGTGTAGAAGTGGTCAAATGAGAACATGTGTTGCTGTGTAAATTTTCACTTACAACACAGTAAAATATTTTTAAAAGGGTAGAATATTTAAAAATGTTTGATGTTCTAGATACTGTGCAAGTATCACTTCACTATTAATACTAATGGCAAAGAAGAAATCAGGAGCTTTGGTGGTAAAACAGATCTGTTCAAGGTATGTAACTACTGATGGACAATAGATTTATTTTTATGGTAAAATATTATCATGCTAGAAAACTGAGTAACTCCACTACTATATTTATTATTTAATTATAAATAATCAAGTGAAACATTTCTAGCTATCTCCAGCAGGAAAATTTTTTACAATTGGTTTTATTTCTTATTTCCAGAGATAAAGATCTACAAATAGATGCTGATTAATTCATCAAAATGTCAATCTTTAGGAGAAGCTAAAGAAATTATTAGCTGGAAAGCTTTGCTAACAATTTATTTTAAAGCTTCCTCACCAAGATATTCCTTGTTTTCATGGATTGAATTTTGTCTCCCCCAAAATATGCAGAGCCAGGTGGCTGGGCCATGTTTCCCAGTATTTTGTGATTATCTTCCATTTTGTGATTTTCCTGTGCTGTATGCTAAAGGATTAGGGTGGGACTGTAAATCCCTTCATAGGATCACCTCCCTGCTCCACTGTAAAGGGAGTTTCCCTGGAGTATGGCTTGCCCAACCCTAGATCCTTTCATCCTGTAAGAGAGAAAAGGAAAGGGAAGCAGGCTAAGAATCGGGAACCTCACACCATTATGCAAGCTGCCCCAGGAGAACAGCATGTCCTTCAGACCTGAGGTTTCTATGCTAAGATGCTTTGTGGACAAAGACTGATGCAGTACAAGACTTGCCTCCAAAGCTGACAAGGGGAAGAGGCGTCTCCTAGAGTGGACATCCTGAATTAGGACTTGTTGCCTAACAGAATATCTAATACACTTTTGTTTGTTAAAGTCATCCACTCTGGTATTTCTCTTAGAGCAGCACTAGCTGACTACAACAGAATAGATTTATTTTTGTGGTATAATATCCTAGAAAATTGAATAACTGTTTTATGCTAGAAAATTGGATAACTCCACAAGTATATTTATTATTTAATTACAAATAATCAAGTGAAACATTTCTAGCTATCACCTGTAGGAGAATTTTTTACAATTGGTTTTAGTTCTTATTTCTAGAAATAAAAATCTACAAATATATATTGATTAATTCATCAAAACATCAATCTTTAGGAAAAGTTAAGAAATTACTAACTAGAAAGCTTTACTAAGAATGTATTTTAAAGCTTCCTCACCAAGATGTTCCCTGTGAAGATCTTCCTTTTCTTATCCAGTGTAGCACAGATATAAATGCAGTGAAGATTTTCTTAGTTGTTGTATTGCTTTCCTAAAACTTATGTCAAGCATACATTCCAAATAACATCACTTAATGAAAAAATGTCTCAAAGGCTTCTTCCAAGTTTTTTAACATTATTACAGTGAAGGATTGAGAAAAGAGTATTTCAAAGGAGATAATTTCATATCTTTCTGGTTACAATCTGTGAGGACAGTAATATTTAAGACTTAAAAGTAACCTTTTTGTGTGCTTGACAGAAAATACTCTTGTGTGCATATCTCACAAAATAGTCAGCCACTTCACAAAGTAGTCACTAAATTATGCCATCCATTTCCTATGAATTATATTTTTATAAGTGGCATTCACACCACATGCACACTGGATTTTCTATATACAAACCAAATTAGTTGATCCTCAAGCCAACAAGTGATCATTCCAAACCATAATTCATACATAAACAGGTTTACTACAATCCAGAAGTTAATCACACTCAAATGAATTCATTAGCTAACCAACATATTTGTGATAAAACTCCAATCTGTTAGGCACACAAAATTGTCTGGAATTGGACTTTGTTGTTGTTAGAACCATATGGTAATCTTTTTTTTATTTTTTCCCCAAAAGCATATTTGAAAAGCCACGTGTTGAGGATTTCATTTGATAATACTGATTTTTTTAATTTCTTTGCAAGATTAATTTATCTATCCATTCCAAATCACTATAATTAAAAGCATGCTTGAACAAAAGTAATTTGCATTTTCAAGATTTTGTTAGCAGTGAATAAATTTCAAATGTATACAATCTATGCTTGTGGATAGACATTGTCTATGTTGTCGTTAGTTACCATCCAGTCAATTTTGACCCATAGCCCCTGTGTCCTACAGAGAAAAATTCTCCCTATGGCTTTCCTGCCTATAATCCTGATGAAATCAGACACAAAGTTTGTCTTCCGCAGTACCACAGGGTGGGTCGAAGCTGCCAACTTGTTAGCCATCTAGAAGAAACTCTTTACACCAGCTAGGAAACTACACATTGTCTATACATATGAGGACTGTCAGTTAAGTTTGTGAACTCATGAACTCATCCTAGAAAAGCCTCTACATAGCATATTGCTGAATATCACTGTGGCGACCTTGGAATTACTTCCCTGGGAAGCTATGGACTTGTGCCGGTGCCTAGTCTATCCTTCAAAGCAATTTTGGAACTCTTTCTCTGGAACAGCTGTCACAACTGTCGTTGCATTGCCCTTGATGTCCTAAATATCACTACAAAGTCTTTCTTTCAGTATTTCTTTTATCTTTTGATAAAAAAAAACATCTCTGGAAGCCAGTGTTCTAATACAGTTATTTTTTTTACTGGCTAAAAACTTTCTCCAGATAACTATACGATTAAGTTCACAAACTTCTCACCATGTCGCAGTATGCAATGACCATTCCAGAAAGAGTTCCAAAATTGCTTTGAAAGGTGGACTAGGCACTGGCATCACTGTAATGCTTCCCAAGTAGAGTACCTTTAAGGTAACTGTGGTGATACTGAGCAATGAAGTATGTAGCACTTAGAACAATTAAGTTCATAGACTTAATTGCTGTACTTTGTAGATCATTTCACTATTACTAGGAGGATATATACATGACTGAAAAGATTGCTTAAAAAAAGACCTGATAGGAGCTTCTGCCAAAATACTGAGATGCGACATTGCTACACTAAGTTATGTGGCAAAAAATAAAACCACATGCATTTAAGTAATCAAGAACCTAAGAAGGACAATAAATCATATATAATCATTTATGTGAGCTCAGAGTTTTGTCAAAGGATACCTGTTTTAGTCAGCTAGTACTGCTTTAACAGAAAAACCATTGGTGGATCGATTTGAAAGGAGGAATTTCATTTTCTCACAGTCCAGTAGGCTAAAAGTTCAAATACGGGGTGTCAGCTCCAGGGGACGGCTTTCTCTGCTGGCTGTGGGGGAGGGTCTTTGTTGTTAACCTTCCCCTTAACTGGAAGCTTCTATAGTATAAGGACTTCGAGGTCCTTTCCAAAGGATGTACTCAGCTCATGGCACTGCTGCTTGGTAGTAGGAGGTCCCCAAATCTCTGTGCTACCTTCTTTCCTTTTTATCTCAAGAGACTGCCTCAAGGCACCAAACAAACTTACACATTAACTCCTGCCCCTTTAACACAACTGCTGCTCATCCACCCTCGTTAACATCGTAGGGGCAGAATTTACAAAATCTAGGAACATAACACAATACCTGAAATCATGGCCTAGCTAAATCACTACCCAGATTTTGGGGAGAACACAGTTCAATCCATGAGAATACATAAAGAGTGAGAATTAAGCTTGTCTTTAACAAAATACATTGCTTCAACATAGATAAGGAAGGAAATACGGTTACCCAAACCTGGAGAGCATAAAGTCTTTTTCTAAGGAGTTAAGAGAAAGAAAAGATTACGAAAATGGTTAGGCTAGAAAAGTAAAATTGTCCTTGAAAGAGCAGAATTTATCATTGTCTTACAATTTGTTCAGTTTTTGGAAAACTTTAAAAGTGGCTAAAGTGTCAAACATTTTACAGTAGATAAAATGGCAACATTGGAAGTCTAAAAAGAGGAAGCAAACTGTATTATCTTTTTAAATAATTATTCTAGTGGAAGTGTATGTGTACCTGTTGTGGGTTGCATTGTGTCCCCCCAAAAATGTGTGTATCATTTTGTCTGGGCCATGATTCCCAGTATACAGTGTTGAATAATGTTTCTTACATGCTGTAAATCCTTCTTCTGTGGTATTGATAAGGGACAATGGGCAGCAGCTGTATTGTTGAAGCTGGACTCAAGGTACAAGCTAGTGGGATATAAAGGACAGAAGCGAGCAAAGAGAGTTGGGAATCTCATACTACCAAGAAAACAGGACTGAAGGCATTCCTCAGACCTGAGTTTCCTGTGCCAGGATGCTGTCACATTGAATTTAGACTTAACCTACCAGATACTTTCTCCTACTGAATTTCGATCTATAGCTTACCAGGCTATAAATTTCTCTTCTTGAAGCCGTCCACTCATGGTGTTTCTATTGGAGCAGTACCAGGTGACTGAGACAGAATTTGGCACTGGGATTGGGGTACTGATGTAAGAGATACCTAAAATGCAAAAACGTTTTTGAAACTGTGAATGGATGGAAGAAGGAACCCAAGAGAACTGCTAACACTTAAGAAGGCAGCAGATTGCCGGGAGCCAATCCCAACACTTTACAGGGTCCCGCACGGAGGGAGGGAAGACGTCGGCGGGAAATGAACAATGGAGACAGGAAAGACTTTTCCGGTTTAAGGCAACCCGACCAGCAGAAGATTGTCTGTGTGTCGAGAGCTGTCTATCTTTATTCTTTATAGGTGAGGTGACGTAGTATTCACCCTATTTTCTTCATCATATAAACTATTGCTTAACAAGAAACTGACCCAACATTATTGGCTAACAAGAAAGTGACCCCTCGTGGTCTTCTTCTTCTTCTTAATTGCCAAGGTTTTTTGGATAATGGTTTGAACCAGGTGTTAAATGTCAGGGAACACAAGTAATGGTTTTATTCGTACCTCAAAGTGGAAGGTACGGAGGGGTAAACTTCTCAAGGCTTCACCATTTGGCTGTCTCCATTTGTTTCTCAAAGTTTTTATTTATATCTTCCTGTGCAGATTGTAAGAGCCTGCCATTCCCTAATTAAGCCAGCTGCACTAAGAAAGATGTTTCTTCAGTGTTATCAGTTTGCCATACCAACTATAAAGAATCTAGAAGTTTATTTGTTCTTTCTTGCTGTACCGAGTGAGATGCTTGTTTAGTTTTAATGGCTATGTGGAGAGTTGTCCTTGAGAGCTTTTCAAGGGTTAGCTTGTAAACCTGTGTATGTGGAAAAAAGGGAGAGGGGAATGCAATTAGGGGGAAGTCAGCGAAGCTGGGCAGGCCTCAGTGCTATTAGACATGCTTCATTGAAATCCATTCCTCTGATCTCTTTTCTGCAGAATTTCCAGGTCAGATTGCCCCAAATATAATCTCATAAACCAAGGGGTTGTGAAGCCCCTCTCAGAAGGCACCTCCTTGATCCTCATGTCACGAGGGGATATCTTTTTAGGAGAATTTAATTAAGAAGCAAAATATTATCAGGGGTAATAGGCTAAAAAACATGTCACAGGTGAGATGCTTCGGCCTGCCATTTACAGAAGTTTGTGACTTTGTCTACAAGGGACTTTATGGATGGTCGGCCGTCACAGTAGATGGTGAGAAAGGCAGCAGCAGGAGTGAACTGTCAGCAGCAGGACCAGGAGCTGACCCCCAGAGAGAGAAGGTTGAATGGCTGTGCGCAGGAGACTTCCTGACATAGTGGGGTCTCTCCAGGCACTTATTGATGAAACTAGGCTTGTTGACCCACACAATGAGAGCTGACTGCCTGTGTGCAGGATGCTTCCTGGCAGAGTGGGGTCCCTCTCAGCACTTAGATCAGTGGAGGTATACAGCTTTGGAACATTTGCCCTAGCAGGGTAGATGTGTGCTTGAGTCCCAGGCCATGAGGTCATAGCAAGCATAAGCTGAAGAGACAAGGTTGAGGAGAAGCTGAGCTGCCTCAGTCCCAAAAAGTATCACCATGACCTCAGGGGTTCCTAAGTGTGGGGTCATGGCCTCTGTGATTTTAAAGAGTGGGGTACCTAAGGCCAATGGGCACAGTTGCTGTCCCAGTGAGCCTGCAAAGTGGAGCTGAAGCTCAGCAGACTCCACTCAGAGTCTGGAGAGTGTTGCTTATACCTAGAGTCTGAGGGGAAGGGTTATGTCTCAGAGTTTGGAATATTATTTTTTAAGCCATGAAGGTTCATGTAACATGTTCTATTAATTTGCTTGGTGTCTGTTATGTCTTTCCCTGCAATTTCTCCATTTGTGATGACAATATGTGACTTGTGCCTGCCTGTTCTACTATTGTACTTTGGAAAGGTAACATGTGTTCTGAATTTTACTGCTGAAGAGGAATTTATGGATTTTGGACCTGGACTTAAGACCTTTACTATGCTATGAATAAATGTATTTTGTATGTTCTAATGATATTTTGGGAGGACCAAATAGGATTGCATTGTGTTTCCGGAAAACGTGTGTATCGAAAGATCAGAGTATGTCCTTTGGACCTGAGGTTCCTGTGCCAGGTTGCTCTCACACTGAATTTGGACTCTGTCATGGATTGAATGTGTTCCCTAAAAAAACAGTAACAATTTCGCTGTGCCATAACTCCTGGTATTCTGTGATTTTCCTAAATGTTGGAATTCCTGCCTCTAGGATGTTAATAAGGGTAGATGGGTAGCAGTTCTATTGGTAGAGGAGGATTCAATGTGTAGGTTTGTTTTGTGCCTTGAAGCGGTCTCTTGAGCTATAAAGGGAAAAATCTGGCAGAGAGACTTGGGAACTTCACACCATTAAGAAAGCAGTACCAGGAGAAGAGCATGTCCTTCAGACCTGAGGTTCCTGCGTCAAGATGCTCCCTGAACAAAGACTGATGCAACACGGAACTTTCCTCCAGAGCTGACAATGGTGAAAGCCTTCCCCTGGAGCAGACGTCCTGAATTAGGACTTGTAGCCTACCAGACTGTGTAAGAATAAACAATTCTCTTTTTAAAACCATCCACTTTGTGGTATTTCTGTTAGAGCAGCACTAGCTGACTAAAACAGACTCTTAGCCTACTGGATAGTTTCTCATACTGAATCTGGGTAATAGACTACGACAATAAAATTTCTCTTCTTGAAGCCGTCCACTCGTGGTGTTTCTGTTAGAGCAGTACCAGCTGACTGAGACAATGGCCTAGGCAACCACAGGAATATTCTAAGGCAGTGAAAGTGTTAAAACAGAAGAAAACTGTTGTTTGAAAAACAATCGAGAGATAAAGTGTTAGGTATATGACTTGTTGTTTGTTAAATAAGAACAAAATGCTATAAAAATAAAAAATACAAAAAAATGATTTATTAAAGATAATATTTTAAATAGGATGTGTGTAATGGATTGAATGGTACCTCCAAAAATACATGTTAACTTCGTTAATACATGGTTCCCAGTATTGTGTGATTGTGCCCTGTTTTGTGATTTTCCTATGTGTTACAAAATATAATCTCTGCCTGTGGTTAAAGAGGATTAGGGTGGGATACAACCTCTTGATCAAGTCTTATCCCTGATCCAGTATACAAGGAGTTTCCCTGGGGTGTGGCCTGTACACCTGTTATCTTACAAGAGAAAAGGAGAGGAAAGCAAGAAAAGAGTACACCACCATGGAAGAAGCACTGGGAGCAAAGCAAGTCCTTTGGCCTTGAGGTTTCTGCTCAGAGAAATCTCCTACTCCAGGGGAAAAATACTGAGAAGGACTTTCCGCCAGAGCCAACAGAGAGATTCAGCCTTCCCTTGGACCTCATGCCTTTGAACCTCTAGTTTACAGACTGCGACAAAATTGATTTTTCTTTGTAAAAGCCATCTAGTGTTGTATTTCTGTTACAGCAGCACTATATGACTAAGGCAGTGTGGAGAGCAGATGATCAAGTCACTAATTAGCATAATGGTTTGAAAATAGTCTACCTATGTTACTTGGGAGAGAAAACCATTATGAAAGGTATAAGATGGAAGTAACTCAGGTTAAAAGAGGGAGATGAGCTCATTTAGGGAGCTATTGCACTGTGAGGATATGATGAGACTTTGTTTACCTGAGCTTTGAAAGGCCAGAAAATCTGTCATTTTAATGAGGTATAACGAATAGCCTCGCTAGTGGCAAACCTAAGAAACCTGCATGACTTCCTTCTTTAGATATTACTAGACTGACTTCAATGGTTCTTTAGAGATACCCAAGATGTTAGCCATGTATTTGTTTATGAAACTGGCCTAAAAGAGATTTAATGTGAATTGCAAACCTAAAATGTAAGACTATATGAATTCAAAGTAGATACACACGGAAAAAATAAAGGATAGTAAACCGAGTAACACTGGGTACGGAGCTTATTTATAAATTTATGTCAGTATTTTGCAGTCATTTGCTACTTTGGATCAATTTGCGTCTATACTTTCTAGCAAGCATCCAAGGGTAATAAACAGTCTCACATTTCTTTTACTCTTTTCAGTTGTTTTTGAGATTAAACACTTCCAGTGCTTCAGTCTTCTTTTGGACAATTAAAATAGAATTTTCAAAAATTTATCGATGTTCATGAGCATTTTCTTCAAGTAGTTTAATGCAACTGTGACTCTTCTGCTATCACTAGAAAGTTGCTGCTGTTATTATATTTTCTGTTATCATTAGTAGCATTATCAGAGGTAAAACTGCTTTCCTTTACCAGAGGTATTTGCTTGTGTGTGTGTGTGTGTGTGTGTGTGTGTGTGTGTATTTTCAGTTGTATTTTAAACAACTCTGTGTAAGTTGGCATCAGTTGTTACTTTGTAGGTATTAAGATACCTACAAAGCTCTTTAATTGTGTAGTTTTTGCTATTTATAACATATACCCAAAACCCAGTGCCGTTAAGCTGATTCCAACTGCTAGTGACCCTATAGGGCATAACAGAACTGCCCCATAGAGTTTCCAAAGAGTGCCTGGTAGATTTGAACTGCTGACCTTTTGGTGAGCAGCTGTAGCACTTAATCACTGCGTCATCAGGGTTAACACAATGCTGTCATCACGTATTAGTGACATATTTGAGAAAACTGATTGATTCATGTTGACTGGTTCACTCTGTATTATTTTGCTACTTTTACTCAAATTTTTCCTTTATTAAAAGAATTAATGAATACATAAATTGTAATATTTCTCTCCTTTACTTTTTTATCTGATATGTCTCCAGATTACCTTAGACATAAATTAATATGATAATTGTTTCAAACAGAATTTTTAATGTAAAAAATAGTTGCACAGTTGACTACTCATCCCTTTATTTTCTTCAAAGTGAGCAGAGGTTAATTTTCAGAGAACTTTGAAACAAATTAGTATTTGCTTCCAAATCACAATGTTTTCAAATTAATGTGACTAATTTTGCAGTTTCTGTTTATTTTTGGACTTATATTTAAATGATGTCATGGATTCAATTTTGTGTCCCCCCAAAAATGTGTGTAACAATTTGGCTGGGTTTAAATTCTAGTATTATATGTTGTCCACTGTTTGATGAGATTTTCCTATATGTTGTAGGGTCTATCACTCTTTTGGTGAGCTAGTGCTGCTCTAACAGAAACACCACTAAGTGGATGGCTTTAACAAAGGAAAGTTTCTTCTTACACAGTCCAGTAGGCTACAAGTCCAAATTCAGGATGTCTGCTCCAGGGGAAGTCTTTCCTCCTTGTCGGCTGTGGAGGAATGTCCTTATGTTGCATCAGTCTTTGTTCAGGGATAATCTTGGCAGAGGAACTTCAGGTCTGCAGGACACACTCTTCTCCTGGTAGTGCTTTCTTGTTGGTGTGAGCTTCCCCATCCTCTGTTTGCTTCCCTTTCCTTTTATCTCTTGTAAGATGAAAGGATGAAGGGTGGTACAAGCCATTCTCCAGGGAAACTCTCTTTATAGTGGAGCAGGAAAGTGATCTAATGAAGGAGTTTACAATTCCACCCTCATCCTTTCTAAAATAATCATCCTATCTATTAGCCCCAGGCAGAGATTAGGATTTATAGCACCAGAAAATCACAAAATGGAGGGCAGTCACAGAATACATGGGATCCTGGCTCAGCCAAATTACTACACATACTTTTTTGAGAGGGGATGCAATTCAATCTAGAGCAATCACTATGACTTAATAAAATTGGTTAGTGACAGTGACACAGATGAGGTCAAAAAAGATCAGATAGTGCCTCAAGCCAATTTCTTTTGAGATATAAGTGAGAGAAGTCAGAAGAGAGACATGGGAACTTCATACTACAAGGAGCTGAGTACATCCTTTTGACTTGAGGTTCTTGCTGCTATGCTTATATAGCAAGGAGAAACCGATGCTTCACCAGGACTTTTCTCCAGAGCTGTCACAGAGAGAAAGCTATCCCCTGGAGACAGTTCTCTGAATTTAGAATCCTAGCCTACTAGACTGTGAGAGCTATTGCTTCTAACAAGTAGGTGGTAGTTCAAATCCTCCATGTACTCCTTAGAGACTCAATGGGGCGGTTTTATCCTGTCCTAGGGGGTCACTATGAGTTGGCATGGACTCAACGGCAGTGGGTTTAGCTTTTATTTGTGGCTGGGGTTGGTCTCTGAGAGAATAAACTCTTTGCTAAAACATTACACTGAAGATATGTCTGTTATAGCAGCACTAGATGACTAAGAAATATGGAAACTGTTTAGCAATTTCTTCTCTATGAAGATGTCTCTTTGGGGAGAAATCTTCATGAGTAGCAGGAAGTTAAATTCATCACATATTCTAATTAGGAGATTCTATATGAAATCATGAAGTAACTGGAACTTTAATATCTTTTAGGCAAATGGCGCATGAATATCATGCAACCCAAAGAAACATTAAGTTAACCAATTATCCTTACATAAAATAATGAGGGAAATAAATATTGGGTCTAAGAAGCAATATGCGTATGAAGGGTACCTCTTTTAGATAATTGTTATTTCAAAGTATAGCCATAAAGTATCATAGCTGAAGCATTAAATGACTGACGGTGGGAAAATTGTACACTGAAACTAAACATTTGTTTTAATTTTTTTCTTTAAAACATGGTATAAATTTTGTTCTGTGCAGATTAAAACATATTTCTCTGAATTCTTGTATTGTTTTTATTTTGTATATATATTGTATGTACTGTCTATTTCATAAGTTTGGAGGAGATACATCTATTTGCCCATCCACAGCATGTTATGATTTTGATTTATAGTACATTCTTTTCTACCTTAAAATTAATAAGTTCTTTGAGTTTCTCCTTAAGATAAACATTTCCACTCATCGTTTAATTTAAAGATATTTTCATGTTCTCTGGTTGTTGTTTTCTTTTTAAAGTATAAACTATATGTAATTGTCATCCGTCACAACTTTGATAATTCATGTGGAAAGTTTTCATATACCCTCAGCAGCTGTAGTAGAAAACATAAGACCCAAATATACAGGCTACTATTTCTCTGCTTTAATTTTATGGACATCTGAGTAATACAACGACATAAGAAATTATTAATAAACACAGCTATCTGCTTAATCTAATTAAAGGTGAGTTATGGTACAGAGTAATTTAAATATCCCCCTGGTATGGCCTTTTTAGTTTTTTTTTCCCCTAGAAGACACAGAGCAAAAATAAATAAATAAATTCTCTAATACTTTTGAACTCAGTTTAATTTCAAACCACACAACCATGAACTCAATCCTAGGAAGAAATGATCACAGAGGGAGCTCGTCCTTTCATCACAGACTTGAAGAATTATTTTGCTTTGTGCGATTCTGTTGTATAAATTGTGACAGATCTTCAATTTCCATTTATTTTCTAATAGGAAGGAGTCATTTCCTTTACACTGGTACTGGTCTCAGCAGTTCAGCAGGAAGAAACAGCGTTAGCAGGAGTGAAGTGCGTGCTATTTGAAATACCAATTATCTCTAAATTTTGTTAAAAAATTAAGATGAAAGTTTATTTATCCATTAGCTGAGTCAAAGGCATATAAATATATATAAAAGTTTCCAGTGGCTAAGTGTGTGGATTTTGGGAACTCTAAAACTTTATTTGCTACTATTTAGTCACAATATTCATTTAGTGCCAAGCCAAGTGCCACCGATTTGGATTCTTTTAGTACAAGATTAAAATGCGTATGTTATATACTTCACGTGAAAGTGAAAAGAAAAAAAATATAAAGTGTTAATTGGAAAGAAAATTATGTAGAAGATACAAAAAACATAAAAACTAAAGAAATACTTTCATCTAGTGAGAAGTAACTTATCCTTAATTCGTGAGGTCAGATATTGCATACATTTAAGATTTCTCCAAGTCTCAGAATACCTTTTTCTCGTATTGTTAAGTTTTGTCTTTGAAGGAGATTAATGTTGGCAACCACTCTTATCCTTGTGTATTCTCCTTCATCATTTTTTCTATTTTAATGACAATGGCGATTATTCACTGAGCTCTTGCTAGATTCCTTAAAAAACACTGCAATAATTATCTTACATAATCGTTACAACAGAGTGCAGTATTTTGTATTATAACCTCTGCTTTAGATATTTGAGGGAAAACTAGGTTAAATAACTAATCCAAAACACATCATTGCCTTGAGCCCTATTGTTGCTAGGTGACACGAATGGTCTGCTGTTGATTATTTGCCAAATAGTTGACAGTATAAGCCCACCCAGTGGCACTGTCCATGAAGGTCCTGGTGATCTACTTCTCTACCATCACAGCCACTGAAAATGCTAAGGTGTGCAGCTCTACTCTTCAGCATAGGGTTCATCGCAGGTTCAAGTCAGAAATGTCTTTGGCTACAGGTTTGGTGCCCAGCAATTAGAAAAATGGGTCCCTTCTCAGCAACCACAGCCCTTACCATCACCCATAAGTTAAAAAACAGCTCTCTGGATGGGTTTTCCTTTGACTTGCTCTTTTGGCCTAGGGCCTTCATCCAGGGCATGCCCTGCACCTCTGCATGACGGCCCTTCCAGGGTCACATGAATTATTATTGGTAGAACTGAGATTCATTTACTCAGGGCTTGTATTTTTAACTACTAAAGTCTTCAGACATTTATCTCACTCTCAGAAATACTTCAAACTTTAGTTCAGTTGTCTTTTCTTCCTCCTTCTCTAGGGACCTCCTCTGAAAAAACATCTTTCCAATAATCTTCCATCACATCTTATAGGTATTTCTGCTATGAAATTATATTGATCGTGACTATGAATTTACCTGTATATTCCACAGCGATTTGTAAACAACTCCACAGCAAAGATTATTTCAGAGCCCAGCACAGAGGTGGTCACCTATTAACCATCAATAAATATATGTTGTATAAGTAAAGGAAGTGACATTGCTCAAATGGAAGTCTGGAAAATATACCTCATGAACCACCAGAGCCCAAAGGCACTTACTCCTGAATTTGAAAGTGTGAAATTACACAAGACAGAGGATGTATGAAAGGACAGCGCTTACCATCGGTTTATCCCAGCTCAGTGCACATTGGAGAATTGACATAAGTGCTTGGATGACCCATAGAGCAGAGCTGGCTGCATTAAACTCTCTCTTCTGCTTCACTGTCTCCTCTTTAGATCTTTCTCTTTTATGCTCTATTTCAACTTGTTTGTATTCTATGTTTTATTGAACTAAAGGATTACGTTATCACTTAAATGAGGTCAAATACATATTGACTGCAATATATAAGAACTTAAGTCTGAAAACAACTCAAAATACCCTCTGGCCCATATGTATTTTGCTCTTTGGTATGACATTTAAAGGAAAGATAAGAAAATGGAGTGAGAATTTTTACTTTTTGAAGTTACTGATCAGTTGACATTTCTAAATAACATGAAATTATAATAAGATATAACTTGACTAATCATCTTTTATTTAACCTCAGTTTGTGAGCATATTTGTAATCACAGGTGATTAAATCTCATTATGAGAATTTTAAAATACCACTCAATAATAACATCTCCATAAGCAATTAGATGTTCTATACCTTTGTTATACAGTCTATGTTAAAAAAAAAGTTGCCTTCTCATCTAAGTGACTAAAATAAGTGGAAATAGGGGCCATGATATGTTTTGCTGGGGTATTTAAATTTAGTCTATGTGCACATTAGGCAAAAGATTAAAAGTTCTGTAAAGAACTCACAGACCTCATAGGTTTTATACACTTGGATGTATTTTTAACTGAGTGAATGTACTTTCCACATAATTAGCAAGAAATGCAAAGTCTTTGTGGAATTAAATGGACCCAAAGCTGTGTAGTCGACCCAGAGAAATTGTGCTCTATTTCAATTTTTTTTAGTGTTGACTTTCCAAATGGATTCTTCTCTACAACCTATGGTAAATGAGTTTAGTAAGCAGCTTTATTTTATTTCTTTTTTCTTTTTTTTTTTATTATACTTGCGAGACTTAGAAAATAAGCTCTTTATACAACTTGAGAATTATGTAAAGGCATATATAATTATTATCCAGCAATTGGCAAAACCCAAACTAACTGATGTGGATGAGTTATATAACATAATTGGTAACATATATATTAGCATAATGCTTACCCCAGACTGGGCATTCTTTATGTGCTTTACACACTTATACTAATTCTCACATCTACCATATGAAGTAGATTATGTTATTATCCTCATTTTACATGAGAAAACAGAGCCACAATGAGAGTAAGTAACTTGTCTAGAATCACAAAGTAAATGGCAGTCTGGATTTGTTCCCAGGCAGTTGGCTGCAGAATTCACATTCTTAACCTCTATCCTATGCTGTCACCCTAGCATCTAGTGTGGCACAAATGCAAGATAATGTGATTAGAAGCTGTTATGGGTTGAACTGCATCTCCCAAAAGAATGTGCTGAAATCCTAACACACTACTCAACACGTACCTGTGAGTGTAATCTCATTTGGAAATAGTCTTTGAAGATGCAATTAGTTAACACGAGGTCATACTGGAGTACCACGGACCCTAATCCAGTATGCCTGGGGATCTTATAAAAAGAAAAGGAAAGGCAAAGACACAGACTCTCAGAGGGATGATAATCATTGAGGATAGAAGTTTTGTTGCTGCAAACCAAGGAATGCCTGGGGCTAGCAGAATAAACAGGAAAGAATGTCCCCCTAGAGTTTTTGGAGAGAGCATGGTCCTCACACCCTAAGTTTGGACTTCTTTTCTTAAGAATGGTGAGAGAATAAATTTCTACTAGGTTACCTAGCTGGTGACACTTTCTTATAGCAGATGTAAAAAACTAATACAGACACACAAAGTTAATTCTAGAAGCAGGATGTTTAGAAATAAACTGAATGATGTTGCACGTGCCATGCACCTGAACAACTGCCTCAGATTTGATACACAGACATATGCAATCAATTTTATTATGATGGAAGATAATTCAAGAATACAAGGATATTGTAGGCTTCAGGTTCAGACTAACCTGGAACGTGTGATGCACTGGTGGACCAAGTTTAAAGAAATCGGTTGTAATGGATTCTGTTTTGACTAATCATGATCTTATGTGTATCAAACTGTGCTCCATAGGGTTTCCAGTGTCTGAGTTTCTGGAAGTAGTTCACCAGGTCTCTCTTTCAAGGTGTCTCTGGGTAGAGCTGCATCTCCAAACTTTCAGTTAGCAGTTGTGTTCATTAGTCATTTGCACTATCCAGGGACACCAGAGCAGACTGTCAGGCTTTTATTTACATAAGACTCTGACTTACTTTCCAGGAGGAAAGAGGCAACCTACTTCAATTGAGTAGTTATGAACCCAGAGGTGGAACTAGGCTGTCTAGGTTTGAAGAAGAGCTTCAAAAACGTTTATTCACTTCTGAACTCTGTTGGTAATTTTCATGTCTAACATCCTCCCAGGTAATACTTTTCCTGCTGGTTCGGGCCAATTCTGAGAATCACTGGTACGAGCCCCAAACTAAATTCATTGCCTTCTTATTGATTCTGACTAGTATTGACCTTACACAAGAGTAGAACTTGTTCCATAGGGCTTCTAAGGCTGTAAACCTTTATGGAAGCAAATTGCCGCAGCTTTCCGTTGCTGAGCACCTGGAGTGTTTAAACTGCCAGCCCTTTAGTTAGCAGCCAAGCACTTGGACCACTTATACTACCAGAGCTCCCTATCAGTAGAGCAGTGGTTGTTAAAGACTATCACTCATAGGGATCACCTGGGGATCTTGCTCAAATTTAGATGATGATTCAACATACCTACAATGAAAACACAAGTTCTCAGCAGAGGTACGAACAGAAATGAACCAAGTGAAAGCTCTGGACTGAAATGTGAGTCTTTCTAGAGTTGTGTGATTTTGAGTAAGTAACTTAAACTCTCCATGTTGCAGTTTCCTCACCTGTGAGATAATACCTAATTCTTAGGGTTGTAATGAGAATTCACTGAGTTAATGTTTACGAAGTATTTAGAACAAGGCTTGCCACAAATTACATGTTTTATTCTTGTTTTTAATTAAAGATGAAGTTAGTAATACTAAATTTGACCACAAATTAAATGCTTTATAATTGCTTTTAATTAAAGATAAAGTTAGCAATACTACATTTGACCACAAGTTAAATGCTTTATAATTGCCTTTAATTAAAGATGAAGTGAGCAATACTAAATTTGACCATGTAGGAGACTGGTGGGTTTGGAAAGGAGGAATGATTTTAGGGCTATGTAGTCGGTGCACTCAAATCTTTTCCAGCCTACATTATAAACTCACATGTAGTTGCTACAGAAATCATGTAATCTGCAAATTAAATCTACAATAGCTTTACCACAAACTTTGTAAAATTGGAAAGGAGAAGAAAAGTAGCTTTATTAAAACCAACAAGGAAAAAAAAAACCTCCATCAAGTCGATTCCCCCTCATACAACCCTATAGGTCAGAGTAAAACTGCCCCATAGGAGTTACCAAGGAGTGCCTGACAGACTTGAACTGCCAAGATTTTGGTTAGCTGACGTAGCGCTTAACCGCTACACCATCAGGGTTTCCAGGTTTGTTAAACAAACTATAAAAGAAAAGTTAAATAATGGTTAACTTCTGATATCAATGTACTACATGTAGCTTCATTGAGTACAGTGAGGAGAGAATTGGCAGGCAAGGGTATATGAGGAGCTACTCAGAGTGTCAGTGGCACCAGAAGAGAGACGACATTGGAAATCAGTGTTAGCAGAAGCTGTGCTGGGCTTCTGTGGAGCATGGCACACAACACCGGTGACTTGCTCTGAAAGTTGGGAATGACAAGAACAGTCATGCTACTAGAGTATGTACTGCAGAGATACAACCTTGCTGCTGAAAGTGAGGAATACTTGGAGTATTTACTGATGGAGACCAAAGACTACAGTCTTCAGCATGGATTATACTTTAATACAAAGAAAATAAGAATCATCAGAAATGAGCTTAACATGGGTTGGATGGTGTTGCCCCCCCCCCCCCCATATGTATGAGGCAATGTGTGTAGCAGTTTGACTAGGCAGGGACTCCTGGTACTGTGTGATGTTCCTGTTATGTTGTACATCATGCCTCTATGTTGTTAATAAGAGAGGACAGGCTCCAGCTGTATTGGTGGGGTAGGATTTGCTATGTCAGTTTGTACTGTGCTTTGAGGCAATCTCTTAAGATAGAAAAGAAAGAAGACAGCAGAGAGATTTGGGGACCTCCTATCACCAAGAAAGCAGTACCAAGAGCAGAGTGTGTCCTTTGGAAAGGACTCAGGATCCTTGCATGTGAGAAGCTCCAGTCCAGTGAAAGACGGACAACAAGGACCTTCCTCCAGAGTCAATAGAGAAAGACTTCCACTGGAGCTGACACCCTGAATTTGGGCTTTTATTTTGTGACAAAGCAAAATTTATCATTTTAAAGCCAGTCATTTGTGGTATTCCTATTAAAGCAGCGCTAGATGACTAAGATGACTAGATGACTAAGCCAAAAAGCAACACCATGAAAAATACAGAAAAGAATGATGTTGTCAAGGATTTCATTTTCCATAGATCCATAATCAACACCCATGAATGTATTGCACTGAGAAAATATGCTGCAAAAGACTTATTTATATTGTTAGAAAGCAAAGCTGGCATTTTGAGGACTATGATGTACCTGACTGAAGACATGACATTTTTTGATTACCTCATATGCATGCCAAAACTGGACAATAAATAAGGAGGAATGAAGAAGAATTGATGCCTTTGAATTATAGTGTTTGTAGAGAATGCTGATGATGGCATGGACTGCCAGAAAAATGAACAACTCCGTCTGGAAAGAAGTAGTGCCAGACTGCTCCTTAGAAAGAGTGTAGTGAGTCTTCTCATGTACTTTGGACATGTTATTGAAGAGGACCAATTCCTGGAAAGGGACATTATTCCCCAAAAAGAAAGTCTGTGAAAATGAGAAAGACCCTCAAGGAGATAGATTGGCCCAGTGGCTGCAATAATGGGATCAAAAATAGCAACAATTTCAGTGATGGCCTAGGACCTAGCAGTGTTTCATTCTGTTGTAGATAGGGTGTGGAAACTTGGGTGGTGTAGTGGTTAAATGCTATGTCTGCTAACTGAAAACGCTTGCAGTTGGAATTCACCAGGTACTTCTTTGAAACTCCATGTGGGAGTTCACTCTGTTGTATAAGGTTGTTGTAAGTTGGAATCCACCAGAAGTTTGGTTTGGGGTAGATAAAGGCTGCTATGAGTCTCAATTGACTTGATGGCACCTAGCAAGAACAGCCACAATGGGCAAGAGAGCGGACTTCTGTCATGGATTAAATTTTGTCCCTCCTACCCTCCCACCGAAATAGCATGTAGCAATTTGGCTAGGCTTTGGTTCCTGGTACTGTGCAGTGTTTCTATTATGTTGTAAATCCTGCCTCTATGATGTTGATGAGGGAGGATGGGCAGCAGTTTTATCGGTAGGGAAGGACTCTGTATGTCAAGTTGCACTGTACCTTGAGGCAATCTCTTGGGATAGGAGGGAAAGGGAAGCTGGCAGAGTGTTGGGGGCTGCATATCCTCAAGAACAAAGAAACTACTGGGAGCAAAGCAGCTTCATATGCTGCACAAACTATCCTACTGTATATGCTTAGGGAGACAATACAGATTAAAAATAGGTTTCTGCCTTCATATAGCTTTTAACTACGTGAGTATACGGTTAATGCCAAGTGTTTGTCTAAGATCATTGTCACTATATCATCACCAAACCATGCATGTTGTCATTGAATTGATTCTGTCTGACTCATAGCCACTCTATGGGACAGAGTAGAACTGCCCCACAGGGTTTTCAAAGTTGGGACCCTTGAGGAAGCCAACTGCCACATCTTTGTCCTGCACAGTGACAGGTGAGTGGATTAGAATTGTCCACCTTTTGGTCAGCAGCCAAGCAGTCACCTACCCTGCCAGCAGTGCTCCCTCCGTTCTCACCACGTTTGTATAAACAGCAAACACATCCCTTCTTGGCTTGAGTCTTTCAAACCTCTTTTCTGCTTTATTTTAGTCTTCTTACTCATTCATGCTAGGGCTAGGTACTGAGGCAATAAAGGCCCAGTTTTGTGGTTCAATTTACTTGATTTTAAAAAATCTATTCGAATGCATTTACTAGTACTTAAGAGGGAAAACACTGTTAGAGAGCAATGTGACAAAAAAAAAAATGGGACTTTCTTAAAAATACAAATAAGTTTCTTTAAGCTCAAAGAAATGAAACAGCAAGATTTTTACCTTCACATTTCCACTTGTCCACATTTTCATTTTCACATTTACCACTAATGTGAGCTTTACCCCAAAGACTTCTAATGAGGAAAACAAATGACTTACAGAAAACAATCAAGTGCTGTTTGAAATATAAATACTTTGATCCTCGGATCTTCTGTACTAAAGCTGCCAGACAGTGCATTTATGAAAGGTGCTTTATGAAGCTGCTTGTTTAACACTTTTTATCATATATTAAGTTTTATAATTTGAAGACACTCATGATCTCAGCTAAAAATGATGATGGATCCTTCCCAGACTTGAAGAGAACTTGTTTTATTATTTCCTTATTTGTTGAATGACTTATAAAGCTGTTCCATTAGTATTCCAGTTTCATTTTAAAATTGGTACAACCCCATCTCACTTCGTTTTGTTCCTAATAATCAATGAATTTGTAAAAAAGAAAGATTTGAGAACCACAGAAATATTACCTATGATCCCACTCCTCAGAGGCCAAAGGGTTTCATGTTTTAACATATTTCCTTTCAGCTCATCTTTACCAGGATATTTAACAGCTCTGTTTTCCTATTCAAAAGCAAAATAAAAGACCATTAGAAGTCAGACACTTCCAATAGTACAATTAGAGGCCGAATGGTCAGCAGTGATAGCTGCATCTCTGAATCCTGGGGCATAAATGTGACCGAGAAAAACATTAAGCTAACTGAAAACGTGCAGCAACCACAGGACTGGCAGGTCAGCGTGTTGGGAGCTGGTGGTTTGAGAGCTCTTCCTCCCGCTAGTTTATCATCCACCCTTCACCGATCTTTATGGATATGGCCAATAAGCCAGCCTGCTACAAATAAGTCCACTGAGGTAGTTCTTAATACCCATTCTTATCAAATTGAATCACCATGGAACTAATCTTCTGCAAATTATTTCAGTGAGTTGGCATTTTATGTGCACATTAAAGCTTCCTGGAAAGAGCCCATCAATCTGTAGAGGGGCACAGCTGATTCCTGTCAGGTTTCAACTTGGTATTTATTAAGCTAAGTCTGTGTGTATTCTTTAACACCGGGAGAAACTGACTCAAAGTAGAGGCAGTGGGAGAGAACAAAGTGGCTAGGAAAGAGAAAGCATTTGTGTTCTGAAAAGAACTAGAACAGATAAGTGCAAATAAATGTATTCAATCACATTTCATCTGTGTATTGACTTCAGGTAAATGTGTAGATTACAGATTCAACATTGTTTAAAGGGATACAGCTGTCAATACTGATTTGCCTTCTAACTACTTATTCTAATTCATTTCAAATTCTAAAAGTCAGTGCAAAAATTATTGTACAAACACAATGGGACACGACAATAATGAAATGTAAGTTTTCTATGTCTGAGCACATAATGAGGAACAAATTTATCCAACATGCATTTTTCTAAGATTTAAACAATACATTTCAAATTACTACAATGTTGAAAGTATTGCCTTGTGTACTTTAGGCCGATGCTGAGTTAGGTAAGGCATAGATCCTCAGGTAACGATGTCCAGAGGGAAAGAAAACGGGCTGGCAAAGCGTTTTGGAGGATAGACTTGTAGGCATTAAAACTAGAGGCAGAGATACAAGTTATCATGTTAATATTATATAAAATTCAATCAATCTATGCCTTTTATAATTTACTTACCTACAAATTTTCAAAGAACACTATCCTGTACGTATCATATCAATTCTCCTCACTGAAGCTTGAAAAAAAACTGAGATATAAGTTAGTTGTTACCTTTGCATCTAAGTTATTAAAAAATGCACTGAAGTTTACAAAAAAAAAAGAAGTATAGTGAAGTTTAACTCAAAGTGATGTAATTTTACGGTCAAAGTTCTTTCTATCATTCTGCACTGTCTCTCTCATAAAGCTATGTGCTTGGAATACTTCAGAATTATTAATTTGAAATAATGAACATATTGTTGTTAGTTGCTGTCCAGTCTATTTGAAATCATGGTAACCCCATGTGTACAGAATAAAACTGCTCCACAAAGTTTCCAAGTTGTGGCCTTTCAGCAACAGATTGTCATGCTCGTCTTCCAAGGTGCTTCAGCTTAGGTGGAAATTGCCAACATTTAAGTTGGTGGTCAAGTGTCTAACCATCTGATCTAGCCAGGGCCTCATTGAATATATTAGAAGAACCCTTTACTTGCTAATAAGAGGTGAACATTCTTTTACTTCACTTTATTCTTCGTGTTATATAGTAAATGTATTTTTTCTCTGCACCTAGTATGTATATGGAAAACCAAGTGGTGACGTAGTGATGGAATGCTATGTCTGCTAACCAAAAGATTGGCAGTTCAAATCTGCCATAGAAACTCTATGCAGCAGTTCTACTTTGACATATAGGGTAGCCAGGCAGTGACTTTGATTTTGACTTTTTGGGCGGTGTAGTAGTTAAACACTATAGGTGCTGATTGAGAGTTCGGCAGCTCAAACCCACCAGGTGCTCCTTGGACCTCCATGGGGTAGTTCTACTCTGTCTCACAGCATCACTCTGAGTCAAAATCAGTTTGATGTCCATGGGTTTTGTTTTGTTTTTGATGTTTATGTTAATATGTGAAAACACTTCTGTATATGTAGTTCTCAACTCTACTTTCCTGCCGTTTCATATCTCACTAAGTTTGTGTTGCTGTGTTATTAAATCCTAAGGATATTATTAATTTCTCACTAGTATTCTATCCAACATTATATAATTCACTAATGCATAGTATTTCTCAAATACTCTTTTGCCTTGATTCCTTATGTCAGCTACTTTGTCAGTTTATTTCTTGCTATCAAATTTTAGTTTCTCAGCTGACTCCTACATCTCCCTCCCCACGGACTTGCTCTCTGCCAGCCAAGCCAAGTGCTGTTGAGTCGGATCTGACTCACGGCGACCCTAGGGGCCGGGGTAGAAGTGACTCTCTAGAGACTCTTATTATTACTCACGAATTGCATCATCCACCAAACACAGGTAGGTAACCTCTCAACTGAAACCTCAATTTTCACCCCTCCTTTGCATTGCTACTTATATTTTAGCTTAATTTTCTGATAATTCTTCTTAGATGTCTAGGAGATGCCTCAATTCAATACACTCAAAATCAAACTCATCTTCTTTCCCTATTTCAGACTGTTCCTCGGCTGCTATCCTCTGAGAGAATGGCACTGGCATCTATGTAGTTGTAAATATTAGAAACCTCTGGGTTTCTAATCATCGTTCACCTTTATTCTGTGTTGTCTCTTATTCAGTCTATCATTATGTCATCTGTTTCTAGCTACTGGATGTTTCCAGCTCGCTGCTGTCTCTCTCCAACTGGACCACTACAAGAAAATCCTAACTTTCCTAAAATTGCCACTTGTCCTGCCTTCTCCCCACAAAAGGCCCTCTAGATTGTAGGTAGTGGTGTGTCTTCAAAACGAAAATATTATTCTGTCATAACCTTTACCTGCTTTAATCCTTCAATAGCTTTCCCTTGCTCTTATGAAAGAAAACAAAATTGATACTGCCTACAGCCACTTCGTGGTTGTATCTTAGCAACTTTTTTCCCTCTTCCCCATCTTTGTCTCCGACTACCACTTCTGTTTCTCATACACGGCATGCTGCTTCCTACCACCGGGCAAAGACAATTTCTTCCCTCTGCATAGATTGCCCTTTCTTTTCTTTATCTGGTTCTTCCTACGTGTTCTTAAAATCTCAATTCGCTTGTTACTTCTTCAAAAATGATATAAAAACAAAAATTTTCCATAAAACCAAACGCCTTTCATTTGTACCAAATTTCGTGGTTGAAATTCTCACATATGTTGCTAAATATGTAATTGCTCTATTCTTCCCCATTTTGCTCTGCAAAAAAAAAGGTCTGCTTTGCCCAGTGTAGTTTTTTTTTCGCTTTGTCATTCCTCCACCTATATACCACTGTTGTTGCTTTGTGTCATCTAGCAGGTTCTAAATCATAGCAATCCTATAGGACACAGTAGAACTTCCCACATGATTTCCAAGGAATAGCTGGTAGATTCAAACTGACAACTTCTTCATTAGCAGCCAAACTCTTAACCATTGAGCTACCAAGGCTCAACAGAACATCTAGCCAAATTTAAATATTCAAAATGTTTGTGAAGAGTGCATGCACGAACACACATTTGCATATGCACAAATAAAGTATCCTAACTAATGCACCCAATAATCCTCATTCAATGTAAATTAATTGGTCTGTTTATACCAGTTTGATTTAAATTCTAATTTGGTAACATTTATGACTATAGTTCTTTTTTCAGTATTACATTATTACCAGTTACACACTTTTTCTAAATTCATATATTTTTATCTGTAACTAAAAAGCAAATAAACTCATTGCCATGGAGTTGACTCTGACTCATTCCAGCCCTACAGGACAGAGTAGAACTGTCCTATTGAGATTTTAAGGAATGTCTAGGAGATTTGAACTTCCAACCTTTTGGTTAACAGGTACAGCACTTAACCACTATGCCACCAGGGTTTCCATCTGTAATTAGCAAAAGTGATCACAACTGGTAATGATAAAAATGGATGCTGTTTATTCAGGAGCAATGTCACTGAAATTGAACTCTAGTTAGTTGGTTCATGTTAATTAGCTTGTCTAGAAAAGTAAAAGAAAATATGTTCATAAAAGAGCTGACCCACGTATTTTGATACAGTACACAATTCTGCTTAGATCATTATTGCCATGTTGATTTGGGTTAATTGCACAGAAGCAAAATTAAGGCTTTTATAATATTTAACATTAAATCAATATTTCAGATACCCTGACTAAATCAGGCACTAAGAAAATAATGTTGATTAAAACAGCAAATGATGGAAACTGGACACATGCTATAACACAGTTAGCCCCTGGATTACTACCACCAGTTTTTTATTTGCACATCATAGATTTTAAACTGTGTTTTACGTGAAAGTTCCCAATCCAAGTCAGTTTCTCATACAAAAACTTACACACACTTTGTTATGTCATCCTAACTGCTCTCCCCACACTGTGACAGCACATTCTTCCTGTTCACCCCAATTTCCTATGTCCATTCAGCCAGCTCCTGTCCCCTTCTTTCTTCTCATCTCACCCCACATAGGAGCTGATGAGTTAGTCTCCTGTATCTACTTAAACCAAGAAGCATACTCTTCATTGTATCATTTATGTCTTACAGACCAGTGCAATGTTTGTCTGAAGTGTTGGCTTCTAGAATGGTTTCAGTTCTGGGCTAACAGATAATCCAAGGTTCACATGCTGTTCCAAGCACCCTCTAGATGGGCAAATCATCAAGTCTGATCTTTTTACTAGAGTTCAACCTTTCATCTCACCTTTCTCCTACTCCAACAGAGACTGTTTTTTTGAGTTTCCTGTAAGGGGAGGCATTCGTGGTAGCCAGACACTGGTTAGTTCTTCTAGTCTCATGATGAGATAGACTCTGGTTTAAGTGACCCTTTCTGTCGCTTGGACTCATACTTTGCTTGTGTCTTTGATGTTTTTCAATCAGTTTTGCTCCAGATGAGTTGAGACCAGTTGATGCTTCTTAGATGACTACGCAATAGCTTTTAAGACCCAGACACCATTCACCAGAGTTGGATGCATAGTATTTGCTTAGTAAATTGTGTTATGGCAATTGACATAGATATCCACGGAAACCGTGGTCCAAAGACCCCTTTCCTTACTTCTCTGTCTCTCAAAGTGTTTGTTTATATTTAGAAAACTTCATAGCTTTGTTTTAGTCGAATTGTGCTGACTTCTCTACTTTGGAGAAGTAGATTGGCAGATGGTAGATTAGTAGAAGCAGACAGAAGAGTCTCATCTACTGTCTAATTAATGAATACCTCTCTCCTTCGCTCTTTACCCTTGTAGCCTTCAAAAACTGTTTCATTCTGTATTTAAATCTTTTCTTTATTCCTTGTAATAGTGGTCTCAGACAATATTTCTCGTCATGAAACTAATTTGTTGCAAACTCAGCATAATGTCTTCCAGATTCTCCCATGTTTGTTTATCCATTTCTACTTTGATGGGCACCTAGGTTGATGCCGTCTTTTTGCTATTATGGACAGTATTGCAATAAATGTGGAATACATATATCTATTTGAGTGACAGCCCTTATTTCTCTAGGATGAGTCGGATCTGACTCTACGGCACTTGGCATATTACTAGAAGTGGGATTGCTGGCTCACATGGTATTTCAATTTCTAGCTTTTTAAGAAAGTGTTAAAGTGACTTCCAAAGAGGTTGTACCATTTTATATTCCTACCAGCAGTATATAAGTATTCCAGTCTCTCTACAGCCTCTCCAACATTTCTGATTTTGTGGTTTTTGGACTAATGCCAGCCTTGTTGGAATGATACAGTATCTCATTGTAGTTTTGATTTGGATTTCTCTAATGGCTAATGATCATGAGCATTTCCTTATGTATCTGTTAGTGCTTGAATGTCCTCTTTGGTGAAGTACATGTTCATGTCCTTTGCCCACATTTTAAATGGATTATTTGTCATTTGGTTCTTGAGGTTTTGCAGTATCTTGTCAATTTAGACATTATCCAAAATAATCTGGGTCATATACAAAATTTTTTGTTCCCAATCTGCAAATTGTCTTTTTACTCTTTTGGTAAAGTCTTTGGGTGAGCATAACTATTTTTTATGTTTAGGAATTTGCAGTAGTCTATTTTGTCTCCTGGTATTTGTGCATCGTTAGTAATGTATTATATTCTGTTTATGTCATGTATTGGGTCTCTCATTGTCCTTAGGTTTTATTCCCATATCTTTACTGTTTAAAATATTATGTCTAAGTCTTTGAACCACTTTGAATTAGTTTTGGCCCATGGTTTCAGATACAGATCTTGTTTCATTTTTTTTGCAGATAAATAAACAGTTAAGACAACACCCTTATTAAAGAGACTGTCTTTTCCCACACTGTGGACTTTAGGCCTTTGGCAAATATCAGGTGCTCACACGTGGTTGATTTTATGTCTATATTCTCAACTATGTTCAAACAGTCTATATGTCTGTTGCTATACTAGGACCAGACTTTTTTATTTTTGGCTATCTGATTATGAAGTCAGGTAGCATGAGACCTCCCACTGTGTTCATTTTCTTCAGCAATGCTTTGTTTATCCATAGCTTTTTTTCTCCCTTCATATGAAGCTAGTAATTTTGTTTTCCATCTCATTAAAAAAAGTCATTGGAATTTGGATAGGGATTAGATATATTGATATCTATAGATGTCTTTGGGTAGAATAGTCATTTTCAGAATGTTGAGTTTTCTTAACCATGAGCAAGGTAGGTCCAGTTACATAGATATCTTTTGGTTTCTTGCAGTAGTGTTTTGTAGTTTTCTTTGTGTAGGTCTTTTATGTCTCTTGTTAGAATTATTCCTAAGTATTTTACCTTCTTGGGGCCTATTTTATGGTAGTGTTTTGGTGATGTCCTCTTTGATACTCATTTTGTTAGTGTAAAATAATTCAAATGATATTTGTACCTTTGTATCCTGATACTTTGCTAAACTCTTTTATTAATTCCAGTAGAGGTTTTTTTTTTTTTTTTGTGTGTGTGTGTGTGTGTGTGTATTCTTTAGATTTTTCTGTGTATAAAATCATGTCATCTGCAAATAGAGATGCTCTTCTTCCTTAACATTTTAGATCTCCTCTACATCCTTTTCTTGCCATATATCTCTGGCTAGAACATCACCGCAATTTTGAATAACAGTGTGACAAAGTAATCCTTGCCTGGTTTCTGTTCTAAGTTAAATGCTTTCAGACTCTCTATTTAGGATGGTGTTGGCTTGGCTTTGTATAGATACCCTTTATTATGTTGAGAAATTTGCTTCCCATTCCTATTTTGTTGGAAGTTGTTATCAAGAATGAATGTTGGACTTTGTCAAATGCCTTTTGTGTATCATTTGATAAAATTAAGTGATTCTTCAACTTTGTTTTGTTTATGGGGTTGATTTTATCTAGTTGATTGTTTTTCTAATGTTGAACAACCCTTATACTCCTGGTATAAGTCTCACATTGTCATGGAGATTTATTTATTTATTTGATATGTTATTTCTTTCTATTGGCTAGAATTTTGTTGAGGAGTTTTGCATGTAAGTTGATGATAGATTTGTTGTGTTATATTCCTTTTTTGTAATGTCATTATATGGTTTTGTAATCATGGTTATATTGATTTTATAGAATGAATTTTGCAGCATTTAAGCTGTTCCAGTGTTGTGAAATATCTTAAGTAACAGTGGTGTTAAGTGTACTCTAATAGTTTGGCAGAATTTTCTAGTTAAGCAGGGCCAGGACTTTTATCTTTGGTTGAGTGTTTTTTGATTACTCTTTCAATCTCTTCCTTTGTTAGAGGTATATTTATGTGTTATACCTCTATTTATTTTTAATTTAGGTAGGTAGTGTATTTCTAGAAATTTGTCCATTTCGTCTAGTTTTTCAAATTTGATAAAGTACAATTTTTCATAGTATTCTGTGATGATATTTTTAATTTCAGTTTGATCTGTTGTTGTGGGTAGTCTGAGTTTAGTCTTACTGACACTCTTCCATATGATATTTTTTATTAATCCCAAGCCAGTTTTAAAATGCATCCTTATCTTTACTCGATGGCACTTGGCTGGCCTGGCTATCTTTAGTTTTTGGCAAGTTTGACTATAATATGCCTTAGTGTCTTTCTTTTGGGATCTACCTTATATGGAGTTCAGTAAGCTTCTTGGATAAGTATCTTCTCATCTTTGATGATATCAGGGAAGTTTTCTGAAAACAGATCTTCAAAAGGTCTATCTGTGTTTTCTTTTATTCTTCTCCCCCCTCACCAGTCTCGTTCTCCAATCATTCATAGATTGTTCCTTTTGATAGTATCACATAATTCTTAGTGTTTCTTCTTTTTCAAGAAAATATTTTGTCTTCTTTTTCCTCAGATATACCCTGGTGATGTAGTAAAGTGCTATAGCTGCTAACCAAAAGGTCAGCAGTTTGAATCTACTGGTGCTCCTTAGAAACTCTATGTGGCAGTTCTACTTAGTCTATAGTGTCAATATGAGTCAGAATAAACTCAACACGAATGGGTTTGGTTTGGTTTGGGGACGTTGGCACCAAGTGTTTTATTTTCAGTCTAGTAATCCTGGCTTCCATTTCTCAATTCTTCTCCTTTGACTTTCTGTTGAGATGTCTAATTCTATAACTTTATTGTTGATCTTCTGAATTTGTAAATACTGTTACTCTATGCTTTCTTGCAGACTATTAAGTTTGTCATTATGCTCTGTTGTGTTTTGTGCTGTCTCTTTCCTGATCTCTGTAGAATTATAAATATTAATCTTTAGTATTCTACTTCCAGTAATTCTAGAAAGTTGTCTTCATCTGGAAAATTTCTTAATTTTTGTTTTTGTAAATTTCTGAAGCCATCATGGCCAGCCTTTTTAAGTGATTTGATATTGACTGTTGTCTACAAGCCACAGTAAGTTGTTGTACTTATTTATTGTATGTTTGCTTACTGTGTTGTAGTTTCCTGTTTTCTTTAGTTTTGAAGTGCCAAATCAATTTGGCAATGTGAGCTAGTTTGATTACTGGTGTCTTTGAGGCTCTTATCATACTGGGTCCCGATAGTTAGAACTGTTACCAGCTAGGTAAATCTAGGCATTAGTTTATTTTTCTTTTAGTATTTAGTTCAGGTGCCCAGATAGCTAGTCACCAAGTAGCACAGGCTGTTAGGTACAGGTATATATACTGATGAGAATGATTGGAGTTGGCACCAGTATCTGGCTACATGCACAGAGAAGGGCAAGCAGCTGACAGCCATCAGTGAGATCTGGGAGGAGGGCATGTCTCCTTAAGACTGAACCTAGGCAGAAGAATTGTTTCTGTCCTGAGTTTCCCACTTATAGGAGCCAGCATCTTATTTACTTATTTCACTCTACCCTCTTCATTGTTTGTTAAATAGGTCTCTCTCCAAGTTTAGGAGAATGGCTTAGTTACCTGTAAGGAGTCCTACTTCTTGCCTAGGTAATAGGATCAGACCCTAGAACACAGTCTATGCAGATAAGAAGTGGAAAGCTCTAGAAAAAGGGAGAGACGTTATCCTAAAGGAAAGATATAGATCTTCTCATATTAGATTAGATGCAGACTACTCAGCTTTTGATGACTGAATACTGATTTTCACTGGGAGAATAAGTAGGCTCTCTACTGTTTAATCTTTCCCACTAAGGAAGACACTTGCAGAATGTTACTGCTCTGCTCACCAAACTCACATCCTGAGGGGTACTGATTCCCTTCCTTGGTACTTCTGGATCTATTCTCCATTCCATGTCACTCATTCTGATTTATCAACTTTCCCTTTGATGTTCAGGACCCCTAGAATGTCATATATAATTGACTCATTTGTTTTTTATTTTGAGTTTTTGTTTTTAGAGGGATCACAGGAAGTATCCAAATGCTCCACTATCTTAGCCTCATCTATGCATCTTATCATTGTTAATATCTACTACATGCAGTGTTGCATCATATAATTTGTCAATGACATGATTCAAAGATGTTCACTCATATATGTTCAGTCACAGATATTCAATTGTATGCTTTACTGTTAAAAATACTATGTTATAGCAGGCTATTTATTGATCTACAATGAAGTCAGTGTTGATGTTGGAGTAGTCTACAACAGAATCAGTGTCTTTGTGTAAGGATGTTGTAATGGATAGTTGCCAATGTCCAACTTTAAGGCCATACAACAATTGAATTGTGCATATGCCCAATGGCCATTGTCATGGTTTAAATTGTGTCCCCCCAAAAATGTGTGCAGCCATGTGGCTGGGATATGGTTCCCAGTATCTTGGAAATGTCCTCCATTGTGTGGTTTTGCTAACCTGTAGGTTAAAGGATTAGGGTGGGGCTGTGAATTCCTGCTATGGGGAAGTTTCCCTGGAGTATGGCTTACCCCACCCTTAAGGCTTTTAGCTTGCAAGGAATAAAAGGAAAAACAACCAAGGACAATTTGAGAACCTCGCTACCATCAAGCAAGCAGCACCGGGAGCAGAGCACGTCCTTCAGACCAGAGGTTCTTGTGTGAGGATGCTCCCTGGACAATGACTGATGCAATACCGGACTTTCCTCCAGAGCCGTCAAGGGGAAAGTCTTTCCCTGGAGCGGACAACCTGAATATGGACTTGCAACCTACCGGACTGTGTAAGAATAAATCTTTCTTTGTTAAAGCCATCCACTCTGTGGTATTTCTGTTAGAGCAGCCCTAGCTGACTAAAACAGAATTGGTACCGTGGGAGTGGGGTGCTGCTCTAGCAAATACCTAAAATGTGGAAGCCACTTTGAAACTGCGAATGGATAGAAGATTCAGAAGGAATGAAGAAGGCACAGATGGGGAGAGACAACGGAGGACCGGCAGCAGCGGCAGCGGCAGCAGCAGAACCAGAGGCAGCGCTGGAGCCGACCCGTGCAGCGAGAGAGGTCAGTGCCTGCGCAGAGTTTTCCTCGCGGAACGGGGTGCCTCTGGGCACTTGAATCGGTGAGCTGGCCTTGCTGACCCACAGAGTGAGAGAGTTGAGTGCCTTTGGGCAGGACGCTTTCCAGCAAGAGTGGGGTGCCTCCAGGCACTTAAACCAGTGGAGCTACAGAGCTTTGGAACACTTGCCCGGCAGGGCAGATGTGGGCCTGAGGCCCAGGCCACGCGGCCATAGGAAGCTGAAGCTGAAGAGGCAGATAGCGTGAGAAGCTGAGCTGCCTCAGTCTCAAGAGGTATGGCCATGACTTCAGGGGTTTGAAAGGGTGGAACCATGGCGTGCTGTGTTCGTAAGGGTGGAATTGCCACTCAGTTGGGCTTAGGGTGCTCCTAAAGCCGATGGGACAGAGTTTCTGTCCAAGTGGGCCTTGAAGGCAAAGTTGTAGCACGGGGCTGGAGGTCTCCACTCAGAAACCAGAGAGTGTGGCCGATACCTAGAGTCTGGAGAGCATTGCTGTTGTGTAGAATGTCTCAGAAAATGTAAGAGTATTTCCAAAGCTTTGAGGGCTAATGTAATGTGTTCTGTTGACTTGCCTGTTGCCTGTTAATGCCTTCTAAGTTTCACAGATGTAGAAGAGTTTTTGTATTTTGGACTTGGAGCTGATTTAAGACTTCTGTTATATGGATGGACATAATTTTGCTATGGTGAGATGAATGTGTTAAATGTTTTTGTGATGTGATTTTTGGGTTGTCAAAGGGTGGGATGTCATGGTTTGAATTGTGTCCCCCCAAAAATGTGTGCAGCCACGTGGCTGGGATATGGTTCCCAGTATCTTGGGACTGTCCTCCATTGTGTGGTTTTGCTAACCTGTATGTTAAAGGATTAGGGTGGGGCTGTGAATTCCTGCTATGGGGGAAGTTTCCCTGGAGTATGGCTTGCCCCACCCTTAATGCTTTTAGCTTGCAAGGAATAAAAGGAAAAAGAACCAAGGACAATTTGAGAACCTCGCTACCATCAAGCAAGCAGCACCGGGAGCAGAGCACGTCCTTCAGACCAGAGGTTCTTGTGTGAGGATGCTCCCTGGACAATGACTGATGCAATACTGGACTTTCCTCCAGAGCCGTGAAGGGGAGAGTCTTTCCCTGGAACGGACACCCTGAATATGGACTTGCAACCTACCGGACTGTGTAAGAATAAATCTTTCTTTGTTAAAGCCATCCACTCTGTGGTATTTCTGTTAGAGCAGCCCTAGCTGACTAAAACAGCCATTATGACGCCAATTTCATTGTTGTAACAGTGATCCATACTTCACTAAACACGGCCTACAGTGTGATCTTATTTAGCATTTAGTTCTATAAGAAGCATGAACTGGTAATTCAAAGCCAAGTTGTTTACGTTTCTCTAATTATCACCTGAACTGCTTATACCCCCAACAACACATCTAGCAAAAGAAGTCATGTAACTGAAAGTTCTAATCCAGAAGAAAGATGAGGAAGTCTCTAGACATGAATATAGGATGAATGTCATTAGCCTACAGTAACAAAAAGAGAGTTGATATAATTGCACTTAAAGTCAGAGTGTCTGATTCATCCCTGGGATATTATTAAGGATAAGAATAGGATTTTAGGTGCAATTAAAACAGTGACTGGAATAAAATCAACAATTTTAACAAAGAAGAGGTAAGGGTTAATTCACGAGATGGAAAAATTCTTGATAATTTGGATAGAAGACAACCTAAACAAAAGCACATAGCCTTTTTGCAGACGTGGAGGAACAGCAAGGAGAAGACTATTGCAAGCGCTTTAATGCCAGCAAGGTCTGGTTTCAAGCTTCAAATGCAGATTTGGCTTATATAATGTACTTATAGAGAAAAGTCGGCAGTTCAAATCCACCAGGCGCTCCTTGAATACTCTGGGGGTCAGTTCTACCCTGGCCCCTAGGGTCACCATGAGTCAGATCCCACTCGACGGCACTTGGCTTGGCTTGGCATAGTGAAAGAAGCAGAAATATCTCTGTTGAATCTACTGAAAAATCCAGCGATGAGCTGGACAAGATAATACAAAAGGAAGAATATCTACCAAAGGAGATTTTTCCTGTGAATAAAACATATTTCTTTTGGAAAACACACCAGAATGAACCTATATTTACAAAAAAGCAAGTTCCATCAATGCCTGGTTTCAAAGTGTTTAGAGATAGCATTTTCCCGCAGCTTAGAGAAAATGCTGCTGAATTTAAATTAAAACTTTTTCTTGTTTACCATTCTGAAAATCCTAAGAATTCAAAAATATTGACGAAAATAAGCTGCTGGTCTACTACAGAAGTTGCTCTAAGCCTTAATTGCTGATTATATTATTCCAAAACTTGTTTTTAAACAGAGTTTGAACCTATTCATACTGGTTGAAACTAATCAAATATATACTCAAAGTTTTGACTTGGGTAATAAGAAGAAAGAATAATGGAAAAAATGTCCACAGTGCAAGAATTCTGGATTTATAAGTTGATGTCACTGATGTAGAATAGCTCCTAGATCAGAAGAAGAGGTAATGACAGATCAGGACTTAACAGATTTTGGAAAGGACAGAAATATTGAAGAAGAAAGAAATAATAAGGGGAAAGGAGAGAAGTTGTCAAAATTTTTAAACCAGGAGAAGAGTGTGTCCTTCATACCTGAGGTTTCTGCAGATGCTCCCTGAAATTGTGGACTGAAATGCTGACCAGTTTGCTAAAACCAATGGGTAGATTTGGAAAGAGTGAGATGTTACCTTGTAATACGTGAAGAAAAAAAGAAAAGGACCATATACCTCTCACCAATTTTCTGACTAGAAATCTACTCTTGTTTCCACAGATAATCTAGGGCATTCCCAAAGTGGAGTTATTAGCTCAGCTAACAAAAGGCCATCATCATCCTAGTCTTCTTCATTGTGGGAGAAATTTTATTGAACTATGTGTATTTATGTATACATGTGTGCATTAAAATATCTTTCAAGTTTATAAATAATGCTTCCAACCTTCAAAGACAAATGAAGATAGGCTTTATAAAGATACTGATGAAATGTGATACAGAACTCAAATTCACACACACACACAGACACACACACACACACAAACAGACTTAATGATCTGGCTGAGACTAGAGAAATCCTCCAAGACATGTCCTTGGACTCTCTGTTAACTGAGAACTGAAATCATTCTTGAACTCAACTCTTCAGATAAAGATTACACTGGAATGTAAGACATGAAGTGATACTTGTGAACAATGTGCTTCTTAGTTCAAGTAGTTGCACAGTAGTTACAAGTAATTACACAGAGGTGAGATGAAAAGGCAGGAGACTGAATGGACACAGGAAATTTGGAGTGGGAAGGAGGACTGTGGTATCACTTTCTTAAGTTGCAAATAAGATCACACAATTTAGTTTCTATATGAGAAACTAAATCTAATTTTTTTAAAAAATATACTGATAATGAAAGGTGATAATAAAAGGCAACAATAATGTTGTTGTTGTTAGGTGCCCTAGAGTCAGTAATGACAACCACAAATACAACAGCAGGAAAGAATGTCCAGACCTGTACCATTTGCACAATTATTGCTATGTTTGAGCCTATTATTACAAGCGCTGTGTCAGTCCATCTCTTTGAGGATCCTCCATCTTTTTGCTCACCCTCCACTTACCTGTGGTGGCATTGTGGTTAAGTGCTACATCTGCTAATTAGAAGGTTGACGGTTGAAATCCTCCAGGCGCTTCTTAGAAACTCCATGGAGCAATCTGTCTGAGTCACTATTGACTTGAGAACAGTGGTTTTTTTTAGTCTACTTTATTTATGCGAAGTGTTCTCCAGGGACTGATCTGCTCTGATAACATGTCCAAAGTACGTGAGACAAATTTTCACCATCCTAGCTTCTAAGGAGCATGTCATGGATTGAATCGTGTCCCCCTAGAAATGTGTGTAGCTATTTGACTGGGCCATGATTCCCATTGTTTTATGATTGTCTGTAAACCACTGTAGTGCTTGTTGAACTTTACTGGAGACTGCAATGTGCATACAAAGGCCTGAAAAGTTGTTCATTTGTTCTTTTTTTTTTTAAAGAATTTTTTGATTGAGGAAACAATAATTATTATTATCTGTTCTTTTTTTAATTTATTGTATTTTAGGAGAAAATTTAATGTGCAAATTAGTTTTTTATTCAAAATTTTATATGCACGTTATTGTGGTGACACTGTTTGCAATCCACTCCACATGTCAACACTTTACTTACCTCCCTTTCCATATATAGAGTTCTCTGTGTTTATTTGATTGATTTTCTCATCTTTGCTTTTGAGGAGGTTTGCTCATTTGGTCTCATATGCTTGACTGAATAAGAAGCAAGTTTATAACATGTGTTACTGTTTGTTTTGTAGGTGTGTCTACTATTTGGCTGAAAGGTGGATTTCAAAAGAGACTTGGCTTCACTTCGAATTAACTGTATGTCTGAAGGCCATGGTCTTGGGAGTCCCTTCAGTCTCTATCAGACCAGTAAGTATGGACATTTTTTTGTGAATTTTAATTTTGTTCTAAATTTTTCTTCTTATCTTTCTTGGTCCTCCGTTGTGATTTCTGCAAGAGTGATTGTTGGCGGTTGACAGGCACCTTATGGCTCTTCTGGGTTCAGGTTGGTGGATGGTGTGGTTCATTAGTCCCTTGGACTACTGTTTTCCTTGTATCTTTTATTTTCTTCACTATCCTTCGCTTCCCATGTGATATGACAAATAGATGTATCTTAGATGACTGTTCACAAGCTTTTAAGACTCCATAGAGTACACATGACAGTAGAATATAGAACTTTTTTTTATATACTGTTTCACTCCAGTTGTTCTATGTGTCCCCTATGACTATAGACTCCAGCCCTTAGCCCCCGTAACTTGATCCCTCTGTGTGTTTGAATGTGTCTCGGAAGCTTCGATGCTTTTGTCTAGGTCAAGTTGTGTTGCCTTCCTCTATAGAGTCTGTTTGTTTTCTTTTCCATCACCAAAGTTAAGTTTTCTACTATTTGGTTAGTTATTTCCCCTACCCAAAACTTATTCTCCCACTTAATCATCAAGATTGTTTTTTAAAGTGAGAAAACCATTTCTTAAGTTTTCATAATAGTGATCTCATGTATTTGTCCTTTTTTGATTAACTTATTCCATTCAGCATAATGCCATCTAGATTCATTGATGCTGTGAACTGTTTGACAGAATAATTGTTCTTATATATGACTGTATAGTATTCCACTGTGTATATGTACTGTAATTCATTTATGCAGTTGTCTGTTGATGGGTACTCAGGTTATTTCCAGCTTTTTGATATTATGTTTGCCTGGTGGCTTTTATTTCTGAGGGATATATTCCTAGGAGTGAGATTGCTAGATCATATATGATTTCTATTTCTAGTTTTTTAAGTAGGATCCAGATTATTTCCCAAAGCGGTTGTACCATTTTACATTTCTACCATTAGTGCATAAAAATTCCATTCTCTCAGCAACCTCACAATCATTTGTTATTTACTTATTTATTTATTTTGATTATGGCCAGTAAAAGTAGGATGAGATGGTATCTCACTGCACTTTTGATTTGTGTTTCTTTAACGGTTAATGATTGGAAACATTTCCTCTTGTGTCTTTTAGCTGCCTGAATGCCTTTTTGGCTAAAGTGTCTGCTCATATCCTGTGCCTTATTTTTACTTGCATTGTCTTTTTGTTGTTGAGATACCAAATCATTCCATAGATTCTAGAGATTAGACACTTGTCAGATAATGTCACAGTCAAATTGTTGTATGCAGTCTGTAGGTTTTCTTTTTACTTTTACTTTATTGAAGTCTTCTGAGTTTTAGGCTCTCCCACTTCTATTTTGGTGTTTATGCATTGATAGTTATGATTTGTATTGGATTTATGAAATCTATTAGAGCCCCTAATGTTGTCTTTACTGTTTTTGTCCAGGATCCTTGTCCTGTTTTGGCTTTATATTTTGTTTTTTGAACCATTTTAAGCCACTTTTGTGTGTGGTGTGAATTATGAGTCCCAGTTCACTTTTTTACAGATGGATGTACATTTTTGCCAGCACCGTATGTTAAAAAACGTTTTTTCCTCATCTAATAGACTTTGGTCCTTTGTCAAAATCAGCTGAATATGGGTGAATCAATTTTCATCTGGGTTCTGGATACTGTTCCATGGATTTATACATTTATCATTATACCAATACTGGGTACTTGTTCCCCCTTATTTTGAGTTGCAATCCGTACTGCAGGCTGTAGTTTTTGATCCTCTTCAATAAGTGCTTCAAGTGTTCCTTGCTTTCAACAAGTAAGGAAGGGTCATCTGTATATCACAGGTTGTAATAAGTCTTCATAAAATCCTCATGCCATGTTCTTATTCATGTAGTCAGACTTATCAAATTATTTGTTCAGCATAGAAACTGAATAAGTATAATGAAAAGATATAACCCTGACTCTCATCTTTCCTGTTTTTAAATCACACATTATGCCCTTTTTCTGTTTGAGCAGCTACTTCTTTTTCTAGGTACAATTTCCTCATGAGTACAGTTAAGTCTTCTGGAATTTCCACTCTTTGTAATGTTTTCCATAATTTCATGTGATCTGCCCAGTTGAATGCCTTTTCATAGTCAATAAAACAGGTAAATGTCTTTCTGAGGTTCTCTGTTTTTAGCCAAGAGCCATCTGATGTCAGCAGTGATGTTTGTCTTTCTCCGTCCTCCTCTAAACCCAACTTGAATTTCTGGCAGTCTCTTGTCAATTTACTGCTGTAACGGCCTTTGAATGATGAGCAAAATTTTACTTGGGTTTTGTATTAATGTTATGTTTGATTACTTCCATATTATATTAGGTTATCTTTCTTGGAAATGGGCCTAAATGTGTATCTTTCCATTCAGTTAGCCATGTAGCTGTATTCTCAGTTTCTTGGCATAAACAACTGAGCGCCTCCAGTGCTGCATCTGTTTGTTGAGATATCTCAGTTGATATTCTGTCATACCTGGAGCCTTGTTTCGGGCCAAAGCTTTCAGTGTAGACCTCTTCCTTCAATATCATCAGTTCTTGATGATATGCTACCTTCTGAAAATGTTGAATGTTGACCAAGTATTCTTTGTACAGTTATTCTGTATGTTTCCTGCATTATTCAATATTTTCCCCATAGAATCATTCAACATTACAGCTAGAAGTTTGAATTTTTTCCTCAGGTCTTTTAGTTTGTTAAACATCTAGCATGTTCTTTTCATTTGTTTCTCTGACTCCAGGTATTTGCCCATTTCATTAGAATATTTTATCTTCCTGTGCTCCCCTTTGAGACATTATTTTCAACTCTTTTAAGTGGTCATTTCTTTCATTGTCTGTAAACCAAAAAAAAAAAAAAAAGAACAAACCCCACTGCCATCAAATGGATTCCAACTCAGACATCCCTATAGGGCAGAGTAGAACTGCCCCATAGAGTTTCCAAGGAGTGCCTGGTAGATTCAAATTGCCGACAATTTGGTTAGCAGACGTAGCACTCAACCACTAGACCACTAGGGTTCGTTGTCTTTGCCAAGCCAAGTGCCGTTGAGTCGGATCCGACTCATTAGCTACTCCAAATTCAAGTGGTAGTTTCACAGTCTCTTCTAACACCCATTTTGTCTTTTCTTCCTTGTCTTTTTAATGCCCTTTTGCTTTCTTCACAAATGATGTCTTTCCACAGCTCATCTGCTCTTTGGTCATTACTGTTCAGTGTGTCAAATCTATTTTTAAGATTGTCTCTAAATTCAGGTAGGATATGCCCAAGGTCATACTTTGGCTCTCGTGGAGTTGCTTTAATTTTCTTCAGCTTCAGTTTGAGTTTGCGCATAAGCAGTTGTAAGCTCCTGCCCTTGTTCTGACAGATGACATTCAGCTTTTCCATTGAGTTTTTCCCACACATGTTGCCAATTTGATTCCCATGTATGCCACTGGGAAAGGTCCATAAATACAGGCACCATTTCTGCTGTTGAAAAAATTGATTTGAAGTGAATATTCTTGCAAAATTCTATCATTTAGTCTCTGGTACTTTTTCCCTATCACCACGGTTGTATTCTTCAACTCCTGATCTTTTATTTTTGTCTCCAACTTCTACATTTCAATCACCAATAATTATTAGTGTATCTTGATTACATGTTCAACCTATTTCAGACTGCAGATACTAGGAAAAATCTTCAATTTCTTTGACTTTGATATTAGTATTTGGTGTGTGAACTTGAATAACAGTCCTATTAACTAGTCTTTCTTATAGGCCTATGGATATTTTCCTATAACTGACAACATCAAACTTCACAATGGACACTGAAAAAAATTGTTGAAGATGAATGTGACTCCATTTCTCTTCATTTTGCCATCGCTGGCATAGTAGACCATATGACTGTGTAATTTCAAATGGCCAACACTAGTCCATTTCAGCTAACTAATGCCTAAGGTATCAATGTTTATGCATTCCATTTCATTTTTGTTGGCTTATATTTTCCTACATTTATACTTTATACATTCCACATTTCTAGTATTAATCTGTGTTTACAGCTATTTCTTCTCATTTTGTGTAGTACTACATTAGGGAATGAAGTTCCTGGAATCTCAGCTCCATTCACATCATTACAGTTGACTCTACTTTGAGGAGATAGCTCTTCCCTGGTCATATGTTGAGTCCTGAAAAAAAAAAAAATAATAATAATAAAGTATTCAGCTCAGAACTGACTTATGACAGAATCCTGTTTTAAGATGAGGGCAACCTACACACACACATACACACATGCACACACATACCGTATTACATTTCAGAAATTCTTTGTCTTCAAGTATCTGTATCTTCTGAGTTATTTTATCTATAGAACCTAAAGCAACATGTTTGCTAAAAGACTGATTTTCATGAGTCATGTTCTATTACATGTATTTGGAAGAAATATTAAAAAAAAATGTAAGCAATTATAATTCATCTTGGAGACTAATAATTGTCTTAAATGCTTGTATGAAATAGTTTCTTTGTATTTTTATTATTTATGATACTTTTGGTAATATTTAAAAATGTTCTACACAAGATAATTTTGACTGAAAATTATATGATTGTCTTTCCCTTTACTGAAGAAAAATTCAGAAACATACAGAAAATTGAACTGAGGTTGTTTTTAACTAAAATAACGCTATGTAGCCAGGCAAATAAAACTTCTTTGTCAACTTACTCTGCATTCATGGATACTCACTGTTATAAGCCATTTTATCTGTTCAAATATTTCATTAGTGTCTCTAAACATGGGTAAAACTTCCTATGGGATTCCCACGTTGCTACCACCAAAATGAGTTTAATGATTCTGGCAAAGTAATTCCAGAGCAAATAGATACCCTAGTCTTTGTTTTGTGAGAATCTGAAAAACAAGACCATCTGATAAGAGTGCAAGTAAGAAAAGTTACCTTTATAGAAAGCACCTTAGTTTGATATCTCATCTGGAGAGTACTTATGCCAAGCTCATTAACAAAGGTAATCCTGTCAATGTGTTTTGGAGCTCTGGTAGTTGAAACAAATCACAACTTCCATAGCCATTTCTTTCTGTGAATTAAAACAATGAATCATTGAAGAAAATACACTTGACATTATCTAACTTCTTAGAATAAGTAAGAAAACACAATCAGCATTAAGTCTGAAAAAAATTTTTTTTAATTGCTTTTATGTGTTAACAACCACACAGAAACAGAAACTTAAAGTGACATGGCTGAGTACAATGAGTGCAATGGACATGAACATGTGGAGTCCAAATTTTATTCTTGAATACTGTTATTCTGATCATACTATAGTCAGTTTTAATCTAAACCTCATGCTTTACTCATTTTAAAAAGAATTAGTTGAAACAGTAGCTCTGTTGGTTTAGATGTTTATAAAGAAAAAATATTTTTTCTAATTTTAAATGATTTCAACACATTTCGTTCCGTCCAAGATTATCAATATAGTTTTTGGTGTTGCTGTTATTAGGTGCTGTTGAGTTGGCTTCTGCTCACAGTAATCTCCAACCCGTAGCAACCTTATGCATGACAGCAGGAAATAGTGCCTAGCCCTGCACCATCTTTACTGTTAAAGCAAGTTTGAACCCATTGTTGCAGTCATTATGTCAATCCATTCCATCAAGGGTCCCCCTCTTTTTTACTGACCTTCTACTTTGCCAAGCACAATGTCCATTTCTAGTGATTGGTTCTACCTGTACAGATGTCTAAAGTTAGCAAGACCAAGCTTCATCATCCTGCCTTTTACCGAGCATTCTGGCTGTAGCTACTCAAAGACTGGTTCATTATTCTGACAGTCTCAGTATATTCAGCATCATTTGGTAGCATCACAACTCTGAGGTATCAAATCTTACTCTATCTTCCTTTTTCATTGTCCAGTTTTCATACGCACATAAGAAGACTGAAAATACCACGGCTTGAGTCAGGCTCAACTTAGTCATTAAAGTGACATCTTTGAGTTTTAAGATTTTAAAGAGATCTTTTGCATTAGATTTACCACAAGTAAATACATCATTTGATTCACTGACTGCTGAATCCATGGGTACTGATTGTGGATCCAAGTGGAATAGTAAAATCTTTGATATGTAACTAAAATTTCTTCTCCATTTATTATGATATTGCTTACGAATCCAGCAGTGAGAATTTTTGTTTCCTTCATAATCAGTTACAATCCATACTGAAAGCTGTAGTCTTCTACAGTCACCAGTAAATGTTTCAAACTGTCTTCATTTCCACCAAGCAAGTTTGTGTTAGCAGCATATTAGTTTATTGATGAGTCTTTCTCCAGTCCTAATGCCATGTTCTTCACACAGTCCATCTTATTGTTTTATTTGCTTACCAGATAGATTAAACAAGTAAAACAAAAAACTACAACCCTGTCACATATCTTTTCAAATTTTAATCCATGCAGTATTCATTTGGTCTATTGAAATGGCTACTTTTGATCCACATCCACATTCCACATGAGTATGAGTAAATGTTCTAGAATTCCCCAAATGTTATAATGTTATCCTTTTTTTTTTTATTTTACACACAGTCATATGCCTTGCATAGTGGACAAAACACAGTAAAATCATCTCAGGTGTTGTCTACTTTCAACCAAGTTACTTCTGACATTAGCAATGCTACCCTTTGCTCTGAATCCTCCTTTGAATTCAGCTGTAATTTCTGGCCGTTCCATGTTGACGTGTACCCACAGCGATTTCCAATTATCTTTAGCAAAATTTTGCTAGCATCAGATACTGATATTGTTCAATAATTTTTGCATTCTACTTGAGTACCTTCTATTTTTGTAATGGGCACAAATCTGGATATCTTTGAGTGGTCTGGTCAAGTAGCTGCCTTCCAATTTTCTTCCGGAAATTGTCTCTAGAGTCACATCCGTCTCTCCACTAATATTTGGTGAGTTCTTACAAACATTTTTTTTTCTTTTGCCAGTGTATTCAGTGCAGCTTAAATTACTTATTGCAGTGTAAGCAGTTTTGATCATGTGGTAACTCCTGAAATGATAGACACTGGCCAATATTTTTTGACACAGTAGCTCAGTCTATTTTTTTCTGCCTTCTTTTTATGCTTTCCGTGCAGTTCAGTGTTTTGTCCATGTTGCTGTTGTCGTTAGGTGCCTTTGAGTCAGTGCCTATTCAGCAACACTATGCCCAGTGGAATGGTCCTACACCGTGCCCGTGGTTATATTCATGCCTAAGCCCGTTGTTGCTGCCACTGTGTCAGTCCACCTTGTTAAATGTCTTCTGTTTTGCTGACCCTCTACTCTGACAAGCATGATGTTCTTCACAAGCTGCTGATCCCTTCTGGCAACATGTCCAAGGTATGTAAGACACAGTCTCACTGTCCTGTTTCCAAGAAGCACCCTGGCTGTACTTCCAGAACAGATCTGTTTGTTGTTTGGGCAGTCCATGATACATTCAGTATTCTTCTCCAGCACCACAATTCAAAGGCACCAATTTTTGATCTGTCTTCCATACTCATCGCCTACCTTCCACATGCATATGATGTGATTGAAAATATCACAGCTTGGGTCAGGCGCACTTTAGTCTTCAAGCTAGCGTCTTTATTGTTCAACGTTTGAAGAGGACTTTTGCAGCAGATTTTCCCAATGCAATTATGTCTTTGGATTTCTTGACTGCTGCTTCTGTGGGTGTTGATTATGGATCCAAGTAAAATAAAATCCTTGATAACTTCAACCTTTTCTCTGTTTAACGTGATGTTGCTTACTGGTTCACTTGTGAGGATTTTTGTTTTCTTGATGTTGACATGTAATCCACACAGAAAGCTATGGTCTTTGATCATCACCAGTAAGTGCTTCAAGTCCTCTTCGCTTTCAGCTAGTGAAGTTGTATCATCTGCTTATTGCAGGTTTTTGATAAGTCTTCCTCCAGTCCTGATGCCTCATTTTTCTTCATAAAGTCCACCTTCTCAGATTATCTGCTCAGTGTGCAGATTGAATAGACATGGTGAAAGGATACAACCTTGATGCACTCCTTTCCTGACTTTAAACTGGGTATTATCTCCTCGTTCTTTTCTATTTACAGGTTCCTCTTGAGCACAGTTAAGTGTTCTGGAATTCCCATGCTTCCCAATGTTATCCATAATTTGTTATCATCCACACATCTGAATGCCTTTTCATGCTCAATAAAACATAGGTAAACATCTTTCTGGCATTCTCTACTTTTAGCCAAGATCTGTCTGACGTCAGCAGTGACTCCCCTGGTTCTATACTCTTTTCTGAATCCATCTTAAATTTCTTGCACTTCCTTGTCAATATAGTGTTGCAACCACTTTTGAGTGATCAAAATTTTGCTTGAGTGTGATAAGGGTGCAATACTAACAAAATGTCAATTTGTATTTCAGTTGTTTGATGAACCATGGAGAATTTTACTTGGTTTACTTCAAGTTTTCCGCATTTCTATATTCTATGACTAAAAGTTTTTACATGCTTACATGCAAGTGCAGAAACTTGCAGATATACACAATTTTCATATTAAGATTAAACTGGGAAATCCTACTGCTAAAAGATTCATAAAGGAAATCATCACATTAGATAATCGTTAGCTGATAGTTCTTCATGGCCCTGTGGCATTTCTGCCTATCTTGTGAGCAGAGGTACAGAATTTCCTTTAATCTGTACTACCTCTTTAGATATATTTATATACTGAACATGGATATAGTTTTTCCTTGTAGAACAAATGTAAATCATTCTTGCTGTCTGGATTAATAAAACATTTCCCTTAGGTGCAATCAGCAGGCATATATATTGCCCATTATCCCAAATCTGGTTTCCTCTTGTGATGAAACTTGCTGCATGTGCTGGCTTCCATCTGGGCATATTTGCATTGCCCCCGTGGGACCTGAGGGCGAGGAGAACTGATAGAACACGCCGATGCTTGTGCTAGCTGCTGTGCCTTGAGTAGTAATTTGTCTTTGACCCACGAGTTTCTGTCTTCTGCTAGTATCCAGGAAATTATGACAGAGTGACTTGTTGGCGTAAGATCCCTGGTGGCACAACAGTTAGATGCTCAACAGCTAAGAGGAAGGTTAGTGGTTAGAATACATCAGCTACCCTGTGGAAGAAAAGACACAGCAATCTGTACCAGTAAAGTATATATACTCAGAAACTCTATGAGACAGTTCTAGTCTGTCCTATATTGTCACTCTGAGTAAGAATCAACATGACAGTGTACAAAAACAAGGATAACAACCAGTGGGGTAGAATCTCAAACCTTCACAGCTTTTGAAATTGCTGTGATAAATTCTTCAGTCCATAATAGTTTACATTATTTAAATAAGCGTTTCCAAACATCTTCATCTCTGAAACATTTTTAGTCTTGTTGTATTTATTAATACACCAAAAATTCATCATACAAGGAACTTCAAGATATTCTTATCTAAAACAGTTAAGTAGTATGCTTTTTGACTGAGTGATTTTCCAAAATACATAATGGGCATTTGGTTTGATAAAATAGTAAAATAAATATATTCACATAGCTGTTGTTTTTATTAAACTCTGGCTTTCCATTCTCATAAAGTGGGTTGATATTTCAATTTAGATAGCCATTTGCCATAAAGAGTATATTCAATTATTTTTCCTATTTCTGATTGCTGGCATCAGAGAACTGTGTTGCCATGGAAATGTAGTCTCTGATACCTATTTAGAGACTGGAAGGTAAAATAACAGGAAACAAATAGTTTCCTTCAAAAAAAGCAGGAGAATGACTGAAATAAGAGTACTTTTGATGACAATTCAGTCTTGGAATTGTTAAAATTTTGCAGTGTGTCTCATTGAAAAATAAAATGAATTTTTGTTTATATTATTTACTGGGCATTATGAATTTATAATAGATATGCCAATAATATTGCATACAATTTAACTATAATCAAAAGACATAAGCAAAAATATAATGAAAAGATATAACTAAAAATCAGTCATAAAGTTTTTTGCCATCAACTTCTCTTTGTTACATTTTCTTAATTACTACCGTGAAATGTTCCTATCACATGAGGTAAATACTCTTTCTGGTGAAATAAAACAAAATGAATGAAGTTGGCAGGAATCCTCTTAAAATTAGAGGCTTCTGTGAAAATGTGACAGTTTCCCTGGTAGGGAAGCTATGAATGCTATGTGAAAAGATGTAATCATTTTGATTTTGAAATTGCCTGTCACTCACTACTCACATGGCATATTAGCAAATTTTGATTCCTCTTTTACTATTGAAGATTGCAAAACATTTTAGTCTCTCTTGTAATGTTTTACAAGCATAATTAAAATAAATTATTAAATAAAACATTTTAAAAAAATCTTGGTTTTTTATTTGAGATAGTTTTCAGTACTTAGATAATTCAGGAACACATAGGCCTTGTCTCTTAAGCCTTTATTTTTATATCAGAAGCTTTTTGAATATGTAGATTCTCTCCCATGCACACCCCCACAGAAACCGAATGTTCCGAATTTGGAAAACAAGATAACTAATAGTCTAAGCTTACCTACATTGTTTACTTAGTGAGCTTTTGTGAGTTGACTCTCTTAAAACATTTTCATAAACGTGTTTATAATTCTAAACATGACATGTATGCATGGCTGAAGATATTCAAAATAAAGGAATGTTAAAGACACAAAGTCAGAGATGATGACTGATAATGACTATTGACATTCGCTGGTTTATGAACATACAAACACAAATGGAAAATAATGAAGGAGACTTTTTGGTTTGATTCAGTACTGATTTTTTCACTTAATTTATTATCAGCATTTTCCTAATTTGTTAGATATTCTTCAAAATTTTGATAGTATATTATATGATCCTTTTATGGACTGGATTACTGATTTGAACATATCTTTCTTTGCTAGGGAAGTTTTTGCAAAGGCTCTGCACTCTTTATTTTTTTCCTTTGATGTATCAGTTTCTCACAATGACTTCCTAATTTACCCTGTGGACATAAATGGAGACAATTCAATCAAGTTTAGTCATTCTGTAAGTCTTCAGTTTCTTTATTATTCAAAGGTTTATTAAAAAAAATTAAAAAAAAAACTTGTTTACTTGAATAGAAATATATTTTTTAATTTACTCTCTTTTTATTTTTGGTTTTATTTGATGAGAATTTCCCTGTGACAACTCTTGATCTATCATTTTTTTTTAACTTGAGATTTTTTACATTTTTATGATTGCCATAGCGTTTCACAATTTGAATATAAAAATTATTAATAATTTCTGTTTTACCACTGTGTAGTAAGCGCTGAGTACTACATAATCTCAGTATTTTCCTATTACTAGGTGAAAACATATTCCACTAAGTTTTTGCAAAGTGAGTGTAAGCGCAGAAGAGTTTTTTTACCTCTAGCAGAACAGCTTTGGAGCTGGGGGGATGTGGCTTACACAGGAATTTCTTGTTGTATGCTTTCTGTCGCTTGTGAGTATTTAAAAATGGCTTTCACTTACTGATACTTGAGTTATCCTGTGCTTGTGACTTGATCATGCTGATTGGACGTAGCACCCATGAAGTGGTTGAGGCCACTGTGTGAAATCAATCCTGGCAGTCTTATTGCTGCTTGGAATTTTGAAGCAACCTGTGTGTGAAACTTACTCTTTGAATTTTTTAAAAAATATTTTATCATGCTTTAAGTGAAGGTTTACAGTCCATATCAATTTGCCATGTAACACCCTGCATACACACCACTATGCAACTCCAAATGCACCTGCTACCCTGTGACATCTCATTCTTCCTGTACTTCCCATATCTGTTCAGCCAACTGCTGTCTACCTCTACCCTGTCATGTCTCGCCTCTGCGCATGAGCTACTCAGACAGCCTCATGTATATGTTTAAGCCAGGAAGCACATTCTTCATCAGCATCACTCTAGATCTTCTAGTCTAGTCCGAATCTTGTCTAAACAGTTGACTTTGGTGCTGGTTTCAGCTCTGGGCCAACAGAAAGTTTGAGGGTTCTGTTCTCAGAACCTCCAGTCCTACAGACCATCAAGTCTGGTCTTTTAATAGAGCTCTAGTTCTGCTCACTCGTTTTTCTTGCCATACCAGAGAATTTATGTTGTGTTCCATGTCCGCATAGTTGTTAATGGTGGCTGGGCACCATCTAGTTCTTCTGGTCTCATGCTGTTGTAGTTTACGGATCATATGGCACCTTCTGTCTTTGATGTTCTTCATTCTCTGCTCCATGTAGATTGGGACCAATTGATTCTACTTATGTGGCAACTTGCTTTAAAGAACCCAGATTCCACTCACCAAAGTGGTATGCGTAACGTTTTCTGAAAAAAAAATCTTAGTTATGGCAGTTAGCCTAGATGTTGCCTGAAACCATGGTCTCCAGACCCCCTATCACTGCTACTCTATTCTTTAAAATGTTGGGTTGTATTTAGACAGCCTCTTAGTTTTGGTGTAGTCCAGCTGTGTTAAAGTCACTTCTGCGGCGTGCTATCAATCCCTTCACCTAACCCAATTCCAGTGTCAATCCCAATTCCTATCTGCTATCTAACCTGTGAATGCCTCTGTCCTCTCCACTCTTGTAACCATCAAAGATTATATTCTTCTGTGCTTAAACCTATTTTTAAGTCCTTATAATAGTGATCTCATTCAATATTTGTCCGTTTACAACTGACTGATTTTACTCAGTATAATGCCCTCCAGATGACTCCATGTTATGAGATGTTTCCTAAGATTATCACTATACTTTATCATTGTACCTTATCATTGCATGGTGTTCTTTTGAGTGGATATACCGTAATTTGTTTAATCACTCATCTGTGATGGGCACCTAGGTTGACCCCAACTTTTTATATTGTGGACAGTGCTGCAATAAACATTGGTGTACATGTGCCCGTTTGTGTAACAGCTGTTATTTCTCTGAGACATAGTCCAAAAAGTAGGATTACTGACACATGATATTTCCATTTCTAGCATCTTAAGAAAACTCCAAATTGATTTCCAAAGTGATTATACCATTTTACATTCCCACCTGCAGCATAGGAGTTTTCCAGTCTCTCCATAACTTTCCCAACATTTTTTATTTTGTGTCTATAGGTTCGTGTCAGCCTTGATGGGGTGAGATGGTGTCTCCTTGTAGTTTTGATTTAGATTTCTCCAGTGGCTAGGTACTGTGAGCATTTCCTTATGTATCTGTAGTTTCTTAAATGTCTTCAGTGAAATGTCTGTCCATGTCCTTTGTCCATTTATTAACTGAGTTATTTGTCTTTTTCTTGATGAAGTTTTGCAGGACCTTGTAGATTATGCCAATTAGAGGCCAATTGAATTCCTGGTACTCAAAAAAGAAAAAAAAAAAAAAAAAAAAAAAAGATTCTTCCCAATCTCTTTTTACTCCTTTGTAGAGTACTCTTCTTAGTAATCATTTTAGTCTTTTGGTGAAGTCTTTGGATGAGCTTAAGTGTGTGACTTTTAGGCATTCCCTATTTTATCTTCTGGTGTCTGTGTACTATTAGTAATACTTTTTAGTCTGTTTATGCCTTGTATTAGGGTTCCCCATGTGGTCTCTATTTTTTCTTCCATGACATTTATTTAGATTTATATTTAGGTCTTTGATCCATTTTGAATTAGTTTTTGTGCATGGTGTTAAATATTGTTTCTTTTTTTTAAAATTGAAATCTAGTTTTTTCCAACAAACTTTGTTGAAGAGACTGTTTTTCCCCAGTTTACATACATTTGTCAAATATTAGCTGCTCATAGGTAGATAATGTTACATCTGGATTCTCAGCAGTTCTGTTTCATTGATCTCTGTATCTTTTTTTTTTTTTTTTTTTTTTTACCACCACCAGACTGTTTTGACTATCTTGCAAATATAATGGGTTCTAAATTCACATAGTGTAAGGCCTCCCACTTTATTCTTCTTCAGTAGTACTTTACTTCTCCAGAGCTTCTTCTCTGTCTGTGTGAAGTTGGTGATTTGTTTCTCCATTTCACTGAAAATGTCATTGAAATTTGGGATTTCATTATATCTATCTATAGATTATTTTTGGTGGGATAGATGAAGTCTGACAATAAGGTTCAGAAACTTGCCACCATGTGCTTACATCAGCAGCACTGTACAAACACCTTAGTAAGATTTTATAACCTTGATGTATCAGTGTCTCACAGCTGTGTTTGTGTCAACATGTGGCAGTGTCTTGCTGAGTGCCATTCATTATTGTTGTTGAGTGTTTTTGTGTGCCATCACAAGAATGTCGGGGTGTGAATTAGAGCAACAAACAAACATGAAATTTCTTGTTAAACTTGACAAGAATGGAAAGGAAATCAGGGGTGTGATAGCCCAAGTTTATGATGATAATACCATGAAGAAAATAGCAGTGTAAAAATGGATTAAAACATTTTTCTGAGAGAGAGAAATTATCACTGATGAACAGAGGTCAGGGTGGCCAATAATGAGTAGAAATGAAGAAGGCCAAGCCCTACACATTGCAAAAATTTTTTTGAATTGTGTGTCAAAATTGTTGGCTGACTGTGAGAAGCACAGAAGACCAGATAAATGCCGATAGAGTAACAGGAAAATCTTCTCTGAAAATCTTGGCATGAGAACGATGTGTGCAAAAATGGTTCTGAAGGAGCTTACCAATGAATCATAACAAAGGAGAGTTGAAGTTTGCCAAGACCTGTTGGAGAAGCAATATGATATCCTGGGCCATATTATCACTGGTGTTAGAACACGGGGGAACCAGTAAAACCCTGAAGCAGAGCATCAAAACGCACAGTGGAAGTCATCCATTTCTCCATGAATGAAAAAGTTCTGTCAGTTCAAATCAAGAGTCATAATGACTTTGCTAACCTTTTTTGATATCAGAAGGATTGTTCATTATGAATTTGTACCAGTTGGACAAACAGTTAACCACATTAACTATTTAGAAGTCCTAGAAAAGCTGCATGAAAAAATTGGGTGAAAAAGACCTGAACTTTTTGCTAACAACTCATGGCTCTTGAGTTACAATAATATAGTAGCTCACTGGGCACTGTCTGTGAGGGAGCTTTTAGCCAGTAAACAAATAACTGTATTAGAACACCCTGCCTACTCACCTGACCTAGCCCCCAATGACATTTTCCTTTACTGAAGATAGAGGAAATGTTGAAAGGAAGACATTTAGATGACATTGGGGATATCATGTGCAATATGATAACAGCTCTGATGGTCATTACAGGAAAACAGGTCTAAAATTTCTTTGATGGGTGGACTAGGCACTGGTCAGTGTATAACTTCCCGAGGGGAGTACTTCAAAGGTGACCGTAGTGATATTCAGCAAGAGGTATGTAGCACTTTTTCTAGGATCAGTTGGTGAACTTAATTGTCACACTTCACACATTTTCATGATGTTAAGTATTCCTATACACGAGCAAGGTAATTTTCTTCACTTATGTAGGTCTCTTTTGGTTTCTTGCAATAGGGTCCTCTGATTTTCATTGTATAGGTATCTCACCTTCTAGGGGGCTATTGTAAATGGTATTCTTTCATGATTTCTCTTTGTTGGTATAAAGGAATCCAATGGAATTAGTTGTGTTTATTTTGTATACTGATACTTTGCTGAACTCTATTAGTTCTAGCAGGTTTTTGTGTGTTCTAGTGTTTTTTTTTGTTTGTTTGGTTTGCTTTTTTGTTATGTAAGAACATATTATCCACAAATAGAGACAACTTTTACTTCTTCCTTACTGTTTCAGACACCCCTTATTTTCTTATCTTGCCTGATTTTCTGGTTAGAACCTCTAGGACAAAGTTGACTAAAAGTGGTGACAGTGGGCATTTTTATCTGATCTGTCCTGAAAGGAATGCTTTCAGATTCTCTCCATTTAGGGTAATGATGGCTGTTGCCTTTGCATATCCTCCATATTATATTGTGGAATTTGCCTTCTATTCCTATTTTGTTGAAAGTTTTTAACATGAATAGGTGTTGTATGTTTTCAAAAGCCTTTTTTTTGTATCAGTTGATAAAATCAAGAGATTATTGTCTTTTGTTTCACTTAAGTGATAGATTACATTAATTGTTTGTCTAATGTTAACCATCCCTGCATCCCTAGTATGAATCTCACTTAGTCACGGTGATTAACTAAATACTTTTTTGTGCTGTCTTTACCTGGTTTTTATATCTAGGTTTCGCTAGCTTCATAGAAAGAGTTTGAGAGCAAGCTGTCCTTTTCTATGCTCTGGAATACCTTTAGTAGTAGTGGTGTTAACTTTTCTCTGAAAGTTTTGTAGAATTCTCCATCAAAACCATAAAGGCCGGAAATTTTTACAACTGGGAGTATTTTTTTTTTAAAATCACTTTTTCAATCTCTTCTTTTGTGATGAGTGTGTTTAGTTGTTCTACTTTGGTTTTGACAGGTGGTGAATTTCTATAAAATTGTCTATTTCCTCTAGGTTTTCAAATTTATTAAAATACAGTTTTTTGTAGAATTCTGTTGTGATTTTTTTTTCATTTTGCTTGGGTCTGCTGTGATATTCTCGTCTCATTTCTTTTTCGAGTTATTCATTGCCTCTCCTGATTTTCTTTTATCAGGTTAGCCGATGCTTTATCAGTTTGTTACTCTTAAAAGATGAAAACACAACAAACAAACAAAAAAACAGCTTTTGGTCTTGTTAACTCTTTCAAACTGTATTTTGTATTCATTTAGTTTTACTCTAATTTTTATTATTTGCTTTCTTGTGGTGCCCAAGCAATTCTTTGGCTGCTCTCTTTCCACTTGTTTGTGTTGTTGGGTTAGTTCTTTAATTTGGGCCTTTTTTTTTTTTTTTTTGGATGTGTACATGTATCGAGATAAACTGATCTCTGAGCACTGCTTTTGCTGTCTATCATAGATTCTGCTAGAATTCATTTTCATTCTTATTCGATTCTTGGAAATTCTTTATTCCATCCTTGATTTCTGCTAGAACCTATGTGTTGTTCAATTTCCTTATGTTTGATTTTTTTCTTTGTTTTCTCTCTTGCTGATTTCTACTTGTGTATTTCCTCATTCAGTTTTGTCTGTTTTTCTTATGTATTTTGTGACTTTATTTTTACGCATGATATTTGTAATTGTTATATGTTTTTTGATACACTGAATCTTTTTTCTTATGATATGTTCCTCTTTCCTTTGGAAAACCCAGGTGGTGTAGTGGGTTGAGCACTACACCCGCTAACCAAAAGGTTAGCAGTTCAAATCTGCCAGGCACTCTTTGGCAACTCTGTGGGGTGGTTCTACTCTGACATCTAGGGTCACTATGAGTTGGACTCAACTTGACAGCACTGGGTTTGGTTTTTCCTTTAGATATATATTTTTTTTCTTTTAGTTATGTGATCTGACATTAGTACTGTCAGTCCACTTCTCTTATAGCTACTATTTGTGTTGTATGTATTTTTTCACCCATTTACCTTCAAACTATGTGTACCTGTGAGTCTCAAGTGTGTTTCTTGTAGACAGCATATCATAATTCTGGGTTTTTAAAGGATCTGAAAAATTTTACCTGTTGATTAAATTGTTGTTCTTGATATACCTTATGAATGTCACTGCAATTTAGTTTTATTTATTTATTCATTTTTGGATCTTCTGTCTCTCCTTTGTTACATTCTTCTACATCAAATGAATATTTACTAATGTAACATATTAATTTATTTTATTGATATTTAAGATTTTTTGTTATTATTTTAGTAGTTCTAGAACATACAATATTTTAACTTCCTTTTATGCTAACTTAATACAAGTAAATAGGATTGAACTACATCATGTTCAAGTGTTGTTCCTACTTAACTCTAACTCCTTAACCTTTTTGTTGCTATCATTATTATATAAGTTCTATCTAGATATATTCTAAATAAATATACTGTCATTATTATGACTTTGCTTAAGTTTGTCTTTTAAAAAAATCTGAAAGAAGAAAGAAGAGCAAGTATATATTCATAAATCCCTCTCTATCAAGTTGATTCTGTCTCATAATGACCCTATAGGACAGAGTAGAACTGTTTCATAGGCTTCCAAGGCTGTGGTGTCGACAGATATTGGCAAAGACTATTGGATGTTCTGTAGACTGCCAAAAGAGTGAACAAACCTGTCTTGGAAGAAGTACAGCCAGAATACTCCTTAAAAGTGAGGATGGTGAAATTTTGTCTCACACAGTTTAGACACGATATCAGGAGGGCTCAGTCCCTGGAGAAGGACATCATGCTTCATAAAATACTTGGTCAGTGAAGGAGAAGAACCTCTGTGAGATGGTTTGACTCAGTAGCTGCAACAATGGGCACATGTGTAACAATAATTGTGAGGATGGCACAACCTGGTAATGTTTCACTCTGTTGTACGTTGGGTCACTGTGAGTCAGAAATGACTTGAAAGACCCCCAAAACAACAACGGTATCTACAGAAGCTGACTGCCACCAGGGTGTGCTGTATTGTCATTCACTTGTTCCTGTGGATTCTACTTACCATCTGGTGCACTTTCTTTACTCTTCTAGAGTTTTGCTCCCATGCACCTCCTCTGATTTTATTGTCAAGCATAGTACATTTCAATATGTTATAAGCCCAACAATGAAAATATAAACATATTGTCTTGCATAATTTATTAAATCAGTTAAGAGAAGAAATGAGATGAAATATGCATCATACTATTCTAGTTACTTCTACAATTTCCTTTACAAACACTCCTTTTTTTTTTTTCTTCTACTATACATTCTCTTTCTCTCACTTTTTAATGCGGATTTAAACAATCATTCATCTTCTTCAGTTTCCTTTCGGCTGACTTGATGCCAAAAAATTCTCACATACACACACACGCACACACACACACATATGTACACATGTGTGTACATACAATTTTAATCTGGAAATATTACAACTTCGTTTTTGAAACAGAATTTTTATTTAATATGAAACTTTTGGTTGATATTTTATTTTCTTTCAACATTTCAAATTTGCCTTGCCACTGCCTTCCAAACTGCAGTGCTTTTGATGAGAAATTCGATGTTAATCTTATTGAGGTATATAATGAATTATTTTTCTCTTGCTATTTTCAGGATCTTCTCTTTTGCTTTGGCTTTCAACACTGTTAGTGTGGTGTATCTAGTTAGTCTAGATATCTGTTAATTTAACATACAGGTTGGTAAGTTCTTTAGATGTACAGAATTATATATATGTATATATTCAAATTAAATCTTTCTTGACCATTAGGTCTTCAAATATTTTTTTCTGTTCTGTTCTATTTCCTTTACTTTTTTACTTCCATTCTGTGTTGGTGTGGTTAAAGGTCTCTCACAGTTCTCTGAGGATCTGTTCGTTTTCTTTATTACTTTTTTCCTCTCTTCTTCAGATTGCATAATATATATTAATCTATATTCAAGTTCACTGATTCTTCTCTCAAGTTAAATCTGTAGCTGAGCTCCAAAGGAATTTTTTTTATTTCAGTGCATTCAGAATTTCCAGATTGAAAAAAAAAAACAAACAAACAAACAAAAAAACCCTTAGTGCTGTCTAATCAGGTCTACTCATAGTGACCCTAGAGGTCAGAGTAGAACTGCCTCATAGAGTTTCCAAGGAGTGCCTGGCAGATTTGAACTGCCAACATTTTGGTTAGCAGACATAACACTTAACCCACCATACCACTAGGGTTTCTGAATTTCTAGACAGCTTTTTCCTGATATTTCTGACTTAATAAGTGACACTCATAAGAAATTACCTTTTGATTTTTTTTTTCCTTTGCTTCTCTGAATGTGTTTATGACAGTTACTTTTTAAGTCTATCTGCTAAGTCTAACATTGGAAACCCTCAAAGCCTATTTCTGTTGCTTGCTGTTTTTAACGTATGGGTCATATTTTGCTGCTTCTTTGCATGTCTCAATATTTTTATTCTTGTTGCTCAAAAATAAAAATTTCAGCAATCTTAAATTGTCATTTCACCCCAGTCTTTGGAGTTTGTTCTTGCCTTTGACTGTTTATTTGCCTGGTGTCTTGGATAGACTATTTTCACAAAGTTTCCTACTTCTACAGTGTACATTGTTAATACCATTTCTCAGGGTACAGTCTTGAAAATGCACAGTCATGCTCCAGAGACTGGTCATGTCTAGGTTTCCTTTGACTTTCTTGTAGCAACTTTACTTTTTAGTCCTATTATCACTCCTGAAATTCTTCTTCACATTTTTTTTTGTCTTAACCATATTTTTTTCTCTTTTGTTTCACTTTTCTTGGCAGAAACAAAGTGTGTTGTAATTTAAGATGACAAATTGCTCTCCAACTTGTTTCCTAAAATAAGTTGTTTGAGGTGTATGTTCCTCTGAGTCTTCAGTTTAATGTCCATTGGTCTAACAATTTTTTTAAATTTTTTTTTATTTAACATAACTGAGTGAAAATGTACATTCATGTATAAATTTACATGCCCACCTATATGCAGCTTCCACTGATCTCCCTGTCCGGTGACTGCGCACTATTCCTCTCTGCTCCATACATGTCTCATCCTCCCAACAACCTCCTTTCCCTTCCTCTCCATCCACTCCCCTTGCTCCAGCCAGAGGTCAGCAAGATGATATCCTATAGATGTATAGAACCATAAAGTGCTCCCAATATATGGTCACTCTGCATGGCCAAGTCCAATCCATTTCTGTCCAAAGAGTGGACCTTTGTTATAATTTATGGGAAAGGGCAACATCAGGGCCAGGGGCCATGCTCTCAGAGGAACCCCAAAACTGCTGGACCATCAGTTGAGGTCTTTTAGTGGAGATCTCATGATGCACCCCTTTTTATTTTTGTGTTGCCAGTGAGACTCCTCTCTGTGAGCTCCATCGTGGCTATCACTGGCGGTGGCCGGGCACCATCTGGTTCTTCTGGTCCCAAGTCGATGTAGGCACCCACTCTTGTGGGTCTCTGTGTCTTATTGGTTATCTTTACAGCATGTCATTTTGGTCCTCGGTGAGCATCCGTTCCTGCTGAGTTGGGACCATTTGCTGTGTCCTCGGATGGCAGCTTGGCAGCTTTTAAGACCCCAGACGCCACTCAGCAATGTGGGGTGCAGAGAGCTCTCTTAGCAAAAGGCTAGTTGTGCCAGTTGGCCTGGAATTTGCCTAAGAGCATGGTCCGCCACCCCCCGCCCCAGCTACTGTATCCTTGCAGTGTTGAGTTAAGATGGAAGGAGTACTCAAGTCATGCTGAAGTCCACTTAATGTTGTTCTTGTTTCTAATGTGTGCTATCACTGCTTTCTCCCAACTAGATTTCTAGTAACTACCTAAACTAAACCCTCCCCCCCTCAGCCTCCCTCCTTCCCTCTCCTCCCTTGCAGCTGTCAAAGAGTCTTTTCTTCTATACACAAGTCTGTTTTTGAGATCTTATCGTAGAGGTCTCATACAGTATTTGTCCATTTGTCGCTGACTACTTTCACTCAACATAATGTCTTCCAGTTGAAACGAGGTTAGGAGATGTTTCCTGGAATCATCGTTATTCTTTATCATTGCGTAGTGCTCCATTGAGTATATGTACCATAGTTTACCTATCCATTCTTCTATTGTTTGGCATCTGGGTTGATTCCATCTTTTTGCTATCGTGGACTGTGCTGCGGTAAACATTCTGGTGCATGTGTCCGTTGGTGTGAAAGGCCTTGATTCTGTAGGATATATTCCAAGTAGTAGAATTACTGGGTCAAATGGTATATCGATATCCATTTTTTTAAGGAAGCACCAGATTGCCTTCCAAAGAGGCTGGACCATTTTGCAACCCCACCAACAATGTAGGAGGGTTCCACTTTCTCCACAGCCTCTCCAGCATTTGTTGTTTTGTGTTTTCTGGATCATGGCCAATTTTGTTGGGGTGAGGTGGTATCTCATTGTTGTCTTGATTTGAATTTCTTTAATAACTAAAGATCGTGAACATGCCAGCATGTGTTTTTTGGCTGCTTGGATCTCCTCTTTAGTGAAGTGTCTGTCCATCTCCTTTGCCCATTGCTTAATTGGATGGTTTATCTTCTTCTTATTGATATTTTGTAGTATCTTATAGATTATGGAGATCAGGCGTCAATCTGACATAGAGTTGCCAAATATTTTTTCCCACTCTGTGGGTGTTCTTTTAATTCTATTAATAAAGTCTTTGGATGAGCAAAAGTGTTTGATTCTTAAAATAGCTCCCATTTATCTATTTTCTCTTCTGTTGATTGAGGTTTCTTTGACAGATTTTGGAGTCTGTCCTCATTGTGTATTAAAACTTCCATTGTTGTTCCTACCTTTTCTTGGATGAGCTTTATCGTTTTAGGTTTGATATTTAGGTCTTTTATCCAGTTGGAGTTGGTTTTTGTATAAGGTGTAAGATATGGATCTTGATTCAGTTTCTTGCAGATGGATAACCAATTTTGCCAGCACCATTTGCTGAAGATACTGTTTTTACCCCAGTTTAATGTCTTAGGGCCTTTGTCGAATATCAACTGTTCATAGGCAGATGGTGTCATCTCTCGGGTCTCAATTCTGTTCCATTGATCGATCTGTCTATTCTTGTACCATTACCAGGCTGTTTTGACCACTGTGGCAGTGTAGTATGTTCTAAGGTCGGGTAATGAGAGGCCTCCCAGTGTGTTCTTCTTCTTTAGTAGTGCCTTACTTATCTGTGGCGTCTTCCCTTTTCCAATCAAAATTGGTGATTTGTTTCTCCATCTCATTAAAAAATGATGCTGGAACTTGTATTGGGATTGCATTATATAAATAAATTGCTTTGGGTAAAATAGACAGTTTCACAATGTTAAGCCTTCCTATCCATGAGCAGGGTAGGTTTTTTCCATTTATCTAAGTCTCTCTTAGTTTCTTCTAGTAAGGGCTTGTAGTTCTCTTTGTAAAGGTCTGTTGTTTCTCTGGTTAGATTAATTCCTAGGTACTTTATCTTCTTAGGGGCTATCATAAATGGTATTGGTTTGATAATTTCCTCCTTAACAGTCTCGTTTTTGGTACAAGGAATCTTACCGATTTACTTACGTTTATCTTGTATCCTGAGACTTTGCTGAAGTCTTCTATCAGTTTGAGTAGCTTACTTATAGATTCCTTGGGGTTTTCTGCATATGCAATCATATCATCTGTGAACAGGGAGATTTTAACTTCCGCTTTGCTGATGCAGATGCCCTTTATTTCTTGGTCTTGTCTAATTGCTCTGGCTAGAACTTCTAGCACAATGTTGAATAGGAGAGGTGACAGTGGGCATCCTTGTCTAGTTCCTGATCTCAAGGGAAAGTCTTTCTGTCTCTCTCCATTCAGGATGATGTGAGCAATTGGCTTTGTATAATGGCCCTTATTGTGCTGAGGAATTTGCCGTCTATGCCCATTTTGCTAAGAGTATTTAGCATGAATGGGTGTTGGACTTTATCAAATGCCTTTTCGGCATCAATGGACAAAATCAAGTGATCCTTGTCTTTTGTGTTATTTATGTGGTTAATCACATTAATCGTTTTCCTGATGTTGAACCAGCCTTGCATCCCTGGTATGAATCCCACTTGGTCATGATGGATTATTTTCTTGATATGTTGTTGTATTCTGTTGGCAAGAATTTTGTTGACGATTTTTGCATCAAGGTTCATGAGTGATATTGGTCTGTAGTTCTCTGTCTTTGTTGGATCTTTCCCTGGCTTAGGTATCAGGGTTATGCTGGTTTCATAGAATGAGTTTAGGAGTACTCCATCCCTTTCTATACTGTGAAATAGTCTGAGTAGTATTGGGAATAACTCTAAATGCTTGGTAGAATTCTACCGTGAAGCCATCTGGGCCTAGACTTTTTTGATTGGCAGTGTTTTGATGACCTTTTCAATCTCTTCCTTTGTGATGGGTTTATTAAGTTTTTCTGCTTCATGTTGTGATAACTTGGGTAGGTGATATGAGTCAAGGAATTGGTCAATTTCCCCTAGGTTTCAAACTTGTTAGAATACAGTCTTTCGTAGTATTCTGTTATGATATTTTTGATTTCTGTTGCATCTGTGGTGACAACTCCCCTCTCATTTCTAATTTGGGTTATTTGTTCCCTTTCCTGCTTTTCTTTAGTAATTTTAGCCAGTGGTTTATCAATTTTGTTGATCTTTTCAAAAAACCAGCTTTTGGTCTTTTCAATTTTTTCAATTGTTTTTCTATTCTCTAATTCATTTAGCTCTGCTCTAATCTTTATGATCTCACTTCTTCTGGTGCCCGAGGGGTTCCTCTGTTGTTCTCTTTCTACTTGTTCAAGCTGTAGAGTTAGTTCCTTGATTTGGTTTCTTTCTTCCTTCCGGATGTGTGCATTCATGGAGATAAACAGACCACTGAGCACTGCTTTGGCTGTATCCCATAGGTTCTGGTAGGAAGTGTTTTTGTTCTCATTGGAATCCATGAATTTCTTTAATTCATCCTTGATTTCCTCTATAATCCATGTTTTTTTTGAGCAAGATGTTGTTCAGTTTCCAAGAGTTCCACTTTCTATCTATGTTTTTTCTGTTATTGGTTTCAACTTTTATGGCTTTATGATTTGAGAAGATGCTTTGCAGTAATTCAATGGTATGGATTTTGTTGAGCATTGCATTATGGCCTATCACGTGGTCAATTCTGGAGAATGTTCCATGTGCACTGGAGAAGAAGGTGTAGTTGTCTGCTGATGGGTGGAAAGTTCTGTATATATAAATGAGGTTTAGTTGGTTAATTGTGTCAGTGAGGTCTTCTGGATCTTTACTGAGCTTTTTCCTAGATGATCTGTCTAGTGATGAGAGTGGAGGGTTAAAGTCTCCCACTATTACTGTGGAGTCATCTAACTCTATTTTGAACGTAGTCAGTGTTTCTTCGACATATTTAGGTGCTCTGACATTAAGTGCATAAATATTTAATAGAGTTAAGTCTTGCTTGTATACTGAACCTTTCAGCAATAAATAGTGTCCATCTTTGTCCACGATGGTGGATTTGACATTAAAATTGATTTTGTCTGAGATTAGAATTGCAAGCCCTGCTCTTCTTTGTTCATTGTTAGCTTGATAAATATTCTTCTATCCTTTAATTTTCAGCTTGTTCCTGTCTTTAGGTCTCAAGTGAGTTTCTTGTAGACAACATATGGATGGGTCGTGTCTTTTGATCCAAGATGACACTCGGTGTCTCTTTACTGGAGCATTCAGTCCATTCACATTCAATTTAATTATTGATAGGTATGTGTTCACTGCTGCCATTGTGATATGTTTATTTTTATGTTGATGTTTTCTCTGTTGCTCTTATTAGTCTATTCTGGGACACTCATTTTTGTGAGTTGATTTTTCACCTGTTTCAGAGCTAGTTTTATAGTTCTTGAGACTCTTGTGTTAGATTTCTTGAAATGGTATGATACATCTTTGTTGTGCTTTACAGCTGCCCCTATGAACCCCCTTAATAAACTATTTATAAGCCCAGTTTTAATTACTACCAGTCTTGTCATCTTCCTCTCCATCTGGAAGGACTATAATGACTGTAATACATCCCACTTTTTATTATGATGACACCATAGTTTTCATAATGATCACTGGATTGCTTCTTTCCATATCAAAGCTATCATTTACTTTGGAGCCTTCCCTAAATGAGTAGAGTACTGAGTAGTGTGTCGTTCTAAAATATAAAGTTAGTGGTTTTGTTCTTCTAAGCCAAAGCCAAGAACTTCTTTCAGTATTTCTTGTAGTTTGGGTTTGGTTTTTACAAAGCCTCTGAGTTTCTGTTCATCTGGGAATGTCTTAATTTCATTTTCATATTTGAAAGATAGTTTTGCAGGATATATAATTCTCGGTTGAAAGTTCTTCTCCTTCAAGACTTTGAATGTGACGTGCCACTGTCTCCGTGCCAGCATGGTTTCTGCTGAAAAATCTGACGAGAGCCTACAGGGTTTCCCTCTGAATGTTAGCTTTGCCTTGAGTCTTGCTGCCTTTAAGAGTTGCTGCTTATGTTTCATTTTGTTAAGCTTGATTATAATATGTCTTGGAGTCTTTCTTTTGAGATCTATATTGAGTGGTGTACGATATGCATCTGAGATGTCTATATTCTCTTCCTTCATGATTTCTGGGAAGTTTTCTTTCAGCAGCTCAGCAGCAATACTCTCTGTGTTCTCAGATGTCTCACCCTGTTCAGGGACTCCAATTAATCGAAGGTTGTTCCTCTTAATAGAGTCCCACATGCTTCTTAATGTTTCTTCATTTTTCTTGTTTCTTTTTTCTGATTTCTGCTCATAGACGCTGGCATCAGTAGCTCTGTCTTCCAAGTCAGAAATTCGTTTTTCCATTTGTTCCATTCTGTTTTCTTGGCTTTGCATGGAAGTTTCTGTGTCTATGATTTTCTTCTTGATCTGTTGGATTTCAAAGTACTGGTGTTCCATCAGATCGAACAACTTGCTTAATTTTTCATTTTATTCTGCTGCATTTTGTATAAGGTCTAGAAGGGCTCTGTATATAATCAATTTGTATTCACTTCCTGATGCTTTCATAAAAGTTTCTTCATCCGGAAAACTTCTTGGTTGCTTTGTTTGGGAGCCTTCTGAAGCCATGAGTGATTGCTTGTATGCCACAATTGTCTGTTGCTTTTGAGGTCCCATGTGAGTATATAGAGGCTGGAAGAGGTACTGTGAGGATGGATTGCAAATGTTTCTCTAGGCTGTCTTCAAATGTAAAACAAAAGGTATCTGACCAGTTCACAAGTCAGTTAGGTTTTCAGGTTTAAAGGTCCCTCTTCTCGTCTGACAAAGTAAACACCACTATATCCAACTCCAGATGATAACAAACTAGTTCAGAATACAGCAATGCTACTGCCCTGTTGGCCTCTGCTGACAGGGCCTAGCCTTAGCCAACCCTGCGTCGAGTACTGGTTTTGTGATAGAAAAGCGCTCTCTTGTGGGCTGGCTCTGGCTCCCAAGCTAAGAATTAGGTCCAGCTGTGGCCACCGTATCCAAGATGGCGTCCTCCACACAGGCAGCAGACAGAGGGGCTAAAGGTGCTGAGAGGTAGTGATTCCTCTGCTTCTGTTGCAGGGCCCCCAACATAGGCAGCACTGTGCAAAATCACTTCTTGTCTGTCAGAGAAGCGCTGTCCCGTTTGCAGGCACTGGCTCCCAGGCTAAGAATGAGGTCCTGCTGAAAGGTACCAACATGGCATTCCGCACCCTGACCGCGGAGCTCCGCACAAAACCCACTGAGGCAGCTACAAAATGAAAGGCTCAAAGTGTCTAGATTAACAGAGTTCTGAGCCTGGCTCTCAGAATATGGGAATTTCGCCTGCCTATCCCCAGCAGCGCTTCTGAGTCCAGCCGCCAGGCAAGACCCAGCTCCGACCGCCAGCCGAGACCGAGGAAAAAAAAGTCAAACTGATGCGTTTACCTTCCGTCCGTGAGAGCCGGGGCTAGCCAGGAGCGGGAGTCAGCGAAAGAGAGGAGGTTTTTCGCTGAGTGGTATGAAGTCCCAATTAACAGCTCTGTGCTGTGTCCTGAGGCTGATTAGGTGATCAGAAGGCTCTGTTTGATTGTCAGTTCAGGTCTTGGTTTCCAGAGGAATATACGGAGACGTGAGCTTAGTCTACCATCTTGACTCCGCCTCCTCCTGGTCTAACATTTTTAAATGCAGTTTGCTGGTGGATATAAATATATATTTGTTTGTAATATTTATAGTTTTTTTTTTTTTAGATCTACACACGCAAAACAGGATTATCTAAATAGTATCTTCTTAAATACCTAGTATCTGACAGCCATATGGCCTGTTCTCTTCTACTGGGGTGGGTAACATAGAATTATCTACATTTTCCTTCTAGTCATCTCAGAGTCTTCACTGATAAAATGAATAAAAATAAAGAAAATTATGAATATACTACTGCTAAAAATATTCTGATTATCTCCTCCCTCTAAAGTACTTTACTTGCAAGGTGAGTCTCAAACAACGTCTTGTCTTAGATTGTATCCTAGGAAAATTGCATGTGTGGTGGTGATGGTGTAGTTTTTTTGTCTCTTAAAAAGTAATTCTTGGAAAGTAGAGTTGAGTTATGCAGAGTTTTATTTTTATAGCTGTTGCAAAAAAAACAGCAGCTCAATTGAAAAACATTTTATAATAATTCTAAATCAGTATAACTGATGAACAGTAAAATAACTATAAATGATTAAATATAAAATGACTCTCCAACAGCTATGAGTCAGATCCGACTCGAAGGCACTTGGCTAGCTTAACTCATTCTTAGATAAACATTTAAAAATTTTATAGCACGTTTTCACAGAAGAGCTGAGAACACATTTTTAAATACTTGATCCAATGCTCTTACACAAAAGTATGTACAAACATACTTTTAAAGAAAATATCAGGGTTTCTTAAAGGTCTGTCAGTTGTTTCAGTTGAAACATGTTATGATTTGATAATAGTTTATATGCACATATACTTTAACACAGAAATTCCACTTCTATTATCCATATTTAGTATATACTAATCCAACTTTGCAAATATACATGTATCTGTATGTTTTCACTAAATATTTTTTTGGTAAATGATGAAATAATCTTATTTTAGATTCTGAATTGAATAAAATGTCACTATAGTTTTATGGATGCAATGAAAATTTAAATTCCACCATGATAAAATAACTTTCTACTTGAAACTGTCAAATGGGACTTTGTGAAGCCATTATGCCTGAAGGACCAATGCAGAGAAGTTATACATCTTTTTCAAAAGTCTGACTTTCTTCTTCAGAGCAGCTGTCAGATATCAGCCTTGCTATCAGACAGTTAACTATGTTAAAATTTCAAAAGCTGTCAGAGACACTGGTAGGCCTGTGACCTTTTCCTATTATCCCTTTAACCAAAGTGTCATGCTGCCTTCAGCACTCCCATTGTAAACGCTATTGGGAGACAATAGATATCTACATTTAGTAAAATTCATGAAAATAACATTGTTATGTGGGGAAAAAAAATCAGTGCTTAAGGAATGTCAGCAATCTCATCAAGTTATCAAAATCACTAAGGTGAACTTAAATATAATTTAACTTCAGATGTTCCCACTGTAGGATCACTTTGGAAATGGATAGATCCCCTGGGTTGCTTCAGAACTGTTCTGCCCTTGGAAACTTCATCCGGATTTATAGTCTTCGGAGAGCAGCATATTTCCTTATTTAAGCAAGGAAGCTGTTACTTTATAGCTAGTTACTCAGTAACTAAGTGTGTGTATGTGTGTGTGTACAGTGCAATTGTTAGGTGCCATTGAGTCATTTCAAATTCTCAGTGACCCTATACACAATGTCACCAAACACTGCTTCTCCCAATTATTCCTGGATGTCATAGTGTTGAAGTGCTATGGCTGTTAACCAGGTAAGAGGCACTGTGGGGCTTGGTTGTAAACATATTCATAGGCTTCACAAGGGATCCCAATGGCTTTCATTTTAACATTAGGTGATGTGGAAATCTTTCATCCACTTTATATTTTTTGATGCTGGCAAATTGCTGGTTTACTGATACTTAATTAAAGTACAGAATGGCTTTCTAAGTTTTCCATCAATATATTATTTCTGAACATACATGCTCATGTAGGAAAATAGAATGTGTGTGTATGTGTGTGCTTGTGTGTATATTTCTTCTGGAGTCTATAAAAGTAGATTGAAGAGACCACCAAAACCAAAATATATATATACACCTTGGTATGTACTAAACCAATATACGTGCCATGCATGTGGTAAATTTTCAGTCAGTGATTATAGTAAATATTTTGGTTTTCAGTAAGTGCTTGTAACAAATATTTTTGAATAAATACATGAGTAAATCTCAATAGTTTTTCATATTACACTCTCTTCAGTGAGATGTGAGATTATCTCTCTCTCATTTGCTCTCTCTGTAATATATGTGCGTATGTGTGTATATATATAAAAGGTCCCTGAGTTGCACAAATGGTTTGAGCTTCATTATTAACCTAAAGGCTGACAGCTGAAATCCACCCAGAGGTATTTATATAGGTGATAGGCTTCTGCAAAGCTTACAGCCAATAAAATTGTTCTACTCTGTAATATACGGGTTAACGTGAGTTGGAATCAGTCAACTCGACAGCACTGGGTTTCGGTTTCTAGGGGTGTATGTGTATGCCTATGTGTGTGTGTATAGTGCAGTTGTTAGGTACCACTGAATCATTTCAAATTCACAGTAACCCTATATACAATACAACAAAACACTGCTTCATCCTTCACCAATCTCACAATTATTCCTGTGTGACACAGTGTTGAAGTACTATGGCTGTTAACCAAAAATCAGTAGTTTGAATCTAGCAGGTGCTCACTGGAAACTCTGTGGAGCAGTTCAGCTCTGTCACTTTGAGTTAGAATCCTCTTAACGGCCGTGGGTTTAGTTGGGAGTTTTGGAAACTGTCATGGCATAGTGGTTACGTGTTATTGTCTGCTACTCAAAAAAAGGTCAGCAGTTCGAATCTACCAGGTGCTCCTTGGAAACTCTTTGGGGCTGTTCTCTGTCCTATAGGGTTGCTATGAATCTGAATTGACTGTACAACAGTGAGTTTTCTGTTTGTTTCCTTGTTTTGTAGTTTGACCCCATAGCATTAGCCACTGTCAACCTATCTTGTTGGAAGCCTTTCTCCTTTTTCGCTGACTGCTCCTGTACCAAGGACAACGTCGTTCTCCAGGAGTGGTCCTTCCTGACAACATGTTCAGTATGTGAGAGCCTGTCTTGTCACCCTTGTTCTGGTTGTACTTTTTCCAAGACAGATCTGTTCATCCTTCTGGCAGTCAATGGTATAATCAATATTGTTTAGCAACATCATAATTCAAATGTGTCAATTCTTCTTTTGTCTTTTTCGTTCACTGTCAGGCTTTCATATGCATATGAGGCAATTGAATATTACAGATTTTGAATCAAGTGCATTCTGGTACTTAAAGTGATATCTTTGCATTTTAGTACTTTAACAAGGTCTTTTGCAGCAGATTTGTCCAATGCAATCCTTTGATTTCTTGACTGTGGCTTCAATAGGCACTAACAGTGGATGCAAGTAAAATGAAAACCTTGATAGCTCTGTGTTTTTCATGGTGTTACTTACTGGTTTAGTTGTGAAGATTTTTGTTTTCCTTATGCTCCGGTTTTATCCATACTGAATGCTGTGGTCTTTGTCACTAGTAAGTCCTTCAAGTCCTCTTCACTTCCATTGTGCAAAGTTGTGTCTTCTGTATATTGAAGGTTGTTAATGAGTCTTCCACCAAACTTTCTGCCATGTTCTTCTTCATATAGTCCAGCTTCTAGGATTATTTTCTCAGATAAAAGATTGAATAGGTATGCTGAAATGATTTATCACTATTGCACAACTTTCCTGATTTTAGACAAAGCAGTATCCCATTGTTTTGTTCAAATTACTGTCTCTTGATCTTACTCAGGAGCACAGTTGTGCATTCTGCAATTCTCATTCTTTGTAATGTTATCTGTAACTTATGATCTACAAAGTTGAATGCCTTTGTATAGCCAAAACATACAGGTAAATGTATTTCTGGTACTCTGTGCTTTCAGCTAAGATCTGTCTAACATCAGCAATGCTAACCCTTGTTCTGCATCCTCTTGTGGATCTTACTTGATTTTTGACAGTTCCGTGTCAGTGAATTATCTTCAGCAAAGTTTCACTTGCATGTAAAACAATATCATGTTCATGGTATTGTTTGGTGATTTCTGCATTCTCTAGCGTCTGTTTTCTTTGAGATGAGCATGTAGTTGGACATTTTCCACCTTGTTGGCCAGATATCTGTCCTCCAAATTTCTTGGCATAGATGTGTGAGCACTTTCAGTATTGCCTCGATTTGTTAAAACTCCTCAGTTAGTGTTTCGTCAGTTCCTGGACACTTATGCTTTGGCAAAGCCTTCAGTGCTGGTTGGAATTCTTCCTTTGGTACCATTAGTTCTTGATAACATACTACCTCCTGAAATGGTTGGATGTCAATCAATTCATTTTAGTACAATAACTGTGTATTCCTTCCATATTCCTTCAATGCTTCCTTTGTTGTTCACTATTTTGCCAACAAAATGCTCCAGTGTTGCAAATGGATGCTTGAATTTTCACTCAGATCTTTCAGCTTGAGAAGTGCCAATCATTTTCTTCAATTTTGGTTTTCTAAATCCATCCTTTTGCCCATTTCATTATTTTAATTAGTCTTATCAAGCCACACTTCAGAATCTTCTGTTATGCTCTTTTACTTTATCATTTCTTCTTTTCACTTTAGCTAATCTGTGTTCAAGAGCAAGTTTAAGAATCACTTCTTATGTTCACTTTGGTCTTTTCTTTCTTTCTTGTATTTTAAATGACTTTTCTCTCTTCAAATGTGATGCCCTTGATGCCATCAAGCAACTTGTCTGGTCTTTAGTTATTCACGTTCAGTGTGTCAAACCTGTTCTTCTGATGGTCTCTTAATTCAGGAGAGATATACCAGAGATCATACATTTGCTCTTGTGGACTTGTTTAATTTTCTTCTTCTTCAACTTGAACTCCCATGTGCACAATTGATGGTCTTTTCTCCAGTCAGGCCTTGGCCTCTTTCCACAGATATAGCTGATTTAATTCTTGCATGTTCCATCTGGTGAGGTCCATGTGTATAGTCATAATTTATGTTTTTGAAGAAACATACTTCCCATGATTATCAATCTTTCAAAATTATATCATGAAATCTCAAATTCGTTTTTATCACCCAAAACATATTTTCCTACTACTCATCTATTTGTTTCCAAATTTCACATTCCAGTCACTGTTAATATTCATAAATTTTGATTGCTTGTTTTGTCAGTATTGGACTGCTGAAGTTGGTAAACATTTTCAGTTCCATTTTGACATTTGTATTGGCATATAAGTAATAGTCATACTAACTGTTGTACTTGTAAGTCCAGATATTCTCCTATTAGTCAGGGACAGATGAGTCAATAAATGAGATGCACATGGGTTTGCAATTGTGCTTAATTGCTAATATGTGGTATACAGTTTCTTCTGTTTTTCAAGGATATGGTGAAACCCACGTGAAATTCTTTGCTACAGATTAATAAGTAGACAGAATTATGCCAGTGTATATCTTGCTTGCTGTGTGCCAGTGTGTACTATGCTTACTGGTCAATCCACCTGTGCTATCACTGACAGCAGTGTACTTTAGGACAGGTTTTGAAGTGTTCTTTTTGGTGATGAATACAACATCTTTCCTCTTCATTTTATCATTACTGACAGAGTAGACAATATAGTTGGTTCGTTCAGTATGACCAATACCAGTTCATTTCAGCTCACTAATATGCCTTGCATATCTATCTTCAAGCTTTCCATTTAATTTTTGACAACTTTCAATTCTCTTTGATACCTACTTCATATATTTAATGTTCCAATTGGTAATGGATACTTAAGCTGTGTCACAGCAGATGAGGCTCCTGAAAACTTTGTTTCATCCATGTTATTAAGGTCAACTCAACTGGAGGAGGTAGCTCTTTCCCAGTCATATCTCGAGTGTCTTTCAACCTGAGAGGCTCATCTTCCAGCACTTCCAGCAGATCAGACAGTGTTCAACTACTGCCTGTAGGTTTTCACTTTCCAAATTGTTTTCAGAAGTAGGTTGCCAGATCTTTCTTTCTAGTCTGTTTTAGTCTAGAATCTCTTCTGAAGCCTGTCTAACATAGGTTACCTTACTGGCATTTGAAATATAGGTGGCATAGCTTCTAGTATCACAACAACACTCCAGCCAATAAGATCCTCCCCCCACAAAATTGATAAAGATTTGCTGCGTATATATGAAGCAAAAAACAAACCAATGGTTATCAAGTAGATTCTGACTCATGGTGACCCTGTAGAGCATAGTAGAACTGCCTTATTTTGTTTCCAAGACTGTAAATCTTCACAAAAGCAGGATGTCACAATTTTCTTCGTTTGATTAGCTGCTGACATTTTGGTTAACAGCCAAGCATCTAACAATTGGGCCAACAGGGCTCCTTGTATACACATACATATATACATACACATATACACACAGAAATACACATACATATAGTTAAGTAGCATATGATCAAGTACTACTGGTACTAAAATAAGTAAGTTTAAGCTCTCCTGAAGGCACTGGTGAAAAGAAGGTGCCTGGAATTGATCTAATACCAGTTAAGATGCTTCAACAAAAGGATGCAATGCTGAAAGAGTTGACTTATGTATATCAAGAAATTTACCAACAGTTATCTGGCCAACTAATTAGAAGTGATTCATATTCATCCTCATTCTGAAGTAAGGCAATCAAACAGGATACAAAAATTATCAGAACAATACCTTAAATATCAAATGCTAGCAAAATTTTACTGAAGACAATTAAAAAAAATTATATCAACAGAGAACTTTCAGAAATTCAAGCCAGGTTCAGAAAAGCATGTGAAACAAAGTATAACATTGCTGATGTGAGCTATATCTTGGTACAAAGTAGACATCATCAGAAAGACATTTACCTGCATTTTATCAACTATGCAAAGGCAGTGGCTGTGTGGGAAATAACTAATTACATACGACATAGTAAAGAATGGGAATTTCAGAACACTTCATTGTGTTCATGAGGAACATACACATATATCAAGAGGTCATTGTTTGAACAAATTAAGGGATACTGCATGTTTTAAAATCAGAAGAATGGTACTGAATCAAGATGTTGAACTAAGCACATGTCTCCCTAAATCCCTTTGGAAACCAAGACCTGAACTGATAATTAAATGGACCCATCTGGATAACTAGTGAGCCATAGGATGTGGCATAGGGCTATTATTTTGGATTCCGTTCCACTGAATGCAAAACCTCCTCTCTTTGATGACTCTACTCTTGGCACATTCTGGCTTACATGGACTGAAGGTAACTCACCATTTTAGCTTTCTTTTTCTCTGTTTTAGCCAGTGGGCGGAGCTGGGACTTGACTAGCCACTAATCACAGACACACTGCTGGTGGGATTGGCAGGCGAAATTGCCATATTTTGAGAGCCTGGCTTTGGACTCTGTATCTTGGCACCTTTTGCCTCTGTTTCTGCCTCCACCGTAGAGTAGCTGGTACTGAGACAGATGGTGAGCTTGTGCTGAACGCCATCTTGATGCACTGGGAGTCAGAGACACCTTATGGAGGCCCCAGCTGGACTTAGTTCCTAAGATGGAAGGCAGCACCTGCCCTGGGGGGAGTGCTTTTCCAGCAGAAAAGCAGGATTTTACATGTGTCGCCCACAGCTAGGGCCTGGCAACAGAGAATGTGGACTGTGGCATCTTGGCACCTTTGGCCTCTCTTTTGCCTCTGCCATAGACAAATAGTGTATGAAACCCCTATGATAAGAACTTAAAAACAGACTCATGCATAGAAGAACAGACTCTTTGATGGCTTCAAGGGTAGAGAGGGCGGGAGGATGAGAGGGGAGGGTTTAGATTAAATAGTTGATAGAAATTTGATTGGGTGAAATCTGTGACAGCACACATTACAAAGAAGATCAATATTAACTGGACTTCAACATAACATGATTACTCCTCCCATCTTAACCCAATATTGCAAGGACAGGGGGCTGGGGATCATGCTCCCAGAAATCAAGGCCAATCTTCACAACTGGTATTTTGCTAAGAAAGCCTTCTGCACCCCACATTGGTGAGTGGCGTCTGGGGTCTTAAAAGCTGCCAAGCTGCCATCTGAGGGTACAACAAATAGTCCCAACTCAGCAGGAATGGATGATCACCAAGGACCAGAAAGGTATGGAGGAGTGAGAACTCAGAAGACAGATAGACCCACGTGAGTGGGTGACTATATTGACTTATGACTGAAAGAACAGGATGGTGCCTGGCCACCACCAGTGACAACAGTTATGGAGTTCACAAAGTTGAATCTCACTGGCAACACAAGAATAAAAGGGGGTACAGCCTGAGATCTCCACTAAAAGCTGCAATTGATGGTCCAGGGGCCTTGGAGTTCCCCTAGGAGCATGGCCCCTGGCCCTGATGCTGCCCCTGTCCATAAATCATAATGGAGGTCAACTTTTCAGACAGGAATGAATTGGACTTGGAGACAAAGGGTGACCATATCCTGTGTGCACTTATGGTTCTACACATATATGTGATGTCATCCTGCTGAACTCTTACTGGAGAGAGGGGAGTGGGTGGGGAGGAGGAGATAAGAGATTGCTGGGAGGATAAGTCATGTATGGAGTGGAGAGGAAGAATGTGCTGTCACTGGGCAGGGAGAGCACTGTGAGCTGCATATAGGTGGTTGTGCAAATTTGTATGGGAATATACGTTTTCATTCAAGCATAATAAAAAAAGAAAAAAGTTGGAAAAGAGTGCAGAGTTGTATTATTTCATCTTATTCACTCTTTATTCTGAACAAATAATCCAGAAGCTAGTCTATCTTAAGAAAAATATGGCATCAGAATTAGAAGGAGTTTCATTAACTTCCTTTAATATACAGATAACACTAATATGATTGTCCAAAATAAAGAAGACTTGAAGTACTAACAGGTGGAGGTCAAATGCTACAGCCTACAATATGGAGAACACTTGAATATTAAGGAAACAAACATCCTCATAGCACGACCTATAAACAATATCATGACACAAAGTGATGAAATTGAAGTTATCAAGAATTTCATTGTACTTGGATTGTTATCCAGCCTGCATGAAAGAGGTGATCAAGATATGGACAGATGTGTGTTAGCTCCCCTGTACATATCTTATGCAAGTATACATATATTTACATACAAATATATCTCTACATCTCTCTCTCTCTGTTATTGTTGCCAAGCCATCTGTTATTGTTAGGTGTTACCAATTCAGCTCCAACTCATGGCAACCCCATATGTCGTAGCACAAAATGTTTCCTAATCCTGTGGTGTCCTCATGATTGTTGGTTGGTTTGAGCCCGCTGTTGTGACCATTGTGTCAACCCATCTTGTTGATGTTTTCCCTCCCCTTAGATGACACTGTATTCATTTGTTTTACAATTTTTCAGCAACCATTGACTACTAATTTGGGTACAGGGTACCGTACTGGGTTGTAAGAGTTATACAAAAATGGATAAGCAAAGCATGAGCTCTCATTAAGATACCCATGTTTAATAATCTCTTTTATTTATCCTATTCATTAAGCACTTTTGCTTATCTACTATCCTTGGAAGCAAGTATGCTGTAGTTCCTACATGTAACCATTTGGCTTTATGTGAGAAAAAAACTTATCTCAAATTTCTTTGGATAACAAATACTTTCTAAAAAGGAAATTCTTTCCATTTTTCCATTTTTGAAAAGTCTTTTATCTGACTTGACTTGACAACACTTAGCTTGGCTCGTAAACAAAATTCCTTAACATATAATGCCAGCCAAGTGCCGTTTAACATATATATTAAAATATATCTTTGGAACTATTGAGAATGCGTATCAGCCATCTTGAAAAAAAATAAATCTGTAGAAAACAGTAACGTAATCACTGAAGAATGTGGGACACACTGTAAAATGGAACTTCTGATAACACAAATTCTCAGATGACCTTTGCTGAAGTAAAACTAACATGGGTTAATGGATCAACTACTTCTCAAGGATAAGTGTTAACTAAAGATTGAAATGGCTGTGTATTTCCTAGTCTAGTTGTTTGTAAAATAATTCCAGAGTCTTCTAATTCTAGAAAAAATGTTGATTTATGTTGTTTTTTTTCCCCCTACAGTGGGAGGAAACAAAGCCCAGAAAACATAAAATCATCAACATTTTCTTCACTATTGGATTCATCTGAATGTATTACTTTGAACAAGCACAAAATAGAGAGGATACAAATATTTACATATGTCACATATTATGTCATGTATATTAAGTGGTGACTTTAAAGAAACTATCACTAAGTGCTGAACTAAGGGTGTGATTTAACTCAAATGCTGAAACATTATAAGTATGATTTTAGTAAGTTAAAATAAATGATTGACTTTAAATAGTCTATTAAGTCAAACGGTGAAGTTGGCAGATTGATCACATTTAATACTACAAGTAATATTAATACATGTAATACCGACAAGGAAAATGTGACTTTAAGAAGTAAGCAAATATGTAAAGCTTTGGGCAGTGTTTGCTATTAATCAGACCACCTTTATCATGTAAAAAAATGTTTTTTATATTGGAAAGACAGAAAATGGAGAGCAACAGTCAAAACTGTGCTTTGGAATGACAGGATAACATTTTCCAAAAAGGAACATTTTTATTGTAGTTAAGTGAAAACACATATGTATCTGTTATGGATGCACAAAACAAGGAATTCATGTGGTATAAGCGGTGATAAACTAGACAGCCACAGGGGAAAGAGATCACTCTTTTGTTGTTCAAAGACAAGAAAAGAGTAGACTGTGCATAGTGAATACTGAATCAGAAATAAGGAAAGAGGACTCTTTCCTTTGGTCTCTTGATACATTTCAGATAGCTCTCTGATATTCATGCAAGCCTCCTTTACATACACAAAAGGAAACTCAATTTCTTTGTTCAGTCAACTGAATGACAAACAGTTGAATGGAAATCCTCTCCAGACTCTGGGAATTATCAACAGCAATTTGTTGACACAAGAGGGAAAGGCAGCAGGAAGATAATTTATATTTTAAACCAAAGTTACCCAAACTGTATTCTATAAAATAAAAAAGTTCTGGGAGATATTAATAGATAACATACAAAAAAAGTATTCCACTTGGAAAAAAGCCATTCTTTTAATTTCTTCTCTTAGAGCTTCAAATTGTACATCTGCTTTTTAAAGACTGAACTATTTTGGGAAAATGTAAGGTATTCAACTTATTTAACTTAGCATGTCCCACATTTATTTCCCACAATTTCTTTTATAAAACACTGACTCGTATTTTGAAGAACTGTGTGATTCTAGGAAGTTCTTTGGGACATAGTTCTCCAGACTTTGAGAAGAGACATGCTATTCCAATTGGTGGCTTCTAAACAGGATCCTTAGAAGATGCTCTGACATTTTCCTACACAGTCTATCAACACCCATTTGAATTATTCTTTTGCTTCCACTAATGTAACCTGTTTAGTATGTCACATGTGAAGTTTGTGCTATTAGACTCAGAGGACTTTGCACAGTATCTGTCATCATCTTTAGAACCTTTCTCAGGCAGATGTGTACCAGCTCACTGCTGCCTTCATTCAGAGAAGAGGAAAAGAACCTGCCATAATGGCAAAGGAGGAAAAAATAACTTACAAGTAGCTCTAATAACAAAAAGCAAACCAAACCCAGTGTTGTCGAGTTGATTCCAACTCATAGCAACTATAGAACAGAGTAGAAGTGCTCTATAGAGTTTCAAAGGAGTGTCTGGTGGATTCAAACTGCCAACCTTTTGGTTAGCAGACGTAACACTTAACCAGGTTCCTGTGATAACACTACTGGCTACTTTCAAATGAGATAAAGCTATAAAACGGTGACCAAATTCATAGTTATATACCACGGTAAACAGAAAATCAACCACACCAAAACCCAGCACAAATAGAGTGCAAAGTAGAGAAAGCTCACTGACCAGTGCAAGGGTTATGATTGGGAAGATCTAATTTGATAGTATGCTAATTACACAGACATGTTAAATTTACCATCAGTTTTTAGTAAATGGAGGTATCAAATGCCTTATGTTGAACTTTTGCCTTATATCATGTTTTCAAATAAATTTGTCCTCAAATTCTGACTATACACTGGTTTTAAATCTAGAAAAGAAAAATTATGAAAAGAATATCTAGGAAAAATATGAATACTCTAAAATCCCTAAGATTTAAATATATATATAAATATAAAAGTATAGGGGATTCACTAACAATTTTTAAGAAGATATTTATAAATAATAAAGAAATAGTAACAAAATAAATACACACCTATATGTTGACCAAAAGGCCAAAGTGCCAAATTAAAAGCACTCAAATCATATATCTTATCTCAAATCAAAATATTTTAATGACTCAACAGATATAGGCATGCATCACATATACATTAAGCATTTTTTTCTTGGTGTATTCTGAAATCATAAAATGTAGTTTCTGAAATGTTCTCTATTCTCTCACTGTAGAAAAACATTTTAGTCTTGGATGAGAAGAGAAAATCTAAGCAACATAAGGAAGAATAGTCGTGAAAAGAAGCTATTTTTCATTCAGAATGCTTTCTCCTTACAAGCTATTAACTAAACAAATAAATAGTTTATGTGCCTACATCCCATTCTCTAATTAGGCATGGTACATGAATTCGCAATTTCCAGGGTTATTTACAATGAGCAAGCTAGATAAGACAAGTATATTCATCAAATAACATTTAATAGATTGGAGCTTATCAGTATCTTTCCATTAAGGAAGAAAAAAAAAAACATTAACATGTTTTTGAGATTGCTTGGTCATAGTCATTAAAAATCAATCACACGTGCAATCAAATTGATTCTGACTCAAGTGGCCTCATAGGACAGAGTAGAAATGCCCTGTAGTGTTTCCAAGGAGCTATAGGTGGATTTGAACTGCTGACCTTTTGGTTAACAGCTGTGGCACTTAACCACTACACCGTTAGCTATTTACAAATTGACCGCTTCTGAGATATTTATTCCTTGATTCTTTTCTCCTTCAGGGACAGAGTGGGTTTCTAACCTACTGGTCAACTTTCCTTCTCAGTATAAAAAGAAATGAATATTATTGTCCCCATAAATTTGGAACTACTTCATTAATAAATAAACAGTATAGGTGGATATATAAAATGGCTGATTTGTTCATCTACTCTTCTTGGGATAATGCACACGTAACTATTTTAGGATTATAAACTGTAATTCCAACAACCAAGCAAATTTATGCCAGGTACTGTTACAAGTGGTTATAGGTGCTATTTCATTGCATCTTCACAACAAACATATGGCCCAGCTTTTATTACTACTCCAACTTTAATATAAGAAAATTGAACAATGTGAAGACTCAGATACTTGCCTAAAATCATATTGGTAATAAGTATTGGAACCAGGATTTGACTCTGATGTTTGAGTCTGAAGCATGTACTGTTAACCACTATGCTACCATTTTTGAGATACTCAGAGTGTTGATATTCCTCATATTCCTTAAGCAAATTATTAAGTTTAAAGGACTTGACCATAAGGAAATTATTGAGAAGGAAGTAAAGATGACAGGAAAAATTCACTGTATAAAAAATTAAAAAAGGCATTAATGTTAGCTGGTATAATTAAATAAAAATATTTAAGCAAACATATGGAAATATTTGAATATCAAATAGACACTGAGGAGAGAGTCAGATCTTCTGGAGAAAGAATGAGTAAAAAGAGTAAAAGTGAGTGAGAAGAAGACATCAAAGAGAGACAATACAAATAGGTCTGTAAAAAGATGTGACTGGTTTAAAATACATGATCAAGGGAAGCTAAAAGTATGACAGGAATTAACCCCTTAGGCCTAAAACTGTCGATCAAATTTCATAGTCTCCTTTCATGGAATACAATTTATAATGAAAAAATAACACATGCAAATGAAGTATAAAATAATTAGTGGTGCAACTGTATGTGCTTCAGATATCTACACTTCAAGGGAGTGTTTGTGGAGGGCTTTGGGTATCTTTGGTCCACAGTCAAAGACTATTATTAAGTATAAAGAATGTGAGTGAAGTACAATGAGATCACTGGAGTTAATGCACTTGAAGTTCTTTGCTTTTAGACCTGGTAATTCTTATGCTGGCATTGACTGAAGTCATTGCTATGTATGAATCATGTACAGTAGTTGAACAATCACATTGTCATGTGTGTTATTCTCTGGTATCAATGATTGAAATTCTAGAATTCGGGAATCTCAACCCTGAAAACTGACTATCACCTCTGCAATTAAGGATTCAAGGGAATCTTCCTGATCCATTTCCATTACTCTTGCAGAGCTGGGCTGAGAGATAGCAGAAAAGGAAAAGGAAAGAGCAGACGTAATCAACAAAGCTGGGGAGGGCCTTCATAATATACCCCAAACTGGAGCAACATAATTGCTCAACAACACGCAATTAGTATGATTTATTGCAGTATGTTTGTATGAATTTAATATCAGTGAAAATTATTCCTCAAAAAATAAATGTCCATCAACAGATGAACAAATTATGATACATAAACAATATGAAATACTATGTAATGGTAAAGGATAATGATGAATCTGTGAAACATCTTACAACATGGAAGAATCTGGGAGGCATTATGCTGTGTGAAATTGGGTGGAAAAGGACAATCATTATATGAGACTACTGTTATAACTCAATAAAAATTTTAAACTCACACCTAAAAACCTTTCTTTAATGGTTGTGAGCCTGGAAAGGAAGAGAAATCACTCCTAGATAGGAGTGGGAGAGAGAAAGGAAGGGCGAGAGAAGGGAAGGGAAAGAGAAAATCACTACCTAGATGGTAGACAGGAGTCAATTCCCATGGAGACAATGACAACACACAATACAGAGGAAGTCAGTACAACTGATCCTAAGCAAAAACAAAGACGTTTCCTAGACACATCCATATACTCTGAGGATAGAGTAACTGGGACTGAAGCCAGGGAACCATAGTTTTGTGGGACTTTGAGGTCAACTGATATAACACAGTTTATAGTGAAAATGCTCTACATTCCCACTTCAGTGAGTAGCATTGTGGATCTTAAAAGCTAGCAAATGCCCATCTAAGACACATTTATTGTTCTATCAGATTCAGAGAAAGGGAGAATGAAGAAAATCAAAGTTACAAGGAAAAAGCCTGAAGGACTAAATGACCAAATAAATCAGCCTAGAAACCCTGATGGTATAAGTTGTTAAGAGTTACAGCTGCTAATCGCAAGATCAGCAAGTGAAATCCACTAGGCACTCCTTATAGTTTCTGTAGAGCAGTCCTGTTCTGTCCTGTAATGAGAAGTCAGAATCAACATGATAGCAGTGGATACTTTTTGTTTTGATTTTTCACCAGCTTAAGACCAGAAGAACTAAATGGTGCCCAGCTGCCACCAATGAGTGCCCTAACAAGGGAACACAACAGAGAGCGCCAGACTTAGCAGGAGAAAGATGTAGACTAGAGTTTAATTCAAGTAAAAAGACCATACTGGAGGAATCCTGAAACCATGCCCCCCAGATGCTCTGTTCACCCAGTACTGAAACCATCCCCAAAGCCCACTCTTCAGATAAAGACTAGACAGGACTACGATACAAAAAATAATATACATGAGGAACGTGCTTCTTAGTTTCATAAGCTATCCGAGACCAAACGGGCAGCTCCTGTCCAAAAGCAGGATGAGAAAATGGCAAGAGGCAGAAACTGCTCAAATGAACACAGACAACTCAGGATGGAAAGGTTGAGTGTGCAGTCATGTTGTGGAAACTGAAGCCAATATTACAAAACAATGTTTATAATTTTTCAAATGAGAAATTAACTTGAGTTGTAACTCTTACCTAAAGCGCACACACACACACACACACCAAAAAAAAAAAAAAAAAGGGAAAGAAAAGTAATCAACAAGAAGTAAATACAGGACATGTTTACTAACAACAACAAAGTCACTTAGCACTATGATCTAGTCTTTGAATAGGAACAGAAATTAACTCCTTTCCCTTTTCCTTTCTAAATCTTTGCTGGGTAGATGAGCTGTGTTAAGTTCTACTATATGGCGGTAGATGAAAGTATGTCTCCAAATCAGAATCCCCATGTTCTTTTGTTGTTGAATATTCTTTAAAAAAGGACAAAAAGGTAGTGAAATATTGCTGAGTGAAAATAAATACTTAGTAAGACAGCATTTATGATTTTATTCCTGTATATGCATACCCATGTACCTAAATAACAAAATGCTACAAATTGCAAAGGAAGAAACTGCTACTGATGTGGGATGCACACCTGAAACTTTCCCTGAGGAAAGCTTTAAACTTTAAGCCAAAACTATCTGCTGAAGCCTTTGAGTTAGAGAATAACTTAGCTTAATGGGTGAAGTATGTCTGCTGTGAGCCTTGTGCTTCCTTAAAGAAAACCTATGTGGGCTCAAATCAACAACAGCAACTCAGAAAGCTTAGACAGAAGTTTAGGGGTCAGTGAGTCCACTTTAGTGGTGGTGCAATAATTCAGGAAAAGGTAGGATACTTACACAACTTGAAAAATGCATTCATTGTCACTGAATTGTACATGTAGAAATCGTGGAGATGGTTCATCTTTTGCTGTTTAAATTTTCACAAAAAACAAGTAAGTGACGTGAATATACAATGTAAAATCTGTTATCTACTTATCTGTTTGTGTATAAATTAATTTTATTTAATTTCTCCATTTTACATTTTTCTCATTTATTAAATTATTTCTGTGCGTGTTGCTTAATCTCCGGATTTTAGTTTCCTTGTCTAAAAATAGAAGTGAATGTAATTGAAAGAACTTACTTGGCAGGCTGTATTTTTGTAAGGATTGAGTAAGTTAATATATGTAAAGTAGTTAGAAAGTATCTGAAACATAATAAGTAATAATTCTTAAGCACACACATTCATGCACATAAAAGATTGTTATGTTTATAGTCAATGATGAAATTTCTTACAACTATATTTGAAGATTGTGCATGATTTTTGTGCATTATTTTATTTTCAGCTATCAGTTTTTCTCCATTTTCCAAATAACATGTAAAATATATTTATTATATTGAAAATAAGAAAACATCTATGCTACTTAAGAGAACTTCATTAAGTGGAAATGCCTTCTGAAGGCAAAGCAAGACTAGTGTTTAGTTTCAGTCTCTTTGACTCTAAGACTTTTGTGTAAATATAAGTTATAATTTCATTGGGATAAACCAAAGAGTACAATTGTTATATCAAATTGTATATGTAATTTTAGTTTTTTAAGAAATCTCCAAGTTGTTTTCTAGGTGACTGTACCATTGTACGTTTCTACCAGTGATGTGATTCCAGATGGCCAATACCAGTTCATTTCAGCTCACTAATGGCTTGGCTGGGCTGTAATGGACTCTTATTGGCCCTTTAGAATTACTTTACTGATAGAAATACTAGAACGGAGCCATGGTGCAGAAGTGGTTAAGAGCTCAGCTGCTAACCAAAAAGGTTAACAGTTTGAATTCATCAGCTCCTCCTTGGAAACCGCATGAGGCAGTTCTAGTCCGTCCTCCAGGTTGCTGGGAGTCAGAATTGACTTGATGGCGCACAAAAGCAATGACAATGCTCAGATTATTGAACTTTATGTGTTCCATTTCATTTTTAACTGCTTTCAATTTTCCCAACTTCATACTCAGCATATTATGTGCTCCATGATTAATGGATGTTTGCAGCTGTTTTTTCTTTTCAAGTCCTGACACATCAGCAGATGAAGGTCCTAAAACCTTGAATTCATCCATATCATTAAAGACAGAAATAGTCATTTTGAATTAGACTGGGAATGACACACTGAAGAGGAATTGTATTGTGTTCATCACCAAAACGAACATACAGTACTGTCAGGGATAGGATAATATCCACAGGCCTGTAAGGAAAACCAATTAACATGACTATTATTCAAATTATCAAAAACCACTAAGTCCAAAGATGAAACTGAAAATTTTTACCAAATTCTGCATTCTGAAATTAGCCAAACACGCAGTCAAAATCCATTAATAATTACTGGCAGTTGGAATGTGAAAATCAGAAATGAAGAAGAGTCAGTAGTTGGAAAATATGCCCTTGGTCTTAGAAACAATGCGGGAGATAGCATGATAGAAATTTTGCAAGACCAGTGACTTATCCATTGCAAATATTTTTCTTCAACAACATGAATGGTGACTATACACATGAACCTCACCTGACAGAACACGCAGGAATCAGATGGATTTCATTTGTGGAAAGAGATGATGTAAAAGCTCAGTACTATCTGTTAGAATAAGGCCAGGAGCTGACTGTGAAACATATCATACCACCTGTTGATCACATACGAGTTCAACTGGAAGAAATTTAGAACAAGTCTATGAAAGCCAAGGTATGACCTTGAGTTATCCCACCTGAATTTAGTGACCATCTCAGAAATAGATTTGACAAATTGAACACCAATGACTGAAGTCCAGAGGAGTCACAGAATGGCATCAGAGACATCATACATGAAGAAAGCAAGAGGTCACTAAACAGGCAAGAAAGAAAGAAAAGGTCAACTGTATGTCAAAAGTGACTTTACAATCTGCTCATGAGTATAGAATAGTTAAAGCTGAACATCTTCAAAATCATCAAAGAACCACCGCAGAAGACAAAGTATTACAATGAAGTTTTCAAAAACCGAGAGATAGACAACAAAGAGAGAAGAATATGTTCAGCATTTATCGAAGCTGAAAGAACTGAAGAAAAAAACTAAGGCTCAAGCTGCAGCATTGAAGGTTCTATGGGTAAAAATATTAAACGACACAGGAAGTATCAAAAGAAGATGGAAGGAAAACAGAGAATCACTGCACTGAAAAGAATCGGTCAGTGTTGAGCCATTTCAGAAAGTAGCATGTGATGAAGAACCGGTGATACTGAAGGAAGGCATGCAAGCTGTGTTGGAAGCATTGGCAAATCAAACAAGGCTCCAGGAATTGGTGGAATACCAAGTGAGATGTTTCAACAAGTGAATACAGTGCTGGAAGTGCTCATTCGTAAAATTTGGAAGATAGCTACCTGGCCAACCATTTGGGAGAGATTCATAGTTCTACACATTCCAAAGAAAGGTGATCCAAGAAAATGCAGAAATGATCAAAGAATATCATGTACAAGTAAAATTTTGCTCAAAATCATTCAAAAGTAGTTGCGACAGTGTGTTAATGGTGAACTTCCAGAAATTCAAGCTGGATTCAGAAGTGGTTGAGGAATAAGGGCTATCATTGCTGGTGTCAGATGTATCCTGGATGAAAATACAGAATACCAGAAAGATGTTGCCAAGGGCATATGACTCAGTAGATCATAAAAAAGTTATGGGTAACATTGCAAAGAGTGAGAATTCAGAACAATTAGTTGTGCTGAGTAAACTATACTTAGAACAAGAGGCATTTGTTTGAGCAGAAGTGGACACTGTAGTTTACAGTTAAGAAAGGTGTGCATCAGGGTTGTATGTTTTCACCATACTTATTCAATATGCATACTGGGAAAATGATGTGAGAATCTGGACTACATTGTGTAAAGAATATGGCATCAAGATTTAAGGAAGATTCATTAACAACTCTTGATATGCTGATAATACAACCCTGATTGCTGAAAGAGGACTGACTTGAAGCACTTACCCATGAAGATGAAAAGCCATAGCCTCCGATATGAATTACCGCAAAATAAAATAATGAAAATTGTCACAATTGGACCAATAAAGAACATCATGATAAATGGAGAAAATATCGAAGTTGTCAAGGATTTCACTTTACTTCAGTGCACAGCCAATGTCTATGGAAGCAGCAGTTAAGAAATCAAATGATGTATTGTATTTATCAAATTTGCTGCAAAAGACTTCTTTAAAGTATAAAAATGGAAAGATTAAAATGGAAAGAGGACTAAGGTACACCTTACCCAAGGCATGCTGTTTTCCATTGCCTCACAGGCATCCCAAAGCTGGGCAGTGAGTAAGCAACACCAAAGAAGAACTGATGTCTGAGTTGCGGTGTTGGTGAAGAATGTTGACAATACCATAGACTACCACAAAAGTGAATGAATCTGTCTTGGAGAAGAACAGTTAGAATACTCGTTAGAAACAAGGAATGAGATTTTTTTCTCGCATACTTTGGATGTGTTACCAGGAAGGATGTGTCCCTGGAGGAAGACATGGTGGCTGGAAAAGCAGAAGGTCATCCAGGAAAAGAAAGATCTTCAATACGGTGGCTAAAACAAGGGGCTGAAGAATAAAAAAGATCATGAGGATGGCTCAGGATCATGCAGTGTTTCATTTTTTTTGTCCACTAAATTGTGTGCCCCCCAAATATGCATATCACTTTGGCTAGACCATAATTGTCAGCGTTGTGTGACTGTTCACCACTTTGTCACTGGATGTGATTTTCCTGTGTGTTGTAAATCATAATGCCTGCCTGTGGTTAATGAGATAAGATTCAACTACACTTAAGAAGATTAGGGTGGGATATAACGCCTTTGTTAAGGTCACATCCCAAGTTCAGCGTAAGCCCGGTTTCCCTGGGGTTTGGTCTGTACTGCCTTTGATCTCCTAAGAGATAAAAGGAGATGGAAGCAAGCAGAGAGGAGGGGATCTCATACTATCAAGAAGGCAGTACTAGAAGCAGAGCATGTCCTTTGGACTGGAAGTTCTTAGAAATTCTCCTAGACTGGGGAAGATCAATGTCGGGAACCTTTCTCCAGAGCCAAGAGAGAGGGAAAGACTTCCACCTGAGCTGATATCCTGAATTTGGACAATTCTCACGGAATGTGAGAGAATAAATTTCTCTTTGTTCAAGACATACACTTGTAGTATGTCTGTTCTAGCTGGACTGGATGACTAAGACAGACTCTAAGACACCTAACAACAGCAACCAGCAATGTATGAGTGGCCAGGTTTGTCTGTATCCTCTTGCATGTTTGGATTAGCACTATTTCTTATTTTAGCTATTCCAGTAGCTGTGTGTTGCTCCATTTCGTTGTGGTTTAAATTTTCCTTCCAAATGGAAGACCTGAGTTTCATTCTTGAAGTGCTGCCACTACCTGTCTGTCAGGAAGTTTGTGTGTTGCTATGATGTTGAACAATTTTCAGCAGAAATTCTAGGCTAAAATGTACTAGGAATAAACATTTGGCAATCTACCTCTGAAGATCTATGTAGACCTTATGGATCATAATGATTAATTCACCAGCAATCATAGGAATGGTGAATGCTCAGACCAGGTTCCATTTCATACCACCAACAGCAAAGGCATTGGTGCTAAATATCTGTTCACATGCCTGTTGTTGTCTGTATGTCCTTTTAGATGAAAGGTAAATGTTTTTACATTCCTAGAGTGTGTCTCCATTCTAAATATACATTTGGTTAGTACATAGATGAGCGAGCCCAGCAGAGATCAACCAAGCTCAAGCACAAAAGAATACAAAGAATTGTTTTTTGTTTCAAGACAGAGTTTTGGAATGACTTATTACGTATTGATAACATATTCCTTCTTTAATCTTGCAGTGTGAATCTCCCAAATATCTATCCCTGGTTGTCTCTTGCAAAAGTCAGATTACACTTATCACAGCTAACATATGCAACAACCTTGAGAAGATTTGTTACGTATTAGGAATAAACTATAGGACCAGAGAAAATAGGATTAAAGTGACAGTTCTAATTTTTTCTGCCAGCTAGCCTATTTGGAAGTCAGTTTCTGCATCCACATAACAATATAGTGATATATATGTCATAAATACTTTGTGAGGTTACATAGCATGCTTCATTCATAGATTACGTTCAATAAATGGGTAGAGGCTGTAATAATAGTTACTAAAATTCTTTTGATTAAATTCTAATGAGTCTAAGAAAAATCTGTTGTTTCTAAAAAGTTAAATAAAGATCTGTTACTCTGAAGTGACCAATCACCATATACTTGAGTCCTCTGACTTTTCTTAGGCTTGAGTCAGGCTATTCAACACACTGTCCATTTCATTGAGTATTTATTTTGGCTTGCCTTTTATCATGTAGGAATTTTTGATGAATATCTTGTATAAGAAGCAAGTGACTGCTGTTGATACTTGTTATGACCACTATCATTTTATAAAGGAGTGTATTTTTAAAAATGATTTAAAATTATTGGCAATGATTAGTGACTTTAGGATGCTGAAAATAAGAACAACTGGTTATAAGCTAAATATAAAATTCTAGCTATGGCTGTTCGTACGAAACATATTTTAGTATCCTTGTAGAGGCCTTGGCAATGAAAAGTCCTTGATAAACCAGATACAAAAAATCAAGTAAAATATGATATGGTCACTATAAATTTTAACTTACAGTGACTGCAAACACTAGAGGATATGGATGAATTCAGCTGTGGTATTGAAAATATGTTGATCTTATAGTTTCATAGAAAGTATTATTAAAATAAATTTTCCTATTGAAAATAATACTTAATAAAAATACTTTAATGCAAAAACATTGTCTCTGGTATTTCTTCTTCTTCTTATATTTGGTTTTGTACTCCAAATTACTATCGATTTTGTATATAATCAGCAGAGAATAGATTAGTTATTGGAAGACTATTTTGCAATGAATTAAGCAAGATGGCTCTACCAGGATATCAAAACTGATATTCCATGCAATTTTTTTTATTACTGTTGGGAAAGACACAGAAATGTTTACTTGAATCAAATTATTTCACTATTATGATGCAGAACTTTAAGAATACTGTATTACTTTTTAACAAGCTCTTCTGTGCTAAAGATGGTTTCAAAAGAAAATTTTGACCCTGATATTAAACCCAACCTATGGAGAAATATGTACTTACTCTTCCAAAAGGAATTTTGCTTATAATCCTAATTTATCATAAAAGAATATATATTTTATTACAGATTTATATAATATTTATTGAGTGTATTTCTCCAACTTCCACTTGCATCTCAAAATAGTAGCAACTGAGTTCTTTTAAAAGAAAATAAAGTCTAATCTCAGCTTCCTATTGACAGCACTTCTTAAGAAAGTAGAATTTGGAAAAAATTTTGCAGAATATACAGTACTTATGCTTTCTTATTATTCTTGAATAAAGCCTCACAATCAGAAAACCACAAATTTTGAGGTATAATATTTTAGCTTGCCATATAAACCCTTCAGTGTGTTGCTGTTTAATACGATTATGCTCCTGACATTTGTCAATGAATATTATAAGAACTGTAAGAAGTACTTTTTTGTAAGAGAAACGTCATTAAATATGTTGTCCATCACAGTATTACTCAGGGCTCTTAAAGACCTATTTTAGAATTTCTGTTAGAACTTTACAGTTAGAAAAAAGTTTGCCTTTTCCAAAGATCTGTGTTGCTTCCTTCTTTTTGAAAATACCAAGTGACTGTTTTAATCTTTTTTCTCTTTTGACTTCAAAATGGGAAGCAACAAATTTAACCACTCAGATTTTCAAACACTGCTTATTTGAGATTCTCTCCCTAGTGTTCATTACTACCCATCATTGTATGATCTTTCATCTTGATTTTTCTTTTCCGTGCAGCAGTTACCCCGATATCTTTCACAACAAGAAACCCGGAATAGAGTTACAGGTTTCTCATAAACTGAAGAGTTTCAAAACCCCTGAAAGGTAGTGCTTACTTTTTGAAGGAAAATAACCTCTAACCTGAATCAGCTCTGCAAAGATAAAGGTTATATTCTTTAGGTATAGCTCTCTTTGATCCCCTAGGCATGGTTGAAATTTTGTTATAATTCCTGATTCTTGAAAACATATATCTAACAAAATGCTTTAGACTTCCTCTTTTGTCTGTTGTTACCTCAACTCTGGTTTCAGGCTTCTATTTATTTTCTTTCCTTTTTTATTTTTTTTTAAAGCTTTCCTAGGTGTTGTAAATTGCATCAAACTCTGTTCTGTATTTACTTTAGGGACTTTTGGTTGCACGCTTTCTATAACTCTGGAGGGTATACTTTATCTTTTCCCCTTGGAAATCACAGACTCTTGTAGATCTAAAACCTACAGAATAAAAATACTTACTGTGTATTTACTAAGGTTTGCTTTCAAGTCTAGCAGGTAAATGTACCCCTCTTCAGTTTTCCATGTTTCCATTTAACTTAGAGGTCCTGATTGGAGTTACTGCAAATTAACATTAATGAAGTAGTTTTACTTTTGGTCTCCTCTATGTTTGAAATATACTTCTCACAAATCTTTTCATCTAGCCTCCTTTACATTATTCAGCTCTTAAATTGAAATATAATTTCTTGGAAAGCCTTTCCCATCTACCCTAGCTCAAAGCAGCTCCTGAATGAGGAACTCCTAGAAACCTTGTATCAAGTCTCCTATATGATCTTCTTCATCATGATTTTTCATATATTAGCTTTTCTATAAATGTGATCACACAAGAGTAGGACTTCTATTTTTCTCGAATTTTCAGCATGTTGGATAGTGTCTGATACATAAATAGAACATGAGAAACTAATTCATCTAATTTTTAACATTATGAGGATTTAGATTTTTTTTTTTTTTACAAAGCATGTAATCAGTACAAGAAATTTTGGATTTTTTTTAGTTTTTTAGGTGAGATGAACTCAATCTTACTGATTTAAAAATTTAGAGACACCGGCATAATTCTTAATAAGAATTGTTAGTCAACGAAGACATTATTGTTTAAAGAATTCTTTTATCTCACACATATTTATTCATGCAAAGTTCAATCATGAAAGTAAACAAAACCAATCAACAAAAATTCAGTATTCTTTCCTTTAGTAAATATGCTTAAAACATTTAATTACATGCAAAAGTATATTATTTAGTCCATATTATGTACTATTAACTTTCTAGATTACTTAAAAAAATAATAATAAAATTTAGAAATTCCAAAAACTGAATCACAAATTGCATTGTGGTTAACCTAAGCTATTATAGATTATATAATAACAACAGCTGAGATTTTAGTTCCAGCTAAATTTGATCATTGGTTAAAACTCCTATTTTGTGGTTAGCTTAACGCCTAGGGAGAGGGATACAATAATGCTGGGTAGAATTGATGAAAGAGACAAAGGACCAAAGTAACCCAAGGAAGACTCGTCGGGGAATAAATTACTAATAATGGGCTTAAAAACGAGGCTGCTTATCACATGGTTCCTTCCGTGATGGAAACAATAAAATCTCCAGCACATACACACAAAATACACGGGTATTAAAAAAGTCATTATTGCTTTTATATACAATTATGCACTACGATAGAAATTAAACAAATCGGCCATTTCCTGAGCTACTAATATGCTTGTAAATAGTAGTGTTAAGGGACACATTGTGTTGCCAGCAACAGTTATAAGTGGTAATGGTTTTTATCTGCCCAGATTTGTTTCTCTGTAACCTGTCTTGTACTTGAAGAGTGACAATGCTCACTAGAACAATTTTCTCCTGTGGTTGTCCATGGGTTGCACATTTGTAAATTTGTAGTTTTTTTAAAAAAATGTGTTTCCCTAACCTGTGTAGTGTCCTTTTAATACTCATTGAAGCAATATACTAAGCTGTCTTAGGCATCTAGTGTTGCTATAACAGAAAAATCACAAACAGATGGCTTTAAAAAGAGAAATTTATTTTCTCACAGACATGTGGGTGAAAGTCCAAATTTAGGGCATCGGCTACAGGGAAAATCTTTCTCTGTTGACTTTGGAGAAAAGTTCTCGTGTTCAGTCTTCCCCCGGACTGGGATCTTCTGAGGTGCAGGGACCCCAGTTCCAAAGGACGCACTCAGTCCCAGTGCTGCTTCTTTTCTGGTGGTATAAACCCAGTGCTATCGAGTCAGGTCCCTTAAACCCTGGTTGCACTGTGGTTAAGTGCTAAGTCTGCGAACTTTGAGGTGGATAGTTCAAATCCACAGGGAGCTCCTTGGAAATTCTATGGGGCAGTTCTACTCTGTCCTATAAAGTCACTATGAGTTGAAATAGACTGAATGGCAATGGTTCTCTTATTTCCCTTTCCTTTATATCCTAACACATCACCTGAAGTCACAATACAATCTTACACACTGAGTCCTGTCCCACCAAGACAACTATCGCCTGTCTACCCTTAATAACATCATAGAGGCAGGGTTTACAACACAGAGGAAAATCACACAATACTGGGAACCAAACTGCCTAACCAAACTGCTATACACTTTTTGTGGGGGAGGAAATTCAATCCATGGCAGAAGCTTTTTGGGTACTGTGACAGCAGTGGAAATCCTGGTGACAGTGGTAAAGTGCTAGGCTGCTACCTAAAACGTTGACAATTTGAATCTAGGAGATACTCCTTAGAAATTCTATGAGGCAGTTCTACTCCGTTCTGTGTGGCCACTGTGAGTAAAAACAACCTGATGGCGATGAGTTTAGTTTTATTTGGTTTGGGATGGTAATAGTAAGAAAATGGCTGCAACATATCACTAACATTTTCAAATGAAGATAGGCCAAAGGGATACAACACAAAACTGCAAGGCGGTGACTATTAACTAAATTTCTAAGATGTTCTGTTTTGTTAACATTTCTGCATCAGATTTCGAGTATAGAGCAGCAAACTGGAGAGATTAAAAATAGAAGATGAAAGGCAGTTACTTTTAAACAGTGGGGGCTAATTAGTATGTTCATAAAAAAGGAATTTTCAAAACTTTAATGAAGCTATTTTTTTTTAATGGTTGAGGCCACCGCTGTGCTTGTTTAGGTATCTAGGGAAAATGGAGCTTCAGGAAGAATGCACAGCAGCCTGGCCAAGTGTCTGCTCTCTTCTCAGGTTTCAGAAACAAGGGAGATGCCCTAGTGTGGTCACAGGTGTGCTGCCTGTCTGTACTGAACCTGGGACAAGGGACCAACTCTTCCTCTGTAATCTCTGGGGTCTGGACAGGGAGTGGTGAATTTATTCTGTGGTCTAATACACAGAAATTTTTATGAATTTTAACTGAGATTTTAGAAGTCTAACTTCTGACTTTAGTGTGCAGATTTTGACTGTGTACAAATATAGTGTGCAAATACAGATATAGATATAGATATAGATATCAATAGTTACAGATTTATAAATATAAAATAAATTTAGAAATATAAAATATAAATATAAAGACCTTCAGTTGAACAAATAGTACTCAACTGATTCTTGAAAGGTAGCTCAATCAAATCTACCCAGCTGCAGCATGAAAAAAAGACCTGGCACTCTACCTCCCTAAAGATTTCAGTGAAGAAAATCCTCCTCTGGAGCTGTTCTGTATTGTAACACACTGGGTCATCATGAGTCAGAACTGAAGTCAAAAGTCTCTGGGTATGGCAAATGATTCAGCATACACTGCTTCCTGAAGGGTTAGTGTTTCCGATCCACCCAGAAATGCCTCCAAAGAGAGTCTTAGTGATCGACTTCTAGAATGCCACAGCCTATGGAACACAGTTCTGCTCTGAAACACATTGGTTCACATTGAATTGAAAGGGAACTGATATCAGCTAGAGTGGAAACATACACATAGGTATATTTGATGTAATTAATAATTATTCAATTTTTATTTATATCTTTACGCTGCCTTGTATACTTTGTCTTGTACAGAAACACTCTACTACTGATATGTTTCTATTCCTATGACGGAAAGAAGGACAGTTCAAATTTTTGGTGGAGAGAAAAGGTCTCAAGATGAAGTCATTTGAGTTAAAATCTAAAGAAAGAGAAGGAGCAGCCTAGGATCCAGGGTAACAGTATCCTAAGCAGAGAAAGCATCAAGTGAAGAATCTGATGTCATCTGGGAATCTGAAACACATTGAGTAGATGAAAAGAAGCTGAAGACGGCGTGCAGATTTGAAGACTAGGGAAAGAGTTGGGCATATTAAGCTGTCCCTTCTTTTTCATTGGACTATAAATAAGGAAATACAGAAGAAGTTCATAGAATCCTCAGAGCCTAACAACATGCTATATAACTAGACTCTTGACAACAGTATCTATCACCATATCACTGTATATATTTATAACTCAGTAAATACTTGTTTGTGAATGATTGAAAGAATGTATTTGTACAGGAGGGTGTAGAGACAGTGTGAGCCCTCTGTATTGTAACCCTGTGTAAAAACGGCATAAAGCAGTGTCTTAGACACACAGTATTGCTGTAATGGAAATACCCAAATAAATGATTTTAACCAAGAGTAGTTTATTCTTTCATAGTCCATTGGGCTTTAAGTCTGAACCAGGGCACTTGTTACAGGGGAAAGCACTGTTTTTTGGTTTTGGAGCAACTGAAAAGCTGAGATGATACCTCAGTCTTTCTCTGGTCTGGAATCATCTCAGTGTAGGAACCGCGGGTCCAGCTGATGTGCTCAGCTCTCGGCACTACCTTCCCGGTAGTAAGAGGTCCCCGTAGTCTCTCTGTTCCTTGTATTTTTTGTATATTAAAAGAGATTTGCTTAAGACCCTATCCAGTCTTGTAGAACTCATCAATACAACTGCCACTAATCCAGTTTATTAAATCATAGTGATGGAATTCACAATGCATAGGGAGATACAATGAAATGACAAAATGGTGAATAATCACACAATTCTCAGAACATGGTCCAACCAAACTGTTACACACATTTTGTTGGGACATTATTCAATCTAGCCAAGCCAAGCCAAGTGCCGTTGAGTTGGATCCGACTCATGGCGACCTTATGACAGGCAATATTTGACCTTTCCTAACTTTTCAAGGAAGGGGGAAATGGAGTTAACATCAACAGCCTAAGACTGATTCTTATGAAGCAGGGTTCAGACATGCCTCCTCTCTCCACGTCTTTACCAATTCCGACACCACCTGTCCCTCCCTCAGTACCCTCTTCTCTGCTGGGTTCTTTAGTTCTGTGCGGTGGCTACACAGAACCCTCAGATCAGACTCATGATTACTGCATTTAGTAGGGAAGTAACAGATTACAATTCAGGCTGAAGAATGCTCAAAAGTCAGCTCTCTTACCAGGACAGCTCTTTCCAGCTGTGCTCACATTCCTTCCTCTCCCCGGCCCTCAGTCTCTTTCCAAAGGCACCCAGCTTTCTTGCTCTACGGCCCAGAGAGTCGCCTGCACCATCTCCTACTGGTCTCTCCCGCGATCTCTCCTACCTGTCCCTCCACCCTTAGTTAGGGTGGGCTCTCTCTGCTGCCTCTGGGATGACTGACCTCAGGCCCAGTGGAATGGCAAAAAGTAACCGTGATCTTGTCATGGAATCCTGCTCAGTCACTGGGGTGGAAGTCACAATGCCTGAAAGGCCACACACAAAAGCCATCTATCGCACCACACTCTGGCTATACATTTGCCACATGTGGGGAATACTGTGTTCCCAAGTTCTCTCCCTTCTCTCTCTCCCTCGCTCCCATATATTCACTGCAGTCAGGATACTGCCTTCACCCCTGTACTGATACTGTTCTAAGCAAGGCCACCAGTGGTCCCACATTGCTAAATCTAATGGTCAATTCTCAGTCATTTTTCTAATTGAACTATCTGCAGCATTTGGTAAGGTTGGTTAGCCCCATGCTGTTCTTTGAATTAGTTTCTTCGTTTGGTTTTCATAGTCCCACCCGCTCCTGGTTTTACTTTTGTATCACTGCTCACCCTTTGCAACTCTCTGCTGATTTCTCCTCTTCTCTCTAGCATCTTGATGCTCAGTCCTGGTCCGTTGTATCCACCTTTACTCACTCCCCTAATGGAATCATCTCAAGCCCTGGCCTTAAATACCATCAATATTTTTTAAAAATATTCATTTATATTTCCAACTCAGCCGTCCCACACACCCATTTGTGTTTACAAGTACCTACTTGTTGTGTTTGCCAGGATGTCTAAAAAAAATAGTCAAACTCAAGTCAATTTCTGGGCTTCCTCTGAACACTGGCTTTCTCTTTTCAGTTAATGACATCTGCATCTTTCAGTTTAAATGAAAGAAAAAGCAAACACAGAGTTTTCCATGATATCTTCTTTCTTTCATACTCTAAAGCTAATCTCACGCCAAGTCCTATTAACTGTATCTTCAAAATATTACCAGAATCTGCCTACCCTCACCATCCCCAGGTCACCATCCTTTCTCACCTGAATTACTGTAAATTATATCCACTAACAGGACACCTGAATTGTAATTGTGTGTGCTACGAACCGCTCTTAATAGAATAGCCACAGTGAACCTTTCAAGGGAAATGAAGAGATAAGACTCAGACTTTAGCTGGAATGTGTTAGAAGAAAAGGTAATTGGAACAAAAAACTGTCCAATTACAAACTCCCAGAAAGAGATAGAGTACTCTAAGGCAAGAGAATAAACTGCTCTGGGCCAAATTCTCATTCTCCTAACTCTAGGGAAATAGAGGGTAAGTAGGTTTGATGATTAGATATTCCCCTGGAGTTACAAAGGATAAGAATCTGGCTCTATGTCTTTAATTCATACAGAATAAATTTTCACAAGGCAGACATCTCTAAGAGGTGATGAGTCTCAGGGAGTTGAAAATCTGTATTACAACAAGCTTGAGACCATGCTCTATTCAAGTGTCCTGGCACCACAAAGGGAGGACACTATCCTGAGGCAAAGTATATTTAGAAATCCTCTTGAGCGTTGCTTGATTTCTCCTCAGTTTCCATAAAACCACCTTTATATAAAATTAGGGCCTAAATTACTGAAAAGTTCATTGAAAAACTATTTGGGGCCAGACAACATTAACTACACATAGCAGCACTGATTATCATAAGCAAAACAAGACCTGGCTAATGAGGACATAAATGTTCCACCAATAGATTTTCCCAGATTATTCAGATAGTTGCTAGTTTTTCTCTCTCCACTCGTAATCTGTGAATTGTATGATTAAGCTCTCTATTGACCTGTAATATTAACATCATCGTCTTGGGTAGATTGAATTGTGTTGATGAAGTCCCATCTTCCGTACTTGTGAATGTGATACTATTTGGAAGCAGAGTTTTTCTTCTGTTATCAATTAAGCGAAAGGTGACCATACAGGAAGCATGGGTTCTTAACTTCTTTTAACTGGTCTTTTATAAAAAGGAAATATGCAGGTGGGAACAGTTACACAAAGAGGGAAGACAACACGGAAAGATCTGTCTATGAGGCAAGGAATGTTACGAGAAACCTGGGGGCTACCAGAAACTTCATGAGACAAGAATGGGCCTTTCAGTCTAGCTGACAGAGAGTAGCAGAGGATAGCTCTGCCTAAGCCCTGAATTTGGACTTCTAGCCTCCAAAGCAATGAGAGGATAAATTTATGTTCTTTAAAGCCACCTAGTTTATAGAATTCTGTTACTGAAGTCTAGGAAATGAAGATATTTTGTTCATTAATCAATAGCAGTACATTTAGTTTGTGAAATGTATTGCCCTGTCTTGTTATCAGGATACTGGCACTCTGTTAAAATGACACTTAAGCTCTAACTCTGTAAATGTTATGTAGATGAAATATTAAGTTCAACCATTTACTACTTTGTGCACCATATTATTTGGAGTACTTAATTAAAAATATTTAGGTATCAACAAATACAATTAAATGCAGTATACAAATAATTAACTTTAGTGAAAAATATTTAAAAAACAACAAATTTACAGAAACAGGTATTTTTTTCATTAATCAGTCAACTTGATTAGCAACAGATATATTGATCTTTTTAACTTACTTGCTTTGATATTTTAAAATGATGCATTTTTATTTTAATAAATTAAAATTAGTGTTTCAGAATACTCGCTTATTCTAAGTTACATATTGAAAATAATATTTTTAGTAAATTTTGTGCAAAAAGCTACACTCTCAGGTCAACTGTTAGCTTGAGCCATTTGCCAATTGTTCACTCATTTATTGTATAATATACTTCGATAAGCTTTTTGATAAGCACATAATACATTTGGTAAGCATTTTGATAAACTTTTTAGAGTTCATCATTTTTCTTCATGCAATACTTAGTCTAACACACAGAGTGTTTAGAAGCTATGGAAAACTGCTAGAAAAATGAGCAGCTGGAATCTTTTACTTACGATCTAAACCAATGAAACAATTTTTAGTTTTTGAGTTATCACCTGGTCTTTCTGGTACTAAGTGAAGAATTTGATATTTCTATAGTTAACTTGAAAAAATGATTGAAAAATGAAATGGGTGGCTTTAACTGTCAGAAATTAATTTTTTTCACAGTTGGAGGTTCTTGTGGTAGTGATTGTATCACTGGAGCTGATTCCATTCCATCTCAGAGCAACTCAATGTACAAGAGTAGAACTGTCCTCTAAGCTATAAGCTTTACAGGAACAGGTCACCGTGTTTTTCTCCCACAGACCTTCTAAGAGGGTTCAAACCCACACCAGCAATCTTTCAGTAAATAGCCTAGTGCTTAATCTTTGTGCAAACAGGGCTAGAAATCTGAATTTCAGCCACCAGCTCTAGAAGAAGCCTTTCTGTCTCCATTGGTTCTAGGGAAAAGTCTTATCTATTTCCTGTATCCTTGGTGATCTTAAGATGGTATGGCATCTGTCTATCTCCATCAGTGTTGTCTTGCCTTTGTGCCTAATGTTCTCCTTTTATATCTCAAAAGTGGTTGATTTAAAGTATGCTCTATATTAATACGGTCTTTTTAATGTAAGAAAGAAAACATTATTCCTAAGTCGAATTACCTTCATAGGTATAGGGGTTGTTGTTGCTGTTAGGTGCTGTAGAGTGGATCGTGACTCATAGTGACCCTGTGCACAACAGAATGAAGCATTGCCCAGTCCTGTGCCATGCCTGCAATTGTTTTCCTGCTTAAGCCAATTGTTGCAGCTGCTGTGTCAATCTGTCTTGTTGAGGATTTCCCTCTTCTGCTCTGACCCTCTACTTTACCAAGCATAATATCATTTTCCAAGGACTGACTCTTTTTGACAACATGTCTTAAGTATGTAAGACACAGTCTTAGTGTCTTTGCTTCCAGGGGGCACTCTGGTTGTGCTTCTTCCAGAACAGCTCTGTTGATTCTTTTGGCTGCCCGTGGTATACCGGATGTTCTTCACCAGCACTACAATTCACGTGCTATCAGTTTTTCCGTAGTCCTCATTCATTGTTCATCTTTCACATGCATATGATGTGAATGAAAATACTATGGCCTGTGTCAACCACACCTTAATCTTTAAGGTGACATCTTCAGTATTCAATACTTTAACAAGGTTATAGGGGTTAGAATTTATAAGCATGTATTTCAGGAGACAGAATTCTATCCCTAAAAAGTAACCTCTTTCTACATACAATTTTAGTTATGGAAAATCTACAGGCTTCCCTTACTATCATTTCATTTTTTATGTAGTCAGTGAAATGTTTCTTTTACAAGTTAAGGAGTAATTATCTGTTCCTTTGTTTAACTGAAGGCTTTCTAGCAGGATGGTGCTGAGTGCTTTGTGATACTGAAGAGTCAGACGGCAAATCAAGATTTCTCATTAAGTTGTCAAATCACATGAGTGATGGATGACAACATCTCTTATCCAAATTAACTTACTCCTTTTTTTAAATACAAAATAATTAAAATTTACATAAGAAAACACACATAAAACAATATGGATTAGATTAAATCAAGAACAGGAGAAAGGGTGAAGAGCAATTTATCTACTAGAATTCTGGAACGCGAACGGGAGGACTCAACAAATCATATTTAAGACAAAATAAAAACCTTAAATCTGAAATCTCTGGCTACAACCTCTTCACAATCCTGCTCCCAGTAAATTGGCACCACCATTCTCTCAGTTTAGCAGTCTTCTCTGTTTTATTTTCTTTTTAATTTCACATTCAGTTCCTTCACAAATGCTGCTGGTTCTACCTTCAGTGTACTTTCCAAGTGTGAGCGCCTCTCACCAGCTGTGCTGTCACCATCTGTGACGCATACAGTGATGAACTCCCCAAAGACGGCTAAGTCCGAGCTCCCAAAACACATGACTGTGTTAGGTTACATGGCGAAGAAGAACGGAGACCTCACACAGGATTAAGAGGGAGGCCTGGTGGTACAGTGGTTAAGAGCTCAGGCTGCCAGCCAAATGTCAGCAATTTGAATCACCAGCATCACCTTGGAAACCTTATGGTAAAGTTCTGCTCTACCCAACAGGGTCACTGTGAGTCAGAACCACTCGATGAGGAGCTATAGGATCAAGATTGCTAATCGGTTGACCAAGAGATTCAGAAATTATCTGGGATTATACAGGTGGGCCCGGTGTAATCGCAAAGGTTTTTGTAAGCAAAATAAGAAGGTCAGAGACAGAGAAACAGAAAGACAGCAAAGTGAGAAGGAATCAGTCAGCCCTGACGCCTCCTGATGTGAAGGAAGCAGCCCTGAATCTAGATGTGCTAGCCTCTACAACTCGGAGAACGCACAGCACAGGATTTTCCCCTCGAGACTCCAGAAGGAATGTAGCCCTGCTCACACCTAATTTTAGCCTATTAGTGCACACTTCTAACTTTTGTCCTCAAAAATTGTAAGATAATAAATCTATTATGCTCTAAGCCACTGATGAAGCCCTAGTGGTGCAGTGGTTAACAGCTATTCAAAAGATCAGCAGTTCCAATCCACCAGCCACTCCTTAGAAACTCCGTAGGGTAGTTCTGCTGTGTTCTACAAGCTCTTAGTGAGTTATAATGGACTTGATGCCAAAGATATTCTTTTCTTTGTTTGTTCATTTTTAAACCATTAAGTTCTTGATTATTTCTTCAAGCAGCCATAGGAAACAAACATGCCATTATCTCAGCTATTACAGTATCTTAACAACTAATCTCTCTAATATATTCCCCCCAAAATATATTCTTTACAAAGGAAATGAAATGGTGTTTTAAAATATAAATTCTTCTCTCACATTTAAATCATTCAGTGACTTCAAAACACGACTTAAAGAAAATAATCAGGAAACCTTATCATGACGCATAAAGCCTGACATTGTCTGGATCCAGTCACATGAGTGTTGTCTCAGAGAGTATTTCTCCCTTCAGTCCATTCAGTGTTTTATTCTGCCAAAGTATAAATCTGACTAACAGTCTTTGCATCTGTCAATCCCTCTGCCTGAAATTCTCTGATTCCAAAATTCTACATTACTGAATGTTTGTCCTTAACATCCCACCTCTGATCAAGTATCAGTATGGTAAGGTCTTCTCTGAGCACGTGTTATAGGTTAAACCCGGGAATCTTGTTTCACTTAACTAGAAGGACTTATAGCTTTTTAATTTGACTTGTTTATTCTCATACCACAAACCAAAATAAGATAAATGCTACTACACAAGCAAAAACTATGTCTGTGTGCTTCATCATTGTACTCATGAAAACTAGCATAGCTCTTGACTTATTATAAATGCTGCATTTATTATGGAAAGTTGGACAATGAATAAAGAAAACTAAAGAAGGATTGACACCTTTGAATTATGGCGTTGACTGAGAGTATCGAATATACCAATGGACTGCCAGAAGAGCAAATAAAACTGCTGTCAGAAAAGTAAGTCTGAATGCTCATCAGAAGCGTGAATGGTAAGACTTTGTCTCATGTACTTTGGACATATTAGCAAGAAGTACCAGTCTCTTAAGAAGGATGTCATGCAGCATAAATTAGAGGGCCAACAAAAAAGGGAAGACCCTCAATGACATGAACTGACACAGGGACTGAGTGCAAGAGTAGCAAGGAGGAGAAGGCTGGTGCACTACTGGGTGCTGTTTCCTTCTGCTGTATGTAGGGTCACTATGAGTCAGGGCCAACTAGATGGTGCCAAACAACAACATGGTGAATAAATGGATGAAAATGTTTAGTAAGTCCCTTAAATACTAGTCTCATGAATTATTTAACATTAACACTTGTATCTTCCTAGTTTCCAAATGTGGTAATTATCAATCAATATCACTACTATCATACAGAAGTAAAATATTGCTATAGATCATTCAAAAGCATCTGGAGCAGTATATTGACATGAAACTGCAATAAATTCAGAACAGACGTAGAAGAGAACATGCAACCAGGGATATCGTTGCTGACGTCAGATGAGTGCTAGCTAGTAGCAGAGAACAATGAAAAGATGTTCACTTCTGTTTTATTGACTATTCAAAGGCATTTGACCACGTCTATCATAGCAAATTATGGATAACATTGCAAAGAATGGGAGTTCCAGGACACTTAATTCTGCTCATGAAGAATCTGTACATGGATAAAGAAGCAGTTGTTCAAACAAAACAATGGGACAATGACTCAAAGTCTGTGCATTAGTATTGTATCCTTTCACCATATTTATTTAATCTATATGCTAAACAAATAATCTGAGAAGCTGGATTACGTGAAGAAGAATGGGGCATCAGAATTGGAAGAAGACTAATTAACCACCTGCCTTATGCAGAAGACACAACCTTGCTTGCTGAAGTGAAAAGGACTCGGAATACTTACTGATGAAGATTAAAGACCACAACCTTCAGAACTGATTACACCTTAACATCAAGAAAACAAAAATTCTCATAACTGGACCAGTATGCAACATTATTATGAGAAATAGAGAAAAGTTTGTGATTGTCAAGGATTGCATTTTACTTGAATACACAGTCAATGTCCATGGAAGCAGCAATCAAGAAATCAAAATACATATTCCACCAGGCAAATGTACTGAAAAAAGACATCGTTAAGTATTCAAAGCAGAAATGTCACCTTAAAGATCAAGATGCACCTGACCCAAGCCATGGTATTCTCAGCCCATCAAATGAATATAAAAGCTGGAAAAGGAATAATGAAGAGAGAAAAAGAACCATGCCTTTGAACTGTTGTTGATGGAGAAGAATGTTGAATATACAACGGGCTGCCAAAAGAACAAACAGATCTGTCCTGAAAGAAATACAACCAAGTGGTCCTTAGAAGCAAGGATGATGAGACTACATCTTACATACTTCACACATGTTGTCAAAAGGGATCAGTCCCTGGAGAAGGACATCATGCTTGGTAGAAAGCATGCTCATGAAAAAAGAGGAAGACCCTCCAGAAGCCAGACAGACAGAATGGCTGCAACAATGGGCTCCAGCACAGCAGTGATTGTAGGCATGGTGGAGGACCTGGTATTGTTTCTGTTGTACATAGGGCCGCTATGAAGTGGAACTGACTCAATGGCACCAAACCACAGCAACAACAGTTGCGGAAGTTCATCTTTTCTATGTCCTCAAAGATGTACACTGTCATTTTGTAGATCAGGGTAGATATTAGTGTGTCACTCCTAATTCAGAGAGTACAGTTTTCTATTCACAATGATATTTAAGTTTTTCTTACTACAGAGGTTTCCAAAAAAGGGCTTTATCTTATGAGCTTTAACTTTATCTTTTATAATAAATTAAAATGTTCATTTTTTTTTCTGTGTAGAGTTTGTTTCATTTCATAGTGATAGTTGCCTTTCTAGGGTTCATATTATCAGAAAATCTACAATTTGCACTCTAAATCAATAATGCTGAGAATAATTTTAGTGTAGACCTGCAGGTGTGGTCTCATTAACCATATGCTTGAACTTAATTGTCTCTAAGAGAATTGGACAAGGTAGTCAAACTCTGTGTTCCACCTTTGTTATCTTTAACGTTGGCATAAAATTACTAGAAGCTACCTTATAGATTTGTGATAAAAAAAAAAAGGAGTTAATACAGTGACAGCTGGAACTTGAAAGTACTGCCTTGTTTGTCCAGGTATTGTAAGTTTTCCACCTTTGATTTGATATATGTTACTACTTTTATATCTCTCCTTTTAGTGGAAAATAGTTCCATTTTCCTTCTCTGACAGGTTTCCAGCTTTCTTGGATTTTACTGTATATGAAAAGAATTCAGACACACATAGCATATATTAGGTGAATATAAATTCATCAGTGAAATTATGATACAAGTCTTCTCAGTTCCATTGGTATACATAACTTAATTGGCAGATGTTTTGGTATAAAATTTGTCTTAATACTGATTATACATTATCTGTTTATATTAAAATAATAGACCCACTCAATCTACATTTTTACTTATGTATAGTTTTAAAGGAAATGCTGGTGGTATAGAAGTTAAGTTCTACAGTTGCTAATTAAAAAGTTAGCAGTCCAAATCCCCCAGTTGCTGTTTGGAAACTATGGGACGCTCTCTTAAAGGATTTCTTTACGTTGGAATTGACTTGATGGCCAATGGGAGTTTTTTGTTTTTTTGTTTTTTTGGCTTAGCAGTTTCACAATTGTCCCTCATTTTCGTTATGTATTGAGTTGTGCGAACTAATGATCATATATAATGAATTTGGTCTCACAATTTTATCACTTTCTTCAGTGTCCTGTTCTATAATTCAACAGCACAAAAGGAGTATGGGATGTTGGTGTCAAAGGTATGATAATCAGAAAGCTTACTTTTCCACAGTGGGAATCTTGGTATGACATTGCATTTGAACTCCAAACTATTTCTTAATATTGTTAAATTTCTAAGTGAATCACTTACTATTCATTATCACCATGGACGTATAGCAAGACAATATCCATCCTTTTTTTTTTATTTTCCTGAATGACAAAGAATGCAACCCAAGATGTTTGCAGTTAGATAAATGATGACATTAATTTTTTAAAATGATTTAAAACAGTTTATACATACTATCATAGGATCACCATGAATTGGAATCAACTCAAAGGCACTGGGTTTGTTTTTTTCTTTTGGTCATATGCCTGTGAAATTTTACCATTTTTCAAATGGCTTTAGATTACAAGGAAAAATCTCAATGTTTTAAAGAATAATAAATAATCTTCTGGACATTGATATGGCACTTGTAACTAAAATATGAATAAAGCATACTGATTAAAAATTATCATTTATGTAAAATAAGGCTGTGATTTGGCTTGTTTAATTCTTACACTTTCTCTTTGACTTTAAATTACTTTCTGATGATTTGGATATATACATTTAATTTTTGTGGAGTAAAATCATAATTGTCATCCACAAAGTGAAGTTATGATTTTATAGAGAGAAACTACTGAAGTAGACACTTTTTATGATACCTAAACAATAGTGAAAATTAATCGTTCAATTAATTATCCTAAAACTAAATTCATTTTTTATTTGCACAAGTACTTCCAGATTGAATTGATTTATTCCAACAATTACACACAGTGATTCAGAAAGCATAGTTAGTAGCAGTTTTATTTTAGAGCTAATTTATCCTAATTGGTTTCTTTGGAAGCACCACTTGTCAAAATAAGTGTTGTTATGAGTGCATTTCTATGATTTATCCTATTTCTGTACGTCTCAACATATTTTAAAGCTGAAGTAGGTGATTATTTCTCTGGGCTAACATCATCAGGTCATATCTAGTCTAAAATGTGAGACTTTCATAAGTGTATTAGTAATCCTGACTGTCTTCTTCCCCATCTTTCTCCTTCTGTTCTCCCATTTACTGTTTTGAAGAAGGGAGCAGCAAAAACCCACAATTTGAGGATATTTTAAGTCTTAACTTCAAGAACCTACTCAGCTCATGGCTATATAGAAATGACCTGTAAATTAATTTCTTCCACTTCAAAAAGCAGTTGTGAACACCATAGTATACTTTTTTTTTAGATCCTTCAAAACCCGTGCTATCTTGAAATTTTGCCTTTAGAGAGTCAGCAAAAAATAAGGTCATAAATGAGATGGATTGATACAGTGCCTGCAACATGGAATCAAGTGTAGTAACAATTGCTAGGATGGTACAGGACCATTTAGTGTGTCATTCTATTAGGCATAAGGTCACTAGGAGTAGAAACTCACTGGATGGCACTTAACAACAATTGTTACTCAATAGTGTTACACAGATTAGAACCAAAAAACCAAACCAAACCCACTGCCTTCAAGCTGGGCCCACCTCACAGGGACCCCAGAGGTCTGAGTAGAACTGCCCCATAGAGTTTCCAAGAGCATCTGGCAGATTTGAACTGTCAATGTTTTGGTTACCTGACATAGCACTTAACCCGCTATGGCTCCAGGGCTTTGGTTTAAGTTTCTTCATAATAATAGGAAGTACACTTAGATAAATATAAATAAAAGTCAATATTTCTGTGATCCGGGATTACAGAAATCCATATAATGGTAAGGCATTTGGTCACAGGCTACAAAGGCGGTTTTTAAGACAAACAAGGTATGGGTTATTTAACAATAAAATGTTTGTTTAATTTTACAATCATTTAGATTTATTTTGTTTGTTTTTTAAAAGGGAATGAGCACTTAAAAATCTTCATGGAGGAAAGAATTTCTTACTACTGGTTTCTACCACACTTAAAGAATTGTGGTAAATCACTGACGTGCTGAAAATGGTAACTTGCCCAAGTAGCTTCAAATATGTCAAATGCTAAATGTATGAAAGAAATCAGGTAGGGTGTTAAAAAATTTGCTGGTATTTCTAAAATATAAACGGACTATTTTGGAAATACTGTTTGATGAACCCTAACTTCCTGTCTTGAGCACTGTACTCAGGTTTCTTCAACAGCCCAGGCTGTTGAAGGCCATTGAGAGGCAGAGGTATGACAGCAGTGACGGGAGACCATCACCGAGCAGTGAGGGAGCCACAAGAGACTTCGGTGGGATCATTATTTTTCCATCCACCAAGGTTTCCTTTTATTCTTTTTGAAAATAAGTAATAGTTATTGGTTGCTGCCTGACATTTTCTTGTCCATCATAACATCTAACTATTTTATTAATGAAAGGATGAAAATAAAACTTACATACTTCTTAAAGTGATAGTGCATAAGCAAGTTAAGTACTGTGCAAACTTGGAGTCATTATGTTTGGAATGGTCTTAATTTATAATTTAATAAAAAAAGAAGAAAGAAAGAAAAACAAGATTAAGAAAGTGACTTCTAGCTATTTAAATCTCCATCTGTGGTAGAGAATATCAAGAATTTACAGTTGAAAAATCAGGTAATTCATTATTGGTATAATTTATTTCATCATAGAGTCATAAAACCTATTAGAAAGAACATTGACTAAATTCTTTTTATAATTGTATTTAAATGAGTACAAATAATAATTTATTGTGTATACTGTGATTAATTTCAGCTTTATTAGTGTAGTATGTCTGGTAAAATAAAAAATCTGTGAGAGATTAAGTGATGAAAACCTATGAGAATCAATATTTACTTTCTAATAGAACCATACAGTAAGTGAATAATATACAATAGATTTGATATTTGAGGAAAAAAAGAATAAATTGTATATACTAAAAGACTGTAGTTTTTTTTGCAGCCTTTTATTTGAAAAATGTATTACACTGCCAAGCCAAGTGCTGCTGAGTTGGATCCAACTCATGTCTACCCTGGGGGCCAGGGTAGAACTGATCCACAGAGTACTCAAAGAGCGCCTGGTGGATTTGAACTGCCGACCTTGTGGTTAGCAGTGGTAGCACATAATCCATTACACCACCAGTAAGATACTGTTTATATTTGTAAGTAATTGACTAAAGGAGAATAGACTAAAACGCATTGAAAATGAAACAGTTTAAGAACTCTAAATTATTGATTTCTTAATGCTTTTCATCACATATGTCTACGTATGTATGTATGTATATTAACTTAAGACCCAAAATTTAAAGCATGGTTTCAAACCCTTTATGTGATAGGTACTTTTTAGTTTCTTTATTGTATTAAAGTGGCATTGAGTCTAACATAAGGTGTCACTTAGAAAATTTATGTTTTCAAACATTGGCAAGATTCTTATTAAACTGAATCTGCTGCTCAGAAGAATGCAACTTTGGGGTAATATATCATGACGGTGCCTTTGCTCCAAAGATCTATTACCTGACCACTACAGTGGTGTGACAAGGCCCATGATACATGAGAGAATCCATCATGAACGATGAGTTTTGTTGCATTCATCAAAGAGTTACACACTTGCTAAAGAAGAATGAGACTTTGAAAACAAAAAATGTTCGTCTCCACCTGAAGAGTCTGTCAGTCTTTAAGAAGTCTATAGTGCGTTTATTTCTCTAAGGAGGTACAGCAGATTTTATGAAAGCTCCTGAGAGTGTATATGAAACAAATGAGGTAGTGACTTTTTTTTTTCCCCTTCTCAAAGTACTGTATGAACAAATTGAAATTTGGAATATTTATAAGAGGTGTAAGAAATTTTGGTCAACACACAGAATCTGTTTGTAACTGTTAGGTGCCATCTAGTTGATTCTGCCTCATAATGAAACAGTGCTCATCCTGCCTCATTCTCACAATCCTTGCTATGTTTGAGTTCTCTCTTGCAACCACTTTGTCAATTTATCTTGTTAAGGGTCTTCCCCCTTTTCACCATTCCTCTCCTTTTGAAGCCATCATGTCATTCTCCAGGGACTGTTTCCTCCATATAACAAGTCTAAAGTACATGAAACCAAGTCTTACCATCTTCTCTTCTACAGAGCATTCTGGCTGTACTTCCTCCAAGACAGATTTCTGTGTTCTTCTTCTAGTCCATGGTATATACAATATTCTACAGTAAACCATAATTCAAATGCATCAATTATTCTTTGATCTTTCTTATTCACTGTCCAGCTTTGAAGTGCATAGGAATAAAAAAATCTAAACCCATTGCTATTGAGTGGATTCCAAATCATAGTACTCCTATAGAAAATGCTTGTGAGGTGACTGAAAACACCACAACTTGGGTCAGGAATACCTTAGTGCTCAAAAGCAACATCTTTTGGTTTGCTTAACATTTTAAAGAGATTTTTTTTACAGCAAATTTGTGAAATGCATCATTTTCTTTCTTGACTGCTGCTTTCATGGGTGCTGATTGTGGATTTACGTAAAATGAAATCCTTGGCACTCTCGATATTTTCTACATGTATCGTGATGTTGCTTATTGGTCTGATTGTGGGGATTTTAGCTTTTTTTTTCTTACATTGAGGTATAATCTGTAGTGAAGGCTGTAGTTTGATCTTCTTCAGTAGCTGCTTCAAGTTCACTTTGTTTCCAGCAAACAAGGTGGGATGATTTTCATAATGCAGGTTCTTAAGGAGTCTTCCTCCAATCTGAGGCCATATAGTTGTCTTCTTCATATAGTCCAGTTTCTCAGATTATTTGCTTAGTGTACAGATTAAATAAATATAGTGAAAGGATGCAACCCTGATTCACACCTTCCCTGACTTTGTTCTCTAGTTCTGTTTATACAACTACCTTTTGATCTAATTGCATGGTACACATAAACACAATTAAGTGTTCTGGAATTCTTATTCTTCACAATGTTATCCACAATTTGTGTTCTTGATGTTGAGGTATGATCCATACTGAAGAATGAGATCTTTCATCTTCATTAGTAAGTGTTGCAAGTTCTCTTCGCTTTCAGCAAGCTGGGTTGTATCATTGCATAACACAGGTCGTAATGAGTCATCTTCTAAACCCCATGCCACATTCTTCTTCTCGTAACACAGTTTTTCAGATTATTTGCTTGGCATAGAGATTTAATAAGTACGGTGAAAGGATCCAGGTTGGATGCATACCTTACCTGACTAGTAAGAATAATAATAAAATAATAATAAATAAATAAAATAATATAAAAAATAATCCTTAGTCAACACACACAAAATGAGGTAAATCATGAAGTGAAAGAGTTTTTTGACTATGAGATAAAAGACCTCCTTTTATCCTATGTAATTTGGGTGTTGTTCTTATTTCTGGAGAGAGAACCCTGGGAATAATTGGGGTGCCCTGTTACGGAGCTTCCAGGCCATACCTGAGAATTCGTCCTGGTGAGTGGGGGCTGTCCAAACCTCAGAGAGTCACTTGGCAAGCCTGTATAAACTAGCCACAGCAGGCGTCATTTAGGCCACCATGCAGCACTGGCCTATAAAAGCCCTGAAGAGGTAGGCTCAGAGACCATCCTAGATGACAAGAATATGTGCCCTTGGGAAGGAAACACAACTCCTGGGACATGGAGGCATCACCCTAGGTATCGTCTCTGACCTTACCTTGGGCATCTCTTCATTTGTATCTTTTTCAGTTGTAACAAACTGTAGTCATAAGCATAGCATGTTCTCTGCAAGTTTTGAGAGTCATTCCTGTGAATTATCTGGTCTAAAGTGGTGGTAGGATCCAGCAGGTCAGGAGATAAGAATATCTGGTGGACTCCTGAGCTTGCTGCTGGCATCCTGAATGGACAGTAGAAATCATCCCCAAGATTGTTGCCAACAGGGCAGAATAATAGAGTGTCTTGTGGACTCTAAAACTGTGACTCAAGAATGGTGTCCTTTTAACTTGTGAATTCTTACCTAGCTTAAGAAAACTAGAGTCAGAGAGACAGAGTGCTGGAGGGGTGGCTGGCAACAAGACAGAAGTAAAAAATGTTAGAGGTTGAATTCTTACCGAACGGTTGCTTAAGGTGCTGATTCAGAAGCAGTTCCCTGCCTCCCAGAGACGCTCAGAATCATAAACTGTAAAGCAGTGTAAGTTACTTGTTACCTAAGTTTCTAGTTAGTTAAATACGATATAATCCTAGCAGTCAAAAACAGAAACAGTTCAAATTAAAAGGCAATTATGTTCTGTTAAATATTTATACTGCTGAATTCTTTTTATCTGTCTGCGTATCTCTTCATCAATACATTAATAAAACAAACTATTTTACGTTTATGTCTTGAATACAAAGGTGTAAATTAATTTGGCAGGTATGTAAATGTGTTGCAAAGGAAGCTTTTGCTGGTTGCTGGCTGATAATCAACATGTCAACCGTTTGAATCTACCAGCTGCTCTTTGGAAACTCTGTGGGGCAGTTCTACTACATCCTATAAGGTAACTAACAGTAGGAATTGACTCAACGCAATGGGTTTGACTAATTTACTTATTCATCTTGGCAGTGAGGTTATTCTTTACAGCAGCTGTTACTTTGTCTAATGTAATTTGCAGCTGTAAAAACATGAGTAAAAGAGGTTGGGAGGGTCCACAGCAGATGACCAGCATAGTTTTTCACTGTGACTCATTTTGTAGACATTTTTCCCTAAATTTCATGCCGTTGTCTTCTGATGTGATCAGGTCTTCTTTAACTCTTTGGTAAAAGAGAACAAAAGCATGTTTAGAAATGACCATTTATATTTTCCAGACTATTTTCCCTAGGGAAAATAATAATTTCCCACTATTTATTGAGATCTGCTTCCAAAAGGAAGCCTTAAAAGGGGCACTGGCTTTCATGGCTGCAAATGTTGTACTTACCAGTGATTTCTTTTTGTCCAAGTTTGCCTTAAATAGCAAAGTGAATCTTCAAGAAACTTAAAGAACATTAATATACAATGAAATGCAATAGAGATGGAGATTTTTTTTTAAAGATGTAAAAACTCAAAGTGCTGCCAAATCTACTTACTCTAAAAACAAGTGAGAAAAATGTAGCCTGCCTCCCGAGCTCTCAAAAACTGTGAGCCACTCAATATGTGGTAATGACTGAACATATTCACTGTACTTAAAGCCTATATGAAAAGAGGTGTCTAGAGAAATTTGAATTAAAGAAAAGTCTGTGAAATTTGCCTAAGTACAGAATGCACTTCTATTTTGAATTTTCTTGCTTTTATTTAAGACAAGTGGCAGATAATTTCACAGCTGTCAGTTAATGCACATAATGAATGTCTTACAAAAGGATGAAAGCATGAAGTTGTATTCATGTTCCCCAAGTATGTAAAATGAATTCTAAAGGATGTCAAGATCTGGTATGAAATGAAAAATACAGGACACTTTGGTTCAACAATGTATGTAAGGGGGTGCCGTATGAATACTCACTTCTTATCTCCCTATAAATTAAAATCAATAGGGGAGGTGGCAAAGCATTGTTTTAACTCTTAGATTTTTGCATGAGCTTCATTTTGTAGCACTCTTATTTGACAGGGAACCAAATTGAATTAATTTCTTTCAAATACTTTGTCTTTTAAATTTAATACTAAAACCTGAAATTATTTTTAATAATATTTTGTTGTGTTTTAGATGAAAATTTGTACAGCAAATGAAATTCCTCTTTAACAATTCTTACACAGATCTTTCTGTGACATTTGGTACAATTTATACAATGTGTCACCACTCTCATTATTTCCAATCTGTGCAGTCTGTTTCCACTGATGCAGCTTTCCTTCTCCTTCTTTCCTCCACATCTTTGCCTTAGGGTAGATGTTAACCACTGGGTCGCTGTTTAAGGGAGCACGTCACTCATGAGTGAGATGGTTTATTTTACCAGCCAATTTTTTATTTGGCTGAAAGCTAATTTATACAGGACTGTACATTTTCACTCAGTCATATTAAATTAAAAAAAAAAAAAGAAAAAATAATTTTAATTTCAAGTTCAGGGGTACGTTAGAACAATATTCTCAGGGACTCTTACTCTTTATTGGTCCATTACATGTGGCATTTTTTAAAAATGTAGTTTTGTTCTACATTTTGCTCTCATTCTACCTGGGACCTTTTATAGAACCAACAAATCCTGAAATCCTTTAAGCGTCTAGAAGCTATTAGAATTTTTTAACTGGACAAGATTGATAAAGGACATTTTCCAAATAGCAGAAAAAAAGACATAATGATATTAAATGGTATTAAATGGAATGTATAATGTTGGATAAGTTTAACAAGTGTAAATCTCAGTCACATAATCTCTTATAACATCTTTCCATGAAGTTATGCCAGAATTGCTTTATTTCTGCAAACTGAATGCTTCAATTTGATTCTTCAGTAGTATTATGATAGTTACTGTGCAAAAATGTAGCCATGGTATCTGTGGGAGCTGTGATAATAGATTTGCTTCAAGTTACTTTCCATAAAATGCATATGTTTTGGACAAAGCACATGATTATATACTTAAAACATGAAGTTATAGTCAATTTTCAGAAAGAATGAGATATCGTTATTCATTTTCTGGTTGTTATTTATGATTTTCTTCTACATACCTCTATGAAAACCGATTTTGCTTGGCAGTCTTATAAACTTCACCTCTTATCTACAGTTACGATTCAGCCTGATAAAAGAAGGGTAACTAATATTAATCTATACAGTTTAGTTGGTAGTTTATCTTCTGACTGACACTGAGAACTTTGATATGAATCAGAACCAGCTGCTGTGAAGTTGACTGCAGCTCACAGTGACCCTACAGGACAGAATGGAACTGACCTGTAAGTTTCCAAGGAGTGCCTGGTGGATTTGAACTGCTGACCTTTTGGTTAGCAGATGTAGCACTTAACTACTGTGCCACCAGAGTTACTGGTGGTTTCTGACTCACGGTGACACCTTGTATGTAGAGTAAAACAGTTCCATATGATTTTCAAGGTCATGAGTTTTCAGAAGCATATTGTTAGGTCTGTCTTCTAAGGCAACTCTGGGTGGGTCTGAAACATTAACTTTTTGGCTATTAGTCAAGGGTTTAACCATTTGCGCCACCCAAGGAGCTTTGAATTAGCATAGCTGCTCTTCTCTAGAACAGTTCTTTCGATAATTTCATACTTGAAAAAATGAATTTCCTAAATAAAATGATCTGCAGGATCTGAAGAAGCATGAGCAATTCAAGGAGATATTCAGTCCTTTTCCTCACAGGAAAACATTACAGCATGAGCTGAAGATGAATTATAAGGCCTTTTTGTTAGAAATTTGGGGATTTTTTTTTATTAACTTGGGTTCATACTAGACATTTCAGACACACCTTTCACTAATCTTACGTCATAAATACCCATATAAAGATAATGATGATGTAGAATAATAGACAAGGTATTAGAAGTCAAGGCACCAGGGAAGTAGACTATAAAGCAGAAACTTTATGTATATTGGAAAGTGCTCTCTATAACAACACCTGTAAGACAGTGACATAAACAGTATCGGTAGAGGGAAATATTGAAATAAAATGTAATTGCAACAGTAGACTTAAGCCACCTTATAGAGAGCTCTGAAGGTTCCAGAGCCATTCAGATTTGCCCAGAATGGAGACAAAAAGTGAAATCATTATACCTTGGCATTGACAAATGATTGGACGTGGGTTTCCTGAAAGAGAGGCAAACAAATTGCTGTTGATGCCATGTGTGTTAGAGTTGAACTGTGCTCTACAGGATTTCCACTCATTGGTGTTTCAGAAGTAGATCTCCAGACTTTTCTTTCAAGAGGCCTCTGGTAAACTCAAATCTCCAACCTTTTGGTTAGTAGCAGAACATTTTAACTATTAACTGTTTGTACCATCAAGGGCTCCAGTTCTCTTCAGCGGAGAATAAATACAAGGTAAAAACAACCTAGGGCTCAATCGTACAAATAACCAGATAGCATTCTGTTCTGTTATATATAAGATGGTCACGAGTAGGAGCTGACTTGAAGGCAATTAATGACAACAAACTATTAACCCTCAGCAGACAATGGGCAGGTGGCGGAAAGAGTGCCCACATACTAAAAAAGGTTAAGGTGGCTCACAAAATCAGCTACTGTGGAGCGTGATCACTGAAAAATACATTTTATTGATTACATTTATTTAAAATAGAAGGAGAAGGATTCAAAGTATTTTCTTGAAATCTATGTCACAGGATGTATAGTTAGACCCAAGAAAGTAAAACAGAGGACCTCTGGAAACAAGAACACTGTGGTAGCATAGTGACTGTCGCCCATTGCCACTGAGTTGACTCAGTCTATCAGGTTGCTATGAGTGAGAATCAACTCAGTGGCAATGGGCGACAGTCACTATGCTACCACAGTGTTCTTGTTTCCAGAGGTCCTCTGTTTTACTTTCTTGGGTCTAACTACACATCCTGTGACATAGATTTCAAGAAAATACCTTGAATCCCTCTCTTTCTATAGTACTGTCCCACATGGTTTTCAAGAGGTGGCTATTAGATTTGATCAGCCAGCCGTTTGGCCAGCAGCTATAGCTCTTAACTACTGTGCCACCAGGGCACCTGTATTTACTAGAAGCCACAAATAGCCTTATGGAATCAGGGTAGGGTAATTATGCAAAAAGAAAAAGATGCCATTGATTTTCAAGAAGTTTTGTTTGTGACCAAAATATACAGTAGAAGAAAGACTTACAAGGGAAAAGCAGTTGAAATAAAACAGTAGCAAATCAAAGGTAAAGAAATCACCAACAAATATGTACACCTTGTTGTTAAATTTTACCCAAACGGTGTGAAAATGGAAAATTGTCCTGTTTAAAGGAAGTCCCTATCGTTTCTGTTCAAAATGGTTTACTGCGATATAATCAGTCTGCTCACGTGATTAGGTAAAGTCCATGGATGTCCCCTTGTATACACGTGGAAAGGATAGACATAGACCCATCAAGTTCCCATCTTTTGTCTCATAAATGACTATCTTAATTGCTTGTCCCCACTGATCGATCCCGACTCAACGGCATTTGGCTGGCACTGATGGATCAAAATCCAGCTGATTAGTATCAAAATTTTGTTTATGCTTCTCTCCTTCTCCCAAGTCTCTGAACTTTGATCCACAGTCAGCCTGAGCCAAAATTTTGTGGTTGTCAGTTGCCTTTGAGTTGATTCTGACTCTTGGTGATCTCACTTATGCAGAGTACAAGGGCTCCATATGGCTTTCAAGGCTGTGACCTACCCATGATCACCAGATCTCTCTTCCGGTGCACCCTGGGTTGGTTCAAACTATCCCTCTTTAATGCTCTCTCATGGGTGATAGACTGGTCTCTGTGGAAAACCATTCTGCTTTGTTATCAGGTGATGATACTCTTTCATCTCACATCCCCACATCTGTTTTTTTTTTTTTTTTCCTACTTTCATTTACAGTCCATTTTTATAAAAGAAAATGTTGTTTCTCTAACTCTTTGAGACATTTGCTTGCAGGTCAGAGAGTTCTCTGTATTATAGTAGTTCCCTCCCTTACTGTTAAACTATTACCTTTATCTTTCTGTTTTTCTAAATAAAGTTTCTCCATATCAAAATCTCACTTTTGTTTAGTATTATTTTGACAGTGTAAAATTTGGGGCCCTATGCTGTGGGAAAAACAAAACTAAAAAATCTGTGCATAGCTAGCAAGGCTGCTTCCAGGGCCAGTCTCTGTATTAGAAGCCAGTGCTGAGATTTCAGAGAGATCACTGCCTGGGTCATAGATATTTAAAGAGTGCTGCACTGGCTTTAAGCCTTAAGAATTGTAGAATTATCCATTAAAGAAAAAAAAAAAAAAAAAAACTATTCCAACAGATCTTAGTACCAACATGAAGGAAAAAAGCTTGAAACAGAATCCAAATTCAGCTGGGAGGAGTGTTACGGAGAGAGAGAGATCAAAAGCCAGGGATAAGGCAATCTGAAAACACTACTCTGAAAGTACTGCAGCAGCAAGGTATAGCACCTAAACATGAGGTCACTGTTTCAAAAGGCAAAGACTCTAGAAAACACTCCAAGTGTGTGTATATATATTTTAGTATTTGTATAGTCTTCATCACACCCTGCTGGTATAGTGGTTAAGTGCTATGTCTGCTAACCCAAAGGTGTGCAGTTCAAGTCCACCAAGTGTGCTTGGAAACTCTGAGGCAGTTCTATTCAGACCTATAGGGCTATAGGGTAAATGTGAACCAGAATTGACTTGATGGCAGTTTTTTTTTTTTTTTTTTTTCAGTTTTATATCAAACCAAGCACCCCTGGTGACATAATGGTGAAGAAATCAGGGACTAATCAAAAGTTGGCTCTTCAAATCCACCAGCTACTTCTTGGAAACCCCATGGGGCAGTTAGACTCTGCAGTACAGAGTTGCTATGAGTCAAAAATGACTTGATAGCAACAGGTTTTTTTTGATGGAGGGGTATATGTAAGTGTATGTGTAAGAATGTGCTTATATATGTGAACACTTGCATACATATATTAGTATTGATACTGCATACACACATATTTTGTATGTATATACAATATGTATCCACACACATAGAAATGTGACGACATCTATTTTATGGCTCTTTGGCACAGACAAAAAAGCAAACAGATGATTGTAGATTTAAATATGAAAAATTCAAAAACCACTGATTTTTTAATAACAGAAAGGAATAATTTCATAACTAGATTTTAAAAACTGAAGATAAACAGATCTAAGTGGTGAAGGGTATTATTTCTTTGGCAGGGAGTTGGGCAGATAGCTGATTCAGTTGAACGGAGTTGGCTTAACAACCGAAGAGTTCAATGGTGGTAAAGATCCTCCTTTCCAACAAAGTCAATTCTTAAGCCAAGAAAAATCCGTTTTACATCATCTTATAAATTTTCTCTGCCAATCAATCTCTATAACTAAATTGACCATTACTAAGCTGTTATTCCCCTCTCCACTAGGGAGTATGCAGGGGTAAGAGTCACAGTTGGTAATAAAGGATGGGTGACACCAAAATGACTGTTTATGAAATTTTTGTGCAATGTTTTAGTGTAAACTTATTAATGAAGCACTAAAGCTAGTGGTAACAACAAAAACAACTTTCTGAAGCCCACTTTACAGACGTCTATATACCTACAAGGCTAAAACTTTGTGCAAATTTACTTTTGAGCTTTCTAATGGACTCCAGTCAGAGCTTTCATTATCACCCAATTCCAAAGAGGCTTTGAATCTTGTTTTATCTGCATGTGCTAAAAGCAAGCGCTCTGTCTTTGTTACTGCAGTGGTTTTTTTCAGTATATAATTCTATCAGCTTTTGTGGTATGTTAGCTACAAATTGTTGTAATTAGTGTTTGTGAATCCATATCAGTAACTTTTTTGAGAATGAGTTACTAATTAAAGCTAAAGGAGTGATATATGGGAATTACAATTCATGAGTCACATTAACGCAAGGAAGAAATCTCTAAGGACTCTGTGTGGTCTGGCATGAAAGGATGTCCATGGGGTGGGAGACACCCTGAGTTACCCCTGGGTGGTACAACTCTAATGATGCCACTGTTGACACTGTTGAATTCCTTTGTATTGTCAATAAAACACAGATTAACATCTTTCTGGTACCGCCTCCAGCCAAGTTCCATTTGGTATCAGCAATGGTTTCTCTTATTCCAGCTTGAATTATTGGCAATCCCCTGTCAGTGTACTCTTCATCAAAAGTTTACGTGCCTGTGATATTAATAATGCTTTTCAATCATGTTCACATCCCACTTGACCGCTTTTCTTTGGTTGGTTGTCCACGTAGTTGTCTTTCAAATTATTGGCCTGGACAAGTGAACAATTCCACCACTGCATCTATTCACTGAAACATCTCAATTGCCATTCTGTCAATTCCTGAAGGCGTGTTTTCCACCTATGACTTCTGTGAAGATCAGGGTCCTTTCCCTACTTGATCATATGCTACCTCCTGAAATGGTTGAACATCTAGCAATTCTTTTTGGTACAGTGACTGTGTATTCCTTCCATCTTATTTATCTACTTGATGCTTTCTGCAACATTTAATATTTTGCAGACAGATTCTTTCAATATTGCGGTTTGAGGTTTCAACTGTTATATTCATGTCTTTCATCTAAAGAAATGCCAAATGAGGGCTTCACTTTTTGCTTTGTCACTACAGTTCTTGCTACAGCCACGTGTCTTCATAATATTTTACTACGACTTCTTCAACTGCTCTTTGAAATCTTCTGTTCAGCTCTTTTACACCATCATTTCTTCTATTTGTTTTAGCAACACTGGAAACAAGAGCAAGATTAAGTCTCTTCTGACTTTCACTGTGGTCTTTTCTTTCTTTCCTGTCTTTTATAGGCCGGTCCCTTTCTTTTATACATATTTATATGATACTGTATATTATGTAATAATATATAATTTATTGTATAATATATATTATACAAGATCATATACATTATACAAGAATATATCATATATTATTATATAAAACACTATGTTATATAATAATATATAATGTGAAATTATATCCATATATAATTGTACTTTGAAGTTTTCAACTCAAGTCACTTTTCCATACAAAATCCTACAGACGTATCACTATGCCACTCTAGTTGCTCTCCCAGCCTGTGACCACACTCTTTCTTTCCAACTTGTACTTCCTGTGTTCATTCAGTCAACTCCTGTCCACCTCAACCATCTTATTTTTTATATATATTTTTATTTTTTTTATTATGATTGGATGAAAATGTACATTCCCATATAAATTTGCATGCCCACCTATATACAGCTCCCACGGCTCTCACTGCCCGATGACAGCACACTCTTCCTCTCTGCTCCATACATGTCTTATCTTCTCAACAATCTCCTATCCCCTCCTCTCTACCCACTCCCCTGCCTCCAGTAAGAGATCAGCAGGACAACATCCTATAGATGCACAGAACTATAAAGTGCACATAAGATATGGTCACTCTCTGTCACCAAGTCCAACCCATTCCTGTCTGAAGAGTTGACCTCCATTATGATTTATGGACAGGAGCAACATCAGGGCGAGGGGCCAGGCTCCTAGGGGAAGTCCGAGGCCCCTGGACCATCAGATGTGGTCTTTTAGTGGAGATCTCAGGGTGCACTCTTGTTTATTCTTATGCTGCCAGTGAGACTCAACTTTGTGAGCTCCATCTTGGCTATCACTGGTGGTGGCTGGGCACCATCCAGTTCTTCTGGTCACAAGTCGATATAGTCACCCATTCACATGGGTCTCTCTGTCTTTTGTGTTCTCTTTCCACCATGTCATTTTGGACCTTGATGATCATCCATCCCTGCTGAGTTGGGTCCATTTGCTGTACCCTCAGATGGCAACTTGGCAGCTTTTAAGACCCCAGACACCACTCACCAATGTGGGGTGCAGAAGGCTCTCTTAGCAAAACACTAATTGTTTCAACTGGCCTCGATTTCCCCTTAGAGCATGGTCCCTGGCCCCTATGCCAGCTACTGTCCTTGCAATGTTGGATTAAGATCGGGGGGAGTACTCATGTTATACTGAAGTCCAGTTAATATCAATCTTCTTTCTAATGTATGCTGCCCCAGATTTCACCCAACTAAATTTCTATCAACTATCTAATTTAAACCCTCCCCTCATTGCCCTCATTCCCTGTCCACCCTTGTAGCCGTCAGAGTCTTTTCTTCTATGCATGAATCTGTTTTTCAATTCTTATTGTAGGGATCACATACAGTATTTGTCCTTTTGTCACTGACTACTGTCACTCAGCATAATGTCCTCCAATTGAAACCAGGTTTTGAGATGTTTCCTAAAATCATTGTTGTTCTTTATCATTGCATAGTGTTCCACTGAGTGTATGTATCATAGTTTGCCTATCCATTCCTCTGTTGTTGGGCATCTGGGTTGATTTCATCTTTTTGCTATTGTGGACTGTGCTCCAACAAACATTCATGTACATTTATCAGTTGATGTGAATGGCCTGGATTCTGTTGGATATATTCTGTCAAATGGTATATCTATACCCAGCTTTTTAAGAAAGCTCCAGATTGCTTTCCAAAGAGGTCGAACCATTTGACAATTCCATCAACAGTGTAGGAGAGTTCCAATTTCTACACAGCTTCTCCAACATTTGTTGTTTTGCATTTTTGGAATCATGACCAACTTTACTGGGGTGAGACGGTATCTCATTGTTGTTTTGATTTGAATTTCTTTAATGGCTAATGATCGTGAGCATGTCCGCATGTGTTTTTTGGCTGCCTGAATCTCCTCTTTAGAGAAGTGTCTGTCCGTGTCCTTTGCCCATCTCTTAATTGGATGATTTATCTTTTTCTTATTGATATTTTGTAGTATCTTATAGGTTATGTTGATCAGGCATCAGTCTGACATATAGTTGCCAAATATTTTTTTCCATGCTGTAGGTGGTCTTTTAAATCTATTGATAAAATCTTTGGATGAGCAAAAGTGTTTCATTCATAGTAGTTCCCATTTGTCTATTTTCTCTTCTGCTGTCTGTGATTTATTTGTCAGATTTTGAAGCCTGTCTACATTGTATATTAAAACTTCCATTGTTGTTCCTATTTTTTCTTGGATGAGCTTCATCGTTTCAGATTTGATATTTAGATCTTTTATCCAGTTTGAGTTGGTTTTTGTATAAGATATAAGATATGGGTCTTGTTTCAATTTATTACAGATGGATATACAATTTTGCCAAAACAATTTGTTGAAGAGATTGTTTTTACCCAGCTTAATGTCTTAGGACCTTTGTTGAATATCAACTGTTTATAGAAAGGTGGTATCATCTCTGCAGTCTCAATTCTGTTCCATTGCTCAATCTGTCTCTTTTCCTACCAATATCAGGCTGTTTTGACTACTGTGGTAGTGGAACAGATTCTAAAGTCAGGTAGTGAGAAGCCTCCCAGTGTGTTCTTCTTCAGTAGTGCTTTACTTATCTGGAGCTTTTTCCCTTTCGAAACAAAATTGGTGATTTGTTTTTCCATCTCATTAAAAATGTCACTGGAATTTTTATTGGGATTGCATTATATAAGTATATTGCTTTGGATAAAAAAGACATTTTCACAATGTTAAGTCTTCCTATACATGAGCAGGTTAGGTTTCTCCATTTATGTAAGTCTCTCTTGTAGTAAGAATTGTAGTTCTCTTTGTAAGCCAAGCCAAAGCCACGTGCCGTCGAGTCGGGTCTCTTTGTAAAGGTCTGTTATTTCTCTGGTTAGATTTATTCCTAGGTACTTTATCTTCTTAGGGGCTATAGTAAATGGTACGGATTTGGTTATTTCTTCCTTAATAATCTTGTTGTTGATATAAAGGAATCCTACTTATTTACTTATGTTTATCTTGTATCCTGAGACTTTGCTGAACCTTTCATTCAGTTTGAATAGTTTATTTATGGATTCTTTAGATTTCTCTGCTTATACAGTGATATCATCTGAAAATAGGGAGATTTTTACTTCTTACTTGCTGACACAGGCGCCCTTTATTCCTTGCTCTTTTCTAATTGCTCTGGCTAGAACTTCTAGTACAACGCTGAATAGGAGAAGTGAGAGTGGGCATCCTTATCCAGTTCCCATTCTCAGGGGAAACTGTTTCAGTCTCTCTCTCCATTCAGAATGATGTAGGCAGTTGGCTTTGTATAAATTATCCTTATTGCATTGCGTAATTGGCTGTCTGTGCCTATTTTGCTGAGAGTTATTAGCATGAATGGGTGTTGGACTTTATCATCAAATGCCTTTTCTGCATCAATAGACAAAATCAGGTGGTTCTTGTCTTTTGTAGTGTTTATGTGATTGATCACATTAATTGTTTTTCTGATGTTGAACCAACCTTGCAACCCTGGTATAAATCCACCTTGGTCATGATGGATTATTTTTTGATGTGTTGTTGTATTCTACTGGCAAGAACTTTGTTGAAGATTTTTGCATCTAGGTTCATGAGTGATCTCAGTCTGTAGTTCTTCTTTTTGGTTGAGTCTTTCCCTGGCTTTGGTACCAGGATGATGCTGACTTCATAGAATGAATTTGGGAGTATTCCAGCCCTTTCTATACTGTGAAATAGTCTGAGTGGTAATGGAGATAACTCTTCTCTAAAAGCTTGGTAGAATTCTGTGATGAAGCCATCTGGGCCCAGGGTTTTTTTCATTGGTAGTTTTTGGATAAATTTTTCAATCTCTTCCTTTGTGATGGGTTTAAGTTGCTCTGCTTCAGCTTGTGATAATTTTGGTAGGTGATATGAATCAAGGAATTTGTCCACTTCCTCTAGGTTTTCAAGTTTTTTAGAGTCAAGTCTTTCATAGTATTCCATTATGATATTTTTTATTTCTGTTGAATCTGTTATGACAACTCCCCTCTCATTTCTCATTTGGGTTATTTGTTTCCTTTCCTGTTTTTCTTTAGTAAGTTTAGCCAATGGTTTGTCAGTTCTGTTGCTCTTTTCAAAAAACTAGATTTTGTTCTTTTGAATTTTTTCAATTGTTTCTCTGGTCTCCAGTTCATTTAGTTCTGCTCTGTTCTTTACAATCTGTTTTCTTCTGTTGCCTGAGCAGTTCCTCTGTTGTTCTCTCTCTACTTGTTCAAGCTGGAGGATTAGTTCTTTGGTTAGGGTTCTTTCTTCCTTCCAGATGTGTGCATTTATGGAGATAAACTGACTTTTGAGCACTACTTTGACTGTATCCCATAGATTCTGGTAGGAAGTGTTTGCATTCTAATTGAAGTCCATGAATTTATTTATTTCGTCCTTGATTTCTTCTGCAACCCATGGCTTTTTCAGCAAGATGTTGTCCAGTTTCCATGAGTTCCACTTTCTGTCTATGTTTTGTCTGCTATGATTTCAGTTTTGTTGGCTTTATGATCTGAGAAAATGCTTTACATTAATTCAAAGTTATGGATTTTGTTGAGAACAGCTTTATGTCCTAACACATGATCTATTCTGGATAATGTTCCATGTGCACTGGAGAAGAAGGTTTAGTTGTCCGTCGACGAATAGAAAGTTCTGTACGGGTTGATGGGATCTAGTTGGTTAATTATGGCAATAAGGTCTTCTGTGTCTTTACTGAGATTTCTCTAGACGATCTGTCCAATATTGAGAGTGGAGTGTTGACTCCTCCCAGTACTGTTGTGGAGTGATCTATCTCTTTTTTGAGTGCAGTCAGTGTGTCTTCAATGTATTTAGGTGCTCAAATATTAAGTGCATAAATATTTCATGTTGTTAAGTCCTGTTTGTGTGCACTTGGCTTGGCTGTTTGTGTGTTGAACCTTTCAACAACAGCATCTATCCTTGTCCACAATGGTGGATTTTACATTAAAATTTATTTTATCTGAGATTAGCATTGCCATACCTGCTCTTCTTTGCATATTGTTAGCTTGATATATATTCTTCCATCCTTTCATTTTCAGTCTGTTCCTATCTTTAAATCTAGGTTGAGTTTCTTGTAGGCAACATATGAATGGGTTGTGTCTTTTGATCTAAGACATCACTATATATCTCTTTACTGGGGCGTTCAGTCCATTCACATTCAATGTAATTATGGATAGTTATGGATAGGTGTGTCTTCAGTGCTGCCATTGTGATATGTTTATTTTTGTGTTGGTGTTTTCTCTGTTGTTCTTATTAATCTGTTCTGGGACTTTGTTCTTTGTCAGGTGATTTTTCACCTCTTTCAGGGTTGGTTTGGTGGTTTCTCAGACTCCTATATTATGTTTCTTGATTTGATATGTTGCATCTTTACTGTGCTTTATGGTGGCCCTATGATCCCCCTTAATAAACTATGTATAAACCCAATGTTAATTACTACCAATCTTATGAACTTCCTCTCCATCTGGAAGGACTGTAATGACTGTAGTACATCCCTCTTTTTAATATGGTGACATTATAGTTTTCATATGATCACTGCATCATTTCTTTCACTAGTATAGCTTTGATTGAGTTTGGAGCCTTCCCTGAGTAGGTTTCTGGGTGATGTTTCTCATATTTGCTTCTAAAATATAAAGTTAGTAGTTTTGTTCTTGTAAGCCGAGAGATTCTTTCAGTGTTTCTTGTAGTTTGGGTTTGATTTATACAAAGTCTCTGAGTTTCTGTTTATCTGCGAATGTCTTCATTTCATTTTCATATTTGAAACATAGTTTTATATAATATATAATTCTTGGTAAGACGTTCTTCTTCTTCAAGGATGTGTCATGCCACTGTCTCTGTGCCAGAATTGTTTCTGCTGAGAAATCTGACAAAAGCATACAGGGTTTCCCTCTGAATGTTAGCTTTGCTTTGAATCTTTCTGTCTTTAAGAGTTTTTGCTTATGTTTCATTTTGTTAAGCTTAATTATAATATGTCTTGGAGTCTTTGTTTTGAGATCTGTATTGAGTGGCTTTCGATATGCTTCTTGGATATCTGTATTCTCTACTTTCATAATTTCTGGGAAGTTTTCTGTCAGCATCTCAGTAACAATACTCTATGTTCTCAGGTGTCTTTCTCTGCTCAGTAACTCCAATTAATCGTAGATTGTTCCTCTTCATAGAATCTCATGTGTTTCTTGATGTTTGTTCATTTTTCTTGTTTCTTTTTTTTGTGATTTCTCCTTGTAGACACTCTGTCTTTCAAGTCAGAAAGTCTATTTTCCATTTATTCCTTTTTGTTTGCTTGGCTTTGAATTGAAGTTTCTAGCTCTTTAAGTGTGTTCTTGATCTGTTGGATTTTAAAGTACTGGTGTTCCATCAGACCTAACAGCTTGCTTAATTTTTCATTTTGCTCTCCTTCATTTTTTATAAGGTCTAGGAAGGCTCTATATACTATCCTTTTGTATTACCTTCCAATTGTTTCAGAAAGGTTTCTTCATCTGGGAAGTTCTTTGGTTATTTCTTTTGGGGGCTCCTGAAGCCATAGGTGGTTTCTTAGTTATGCTTCTATCCAGAGTTTGTTGTTTTGGAGGCATCATGTGAATCAGTAGAGGCTAGGAAAGATGCTGTGAGGATGGACCACAGTTGTTCTCTAGGCTGTCTTAAAATAAAAGGTAAAAGGTATCTGACAACTTCCAAAATCAGTCAGGTTTTCAGGTGTACAGGTCCCTCTTCCCAGGTCACAAAGTAAGCACCTCTATATCCAACCCCAGATGTTATAAATTAGTTCAAGATACAGAAAGACTATTGCCCTGCTGGCCTCGGCTGCTGGGCACCAGCCGTAGGCAACACTGTGTAGAATACTGGTTTTCTGTCAGAAAAGCGCTTTCTGCTGGCCAGCACTGACTCCCAGCCTAAGGCCTCCATATGGGTATTTCTGCCTCCCAGTGGAACAAGATGGTGTCCTGCACAAGCTCCCCGCCTGCTTCAGTACAGGCTACTGAATGGCAGAGGTGGAAAGAGAGGCCAAGTGTGCCAAGATGCACAGAGTCCAAAGCCAAGCTCCCAAAATACGGCAATTGTGCCTGTTGATCCCACCAGTAATGCATATGAGATTAGCTGCTAGTCATGTCTCAGCTCTGCCCTGTGGCTAAGACAGAGAAAAACAGGTCTGTGAAAGCCAGTACTCACCATGAGCAGGCATCAGTGAAAGAAAGGAAGTTTTCCATTCAGTGGTATGAAGTCTAAATTAACAATTCTGTGTTGTGTCCTAGGACTCTCTAGATGTTCAGAAGTCTCCATTTAATTATCAGTTTGGGTTTTGATTTCCAGTGGGGTTTAGGGAGATGTGTGTTTAGTCTTCCGTCTTGACTCCCCCCCCCCCACCATCTTATCTAACCTGCGAACAGGAGCTGCTCAGTCAGCCTCATGCGTATGCTTACGCCAAGAAGCATATCCTTTTCCAGCAACACTCTATGTCGTATAGTCCAGTCCAACTTTTTCTGAGAAGTTGGCTTCTGGACTGGATTCAGCCCTCCTCCTTGGGGAGGGGAACTTCCAGTCTGTTGGATCATCAAGTCTGATATTTTAATAGTGATTTAGTTCTCTGTACCCATTTTTCTCCCTCTATGTCACTTCTATGTTGTATTCCTTGCCAGGGCAGTCGTTGATGGTGGACACTCACCATTTAGTTTTTCTGGTCTCACCTTGATGCAGTATCCAGATCATATGGTACTTTCTGTCTCTTTGGCTTATAGTTTCCTCACATCTTTGTTTTCTTTCACTCTCCTCTGCTCCAGGTTAGTTGGAACAAATTGATGTTACTTAGGTGGCCACTTGCTAGCTTTTAAGACCCCCAACTCTACTCTCCAAAGTGGGGTGCAGGATATTTTCTTAAAGAAAAAAAAACTTACTTATGCCAAATGACATAAATGTACCCCCAAACCATGGTCCCCAGAGCTCAGACTCTGCTACTCTGTCCTTTGAAATGTTGGATAATATTTTGGAAATGTCTTAGCTTCTGGTAGAGCCCATCCATGCTGTCACTGTCTTCAACTAACCCATTTCCTAATACTATCTAATCAGTTTAATACTCCCTCCCTTCCTCCCTCCTGACTCTTGTAACCATCAAAGACCATTTTCTTCTGTGCCTAAACCTTTTCTTGTGTCCTTATAATAGTGATTTCATCCAGTATTTGTCCTTCTGAAACTAACTGACTAATTTTACTCAGAATGTCTTCCACATTACTTCATGTTATGTTTCCGGAGATCATCATTGTTCTTTATTATTGCATTGTATTCCATTGTCTGAATGTACCATAGATTATTTATACATTCATCTGCTGATGGACATGTAGGCTGATTCTACACTTTTGCTATTGTGGACAGTGTTGTAATAAGCATTGGTATGCATGTATCTTTTCTTGTGACAGCCCTTGTTTCTCTAGGATATATTCCAAGAAGTGGGATCACTAGAATATATGATATTTCTATTTCTAGCTTTTTAAGAAACTGCTAAATCTATTTCTGAAGTTTGTAGCATTTTACAATCCCACCAGTAGTGTAGAAGACTTCCAGTCTCTCCACAACCTCTCTAATGTTTATGAGATTGTACTTTTTGGATTAATGCCAGCCTTATTGAGGGGAAATGGTATCTCATATTAGTTTTAATTTGTATTTCTGTAATGGCTAATGATCCTGAGCATTTCCTCAAGTATCTTTTAGTCACCTGGATGGTTTCTCTGGTTGAGTGTCTGTTCCTATTTTTTACGCCCCCCCCCCCTTTTTTAAATTGGGTTATTTGTCTTTTTCTTGTTGAGACTTTGCAGTATTTTGTAGTTTATGGAGATTAAACACTGACTGGATTTGTAGTAGCCAAAATCATTTTCCCAGTCTATAAGTTGCCTTTTTACTCTTTCACCCAGTCTTTGGATGAGCATAAGTGTTTTGTTTCTAGGAGTTTCCAGTTACCCATTTTCTTTTCTCGTGTTTGTGCCTTGTTAGTAACATTCTGTAGTCTGTTTATGCTGTGTGTTTGGGCTCCCAGAATTTTTCCTAATTTTTCTTCCATAATCTTTATTGTTTCAGATTTTATGTTTAGGTCTTTTATCCATTTTCAGTTAGTCCTTGTGGATGATGTGAAACATGGGTCTTTTTTTTTTTTTTTTTGTAGATGGCTATGTACTTATGTCAATAGCATTTGTCATAGGGCCTGTCTTTTCCCAGGTGTATGAACTCTGGGCCTCTGTCACAGCTGCTCATAGGGGAATGCTTCTGTTCCATTGGTATATGTTTCTAATTTTTGTATAAGTAAGAGGCTGTTTTGATTACCATCGCACTCTAATATGTTCTAAAGGCAGATAATACAAGGCCTCCTATTTTGTTCTTCTTCAGTAGTACTTTACTTATCCCGGCTTCTTCCTTTTCCATATGAGTTTAGTAATTTGCTTCTCTATCTCATTAAAGAATGCCATTGGAATCTGTATTGAGATTGCATTGTACCTATAGATCACTTTAGTAGAACAGAAATTTTCATGATGTTGAGTCTTCCTATCTACAAGCAAGGTAAGTTTCTCCACTTATGTAAGTAGATTTCTTTTGGTTGCTTGCAGTAAAGTCTTCAAATTTTCTTTGTATAGGTCTTTGACATCTCTGGTTAGATTTATTCTTAAGTATTTTATCTTCCTTGGAGCTATTGTAAATGGTATTGATTAATAATTTCCTCTTTGATGGTCTCTTCATTCCTGTGAAGCAATCTGAGTTTTGTATGTTTACCTTCTATCCTGGTATTTTCTTGAACTCTTCTATATGCTCTACTAGTTTTTCCACAGATTGTTTAGGTTTTGTTTGTTTGTATAAGATCATATTATCTGCAAATAAAGAGAATTTTACATTTCTTTATGAATGCGGATGATATTTATTTCTTTATTTTGCCTGATTGTTCTGGCTAGAACCTGCAGGACACTGTTGAGTACGAGTGTTGACAAGGGGCATTCTACTCTAGTTTCTGTTCTCAAGGACAATGCTTTCTGACTCTCTCCATTTAGAATGATGTCGACAGTTAACTTTGTACAAAATACCTTTCATTATATTGAGGAATTTCACCTCTATTTCTATTTTGCTGAGGGTTTTTAATACGAATGAGTGTTGGATTTTATCAAATGTCTTTTTTGCATCAATTGATAAAATCAAGGGGTTCTTGTCTTTTGTTTTATTTACGTAGTTGATTACATTTACTGTTTTTCCAGCAATTCTGGTATGGGATTTCATGGAGAATTATTTTTTTGATATGTTGTTGAATTCTATTAAATAGAATTTTGTTGAAGATACTTCCATCTAATTTCATGGGAGAGATTGGTTTGTAATTTTCCTTTTTTATGATATCTTTACCTGGTTTTGTTATCAGGGTTATGCTGGCTTTTTAGAATGAATTGGAGAGTATTCCATTCTTTTCTATGCTCCGTATGCTTTTAGTAATAAGGGTGTTAATTTTTCACTAAATGTTTGGAAGAATTCTCCAGGGAAGCCATCACGGTCAGAGCTTTTTTCAGTTGAGAGTTTTTAAGTAATCTTTTCAATATCTCTTTTGGGGAAGTGGGAGGTATTTACTTGTTCTTCTATTTGTGCTAGTTTTAGTAGGTGATGTGTTTCTAGAAAATTATCCATTTCCTCTAGGTTCTCAAATTTAGTGTCTGTTGTGTATCACCCATCTCATTTCCTATCTGACTTATTTGCTTCCCTTCCTGTTTTTCTTTTGTCATTCTGGCCAGTGGTTTATCATTCTTTTGATCTTTTTTAAAAAAAAACTAGCTTTCGATCCTATTAACTCTTTCAATCATTTTTACATTCTTTAATTCATTTAGTTCTGCTCTAATTTTTATTGTTTGCTGTCATGTGGATTCTGACTAACAGTAGTCCTACAGGGTAGAGTAGAACTGCCCCATAAAGTTTCTAAGGGTTAGCTAGTGGATTCAGATTTTCAGCATTTTAGTTAACAGCTGAACTCTTAACCAGTATGCCACTGGTGCTCCAGGATACCACTTCACATTCAAAATAAAGGTTAAAGCATTTAAACAATGATGTATAGCAGATATTAACTAAGATGTTGAACGACTAAAATTCTGAAACATAGCTAGCGGAAGTAAGATTAGGTACACACTCATAATAAAATTGACACTTTTTATTAAAGCTGATCATATGCAGACCATGTGGTTTGCATAGAGGCTATTAGCCTCTGTCAGGTTGACTACTATTCATGATGACCCCACATAGAAGAATAGAACTGCTCCATAGGGTTTTTGAGGCTGTAACCTTTAGGAAGCAAATCATTGAACCTGTCTTCCAAGGCACCTCTGGGTATATTCAAACCACCAACCTTTCATCTAGTAGTCTAGGGATTTAGTAATTTGTGCCACCTAAGAAATCCATAGGGGGATCCTACGTTTTAGCAATTTTACTATGACACGTATTCCCAACAAAAATTAGTGCATATATACACTAAAAGACATGAACAAGGTTGCTCACTTTCACAATAAGCAATGATTATAAGGAACTCCAAAATCTAGCAACAGTATAACTAACAACAAAATTGTGGTGTATTCATACAATGAATATCATATAACAAAACTAAAGACTGCACTACTGCCACATGCAAAAATACATGTGCATTTTACAAACTTGTGTAGAAAGAAAGAACATTTAATAATAAATACTGAGTCTGTTTACATAAGGCTAAACATTAATATTTAATTTTGCAAATGAGAATATTTGTTTCCTTGGCAAAGGAGATAATAGTAAGTAGGTATCCCAGTGGGGCTTGTTTTTCTAATCTGGATAAAATGTGTTCACCTTTTTAAAATTAATAGCTCTGTTCATGCTTGATGTACATACTTTTTCCGTGCTTAGATTTCACTTTTATTAACTCTTACTAAAAAATGGTCTGTGTCCCTAAAAAGAGAAGGTACTCATGCTGCATTTTAACCAACAAACTAAAAATTTGTGATTTCAAAGATAAAGACATCAGATGGTTAAAAATTGAACATATACACAGCAATCTGAAGATAGAAAACTAATGATACCTAATAAAACTTCTTAGTCTAATACGAATTTTTCTGTGGATTAAGCCATGTCTTACTGATGTACTGGAAACCCTGGTAACATAGTGGTTAAGTAATACAACAGTTAAATAAAAGGTCAGCAATTCAAATCCACCAGGCACTCCTTGGATTTTCTATGGGGCAATTCTACTCTGTCTTATAACGTTGCTATGAGTCAGTTTGGGTTTTTTGGTTTTATTGATGTACATCCAGGAAAAAATCATCTTCATTCCTGCTAACTTAAATCTCTCCCATGTAAAGGACCCCTAATTTATCCGAGAATGCTTTCTTTTCCACTCCGTGTCCTACTGAACTTGTTATCTCTGACCCCAGTAATATTTATGTCATGTGGCACAGCCATTAGTTGCACGTGTTATGTGTCTCTATTTGTTTCATATTGCAACACTTAGTGCTCTTCCATTTCCTGCCTGCTTTGTTGAGAGCTGAGAACTCTGCAGTGTCCAAAGTCTTTGCCTTCAGAGTAGAGAGAATACATAGCTAAGGAGCTGATTTAAAGGGCTGCTAATCAGGATACACAGGTAAAATAGGCTCAGATTATTCTTATTTGATGACATTTAACTAACTATTTCAGATTATTCTTATTTGATGACTTTTAACTAATTATTTCCCTAAAGACATTGAAGAGCTTTCATTTTATATTTGCTATAACTTTTACTCTCTATTTCTTATGATAACACATAAATTTGTAATAAATAAATAAACAGTTTTTATTGTTTCAATTCAAGAAGAAAGTGAGTAATCAAAATATTAGTCTCTGAATATGGGTTACCTGTATCTGTATTTGAATAATTATATTAAATATGCATGTATTAAATGTTCTTTACCTGCCACATGTAAAGCGGAACAAACATAGTGTGAACAGGAAAGTTTTGATCCTATAACAAAGAATCCAACAAATCCCCGTGGCTTTGTACAATAAAATTTTATTTCTCAGCCATACTGTCTATTCCTTACGGGTGAGCAGGGCCTCTGTACAGTATAGTTGCTTGGCGACTTGGCCTAACAGATACTTCCTCTCTACCACACTTCCATCGGCTAATAAAATTTTTCTTAGATATGATACACAACTTCCCAGATTCCATTTCATTGGCCAAATCAAATAAAATAGTTTTACCTAACTCTAAAGAGGTTAAAAAAAAAAAAAAAGAACAGTCTTACCAGATGTACAGTGAAGAAAGAACCAAAATATTTATTGACCATACTGTGGCAGGCATAATTCTAATAAAGCTTCATAATTCCTGCCACTATGTATATGAACTCTGGATAATCATTTCTCACTTGAATGTGAATATGATTTGTAAAAATGGTGAAATATCATTCATTCCCGGTGACTACTTATTCCCACTGAGTCGATATCAACTCATAGTAATGCTACAGGATAGAGTAAAACTGCCCCACAGAGTTTCCAGGACTACAATCTTCACCGCAGCTAATTGTCATACTTTCCTCCCATAGAGTACTAGGTAGGTTTGAACTGCCTTCCCTTTTGGTTGGAACTCAGGTTGCACAGTGATTAAGAGCTCAGCTTCTAGCCAAGAGGTCATCAGTTTGAATCCACCAGGCATTCCTTAGAAATCTTCTGTGGCAGTTCCACTCCATCCCTAAGAGGTCACTGTGAGTTAGAATCGACTCATTGGCAATGGGTTGGCCTTTGGTGCCTTTTAGCTGGAGCCCTGGTGGTCTGGTTAGCAGCTGAGCACCAAACCACTGTGCCATCAAAGCTCTTTCCCCCTTGACTAAGGTGTGCTATACAGTGAAAGTAAAGCAGTTTAGCATATAGATAAGATCTCAGGTCAGGTGATTTTTATTAATCAAAAGGGAGATTTTCCAGAGTAGGCCTGAATTAATCAGTTAAAGCCTTTGAAAGATGAACTAGTTGGGTTCTTGCTGGAGAAATTCTGCACCAAAGAATTTGTTCTACAATTGAAGGAAATGAATTCTACCAGCAAACACATGGTATTAGATTAGCCTCAGATTAGACCCTACCTCCAGTCAACATCATAACTGGAGTCTTGTAAGACCCTAAATGGTAGGTCCAGGTGAGCTGTTCTCAGATCCCTAACCCGTGGAAACAATGAGGTAATAAATGTGCGATATTTTAAGTCACTCAGTCTGAGGTCATTTGTTAAGCAGCATAGAACATAATAGAAACAAAGAAGGGCTACTGTTCTTGCAACAAACACACAAACATATCTGTTAGTATTACCTCTATTCTATAAACAGAGAACCTGAGTCATAGATCAAATTCTGTGCTACCAACTGATGCTACCAACGTAATTGTTATGCGATGTTTCTTCTTTCTGTTTTATGTTGCCTCATTGTTTTAAATAGTTACATTTTAGCATTTGATGCTATTATGAAGAAAGGAAATATTTTACTTCTGTGCTGAAAAATAGAAAATCTGGAATTAAAGTAAAATGATGTACAATACCATTACAACAGAGATACCCATGTATGTAAAACATGACCATTTTCATCTTCTTCTCCTTCTCCATCTTTAAGAAACAGTAAATCAATTAATTAGGAACACATTAAATCAGTGAATTAGTAACAGTGGTATACATGGGCATCGTATTTGAATATATTTAACATACTTTATTTTAATGTAAATTGTGGGAAACTTCTGAGCTTGATGTCCTCAAAGAATAGTTTACCAAACTGAGTACTAAGTTTTAGAAATATCGATAAACAAGGAACATGACCACATTTATCAATAATGCTGTCACGTTGTTTATTTTGTAGAAGTTAGTGGTTCATTAGCTAAAGACACTGTATTCTGTGAAAATATTGAGCATAGCTGTCTTTACATGATCAAACACAATGGCATTTATTGACAAGTGATAATGGCTTTATGAAAGCTTATTTGTTTTGTTAAAACAAGTGAATTTAGAGGAAAATAATTTTTAAATAAGTATCCAACTTAATAATTTAATATACACTCACACCACCTGCATAGTTGAAGAAAAATCCATTTTGTAAACCATTTATTAATGATAGACCTCGCTCCCTGAAATATGAATTATGCAATCAAAATTTTTCAAAAATGGAAGTCTCAGAGAAAGAGAAATAAATCATTGCAGTATATGAGTTCTTCCCTTTTGTAATATACCAGATTACAAAATTTCTAGTATTTTTTTATAAAATACTTCCTTTTATTTTTATATACCTAGTAAATTAAAAAAAAAAAAAACTACCAGTTGACAATACTTTGGGAAAGTTACAGAGAAATAACAATTCATTGTGTGATATATTCTCAAAGAAAATGAGTGTCAAAACATTTAAATTAGGTCAAGCATGTTGGAGGTCAAAGGACCTCAATTATTCTTTCAGGCCAAATAAGTAGAAGATGTTCTCCAAATGTAAAAAGCCTTTGAAAATAACATGAGCTTGACAGTTGTAATTAGAAACAGTTTGTTCTTCACATAAATATCTGAATCAAATAAAATATTTACAAAATAGATTAAGAAGACATTAAAAATATTATGAAGCATATTCTAGTTCTCACTAGCAATACTTACAAGAAAGTTGGATAATGTTAAAAGAATGTACCAGTATAATATTGCTTAATGCTCTGTAAATTTGTATTAAACTGATATATTTTGCAAACTACAGAGGTAAGATGGTTTGAGTTATATAATTATTTCCAATAAGTATGTCTCTTTATTTCAGAATTTTGCAGTAATTTCAGCCTACTTTGGTTTTCATAAAAACCGTGGTGGTATAGCGGTTAAGTGCTATGTCTGCTAACAAAAAGGTTAGTAGTTCAAATCCACCATGTGCTCTTTGGAAATTTTGCAGGGCAGTTCTACTCTGACCTACAGGGTCATTATGAGTTGGAAACAACTGGACAGAAGTGGGTTTGATTTGGGTTTCAGTTTTCATATCAAGCAGAAATGCCTTTGAAATGAAATTGATAGCCAAATTTATTAAGCAAGCTTTAATTTTCCCACATAAATTTTTAACTATTTAGTATTTGTATTTGGTTGAGAAATCTGGAATCATCTTTGCTGCAGATACATGAATCTTAAACATACCTCATCTGTTATTTGAGTAGCATTCTTTTCCCATCCCTCACTGCAGCTACCAACTTTGAGTTCCACTTCCTATACTATACGTCAACTCTTGCGATCTTGATGAAGAATGCTAATCTATTACCATAATTTCCCTGTAAATGTAGCTGTTTTAGTCTTCTGGTGCTGTAACAGAAATATCACAAGGAATGTTATGTAAAAACTCTGTGGCATCTGCATCCATTGTCAGTGGCATGTTCAAGAAACTAGACTTGGAACCAGTGATCCAGACGTATGGTTTGCTTATGGAGGAACCTACATACAGGTGGCAGGCTGGTGGCAGGTCCTGAGTGCATTGCTCTGCTGCTGCTTAACTGAAGAGTAAAGCTTGTGTACTATATATTGGCTAGAGGCTACGATTAATTGCTTTTTCTCTTAAGCTCCCTGGTGCCGGTGTTCATAGGAACTCTTCATCTAGGCCCAGATGTTCCTGTTCTTGTTCACAAGGCATTCCTCCACCTTTGCCCAGACCCAGCCCCATGGCTCCCAGACTGGGATTTTAGTTCACTTCATCCCCTGTATGCTTTGGGAAGAACAAAACTGACTCCATTATGAGGCGCTGCACATTGTTGAAAAGCATTACGCTGCAAGTGGATGACTTCAATAAAGAGACATTATTCCCTCACAGTCTAGTAGGTTACAAGTCAAAATTCAGCATAGCTCCAGATAAAGTCTTTTTCTGTTGGTTCTGGAGGAAAGTCTCCATCATCAGTCACACCTTAGTCCATCAACTTCTCTGCACAGAAACCTCAGGTCTAAAGAAAGTGCTCTGCTCCCAGCACTGCTTTCTAAGCGATGTCATGTTCCTGCTGTCTGCTTGTTTCCTTTTCTTTTTTTCTTTTATTAGATAAAAGGTGCTGTAAGATGCATCCCACTGAAACTACCTTTAATTTGGATCAAAGACGTAGCCTGAGCAAGGGTGTGATCAAGGGTGTTACATTCTACCCAAGTCCTCTTCAGTAAAATCCAATCCTGCCTTATTAACCACAGGCAGAGATTAAGATTTACAACATATAGGAAAAGCGATGATCAATCGGAGGACAGTCATACATACCGGGGAACACGGCCTAGCCAAGCTGACAAGTATTTTGGAGGGACACAATTCAATCCATGACTGTAGCCTAGAGTTTTTGTATAGAGCATCACCCAGAAACTTCTCAATTATCTTTTTTCAGTCCTACCTCTCTCTGCAGGATGATTTCCAGTGCTAGCTCGGGCTGCAATCACTTAACCTTCTTCCTTCCCTGATCTATGTTTTACGTACAGTGAAACCCCGAGTCGATCTTGGTTTACATACATTGAAATCTGTGTCCAGTCCCAATTCCACCCACTACCAATCAGCCCTTAATACTAGTAAACACATTTAGTACCATTCGACGGCACTTGGCTTGGCTTAGTACACATGTGGGGCCTGGTGGCACATTGGTTAAGAGCTTGACTGCTAACCAAAAAGGTCAGCTATTCAAATCTACCAGCTGCTCCACAGAAACCCTATGGAGCCATTCTGTTCTGTTCTATACAGTCACTATTTGTAGGAATCCACTTGAGTCCAGTAGGATTCCAGAATAACACACTTACAATCTGACACTGGAATCCATTATAATGCAGCAGTTACAGAAGGATTTTAAACAATTTAACTAAAGTTTTGTTTGGATGCAACAATATAGAGATTTGTCTGTGAAACCATATACCCAATTGCCTTTTACATCAAATCAAACCTCTAAGAATTCAGCTTTCTAGCACATGGTATTATTTCTCTCTTTTAAATATTTAATCCTGTTTGTCACTGCTCCCTATTTTAAATCCCGTATTACCTTTTGGAACTTCCTCTTACTACAGTCAAAATGTATTAAAAAGCCTCTATCTTTTGTCACATTAGATTCCCAGCTTTGGAAGGAACATCTTGTTGTTTTAATTATAGAAATCTTCTTATTATTCTAAGTTCAACTCAGTTTTCACATAACCCACAAATTTAAACCTTTCTGTTGCAGCCTGTACTAATCTTCAATATTTTTCAACTAACAGCTCTTGCTATATCACCAAAAAATACAAATTATTTCCTAAGGATTTGATATATCTCATTTTACAACTCATGTATATATAAATTTCTAAGCTCTAGAAACATACTTCGTGCTTATGTTTTCCTTTTTTAATAGTTTAGCAACGCAGTAACAATAAAATGGATTTGATAACAATCCTTTTAAGTTGTTGTTAGGTCCCATCAATTAGCTATTACTCATAGTGACCACGTGTACTATAGAACAAACACTGCCCAGTCCTGCACCATCTGTGTGTCCATTGCTGCAGCCACTGTGTCAGTCCATTTCATTGAGAGTGTTCCTGTCTTTTGATGACCCTCTCTTTTACTAAGGAAAATGCCCTTCTCCAGGGAATGGTTCATGCAAATAACATGTCCAAAGTATGTGAGACATAGTCTTTCTATCCTTGCTTCTAAAGAGCATTCTGGGTGTACTCCTTCCAAGACAAATTTGTTCCTTCTTTTATCACTCTGTTGTGTATACAATATATATTTTTCGACCCCATAATTCAAAACTTCAGTTCTCCCTCAGTCTTTCTTAGTTATTGTTTAGCTTTCACATGCATATCAGGTGATTGGAAACAGCTCGCCTTGGGTAAGGCACACATTAGTCTTCAAAGTGACATCTTTACTTTTCAACACTTTAAAGAGGTCTTTTGTAGCAGATTTTCCTAATGCAAAGTGTCTTTTGATTTTTTGACCTCTCTTTCATGGATATTGATTCCAGGTCCAACTAAAATGAAATCCTTGTCAGCTCCAATCTTTGCTTTATCATGATGTTGCTTATTGGTCCAGTTGTAAGGATTTTTGTTGCCCTAATGTTGAGGTATAATTCATACCGAAGGCTGTGGTCTTTGATCTTCATCAGTAATCGCTTCAAGTATTTTCCACTTTCAGCAAGTAATGTTGTATCATCTGCATGTTGTAGGCTGTTAATGCATCTTCCTCTAAACTTTATGCTTCCTTCTTCGTAGAGTCCAGCTTCTCAAATTATTTGCTCAGCATACAGATTGAAAAGATTTGGTGAAAAACTACAATCCTAATACATTATTTTCTGAATTTAAACCAGGCAGTATCCCTTTGTCTTATTGTAATTACTGCCTCTTGATCCGGGTACAAGTTCCTCATCAGCAAAATTAAGTGTTTTGGAATTCCCATTCTTATAAATGTGAACTACATTTGCTGTGATTCACAGAGTCAAGTGCCTTTGCATACAATAATACTAAGCAAATCTACTAGTCTATAAGTGTTCATCAGTTATTAGCTAACAATGTCTAGTTGATACATGTTCTTGGTTTGATGTTGCTAAAACAATTAAAGGTTGTTGGAAATGGAATCACTTTTGAAGGTTCAATTACATGTACATAGAACTCTGGAGGCACAGTGGTTATAAACTGGGCAGACAACCCCAATGTTAGCATTTTGAATCTACCAGCTGCTTCCTGCAAACTGTGGTGTAATTCTACTCTGTTCAATAGGATCAGTATGAGTTTGAACTGTCGCGCGCACACACACATGTTGACGTGTGCGTGTATGTATATGTATATGCACATGTATATATAGTTATGGGGTTTGGTGTATGCACACACATGCGAATACACCAATTATGTGTGTGTATATATATGTATACACATATGTAATTAAGAGTGGATTTTTTCAATAATGGATATGATATTTTCATTGTATGTAGACAACATAGTTTTGACTAAGTTAAAAAGTAGTTTCAATTAAGTTAAAGTTATGCAAGACAGTGCTTGATGAAATTGAAGAGGGTTTGAAACACTTACTGAAGAAGGTCAAAGACCACAACCTTCAGTATGGATTGTACTTCAACATCTAGAAAACAAAAATCCTCGCAACTGGACGAGTAGGCAGCATCATGATAAACGGAGAAAGGACTGAGGTTTTCCTGGATTTCGTCTTACTTGGCTCCACAGTCAATGCACTTGGAAGCAGCAGTCAGGAAATTGAAAGATGCATTGCATTGTAAAAATCTGCTGCAAAAGACCTCTTTAAATTGTTGGAAAGTAGAGATGTCATCTTGGAGACTAAAGTGCACCTGACTCAAAACATGATATTTTTCAATAGCATGATATGCATGCAAAAGTTGAACAGTGAACAAGAAAGATAGAAGAATTGACACCATTGAATTGCGGTATTGGAGAAGAATATTGAATGCATCACAGATTGCCAAAAGCACAAACAAGCCTGTTCTGGAATAAGTACAACCAGGGTAGAAGCAAAAAATACAGAAACTGCACCTTACATACTTTGAACATGTTGTCAGGAGGGATAGATCTCTGGAGAAGTGTATTTTTCTCAGGAGGCGGTTGGCAAAGAGGGACTGACACAGTGGCTCCAAGCTGTAACAGTGGGCTTAAGCAGAAAAACAATTGTGAGCAAGGTGCAGGACCGCGCAGTTTTGTTCTTTCGAGCACAGGGTTGCTATGACTGGGAACTGGCTTGACAGCACCTTACAACAGTACAAGGCAAAAGATGAAAAAATACTTCATTAACAGCTGTAAGTTTATTTACGTAATAATGTTTTCATGATTTGATCCTTCAGTATGTACAGTTTTAGCTTTATAACTGGGAGTATATGCGTGTGTGTTAGAAATATTTTAAGCATCAAAAGTGGAAAAGTGTTAAAAATCCAAAGTATGGTCGTTAATAATATTCACCAAGGTATGTACCTTCTGATTATATGGTTATGATCTTTTCAGCTCTTCAGAGATCAGTTTGACTGTTACGCTATGGAGGTGGTGGCAGCGGTATTGGTGTTTGCATTGGTGTGGGCTGAACACTCTAACCTGTCTCTCCTTTCCAGTTCCTCTATATTATGCAGTACAGTATCTGGCTAAAGAGTTACAAGCTCAGGAATTTCATGAAAAAGAAAATTCTACACATCTAACGGCGGAGTATCTCACCTTTGTGAGGCTACCAACAGCAAATTATTGGTCCACATTGCAACATGCTGTCAAGTCTGATGAGAGAATGGGAATTTGTTATTTCTAGGTAGCCAAGATCTGTTTCCGTAATTTGAATCTGATTTGAATATTTAACTTCCTTTTGGAAAAAATCATGATTAAATTACCAGGAGTCTTTTTTAATTGTACTAAGGCTAACAAAATAATGACATTTATTCTGAGAGAAAAATTAGATGAATAGAATGTGACATGAATAATCTGGTCAAAATAACACTGTGTTCCAGAACCATGTTACCTTCCTTTAAAGCATCTGGCACTATTGGAAGTGTAAGAAACAGTTCACCAGATGAGCTGGGCCTGTTTCATTTGTGAGATGGCTGTGTTCTCATGAAACCCTTTTTATGGAAAATGGCATCATTGATTTAATAATAAGTCCACTGTTGGAGAAGATGTAACAATACACTATTTCCTCTCTAACAAAACAACAAACATGAGGATTTCCAAAGCAAAATTACAAGAGTTGATGCTTTCCATCTGGTGAAAGGTCAAGAAAAAAGGCAAGGATGCAATGTTACCAAATAGTTGAATTTTCTAAGATGCAACCAACTTTAGATGAGAGTTTTCATTAAATTCTATGCTACAGGGGTTGGACAAAAGCCTAGATTTTGCGTTTATTTCAAATTTATCCTTAAATTCCTTAGAAGGAAATTCTAAGGAACATTACTGACAATATTTCTGTATCACAACAATATTTGAAAATCAAGTAGCATCTTTCTTTTTATAACATGTTCAATCTCCATTTTTTCTTCATTATTGGTGGAGATAACTGATAGAAATGCCTGTTGAGTTTATTTTTCTTTTTTTTCTTCTTTACAATTTTACATGTGTAATTTTCTTGTTATAAGGATGTTTCAGGAACCAGCAGTGTTTCATCCTGTTGTATATAGGGTCCCCATGAGTTGGAGTTGATTCAGTGATACATAACAGTAAAAAATTTTAATTATTCCATTAAAATTATTTAAGAATAGGCTAAGAATAAATTTTCTGGAACCAGACTAACTGAGGTCAAATACTGTTTGAGTCATTTACTTGCTGTGTGAACTTGAACGGGTGATCCAGTATTTCTGTTTTCAGTTTCTTCATTCTGTCTCAGAGAGTGGTTGCAGTCATTAAATAACTTAGTGCATACATATAAAAAAAACAAACCAAACCCACTGCCACAGAGTCCATTCTGACTTGTAGTGATGCTACAGACAGAGTAGAACATCTCCACAGAGTTCCTAAGGAGCACCTGGAAGATTTGAACTACCCATCTTCGGGTCAGAAGCCACAGCATTTAACCACTATAGCATCACGGTTTCCAGGGCATATATAGAACACAGCAAAGTGATTGAAATGCACTGAAAAGTCAGTATGATTAGCTACTTTATAGATTATTAGTAAATTTTTTTTCATCATAATGCTAAGTTATAAGACAAATACACATTTTTTTCTGAAGAATTGAACTCTTCACTTCTTATAAAAAGACCAAAGAGGCTAAGTTTCTCTTCTGTCTTACGGTCTTCCTTCTTAGTTATTTATTTTGAAGATTGGTGTAACAGATCCTTAAATTTTAAAATATAGAATCCAAAATAATATTTTAATCTTAGATTCTTAGGCATGTAACACCAGTAATGTAACAATTATGCATTAAATAAATTCTGAGAAACTATCTAAAATTTAAAAAAAATCAAACTAATGCAACTTTAACACTCACTAAGCAGAAAAAACCATATTCTAATATTTCTATGTAACCTAGTACTTAGATAGCCATGTATTAACTGACAACTGTGGAACTGCATTTGACTAGGGATTCTGTTCTGCAGCTTTTCTATCAGTTTGCCACATAGTGGTGACTTACAATTTTCTGAAACACTGGAAGCTGTCATCGGTATTTCAAATACCAGCAGGGCTACTATGGCGGAAGGGTTACAACAGGACTTCTAGACCAACACAAATGAGAAAATGGCCGATGATCTAATTCCAAATGTTGTCGCTATTGTTGTTAGGTGCTACTGAGTTGGTTCCAATTTATAGTGACCCTACTTGCAAAAGGACAACACACACTTGGTCCTGCATCGTCTTCACCACCACTGTTACACTTCAGCCCCCTGTTGTAGCCATTGTGTCAATAGGCCATGTAGACAGTCTTCCTCCTTCTCTGTGAAACTGTACCAAACGTGATGTCCTTTTCCAGAGACTGATCCTGCCTGATGACATGTCCAAATGATATAAGACATATTCTTGCTATCTTTGGTGCTAAAGAGCCTTCTAGTTGTCTTTCATCCAAGACAGATGTGTTCATTCTTTTGGCAGTTCCTAATATATTTAATATTTTTGGCCAATGCCACAATTCAAAGGTGCCAATTCTCCTTTTTCTTCCTTATTCATGGTTCAGCTTTCACATAAATGTGAGGCAAATTGGAAACACCATGGCTTGTATAAAATGCACATCAGTCCTCAAGGTAACATCTTTAAAGTGTTTCTCTTCAACACTTTAAAGAGGTCTATTGCAATAGATTTCCCCAATGCAATGTGTCTTTTGACTTCTTGACTGCTACATCCATGGATGTTGATAGTGGATCCAAATAAAATGAAATTCATGACAAATGCAATCATTTCTCTGTTTATCATGCTGTTGTTTATTTGTCTAGTTGTGGGGATTTTTTGTTTTCGTGTGTTTAGGTGTAATACATACTGAAGGCTGTGGTCTTTGATTTCATCAGTAAGTACGTCATGTTGTTCTCACTTTCTCCAAGCAAGGGTGTGTCATCTGCATATTGCAGGTTGTTAATAAGGCTTCCAAAAATTAGTCTATGAAAATCTTATGGATTATAGCAGAATATTGTCCAACTTGATTATGTTGGACCTGTTACCAGGTGGAGTCAACCACTGTAGGAGGATGTCCTGTTTGGTGAAATAAAGGGTCAATAAAGGTGATGAATGCTCTCAGGGAGATGGATTGTCACAACAGCAATGATGGTTTTCAACATGCCAGGAACCATGAGGGTGCAAGACCAGGTGCTGCTTTGCTCTGTTGTGTAGGTCCCCATGAGTCAGAGTTGACTCCACTGCAGTGTTCATAGATTCTTCTAGAACAACGTTGACCTAAGTCTGTACACTTTTTTGATAATAAAGTAACCCAGTTACTTTAGCTCATCAGTTTCTGATAACATTCAGACAGAAGACTGCCTGTCATGGATTGAATTATGCCCCCCCAAAACAGGTGTAGTGATGTCGCTGGACCGTGATTCCCAGTATCTTGTGGCTGTCCTCCATTTGGTGGTTTTCCTGTGCTGTATGTTCAAGGATTAGGGTGGGACTGTAAATCCCTTTATAAGATCACCTCCCTGCTCCACTGTAAAGAGAGCTTCCCTGGAGAATGGCTTGCTCCACCCTTAATCCTTTCATCCTGCAAGAGATAAAGGAAAGGGAAGCAGGCAGAAAATTGGGAACCTTGTACCATCAAAAAAGCAGCACCAGGAGAATAGCACATCCTTCAGACCTGAGGTTCCTGTGCCAAAATGCTCCCTGGACAAAGACTGATGCAATACCAGACTTCCCTCCAGAGCCGACAAGGGGACAGCCTTCCCCTGGAGCAGACACCCTGAATGTGGAATTTCAACCTACTGGACTGTGTAAGAATAAACCTTGCTTTGTTAAAGCCATCTACTCTGTGGTGACTCTGTTAGAGCAGCCCTATGTGACTAAAACACTGTCTAACCTCATTTAAATACTTTTATTAGTAAAATGCTTACATTTTGGCCATTATGGAATTACAGATTTAATCATTATATTGTCTAGGTTATTTCCTTTAAAAATGACTTTGTTAAATTCTCATGTAGTCGTCACTAGTTTCTTTTTAGTGGATCACTATTTTTCCTGTTCCTTGTGTTGTTGTTAGGGGCTGTCATGTCAGTTCTGACTCACAGTGACCCTGTGAACAACAGAACAAAATACTGCCAGGTCTCACATCATGCCCACAATTGTTTTTGTGTTTAAGCCCATCTCGTTGATCCATCTCGTCAAGGGTCTTCCTTTTGTTCACTGACCCTCCTCTTTGCCAAGCATGATGTCCTTCTCCAGGGGCTGATCTTTCTTGACAGCATGTCCAAAGTATATAAGATGCAGTCTTGCCATCTTTGCTTCCAAGGAGCACTCTAGTTGTACTTCTTCCAGAATAGATCTGTTTGTTCTTTTGGTGGGCCATTGTACATTCAACGTTCTTCTCCAACACCGCAGTTCAAAGGCATCAATTTTTCTTCTGTCTTCTTTGTTTGTAGTCCAGCTTTCGCATGCATATGATGCAACTGAAAATACCATGGCTTGAGTCAGGTGCATTTTAGTCTTCACAGTGACTTCCTTACTTTTGAAAATTTATACTTTTATACTAAAAGTGTACTAGTGTTTTAGCACTTTTATGCTACAAGTATACTATAGTATACATTTATACTTTTGATAAAAAAGTATAATATACTTTTGAATACTTATAGTCCCCTGAAGTTGTTTTCCAAAAAGTAGAATTATTATTTTTTTCAAACCTACATCATATTAAGTGTTTCTAAGTCTTTTATCCCGCACTTCTCTGTCATTTTGTCATATTGTGGGGGCTTGCATTTTGCTGTGATGCTGGAGACTGTGCCACCGGTATTCAGATAGCAGCAGGGGCACCCATGGCAGACAGGTTTCATCTGAGCTTCCAGACTAAGAAGAAGTACCCAGCAGTCTACTTCGAAAAAGAATTAGGCTGTGAAAACCTTGTGAATAGCAGCGTAACACTGTCAAATGTAATAAGGAAAAATGAGCCCCCTCACCCCCCCTCCCCCAGTCTGGAAGGCTTTCGAAAGACAACTGCAGCAGAGCTGCCTCCTCAAAGCAGTCATCCTTAATTATGTGCATGGACTGAAGTCTTTGGGATATTCATTTGTTGAATTAGCACAAGCCAAAATGGAAATAAAAGCTTCAAACATTCATTGATCATTAGAACGCGGAAAGTACGAAGCATGAATCTATGAAAATTGGAAGTCATCAAAAATGAAATGGAACACATAAACATCAGTATGCTAGGCATTACTGAGCTGAAGTGGGCCAGTATTGGGCATTTGGAAATGGACAGTCATATAAACTACTATGCCGGGAATGAAAAATCGAAGAGGAATGATGTTGCATTCATCCTAAAAAAAAAATGCAAAATCTGTCCTGAAATACAATGCTGTCAATGATAGAATAATATTCACACACCTACAAGGAAGGCCAGTCAAAACAACTATTATTCAAATGTGCACAACAACCACTAAGGTTAAAGATGAAGAAACTGAAGATTTTTACCAGCTTTTTCAGTTCAAAATTGATTGAACATGCAATCATGATGTGTTGATTATTACCAGTGACAAGAAGGCAAAAGTAGGAAACAAAGAAGGATTTGTAGTTGGAAAATATGGCTATATTTGTTGCTATATATGTTGGAGATCACATGATAGAAATTGGCAAGACCAACGACTTCTTTATTGCAAGTATCTTTTTTCATCAGCATAAATGGTGACTATACACATGGACCTCACCAGATGGAATACACGGGAATCAAATCAACCACATTTGTGGAAAGAGATGATGGAAAAGCTTAGTATTGGCTGTCAAAACAAGACCAGGTGCTGACTGTAGCTCAGACCATCAATTAGTCCCAAGCAAGTTGAAATTGAAACTGAATAAAATTAAGAAAAATTTTATGAGAGCCAAAGTATGACCTTCAGTATATCCCACTTGAGTTTAGAGACCATCTTAAGAATAGATTTGATTTATTGAGCAGTGAAAACTGGAGACCAGACAAGTTGTGGCATGACATCAAAGACATCACTCATGAGCAAGAGCAAGAGGTCATTAAAAATACAAGAAATAAAGAAAAGACCAAGTTGGATGTCAGAAGAGACTCTGAAAGTTGCTCTTGAACATTGAGTAGCTAGAGCAAAAAAGGAAAGAATGAATAATTAAAAGAAATAAGCAGAAAATTTTGAAGGGCAGCTTGAAAAAAGAAAAGTATTATAATGACATGTACAAATAGTAGGAAGTTGAAAACCGAAAGGGCAGAAGATACTCTGCATATCTCAAGTTGAAAGAACTGAAGAAAAAAAATTAAGCTTCAAGTTGCCATAGTGAAGGATTCTACAGGGAAAGTATTAGACTCAGCCAGCAAGTATCAAAAGGAGATGGAAGGAATACAGAATCATTATACTAGAAAGAACTGGTCAACATTCAACCATTTCAAGAGGTAGCATATGATCAGGAACTGGTGGTACTGAAAGAAGTTGAAGCTTCATTGAAGGCACTGCCAAAAAACAAAGCTCCAGGAATTGATGTACTATCAACTGAGAAATTTCAGCAAACACATGCAGCGTTGGAAGTGCTCACTCATTTATGCCAAGAAATTTGGACCCCAGCTTCCTGGCCAACTGACTGGAAGAGACACATCTTTACAACTATTCCTAAGAAAGATGATTCATCAGAATACAGAAATTGTTGTGCAATATCATTAATATAAAACACAAATAAAATTTTGCTCAAAATTATTCAAAAGTGACAGCAACATTGTGTTGACAGGGAAATAAATTCCAGAAATAATTCCAGAAATTCAAGGTAGATTCAGAAGAGGCCGTATGATCAAGGATATCTTTGCTAACATCGTGGTTGAAAGTGGAGAACATCAGAAAGATGTTTACCTGTGTTTCATTGATTATGAAAAGGCATTCAACTGTGTGGGTCATAACAAATTATGAATAACATTGTAGAGAATGGAAATTCTAGAACACTTAATTGTACTCTTGAAGGATCCATATGTGAATCAAGAGGCAGTATTGCAAGTAGAATGAAGGGACACTTCACAGCTGAAAATCTTGAAAGATGTGTGTCAGTGTTATATTCTTTCACCATGCTTTGGATCTGTATGCCGAGCAAATAATCCAAAAAGCTGACCTATATGAAGAACGAGGCATCAGGATTGGACGAAGACTTATTAACAACTTGCGTTATGAGGACGACACAACCCCACTTTCCGGAAATAAAGAGGATTGGAAACACTGATGAAGTTCAAAGACCACAGCCTTCAGCATGGATTGTACCTCAACATCAGGAAAACAAAAATCCTAACAACTGGGTCAGTAAATGTCATGATAGATAAAGGACTGAGGTTGTCAAGAATTACCTTTCACTTGATTCCACCATCAACATCCTTGGAGGCAGCAGTCAAGAAACCAAAGAACACATTGTGTTGGGAAAACCTGCTGCAAAGGATGTCTTTAAAGTATTGAAAAGTAAAGGTGTCCCTTTGAAAACTAAAGTGTGTCTGACTCAAGCCATGGTGTATTTCCATTGCATCATGTGATGTGTGAAAGGTGGACAATGAATAATGAAGAAAGGAGAAAAAATCGATGCCTTTGAATTGTGGTGTTGAAGAAGAATATTGAATGTACCCTGGACTGTTAAAAGAACAAACAAATCCGTTGTAGAAGAGGTACAATCAGAGTGCCCCTTGAAAGCAAAGATGGCAAAACAGTGTCATAAATACTTTGGACATGTTGTCAGGAGGGATCAATTCCTGGAGAAGGACATCATGCTTGGTAAAGTAGATGGTCAATGAAAACAAGGAAGACCCTCAGCGAGATGGACTGACACATTGTCTACAACAATGGGTTTAAGCATAAAAACAGTTGTAGGCATGGAGCAAGACCAGGCAGTGTTCCATTATTTTGTACATAGGGCTGCTGTGAGTCAGAACGTATTCAATAACATCTAAAAACAACAAGTCTTTTAATGTCCTGGTTGATCTCTGGATGTGTGTGTGTGTATGGTACTAAACTTTAAAGACAATCCACCATATGTGGCTTTTCTAATATGGGGTATAGTCTCTATTTATGAGTTGTCTGTCTTCAGATTCAACCAATCAGGGATCAAAAATATTTTTAAAATTTCCAAAGCAAAACTTGAATTTTCTACTTGTAATATGCTACACTGAATCAACACGAATGATGTCAGGCATCCCCTTCTGTAGCCTGCCACTGTTTCAGAGCTTTCTCAGTCTCTCTCCACCACTCATTGTTCAAGTATTGTTTACCTCAAAGTTGTCGTTATTCCCTGAACAACACAGCACTGTATATCAAACATTTACACACTATTTACATTTTGTTAGGTGTTGTAAGTAATCTAGAGATGATTTCAAGTATATGAGAGGATGTGGGTATGTTATATGTAAATACTACACAATTTTATATAAGAAACTCAAGCATCCTGAGATTCTGGTCAGAGAGAATCCAAGAGCTAATCCCCAGAGGATACCAAGAGATGACTATATAGATTTCTCCTTTACCATAAGCTGCTTCAGTACCACATATTCAGGTTCTTAGCAGACAGTTCAAATTCCTGGAATATTTTGCATGAAATTACTCAATTACGGGACTTCTCCATTTAACTTTCGAATTTACTTTAAAAACAATTGCTGCTTCTCAATTTTTCGATTGTCTCACATTTTTGGCAGTGCTATTTTGATTCTGAATCACACTCTTTAAGACTTGACATTTACGGATCCGACTCGAATGCACTTGGCTAACTGACAGACACAGTGTGAAGAATTTATCTCATTTAATACTCACAACATTGCTTTACAAAATGCATTATTTCCACTTTGATTCTAATTAACAGGCCTCAAACGTTTGCCACAATGAAATTTGTAAGCTCATCTCAACTGTCACTATCAAAATCACTTGTGCAATAAGTTGCTTAAGGTGGACTTTCAACTGTGATCTTGTGACTGAGAAAGTGATTGACTGTATGGCAATCTTGCAGCCGGCCAAGCCAAGTGCCGTCGAGTCGGATCCAACTCATGGCAATCGTACAAGGGATTTGTTAATTACTATGCAGAAATTAAGTGACTGTGGCTTACGGAGGGTTCAGTTAGTGCTCCCGGAGGAAAGACCCTGTCCTGAAACTGACAAGGAGTGAACTTCACAAAAGACAGTCTCACAGAATTTGAGGGAGGCCTCACTTCTATCATCAAGAAAAGTCTGGCCAAAAGTTAATCCTTTGGAACTAGGGTTCCAGTACTGGGCACCTCCTGTACCTAGAAGAGAGTGAGAACGCTGAGGGTCGCTCAAGATGGCAAGAAACAGTGGTGATAGATTTACCACCCCACAGATTGGGGCAGCTATGGTGGGCTTTCTGTGCAATTTTGATCAGGAGGCTTGGTGGAACTAAAAGAATTAACATTTGCCTATGAAGGGCAGAGGAAACCCTAGTGGCATAGTAGGTTAAGTGTTCTACCTGCTAATAAAAAGGTTGGTAGTTCAAATCCACCAGGCACTCCTTGGAAACTGTGGCAGTTCTACTCTAATCTATAGAGTTACTACGAATTGGACCTGATTCAGTGGCAGTGAGTTTGGTTTTCTTTCTTTTTTAATGAGGGGCAGAGGCCTGAACATGCCCTCTGTGGGGTTTATCTCACATCTGTGGGGATCATGTGCAGGGGTCTTCCTGGATTTTGATACCTCTGGATCCCATGTGTGGCAGTGAAGAATTATGCTCCACAAGGTTTTCAATGTTGATTTTTCAGAAGTAGTTGGACAGACCTTTCTTCCAAGGTGCCTCCTGGGGTACTCAGTCTCCTAACCCTTTGATTAACCTGGAAAGTATTGAAATTAAGCAAACATAGGTATGGAAAATTTGACTGGTTCTTAAAAGCAGTGGTGAAATATTTTGACCAGCACTAAAATGAAAAAAATTCTGAGTGCTGTTCACTCCCAAGAAACTCTGCTTCGTCATTCTTAAGTCCTAAATTAAAGTACCTTATTCATATGTTTTTGCCCCAGGTACAGTTTCAGACACCAAAGTTTTCAAGGTTTTTTTTTGTTGTTGTTGTTTGTTTTAATTTTAAATAAAAAAGCTTCTCAACACTGTGTCCTAAAACTGATTTTATACAAACAGCAAAATTTCTTGGGAATGTATCTTCGATGATTTCAGGAGAAGCATTTTTGCAGTTTAACACATCTTACTGGTTGCTTTTAGCTGCTCTTCTTTTTCTATTTTATTAAAATTAATTAAAATTTCATTTACAATTTTATTAATAATTCCACATCTACTTGAGCTGTTTCCTTAGAGTTTCTTTCAGCATCCAGATCTATTCTTTCAATTTCCATTTTTACTACTCTGAAAAGTCTTTTGCCTCAGTTCCCTTCTATCTTGATCTTTGGAATAATTGAGATGCTGTTACATAGATGTCATATTAGCCTACCCCAGTTGTTGTTGTTTCCCAGCCAGTTGTATTTCCATAGGTGTAACTCTGCTGGAGGTAATCCCTTTATTTCCCTGAATTCATGTTGCTGTATCAAGCACATTCAGCTAGAACAACTCTGACTTCTCTCTGCTATTCACTTTTCCTGAGGAGCGGAATGCCTCATTTGTTAGGACAATTGAAGAGAAGGGCTGGACCATTCTTGGCTCAGTCTTATCTGTGTTATTTTTGTTTCCCTTTTTTGTATCTGCATGCATGCCTAGAAAATGCAGTTTAGTTTGCTCTTTTCCTTGAGATGAACTTGAAACAATCACCTAATGCCCTCAGAGCACAGCTTGTGGTGATCCGCAGCTGATCCAATGAGGCAGGTTGGGGCAAGGATGGCACTGAGGCTGTCTATTTCAGTAGCAGTATTAGTAAACACTGCATCCAAGAGTCAAGAGCCATTACTCCACAAATTTTTATCAAAAGTAAATCTTATATTTTGATGGTAATATTTCTGTGCCCAGTTCAGAATTTGAAAACAATAGATGAGCTATTTATTTGGTCCTTCAAAAATCTTGAGAAAAAAAAAAAAAAAACTACTTTCATTCCCTTTTACCTTTGCTTTAGCAAAGCAAGCCCTGAATGAGCTACTCTAGTCTAGATGCTTGCTACACACCTGTAAGTCCATTTTGAATTTCATTTGCCCCTCTAGAACTCAATCTGACACAAGCATTAAATTCAAGGTATTTTTTTGTAAGCACTGAATTTCCTTCTTTCTGCTGGATCTCTGGTCATTTTTCTGTAACTATTCCATATAAGGAAACCCTCGCAGTGTAGTGATTAAGAGCTATGGCTGCTAACCAACAAGTCATCAGCTCAAATCCACCAGGCACAGCTTGGAACCCTATAAGGCAGTTCTACGGTGTCCTATAAGGTCACCATCAGTCAGAATCAACTCCATAGCAGTGAGTTTGGATCGGGCTTTGCATACCACATAAAATCCTAGTTTAAGACATGGTATCCCAAACCAAGTCTGCCTGGCCTGAACTCCTCTTACATTGCTTTCTTCCTGTATGGATTTGGCAGGTGTCATCACCTTTAAAGTGGAGGCAAAAATCATATCAAATTAAAGATTATTTTAACAATTGACTGAGAAAATATGTAGGGTGTTTCTGACATGAGAAGTCTTCATTATGAGTTAAAACAGGCTTATTTTTAGCTTGGCCCATGTTAGTTTTTATAAACACACATAAGTAATACCATCTAAAGATGTAGCATAATTAAATAGCTGTTGGGCCATGTTCATGTACTCTATAAACATGTATCATCTGCTTTTTAAATTGAGATGTTAAAATTTCTCTGGCAACAACCAAATTATTATTATTATTTTCAAAAGATACATACAATAGTTAAAGTCAAATATTAAACTAAAAATTACCTTTGGTCTTAGGAAAGCATCATTCCTGGAAACTGTATGTAAAATTTATTCAACATATCATGTAATTGTCTATGTGTTCATTAAACTTTTTTTGCGCTGGTAATTTGGCAGAAGATTTTGGATCCAACTTCTTATTCTCAAGTCGTTTATGGACAGAGAGGTTGGGAATATAAATATAATGCAATGTAAAAATTGGTATCATGAGAGACAGATAGCTAAGTACTATTGGTTCTTGAAGTGAGTGAGAAACTAATCAGCTGTTTCAAACTTATGCAGAAAAAACCCTCAGATTCAAGCATTTAAAATAAATACTGTAGTAGTTCTAGATACTGAAGAGATAATAAAACTTCCATACACAGAAATAAAGTTTGTGTAAGAATTTATCTGTTTACATGAATTGCATTTAATAGTAGATTTAGATAACTCAAGTTATTAGCTAGGGACTTTAAACAAGTTAATTTGAAATTCAACAAGAGTTGTCTACTGATAATATCTAGTCATTTAAGAAGAAAACAGCACTAAACTACAACAAAAATAAAATAAAGCAAAACATTTTATGATAAGGTTAGAACAATAAATGATATAAAAGTATTTCTGTGATGACTAAAAATATATCCCCTGCTGTTTAAGAGCAAGTATGTTTTGACTTTGGATTACATTTATCCTGCTTATCAATTTCTCTTTCAAATTACATATTATTTCTACTCTTTAATTATTTAAATTATGTTTTTGAATGTTGTTTGGTTTTGAGTGGCCCATCTGGGGAAGTTTTGTCCAAGGCAAACTACTGACAGTATTTGTGAGCAATGCTGTAAAGTAGCAAAATTTGTGAAATACTCACTTGCCAGAAAGAAATCCTTTGACTTAGTTTTGTTTTCTTTGCCATCTATCAGCAGTACAATAGATGGAGATGCACAACTTTATTAGCTACTTAGGAAAATTACTTGTTTACAGAAAGCCTATAATTGGATTCTAAATGTATTAGTGCCTGAAAGTCTTTTGAAGTAATTTTCATGATGTAGAAACATGGTCAAGTAATTTGAAACTACAATTTTGTTTGAGGATTTCAGATGTGCCAAATATCGTATAAAACCATAGAGATTTTTGAATTATGGCCAATTTGTTGCTTTATCTTGGGATTTCAAATGACATTTTCCTTTTAAGTAGGAATAATAGGAGGGAGTTCTGTTTGACCTAAGCCAAGGCATCATTTTAAACAAGCACAGGCTGTCATCGTGCATGCAAAGCTTTCTTTAGATGAAGACCTGAAATGGACACACTGTATGGAACAGATTGAAAGGAAATCTAAAACATAGTTGTTTATCAGGGTTTCTAATCGTGAGGTTCTTTGAAGTCTTGAGGATGGCAATTTGCTCTGAGTTTAAGAGGGTGGCAAATCTCTTTTTGGTATTTCCTTTCTCTCACAGGAACAATTATGTAAAAAAAAAATTAGAAACAGATTTCTCTGTAAGAGTTAAAGTCAAAAATGAAATAAAACAGATGCTTCTTTTTGATAAGTTGAAAATCTGATTCTTTTATGAACACCAGAGTTTCTTTCATGAATTGTAAATGTGCTGAATTACAACTGTATGTAGGATTTGGGAAGAAGGTGTTATTGTTATGAAAAAAAATTCTTATAATATGGAAGACAGTGTTGGTTACTACACCCAACAGACATGCTCCCATGCATCATCTTTGATGGAAGCCTTCTTTTCAAAACTCTCAAGCTTTACTTTTCTAGACTCCCTTTCTGTTAGTGTGTAATGCTGGCCAATGAAATCAGAGAAGTCAGCTGGGAAATCTTCCTCTTTATTATAAATGAATGAAAGAAGCCCTGTCTCACAACAACGACAAAGGGAAAAAAGAAAAAAAAAAGAAAAAGAAAAGGAAGAAGCTGCTTAGCTTGCTTGGGAAATCCTGGTGCCATAGTGGTTAGTTGTTATGGCTGCTAACCAAAAAGTCAACAGCTCAAATCCACCATGAGCTCTAGGAAACTGTATGGGACATTTCTACTTTATCTATTGGGTTGTTAAGAATCAAAGTCGACTCGGCAGCAGTGGGATTGGTTTTGGTTTTGGTAAGTCTGCTTATGTATGATCAAAAATCTTATGGGATTTAGTTCCTTGGTTTGGAAATACAAGGACATGGTTTCAGAGAACATTCTAGTTAATTGGCCTAATAGTGCCTTTAGTTTTTCTGTTCTCTCTCCTAGTTTGTTGCATAGCATCTTAGGTCTCAGATGTTTGCAAGTGACCATCCATGGCACAATAACTAGTTTTTATTAACCTGGAACAATACAGGGAGAAGTAGAGTCAGGAATGGGTGGAATACATGAAATGTGTGGCTAGTTGCCTCCACGAACAATTACTTTCTTTGCCATGAGGCCAGAAGAACTGGATGGTGCCTGTTTACAATTACCGAACACTTTGATCAAAGATTCAGTCGAATTCTGTTCAAAATGGAAAAATGTAGAACCGCATGCAAATTTTCCAAACTGTCTGGAGCCATAGAGGCTAGAAGAACCCTTGAAGCTATTGCCCTGAGACAAGCCTTAAGCCTTAGACAAAAATATTCCTTGAAGTCTTCTTAAATCCAAACAATAATCTAGTTCAACTAGTGAAAAATGTCTGCTTTGACCATTAAGTTCCCTTCACTGAGTTTTCTGGTGGTGTAGCAGGCAAAAACTCAGCTACTAACAAAAAGTTCAGCAGTTCACATCTACCAGTCACCCCTTGGAAACTCTATGGGGGCCATTCTACTGTGTCCTAGAAGGTCACAATGGGTTAGAACTGACTGGAAAACATGTAACAACAACAATGTGGCTTCAAAGTGACAACAGCAACTAGAGAAAGTAGACAAAAACTTCAAGGTGCAGTAAGTTTATGTTAATGTGGGAGGAATAACTCAGACAAGAAGAGTTAGGATGTTTGCATAATTCAAAGACTATAACAATGTCACTGAATTCATCTACAGAAATGTTTCAACTGGTATATGTTTTGCTGTGTATATTCTCAACAACAACAGCAATAACAACAACAAATTCTGTCTCTTCACTGTCTGATGTCTCTGCATGAATTGTGGAGTCTACTCAGCTGAATTTATGACCATGGAAGGATTGCCAGCTTACATATCGAGGATCACATGAGGATAAAATGCCAAGAACCACCACCTACCACCCTTAGTGACTTCATTAAGCTGCCACATCAGCTCTGGAATCATGCTACCATTATTCTTCTGACACTTTGAGGTAATCATTTTTTTTTTTTTACTTTATTTTTAGAAAGGAATTCTGATAGTTCTGTTAATTGTAATGAAAGGTATCAACAAAAGCAAAGAGTGATTCTATTTTTACTGCAAGAACAACTTCTTTTGTAAAACTGAAGGTTAAGAGTGTTGGACAGATCCTAAGGTGATCCTCAGTATGTTATCCCTGAGTGCAATCCACTCCACTTAAGTGCAGATAAAAACTGTGACTTGCCACTAGTCAATAAAGCATGGTTGATGGTGATAGGATAATCATTCCATTGATTAAGTTACATCACATTGATTGCATCTTAGGCAACTGGAATGAGAGATTCTCTTGCTAGCCTTGAAGAAGTGAGCTGTGTGTTGTAATAAGGCATTGTAACAGGAAACTGAAGGTGACTCTGGACACTGAAAGCAACCTCTGACTGATCTTCAGCAAGAAAATGGAGACTTCAGACAATCAATGAGAAATTTCTACCAATAGCCGTGTTAACTGGGAAGAGAAACCCAACTGCTGAAAGGAATGTAGCCCTGCTGACATTTTTATTGTAATCTTGTGAGACTCTGCTCAGAGAACTATCCAAGCAAATACCCAGATACTTGATGCAAATTGTGGGAAATAACTGTATCTTTTTCCATTACAGTTTTGGTCATTTGTTATGCAGCAAAAGATAAGTAATATACTAAGTCACCAGTACTTGTACTGATACGTAATTTAATTTGACAATCATTTCACATTCGTGAAATTTAGATATTTAAGACTCTCAATTCAAAGGGTGTTAGTTATGACCCAAGTTTCATTTGTCTTAAAAAGTATTCTTATTTGTGGGCTCAGTATACTGTATAATTCAAGTGAAGTATCTAATCCAATCCCCAAAACATTTTGTCACACAGTATGTATTCAAAACAAAGATTAGGTTTGTCCCTCTCAAGCTTATGCATCTCCCACTGGTCACCACTACTTAAGAAGGAAATATTAGCTTGCGTTTACCCAGTTAGGCATCTCTGGGTGGCACAAACACTTAAATACTAGACTGCTAATTGAAAGATTGTTGGTTTGAACCATTCTTGGACACCTAGGAAGAAAGTCCTGTGGATCTCCTGAAAGATCACAGCCTTAAAAACTCTGTGGAGATCAATTCTACTCTGAGCACATTATTTCACCAGGAGTTGGAATACACTACATAGCAACTAGTTTGATTTTTTTGAGTTATTTATCCAGTTCTTCAGTCTGTTCATTTTTCTCCCCCTACTCTTTGCATCATTCTATAATCAAGAATTACCAGTTCTACATCTACCTTATCCTACTCTCCAAATTTTTTAATAACACAAATCTAATGATGTCACTCTTCAGAGGAAGCCATTCAGTGGCTCCTCATTAAATAAAATGCAAAGATTGTGTCATGCATTGCAAGGAATACTTTATCCAGCAACTATTTCTTGGTAATATTGGGTACTCTTAACTTGGAAATTCTTAACAAATAACATGACATGGAATCATAGGTCTGAAAATACTTTGTAAGTCACAAAAGAGAAAACAAGATCTGAAATATTTCAAAATGATCTCACTTTCCAAGTTATGTAATACTAAGTGTAACTTTAGAATCTATTTTTTCTGACGCTTCACTAAAAGTTGAGTTTATGTTACTCTTCTGACAAATCTAAATTAGATAAACTGATTTTAATGCTTTGGTTCTTTCAGCTTTATTGTAAAAAATATCATCCTGGAATACATGGGGGGGAAAGTATAGAGCACTGAAATCTTTCTATACCGTTCTTTTCCCGTGAAATAAATCCAGTGCGCTTTGTTCAATACAGTCTCAGGTTTGAATTCTGACTCCATCAATTAATAACTGTGAACCAGAGATTACCTGACTCCTCAAATTTCCTTTTTCTCAGTAAGTGGATATAATCGTTTACCTACTTCATTGCTGTTAAAGGCATTAAGCAAAACTCAATATTTTTTAATGCCTCTTACATATTTGTTTGATACATAGTAAACACTCAAAGCAAAGTTAACTATCAAGTCATTGCCGCTGTGTTTGTAATTACTCATGCCATGCCACGTGAGATTCTGAGATATTTTCACTGTTAATTTCAAAATTAGTGATACTGTAAAATTGTGTTGTAATTCTAATAGGTTATTAGAAGTTTTGAGGCAAAATTGAACTCTTCACAATTTCACTGGAATTGCAAAGAAAATCACTCTGTAACCTAGCTATGCATCTAATTATATAAAGCAATATTGAAAACACAAAATTTTAGAGATACAGAATAGGAAATTCCACCAGTTTGTGGACATATGATTTGATGTATCTCTGAACAGGCTTTCTCATAATATCTGGTCTTGCCTTTAAAAAAAGAAACAGTAACCCTAATAAGGAAAAATACTGAGACAATGTTCCCATTTTATTCAGATTTACTTATTCATTTATTATTTACAGAAATCACTCTTTTTGGTTTAAGGATTCACTTCTGCAATGAACTGCGATAAACATTTAGTCAGTGTAATTCATTTGGTATGATAACTGACTATATCATATAGGATATTTCTCAGCCTTAGTCATCTCAATGTGATATCATTCTTCTCTACTAATTTAAGTCTTTTGTCTCTGCTCCTATAAGCAGCATACCAAGCCAAGTGCCGTCGAGTCAGATCCGACTAATGGCAGCACGAGACTACTTATTTTCCAAGGTGGTATCTAGGTAATAAGAATGATACTGTGACATAAAAATGCTTTGATTAATAAAGGAAATGCGACAACTGCTGTGCTACAAATAAAATGATTTAAAAGTAATTTAATTCTTTATCTGGTCACTCTTCCCAAGACTATAAGTAGTCGATAGATTTTTAATTACAACTATATTGTGTTAAATTACAGTCATACACTTAATTCTGGTTACACATATCTGAAGTATATGAAGTCTCACCTCTGTTAAATGCTGTAGCAATTGTAATTACTTCCTCTCTCTTTATATTTCCTCTTAGCAAGAATTTCATATAGAGAATTTGCTTTGAAACTTGCTTACTAGTTGATAAAGAAATTAAATGATGAAGATAGTCTTAAATTTTCTCTCTTTGGGCTTCAATTTTTTTTCCTATCTTTTTTGAAACTTAATTTGTTGAATTCCAGGAATATTATACCTCAGTTTTATTTTTTGTTTTTATCATTTTTATTCCTCAAATTAATGTACATTTAATAAATAATAATAATAAATTTCTATTACTTTTTAGAGAAATAATGTTTTGGAAACAGCAATAGGGTAGTGAAGGGAGAGACAGAAAAGAGTATGATGCGTAAGACCAATTCAAGTGGGCTCTGTATAACTATGTAAACTATATTTGGTTGTGTACATATCCATTCGAGGTTATTTTACTGAGGTGAAATCAAGGAGAATGATAAAAGAGTTCATGTATCATTATATTTGAAAGGCACTTTAAAACATTATCTAAAATTCTTACAACTATGTATGGTAGTATCATCTTCCACTTACAGATGAAAAAATTGAATCAGAGAGTTTAATTAAATTTGACTCAAGTCACACAATTAATTAGTGACTGAACTATAATATGTCCCATGTCTGCCTGACTCCAAAGCAGATGCTCTTTCTATGGTAACATGATTTTTCTTTCAAGAACAAGCGTTGGAGAAGGTGCTGCAGTGCCACTAGGGGGAATGGCAGTTTCTGGTGTTTGATACTCAATCACCTTCATTCAAATTTGGTAAAAGTGAAAAGTCTTTTGAAGTAATTTTAGGAAAGTAAGTTACAGATTTTTATTTATTTTCATTTCTTTTAAACGTTGTTAAACACACAAATGCACACTGTAATCACTATTACAGTTTCATATTTGCAAATTCTAAGCAAGAAGTTTGCTGTGTGATCTACTGGGCTGCTGTGAGTCAGAATCGTCTGGATGGCAATAGGTTGCAGAGTAACGTGCGTGACTACTGACCCAAAGGTTGGCAGTTCTGTTCACCCAGAGGCACCTCAGAGGGAAAGTCTGGCAATCAACTTCCAGAAAACCAGTCACTGAAAACACTAAAGAGCACAGTTCTGCTCTGACACACAGGAGATCACCATGAGTGGGAGTCGATGCTATCTGTGGCAGCGGGATGCTCTTCATGCACAAGTCTATTGTAAAAATAAAATATATTGTAATTTTCTCATCATTGTTGTTTCTTCTAGCTGAAAACTGTTCTTGGGCCTTTTTACATGCTACATATCTTTTAGTGAAATTTCACTCTTTCTAATCACAGAACTTTACATACTTCAGCTGACAGACTCTTAACTGCACACTGTTCACATGACACAGTGACATGCAAATGCAGTTTTCCTTATCTGATACCATGCCCCCCTAAATTTTTCTATTTTCATAATGGCAAATAATACTTCCCTAGGCCTTACATACACAATCCTTAGCATAGCTGTCTATGGTATAGAAACATATTAGCTTAATGAACACTTGTGTGCCATTCAACTGATTGTGACTCACAGTGAAGGAGCAGAACTGCCACACTGGGTTTTTCAGGCTGCAGTCTTTACAGGAGCCAACCTCCAAGTCTTTCTCCCACTGAGCTGCTCTGTAGATTTCAACCACCAGTCTTCTAGGTTAGCAGTCAGTTGCCTAACTGTTGTACCACCAGGACTCAGTAGTGAAAAACTAGTGGATATATAACATTAACTAATCAAGCTTTTGACCCAGAACTAGCATCTGTGTATTTTTCGTTACTGATTTGCAAATAATCTTGAATGTGTTATTTGAAGGTAACACAAACATTTGGTTAAGTGAGAAATCCTATAATCTGAGATCATCTACATGTTATTCAGACAAACTAAGAATAAATCAAAAGATAAAATCAACTATATGGGAACGTAACACTAAATGTATCCTCTTGAAATAATTTTATTTAAAAGCAGGCCAGTTAGGAATCATACTAAAGACTGCTAGTATCTGTAACTATCCTTACTAATTCAAAGAGAGAGTATCTATAAAATATGTATTTTAGCCCACATTCTGGGTTAGTTTTTTCCTTGTCACTCCAGCTTGATCTGTTCTTATCATAGGAACTGTTCTTAGAATTTTTATTCTAAATTAGCTACTCTCTCCATCTACACTACCCACCAAGTTAAAGTAATATCAATACTGAAAAAGTTCATTTGTAAGTAAGAAAGTTATTTGGGGACTGCTTCCAGTCTCAAAGGACATCTTAATAATCCTATTTGTTTCAATGATTAAGTAACTTTTAAAGATATACTAATGATTTTCCCATTCTCTTTGTGTTTTTGTGCTTTTAAACAAACTTATGTTGATCTTTTTCTCTTTTAACATTTCTGTCTTCCTATGACCTCACTAATTTTACCCTCTTTTTCCAATAATTTGTCACTAATGCAAGATGAGCCTGTCCACAGCTAATGGCTAACTAATAAAGATCAGGAGGCAAGGAAGGTAACAGCAGATACTGTTCTGGGGGCAAGCAAGAAAAGTCAGATCCTCATTTCTATGGAAATAGAGTGTGGAAAGAAGTTTCCTTTCCTGCTGTTTCAAGATGGATGTTGGATTCATTGCAGTAATGCAGCAAAGGTCTGTTAAGAGACTCCGAGATTTTGGCTGGTGCCTTCTTTATGCTCAGCTGCACAGCTGGTGCAGGTGCATTTCCAGCCATAATAACTAATAACGTTCCCAGTGGAAACATTCGATTGTGGTAAAACAGACAGAAATCTATTACAAATGTGAGTGCAGTGTCAATGTTTACAGAGGGAGGTCAAATAACAGAATTCTATTTGGTAAATGTCAGTACTGTGTGAGCAGAAATCTTTCATAATATTTGCATTCTTATTAGAATGGTATGTACAAAATTCATAAATATTTCATAGATTTTTTTTAACTTCTGTTTTTTTCTCCCTCACCAGAAATTACTTTTCTTGCCATTTCTCTGAGTCTTACAGTTTACTCCATTGCTTATGGGATTCCAGTATGTGGGTCCATATGGCAAGACACTGGACTAGTAAAACATTCAGATCAGCTGTAACTTATTGTGACATATGCACACATTTTTACATTCAAATGTGGACATTAGAACTCAAGGCATCTTCTAATGTGAACCAACTCAAAGGCATGAACAAGACTTTACTTGGTCACTTTAAATCAAACTTTTATATTTTGTATTGACTCATTAATTCTCCAGGATACTGAAATGTATCAGATCACATTCTTGTGATTGGTTTTTAACACAGGCAAGAGGATAAGAGACAAAAAAGGTTTGATTTATTATGAGGGATATGTAAATATTAAAAGAAATGTATACAAGTGATATTTGTTTTGAGTACTTATATTTAAAAATGTATTTAAAATCACAACTTGAAAGAGAATGTGAATTATTATGCTATTTGTATCTTTGGTAATAAATTGAGCCATATTTTTGTGAAAAGAAGTAGAGATGATAGTTTTCTAGATTACAGAGATGGAGCTAATCCTTCACTAGAATCTTCATGCAATTATCACTCTTCATGTAAACATCTAATAACATTAAGTTTTGGAGAGAGAAGATCAGAGTGTGTTTTGTTCCCTGGATGATGGTTTGCAAAGAAAATAAATAATCAAACAATAACAACATAAGATCTTAGGAACAGATTGTTTGAAGGGTAGAAAATGAAATTTAGAAAAAACATCTGCTGACTCCAGATGTGCTATACTATTTTAATCTGATTCCATATAAGGAAACTATTTCAGTTTTCACTGAAGCTTTGTTGTATACAAACATTTGCAAATGAAAATTCCTACTCTGTGGCTTTTAGGAGACTTCACTGGTCAACCAAGATATATTTTTTTTTTAATTATGCTTCTTCCGTAAAACTAGTTGAACATTATTAACCCTACTATGTTTATTTCATGACATTTTTGTGAGCCAGAGAAATCACCTCTCATACCACTGATGCACTAGACTGAGGAACTGCAAAGTTACCTGTTTGTATCTGTTAACTGGAATGAAGCACAAGTGATTTTTAAATAAATTCAATGAGACAACAAATGTAAATATAGAAATCCATGGAAAATTTTGTGGATGGTATTGGTCTACAAGATACATATACATATATATATGGTATGTGCAAACGCAAAAATATAAGATCCAAGTTCAGAATGATAGAATTTGAATTAATATAACTGAAGGTCTATTCTCTGGGATTTGCTTCAATTAGAGTCAACAAGAGGACTGTCCCAACTTCGTTTATTCATTCACAGATATTCTGAGACACTACCAAAAAATGCCCCGCATGCAATTCTGTGAGTCTCAGAATTTGTTGCCTGACACTAACAGTCCATTATAATTATAATTAATAATTAGTAACAATTTTTTATCCTAGAGGTATAAATACATGCCTCACATTGATGAAGGAGGCTGAGCTCATGAAATGACTAAAGAATATAATGGTGTGTGTACTCTATGTGGACTCCACAGATGGCAAGGTTGGTTAAGTATTTGAGTGCTAACTTAAAGGCTGGCAGTTCAAAGCAACCCAGAGATACCCTGGAAGAAAACCTGCTGATTCATCTCCAGAAGGTTGTAGTCTTGAAAACCCGAGGAGTGGATTCCTACTCTGCATGTGTGGTATCACCATGAGTCACAATTGACTCAGTGGAGACCAGTTTCTTTTTTTTTGTACTGTTTTGTTTTTTGTCATATACTCTGACACCAGCTGTATAAGCAGTATGACTTCCTCTCACCACAACCACTCAGAGCTAGGTCATTCATCACAACCTAAAAGACAGTCTTCCAGACTTCCAAGACTTCAGACACTACTCACAAGTGTGGGAGTCTCTACAACACCCACCCTCTAACTTGCTGGTTACAAATCCTGAGTTTTCCCACAACATCCTCAGGATGTCACCTGTAACTTCATGAATTCCCATGGCATCATTACTTCTGAATTTCTAGCTTCCTCACTTCCTTGAGTTTGACAGTCTGCTGGAAAAATTGATAGATATCATGGAAAGTGCTCTTAAGGTGTAATGGGTTTCTCTTGTATATGGCCTTACTGGCTTGGGTTTCTAATTCTGCCAAAAATATTTGTCTAGGCCACAGTTGCACAAGGGATTGGCTGATTACCACACAAACTGAGTTAATTGTGGTCGGCCAAGGGATTGGTCAGTTTGTGGTGGGGCTGGGAGGCAGATCTTGCCTTGCAATTAAACATAAGGACAAATCTCAACAAGATGAGGGGAAAACCTCATTACCGTCAAGAAGTGAGGAGCAGAATGTCTTTTTAACCAGAGGACCATGAGTTAAGAACTCCTAGAACAGAGAGAGAGAGCTGTAACGCTGAATGCAATGCAAGTTGGTAAGAAAGTACAGCAACAACAGCATAATCCAGCAGCAGAGGAACAGCAGCAGTAGTGTGTCTTGAACTGCGAATCAGCAGATAATTAAGGTGCACTTGCTGGCCCACAGAATGAGGTCACTGTGGTGGGCTTGCTCCTTAACAGAGACTGCTCTTGAACAGAAACAAGAGCTGAAAACCTTTTGGTATGAAGCTTGCTGAGGGACCAAGGTGCCTCCAGGCCATTGTCTGTAGAGCTAGAGATGTAACACTTGCCCAGGAAAGAAAGGGGCATGGACAGACTGGTAGCACAGGCCCAGAGAAGTCCCTGTCTGCTGGCATGGCTGAGCCAGTGGCCTTCCTGTGGGCATGGTAAGAAGAACCTGCTAGCTGCCTGTTTTGAAGATGTTCTGATTACAGAATTTGACCTTTTCTCATGCTTGTGGCCATTACTTCCAAGTTATCCGTGACCCCAGGTTGTAGCCTATTACGTCCCTCACAAACCACGTAACTATGTCTATGGTCTCTGAGCTCTGTGTGGCCATTGAAATAAATTCTTATACCCAGCAAGGAAGCAGAGAAAGTCATGGGGGAGTGACTTATGTCAGAAATTGTGAAGAATTATTTGGAGAGGCGAGAAGTCTTCTACCTCATGGAAACCAGCTTTGTGCTGATTATAGTTCTCATAGGTCCTGAAAGCGGGCAACTCCTAACTTCAGGTTACAGTTGTATTTACAGTTGGATTCAAAAATGGATTCAAAAGAAGAGTTGCATAAGGCTAGGTCTGGAAGGGGATCATAAGGTGGAGCTTCCATGACTACAAAAGGGATGTGCTGCTGTCCCGTGCAGTGATTCACTGGCTGAGCTCTGTCTTTCCGTGTGAGAGCCCTTGCCTCAAGTCTCAGCTAATGCATCTCTGTATGTACATGGTTGTCTATCCGTACTAACCATGCAGACAAGTTATGGCTAAAACTTCCACGACAACCAAAACACTACCCAGTGTGAAACATACACGTACTATAGCAACCAGTCTACAGGTTCTCCTTTCATCTGTGACAGAACTGGACACTCACAGAAAGCAAACACTAAATAACAGCAGTGGATTCCCAAAGGACATCAACTTACTTTTTCCCAATTTGTCCATCTCTATTCTTTTAACTTTTATTTTTAATTGTGCTTAGATAACGTTTACAGAACAGACTAATTTCTCAACAGTTAGTACACATTCTATTTTACGACATTGGTTAACAACCCCACAATCTGTCAACACTCTCCCTCCTGAACTTTGGGATACTATTACCAGCTTTTCTCTCTCTTCCTGTATTCACGTCCATGTCCTCAGACTGGCATGCTACTTTAGTCTTATTTAGCTTTAAGGGCATGTCCAATCTTGAGCTGAAGAGTAAGCTTTAGGAGTGACTTCAATACTGAACTGGGAGGGTGTTAGGGGTCATACTCTCAGGGTTTCTCCAGTCTCAGGCCAACAAGTCTAATCTTTCTTTTTAAGACAGAATTTTGTCCTACATTTTTCTTTAGCTCTTTCCAGGATCCTCAGTGGTGATCCCTCTCAGAGCAGTCAGCGGAGTTAGTCAGGCACCATACGGTTGTACTGGACTCAGTGTGGTGAGTGCCATGGTAGGTATGGTCCAGCAGATCTTTGAACTAAGCATCCCCTTCCTAGCTTTCTTCATTTTTCCTTGCTCCTAAAAGGGTGGGACCACTGCTCACTGCTCACAGGCTGTGAAGACCCCAAACACTATGCACCAAAGTAGAATGTAGAACATTATAAACTGTTGTTATGCCAATTGAGCTAGATATTCCTGGAGACCATGGTCCCCACAGCACAGAGTCCAGCCTTCAGGCCCTCAGGAAGTTTGGATGTGTCTGTGAGCTTCAGTGACCTTGCCTTGTGCAGCTTGTGCTGGCTTCCCTTGTATTGTACACTGTCTTAAAATTCATCAGAATTGTCTCTTGTCAATTTAGTGTTTTCCCATTGCTACCCCTGCAATCCCTTGTAACCATCAGAGATTGTTGCTTTCTGTGTATAAAATTTTCCATGAGTTTTTTATAGTATAGACTCATAGAATATTTTCCCTTTGTGATTGATTTATTTCACTTAACATAGTGACATCCAGATTTACCCATGTTGTGAAATGCTTCACAGGTTCATTATTGTTCTTTATCTTTGTGTCATAATACTCCACTGTGTGAATCTACTGCGAGTTGTTTATATGTCTGTTGATGGGTTTCTAGGCTGTATACATCTTTTTTGCTACTATGAACAAAGCCACAATGAAAACGGTTGTGCATATGAGTATGTCTGTTCGTTAATGACTCTTATTTCTCTAGGATATATTCCTGGTAGCGGGGTTGCTGAATTATGTATGTTTCTATTTCTGCTTTTCTAAGAAAGTATCATATCACGATCCAAAATGGTTGTAACATTTTGCATTCTAACCAGCAATGCATAAGAGCCCCAATATCCCTTTTTTCTTCTTTTCCATTTTTTCCAGTAACACTGGAGTGAGATGATATCTCTTTGGAGTTTTGATTTGTATTTCTCTAATGCCCAGTGGTTGTGAGCATTTCATCATGTGTCTGTTGGTCATTTGAATGCCTCATTTACTTCATTTGCCCGTTTTTTAGTTGGATTACCCATCTCCATTTGTATGTTGCTGGGTTGGCATGCTGTAGTTCACCTCAGAAACTGTGTTCATCTCATTGCCTCCAGTATTGCCACACTGCTCAGAGGTCTTTCACAACTCTCAAGAGTTCTGTGTGATAGTCTACCTTTTTATCATCTGATGTGATGTTCGTATGTGTTATACATCTTATTTTCTGCTATGGCTATCAAGGCAAGATTAGATTAGATTATGTTAAAGAGGATTAGGGTGGGATATAACACTCTTGCTCAGGCCAAATCCCTGATCCAAGATAAGGAGAATTTCCCTGGGTTGTGGCTTCTACCATCTTTTGTCTTATAAGAGAGAAAAGAGGAAGGAAGTAAGCAGAGAGATGGGATTTCATACCAACAAGAAAGCAGCATCAGGAGCAGAGTGCATCCTTTGGACCCAGAGTTCCTTCACAGAGAAGCTCCTAATCCAGGAGAAGATAATGAGAACAATTTTCCTCTAGAGCCCACAGAGAAAATCCTCCCCTAGAATTATCAGCCTGAATTTTGAAATTTTGTTGATAACATATGTTTTCACTAATGGACCTGTTGGCATTGAGTCAATTCTGACTCATAGTAACCCTGTAGAGAGAATAGAACCACCCCTATACAGTTAACTGAGGAGAACCTGGTGAATTCCAACTACCAACTCTTTAGTACTTGTAGCACTTAGCCACTATGCTCAGAATTTCCTTCAGTAACAGAAGGCAAGCTGATTTAAGAACAAATTCAGATTTTTTAAAAAATGAGTTACAGATTTTAATACCCATTAACTGAGATCCCATACGAGATTTGACAGCTAAGTTCACAAACCTGTCCTAGAAGAAACGCTCCATACTTCATTACTGAATATTGCTACAGTCATCTTTGAAACACTCCCGTTGGGAGGCTGTGCACCTGTGCCAGTGCCTTGTCCACCCTTCAAAGAAACTTTGGAGCTCTTTTTCTGGAATGTGTATAAGAGCTGTCATCATTGTATGAGGTCTGGCAATTAAGTTCATCACCTCATCCTAGAAAAAGTGATTTGAAGGGTGCACTAGGCACTGGCATTTGTGCATAGCTTCCCAAGGGGAGTACTTTCAAAGATAACCACAGTGATATTCAGCAGTGAGGTATTAGCACTTTTTCTAGGATGAGTTTGTGAACTTCATTGTCAGATCTAGTGTTGTACATAGCGTCACTCACTATGAGTTGGAAACAACTGGGAAGCACTTAACAAAACAATATTATGTGTGTACCGTTGACTGAATCATGCTTCCCTTCCCTGAGGTTCACTGATACCACCTGCTGCACCTTTCTGCCTTGGTCAGCCCCCACCTGAGTCACTTCATTAGCATAACCTGTCAGGTCTGAAGCTCTTCTAGATGACAAAGATACTTCAAACACTGGTACTAGAAGTTATCTCTTAGGGCCCAAGAACAAAGATTAAATGCTTTAGGCAATGTATGTTTCTTTATCCCACAAATATATAGTGACAGAATGATCAGTGGGGATGGTCAGTGAGGATGAGATGCAGGTGACAGGAAAAGCAGGAATTACAAAGATGGTAGCAAAAGTTAGGAGGTAGCATTTAGGAATGAATGATATGTTCATTTTCTTGATTATGATGGTAATTTCATGAGTATATTAAAATTGTTGTTGAATCTATTTCAATTTTTAGGAGCCCTATCAGACAGAGTAGAACTTCATCACAGGGTTTCCAAAGAGTGTGGATTTGTTTACCAGCCTTTGTTTAGCAGCCAAGCTCTTAACCCCTGTACCACCAGGTCTTTATCAAATGTTTAGTTGTTAGCATTTCTTAGAGATTAGTACAGGCACATCTTTTTCCTCTCTCTTGTACGTAAGTGTTTCTTTTTGGAGATCAATCAGGAGCTAACATTTTGAATGTTCAGTATCAAACTCTTAGCTCTGTTTCCCTTTCTACCTCATTCTAACCTGGTCCGTTATGCACAGGCTGTTGAACTTAATGAAGAAGACTTGGGGACACAGTGTTATCACTTCAGCTGCTAACCAAAAGTTTGATGGTTTGAACCCACCAGAAGCTCTGTGGGAAAACGTTGTGGCAGTCTGCTTCCTAGAGATTACAGCCTTGATTTGGGGAGATTGGAACTCTTAGACACACTATTGGTAAGAATGCAAAATGGTACAATCATTTTGAAAAATGACATAATGTTTCTTAACAATCTTGATATAGAAATACAGTATGATACCACAATCCCATTCCTAGAAATATATCCTGGAGAAATAAGAACCATTACACAACTAGACATATGCACATGCATTTTCATTGCAGCATTTTTCACAATAGAAAAATGATAGAAATAATCTCGGTGACGATCAACAGATGAAAGGATGAATTAAGCACAGTATATACATACAATGGAATACTATGCAGTGATTAAGAACATCCATGAAGGTGTGAAGCATCTCATACATGGATGAATCTGGAGGGCACTATGCTGAGTAAAACAAGTCACTTGTAAAAGGACACACATCTCATATGAGACTACCACTAAAAAAAACTCATAAAAAGATTACACACAAAAAGAAACAATCTTTGATGGTCATGTGGGAGGAGAAGACTGGGGAGAGAAAAGCATTAAATAGCTAACAGATAAGTGGTGACTCTGGTGAAGGGAGAGACAGTACAAAATACTGCGGAAGCCAGTACAGCTTGTCCTAAGCAATGTCTTGGGAGCTCTATAAATCCACTGCCAATGAGTAGGGTCTGATTAATAGCGATCTTAGAGGTCAGGGTAGGACTGCCCCTTAGAGCTTCCAAGGAAACTCTATAGATACTCCCAAATTCCCCTGGGGACCAAAAGACTGTACTGAAGATTAGAGCCTTGAAAACCCTACGGGGCAGTGTTGCTCTGTTAGATATGATCATTGTAAGTCAGAATCAACTGAACTACAATAGATTATACTTGGTTTGGGTTAAACTCAATAAACAACATTAAGTTCTAGCATTGTGCCATTTGGAAACTTTCTGTTTTTATTTTTTCTTTACTATCTCAGTGATCTCATATATAAAATAGTCAATAATGTGCTGAAATAATTAAGCGAAATAGGATATGCAAAACACTTAATGTATTGTCTAGTAAGTAGACTATACTACTTAAGTGCTTAGTGTTACTGTTACTATTAAATTAATTTTGAAAATAGATGGAAAGAAGATTTGATGAACATGGACTGTTTTCATTCTTTTGAAGCTGATCAGAAATCTATGTTAATGAAGACAAAATTATGAGTCTGAAATGTAAAAGTCATGAGAAATTTTATTGACTCAATAAGGTTTAGTACTGCAGTGGTCTGCAGTGAGCTATATAATTAGAAATTTCAAATGAACATAGCCAAAGCCCACTGCCATCAAGTCAAGTCCCACTCATGGGAACCCTAGAGGTCAGGGTAGAACTGCCCCACAGAGTTCCTAAGAAGCCCTTGGCAGATTTGAACTGCCAACCTTTTGCAGATATATTTGTTTCATATGTCTCAAACAATCCAAGAAGCTGGATAATAGGGAGAAGAATACAGCATCTGGACATATCTATCCTGGGTGTATAGATATGTCAGAATCTATCAAATTGTTCGCTTTAGAAATTTGTACTTTATGTTAATTTCCTCTCAAACTGTTTTTGAAAAGCCCTCTAAAGTTTTGATAGTTGTTTTTCAATTAGTGGACTATGAGAAACCATCCCAATGACAACAGAACTTTGAAATTTTTTCTGAACTAAGTGATGCCCAGAAAGAAACAGTGTTGGATTAGATACAAGCCCAGCTTCTCTTCTTCCTTAACAGTGTATCTCACATAGCAATGAGAAAAAATACTCTTGTCACTTAAATACTAAATAATTTACTCTTTTTGCTCTTAAGCACTTATAATAGTTAATATTTTCAGGTTTCTGTCTTAAGAATGTCTTCTTAAACAGGAGCCCTAAGTTAAATATTTGTAAAACTTCCCCAAACCATATGAAAATTGTCTTGCACTTATTAGATACCTAATACTTCTTTTGGGCTAAATGAATATCACTCTCTGGTTGATAAGTTAGGTCTAGGCGTTTAATTAATTAATATGTGTCTTATTGTTAAACTCAACATGTTATGGCTAAATGACCATGACTTTTAAAACAACGGATTGTTTTAGTTCCTCCTTCTGATATTGACTAGTGATGTGAACTTGACAATCAATTTTCTTGTCTAGAAAACATATTTACAGGAGGATTACATACAATAACATATCTAAAGTTCTCAGAATACCATTTGACACATAGTAATTTCTCATAAAATGTTAATTTACTTTTCCTTCCATATCCACAGTTTATTGTATTGTATCAAACAATATAAGTACCTTGTAAATCACAAATGTCACATACTTTCAATAAGCAACAATCCTTGCTCTTATCACTACTAATAAATAACATTAAGTGTTAAATCTGCTAACCATAAGGTCAGCAGTTCAAATCTCCCAGGCACTGCTTGGAAACTCTACGGAGCAGTTCTACTCTGTCCTATCGGGTCACTTACTGTAAATTGGAATCGATTCGACAGCAGTGGATTTGGTTTTGCTTTAATAAATAACAATGTTCTACTTTAGGTGAATCTCATTCTCCTCTGAGAGAATAACGTTAGAGGATTAGCCAAGTACTTCATGAATCAATGTTGTCATTGTTAAATTTTGTCGATTTTGGTAAACTGGCTATGTTTAAAGGAGACTAGCTTAGTCAATAATCTTATGTAACAAAACAATCAAAATACTTTTTCTTTGGTACTCTATGTGTAGTTTTTAAGACAAGCGTTTCCCTCCTCCCCCCATATTACGTGTCTTTTATTAAAGGTAATTGTTTTAGTTGTCTAGTACTGCTATAACAGAAATACTATAAGTGGATGGCTATAAAAAGAGAAATTTTATTCTGTCACAGTCCAGGAGGCTAGAAGTTCAAATTCAGGGCATCAGCTCTAGGGGATGCCTTTCTGTGTTGGCTCTGAAGGCAGGTTTTCGTCATCAATCTTCCTCTGGACTGGGAACATCTGAGGTGCAGAAAGCCCAGGGCCAAAGGATGCACTCTCCTCCTGGCACTGCTTTCTTTCCTGGTAGTATGAGGTCCCCAACTGTCAGCTTGCTTTCTTTATATCCCAAGAGACTGCATCAAGGCACAACACAATCCTATAGACTGAATCCTGCCCTACCCACACAACTGCCACCAATCTCCCTCATTAACATCCCAGAGGCAGGTTTTACAGCGCATAGGAACATCTCACAATACTAGGATTCAAGGTCTAGCCAAACTACTACACACATTTTTGAAGGAAAACATTTCAGTCTGTCACTTTAGCATCATACTGAAGAATCATTGATGGCAAGTTTAAAAATCTTGAAAATGATTTTTTAAAGTACTCCCTCACAATACTATAAAGGTAAATTTCAACTTCACATCAAGATCTTTGAAATAACCTCAGTATAGTTCTGTTCATTGCTCAAGGTAGATAAGAAAACTTTTAGTAGTCATGTAGTCTTTTTTCAATTGTCAAAATAGTGTAAATGACAATCTAAGCAATTAGTGCTACTATATATGTCAGATCTGACTCAACTGCACTTGGCTTTGTATAAGCTTATACGTGTATGTGAATTGATCTGTGTTAATCTTGAAGCCAATTCTTCAGGCTAAAATCATACTGCACCATAAGAAAAAATGAAACTGGGGCAGAGTGTGTTTCTTGGCTCAAGCAGATATCTGAGACTAAACCTGCAGTTTCTATCAAGAGGAGAGATGAGAAGGTGGAAGGGGATAAGAGCTGGTTGAGTGGACACAGGAAAGTACAGGGTGGAGGGAAGGAGTCTGCTGTCATATTGTAGAAAGAGCAAATATGGTCATGTAACAATGAGTGTGTAGGTTTTTTGTGTGACAAACTGATTTAAATTATGAACTTTCACTTAAACCAAACCAAACCCACTGCCATCGAGTTGTGTCTAACTCATAGTGACCCTACAGGTCAGACTAGAACTGTCCCATAAAGTTTCCAAGGAGTGCCTGGTGGATTTGAACTATCGACGTTTTCTTTAGCAGATGTAATACTTAACCCACTTAAAGCACAATAAAAAATATGTAAAATATGTTAAAAGTATCTATGCTTTTATATACACACACATTCACATATACATATGTAGATGTACACAAAAACACACATTTATATGTAAGGTTTCTCGTGTCCATATCTGTAAATTATTTTTCAATGTTCTGAGTGAGGAGCCCTGGTTACTGTGTAGTTTAAAATCTTGTTAATTCACTCTTCTCTTTAGTTTTTATATTCCGGACTTCATTTAAATTGAGAGTATAGCAATGAATTCTGCTTTCCAGAGTCTAATTAACAGTTAATAATTTAACTAGCATAATGAATGTCATATTTTTCATATTTTTATAGTCAAAATTTTAGAATGTTAATCTATGGCAAATTAAATAATTAAAGCAGTGAAATACTGGTTTCAGAATAGGTTTGTGTTAAAAATTTCAAAGTTTTGTTTTAAATGTTTACAGTGACCTTATTTTTACTCAAAATTGTTTAATGTTCTCCCCAAAATAACCAAATGTGCTGCTGTCATGTCAATTGTGACTCATAGCACCCTATAAAACAAAACAGAACTGTCCCATAGAGTTTCTAAGGAGCTCTTGATGGATTGAAAGTGCAGGTGTTTGGTTAGCAGCTATAGCATTTATATACTACAGCAGCAGGCTCTCCGTTTCTTGGTAGTCATCATTATTTAACCTAGAAAAGTCATGGATAATAAACCTTTGATGATAAACTTGATGGATGAGACAACGGACAAAAATGCAAAGGAAATTTAATGTAACTAAAAGAGAGATGATGCCAGATAATTCATTCAAGAATAAAACTATCATGTGATGTCTTTGGATGTATGTCATAAATGGACATGAGCAAATTATTCCATAGTTTCGTCATAAGGAACATGGTATAATGAAGGTACTGCTAAGAACAAAAACACTGGGGAAATGATCACTATCTGTAATGGTATTTTTTCATTTTTTTTTATTAAATAAAAATGAAAGTGTACATACTCTGTGCTTACAATACTGGTTAAGAGGAGGAGTACACAAGTTGTGTCGAAGTTCCATTAATATTGATCTTCTTACTAATGTGTATTGTCACCAATTTCACCCTACCAAATTTCTAACAATTATCTAATCTAAACCCTTGCCTCTTGTTCTCCCTCTCTTCCACCCTCCCCACCCTTGTAGCCGTCAAAGAGTCTTTTCTATTATGTATAAGTGTGCTTTTAAGTTTTTATCGTAGGGGTCTCATATAATAATTGTCATTCTGTCATTGACTAGTTTCACTCAACATAATGTCCTCCAGTTGAGGCCAAATTGAAAGATGTTCCCTGCTATCATCATTGTTCTTTATCAGTGCATAGTACTCCATTGAGTATATATACCAAAGTTTACCGATCCATTCTTCTGTTGTTGGGCATCTGGGTTGATTCCAACTTTTTGCTATTGTGAACTGTGCTGCAATGAACATTCGTGTGCATGTATTAGTTGGTGTGAATGGCCTTGATTTTGTAAGATATATTCTGACCAGAGCAATTAGTGGGTCAAATGGTATATCTATACCCATTATTTTAAGGTAACGCCAAATTGATTTCCAAAGAAGTTGTACCATTCTGCAATCCCACCAACAGTGAAGGAGAATTCCACTCTCTTCACACTGTCTCTAACATTTATTGTTTTGCGTTTTTTCGACCATGGCCAATCTTACTGGGGTGAGATGGTTTCTCACTGTCATTTCAATTTGAATTTCTTTAATAATTAATGATTGTGAACATGTCCGCATGTACTTTTTGGTTTCCTGGGTGTCCTCTTTAGAGAAGTGTCTGTCCATCTCCTTTACTCATCGCTTAATTGGATGATTTGTCTTTTTTTATTGATATTTTGTAGAACCGTATAGATTATGGAGAGCAGGTGTCGGTCTGACATAGAGTTGCCAAATATTTTTTCCCATTCTGTAGGTGGTCTTCTAATTCTTTTGAAGAAGTCTTTGGATGAGCAGAAGTGTTTGATTCTTACTAATTCCCATTTATCTATTTTCTCTTCTGATGAATGTGTTTTGTTTGTCAGATTTTGAAGTCTGTCTATACTGCGTATTAAAACGTCCATTGTTAACCCTATCTTATGTTTGATGAGCTTTATCGTTTTAGCTTTTATATTCAGGTCTTTTATCCAATTTGAGTTGATTTTTGTGTAAGGTGTGAGAAATGAGTCTTGTTTTGATTTTTTTCAGATGGATATCCAATTATGCCAGCACTATTTGTTAAGGAGACTGTTCTCATCCTAGTTCAAAATCTTAAGAACTTTGTCAAATATCAGCTGTTCATAGGAGGATGGTGGCATCTCTGGGGTCTCTACTTTGTTCAATCAGTCTATATGTCTCCTTTTGTACCAATATCAGGCTGTTTTGACTACTGTGGCAGTGTAATAGGTTTTAAAGTCAGGTAGTGAGAGACCTCCCAGTATGTTCTTTTTCTGTAGTGCTTTACTTATTTGGGGTTTCTTACCTTTCCAAATAAAGCTGATAATTTATTTCTCCATCTCATTAAAAAATGTCACTGGAATTTGTATTGGGATTCCACTATATAAGTAGATTGCTTTGGGCAAAATAGACATTTTCACGGTATTGATTCTTCTTATCCATGAGCAGGGCAGATTACTCCAATTATGTAAGTCTCTCCTAGTTTCTTGTAGCAAGGTCTTGTAGTCAAAATATTTTCATCTTGTAGATGAAATACTTCCAAATTGATCCTATGAAGCCAGCATAACCCTGGTACCAAAACCAGGGAAAGATCCCACAAAAAAAGAAAATTACAGACCAATATCACTCACGTAATGGTATTGGAAACAAAACAGACCCCACAGGATTAATTTGTGTTGTGTTACAATGGTCTCATCGAGAACACTAATGCACTTTATCCTCTGTATATTATGCAAAGACTTATCAGAAGTAGGAAAGATACAAATGAGGAGAGCTAAAATTGTTTGGGGGAGGAGAGCTTCAGAGAGTAGATTGATAAAGTACAGAGCATTACTATGTTATTGTTTTGTGCAGCTGAGTCACTTTTGACTCCTAGTTACCTTCTAGAACAGAGAATTGTCCCACAGAATTTCTGAGGCACAGCTGGTGGATTTGAACTGCTGACCTTCTGGTTAGCAGCATAAGCTCATAACAACTCACCACGAGGGATCTACATTACTATAATATCTTTGAATTTAGAAAATTGAGGCCCAAAAGATAGAGACATTCACAAATTGATGACTGTGCAGCAGTATGAAAAATCCTGAAATATTTGTACACGGATATGTAATTCACACATACAAATTTTTTCTACTTGGTAATATATGTATATTTAGTACAATTTACATTTATATTAACTATATCTAATGAATTATAGATTTTACTGCCTTTGAAAGAAATCTGACAAGATTTTATAAGTATATTTTGAAAGCACTTACAAAACATAAAAGTAATTACAGAAAATCTGATAAGTACCCTTTAACTTTGTCATCTAGGTAAATAATTCAGCTTTCGCATGAGAGATTTGAACAGAAGAATGACTGGTGTGTGTGGAAAACTATTTGACCCAATATAAAAATGAGGATGCCCCTGATAGTTGAAGAGTTACTTAGAGAAGCAGCAAAACCTATGAAAGACAAGTGAAGAAAGAGAAATTGGGCAAATTTTGTCTTCAATTATGTTTCTTCTTTATACGATTACCCCAGTTTCAGATGGAAATACAATGAAAAACTAGCTTCAACAAATAGCAGTTTAATTTTTCTCATCAGCAACATTTTGGCACAGATTACTCAGTGCTAATACAGAGAATCCATAGTTTCCAAAAGAGTTTTTTTGGCTTTCTGTCTGTCAATGTAGCCATCCCTGGAAAGCAATATTTACTCTCATGGTTTTCAACTTGTGGTGGTAGTACGGCTACTTGGTCATATCTTCATGTACTGAGTCTTCTAATGCACATTGTTCAGTGATTTCTTCAGAAAAAAACAGAGAAGCATAAACCGTAAAACATACATATAGACTGGACTTGTTCTTTTACAAACTCTTAATAGCTCTACTTGGTTGCTTATAATTGTGACACTTACCTGCCTATAAAATTACCAAAAACAGAGAATAATGTAGACCTTTATTTTTTTCCTAAATACATTTGTCACATTTTCTCCATCTGAATGAAGTGACATTTTTCTTAGTTAAGGAGAAAACTAAAATAAGCCCTGAACTGAATCCATTGCTACTGAGTACATTCCTACTCACAGGAACATTATAGGACAGTGTAGCACTGCCCCACAGAGTTTCTAACACTATAATCTTTACAGAAGTAGGTTGCCACAATTTGATTTTTTCTTCAGAGTGGCTGGTGAGTTTGAACTGCTGACCTTCTGATTAACAGCTGAGTGCTTAACCATTGTACTACCTAGTGGTCACTGAAAAGCAAAATAAACAATCAGAAATGATTGTCATTGTGTCATTGAAAGACTTGGTCATATCTTCATGTACTGAGTCTTCTAATGCACATAACTGAAGTATAAGTCCAAGCAAACTATTGACTTTGAGCACATTCTAACTCCTAACAACCTATAGACAGAGTAGAACTGCCCCATAAAGCTTCCAAGGAGCCCCTGAAAGATTTGAACTGCCAACCTTTTGGTTAGCAGCTGTAACACTTAATCACTATACCACCAGGGGTTTCAAGTGTCATATAGCTGTTATTATTATTCAGATGTAAACACCATGGCATAGAAAAATCGTTTAATTTAATTCCTTGTAATCAGATTACTAGCAAAAGGTAGAGAAGAGATTATGACCCAGCCAGTTTAGACTGAGAGCCTAATATCTTAACAACTTTCTATCAGACACAGGGGCTAAGGTCAATGTTTTCAAAGAACATTTTGAAAAAAAAAAAAAAAATGAAGTTAGATTCCTACTTTGATGTGTATACTTATTTCTTACATGAAAATGTTGCATTCTTACAAAAATATGACACAAGGCCTGTACAATTTCATTCCTTTAAGACTCACTCCAGCCATCTTAGCACCCATCAGGGAAGTAAACAGTGAATGTTACTAATAAAAACGTGTGCACTTCTTGAGTAACTTCGTTTCACAGATTTTCTGGTTCAATCTCTTTTCCAAAATCACTTCATAGATTCATTTTAATTTTAAAGGTTGAAAGATAATTACACATTATGAGCATCTAAAGATAGAAATGTAGTAATGAAGAATGAAAAGAGTATAAAGCAACTTTCTCATCCGTTGTTAGTCTATTTATAAAGAATATAATTTTAGAAAATTTATCTGTAAAATATAAAGCACTTTGTTGTGTTGTAAGTTGTTGTTCTTAGATGCTGTTTTCATCAGCTAGTGCTGCTCTAACTGAAATATTATGAGTAGATAGCTTTAACAAAGGAAAGTTTATTCTTATGTAGTCTGGTAGGACACAAGTCCAAATTCAGAATGTCTGCTCCAGGGGAAGGATTTCCCCTGGAGGAAGGTCTGGTATTGCATCCACCTTTGTCCAGGGAGCATCTTAGAGCAGGAACCTTGGTCTGACTAACACGCTCTTCTCCCGGTGCTGCTTTCTTGATAATGTGAAGTTCCCAATTCTCTGCTTGCTTCCCTTTCCTTTTCTCTCTTGTAGGATGAAAGGATTAAGGATTGGGCAAGTCGTACTCCAGGGAAACTCCCTTTACAGTGGAGCAGAGAGGTGATCCTATGAAGGGATTTACAGTCCTACCCTAATCCTTTAACAGACAGCACAAGAAAATCACAAAAAGTAGGACAATCATAAAATATTGGAAATTATGGCCCAGCCACACAGCTACACACATTCTGGGGGGAAAACAGTTCAACACATGACAGGTGTCATCGAGTCAGTTCTAACTCATAGAGACCCTATATACAACAGGACAAAACATTGCCTGGTCCTGTGCCATCCTCATGATTGTTTTGCTTGAGCCTATTATTGTTGCAGCCATTGGATCAATGTATCTCACTGGGAACTTTCCTCTTCTTCACTGACCCCTTATAGTACCAACCATGATGCTTTTCTGCAAGGAGTGGTCCTCCTGACAACATGTCCAGAGTATATGATATATGTAGTCTTGCCATCTTTGTTTCTAAGGAACATTCTGGGATACTACTTCCAAGATGGATTTGTTTGCTATTTTGACATTTCATGATATTTACAGTATTAATATCCCATATGACAATTCAAAGCCATCAATTATTCTTTTGGTCTTTATCTATCATTCAACTTTCATGTACCTGCCAAAGCCAAGTGCCATCGAGTTGGATCTGACTCATGTACCTAGGAAGCAATTAAAAACACCATGACTTGAATCAGGCACACCTTAGTCTCCAAGGTGACATTTTTGCTTTTCAATTTTAAAAAGACCTTTTGCAGCAGATTTCCTCAATGCAAAGTGTATTTGGACTTTTTAATTGCTGCTTCTACGGTATTGATTGTAGACCCAACAAAAATGAAATCCTTGGTAACTTCAACCTTTTTCCCATTTATCATGAAGTTCCTTATTGGTCCACTCTAGGATTCTTGTTTTCTTTTTGTTATGATGTAATCCACACTGAATGCTATGGTTTTTGATCTTCATCAGTTCATATTTTAACTCATCTTTACTTTCAGTAACGAAGGCTGTGTTATCTGCATAATGTGGTTTACTAATGAGTCTTCCTCCCATTCTGATGACCTATTAATTTTTATATAAATCGTCCAGCTTCTTGGGTTATATGTTCAGCATGCAGATTGTATAGGTATGGTGAAAGAATACAGCCCTGGCACATATTTGCCCTGACTTTAACCTGTGTATTTATCACTTGTTCTGTTAGAATGACTGCCTCTTGATCCATATACAGACTCCTTATGAGCTCAGTTAAGTGTGCAACTCTTATTCTCCATAATGTTATCCATAATTTGTTCTGATCCTCACATTCCAATGCCATAAAATCTTTTGCCAAAGAGTAGTTTCCAACTTACAGAGACTATTCATGTTAGATTAAAACTGTCTTACAAAGTTTCCAAGGAGCAGTTGGTGGTTTAGAATATATTGACTTTTTGGTTAGCAGTCTAGCTGTTGAGGTGATTCTGACTCATAGTGCCACGCTAGGACAGAGTAGAACTATTCTGTAGGATTTGCAAGGAGTTACTGTTGGATTTAGACTGCTGACATTTTCGGTTGTAGTCAAGTTCTTAATCACTGTACCACCAGGTGTGTATGTGTGTGTGTTTTCCATAATACTGTGTATAAGAAAAAGAGACAATAGGATGTGACCAAAATCAAGACAAAAGTCTCATAACAAAAGTAGATCTACACTGTACTGAGATATGAAGTTTAGAAGACAACTGCTTTAAAATAACAATTAGTCACATCTGTAAAATAATAGACAAATAAATGGTAAGATTAACAAAAAAAACAAATAGAGTATTTCAACATACAGTAATTAGAATCAACTAAACCTTATGCATTTAAAAATATAAGAATTCAATGAATGGTGTTAATAGATTAGGGACAGTAGAAAACAGTATTATTGAGTTTGAAAGACTGAAGCTAAGAGAATAAAAACTATGGCAATGGTGTTACAACATAGAAAAAAATTCAGGGTGGAGTCAAGATGGTGGACTAAACACACATCTCCTGAATCCCTCTGGAAACCAACACCTGAACTGATAACTAAATGGAGCCTTTTGTACACCTAGTAAGCCCTAAGGCAAAACATAGGGCTGTTAATTTGGACTTCATAATACTGAATGGAAAACCTCCTCTCTCTTGATATCCACCACTCCTGGTGAGAACTGGCTTTCACAGACCGAAGGTAATTTGACATTTTAACTTTATTTCTGTCTTAGCCAGTAGGCAGAGCTGGGACTTGACTAGCAGCTAATCTCAGATGCATAGCTGGTGGGATCAGGGGGTGAAACTGCCACATGTTGAGAGCCCAGTTTTGGACTCTGGGCATCTCAGCACTTTTGGCCTCTCTTTCTGCTTCCGCCATTGAGTAGCTTGTACTAATGCAGATGGGGAGCTTGCATGGGATGCCATCTTGTTCCTCTGGGAGCCAGACAAAAGGCAGCACATGCCCAGAGGAGAGTGCAGTTCTGGCAGAAAAGCAGTATTTCACTCTGTGTGGCCTATGGTGGGGCCAGGCAGTAGCCTTTCTATATTTTGAACTAGTTTATAACACCTGGGGTTGGATATAGAGGTGCTTACTTTGCCAGCTAGGAAGAGGGACCAGTACACCTGAAAACCTGACTGACTTTGGAAGTTGTTAGATACCTTTTACCTTTCATTTTAAGATGGCCTAGAGAAACAACTGTGGTCCACTCTCACAGCATCTCTCCCAGCATTTATCGACTCATGTGAAGTGCAAAAAGCAACAAACTCTGGATTAAAGTGTAACCAAGAAATCACCCATGGCTTCAGAAGGCCCCCCAAAGAAACAACCAAAGAATTTCTTAGACAAAGAAACCTTTCTGAAATTATTGGAAGGTGAATACAAAAGGATTATATAGAGAGCCCTCCTAGACCTTATGCAAAATGGAGCAGAGCAAAATGAAAAATTAAGCAAGCTGTTTGATCTGACGGAATATCAGTACGCTGAAACCAAAAGATCAAGAACAAAATTGAAGAGATAGAAACCTCAATTCAAAGTCAAGCAAACAGAATGGAACAAATGGAAAAGAGAATTTCTGACTTGAACGACAGAGCTACTGACTCCACCATCTATAGGGTGAAATCAGAAAAAAGAAACAAGAAAAATGCTGACACATTAAGAAATATGTGGGACTCTATTAAGAGGAACAATCTGTGATTAATTGGAGTTCCTGAACAGTGCGAGACACCTGAGAACACAGAGAGTATTGTTGCTGAGCTGCTGACCGAAACCTTCCTAGAAGTTAAAAAGGAAGACAATATAGATATCCAAGATGCATATCAAACGCCACTCAATATAGATCTCAAAAGAAAGACTCAAAGACGTAATCAAGCTTAACAAAATGAAACAAAAACAGAAACTGTAAAAGACAGCAAGACTCAAAGCAAAGCTAACATTCAAAGGGAAACCCTGTAGGCATCCATCAGATATCTCAGCAGGAACATTGCTGGCATGGAGACAGTGGCATGACACATTCAAAGCCTTGAAGAAGAAGAACTTCCAACCAAGAATTATATATCCTGCAAAACTATCTTTCAAATATGAAACTGAAATTAAGACATTCCCAGATAAACAGAAACTCAGAGACTTTGTAAAAACCAAACCAAAGCTACAAGAAGTAGTGAAAGAATCTTTTGGCTTAGGAGAACAAAACAACTAACTTTATATTTTGAAAGCAAATACAGGACACATTATCCAGAAACCTACTCAGTTAGGGAAGTCTCCAAACTTCATAAAACGTATAACAGTGAAAGACATAATCCAGTGATCATATCATGAAAACTATGACATCTTCATAATGAAATGAGGGATATACTACACTTGGTATAGTCCTTCCAAATGGAGAGGAAGTTAATAAGACAGGTAGTAATTAAAATTCAGTTTATACATAGTTCATTAAGGGGGACCGTAGGGGCAGCCATAAAGCACAAGAAAGATACAACATATCAAATCAAGAAATGCAATACAGGAGTCTTAACAATCACAAAAACAACCCTGAAAAAGGTGAAAAATCAACTCACAAAGAAGAAAGCCCCAGAACAGATTAATAAGAACAACAGAGAAAATATCAACAAATAAGTAAATATATCACAATGGTAGCACTGAACACACACCTATCAATAATCAAATTGAATGTGAATGGAATGAACACTCCAGTAAACAGACATCAAGTGACATCTTGGATAAAAAGACAGAACACATCCATATGTTGCCTATAAGAAATTCACCTTTGACTTAAAGATAGGAACAAACTGAAGATTAAAGGATGAAAGAATATATATCAAGCTAACAATGAACAAAGAAGAGCAGGTATGGCAATTCTAATTTCAGATAAAATTGATTTTAATGTAAAGTCCACCATCGTGGACAAGGATGAACACTATTACTGAAAGGTTCAATACACAACCAGGGCTTAACAATATTAAATATTTATGCACCTAATATTAGAGCACCTAAATACAGCAAATAAACATGGACTACACTCAAAAATGAGACAGATCACTCCACAATAATAGTGGGAGACTTCAACACTCCACTCTCAATATTGGACAGATGGTCTAGAAAAAAATCTCAATAAAGACACAGAAGACCTTATTGCCACAATTAACCAACTAGACCTCATTAGCATATACAGAACGTTCTATCCATCAGCAGACAACTACGCCTTCTGCTCCAGTACACATGGAACATTCTCGAGAATAGACCATGTGTTAGGACATAAAGCCATTTTCAACAAAATTCATACCACTGAATTAATGTAAAGCATCTTTTCAGGTCATAAAACCATCTGAGTCAAAATCAATAGCAGAAAAAACATAGATAGAAAGCAGAACTCATGGAAACTAAACAACATCTTGCAAAAAAGAATGGGATATAGAAGAAATCAAGGATAAAATAAAGAAATTTAGAGTCCAATGAGAATGAAAACACTTCCTACCAAAACCTATGGGATACAGCCACAGCAGTGCTCAGTGGTCAGTTGATCTCCATAAATGCACACATCTGGAAGGACAAAGAAACCAAACCAAAGAACTAACCCTCCAGCTTGAACAACAGAGGAACCTCTCAGGCACCAGAAAAAACAGATCCTAAAGATTAGAGCAGAACTAAATAAGTTAGAGAATAGAAGAACAATTGAAAAAATGAAAAGACCAAAAGCTGGTTTTTTGAAAAGATCAACCAAATTGACAAACCATTGGCTAAACTTACCAAAGAAAAACAGGAAAGGAAACAAATAACCCAAATAAGAAATGAGAGGGGAGTTGTCGTAACAGATCCAACAAAAATCAAAGATACCATAACAGAATACTAGGAGAGTCTGTGCTCTAACAAATTTGGAAACCTAGAGGAAATGGGCAAATTCCTGGATTCACCTACTAAAATTATCACAAAGGGAAGCAGAACAACTTAGTAAACGCATCACAAAGGAAGAGATTGAAAAAGTGATCCCAAAACTACCAACCAAAAAAAGCCCCCGCCCAGATGGCTTCACTGCAGAATTCCACCAAGCTTTCAGAGAAAAGCTATCTCCAATACTACCAAGACTATTTCACAGTGTAGAAAGGAATGGAATACTCCGAAATTCATTCTATGAATCCAGCATCACCCTGCTACCAAAGCCAGGGAAAGACCAAACAATAAAGGAGAACTACAGATCAATATCACTCATGAATCTAGATGCAAAAATCTTCAGCAAAATTCTTCACAACAGAATACAACAACATATCAAAAAAATAATCCATCATGACCAAGTTGGATTCAAACCAGGGATGCAAGGCTGGTTCAACATCAGAGAAACAATTAATGTTATCAACCACATAAATAATTCAAAAGACAAGAATCACCTGATTTTGTCTATTGATGCAGAAAAGGCATGTGATAAAGTTCAGTACCCATTTATGCTAAAATCTCTTAGCAAAATAGGAATAGATGGCCAATTTCTCAATGCAATAGGGGTCATTTATACAAAGCCAACTACCTATGTCATCCTGAATGGAGAGAGATTGAAACAGTTTCTCTTGAGAATGGGAACTAGACAAGAATGCCCACTCTCACGTCTCCTATTCATCATTGTACTAGAAGTTCTAGCCAGAGCAATTAGAAAAGACCAAGAAATAAAGATCATCTGCATTGGCAAAGAAGAAATAAAAATCTCCCTATTTGCAGATGGTATGATTGTATACGCAGAGAATCCTAAAGAGTCCCTAAGTTAACTGCTCAAACTGATAAGAGTTCAGCAGTCTCAGGACACAAGATAAACATAAGTAAATCAGTAGGATTACTTTACACCAACGAGATTATTAAGGAAGAAATAACTAAATCAGTACCATTTACTATAGCCCATAAGAAGATGAAGTACCTAGGAACAAGTCTAACCAGAGAAATAACAGACCTTTACAAAGAGACAAGCTCTTACCACAGGAAACTAAAACAGACTAACATAAATGGAGAAACTTACCCTGCTCATGGATAGGAAGACTTAACATTGTGAAAATGTCTATTTTGTCCAAAGCAATCTACTTATATAATGCAATCCCAATAGAAATTCCAGTGACTTTTTTTAATGAGATGGAAAAACAAATCACCAACTTTGTTTGAAAGGGAAGAAGCCCCAGTTAAGTAAAGCACTACTGAAGAATAACACCCTGGAAAGCCTCTCACTACCTGACTTTAGAACCTATTATACTGCCACAGTCCACAAAACAGCCTGGTACTAGTATAAAAAGGGACAGGTAGATCACTGAAACAGAATTGAGACCCCAGAGATGACATCATCTGCCTAAGAACAGTTGATATTTGACAAAGGCCCTAAGACATTAAACTGGAGTAAAAACACCTTTTCAACAAATGGTGCTGGCAAAATTGGATATCCATATGCAATAAATTGAAACAAGATCCATATCTTACACCTTATGCAAAAACCAACTCAAACTGGATAAAAGACCTATATCAAATCTAAAATGATAAAGCTTATCCAAGAAAAAGTAGGAACAACAGTGGAAGGTTTAATGCACAGTGTAGACAAACTTCAAAATCAGTCAAACCACAAACAACAGAAGAGAAAATAGATAAATTGGAACTACTAAGAATCATCAAATACTTTTGCTCATCCAAGGACTTTATTAATAGAACTAAAAGGCCACCTACAGAATGGGAAAAAATTTGGCACCTGTATGTCAGACTGATGCCTGATTTTCATAATCTGTAAGGTACTACAGGATATCAATAAGAAAAAGATAAATCATCCAATTAAGCGATAGGCAAAGGAGATGGACAGACACTTCTCTAATGAGGAGATGCAGGGGGCCAGAAAACACATGCAGACATGCTCACAATCATTAGCTATTAAAGAAATTCCAATCAAAACTACAATGAGATACCATCGCACCCCAACAAGGCTGGCCATGATCCAAAAAATGTAAAACACTAAATGCTGGAGAGGCTGTGGAGAAACTAGAAGTCTCCTACACTGTTGGTGGGATTGCCAAATGGTGCAACCTCTTTGGAAAGCAATCTGGGACTCCTTTAAAAAAATGGATAGAGATATACCATTTGACTCAATAATTCCACTGCTCGGAATATATCCCACAGAATCAAGGCCATTTACACAAACTGATACATTCTCATGAATGTTCATCTCAGCACAGTCCACAATAGCCAAAAGATGGAATCAACCAAGATGCCCAACAACAGAGGAATGAGTAGATAAACTATGGTGAATATACTCAATGGAGCATTATACAAAGATAAAGAACAAAGATGATTATAGGAAACATCTCACAATCTGGTTTCAATTGGAGAACATTATGCTGACTGAATGTCGTCAGTGACAAAAGGACAAATATTTTATGAGACCCCTACGATAAGAACTTAAAAACAGACTCATGAATAGAAGAAAATACTCTGATGGCTGCAAGGGTGGAGAGTGAGGGAGAGCAAGGTAGCGAGGGTTTAGATTAGATATTTGATAGAAATTTGGTTGGGTGAAATGTATGACAGCACACATTGGAAAGAACATCAGTATTAACTGGACTTCAACATAGCATGATTACTCCTCCCATCTTAACCCAATATTGCAAAGACAGAGTAGCTGGGGTGGGGGCCCAGGGACCATGCCCTCAGTGGAAATCAAGGCCAACTGACACAACTAGCATTTTGCTAAGAGAAACTTCTGCACACAATGTTGGTGAGCGGTATCTGGGGTCTTATAACCTGTCAAGCTGCCATCTGAGGGGACAACAAATGGTCCCAACTCAGTAGGAACAGATGATCACAAAGGACCAAAACAACATGAGAGAAAACGAATACATAAGATAGAGAAACCCACGTGAGTGGGCAACTACATCAACTTGTGACTGGCAGAACTGGATGGTGCCTGGCTACCGCCAGTGATAGCACTGATGGAGCTCACAAAGTTGAGTCTCACTGGCAACACAAGAATAAAATGGGGTGCACCTTGAGATCTCCACTAAAAACTGCAATTGATAGTCTAGGGGCCTTGGAGTTGGCCTGGGAGCATGGTTCATGGCCTTGATGCTGCCCTTGTCCATAACCGTAATGGAGGTCAACTCTTTGGACAGGAATGGATTAGACTTGGCAACACAGAGTGACTGTATCATGTGTGCACTTTATGGTTCTATGCACCCATAGGATGTTGTCCTGCTGACCTCTTACTGGAGGCGGTGGAGTGGGTGGAGAGGAGGGGATAGGTGATTGTTGAGAGGATAAGACATGAACAGAGCAGAGAGGAAGAGTATGTTGTCACTGGGCAGAGAGAGCAGTGGGAGCTGCATATAGGTAGGCATGAAAATTTATATGGGAATGTACATTTTCACTCAATCATAATAAAATAAAAAATAAAGAGATAAAGAAAAATGTGCATTTAAAAAACTTCAGTACTCATTATAATCACTGAGGAAAGAAAGTATATTGGAAAGAATAATTGCAATATTGTCTAATGACTTCTCTGACAAAACAATGGAAGCCTGCGTGTGGTAGAATGACAACTTTAAATTATTGAAAAGAAATAACTGTCATTAGGAACCCTCTACTATAACAAAATTAACCTGAAAAACTTAGAGATAAACACCTTTTTTAATAAAAAGACTGAGGCATATCTTTGGTTATCATAGCTGAACTAGAAATAAATAATAATTTAAAAAACAAACAAACAAACCTGGATGCTGTTCTTTTGAAAGAGAGAAAATAATGCAAGCAAGAAATAAGACAACGCAGGAAAGAAGGCATCACACCAGACAGGGTAAATTTTTCTAAATATAATTGACTAGGAAGTGCAAAGGAAACCCTGGTGGCATAGTGGGTTAGGTCCTACCTCTGCTAACCAAAAGGCCAGCAGTGCAAATGTGCAGGTGTTTCTTGGAAACTCTAGGGGGACGTTGTACTCTAACTTCTAGGATTGTCATGAGTTGGACCCAACTCAACGATTAATATGCTGTGGTTTGTGTAAGACAGTCCATAAGGTGATCCCCAATGATAACTCTCTTATGTATGCCCTTGTATCATATCCACTGCTGAAGTGTAGGCAGGATATGTCTATGTAGTAGAATACTCGTTTTGCTAGTACACTTGCTCTGGAGACACCCCTCACTGGCTTGGTGAATTAAATAGCCATGTAGAAAAGTGTGTGTCAAGGAAAAAAATGAAGCCAACTTCATGAGACTGTAGGCAGATTCTAGGAACTTGAAACAGTCTTTAGGAGCCAAGAGTGACCTCTAGCCAACGATCAGCAAGAAGTCAGGGTCCTTAGTCTTATAAGTTAATAAGCAAGCTTGGCAATGGATACCTGCCCCCCCCATTCAGTCCTCTAGATGATGACACCGGCAGGCAATACCTTTAACAAAGCCTTGTGTAACTCTGAACAAAGGACTCAACTGAGATGTGTCCAGACTCTTAGAAAATGAGATAATAAATATGTGTTCGGTTAAGTTGTCAGGCGAATGGTAGTTGTCTATGCAACGCAAAAATAAAACCTAATATATGAAGTTTAAGATATATACAGAACTATCATACATGCTAGCAATAATGCAATATGTGAGAAGGAAATAAATGGAGCCTAAAGTCCTTAAACTTTTAGTGGTATTGGGAAATTGTAAAAGTTATGTGTATTAGACTGTATTATGTCAAAAATGCATGCTGTATCTGTATTTTACAACAACTTTGGAAAATATTTGGGTCTATCTACCAAAGTTTAATGGATTAACAGATGTTCAAACTTTGATGTAATAATTTCTTTTCCAGGTCCATATCCAACAGAAATAACATGTATATCTATCCACCAAAAATCATACACTAAGATGTTTATATACTAAAATAGCCATACACTATTCTTAATTACTGTAAAATAGGAAATGACTAAATGTTTATGAATAATCAGACACATTTTATGGTATATTAGCATATGGCAAGTTATAACCGTAACGAACAATATAAATGAATCTCGTAAATGTTGACTGAAAGACAGCAGATCAAAAAGGGTGCCAACCTTACATTCTGCTGCTATTCATAGGTGTTCACTGGCTATTTTTTTTTTCAGAAGCAGACAGTTGGGTTCATCTTCTTTCTATTAGAAGTAGATTTCCAGATACTTCTTCACTTTGGAATGACTCAATATGAGCAGAAACACCTGCAAAAATCTATTAATAATATAAACATGGAATATAAGAAATATGAATCTAGAATAACTGGAATTCTTTCAAAATAAAATGGCATGCATAAACATCAATATTATATGTATTGGTAAGCTGAAATGGACTGGTATTGGCCATTTCAATCAGGTAATCATATGGGCCACTATTCTGGGAAAGATATCTTGAAGAGGAATGGTGTTACATTCATTGTCAAAAATAAAACCTCAAGAGCTATCCTGAAATATGATGCTGTCTGTAATAGGAGAATATCCATATACCTACCAGGAAAATCAGTTAATACAACTGTTCTTCAAATTTATGCATCACTCACTCAGTTGAAAGATACAGAAACTGAACACTTAACCAACTTCTGTAGTCCAAATTTTATCAAACATGCAATCAGGATACATTGATAATTACTGGTGATTGAATGCAAAGTTGAAAACAAAGAGGAAGAATTGGTAGTTGGAAAATATGGCATTGGTGATAGAAATGATGCTGGAGATAGCATGATAGAATTGTTTAAGCCGAATGACTTCATTGCAAATACCTTTTTTCTCCAGTATAAAAAGAGACTGTAATCACAGATACCTTTTTTCTCCAATATAAAGAGACTGTAATCACAGATCTCACCAGATGGAACACACATGAATCAAATCTACTAGATCTGTAGACAGAGATGATGGAAAAGCGTGATATTATCAGTTAGAATAAGGTCAGGTGCACAGACCACCAGTTGCTCTTATGCAAGTTCAAACTGAAACTGAAGAACATTAGAAAAAATCTACAAGAACTAAAGTATGACCTCGAACATATCCCACCCAATTTTAGAGACCATCTGAAGAACAAGTTTGATGTGTTGAACACTAGTGACTGAAGACCAGATGAGTTGCAGAATGACAGCAAGGGTATCATACACGAAGAAAGCAAGAATCATAAAAAGGAAAAAGAAAGGGAGAAAAGAACAAATTGGGTGTCAGAAGACACTCTGAAACTTGATCTTGAATGTCTAGTAGCTAAAGTAAAGGGAAGAAGTAAAAGAACTGAAAAGAAAATTTCAAAAAGCAGCTCAGGAAAACAAAGTAAAGTAATGATGTGTGCAAAGAGCTGGAGATAGAAAACCAAAAGGAAAGCACATGTTCTACATATCTCACAGCAAAAGAACTGAAGAAAAACTCAAGCCTTGAGTTGCAATAGTGAATGATCCTATAGGGCAAAATACCGAAGAATGAAGGAAGCATTAAAAGAAGATGGAAGCAATATACAGTCATTGCCAGCCAAGCCAAGCGCCGCTGAGTTGGAGCTGACAGTCATTACATACACAAAAAAATTGGTCACCGTTATCAACCATTTTAAGTGGTAGCACATGATCAAGAACTCATGCTAACGAAGGAAGAAGTTGAAACTGCACTGAAGGCCTTGGTGGAAAACAAGTCTCCAGAAATTCGTAGTACACCAGTGAGTGAGATGTTTCCAGAAAAAGATGCAGTGCTGAAAGTGCTCACTAGTCTATGAAAAGAAATTTGGAATACAACTACCTAGGCAACTGACTGAAACAAGTCTACAGTTATGTTTATTTTCAAGAAAGGTGATTAAACTGAATTCAGAAGTTAGTGAATACAATAGTTACTGTCTTACACAACTGAAATTTTGCTCAAGATCATTCAAAAATGTCTGTCGCACTGTATCAGTAGGGAACTTCCAGAAACTCAGGCTGAATTCAGAAGAGGTTGTGGAACCAGAGATATCATTGCTAATGTCAGATGGATCCTGACAAAAGCAGAGAATACCAGAAAGATGTTTACTTATGTTTTGTTGAGTATGCAATGGCATTTGGCTGTGTGGATGATGACTGATTATGGATAATATTGTGGAGAATGGGAATTACAGAACACTTAATAGTGCTCATGAGGAACCTGTACATGAATGAAAAGGAAACAGAACAAGGTGTCACTGCATTATTTACAGTCAGGAAAGATGTATGTCAGAGTTGTATCCTTTCACCATACCTATTCAGTCTGTATGTTGAGCAAAAAATTTGAGAAGCTGGACTATGTGAAGAAGAACGGGGTATCAGGATTGGTGGAAGTTTCGTTAACAACCTGTATTACACAGGTAACAAAACCTTCCTCACTGGAGTGAAGAGACTTGAAGCACTTACTGATGAACATCAAAGACCACAGTCTTCAGTATGGAGTCTACCTCGACATTAAGAAAACAAAAATCCTCACAACTTGGTCAATAAGTGACATCATGATGAACAGAGAAGAGATTTAGGTTGTCAAGGATTTTGTTTTCCTTGGATACACAATCAATAGCCGTGGAAACAACAGTTAAGAGATTAAAAGATACATCGCATTTGTCAAATACACTGCAGAAGACCTCTTTAAAGTGTTAAGAATCAAAGGTGTTACCTTAAGCATTAATGCGAACCTGACCCAAGCCATGATATTTGTCATCACATCTAATGCATGTGAAAGCTGGAAAACAGATACAGAAGACAGAAGAATGGCTGCCTTTGAACTGTGGTGTTGGAAAAGAACGTTGAGTATACCATGGGCTGACAAAAGGACAAACAGATCTGTCTCTAAAGAATTACAGACTTCTTCTTAAAAGCAAGCACAGAGAGACTAGTTTGGTCATGTTGTCAAGAGGGATCAATCGCTAGAGACAAACACCATGCTTGGTGCAATCGAGGGTCAGCAAAAAACAGGAAGATCATCAATGATATGGATTGATTCTGTGACTGTAATAATGAGCTCAATTATAGCAATTGCAGACATGGTGCAGGACCAGGAATTGTTTCTTGCTGTTGTACACACGGGATTTCCAAGGCTGTAATCATTACAGAAGTCATCTGCTACTTATTTCTCCTATAGGGTGGCTGGTGGATTAGAATCTCCAACTTTTTATTTAGGTGCCAAGAACTTAAATATAATGATAAAGCTTTGGGGATCTGGCAATGTTCTATTTCCAAATCTTGGTCTGATTCCAAAGATACATTCTGGTTATGAAAATTCAGCAGCTCTTACTATGGATACATCTATGTCCATAGATATAGAGGAAAAGCTCGTGGCATAGTAGTTAAGTGACGTGGCTACTGACCAGAAGCTCAGTAGTTCAAATCCACCAGGGGCTCCGTGGAAACTCTATGTGGTAGTTCTACTCTGAGCTGTAGGGCCACTACAGGTTGGAATTGACTGAATGACAACAGGTTTTTTTTTAATAGATATAATTATATATAGACATATATGTAGATACACATACATACATAAGAATATAATTCCTTTTCTTAAAATACTTGCCGGATGTTGACTTCGTAGGAAGCACTGGGCTAGATCTTAGATGCAGTGACACAGAGATGAGTGTCTAAATTCTAAAGAATTTTTAAGTCTGGTGGTGGAGACTGTTAGAAAATAAGAAAACACTAACATAGAAAGCTGTAGGTGATAAGATATATATACATTTGAAAAAATATACGGCATGAGAAGAGGAAAATAAAAACTCTTACTTGAGGCAGCAATAAAAGAAGCTAATAAGGTAAGGAAGTAGCAACAGAATTTGTCATCTTCACCTTCATTCCCACCTAGGCTATTGGCAGTGAAGAGGAGAAAATGTGTGAGAAGTAGTGGGGGAGTGGAGACTCACATAAAGGATTTTTTTTTTCCTTTTATAATGAGAGTGCTTCTTCATATATTCTACTAAAGGAATTTCTTTTTTTTTTAAGGTGAAATTTTAAAAAAGGAGAAGTTACAGTAACTGATGAAGTGATAATGAAACCTAAAACCAAATGCATTGCCATCTAGTCAATTCTAAGTACAACTACCCATAGAGTTTCCAAGGCTGTAATCTTTACGGACACAGGCAGCCACATGCTTTTCCCTTGGAGCAGATGGTGTATTCGAACCTCTGACCTTTAGGTTAGCAGCTGAGTATTTTAATGAGAGCTCCTTGGAGTGCAAATAGGGAAAAATAAAAAATCAATTTGTCAACATAGATAGAAGACTAAGCCTTGAAGAAAAATTGAATTTTGTATTTTACATCTGTAGGAAGTTTCCTAAGTGTCCTGGCAAAGCAAGGCTACCCAAGATATCCAAGGCTGTATATTCAGTATCCATGCCCAGTTTATTTTGATACCCTGGGTCCTTATTCTTCAACTGCAGATACAACTCAGTGTAGCTGTGTTGGGCTGCAAAAGACTGAGGCGTAGAATGCTAGTGCTTCCTTGATGTACGTGAATATATGCCTCAGAGACCTCCTAGGCTAAATTAGACCTTTAAGTATATATATCTATGGGGATTTGGTGATTAACTTAATCAATTTAATCAATGAAAATAATCAGAACACTGATTTGTACCATAGAACAAATTAGTTCTATGAAATTTACAGATTAAAAACTCTGAGCCAGGAAAATATTTTTCTCTCTTAGTGAAAATATTGGTAGATTAGATAAAAAAATTTAGGATTAACAATTACACTCAATAACAACAGCTGTACTCTGTCCTGAGGCCCTGTTGGAGCAGTGGTTGAAAGCTATGGCTGCTTATCAAAAGGCTGGCAGTTCAAATTCACCAGCCACTTCTGGGAAATCCAATGGTACAGTTTTACTCTATCCTATATAGTTGCTATGAGTCAGAATAAACTCAGTGGCAATGGGTTTTGCGTGTATGGTCTAGGTTTTCTGATAGAATTATTCTCCTCCAATACAGTCTTCACTTTTGCTCTCATGTTTATTTATTTTTCAGACTTTGAGGCCCAAATCTACTCAATCAGAACTTTCTTATATTGCAAACACCAGGTGGTTTAAATGTATATTCAATTTTCAGTGTACAAGCCAGATTTCTTTTGAGGTTTCCTGTTTCTGGTAGAATTACATATCTATTGCTGTGTAACAAATTACCAAAACTTTGTGCTTTGAAACAGTAAGTATTTATTTTCTCATGGTCCAAAGTCTTGAACAGTTTAGCTAAATCCTCCCAGCACCATCTTCTAAAGCTGCAATCAAGATGGCAGTCATGCTGTGTTTGTTGTTAAAGTTCTCAGTCCTCTCAAAATTCACATGGTTCTTGGCACAGTTTATTTCCTTGAGCTGTAGAACTCATGGTTGGTTGGTTGTTTCTTCAAGACCAGGAAGAAAAGTTACCTGATCTCAGGGAAGGTTTAAATTCTCTTCTAAAAGTTCAACTAATTAGGTCAGGCTACTGCCAAGGTATTCTCCCTTTTTATTAACTCACCGTTAAAATGGTTAGAGACATCAGTTAGGTCTGTGAAATTCTTTCACCTTTGGCATATGTTGTAATCTAATAAAGTACATGCTATGGATCATATCCACATACAAGAGGAAATAATTATGCAGGATATTTTACCCCAGGTGATGGGAAACTTGGGGCTGTCAAAGAATCTGCCTATCCATGGATTTTGTCATGGGAAAAATGGGTATACATATAACAAGGAAAAGCAGAATTTATATCTTAAAATGTGTTTAGATATTCCATGGTAAATATTCAGAGAAAAGCAATAATAAATACAGTATGATTACATATGTCTTAATAATCTTGTAAAACTCTGGTTGGTATCCTGATTTTCATTCAAAACAGTTCTTGCCAACCAACCCACATATCCTATCTCTCTCATTAAGGCTAAAGTTTGTTATCAGAGACAAATACACTCAATATACTTCATAGTAACTAGTCCATTTATACAGATTTATTGTTCCTTCTTTTTTTAAAATTTTTTAACTGTGATTAAGTGATAAATCCAAGTCAATTTCCCACACCTGCCTCTCTGCAACTCTGCTCTCCTCACCCTGTGACAGCACACTCTTCTTTTTCACTCTTTACTTTCAGTATCCATTCAACCAACTCTTGTGCCCTCCTCTCTACTTTCTCCTCTCCCCTATAGAAACAAAACCAGAAGGACAGCCTTGTATCTATAGACAGATAGATATAAAACAACTAAGTACATATCTGACTCATCCGACTAGACAGCTCTTGGCTAAGCACACATACTACATGCTTCTCTCTGTGTCCCCAAGTCCAGTCCATTCTTTGTCTGAAGTGCTGGCTTCAGTACTGGTTTCAGGTCTGGGCTAGCAGCAAGTCTAGGGGCCATGTTCCTGTGGGACCCTCCCGGCCATCAGACCATCAATTCTGGTCTTTTAATAGAGTTCTTCACCTGTACATCTCTTTTTCTCATGCCACGTCAAGGACCCTACGTTGCATTCCCTGTCAGGGCTGTCTTTGATGGGTGGCAAGCACTTCCTGGTTCTTCTGGTCTCAGGATGTACTCTATGTCTCCTGGGCTCACTGTTTCTCAGGTCTTTGATGTTCTCGGTTGTCATCTGTTCCAGGTCAGCTGGGAACAACTGGTGTTCCTCAGGTGGTAGCTTACTGGCTTTTAAGACCCCAGATGCTATTCACCAACATGAGGTGCAGAAAACTCTCTTAGATAAAGACCAGTTGTGCCAATTGACTTTGATGCTCCCTGAAAACTTGGTGCCCAGACCCTTGTCTTTGCTATTCTATCCTTTGAAATATTGGGTTGAGTTTAGAAAACCTTTTATCTTATGATATAGTCGAGATACGCTGTTGTGCCTTCTGCTGTATGCTGCCACTCCCTTCACCTAACCAAATTTTTATTGACTATCTAATCTTTGAACAATCGTCTCTGTCCTTCCCCACCCTTGTGGCCATCACAGAGTCTTTTGTTCTGTGCATAAATCCTTTTTTAAGTCCTTATAAAAGTGATCTCATACAATATTTGTCCTTTTGCAGCTGACTGATTTCACTCTGCATAATTTCTTCCAGTTGATGTCAGGTTATGAGATATTTCCTAAAATCATCATTGTTCTTTATCATTACATAGTGTTCCATTGTGTATATATGCTACAGTTTGCTTCTCCATACATTTATTTATGGACAACTGCATTGTTTCCATCTTTTTATGATTGTGGACAGTGCTGCAATAAACATTTGTGTGCATGTGTCTGTGTGACAGTCCTTATTTCTGTAGGATACACTCCAAGCAGTGGGATTGCTGTATCATATGATACTTCCATTTCTAGCTTTTTAAGAAAGCACCAAATAGCTTTCCCAAGAGGTTGCACCATTTTACATTCCCACAGCAGTGTTGGAGGTCTTCAATGTCTCCACAGCCTCTCCAGCATTTGTTGTTTTGTGTTATTTGGATCATTGTCAACCTTGTTGGGGTAAGATGGTATCTTATTGTAGTTTTGATTTTGACTTCTCTAATGGCTACTTATTGTGAGCGTTTCCTCATGTGTCTTTCAACTGCCTGGATGTCTTCTTTGGTGAAGTGTCTGTCCATCTCCTTTGCTCATTGTTTAATTGGATTTTTTTTTGTTGTTGTTGATATTTTGCAGTACCTTATAAATTATGGAAATTAGATGTTGATCTGTTACATGGTTGCCAAATATTTTTCACATTCTGCAGGAAATTTTTTACTCTCTTGATAAAGTCTTTGGATGTTGCTCTTTCTTATATCATCAATGATATACAAAATTCATACCTTATTTTTTAAGTTAATTGTAATTAATATATTTGTTTCTGTTATTAGAGGTAACCCCCATAAAGAAAAAAAAAAAATTAGAACTTTCTTGGACAGAGAAAGCTCAATCAAGGGTGAAATTCTATTACTTTGCTGACAGAAAAATGTTTCTTTTTTCACTGTCAGGATGCTCTGATTTTCAATTGCAGCATTTTGCATCAATAATTAGCAGTTTATGTTACAAAAAGAAAATAGGATTTCTATTGGCCTTCATCTTGTCTTTATCTTGGGTTACATCTGTAATTGTTAATTACAGGGTTTTACTGTATATACATTGTAATATATTGTCAATATAGATTCATATGAACACACTGAAGTTCTTGTATCATAACAATAAAATTTGTCTTATATATTGAACTATTTGATTTTAAATGCACATTCTTTAGTGTCAGAGAAGTTCAAGGGATAAAGTCAGGCATATGTGTGTGTAGTGGGTTATCTTCTCTAGGTTTCATACTCTCTTGAGGATGTTTCCAGGGAGTCCTCATAATTTAGTGTGCACTCAGAATAGCATGCAATATTCTAGATATTCACCCACTTGTCTATTAGTCTACTAGTTTGTCCTGCTGTGGGGTTTTGATGTTGCTGTGATGCTGGAAGCTATGTTGCTGATATTCGGATACCAGCAGGGCTACCTACAGAGTACAGATGTCAGTGGAACTTCCAGACTAAGACAGATTAGGAAGAAGCACCTTGAAGTCTACTTCTGAAAAGAATTGGTAAGTGAAAACCTTATGAATAGCAGGAGAATATTATCAGACATATTGCTGGAAAACATCTTGAAGACTAATGTGCACCTAACCCTAGCTGTTTTCAATCACATTGTATAGATGAAAGCTGGACAGTGAATAAGGAAGGTAGAAGAGCTAATGTTTTTGAATTGTGGTGTTAAAGAAGAATACTGAATATACCACAGGTTGCCTGAAGAACAAGTAGATTATGTGTTAGAAGTACAACCAGAGTGCTCCTTAGAGCAAGGATGATGAAATTATGTCTTACATACAAGTATTCTGAACATATTGTCAGGAAGAATCAATCCCTGGAAAAGGACATCATGCTTGGGCCAGTAGAGGGTCAGTGAAACAAAAGAAGACCTTCAACAAGAAGGACCGATACAGTGTCTTCAACAATGGGCTTAAGCATAAAAATGATTGTGGATGTGGCACAGGGTGGTTCAGTGCTTCATACTATTGAGTATAAGGTTGCTATGAGTCGGAGCCAGCTCAACAACACATAACAACAGCAATAACATTCTAGGTGTTCTTGTTGTTGTGTGGGATTTTTCTTGTTCGTTGCCATCAAGTCAATGCCAACGCATAGCAACCATAAATACAACAGAAACAATGCTGTGTCCTGTGCCAGCCCCTCAGTTGTTGTTTTTTCATGCCTGTCATTGTAGCCACTGTGCCAACTCATCTTGTTTAGAGCCTTTCTCTCCGCAATACCATAATACAGATGCGTGATTTCCTTTTCAGTCTTCCTTACTCTTTGTCCAGCTTTCACAAGCATAGGAGGCAACAGAAAAACACCATGTCTTGGGTCAGACACACCTTAATCCTCTTTGTATTTCAATACTTTAAAGTATTGTCTTTATGCAGCAAATTTGCCCCATCAAATATATTTTTGGATTTCTTGATTTTCTTGAGTGTTGATTGTGGATCCATATAAAATGAAATCCTTTACAATTTCATTTGTTTCTGTTTATTATGTTGTTGTTCACTGGTCCAGTTGTGAAGAATTTTGTTGTTTTGTTAGTTGTCATCCGTACTGAAGGCTTCAGACTTTGATCATCAGTGTTTCAAGTCTTCTTCGATTGTGTCATCTGCATAACACAGGTTGTTAATAAGTCTTCTTCCAACTCTAATACTGCATTTTTCTTCAGATAATTCCAGATTCTTATGTTATTTACTCTGCATATAGATTGAATAGGTACAAGAACTGTTATAGAAGTTTGTGAACTCATCCTAGAAAAAGGGTATACATAGCTCATTGCTGAATATCACCAAGATCACCTTTGAAGTACACCCCCTGGGAAGCTATGGACCAATGCCAGCACTTAGTCCACCCTTCAAAGGAGTTTTGGAAGTCTTTTTCTGAAACGTCCATCAGAGCTGTCATTGTATTACCCTTGATGTGCTGAATGTCATCAAAATGTCTTCCTTTCAATATTTTCTTTATCACTGAGTAAAGAAAAAAAGTCATTGGGGTCCAGATCAGGTGAATAGGTGGGGTGTTCCAATATAGTTACTAGTTTGGCTAAAAACTCCTTCACAGGTGCCAAGCCAGGTTTGTGAACTTGCTACCATGCTACCGTGTGCAGCAGCCATTCCAGAAAGAGTTCCAAAATTGCTTTGATGGGTGGACTAGGAGCTGGTGTCAGTGCATAGCTTCCGAAGGAGTGTGCTTTGAAGGTGACTGTAGTGATATTCAGCAATGAGCTATGTAGTACTTGGAACAACTAAGTTTGTGGACTTAAAAGACCTCCTATGGTGAAAGGATACAACCCTGACACACACCTTCCTTAACTTTAAACCATGCAGTGTCCCATTGCAATGTTTGAATCACTGCCTCTTGATCCGTGTACAGGTTCTTCATGAGCACAACTAAGTGCTCTGGATTTCCCACGCTTCACAAAGTTACACATACCTTGTTATGTTCCATCTAGTTGAATGCCTTTGTATAGCCAATAAAACAAATGTAAATATTACCTTTCTGGTATTCTCCACTTTCAGCCAAGATCCATCTGACATTAGTAATAATATTCTTCATTCCATGTCCTCTTCTGAATTTATCTTAAATTTCTGTAGTCCCCTATTGTAGTGATGCAGCTGTTGTTGAATGATCTTCAGTAAAATTTTACTTTCATATGATATTAATGATATAGTTTAATAACTTCCATATTCAGTTGGATCACTTTTCTTGGGAAGAGGCATAAATATGGATCTCTTCCAGTTGGTTGGCCAGGTAGCTATCTTCGAAACTTCTTGGTGTAACCAATGAGCATTCCTGAGCTGCTTCCATTTGTTGAAACATTTCAGTTAGTGTACTGTCAATTCCTGGAGGCTCCTTTTTCACCAAGCTTTCACTGCAGCTTGAACTTTCTGTTTTAGTACCATTGGTTTAGATCACATGTTACTTCAAGAAAAGGTTGAATTTTGACATTTTCTTTTTTATATACTGACTGTATATTCTTTCCGTCTCCTTTTAATGTTTGCTAAGTCACTTAACGTTTTCCCCATAGAATCCCTCAACACTGAAACTCAGTGTGTGACTTTTGTTCCCTTAGTTCTTTTAATTTAAGAAAAGCCAAGAATTTTCTTTCTTTTTGGTTTTCTACCTCCATTTCTTTGCACAAGTCATTATAGTACTATACTTTCTCTTCTTGAGACACTCTTCAAAATCTTCTGCTCAGGTTTTTGACAACATTTTTTTCTCTTTTTGGTTTAGCTTCTAGGTGCTCATGATCAAGCTTTAGAGCCTCCTTCAACTTCCATTATGGTATTTTCTTTCCTGCCTCTCTATTGTGTTTTCAGAAAAAGTTTAGAGTTGGAATCAATTTCTCACATAAACTCTTACACACGCTTTCTTAAGTGACTCTAGCTCTCTCCCTACATTATAATAGCACACTCATCCCTTACCTTAGAATTTGCCTTTATTTGTATAACTTTATACCAGTTTTTTTTTTCTTTGTATAATCTTAACTTGCTCTCTAGATGAACTATCTATGACTATATTTTTTCAGTTTCTCTTTTTTATTATAATGTTGTCATCTTTTATGTATTGACATCTCTATTTCCCTATTTTGAGTGTTTTAGCTTTAATTTTTTTTCCTTTTTTATGATTTCCCTAACACAGGTGATATTTATTTGTTCTGTCCCGTGTTCTAGTCTTCGGCTATTATCTGATGTTGATTTTCTAACTGAAGGACTTCCTTTAGTATTTCCTGCAATTTTGGTTTGGGTTTTGCAAATTCTCTAAATTTCTATTTATCTGGAAATGTTCTAATTTTGTCATCATATTTAAGTGACAATTTCGCTGGATATATAAATCTTAGCTAACATTTTTTGTTTTTTCTTCAAGCCCTTGTATATGTCATCTCACTGCCTTCTTTCATGCATGTTTTCTGCTGAGTAGTCCAAGATCACTCTTATTAACTCTCCTTTGAAGGTTATTTTTCATTACTCTCTAGCCACTTTTAAAATTCTGCACCTATCTTAATTTTGGCAAGTTTGGTTGTAATATGTGTTGGTGTCTTTCTTTTGGTATCTCTCTTGTGTGGCATTCACTGAGCATCTTGGAAAGATAACTTCTCATCTTTCATGATAATAGGGAAGTTTTCTGTCAACAAATCTTCAACAATTCTCTGGCTCTGTCACTTGTAGAGTATTTCTCTTGAGTGATTCCCACATAATTCTTAGGGGGTGGAGTCAAGATGGCAGACTAAGCACACATGACCCTAAATCCCTCTGGAAAACAAGACCTGAATTTATAATCAAATGGAGCTTTTTGGTCACCTAGTAAGCCCCAGGACACAGCACAGGGATGTTAATTTAGACTTCATACCACTGAATGGAAAACCTCTTCTCTTTAACCTACTCCTGCTCCTGGCTGGTCCCGGCTCTCATGGACTGAAGATAATTCACCATTTTGACTTTTTTTTCTCTGTCTTGGCTGGCAGATGGAGATGGGTCTTGCCTAGTGGCTGGTCTCAGATGCTCTGCTGGTGGGATAGGCAGGTGAAATTGCCATATTTTGGGAGCCAGGCTTAGGATTCTGTGCATCTCTCCACTTTTGGCCTATCTTTCTTCCTCTGCCACAGTATAGTTTGTATGGAAATGATGGCTACCTTATGTGGGATGCCATCTTGAATACGGAGATTTTTGCTGAACCTAATTCTTAGCCTGGGAGCCAGTGCCTGCCCACAGGAGAGTGCCTTTCTGTCAGAAAAGTGTAGTTTACACGGTGTCACCTATGGCTGGGGCCTGGCAACAGAGGCTGAAGTCTCACTGCTTCTTGGCACCTTTGGGCTCTGTTCCTTCCTCTGCCACAAGGTAGTGTGTACCAAGTGGTGGTGACCTTGCGCAGGGCACCATCCTAGATACAGTGGACACAGCTAGACCTAATTCTTAGCCTGGGAGCCATCACCTTCCCACAGGACAGTGATTTTCTGCCAGAAAAGCAGTTGTTACACAGTGTCACCTATGGCTGGGGCCTGTCAGCAGAGACCATCAGGGCAGTAGTATTGCTGTGTTTTGAACTAATTTGTATCATCTGTGGTTGGGTATAGAGGTGCTTACGTTGCCACTTGGGAAGAGGGACCTCTACACCTGAAAATCTGACTGACTTGGGAAGTGGTCAGATACCTTTTGTTTTTATTTTAAGACAGCCTAAAGAAACATCTGCAGTCCATCCTCAAAGTATCCCTTCCAGCCTTTATTGACTCACATGAAGTCCCAAAAGCAGCAGATCCTTGAGAAAATGGTAAACAAGAAACTATGCATGGCTTCAGAAGGCTGCCAAATGAAACAACCAAGGAGCTTTCTGGACAAAGAAACTTTTCTGAAATTATTGGAAGATGAATACAATAGGATTATATACAGAGCCCTTCTAGACCTTATACAAAATACAGCAGAGAAAAATGAAACATTAAGCAAGCTGTTCGATCTGATGGAACACCGGTACTCTGAAATCCAACAGATCAAGAACAAAATCAGACATAGAAACTTCAACTCAAAGCCAAGAAAACAGAATGGAACAAATGGAAAAAAGAATTTCTGACTTGGAAGACAGAGCTACTGACTGCAGCATCTATGAGGAGAAATTGGAAAAAAGAAACAAGAAAAATAAAGAAGCATTGAGAAGCATGTGGAATTCGATTAAGAGAAACAACTTATGATTAACTGGAGTCCCTTAACAGGGTGAGATACTTGAGAACACAGAGAGTTTTGTTGCTGAGCTGCTGACAGAAAACTTCTCAGAAATTATGAAGGAAGAGAATACAGATATCCTAGATATATACCAAATGCCACTCAATATAGTTCTCAAAAGAAAGACTCCAAAACACATTATAGTTAAGCTTAACAAAATGAAACATAAGCAGAAACTCTTAAAGACAGCAAGACTCAAAACAAAGCTAACATTCAGAGGGAAATCATGTAGGCTTTCATCAGATTTATCAGCAGAATCCATGCTGGCATGGAGACAGTGGCATGACACATTCAAAGCATTGAAGTAGAAGAACTTCCAAACAAGAATTATACACACTGCAAAATTGTCTTTCAAATATGAAAATAAAATTAAGACATTCACAAATAAATAGAAACTCAGAGACTTTGTGAAAACCAAACCAAAGCTACAAGAAATTCTGAAAGAATCTCTTGGCTCTGACTTAGAAGAACAAAACCACTAACTTTATATTTTAGAAGGACACATCAGTCAGAATCCTACTCAGTTAGGGAAGGCTCCAAACTCAATCAAAGCTTTATTACTGAAAGAAGTAATCCAGTGATTATCATGAAAACTATGATGCCCCCGTATTAAAAAGAGGGATGTACTACAGTCATTATAGTCCTTTTAGATGAAGACGAAGATGACAACACTGGTAGTAATTAAAATTGGGTTTATAAATAGTTTATTAAGGGGCATCACAGGGGTAGCCGTAAAGCACGACAAAGATGCCACATATATCAAGAAATGTAACACAAGAGTCTCAACAACCACAAAACCAACTCTGAAAGAGGTGAAAAATCAACTCACAAAAAAGAATGTCCCAGAACAGATTAATAAGAACAACAGAGAAAACATCAACACAAAAATAAACGTATCACAGTGGCAGCACTGAACACATACCTATCAATAATTACATTGAATGTGAATGGACTGAATGCTCCAGTAAAGAGATGTTGAGTGATATATTGGATCAAAAGACATGACCCATCAATATGTTGTCTTCAAGAAACTCTCCTTAGACTTAAAGATAGGAACAAATTGAAAATTAAAGGATGGAAGAATATATATCAAGCTAACAATGAACAAAGAAGAGGAGGTGTGGCAATTCTAACCTCAGATAAAACCGATTTTAATGTAAAATCCACCATTGTGGACAAGGATGGACACTATTGCTGAAAGTTTTAATACACCAACAGGGCTTGACAATATTAAATATTTATGAACCTAGTATTAGAACACCTAAATACAGTGAAGAAACATGGACTACACTCAAAAATGAGACAGATCACTCCACAATAATAGTGGGAGACTTCAACACTCCACTCTCAGCATTGGACAGATGTTCTAGAAAAAAAATCTCAATAAAGACACAGAAGACCTTATTGCCATAATTAACCAGCTAGACCTCACTGACATATACAGAACTTTCCATCCATCAGCAGACAGCTATGCCTTCTACTCCAGTGCACATGGAAGATTCTCCGGTATAGACCATGTGTTAGGACACAAAGCAATTTTCAACAAAATCCATACCATTGAATTAATGCAAAGCATCTTCTTAGATCATAAAGCCATAAAAATCAAAATGAATAGAAAAAACATAGATAGAAAGTAGAATTCTTAGAAACTGAACAACATCTTACTCAAAAAACCATGGGTTATAGAAGAAATCAAGGATGAAATAAATTCATGGATTCCAGTGAGAATGAGAACACTTCCTACCAGAACCTATGGGATATACCTAATACAGTGCTCAGAGGTCAGTTGATCTCCATAAATGCACACATCTGGAAGGAACAAAAATACCAAACCAAAGAACTAACACTCCAGCTTGAATAAGTAGAAAGAGAACAACAGAAGACCCCTCAGGCACCAGAAGAAAACAATTCCTGAAGATTAGAGCAGAACTAAATGAATTAGAGACTAGAAAAACAATTGAAAAAATTGGAAAGACCAAAAGCTAGTTGTTTGAAAAGATTGACCAAATTGACAAACCATTGGCTAAGCTTACTAAAGAAAAGCAGGAAAGGAAACAAACAACCCAAATTAGAAATGGGAGGGGAGTTGTCACAACAGATCCAACAGAAATAAAAAATATCATAACAGAATATTATGAAAGTCTCTACTCCAACACATTTGAAAACCTAGAGGAAATGGACAAATTCCTTGATTCATATCACCCACATAGTTCTTAGTGTTTCCTCATTTTTTTAATTACTTTTTTCTGAAATATGTTGGTGTTAATCACTTTATCTTCAGTCTCTCTAATTCTCCTTTCATTATCTCAATTCTGCTCCTTTGACTTTCTGTAGAGTTGTATAATTCTGTAATTTTTTCATTAATCTTCTGAATCTCTGCATGCTTTTTTATGCTTTCTTGCAGCTTCTTCAATTTGTCATCATGTTCTGTTACATTTTGCCTGATCTTCTTCCTGATCTCTTGAAGAGTCTTAAATAGCAATTTTTTTGTATTCTACCTCTGATAATTCCAGGACATTCTCTTGGTTTGGAAAATTTCTTGATTCTTTGTTTTGGGAGCTTTCTGAAGCCATTGTGGTCTGCCTCTCTAAGTGATTTGATAGACTGTTGTGTTCACACCATCAGTAAGTTGTATTTGTTTACTTTATATTTCCATACTGTGTTCCAGCTTCTTCTTTAGAAATGCAAAATAGGCTTGTTGTGTGAGTTAGTTTAATTATTAGGACCTTTCAGGCTATAAGATCGCATCACTGGGCACCTAGCGCTGTTGCAAGACATGTAAGTCCAGGCTTCAGCTTACTTTTCTTGTAGTATTCAGCTCAGATGCCAAGACAGTCAGTCACTAAGTACGAGGTGCAGGCTCTCCACTACAGTCTTAAATGGCGGGAGTAATTGATGCAGGCACAGGTATTTGGCATCACAAACTGAGTACGTCATGGAGTTGACAGTTGTCTTTGAGTGTCTGTGGGGAAAGCATGTCCCCTTATGCCTGGCCCTAGGAGAAGAAACTATTTCTACCTTGAATTCCTGGCTTACAGAAGTTGGCAGATTTTTTTTCCCTCCTATTTTTTGTTAAATTGTTGCCTCTCCAAATTGAAGAGAATGAGTCAGATGCCCTTAAGGAGTCCTCTTTCTGGCCCAGGTAATGCAACAGTCTAGAGAGCCATGCGCATTGCAGAGACAGGAGGGGAAAGTGTAGGTAAAAGCTAATGATGTGTATTCCAAATGAAAGATGTGGATCTCTTGGCAACAGTAGCTACTTAGCTTTTGATCAAATGCCATTTTTCAAAATGTCTGGAGGTGTGAGCAGGCTCCCTGCCACTTGTTTTCTCCAACTTAAAAAGATGCTTTCCTGATATCAGTTTCTTAGTCATTTCATGCTGCTATATCAGAAATACCAGAAATGGATGATTTTAACAAAGAGAAATTTGTTTTCTCATTGAACAATAGGCTAAAAGTCAAAATTCAAGTCATCAGCTCCAGAGGATGTCTTTCTCTGTTGACTCTGGGGGAAGGTCCTTGTCATCAATCTCCCCTTGGCTAGGAGCTTCTGAGGCACAGAGAGCCCAGGTCCTTTCCAAAGGATGTGCTCTGCTTCTGGCACTGCTTCTTGGTGGTATGAAGTCCCCCGCTTTCTACTTGCTTCTCTTTCACTTACATTCCAAAAATTGCCTCAAAGCACAGTACAATCTTATAGATTAAGTCCTGCCTCCCTACCAAGACAACTGCTTGTCCTCCCTCATTAACATCATAGAGGCGGCATTTACTATATATAGGAACAACACTCAATACCAGGAATCATGGCCTAGCCAAATTACTACACAAATTTTGGGGGGACAATTCAGTCCACGACACCACTGCTCCACTCACCATGCTCACTGCTGCCAATCCATCTGTGGCATACTGATTCCTATTGGGTCATGTCTGGCCAGCCCTAGGTACTTCTGGACTTTCTCTCCTTTCCCTGTTACTCAGTCCAATTTCCCAACTTTCCCTTTGATGTTCAGGGTACCTAGAATGTAAGATGTAAGAAATTATTTTGTTTTGGGGATCTTTGTTGTTAGAAAGATCACAGGAAGTGTTCAGCTGCTCTGCCAATTTCGCCCTCCATCCTTTCCTCCTTGTCTTGTTAGTATCCTCTTGCTTTCTTTATATATGAAGCCCTGGATGTAATTCCACAACTAATCTAGTCTTTGTGTAATTGTGTTCAATATCTTAAATCTGTTCTTCTGATGGTTTCTAAATCTAGGTTGGATATATGCAAGGTGGTACTTTGGCTCTCTTAGACTTTCTCTGGAAACTCTGGTGGCATAGCGATTATAACATATGGCTGCTAATCAAAAGGTCAACAGTTTACATCCAGCAGGTGCCCCTTGAAAACTGTTTGGGACAGTTCTACTTTTCAGTTTTAACTTGAACTTGTACATGAGCAATTCCACCATCAGCTGCTGGCCTTGTTCTGACTGATGAGCTTTTCTGGCCCTTCTTTCCACAGCAATTGTTGATTTGATTCCTGTGTCTCCTGTCTAGCAAGGTTCGTGGGGTAATACTCTGCCACCAAGTCAGTTCTGTCTATAGTGACCCTATGGGGCAGGTAAAACTGTCCTGTAGAGTTTACGAGAAACATCTAATGTATTTAAACTTCTGAAGTTTTGCTTAGCAGCTGTAGTACTTAACCATTATGCCACCAAAGTTTCCATTATGAGTCAGAATCAGCTTGACAGTAGCCAGTTTAATGAACACTATTAATAGCGTGGTCTCTGTTTATGTTGATAAAAAAAGATATCTGCAATGGAGAAGTCATTTTTCTTGGACAATTCCATCATGTAATCTCCAGCATTGTTTCCATATTTTCCAACTATTGATCCTTCTTCTTTGTTTCTAACTTTCACATTCCAGTCACTAGTAATTATCAATGCAGCCTGGTTGCGTGTTCAACCAGTTTCAGGATCTAGAAGCTGGTAAAAATCTTAAATTTCTTCCTCTTTGGTTTTAGTGGTTGGTGAATAGAATTGAATACTAGTCATATTGACTGGTTTTACCACATGTGTCTGTTAGTTTGACACATTGTGGGGGCTTTACTATTGCTGTGATGCTGGAAGCTGTGATATCAGAATTCAAATACCAGAAGGTCACTCATGGAAAATAGGTTTCAGCTGAGCTGCCAGACTTACACAGACTGGGAAGAAGAAATTAGATGTCTAATTCTGAAAGAACTAGCCAGTGTAAACCTCAGGAGTAGGAGAGGAACACTATGTGTGGGATACAAATGGGGAATTTAAAAGCAAAGCGTTAGTGACAATATACAGGAGAGCTAAAAGATGACACATGCTTTAAACTAATTTTAAAAAGATGAATAAAGAGGGTTTATAGAGAACAAAAGGAAATCCTGGTAGCACAGTGATTAAGATCTACGGCTTCTAACCGAAAGGTTGGCAGTTTGAATCCACCGGATGCTCCCTGGAAATCCTATGGGGCAGATCTAGTCTGCCCTTTAGGGTCACTATGAGTTTAAATCAACTCAACAGCAACAGGTTTAGAGAACAAAATGTCAGTTATTCTACTCACAGAGGTCTTGTATTTTTTTCATATTCCAATTGACACAACTTAAATTCTTCCAGATATTTTTATGTAACAAATTATAAACCATACCTGTAGACAAATGTCACATACAAATCCACTTGAGATAAGCCTCTCCTAATAATGAGCTGCAAATTATATGCTTTCAGAAAGTGTCTTTTCTTCACCCAATTTAACCAGGGCAGTAAAATGTACTTAAAATATTGAAGAGATTTAATTTCTGTGGAAGATTTTTTATTATTACTATGGTTAATAATTGATACAGTAATTGGTAGCTCTATTTTTGGAAGAGGAATGCTGCTGTAATGAAATTCTAAAATGTGGACCATAGTCTTCCAAAAGTGGCCATAGGTGGAGACATGAAGGACAATAAATAAAGTACAACCAGAGACCGGAACGGTAACCTGTAAAATAATTTGCAAGGGCATTTCTTGTGGTCACTTAGAAGATAAAGAAGGAATCGAATTAAATTGTTTATCTATAAGATTTCCAGGCAGAATATTGCAATTGCCTGTTGGTTTAATTCATTACCTATGATAAAATCAAAGGTGGGGGCGGGTAGAGGGTGGTGGAATCCATTGCTATCTAGTCAATGCTGACTCATGACAACCCCATGTGTCATAGAGTAAAACTGCCTCATATAATTTTCCTGGCTGTAGTTATTCATATAAGGACTAGATTTTTCTTCTGTGATGTCATCTACTGGATTCGAACCACTGATCTTTAGGTTAATAGTTCAGTGCAAACGGTCTGCAACAGCCATGCATCATAATCAGATGTTACCACAGGACAACGAATTAAAATTTGGAAATACTCAGCATTTAGAGGAAATACTTTCAATTGACTTTTTGGTAAATAAAATTTTTCTTCTTTTCTTTCTCCTCTCTCTCTCTTTTTTTATTCTTTGTTTCTCTGTATGGCAAATTATTACCAACCTAAGTATAAATCCATCCATAGCATTGGAAAAAAAGCACTCTCAGATTAACAATCATATCAAGGGTGTGCTGGTAAGACACTTTGTTAAAACCTTCAAAAGATTTAAGGCAGGTACTTCCAGACTCTCTCAGCTAAACAAAAAATGCTTGTAAGTATGATAAGGACATTTTCCTAAAGCATATGACTTACAGCTCAAAGTTAAGAGAGGCTTATCTCAAAGAAAGTAGTATGTGACTTTTGTCTAGGGGAGTGGATTGTAATTTGGTAAATAAAAAAATCTGAAAGAATTTAAGAAAGTGTGTCAGTTTAAATTAAAAGAGACAGAGATCAAATAAATACAGGCCTCTGGAAGCCAACCCCTCCATGAAGGAGTTTACTGTAAAAGCTCCTCAAACTGTAAATATAAGCCGTTTCTTAATGAAAAAGAAGAATGACTCAAAATAAAAGAATCAAGAATACAGCCAGTGTTACCTAGAACCTTAGCCTTTTGTTATTGAGTCAGTTCCAATTTATAATGACCCCATAAGACGTAGTAGGACTACCCCATAGAGTTTGCAAGGCCTTACTTCTTTAGGGAAGCCAACTGCCACATCTTTCACAGAGGTGTTGGTGGATTTTAACCACCTATCTTTCAGTTAGCAACCAAACACTAAACCAGTGAGCCACCAGGTTTCTTGTCTAAAACTTTAGAAAAAACTTACCAAGGAACACAGCTAGGCCATGCTTAAGATGCTGTCAGTAAAGTAGGAGATGCTAAAAATGTGTGCCCACTTGTTTTGTGCCTCACATTTCTTTCCTTGTTGGATGTCAATGTCCTAGTTTGCTAGGGAAACTGTAAAGAAACTCCACAAATTGGGATCTTATGTAAACATAAATTTATTTCCTCATGGTTTTGTAGGCTAGAAGTACAAATAAAGGTGCTGGTCATGCTGATTCTTGCTGAAGGCTCTGAGAGAGAAATTGTCTTCTGTGTCTCTCCTAGGCACTGGTAGCTCAAGGTGTTTCCGGGCTTACAATCATGTGACTGTCTTCCTCTGTTTCCTGTTTCTGTGTGTATCTTTTCCTCTTTTATAAGGGTAGTAGTCATATGGACTAGCTCCCACCCTATACCTGCATAGGAGTGTTAATGGCACAGCAGTTATAGAGCACTTGGCTGCTAACCGAAAGACCAGCAGGTGGAAACATGCAGTGGCTCCATGAAAGAAAGATACGGCAGTCAGCTTTCATGACATTTACAGCCCTGGAAACTCTATGGGGAAGTTCTACTTTGTCAAATAGGGTCATTAAGAGTCAAACTTGACTCTGCCACAGGGGGTGGTGGTTACTACTCCAGTGTAATCTCTTGGTAACCTGCCTCATAAAGTCTATGAAGGCTCTATTTCCAAAAGAGACTGTGTTTATAGGACAGTGGTTAAAACTTCAGTGTATCTTTTGGGAGACTTACTGGTTATAACAGGGAATGCAAACTGTATTCATCCTACCTGTTTCTCATCAATAGATATTGAATTATTGTTTGATATTATCACGTTGGTTCTGATGCATAGTGACCCTGTGTGTAACACTGCCTCGTCGAGTGTTGTACTCCCAATCAGTGCTACACTGGAGCTTGTTGTTGCAGCCACTCTGTCAATTCATCTCATTGAGAGTTTTCCTTCCTCCTTTTCACTGATCCTCAAATTTATCAAACACACTGTCTGTCTTCAGAGACTAACTAGTCATGCCCAAAGTATGTGAAACGAAGTTTTCCCATGCGTGTTTCTAAGAAATCTGGCTCTACTTCTTCCATGACAGATTTGTTTGTTACTCTAGCAGTCCATGATTTAGTCAGTATACTTCACCAACATCATAATTCAGTTGCATCAATTCTTCCTCAGTCTGTCTTATTCATTGTCCATCTTTTCCATATATATGAGGCAACTGGAAATATTATAGTTTGGATCGGGGCACCTTAATCATCAAAGTGACATGTTTAACTTTTAGCATTTTAAAGAAAACTTTTACAACAGATTTGCAGGATGCAATAGGTCTTTTTATCTTTTGGCTACTACTTCCACGGGTATTGACTGTGGATCCAAGTGAAAGCCTTGGAAACATCAGTGTTTTCTCCATTAATCGTGATCTTGCCTATTGGTCCAGTTGTGAGAATTTTTTTTTTTTTTTTTTTTTTCTGTTGAGGTATAATCTATACTGAAATGTGTTCTGGAATTTTTTTTTTTTTTAAGTTTAGAGGCATTTAGTTGGAAGTAAGTCATATCGAGAAGCCTCAGTTGCATTTAACCTTGATGCAGATGATGGGATCCTGGACTATAAGTTGGTAATATAATGGTATATGACTTTTTTTTCTTAATTTTTATTTAACATAACTGAGTGAAAATGTACATTCACATATAAATTTACATGCCCACCTATGTGCAGCTTCCACTGCTCTCCCTATCCGGTGACAGCACACTATTCCTCTCTGCTCCATACATGTCTCATCCTCCCAACAGTCTCCTTTCCCCTCCTCTCCATCCACTCCCCTTCCTCCAGCCAGAGGTCAGCAAGATGAATGGTATATGACTTTTTGTTTTTCATGTAGAAAGGTGGACTGTAGCAGATAGGTTACAAATATTGCTGTCAGTAATTCTTCTTTTTCATGTATGCTCATGCCACTTTGCTTATCTAGAGGTGGAGTCCTGACCTCCTCCTATCAAATCTAGCCTACTGTTAACTAGTTTGGACCATTAGAATGTCAAGGAATGATGTTCTGTGACTGTTGAGCCCCAGCCTTAAGAAGTATAATAGTGTAAGACTAAACAGTAAATTTAAAAAACCTATTCCATTGCCTTTGAGTCAATTCTGACTCATGAGACTCTACCGGGTAGAGTGGAACTGCCCCATAGGGTTTCCAAGGAGTTGCTGGTGGATTTGAATGGCTGACATTTTGGTAAACAGTTGAAATTTTGATCACTTCATCACCAGGGTCCCAACCCTACCGCAGGAGGAGATAACTAAGGCCTGAGAGCAAGTCACATGAATACAAACGTTAGTCTCCTTTGTGCTTAAAGTACTTCAAAACATGCAAAGGAAAGGGATTTGGAGAGCTTATTAAATGTTACATGCATGAAAACTAGCAATTTAAAGATTGAATCTTGTTAATACTTTAGAGCAATTGAGGAACTAAGCTCACATTATATCCCATGGTCCCTGACTGCGGACCTTCGGAAAAATACTCTACAGCTTCGGAGTTGTTCTGCACGGCAAAGAACTACAAAGCTTAAGCCTCACTTTATTCTCCTGAAATAATAGACCATTCTTTTCCTCTATATTTTAAGATCAAGCTATTCTAAGCCTCACAGGGCCGGGGGTCTGCTAAGGCCAACAAGGCGTGGAAATGTTATAAGATCAGTGCCTACGACCCTACCACTTATAAAAGCTCTTCTATGTAAAACCACCTGTCAAGAGTTTCTGCTTGCTGAAACTCTAAGTCTTAATGCTGTTTTTTCCAGTCTTCCGCTAGTTGAAAACCAACTCTTCTCACCCTAAATGAAAAAGGAAAAATCTGTTTAATTTAAATAACTGCACACTGCCCAAATATAAGTGACACATAGGCTTTGCTGCCTAAATCTTGCTACCTGAATATAAACAACTTGACTGTAACAATTACACTTTCATTTCACTCATTATCTGTTTGTATTTATCAAAAACAATATATTAGCACACACAAAAAAATCTCATTGTTATTGAGTTGATTCCAACTCATAGCAACCCTACCTAATGGGACAGGGCAGAACTGCCCCACAGACTTTCCAGAGGGGAAGGGGTAGACTCAAAACTGCTGATTTGTTCTCCAGCATATGCAGCTCTTAACCACTATGCCATCCGGGCAGTGTATTCTAGCAGAGCTTAAATAACCAATTGCTAGTGTTGCTCTCATAAAACAGGCAAGAAATGTCTTTATGGGATCATAGGCAGTACCAAAACACTTCACCTGGAGGTTAAGATGATTATGAATTACTAGAAGCAGAGTAGGGCATGCAGACAGATCCCAAATGAAAATGGGAAGGAGCTGGACCACGCAAGCTCCATTCTTGTTTCATACTCACCTCTCCATTATGTCATTCTGCTTTACCCAGAGAAGGAAGACACGAGGGGTGGGGAATATCTTCATTATTCTAATAGATGTGAAACTAGTTCAAATGTGTTTAGAAAAAAAATCATGCCATTCATAGAGTTGCACAAATGTGTATTTTGAGAATATGTGAGAAGGTAGATGACAGGATTAGGAGTAAACAAGGAAAAAAATGAGAAAAAATACATAGTGAATATCTGGAGCAAGAGGGGACTGTTTCAGACAGGTTAAAAGATGGGCTGCTAACCCAAAGGCCATCAGTTCGAATCCACCATCCACACTTTAGAAGTCCTAGGAGGTAGTTCTACTCATTTCTATAGGGTCGCTAGGAGTGGCAATAAACTCAACTGCAACAGGTTTTACATAAATATCTAGCATTACTTCTTATTTATTTGGGGGAATTAAAGTAAATCCCTTAAAGAAACATCTATATATATGTGTGTGTGTGTGTGTGTGTATGTGTTCTCCCACCTAAGGACAGAAGTAGCAGTTATCAAAATGTAGAAAAGGAGTGCTGTTTATCAGTGGCATGCCAACAGTGCGTGACGATATTTGTCTGTTTCTTTGTGAGGAATAAGGGGCTTGTAAATGGTGTGAAATGTAGAAACAACAACAAAATCAGTTCAAAGTGGCCTTCCTTTTATTATGAACATGTGCTGACATTTTTAAAACCACATTGGTGATGAAATCTTCCTCTAAGAAATTGCTTCAGTTATTGTTAAATTATACGTGTGTGTGTGTGTGTAAATATTACAAATATATATGTAATTTTAGCTTAGGATGTTTTATGATATAGCCCCTAATAGGTATACTCCACATGCAGACTAAATTGAGAACTGACAGTTTTTCAGTTTGACTTTCACACGTGTGAACTCAGCTATATGAATTTGTTTTGAGACTAAATTTATTAAATTGAGGTTATTTGAATTCACTCATGTAGTAAAGCATTTCCCCAACACTTATGGTGTGGCATATTTTTATATTAAACTGTAGATTCAAAATAAACACTGATAGCATAATGATTTTAAAGACAGAGATGAGTTAATACAATTCTTTCATTTTATGTGAGCACTTGAAGTTTTCATTTACCTTTTTTATGCTGCCGAAACACTTGGATATGCTATAATTAGTTCCAAAGAAAGATACTTGGACATAATTACAGTTTCTAGAATTTATTGTGTAATGGATTTTTATGAATTTCTGTCAAACTCATCTTTATATTTATTTCCTAACTTTTTGTATATCTGTTGGCTTATGTGAAAGAAATTTTTCAAAATTAAAATTAATGAAAGTATTATTTTGTCAGTTACAAGTGAGGACAGATGGACACACTAGTGATAAATCCCATGGAGTCAAGGAGGAGACTCAGGGTAATAATCAAAGACAAAGGTAGTTCACGCACAAGAAAGTAAAATCAGAGCCTCTGTTTTCATTCAGTCACTGTGATATTAAGGAGTATTAGAAAGAAAAATAATTTTTATTATAGTTTATTAATTGAAGTTCACTTGGAAGAAATGAAATTTAATTCCAAAACATGACAGACCCTTTCAAAATAACTAAAATTTTATATACAAATGTATGCTTATTAGGTCAGACCTCTAAAGTGTTGTAAGAGAAAATCAAAAACAGTAAAGAATATGAACAGATGAGTTTAAAGGCTAATAGCAATAATATGAGGTCTGCCAGTTAAGTTTGACAACACATCCTGGTAAAAGTGCTACCTACCTCACTGCCTCACTACATACCTCACGGTCGCCTCTGAAGTACTGCCTTTGGGAAGCTGTGCACTGACGCCAGCGCCAGTCCACCCTTCAAAGCAAGCCTGGAACTCTGTTTTGGAATGGCCATCAGAGCTGTTGTTGCATTACCCTTGATGGCCTGAATGTGATCAAAATGCTGTCCTTTCAATGTTTCCTTTATCTATGAGGTAAAGAAAAAAGCCCTTGGGGGCCAGATAAGGTGAGTAATTACGGTGTTCCAATACAGTTATTTTTTTACTGGCTAAGAACTATACAATTAAGTTCGCTGAACTTGCCACCTTGCCACCATGTATGATAGTCATTCCAGAAATAGTGATACTCAGCAATGACGTATGTAGCTTGCAAAATTTTTGGACCTGATATTTTTAAAATTTTCTTTGTGATATTTTTTGTAAATGTATGCATTTGGCCATTTTATTTATCTATTTGTATTATTGTACTTTAGATGAAGGTTTCCAAAACCAAGTAGCTCCTCATTAAACAATTAGAACAAATGTTGTTTGGGGGCATTGGTTACCAATGCCATGACACGTCAACACTCTGACTTCTCAAAACTGATTTCCCAATCACAAACTTTCCTTTCCCCTGCTACCTTCTAGTCTTTGACCTTGGTCTCACTATGCCCATTTCGTCTTGTTTTGCTTTATAGGCCTGTCTCATCTTTTCCTGAAGAGTGAACTTCAGGAGTGACTTCCTTTCTGAGCTCAAGGAGTGCCCAGGCTCTGTACTGTTAGGGTTTCCCCAGTCTCTGTCAGGCCAATAAGTCTAATCATATTTTCTGAGTTAGAATTTCGCTCTACGTTTTATGCAGCTCTGTCTGGAACCCTGTATTGTGATCTCTGTCAGATTAGCCTGTGGTGGCAGCCAGGTATCATGTAGTTGAGCTCGACTCAGTTTAGTGGAAATTGACAGAACTTGGCTGGCTTTGGCTGTGGTAGTTGTGGTCCATTAGCCCATTCAATTAATCTTTCCCTTTTGTCTTCAATTTTCTTCATTCTCCATCGCTCCAGATGGGTGAGATCAGGGTAGTATCTTAGATGGCTGCTTACAAACTTTTAAAACCTTGAGATCTGTTCACCAAAGTAGAATGTTGAACAATTTCTTTATAAACTATGACTGTGGGTTTTTTGAGTTGAAAAAGAAAGAAGGGAAATGTATCCTAAAAGGCCTGAAGGATACAGCCAGTAGGTGCTGACAGAAGCTGGGAGAGTAAGTATGTGGCTGAATTCTGAGGATGGAGATGACTAGAACTTAAGGAGAGGTAGAAGAGTGTCTATCAGGTTGGTATATACAAGATATAATACTCTATATAAGACCAAAAAATGGTACAAATATGCTGTTAGCAATGGCTAATAAAAGGAAAAGAAAAGCTATGGTCCATACAAAATGAGACAGCAAACAACAGGAGAAGGCATCAGATGCTCAGAGAAGTGGGCTTGCTGAAGAGGATATTCTATGTAAGCCTGAAAAATGCACGAGAAGAGGGTCCACGTGATGCGACACTTACCACAGCATTTAGTAATGTGCTGACACGAAGAGTGCCTCCATCACCAAGTTCATTTTTTATTTTCTTCACTAATTGAGGATTCAAAGAACTGGGCTTAAAGATAGGATCTCAAAATGTTAAGGGGGTATGATAATGCTTAACTACCAGACACCAGGTTGCAATTTATGTAATGGATGTCAAAGACGTAGGAGCGGTTGACTAGAGAGAGGATTGGCCTACAGAGAATTTCAGTTAATAAAACACGGCCTGCCTAGCAGCAAAATGACTGGACAATGAAGCTGTACATTTAAAAAAGATAAAGGATAGTGGACCTGAGTCTAAGAGTAGTTATCTAAATTAAAATATATATAATATTTTGCCCTGTTTCTGGACCTGTGCCAATGAACCTAGAAATCATTGACTGAAGGGAAGTCCATGTTCTTTAGGAGAAAGACTGTTGAACAGCAAGCAAGTATTTATGACAATGTATTTGCCCGTCCTTCCTCAAATGTACTCTTGACTTTTATTTGAATAATTGTATACTGACCAAGAAAACCCATAATATTAGTGGAGAACTGTACTGTGTAGTTTTCAAAGACTGGTTTCTCAGAAGTAAGTCACCAGGGCTTTCTTCCAAGGCACTTCTGGGTAGACTCTGACAATCAATGTTTTAGTTAGCAGGGAACACATTATATATTCACACCATGCAAGGAAATGAAGGAATTCGATATTTCATGATCGTTGGGCAAATGGTCTAAGTAGAGACTGATACTTGGAGACTTGAAGCATCATTCTGGGTCATATCTTAGGACGGAGACTTGTAGTAAGGGAGAAAACTTCATAGCGATTTCACGAAGCCCCCACTATTCACTTTTCTGTTTCATAAATGTTGAGTTGAGGCTGATGTATTTGGGAGTTAACACAAAGCAAATATTGGTTCCTTTAGCTATGCAGTAAGGTCCATTGTGGTAAGGAAGACCAAGCAGAGGCCAGTAACACAGTCCCTACTAAGACCAAAATAGTAAATCATAATGTTACACGACATGGGGACTGGCAGAATTTAGTGCCACCAGGAAAACCTAAATGATGCGGTAGTGGTGATTCCTACAATTTGATTTAACAATATGGTATCTGCAAAACACGAGGGATCTTGGGGAATGACAATGGACTACAGTAACACCTTCCAACTGTATCTCCCATGACAGATAGGGTGGCTTGGCTAGAAGAGATTAACAAACCTGCCACACACTGAATAGGGGTATTGTTATTATTATTACTATTTGTGAATATATTTGTTTATCTTTCCCTAGGAGAACAAAAGTGTTACATATAGTTTATGGTCATGTGGATGTTCCTGGGTTAAGTTATTCCTCGCACTCTCTATCGTAATATAGCTCCTTGAGACCAGGGCAACCTGAATATCACCCTGGTCAACTTTGCCGATGACAATATGCTAAGTGGACCAGTGACAAGCAAATGGCTAGTTCATCGGGGCCCTTGGTAAGAGACATGTACTTAAGAGAGCCAAGCCAAAGCCAGTACTTAAGAGAACAGATAATAAAATGTTGAGTATTCAGAGGCCTGATATATCACTGGTCTGGGGCTTACTGAGACATCCCTACCAAAGCACCCTATCCAAAAAAGGAAAATCACAAGAGAGGTCTCTTCAGATTCTAAGAGTATAATATTCCACACCTGAGAATGCTGTCCAAATGAAAGAATCAATGGCACAGATGGCTTTGAGCTTTGTGTGGGGACTAGAGTAGCAAAGCACTTGGCAGTGGGTCCAACCTATGCTGCAAGTGGTTCTTGCATCTTGATATTACAAGTATCAATGTTAGGAGAAGATACCAAATGAAATTTAGAGCAAGCTTTAATGGAAGCATTGTAAGGACAAACTCAAAAAGATTCTGGAGGAAGGTCATGGCACTTTTAGTGGAGAATTGTACTGTTGGAAAAACAACAATTACTGTGCTACTAGGCTCTGAGAGAGATGGACTGTCTGACCATGAGCAAGTATATGTATATTTGCTAGAAGAGATTAATAGATTATAACTGTGAGATTTGAGGGTAAAATTGCCTCTGACATGTTAGTTTGAAGCTGGACTTACATTATAAAGAAAAAAAGGCCGAACAGTCATTTATCTTGAAATAAGAGTTGTACATCTGAGACTGAGGATGAAGAGGGCCAGAGGGCACAAGGGAAGTATGTACCTCTGTTGCACTAGCCCTTTTCCCTCAGTTTTGATTTTTTATCCACTTAAGAGAGAAAGAAAAGCCAAGACTGTAAAGAGCTAAGAGAGGAGAGCTGCCTGGTGTCAGAGTAGTTGAATATGACAACAAGCCAGAATTTAAGTAAAGTCAAGCTTTGCAGGAGGAAAGAAGCCCTGGTGTCATAATGATCAAGTGCTTGGCTACTAACTGAAAGGTTAGTGGTTTGAACCCACTCAGTGGCTCTGGGCTAGAAAGTTCTGACAATCTGCTTTTCTAAAGATCACAAATAAGAACAACCCATGCGCCAGTTCTACTCTGTAAATGGGTCCGCCATGAGTCAGAATCTACTCAAGGGCACCTGACAACAAGAAGCAGGAGGAAGTGCCAGCCCCCTCAAAGTTCTGTATTTGTTCATGGAGCAATACTGGGCAAAGATCAGGTAGATGGGTACAGGAATGTCACTGTTGAAAGAGCCCATACAAAAAGCTTCTGCAGTTTTGTGCACCTGAGGGCAGAGGAGAAGGAGAAAGGAAAGATATAGGAATGAAAAAGTACTGACCACTGAGTTAAAGAGGGGGAAAGTCTCTAAGGCCTCTTTCCTCACGCACAGTTGCATAAGTAAGCCTCAGAAGAGGTGTTAGCCAGTGGCCTCAGTCCAGGGCCTCTGGGTTAGAAACGCAGATAAACTTAAGAACATACCATATCATAGATTAGATAATCGATAGGAATTTGGTTAGGTGAAGGGAGTGACAGCACGCGGTAGAGAGCAGATCAGCCTAACTTGACTATATCATAAGCCGAAAAGTTTTCTAAACTCTACCCAATATTTCAAAGGATAGAGTAGCAGAGGCTGGGGTCCAAGAATAATAATTAAAAAAGAACATACCACGCAAGGTGGGCCTGAACTCTGAGTGCAAATCCTTATAGAAATTGCAAAACATGGGCTGTGCAAAAGCTGAGGGTCAGGAAAGTAGCTATACTAAGGAAGCCTGGCAGATAAGGTCTTGGTAACTGTGTACTATGTTAAAGATCAAACGTAGGATTTTGTCCTCAAAAGGACTCTTCACACTTTCTCTTCTAAGTTTCCCCAAGTGAACTGTGCCCACTAGAAGCCCTGAGGAGAGCTCCTCCCAGAACTTCCAAAAACCAGGTATCCCTGTAATAAATGGTTACACTTTGGTGGATGCTAGAATATACGTCCCTGATTCTCCTTCATGGTAAAGAACTTACATTCCCAGCTTCAGGGAACGGTGCTGGCAAACATCACTTGGCTGTCTGCCCTCTTCACCTTGCCTGGGTAGCCAACTGTCACAGCAGTAACTGTCATTTCCCTTTCCAGGATAGACCATATCAATGACTGATGATAGACACAAAGATCTTACCTTTTAGCCTCAGTTGGAAATAACTCTAAAGGACCATCTATGCTTCAGACTCATTGGATTGCCTGAATCCTTGTTTGAGATTGCATTGCAGCTCAACTTTCCCCCCTGTTCAGTCCCGCCTCCTCTCTCTCTTTCTTCAATAGCTGTCAATTCAAAGAGCACTCTCAATAAACCCAATAAGCTGCCTAAAAACCCACCCATCTATGTCTCAGTTTGCTTCTGGGCAGCCAGCCTATGACATAATAAAGTGTTTGAATTAGTTTCTAAATCTTATGTAGTGGATGTGAACTATCTTATTTTTATCAAATTAAGTAAATAGTTCACTAAATTAAATAAAATTATTTGAGAGATTTTATGACCCATAATTGGCATAATTTTAAGATGCCATTATAAAAGTATTTTTGCTATGTATTATTGTTATCAGCTGTAGCTCAGATGAGCTTTTAAATCATCATCATTTTCTAATTATCATTATCATTATTAAGGTTTCAATTATAACAAAAAAAGACACCTGTTTTTTCTTTTTTACCTATCTAATGACTCAATTCCTGTCCTTTGAATGTTCTTTAAGAAGTTATAACACTGATTCTGTGTAAAAACTTCAGTTTAAGCCCCATAATAACATCAAGATTTCAATCAGGAACATTTTGGAAATTAACATTGCAGATGAATCAATGAAGAAAACAGCAGTAATAAACACAAATCCAGAAAGATATGAAGTTTGCAATTTTATAAGCACTTGATATTTAACAAGGGCTTCAAGTTTTTATTATTGTTTTTAAATTTGTTAATAAAAAATGATTTTCTACATTTGAAGTCTATGTTGCTGACATGAAAACAACTGTGACAGTAAATTCAAAAAACTGAAAAAAGAAGAGTAGTTATCTGAGATTATCTAATAGCATCTGTATAAACTTTGTACTTGGTTAGAGCACCGTGTGTGTTTTGTTGATCATATTGGAATTTTTGATTATACAATGTACTTTGATCATGTTTCTGATTGTAATTTTATAGCTTGTGGCATTAATTGGCAAAGAACCTTGGGTTGTTGATTTAACTCTGTGATGCATTGAATTGATTTGATTCATTCAGTTTTATCCTGAATGTCTTTGATCCTGTGCTGCTTTTTCTCTTGGTCTCACTGAAACAGAACTATCCTGAAATCTCAGAATTCTTTTAATTAAAATTCATCAATTGTACTTGTAGGATCTGAGACAAAATGTAAAGGACATCATAAAAAACAGCAAATCGATCTGATGCTGCCATGATCAAAGAGAAAGGGGGTAATTTCATGAGGAAAAATATAACAAAGATAACAAGAAGGAAAACAAAAATAAGTCATTCCAATTCTTCCTAGCTGAATTTTAGGCTGAGATCATGTCTTTGATTACCATTCTCAGTATTTTATTGGGATATCTTTCTCTCAAGTTTAACTTTCTTTTGCTTTGGGATCTTCTTAATATTTCCTTTTTAGCTTTCTGTCATCTCAACTTAAATTTTCCAAAACAAATGATCTGGCTCACTTGACTTTCTCCATAGACCCTGGGTAGTAGCAGTTAAGAGCTTGCCTGTCAGTTAAAATGCCCCAGTGGGGCAGTGAGGCATTCTACTCTGGCCAAGGGTGTTTCTTTGAGTCAGAATTGATGCCACAGCAATAATATTTATTTATTTCTCTATTTATTTATATATTTTTAAGTATTGCTATTGTCTAGGTCCCTCTTGTCTCAAACCACCATTGTCTAAGATGTACATTTTCTCCAGCCCTTATATGGAGTCCCTGGGTGCTGTAACCATTGAGTGCTTGACTACTAGCTGAAATTTTGGTAGTCAAACCCACTCAGAGATGCCTTGGGTAACAGACCTAGAGATCTGCTTCTGCAAGGTCACAGCCTTGAAAGCCCTATACAGCAGTTCTACTCTACGCACATGGGGTTGCCATAAATCAGAATTTACCCCAGGAAACTCTGATGGCATAGTGATTAGTGCTATGGCTGCTAACCAGAAAGTCAGAAGTTCAGATCCACCAGGAACTCTGTCAGTAGGGTCACTATGAGTCAGAATTCACTTGATGGCAGTGGGTTTTGGGGCTTAAACAACAATACCAGCAGTACTTATGTGCAAAGACGTATTAAAATTTTATGTATTCTTTCTTTTTGTATTTCACAAGTTCACCATATCTAATAATATCACAGATACTTATTAGCTAATACCAAGATTATTGCAACTGCTTAACTGGTCTCTTTTATTCAAATATTTTACCTTGTCCAATACTTCATGAATCCTGTGTTAGGTTAATTGTCCTTAAACAACAGCAACAATAAAACCACCTTAACTGTACCATTTTCATCTTTTAAAATGTAATGACTTCCTGAAGTACTCATAATCTGAATGGATTAAATCTAGTCCAAATCTATCTTTTCATTTTTGTATCATAATTCTAGAGACAATTCATTATATAAAAATTATTTTGAACTTCACAGCTCACAATCTCTTTCACAAAGAAATTCATTTAGCTTCCTTAATGTAATACCTGTGTCAACTAGAGATAAGTAACTGCCACCTGACAATCAAAAAGAAACTCTGGTGACAGTGTTTAAAGTAGTTGGCCGCAAACTGAAAGATCAATAGTTCAAATTCACTAAATGCTCTGTGGGAGAAATTTGTGGAAATGTGCTTCCACGAAGCTTTACAAACTTGGAAACTCTATAGTGCCATTCTTTTCTGTTCTATGGAATCACTGTAAGCTAGAATTGACTCAATAGCAGAGAGTTTTAACCTGAAAACCTTATACACTGAATTTTGACTTTTCAAATTACTAGTTCAAGTTAACCACCTTACAGAACAAGAAGAACCCAGTCTTATGACATAATCATTACTATTTTTTAAATTGTCTTTTCAGTCCATCTGCTTCATAATAAGCCTTATTCTTTCCTACAATCCTGCTTTGGTTCTCTTTTACCCTCATCTATACTTTGTTGGGAAACTTGGGTGGTGAAGTAGTTAAGTGCTATGACTGCTAACCAAATATCAGCAGTTTGAATACACGGGCTTCCCCTTACAAACTCCATGGGACAGTTATACCCTGTCCTATAGGATTGCTGTGAATCAGAACTGACTCAATGGCAATCTTTTTTTTTTTTTTTTTTTTTGGTATACTCTGTTGGGAGATCATCAATGGTATAAACCATTAAAATGCACGTCTGTTAACTAAAGAAATGGAACTTTGAGTCCATCCAGAGATTTTGGGGGAAAAAAGGTCTTGTCTAGATTGAATTGTGTCTCATGAAAATATTTGTCAATTTGGCTAGTTTGTGATTCCCGGTATTCTGTGATTATCCAGCGCATCCTCGTCTGATGTGTTTTACCTATATGTTGTTAATCTTGCCTCTATAGTGTTAACTAGAGCAACTCTTCAAGAGCCAAAGTATGACCCTGAGTATATCCCTTCTGAGTTTAAAGACCATCTCAGTAACCGATCTGATGTGTTGATCATTAATGACTGAAGACCAGATGAATTGTGGAACGACATCAAAGTCCTCATCCAGGAAGAGAGCAAGAGGTCATTAAAATGACAGGAAACAAAGAAAAGACCAAATTAAATGTCAGAAGAGACTCTGAAACTTGTTCTTGAACATCAAGCAGCTGAAGCAAAAGGAAAGAATGACAAAGAAAAAGTCCTAAACCAAATATTTCAAAGAACAGATCGACAAGACAAAATAAAGTATAACGACATGTGCCAAGAGATGGAAGTAGAAAACCAGAAGGGAAGAAGGTTCTGCTTTTCTCAAGCTGAATGGACTGAGGAAAACTATTCAAGCCTTAAGTTGCAATAGTGAAGGATTCTACAGGGAAAATATCTAGTGACTCAAAGAGCATCAAAAGAAGATGGAAGGAATACACAGTTATTACACCAGAAAGAACTGGTCAATGCTCAGCCATTTTAAGATGTAGCATATGATCAGGAACCGATGGTACTCAAGGAAGAAGTCAAAGCTGCATTGAAGGCATTGGCAAAAAATAAGGCTCCAGGAATTGATGGAATATCAATTGAGACATTTCAATGAATGGATGCAGTACTGGAAGTGCTCACTCAGCTATGCCAAGAAATTTGGAGGACAGCAACCTGGCCAACTAACTGGAAGAGATCCATATTTATGACCATTCCAAAGAAAGGTGGTCTAACCAAAATAGAAATTACAGAACAATATCACTAACATCACATGCAGATAAAATTTTGCTCAAGATCGTTCAAAAGCAACTGCAACAGTATATTGACAAGGAACTGCCAGAAATTCAAGCTGAATTCAGAAGAGGATGTGAACCAGGGGTATCATTGCTGATGTCATGTGGATCTTGCCTGAAAGCAGAGAATATGAGAAAGATGTTTACCTGTGTTTTGCTGACTATGCAAAGGTATTTGACTAGGTGTATCATACTATATTACAGAGAACATTGTGGAGAATGGAAATTGCAGGCCACTTAGCTGTGCTCCTAAGGAATCTGTGTATTGATCAAGAGGTAGTCATGAGAACAGAACAAGGGAACACTGCACGGTTTAGGGTCAGAAAAGGTGTATGTCAAGGTTGTATCCTTTCACCATAGCTTTTCAACCTGTGTACCGAGAAAATAATCCAAGAAGCTGGATTATACAAAAAAGAACGAGGTATTGGGATTGGAGGACTACTCATTAACACCTGGGTTATGCAGATTGCACCACTTTAGCTGGAAGTGAAGATTTTAAGCACTTACTGATGAAGATCAAGGACCACAGCCTTCAGTATGGATTGCACCTTAATATAAAGAAAAGAAAAATTCTCACAACTGGACCAGTAAGCAACAGCATCATAAATGGAGAAAAGATTGAAGTTGTCAAGGATTTCATTTTATTTGGGTCCACAACGAATGCCCATAAAACAGCAGTCAAGAAATCAACAGATACATGGCATTGGGAAAATCTACTGCCAAGGATTAAAGTAGTGAAAAGTAAAGATGTCACCTTGAAGACTAAAGTGCACCTTACCCAAGCCATGGTATTTTCAGCTGCATCATATACATGTGAAATCTGGACCATTAACACAGAAGACAGAAGAAGTGATGCCTTCGAACTGTAGTGCTGGAGAGGAATGTTGAATGTACCATGGTCTGCCAAAAGAACAAACAGAACTGTTCTGGAAGAAGTGCAACCAGAGTGTCCCTTGGAAGCCAAGATGGCAAGACTGTGTCTTACATACTTTAGACATGTTGTCAGGAAAGATCAGTCCCTGTAGAAGGACATCATGCTTGGTAGAGTGGAGGGTCAGCAAAGAAGAGGGAGACCCTTGATGATACGGATTGACACAGCAGTCACAACAATGAACTTAAGCATAAAAATGATTGTGGGCATGGTGCAGGGCTGGGCAGTGTTTTATTGTGTTGTTCACAAGGTTGTTGAGTCAGAACCAACTTGATGGCACCTAAAAACACACCAACATGATGTTAATGAGATGGGATTAGTGGCAGTTATTTTGATGAGGCAGGACTCAGTCTCTGAGATTAGATTGTGTTTTGAGACAATCTCTTTTGACATGTAAAAGAGAGAAGCAAGTAGAGGCATGGGAACTTCATTGCTACCAAACAAGAAGTGTCAGGAGTATACATCCTTCGGACATGGGATCCCTGCACTGAAAAGCCCCAAGACCAGGAGAAGATTGATGACAAGGTCCTTCCTTCTGGGCTCACAGAGAAGAGAGAAAGCAGGGCCCTGAATCTGAGTTTAGATTTCTAGCCTGTTAGACTTTGAGAGAATAAACTTCTGTTTATAAAGCTATCCACCTGTGGTATTTCCATTAGAACAGCACTTGGTAACTATTGACAAGCCTAGAGATCTATTGAAAAATCAGCTGTTGAAAATCTTAAGGATAACAATTCTACTCAGATGCAGCTGGAGGTACCACTAATTGAAACTGATTCAAAGACAACTTAAAAAAACAAAACAAAAAAAAAATTCCTTTTAATTAATATAATTTGGCATACTTGGAAGTGTATGTGCAACCTAAAGCTTTCCTGTCAATCATAGAAGTGATCTCTCTCTTTTTAGATTGCTTAAGTACTTATAGTTGAAACTTATGTTCAGTTATTTTATTTCATTTTATTCATTCCTTTAAAATTAAAGGATAATTTATATCAGGTAATTGTAGTATCCAGTGAATAAAACATTTTTCTTCCAGAAGTGTTGAAAGCTGCACTCCATCTGGTATTTATTTTTGTCATTTTGTGTTTCATTCCTTTCTGTACACATATGTCTCACTGACTCAATTCATTTGCAGTTTCTTTGAGGTCAGGGACTGCCATGTCTTTGTATCTAGTACTCCACAAACCTTTGTACTCTCACTACGATGTATGTTGACCGCATCTGATAAAAGTGGCTAATGTTACTGGAAATAATTTACGTGGACTTTACAATGGGCAATGTTCTCAGGAATAATATTTCAGCAGACAAGCAATGAATGGCTGAGTGAACAACTATGAAGACTAGAATTTACGGACAAAAAAATCTAACATCAAAGTTCAAAAACCAAAATGAGCCCTTATACCCAATACCAAGGAAAACCCTGGTTAATAAACTGAGAATATAAGGTAAGAAACCAGTCAAGATAAAGATGAATCAGAAGATAAAAATAAAATAGTTATCCTAGAAATCTTCTGTTTTTTCTTATATAAGATACTTGGAAAGACTACAGGCAGAAAGCACTGCCCCGTGTTTTACTCTTTCGAGAAGAGTACTGTCTTGGTAGAACAACTGCTCTCCATGTCTGGTACCCCGAATTACTCTCTCTTCTTCCTCAAGGACACAGCACGGCTGTGTGTTACTCCCCTTGGCACACACTGAAATTCTTAGAAAGCACAAACTCTAAATAATTAAAAAAAATAGAACACAATCCTCTCTGACACATACACATATACACACACATTTAAGGAACACTGTGGGAACTCTGATGATCTAGTGGTAAAAAGCTACAGCTGCTAACCTAAAGTTAGACAGATCGAATCTACCAGGCACTCCTTGCAAAATACACGAGATCTCTGAGTCAAAACTAACTTGACAGAAATGGGTTTAATTAACACTATATCACTATAATTCCTACTTTTGTAAAGTTGTGAGTAGACAAAATTACACCAAGTATCAAAACTATGAAGAGCCTGTATCATGAACTTTGCTATTCTAGTCAAGAAACTTCATTTTCCCCCTTTTGTTTCCTTGATATACTATCTGGCTCATTTATAGTTACTATCAATCAGAAAGGTATCCTGTGTGGTGGTCTTGATTTGCAGCCTTATTGGCTCTGAAGTCAGAAGAGAGCCACTGACCAATGAGCACAGGCTGTCTCTAAGATCTGAAAAGGGCAAATAAGTCAATTCTCTCCTAAAGCTTCCAGAAAAGAAAGCCATTCTTCCAAAAAGAAATCTTAATTTTAGTCCATTGACAATGATTTTGTACTTCCAAACAACAGAATTATAAGATTCTGCAGTATAATATATATATTATACATATGTATTTTAAACCGTTATGTTTGTGGTAATCTGTTACAAAAGCAATAGAAACCAAATACATAAGAGAATGAGATGACTGACCATTAACTAAATACGCATTACACACAAAAGTTTTTTTCAAAAGTACTTTTAAACAAGGAAAGACATTATACATACAAGCATTTGGCATGCTTAGTCCATCACCAACCTCACCCACTGCCATCGAGTCAGTTTTGACTCATAATGACCCTGTAGGACAGATAAGAACTGCTCCGTAGATTTTCTAAGGAGCACCTGGTGGATTTGAGCTGCTAAATTTTTGGTTAGTAGCCATAGCACTTAATCACAAATCCACTAGCATTTACCAGAAAGGTTTAAACAGATAAAATAAAAGAAGTTTTCCAAAGTGTCATATCCATCGCTATGAATGAATCCTGACTCACAGCCACCTGCAAGAACAGAGAGGAGCTACCCCACAAGGTTTCCAGGTAGCAGCTGGTAGATTCGAACTGCTGGCCTTTTGGTTAGCAGCCACAGTACTTAAACACTCTGCCAACAGGGCCCTTGGAAGAGTCATAGAGGATAAGAAATGTTTCAAAGAAGAGAATGTGGTCAACTCTACCAAGTGCTTCTGAATAAGATGAGCACTGGCAAGCTGGAAGTTACTATTGACTTTCTCTTAGTAGAGAAGTTTTAAGAAAGTAGTAATAATGGTTGTAAATGGAAAAAAGGGCTATGAATAGAGGGGACAGAATACAATACACCTTAAAGTAAAAACATTCATGTAAAACATACCTGTTTTCTTTTTGAAAATCTTTTTGGTAAGCTTACATAAAAAGTTCTTAGGGCCAGAAATTTCATCCCAATATATTTCCACTTGAAATTCTGTTGTATAATTTGTAAACATCTATAGAAAATGACTTTAATGGTATAACTGTTTGCAACAGTCTATAGAGAAGAGAAAGTATTTACACATCAGTAAATTGAGTAAAAAAGATGTTTTCAGGATGAAAAAGGTCACTAACGTAGACTTGCTCCATAAACTTTTGTAATGTACCCAGTTTATAAATCATAATCCAAAAGGAGGAGTTTTCTTAGAAATTCAGATACATAGTCTTTTCTTTGAGAAACATATCTTGAATTAATAGTCTGTAGAAGCTGACAAGACAAATCTGCAAGTCATCACATTGATGTGCATGCAAGAGCCAAGCTTGTCCAGATGTCTAATACGGCACAGATGGGCCAGTGAGGTATTTGGCTGTAGTTTTCTTGTAAACATAAGAGAAAGAAGTACCCAAAGCTAACTTTGAAGGCAGTAGCCTTTCCAACTGGGGAAATGCACCAAGCTGGCTTACTGTGATGGTGCTAACTTGCATCTGCACCCTGCTGCTCTGCTGCCTGGCAGCCTGCAAGAGGCATAGCCCTGATGCATACAGCAGAGCTACAGCCAGGCACAGCTGTCCAAACCTGCAGCTCACTGACTAGATTCCATGACCTAGTTAAGGGCTTGAGAGAGACTTCCCTCTTACACATTGTGAAATTTGGTATGCTTTTTACACACAAAGCATCAGATATGGGTGATTAGCTTCCATGGGATACAACAGTATATTGTTGTCATTGTCATTAGGTGCTGCTGAGTTGGCATCTCTACAACAGCACAGAACACTGCCCAGTCCTGCACCATACCCAGAATTGTTGTTGTGCTTGAGCACATTGTCGCAGCCACTGTGTCAGTACACTTCATTGAGGATCTTCCTCCTTTTCTCTGATGCTCTACTTTACCAAGCCCAGTGTCTTTCTCTAGGGAATGATCCATCCTGACAACACGTCCTAAGCATGTGAGATGCAGTCTCGCTTACCTTGCCTTCCAAGGAGCACTCTGGTTGTACTTCTTCCAAGACAGATCTGTTTGGTCTTTTGGCAGTCCACGGTATTCTCAATGTTCCTCTCCAACATCACAGTTCAAAGACATCAACTCTTCCTCTGTCTTCCTTATTCACTGTACAGTATTTGTATATATATGATGGGATGGAAAATACCATGACTTGAATAGTCTTCGAGGTGAAATCTTTGCATATCAACACTTTATTAAGGTGTTTTTGCAGCAGAGTTGAGTGATGCAATATGTCTTCTGATTTCTTGACTGCTGTTTTTGTGGGTGTTGATTGTGAATCCAAGTAAAAAGAAATCCTTGACAACCTCTATCTTTTCTGTCTATTTGTGATGTTTCTTATTGGTCCAGTTGTGAGGATTTTTATTTTCTTGATGTTGAAGTGTAATCCCTACTGAGGGCTGTGATCTTGCATTTTCATCAGTAAAATTGTCAAGTCCTCTTCACTTTCAGCAGGCAAGCTTGTGTCATTGTGTAAAGCAAGTTGTTACTGAGTTTTCCTCCAATCCTGGTACTTTTTTTTTCTTCATATAGTTCAGCTTCTAGGACTATTTACTCAGCATACAAACTGAATAAATACAGTGAAAGGATACAATCTTGACACACATTTTTCCTAAATTTAAACCATATAGTGTCCCCCTTTCTGTTCCAATGACTGTCTCTTCATCCATGTACAGGTTCTTCATGAGCACTATTAAATGTTCTGGAATTTCCATTCTCTACAACATTAGCTGTAATTTGTTATGATCCACAGAGTTGATTATCTTTGCATAGTCAGCAAAACAGAAACAAACATTTTTCTGTTATTCTCTGCTTTCAGCCAAGATCTATCTGACATCTGCAATGATATCCCTGGTTCCACATCCTCTTCTGAATCTGACCTGGATTTCTGGTAGTTCTCTGTCAATATAATGCTGCAGCTGCTTTTGAATGATCTGTAGCAAAATTTTACTTGCATATGATATTAATGGTGTTTGATAAATTCCATATTTGGTTGGATAATCTTTCTTGGAAAGAGGTATAAATCTGGATCTCTTCCAGTTGGTTGGCCATGTAGCTGTCTTCCAGATTTCTTGGCATAATTTGAGTGAGCACTTCCAGTGCTGCATCCATTTGTTGAAATATCTTAATTGATATTCTACCAGTTCCTGGAGCCTAGTTTTTCCCCCGTGTCTTCAAAGCAGCTTCAACTTATTCCTTCAGTGCTGTCTGTTCCTGATCATTTGCTATCTATGGTTGAACATTGTCTAGCTCTTTTTGTATAATGACTGTTCCTTCCATCTTCTTTTCAGGCTTCCTGCATCTTTTAATATTTTCCCTTTAAAATCTTTTGCTATTGCAATCTAAGTCTTCAATTTTTTTTAAAGTTTTTTCAGCCTGAGAAATGGAGAGCATGTTCTTCCCTTTTGCTTTTCTATGCCCAGCTCTTTACACATGTCATTGTGATACTTTACTTTGTCTTCTTGAGCCAATGTTTAAAATCTTCTATTCAGTTCTTTTACTTCATCATTTCTTCCTTTGCAACAGGTAGCAGCATAGGAAACAAAAATTAAACGAAAAGTAACGTTTGCATTGAATGTTCTATTAAATTTCTCCCTTTTAGCTGGAAAGGCAGAACGAATCTGAAGTTATGTACAAATCTGAAGTCAAGGTTGGATTGTGTGTGTGTGTGTGTGTGTGTGTGTGTGTCTATGTATACATGTATAATTTTTACTCTTAAAATTTCTTTTGTCCTGAAAGACCCATGTGAATGGGTGACTATGTCAACATGTGAGAAGATGACCAGAAGAACCAGATGGTGTCCAGCCACAACCAAGGACAGCTGTCACGGGCCTCACAATGTTGATTCCCAGTAGCAACATGAGAAAAAAAAGGGGCCCACCCTGGGAACTCCACTAAAAGACTGCAACTGATGGTCTGAAGGCCTGGGTGTTCCCCTGGGAACATGCCTCCTAGACCTGATGCTGCCCTTGATCATAGATCATTACTGAAGTCAACTCTTCGGACAGTAATGGACTGGACTCAGGGGCACAGAGTGACCATATCATGTGTGCACTTTATGTTTCTACGCATCTATAGGGTGTCATCTTACTGGCCTCTTACTAGAGGGGAGTGGAGAGGGTGGAAAATAGGGGACAGGAGACTGTTAAGAAGATGTGACATGTATAGAACAGAAAGGAGGATTGTGCTGTCACCAGGCCAGGAGAGCAGAAGGAGCTGCATATATGCAGGCTTGCAATTTTAAACTGGACTGTACAGTTTCACTCAATCACAACAATAATAATAATAATTTCTTTTGTCCTCACAGAAATACACATAATTTTCAGCAGTCTCAAAAGATGCTACCTTGTTTAATGTAAGAAAACTGAATATATTAAGTGACAATTTTTTTTCCTTGTTATTTGCCAAGATACTGACCTTAAATAAAGATAGCTTTACTCAATATATATATATATATTTAAATTGTAGTTTATTTTCATTTTTTTTATTGTTTTCACTGCCTAAAGCCCTCTCACTTTGTCTTCCAGTTTATTGGAAGCTGATGAAAGCTTCACATGTGAAGAAACATATAAATATTAGTAAAATAAACACTGTTATTGTATTAACATCTTTTAGTGCCTGTCACATCTAGTACACATTGTAAGACACTGCTTTCTAGAAAAGTAGCCTGAGGATAAAAGGGAAAAAAAAGGAGTGTAACCAGGGAGCTGTCTTTGTAACTTTTTCTAATCAGAGCCACTTATTTCCTTTCCCCATGGTTTGAATATTAACAAACTCAGTTCATGCAAACTTTCTCTGTTTATCACAGAAATTACCGAAAAAAACATAGGTTGCCCCCATATGATAGCACACACTGCTGTCGAGTCAGGTCCGACTCACAGTGACTAGAGGTCAGAGCAGTACTGCCCCACGAGTTTCCAAGGAGCATCTGGAGGATCTGAACTGCCAATCTTTTGGTTAGTAGACGTAGCACTTAACCCACTATGCCACCATGGCTTCTGCTTTCATGTTAGGTAATTCAAAATATTAGAACTAGGCAATTTTTTAATTTGTTGTGTTTCCAGCGGTGTGGCCTATTTCATGCTACAGAAGAAGAAAAATATTAAATAGTCAAGAATGCTCTTGAATATTGTTAAATGAGTACATGTGTATGCATAAATTTAGCAATATGCAGAAATTGTTATTTGTATATTGTGAACAATTAAGTATCAAAATGTTACTTTAATAAGTTATTTGAGAAAGCAGGTACCAAGTTAACCACTGACTCTTCCCTTTACTTAAATTATTTTATCAGTATGTTTTAGAGGATTATTTACTTATTTGTTCAAAATTACTTTAGCACTGCATGAATAAAAAGTTGCTTTTTCACTAGTCTACAATACAACCTTTACAGTTGTGGTGAGTGCTTATACATTTGAAATCAAAAGATAAGATTGGGTGAAAGAAAACTAAAAAGTGTTTTTATAGCTCCAGTTTTTCTCCAGTTTGTCACAACTCTAAGAAGTTCGTATATACCTGAGTAAAGTATTTACATAAATTACTGATATTAGGTGTTATTGTCATTATGTTTTGTAATATAATTACATAAGAATTAAATTTAGTGTTTTATGTCATTTAAACAAATAGATTCAGTTACGGTCTAGCGAATGGTGAATTGAGGATAATTGAGCTGGTGAAAAATAAAGAGCCACAATTTCATTTTGCACAATTTTATTTTCAAGTTACAAAGCAGATAATTCTCTTTTCTTAGTGAAGAATTTACATATTTTTAATAATATCTTACTGTAGTTTTGGTGAATGTATAAACAGCAAGTTTGATTCTCCTTTGACAATATCTACACAAACTGAATAACAACATTAGTTACATTTTGTACATTGTGTCAACTGTCTCATTAATCTATTCTTATTCTTCTAGTTTCCTGTGCTCTTTTTTCCCTACCCACTTACTTTCTCATTTTTCCTAGTGAAATTATGTTGAGCTTTTGGACATACACAGATTTTCTTTTCTTTTAGTTGAGCCCTGATCTAATGAGTACTATTCTTTATTTAGTATATCATTCTGATTTTCTGTTAGAAAGTGATCTCATGGGATATCATTTTGTTTCAAGGTTTGAAGAGTGTCTCAGGGCAATCATGTCAGGAAATTCTTTGATCTTGGGTAGTGAAGTGAGTCCAGCCATTATTAAAAAACTGAGTTTTGTTCTGCGTTTTTCTCTTGCTCTAACAAAGTTCATTTTGGGGACTCTAGTCAGACTGATCAGTGCTGGTAAGCTGGCACCATCTATTTCTTCTGGTCTCATGTATTTGAGCTGGTGGCTCAGGTAGGCTAATAGGCTTGTGCTTGTTTCTGCTCTCTTTTTTTTTCTTACCTTCTTAGAGACCATACTAGAGTAGAGATCACAGTTGTCATAAGCTTTTAAGCCCCCAGATGCTACTCATTTAACTACGATGCAGAACAAGAAATTTATGAGCTGTGTTATACCAATTAATTGAGCTGTTCCACGTAGCTATTGTCCTAATCCTTCAATCAGGAAACTGCTCTTGGAAGGTACTTAGTTGTGTATGAGCAGGTTTTGTAGTTAGACCTTCAATCAGTATGTACGTCTGCTTACACATATCTGTATTTAACATGTACCTGTAGCTACTTCCATTTGCTATGTATTTGTATACCTGAGGCTACTCATATACGTATATGCCTATACCCATCCTTATATCATCTTAGACTCACTGTTTGCACTTTGTTGGAATTATTGCCACTTTATGTATGTCACGTTGTTTGATACAAGCGTCTTATTTACATGAACACTTCTCACCGGCGTCATTTGCTTTAGTCACACTGTGCTCCCATAACCCACTTCCCATGCCACTCTTCCCATCATCAAAAACAGCTAAATATTTAAAATCCAAATTATGCATCACCCTCCATTCCCTCCTGTGACTGATAGTTGGTGTCTTTATATATGTATAAATGCTTATCTTCTCAGAAGAGAGATTGTATGATCATTTATCTTTATGTGTTTAATTTGTTTCACCCGGTGTTATGCCATCCAGGTCTACCTATGTTATCAATTTTCACAGTTATAAATTTTCTTTACAGTTGCTGTTAGGTACATATGTATGTATAATTGCTTTTTCTTCTTGATGGACTGATCTTTTCATTATTTAATATTTAATGTTCTTTATCTCTTGTAATATCTTTTCGGTTAAATCTACTTTATCTGATATCAGAGTTATCATCGCTTTTTTTGTCTGTTTATCGCTTGAATGGGAAATAATCTAGATCCTTTTGATTTCAGTCTGTTTGTGTCCTTAGTCTAAGATGTGTTTCTTATAGACAGTACAAGAACAAATCATGTTTTCTTATCCATTCTGTCACTCTCTGTAGAGTGTTATACAGAGCATTTAGACCATTTACATTTAAGGTTTTTACTGAAAGCAAAGTGTGCACTGCATTGATTTTGTTATTTGTTTTTGAGTGTCTCATATCTTTAACTTTTATTCTTATTTTTATGTTTTTATTTGGCTACTTTATTGTGATATCTTTTTTCTTTTATTGTTCTTTTTTTACATTACATGGCTTATAATTGAAATAACGTTTAACACATGAACAACAGTTCACATACAACCTTAACATGCTAAATCTCTTCCTGATATGCTGATATGCTTCTCTTTCCTCCTTTTCTGTTGGTGAGTTTTCATTAAAGTCATTGTACATCCTACGTTTGACATATTTGCTTTGGTCCTATTTCATATAATCCTAATACTGTGTTGCTTGTGGGATTATATTTTTGAGCTTATTCCCTAAAACTGTCTTGTACTTAGTCCCTATGATTGCAGGTTTTGCTGAGTTTTTAGAGGTTCTCTCTCTCTCTTTTGCTCTCATTTGCCCATCCCTACCCTGTGTACAGATTTGAGTATTTGTTTAGTGTTCTTGCCTTTCCATGTGGAAAACTCCCTTGACTAAAACTTGTAGAGCTGGTCTGATACTGACAAATTCTCAGAGCTTTTATTTATTTAGGCTATTTTTATCTCCCACTTGTTTTTGAATGATGGCTTTGCTGGGTAATACATTTTTTATTGGAAATTGTTTTTATTTAATATTTTATATGTCATTCCATTGCCTTCTGGCCTCTAGATTTTCTAGGGGAGAATCTGCATTGATTCTTAGGAAAGCCTTTTGGTAGGTTATATAGTATCTTTCTCCTGCAGATTTCAGAATTCACTCCTTGTCTTCAGTTTCCAAGAATTTTATTCAGATTTGTTAAGATCTTTCTATATTTCTTCTAAATGTGGTTAATGTAGCTCTGGTATCTGTGAGCTTGGTTCTCTGACCACATCAGGGAAATTCTTCTCTGATTATTTCATGAAAAATTCTTCTTTTGCCTTTATTGCTGTCATGGAGCTCTGGAATTACACTAATTCTAATTTTAGATATCTTAATAAAACCTCATATTTCCATTTGGCTTTGTTTGCATTTCTTTGTATTTTTTTCTTGTTGTTTTGTAACTTATTAAGTTCACTTATTTTATCTTCTAATTCACTTAGTGTATCTTCTATTTAACTCTATTGTTTAGCACTTATCTTGCTTTCTATAATTCACTTGTTTTCTTTCTGAGTTCTAGCAGTTTTTTTTTTCCATTTCCTTGTTGAGCACTTCATATTGTTTCTGCACTTGATAACTATTATTTTGCTTTATGTGTGCTTTGTTTTGTTCTTAAGTATAATTAACACTATTTTCTGAAAATCTTGCATCCGTTGGAGAAGTTTTCTTTATGTTTTCCATCAGATTGGTCCATCTTCTTGTTTGCTTTTGTATGTTTTACTATTTTTGTTGTTGTTGTTGAACTTGGGCCATTTCAATGTCTTTTTAAAAAATCTAATAGTTTACATTTTGTTCTGATTTTCATTGGCAAGCTTTCCAGTTATACTTGCATAATTGTGCTCCACTGTATTCTCTGTAGGGTCACTATGAGTTGGAATTGGCAGTGAGTTTGGTCTTTTGGTTTATATTCTCCTATGAATCAGAATCAACTTGATGACAACAAGTTTCTTGTTTGTTTGTTTTTTGCTGTTGCTGTTGTTCTTATAGTATCCTAGACACTAGTAGAAGTCATTCTTACCCTTGAGTTTTTTATACTCAGAAGTTCTACCAGGAATCCTGGTGACAAAGTGATTAAGGGTTATCCCTGCAAAATGCAAGATTAGCAGCTCAAATCAGCCAACTGCCCTTTGGAAACTCAATTTGGGTATTTCTATTCTGTCCTGTAGGGTTGCTATGTATTCGAATAAACTTGATGGCAAAGGGTTTGGTTTTGGCTTGGGTACTTAAACTCTGGTGTTCAATGAACATATGTGGCAGATTTTAGCAAGCTGCAGATGCATACGTGGCAGTAGTTGGCTTTCCCTTGGCAAAGGTGAGAAATACTCTATGTCTTTCCCTCACAAGCATCCCTGCATAGGCTTTCCTACAATGTTCTGCTCTGGGCAGAAGTCAGCTTTTTCCCTCTGCGTTGCCTGTCGGGGATTTCTCCTTGTCCTGGGACCTTTTCAGGTCCTGACAGTCCTAGTGCCTACCTATTGGGGCCTTCACAAGATTCAACAGCGTTCTCTCTCAAAGCCATGACCAATCTTCACCAATTCCCAATTTTGTAGTTCATGAACTACAATGCCCAGTTTACACAGCCTTTAGAAACTGACCTACAACTTCCTTAGTTTGGCTCCCATCCTGTGTTCTTTGTTCGGAATGTTGCCCAAAAATGGCTGTGAGGAGGGAGTGCTCTAGAGTTTCTCCCAGCTTCTGTGGCACCTCCGATCCACATCTCCCCGGTTCCTGGACAAACCTTAACTCTCTAGCACTTCAGCTGCGGTCTGGAGTTCTTGGATCTCAGTCTGTGAATTTTTTTGTCACTGGTCAGTGGGTTAGTTGCTGGAAGAGAAATGGGAGTGACTGCTCACTGAACCATAATAGTCCACCTACTGCCATAACATAGTACGTGGATTAAGAGAAGAAAATTAATTTTTTTAAAATGACACATTAAATTAATTCTGAAAGAGATATAATGTGATTAATAACAAGATGAAGAAAAAATAAACATACAATTATACATTCTTAATATAAAATCTAAAAAATAATGTTACCTAAATTATGATGTCATTCTCAATTTAAAATTACATATCAGTTATTTGTCACAATTTGGAGTAGGTGTTTTGGATTGACTTATTTCCTCAAAAAAATATGTGTTGTATATCTTAATTTCCATGCATGTGATTATAATTTGATTTGAGAATGGGATGTCTTTGTTGTGTTAATGATGCTAGATTAGCAAAGAGTATATGTTGAGTCAGTATATGCTGAGTCAGATGTGAAAGTGATTAAACAATTGGATAGAGAAGAGACGGGGTCAGGTAGATGCCAAGACACGTGGAGATCTCCAAGTAACCAGGAAACAGAAGCTGAAGAAACAAAAACCTTCTTCTAGCACTAACAGAGAAAGAAAATCTTCCCCTAAAGGCAGCCCTTGTGTTTAGACTTTTAGCTTCCTAACTGTAAGAAAATAAATTTCTGTTTGTTAAGGCTACCCACTTACGATAGTTTTTGTTTTGACAGAGTTAGATAACCAAGACAGTAGATTAGATATAATATGTATAATTAATTTGAGAAAAAAATTCACCAAGAATGTTTATTAATCAAGACTTTTACAAAATATTTAAATAATATTTTAAGAAATGCATTTTAATTAGGAAACTTTTGATCTTTCAATCCCTAAATAAATTCTATCCAAGACTTATAAACATCAAAAATGGCTGTATGTGGACATCGCAAATTAAGTATGTAATTTAGAGTTGTCTCATTTATTCAAAAGACAATTTTGAGCACTTAAGCGTAAAGTAGGAATAAAAATTGTTAATGACTTAATCCTGGTACATATAATTTGAAGTCGAAAGTTATAGTAGGTTTTTAGGTATGCCTCTAAAAATTTACTTCTAAAATGTTTGTGATAAAAGGGAAGCATTAAATACAGCATCAGAGTCGAATTTACATAAGTTTAATCAATTAATGGATAAGAGCCTTTTAAGAACTAGAAACACTTGAAGAGAGAGAAAAATGTTGGTTCCCAAGCAAAGAGTTAAGTGAGGAGATTTAATTAACTTTCACAGAAGCATAGCTCAATATTTTGCTGTAAGAAAGTCTTTCTAGAGATAACTAGACTCTTTTTATAGATTAGACATATAGTGAGACAGCCAGCACACATTGACAACTTTGTCTTTAAAATTCTGTTATCCATACACAAAACATAAGTTAGTATGACTAGCTTTTAGAACGTAGACAGTCAAATTTTAAGTGAATATTATAGTCAAAACATTAAGTGAAAAAATAACTTAAAACTTTAGAGATATAGAAATTGAAATTAAGCCAAAATATACATCGCCCTTTACAATTTTTGACAGATAAAATGAAAATGTTGCTTTTTTGTACATTTTTTATTTCTAAAATGTTTTCGTTAACCTTTCTGTCACTTGTAATGGAATATTTAAAGCTGTGTACAGTACTGTATTTGTCAGCAAGTCTGTGGAAATGAAGCAACACGGAGAGTGACCTTTAACTTCAACAAGCTTTGTTACACATGTTTTTTTAAAAATATATATATATATTCAAGTAGAAGAGAGTAAGAGGGAAACAGTAATACATCTAAACTTTATAATGTTTACAGACATTTTACAAGTGCTTCTTTAATCTGAAGTTTTGATTTATCACATAGCACAAGATATTATTTTTGCTCTCTTGAGTATCATTTTGAAATGTCCTGTGTTTCTGTAGAATAGTTTGAATTACTGCTTTAAAAAATTGTGTCTTGGAAGCTGAAACCTCATCTTTGGTTTGCTTCTTTCACAGTGGTTTGATAATACTGAGTGTGTTTATTGAGGACTTTTATGGCTGAAATTTATGAAAAAATATGTTCTTTTATCTCCAAAATCCACCAAATGTGGCTCCTTCTGTGATAAATAAGGTTTTTGCGTGGTATTATCTTTCATTTGTTGCTTCCTAGCATTATGCAACATTTATTAATTTGATGTTAATAAATATTACTGTAGAAATATCACATATATAGCAGCTGAACACAGAAAAATAAACTCACTGGGAAATTAAAATATGTGTAAAGAATTAAATATACACTAGCCTTCTATCAAATTGCATTTCATTAGAAAGTAATTTGGGCTTCTTATAATAATGTATATTAAAGTGTAAGTCTAGTGGTTGTAATTCGTCTGTTACTAAGAAATTTCTGAATGCCCGGTTTTGTACAAGTTACAGACCAGTTGTGGTGGTTCAGATTGTGTGTCGTCTTGACTGGCTTACTGTTTTGGCAGCTGTATGAAGTGGAGGGGTGGGGCCTGTGACGGCTGACCACCCAACCTTCAGTCTTCATCTCCCCAGACTCCTGTCGAAGCCCGCTTCCATCTGCTCACGCTGCCAGCAGCTCCTGCTCTCGTGTCTGGTTCTTGGGACTTGAACCAGCAGCTCTTAAGATTCATGGACTCTCATAGCCTGTAAATAAGAGTCCTGTTCCCTGACCATCGTAGAAAGGGGCTGTAGTGCTGCTGCTGTCCACTTTCAAGGGGTGTCAGCACTATCACAGAGAACCGTCTGTAAACCAGACGTGAGTTTTCTCGTCTCCAGTCAGCTGATCATAAAGCACTCCTGTCTTAGGCTGGGTTTTCTAGGGAAGCAAAACCAGTAACAGGTGTAGGTACAAGGAAAGATTTATAATATATATATAGACAGATAGATAGATACAAATATAGGAAACAGCTCACGTAATCACAGAAGCTGAATGTCCCAAGCTCCGGCACAAGCCTCACGAGTCCACGGAAGCTGAGGAACCCAAGGTCAGCAAGTCAGAGAGCAGAGTTGCAGATCACCGGTTGTGTAGGCCAGTGGATCCCAAGCTGGTGGCGAGATGAAGCGACAGAGGCTGGAGGTCGGTGGATCCCAAGCTGGTGGCGAGATGAAGCGACAGTGGCTGGCGAACGCAGGATCGGCAGGTCAGGGAGCAGGACTCTCAAGTGCCGACTGATGAGCCCAACAGCTGCTAGCTCAAGTCCCGGAACCAGACGCTGGAAAAAGAGAGCAGGAGCTCCTGGCCACGTGAGTGATCAGCAGCCGTAGTCCAAGGTCGCGAGGTGAGAGCCGAGAGGCAGGGAGCCACCACAAACCCCGCCCTGCCACTTAATACAGCAGCCAAATAGGTAGTAGCCAAGTTGACATAATCCTGACCACCACAACTCCCTATAAGGCCACACATGCAAACTGGGACATGGAAGGTAGTGTGACAGGAGTGTAGACCCTGGGCATTTGGGCCACTTCCTTGCGCAACATACTGATGCCTTCAGGTCCTGCGTGGGCCCAGTCTCTTATACACCACTTTCACTTAACGATGGAGTGCTGCTCTATCCTGATAACATGCTCAAAATATGTAAGAGTAGTCTCTCTATCCTAGCTTCTAAGGAACATTCTGACTATACTTCTTCCAAGACAGATCTGTTGGTTCTTTTGACAGTCTATGGTGTATACAATATTCTTTGCCAAAGTCATAACTAGACTTCAATTCTACTTTGGTTTTCCTTATTCATTGTCCAGCTTTCTCTTGCATAGGAAAACACTGTAAGCTTGGGTCAGAGATACCTTAATCTCCAGAGTAACATCTTTGCTTTTTAACACTTTAAAAATGTCTTTTACAACAGATTTGTCCAATGCAATGTGTCATTTGATTTCTTGACTGTGTTTTCCATGGGTGTTGATTGTGGATCCAAGTAAAATGAAACCCTTGACAACTTCAACCTTTTCTCCATTTATCATGATGCTGCTTTTTGGTCCAGTTGTGAAGAGTTTTGTTTTGTTTGTGTTGAGGTATAATCCATACTGATCAACAGTAAATGTTTCAAGTCGTCTTTACTTCCAGTAAGCAAGATTGTGTTATCTGCACATGGCCTGATACCCTGTGATTTCTAACCAAAACATTGTTTCACTTTTATTCACTTATATTTGGTAAACACCTTTTGAATTATTAATTTTGAAATAATTTTAGACACAGAAAAATTGCAAAAAGTGTGGAAAGCATTCTAGTGTATCCTCCAACCAGCTGTTCATCCTGATATCATCTTACTTAACCATAGCACAAGTTTTAAAACTAAGAAATTAAGCTTGGTATAATAATATTAACTAAACTACTGAATTTATTCATGTTTTACAAGTTTTTGCATTAATATACCTTTTTTTGCATGTATTATTCAGGATCCAATAGAGAATCCCACATTAGTTATTTTTAGTCTCCTCCAATTTGTGAAAATTTCTCAGTCTTTCCTTATCTTTCATGACCTTACCACTTTTGAAGATCAGTTATTTTGCACAATGTTTCTCAATTTGAATTTGCCTAGTATTTTCTTATTACTAAATTAAAATTATACATTTTTGCAAGAGAACCAAAGAAGTGATGTACCCTTATCAGAGCATGCTGTCAAGGTCACGTGACTTCAGTATGCCATACTAATGATGATGGTACTTAAAATTTGGTGATCTTGACCTTTATCATGCTATTAAAGCAGTATTTACCTTGATCATGTTGTTAAAGCACCATATAAGGGATTGTCCTCAACTACTTCATCGTCCAATAGAAGCCAAAGCCAAGTGCTGTTGAGTCCAATAGAAAGTAAGCATAATATGTCATGAATTAATAGAAATATGGTTGTTATTAAAACACTAACAACAACAACAAAAGCTGAGCAATTTATTACAGTCAAGGAACTAGAGGTTGTAATGCATATACTGAGAAGTGAAGAATTAGTAGAGACTAGTTGTGTGAAAGAGGAGGGAGACAGAAAGAGTCAGGAAAATGTGTTCTAATCATAATAATCGGGACATATAAAGCTATTGATGTGTTAGTGAACTTCACTCAGTATAAGATGTCTAAGGTATAAAATAATTTTTGGGGAACTGTGATGATGAGTCTGGAGAAGTTCTCAGGACTCAGGCCCTGAAAGCATGTGTGACCTTCTGAGAATTTGGACACTATGTTACAGACTTGCCATTTTCAGCAAAAGAAAATCTAACTTGTTTAAGTATGCTAGTCAATTCCTTGAGCAATATTATCTCAAGCTTCCTTTCCATCCTGATCTTCTACTAAACTGTATCTTCATCAGTCTTGAGGATATCAGTACCTGCAGCACTCAAATCTGCCATGTGTGTTTAGGCCTCTTTGTTATTTCCTTGGCCTGAGATGACCCTGTTCTTTTCTGTCTACCAAAATTCTAGATATTTAATGGAGTCCAAGACATTGTAATGATATTTCTCCTCTGGTATACATTATATTGTTTATATCATAATGCTAGCAGAACATTCATCAAGTATGATTTTTGCATATGTTTATGTTTTCCAGAGTATAAATGATTTAAGTATAGAAATCACATCCATATATCTTCATATTCCCATTTGCCATTCAATGTTTGGCTTACAGCCAGAGTCCAATAAGTGACTGGAGAATGGAATAAAAAGACAAACAGATGAACAGATACTGAGTATATTAACTCATAAAAATCTTCAATTGAGATAGTTATTTTTAGTTCTTGTTGTAAGAGTTAATGAGAGAAACCAGTTTCAAGAGCATTATTCACGTTATTACTGCAGATAGAATCAGCATAGAGAAATTAATGTGTCTTCTAATTTCCTATCATAAATATTCAGTGACATTTGGTGAGATTGCAAATGCATTTAGTTTCCTTCATAGTTCATACATTTAAATCAAACTTTGTAATTATAGTAAAATAAATATGCAATAAGTTATTACTGAGGTTGTTAAAAGCAAGAAAATGGAAGACTGTTTCTATAGGTTTCCTTAATCTTTTCCTGTACTTTAACATTGAAAATCTTCATTAAAATTAAGAATCTAAATCCTTTTCAACTGATGAATAAACCAATTTATCTCATAACAAACTTGAGCAAGACCAAGTGTTACTTGGGCTATCTGAGTCTATCCACACACAGTCAGTAGCGCATTAACGATTATATGATGCTGGCCTAATTAGATGTTTCAGGGAAGTGTTTATTTTAATCATTGTCTTAAACTTTTCATTCAGGTCAAAGAATTAGATTGACTCAATCTGTCATTGAACTCTCCTGAATTCTTTCCAGAACGCAATTAATGTCAATGAGTGTCTTAAACACGTGGGACACATTAAATCAGAAGCAAAAAAAAAAAAAAGAAAGAAAGAAGTTGAGTCGGTTGTTCAAAGTCATGACAAAGTCAGTGTTGCTTCTTTCATAACGTAGATTTCTGTGGTTTACATAGAAATGGAAAACAAAAGCCAGCAGATACTTAGACAATTATTAGAGCCATAGCCTTACTTTAACTAAATTGATTATAACAACATGTCTTAAAGGCTTTGCTAACTGTTCATCATTCTTGCAGGAGAAGTTAGATAATAATAATGTCACTGAAAAATAAGAACCAAGAAAAAAAATTGCTGTAATGGCATCAATGATTGTATCAGAATAATTTGTGAGGAAGGTGAGCAAATGACGCTGGAAAAAGGAGTGTGACAGACATGTAAACAAAAAGAATGTTTATACAATCGCATGATGATGTCAAAATTTCAGATAATGTTAACAAAACATTCTGAGACTAGCAGAATCAAAATGAGAGACTGATAGAAGAGGATAGCTAACACAGAGCAAAGGGACTGAAAAGTAAAGAAAAAGCAGTACTAAGGAAAATGTAAAACCCTAGTAAAAAGCTATGTAAAAGATATCATAAGTTACCGAGCTATTTACCAACTAAGAGCTCTTAAACAGAGGATGAACACAGGATGCACTTGCCTATTAAAATAAGCAAAAGTTCGTTCTATTGGTCCAACAACATTACCATGGTGTAACCAAGTTCTAAATATTGGGAAGTAAAACAAAACAAAAAAGATAAGCGATGGTTGATCCTTAGGGGAAAAATAAAAATCTGACTTGAGGACACAGTGCAGAAAAAAAAGAAGCAAACTTGCTAAGTTACAGTTTCATCTAAATTGTGTATTTTGATGAACTTAAAGTGTTAATGATAGATTTGGCTGCTGTTTTGGAGATAGTGTTTAAGAAACAGCTAAAGAAGAAAAGGGGAAATAATTCAAGATTTAGAAAAGAAAATTTAGTTGCAAAAGATCAAGTTTTCATGGTACCTTATCAGAGAATATGAAACAAAACTTTCTGGGAGATGTTTGGATAGTAACCAGCCAGGACTGTAAAACTCAAAATAGTGATGGCAATGGAGATCCAAGATTTTAAGTACTGAGTTGCAAGTATGTTGTTGTTTTTGTTGTTATAATATTGAACCGCCTTATTGGCTCTGACTCCTACTGACCCTGTGCCCAACAGGAAGAGACACGGCATGCTCTGGGGCCATCCTTACCAGTGTTACAATTTTGAGCCTGTTGTTGCAGCCACAGTGTCAGCAGATCTTGCTGCAGGTCTTCAGTCTCTTTCAGCGACCCGCTCATTTACCAAACATGATAGACTTCTCCAGGGACTGCACATCCTGATAAATGTCCAAAGTACACACGACAAGTCTCACCAACCTGAATGCAAAGGAGCGTTCTGCTTGTGCTTCTTCCTGCTTGTACTGGTTCATTTTTCTGGTAGTTCACATTATATTCAATATTTAAACACCGTAATTCAAAGGCGTCAATTTTTCTTTTGTCTTCCTTGTTCTTTGCCCAGCTTTCACATGCATGTGAGGTGACTGAGAACATCAGGACTTGATTCAGGCATACAGTAGTCCTAGAAGTAACATCCTTGCTTTTCAACACTTTAGAGGCCTTCTGTAGCAGATTCGTGCAATGCAGTACATCCTTTGTGTTCTTGACCGCTGCTTCCGTGGGTGTTGATTGTGGAGCCAAGTAAAATGAAATCCTTGACGACTTCTCTTTTCTCTCTTTGTCAAGATGCTGCGTATTGGTCCAGCTTTGCGAAGTTTTGTTTTTTGTGAATTTTTAAGACTTTATTTATTTTATTGTACTTTAGATGAAGGTTTACAAAACAAAACAGTTTCCCATTAAACAGCTAGTATGTGTACTGTTTTATGATATTGGCTAACAACCCTGTAGCATATCAACACATTCTCTTCTCAATCTTAGATTTCCTATTACCAGAATCCCTGTCCCCTCCTGCCTTCAAATCCTTGCCTGCGTGCTAGTGTACCCCTTTAGTCTCATTTTGTTCTACAGGCCTGTCCAATCTGTGGCTGAAGGTTGAACCTCAAGAATGACTTCATTACTGACCTGAATGAGTGTCTGGGGGTCATACTTCAGGGTCTCTCCAGTCTCCATCAGGCCAGCAAATCTGGTCTTTCTTTATTATTATTCTTATTATTTACTTTTATTTTTCTTATTTATTGTGATTGAATGAAAGTATACAATCCAGTATAAATTTGCAAGCCCGCCTCTGCAGCTCCCGCTTCTCTCCCTGCCCAATGACAGCACACTCCTCCTATTTGTTCTATCCATGTCATATCCTCCTAACAGTCTCCTGTCCCCTCCTCTCCACCCTCTTTGCACCCTCCAGTAAGAGGCCAGGAGGACAATGTCCTATAGATGCATAGAACCATAAAGTGCACACACATCATAGTCAGTCTGTGTTGCTGGGTCCAGCCCATGAGTTGACCTCAGTAATGATGTACGGACAGGGGCAGCATCAAGACCAGGGGCCATGCTCCCAGGGGAACCCTGAGGCCCCTGGACTATCAATTGCTTTCTTTTAGTGGAGTTCTCAGGGTGTACCCCTTTTTATTTTCATGTTGCCAGTGAGACTCAACTCTGCAAGCCCCATCATGGCTATCCCTGGTGGTGGCCGAACACCATCTGGTTCCTCCAGTCACATGTTGATCTGGTCACCCACTCACATGTGTTTCTCTGTCTTCTAGGTTCTCTTTCTCCTTGGTGATCATCCATTCCTGTTGAGCTGGGACCATTTTGGTGATTCTCAGATGGCAACTTGCTAGCTTTTAAGACCCCAGATGCCACTCACCAATATGGGGTGCAGAGACTCTGTTAGCAATATGCTAGTTATGCCAGTTGTCTTAGTCCTCGGACCCCCACCCCTGCTACTCTGTCCTTGCAGTATTGGGTTAAGATTGGAGGAATGTTCATGTTGTGCTAAAGTCCAATTAAGCTGATCTTTCCAATGTGTGTTGTTGCTGATTTCACTCAACCAAATTTTTATCAACTACCTAATCTATAACCAACCCTAACCCTCTCTCTGTCCCCACACTTGCAGCCACCAAAGAGTCTTTTCTTCTATACATGAGTCTGTTTCCAAGTTCTTATGATAAAGGTCTCATACAATATCTGTCTTTTTGCCGCTGACTACTTTCACTCAACATAATGTCTTCCAATTGAAATCAAGTTACGTGATGCTTCCTAAAATCATCATTGTTTGTTATCATTGCACAGTGTTCCATTGAGTGTGTATATATCGCAGTTTATTTATACATTCATCTGTTGTTGGGCACCTGGGTTGATCCCATCTTTTTGCTATTATGGACTGTACTGCAATAAACATTTGTGTGCATGTATCTGTTGACATGAACGCCCTTGATTCTATAGGATATATTCCAAGGAGTGGGATTACTGGGTCAAATTTTATATCTATTTCAAGCTTTTTAAGGAAGCACCAGATTGCTTTCCAAAGAGGCTGTACCATTTTGTAATCCTACCAACAGCACAGGAAAGTTCCAATTTCTCCACAGTATCTCCAGCATTTCTTGTTTTGTGTTTTTTGGCACTGTCTCACAGACCGGGAATTAGTCCCTGTTGAGACATCCATTTAGGTAATTCCACCTCCTAGTCAAACAAGACGGCACCCTGCACAAGCTCTCACACCCTCTGTTGAATAGCCGATTCAATGGCTGAGGTTTGGAAAGAGAGATTGGAGGGGCCAAGGCACACAGAGACAAGAGCTGGGCTTTCAAGCTGTGGCTATTCAGCCTACTTGTCCCAACAGCAGCATGGCTAAGCTTTGCTACCAGTTAAGTCCAAACCCTGCCTACCAGCTAAGACAGAGAAAAAAAAAATAAGTTATCCTCAATCTGTGAGAGCCTGCATTCAACAAGGGCAGAGGTAGGCAAAAGAGAAAAAGTTTTCTGTTGAGTGGCATGTAGTTGAAATTGACAGCCCTATGCTATGTCCTAGGGCTCACTAGGTGTCCAGAAGGCTCTGTTTAGTTATCCATACAGGCCTTAGTTTTTAGAGGAAATTAAGAAGATGTGTGTCTCGTCCACCTTCTTGACTCCAGCTATTTGCCTCTGATCTTTCTTTTGAATTAGAATTTTGTCCTACATTTTTCTCCAGCTCTGAATTCTGTTGTGATTCTAGCGAGAGCAGTCAGTGGTGGTATCAGTGCACCATCTGGTTGTACTGGTGGAGGCTGTTGTAGATGTTGTCCATTAGTCCTTGGACTTTCTTTTTTTTTGCTTGCTTCTTTAGTTTTCTTCATTCATTCTTGTTCCTTGCTCCACTTATCCTAGACCAATGGAGTATTCTAGATGGCCACTCACATGGTTTTAAAACCCCAGGCGCTAGTCATCAAAATAGAATGTAAAACATTTTCTTTATAAACTATGTTATACCAAGAAAGGTAGATGTTCCCAAAGATTGTGATCCCCATAGCCTTTCAGTCCACCAGTTCCATCCCTCAGAGCGTTTGCACGTGTCTATGAAGTTTCCATGATCTTCCCTTGTATGCATTGCGCTGGCTTCCCCAATATCATGTACAGTCTTACCTTTTACTAAAGTTACCACTTGTCTGTTGTCTATTTAGTGTTTTCTCATTGCCACCCCTTCCCTTTTTGATAACCATCAACAGTTTTATTTTTATGTGTAAACGCTTTTTATGACTTTTTACAGTGGATAGCTCATACAATATTTGTTCTTTTGTGGTTGAGTTATTTCACTCGGCATATTGCCCTGCAGTTTCGTCCATGTTAGGAGATGCTTCGCATAATCACTATTTTTTACTGTTGTATAATACTACAGTTTCTTTATCTATTCATCTGTTGTTTCCTGTGTATTGCTATTGGGAACAATGCTGCAATGAACATGGGATTGTATGTATCTATTTGTGTAACAACACATATTTATAGGGTGTTTTAGTCATCTAGTGCTGCTCTAACAGAAATACCACAGAGTGGATGGCTTTAACAAAGGAAGGTTTATTTTTACACTGTTTGGTACGCTACAAGTCCAAATTCAAGATGTCCACTCCAGGGGAAGGATTTCTTCCTTGTCAGCTCTAGAGGGAAGTCTAGTATTGCATCAGTCTTTGTCCAGGGAGTGTCTTGGTGCAGGAACCTCAGGTCTGAAGGATGCACTCTTCTCCCAGTGCTGCTCTCCTGATGGTGTGAGGTTCTCAAATTCTCTGACTGCTTCCCTTTCCTTTTATCTCTTGTAGGATGAAAGGATTAAGGGTGGAGCAAGCCGTACTCCAGGAAAGCTCTCTTTACAGTGGAGCAGGGAGGTGATCTTATAAAGGGATTTACAGTCCCATCCTAATTCTTAAACATACAGCATGGCAAAATCACAAAATGGAGGACAATCATAGAATACAGGGAATCATGGCCCAGCCCCATGGCTACACATATTTTGGGGGGTAGGGAGATACAATTCAATCCATGACAAGGGTATATTTCTAGGATTAGGATTACAGATTCATATGGTATTTGTATTCCTAGCTTTCTAAGGTCGATCATGACAAATTATGGACAACATTGAAGAGAATGTGAGTTCCACAACAATTAATTGTGCTTATGAGGAATCTGTATATGGATCAAGAGGCAGTCATTAGTACAGAACACAGGGACACTGCTTGGTTTAAAGTCAGGAAAAGTATATATCAGCTTTGCCTTTCACAGCTTTTCAGTCTGTATGTCAAGCAAATAATTCAAGAAGCTGGACTGTAAGAGAAGAATGAGGCATCAGGATTGGAGGGAGACTCTTTAACAACTTGAGTTATGCAATGACGCGGTCTTGCTTGCTGAAAATTAAGAAGACTTGAATCACTTACTCGACGGCACTTGGCTTTTGGCTGAATCACTTATTGTTGAAGATCTTAGAACACAGCTTCCAGTATGGATTACATCTCAACATCAAGAAAACAAAAATCTCCATAAGTGGACCAATTAACAAACTCATAGTAAACAGAGAAAAGATTGAAGTTGTTAAGGATTTCATTTTACTTGGATCCACAGTCAGCACCAATGGAAGTCTCAGACAAGACATCAAAAGACTCATTGCATTGGGTAAATTTGCTGCACAGGAAACTGTACAAAGTTTTGACAAGCAAAGATGTCACCTTGAAGACCGACCTAAGCCATGGTATTTTCAATAGCATCATGTGCACGCAAAAGCTGCACAACAAATAAAGAAGATAGAAAGAGAACTGGTGCTCCTAAACTGTGATGCTGGAAAAGAATATCAAATATATCATGGGCTGCCAAAGGAGTGAATAGATCTGCCTTGAGGGAAGTACAGCTAGAGTACCTCTTAGAAACAAGGATGTGAGACTGCATCTTACATACTTTGGGCACATCAGGAGGAGCAGCCCCTGGAGAAGGACATCATGCTTGGTAGAGTAGAGGGACGGTGGAAAAGAGAGACTCTTAACAAGATGGATTAACATGGTGGCTGCCAAAGCGGGCGCAAGATACTAACGATCGTGAGTATGGCACAGGACTGGGCAATGTTTCGCTCTGTTGTGCGTAGTGTCTCTATGAGTTGGACCTAATTTGATGGCACCTAACTAGAAGGCACCATCTAGTTTTCTAGAATAGTTGTTATCTTTTGCATTCCCAAGAGCAGTGCATAAGAATTCCAGTGTCTCCGTAGCCTCTCCAATATTTGATATTTCCTGTTTTGGTGATTTGTGCCAATAATACTGGGGTGAAATGGTATCTTATTGAGGCTTTGCTTTGCATTCTTCTAATGGCTAGTGACTGAGAACACTTCCTCATGTGCGTGACTGTGTGAGTCTTCTTTAGTGAAGTGTCTTTCATTTTTTTGCTCATTTTTTTTAATTGGATTGTCTTTTTGTTGCACAGGTGTTGGTTTTCTTAGATTTTAGAGATTTTGTCTGATTTATAACAGACAACTTCAACTCTCTCCACTCCCACCCCCCGCTCTGGAGGTTCTCCTTTTATTGTTTCAGTTAAGTCTTTTGATAAACCTAAATGTTTTATTTTCAGAAAATACCAATGATCTAGCTTATCTTCCATAGTTTGTATGTTTTTGATGACAGCTTGCATCCTGTTAATGTCATGTAATCCGGCTTCTAGTGTTGATCCTGTTTTTTTCTTCTATGAACTTTATAGTTTTGGGCTTTATATGTAAGTCTTGGATCCATTTTAATTAGTCTTTACATATGTGGTGAGGTATGAGTCCTGTTTCTTTTTTCTTTTGCAGATGGACATCCAGTTTTGTCAGCACCATTTGTTAAAAAGACTGTCTTTTCCCCCATTTGATGGACTTTGGGCACTTTTTGAAGATCAAGGACTGCAGGTGTATGGATTTATATCTGGGTTCTCAATTCTGTTCCACTGGTTAATGTATCTGTCATTTTACCAGTACCAGCCTGTTTTGATGACTGTGGCTGTATAATAATGAGATAGTGTGAGTCCTCCTACTTTCTTTTTCAATAGTGCTTTACTTTTGGGGGGCTTCTCATAAACTTAATGATAAGTTTATCCAAATTTTTAGAGAACATTGTTGGATGGAGATTACACTACATTTGTGAATCACTTTGTATAGAATAGTCATTTTCAAAATGTTGATTCTGTCCATTGGTATGTTTTTCCATTTATGTAGGTCTCTTGTGGTTTCTTGCAGTCATATCTCATAGCTTTCTTTGCATAGATCTTTTACATTTCTGTTTAGATTTATTCCTCATTATTTTATTTTTAGAGACTGATAAATGGAAGTGTTTTCATGATTTCCTTTTCATTGTTCCCCTTATTAGTGTATAGGATTCAACTAATTTTTGTATGCTTACTAAGTCCAATAATTAAGACTGTGAACATAATTGTTTTAAGTGCTACAAACCTCATTGCTGAATATCATTCCAGTCACCTTTAAAATTCTCCCTTTGGGAAGCTATGCAGTGACACCAATGCCTTTAAAGCAATTTTGGAACTCTTTTTCTGGACTGGCCTTCAGAGCTGATGTCATATTACTCTTGATGACCTGAATGTCATCAAAATGTCTTCCTTTCATATTTTGTTTACCTTTAGGTAAATAAAAGTCATTGGGGGCCAGATCAGGTGAGTAGTGGTGGTGTTCCAGTAGTTGTTTGTCTGCCGGCTAAACATCTCCTTACAGACAACTGTACAATTAAGTTTGCCGACTTGCCACCTTGCCACAGGGCATGATGGCCATTCCAGAAAGAGTTCTAAAATTGTTTCTAAGTGTGGACTAGGCAGTGGCATCAGTGCATAGCTTGCCAAAGGGAATATTTTGAAGGTGATTGTAGTGATATTCAGCAATGAGGTATGTAGCACTTAAAACAATTAAGTTCACAGACTTAATTGTCATACCTTTTAGTGTCATCTGCAAATAGGGACAGTTTTACTTTTTCATTACCAGTTTGGATACCCTGTGATTCTTTTTGTGGCCTTATTGCTCTAGCTAGGACTTCCAACATAATGTTAGGTAGAAGTGGTAGAAAGGGGGTTCTTCTCTTGTTTCTGTTCTCAAGGGGAAAGTTTTCAGCCTCTTCCCATTAAGAATGATGTTAGTCATTGGTTTTAGAGAGACCAGATTGCCAGACCCACTGTTGTTGATTTGATTCTGACTCATAGTGACTCTATAGGACAGAGTATAACTGCCCCATAGAGTTACCAAGTAGCACCTGATGAATTTAAACTACAGCTTTCTGGTCAGCAGCTGTAGCACTTAACCACTGTATCAGACTTTTGCATATATGCCTTTTGTTATGTTGAGAAATTTCCTTTCTATACCTATTTTATTGAGAATTTTTATCAGGGATGGGTGTCGGACTTTGTTAGGTACCTTTTCTGCATCAACTAAGATGATAACATGATTCTTTCCTTTCTTTTTTTTAATGTGGTGGATTACTTTGATTTTCTACTGCTGAACTATCTTTGCATAACTAGCATGAATCCTTCCTGGTCACAGTGTATTATTTTTTTGATATGATGTTGAATTCTATTGCCTAAGATTTCGTTGAAAATTTTTACATCTGTATTCATGAGAGCTAATGATCTGTGGTTTTGTTTTGTCTTTTCCTGGTTTTGGTATCAGTGTTATGCTCCCTTTGTAGAATGACTTCCAAGGTGTACCTTCCTTTAGTACATTCTGAAATAGTTCTAATAGTACTAATGTAAGTTCTTCTCTGAATGTTTGATGGAACTCTCTAGTGAAGCCACTGGACCAGGCCCTTTTTTGTTGGGCAATTACTTACTATTATGACTATACTACTGTTTTAGTCTCTTGTAATGGGGCTGAGATTTTCAAAAATCATTTTGTGCTAGTTTGAGTAGGTAGTGTGATCGTAGAAATCTTTTGTTCCCTTTAGGTTTTTTTGTAATACTCTGTTACAATCATTCTTATTTCAGCTGGTTGTGTTGCAGTTTCCCCCAGGTAATATCTTATTTGGGTTATTTTAGTCCTCACCTGTTTTTTGCTTTGTTGTTGTTGTTGTTAATCTGGCCATTGGTATGACAATTTTGTTGATCCTTTTGAAGAACCAACTTTTGGTTTTAGTTCATCCTTTCTATTGTTTTTCTATTCTCTATTTAATTTATTTCTGCTCTGACCTTAATTATTTCCTTTCTTCTGATGGATGTGGGCACATTTTACCCTTTGTCTTTCTTTGACTTGTATAGCTAATGTTTTGATTTTATATCTTCTTTTTTGATGTGTGTGTCTGTTGCCATAAATTCACTTTTGGAGGCTACTTCTGCTGTGTCCCAAAGGTTTTGCTATGATGTGTGTCAGGGATTGTTTCCCTCAAAAAATACGTGTAACGATTCGGCTGGGCCATGATTCCCAATATTTTGTGATTGGCCTCTTCCCCTCACCTCCCTAGGCTGTAACTCCTAATCTCTGCCTATGATTAACAGATTGATTTATGTTAAAGTGGACTGGGGTGGGTTTGGAACAGTCTTCCTATTGCTACCTTCTCACTCCAATGTAAAAAGAATCTGCCTTGAATATGATTTGACCACCTTTTATCCTACATGAGATAAAAGGAAAGGGAAGCAAGCAGAGAGTGGGGGACCTCACACCAGCAAGAAAGCAGCACTGAATACTGAGTGCATCCTTCAGACCTGAAGTTCCTGCACTGAGATGATTTCAGATCAAAGAAAGTCTGGTACAATGCAAGGACCTTCCTTCAGAGTCAACAGAGTGAGTTCCCTTGGATCCAGCACCCTGAATTCAGAATTCCAGCCTATTGGACTCTGTAAGAATAAAATTTTCTTTGCTACAGTATATCACTTACAGTATTTGTATTAGAGCAGTATCAAGTAACTAAGACAATGTGCTTTCATTCTCATTTGATTCTAGGAATTTGTTTTTGTTCTATCTTTGATTTATTCTATTACCCAGTGGTTTTAAGGAGGGTATTATTGAAATTCCATGTAATTGATTTTTTTGGGCTTGCTCTTCTTGTTGTAGTTTTTACTTTGATAACATGGTGGACAGAGAAGATGCTTAGCACTATCTCATTGCTTTGAATTTGTTGAGGGTTATTCTGTGGCATAACATACCATCAATTCTGGAGAAAGTTCCATATGCACTGCAAAAGAATGTATGCTTTATAGCTTTTGGATGGAATGTTCTATGAAGGTCTGTGAGGTCAAGTTGGTTAACTGTGCCCTTTAGCTCTTCTGTGTCTTTGTTGAGTTGCTTTCTAGATGTTCTATTCTTTACCAAGATTGGTATGTTGAAGTGTACTATAATTATGGCACAATCAGTTTCTCTTTCTAGTGCTGCTAGTTTGTTGTATATGTTTTGGAGCCCTATCATTGGGTGCGTAGATATATGTTATAGTTAAGTTTTCATGATGGGTCCTTCCTTTAATCTTTATATAGTGCCCTTCTTTGTCTATTACAGTGGATTGTACTTTAAAATCTATTTCACCTGAAATTAGTATTAGCACTCCCACTCTTTTTTGGTAGATATTTTTGACTCCCCCCCCACCTTTTGTTTTTAATAAATTTATGACTTTTTTTCTAAAAAGTTTTTCTGTAAACAGTATACTAATGGGTCCTTTTTTTAAAAAAAAATCCATTCTCTCACTTTTTGTCTCTTTATGAGTGCATTTAGGCCATTTACATTCAGTGTAGTTATTGATAAATGTAAGTTTACTGTTGTGAGTTTTGAGTGTTTTCTTTTTCCTTGTGGTGCTGACATTGTTTCTTTTACTTTCATTTGCTGAACGCCTTTGTTTTGTGGATTTCTTTGGTTTATATAGATTGTGTTTTTATTGAGATGTTATGTTTTTCTTCTTTATTTTGATGAGGTTTATTACCTTTCTTTGTGGTTATATTGAGATTTACAGTCTTTCTAGGTTTGAACAAATCTATTATTATTAGGCATTGTCTTGCCTTCCACTCCACATTCTATTACTGAACTACTTATTCCTGTTTTTGTTATTCTGACATTGTTGTCATTTACAGGTTGATGTCTTTGGTTCACTGTTGCAATTGTTTTTGTTTTGAATAGTCTTTTACAGTTAATTTCCTAGACTAGAATATGGCTGGTACAATCTTATGTCCTAGATTTATGCTGTGATGTGTTATTGTTTGTTCTCAGACAAACGGACTCCTTTTCAAAATTCTTCTCCTTTAATTTCTGTTAATGTGGAAATGCCCTAATTTTGCTATCATATTTCAACGAGTTTTGTAGGATATACTATTGTTGAGTGCCAAACTTTCTCTTTCAAGGTTTTATATACAGCACTCCATTGCCTTTTTTCCTACATGGTTTCTGCTGAATAATCAGAGCTTGATTGTATTGTTTCTCCTTTATGTGTCACTTTTTGATTCTGTCAAGCTGCTCTCAGAATTTTTTGTCTTTGATGATGGCACTTGGCTTGGTTAGCAAGTGTGATTGTGATATGCTTCGGTGATTTTCTTTTAGGGACTAGGTTATGTAGGGTTTGTTGAGGTTTGTGGAAAATCAGCTTTTCATATCTCGTGATATTAGTGAGATTTTCTATCCGCAATTCCTCAGTGATCTTCTTTGTGTTTTCCATTTTATTCCCCCATTTTTGAACTCCAGTCACTAGCAAATTTTTGCTTTTGGTTGTATCCCACATAATTCTCACCATTTCTTTATTTTGCTTGTTTTTTTGCCCCTCTGATTTTTCCTAGTCAAGTGTGTTTCTTCAGCTCAACTGATCCTGTCTTTTATCATTTCAAATAAATATGCTCCTCAGCCCTTCTATGACATTTTCTATTTCTAAAATCTTGTTATCTTTTGGATTTCTAACTGTTGTTTTTGTGTTTTTAGTTGTCAATTATTGTTGCAGTTTTTCTTGTAGTGTTTTCCTGAATTCTTCCATACATTTGTCAGTTTTCTCCTATTTTTTTTTTTTTTTTGTCTGTGTTGTACTTCAATTCCTAAAATGCTCTGAATATTACAGACTTGAATTCACATAGTCTTATGCCTTTTCTTCTGCTGGAAAGTCCTCGGTGTTTTATTTTGGAAGCCTGCTACAAGCATCCTGTCTTATTTTTTAATAATTTTTAATATTGTCTGCTGTCTTCAGGGCATTCAGTAGTTATTTTCTTCATTTATTGATTGTAGAGTTTGTTTTGTTTTATACTGATTTTTTATTTTACCTGGTTATGTCAGTAGGCAGGCTGTAGATTCTTTGCTGTTTGCTCATCTCT